>CM063525.1:49602736-50958111 GCA_032199755.1 Ambrosia artemisiifolia | reverse complement strand
TCTTGAACATGATTTCAAAACCATTTTTTGCATAACATTTTAAAAGAGATAACGGTAGATTTCGTTCACCGCCATACAAGGAAATTAAAGAAACGAGCTGTAAAGCTGTTTCAAAAGAAGAACCATGAAGAATAGCTTCTAGAAATGAATCAACGGTTGCTGAATGATCAATCCGTAGAACTTTTCCATCTTTTGTTACTAAACAAAGCAACTCCTTGGTGGACACATAACTTAATAACCACCCTACAAGAGGACCTAAAGAGGGTGCAAATTTAAAGTCCCAACTTGACCATGAGTTCAAATCTACCAACATTGGAGCACCGAGTAACAGTTCGACTGCATCTTTTCCGAAAACATGAGTATTCGATAAATCCTTTTCTGCCCGAAAATCAGTTAAAGTCGAAGAAAATAACACGACATTTGAGTTCACATTATCACCATTTTTGCTCCTCGTGGCCAAAAGATCTTCTGTAAACTCATCTTCTAGTAATGTAAGACCAGCAGAAGGAAATTGCATTCTTAACAACTCAGAAACCATTAACTTGCTTAAGGTTTCATTTTCCCCTAAGTTATTAGCAGCTTGTGATAATAATTCAAGCAGATAATGTTGACTCATGCAAACTTTAACCAAAGGCTTCTCAGGTGCTTCAGTAATTATGCACTTTTGCCATGTGGTTGGTAGTATCGAAATATGTTCTGACAAGAATGTGAAAATATCTCCAAAACCAAGGGTTTCAAAGTCATTAACAGAAAAATATCGAGTTAGAGAGATCTCTAGCTTGCAAATCTCTCTTAAAAAGATCATTTGTTTTCTTGGATAAGAAGTTACATTGTCTGGAACATAATCAGGAGACACAAAATATGACTTGATATGTTTCAGAACCTCTTCAAGAGCAATTCCTGTGAAATGCACAAAACAAAAAAAAGCTCTTACAATAAATTATGAAAAATAGAAATAATAACAATAATATAACAAAAATAATAGTAGTAGTATTAATAAGACATTCTGAAAAGCAATAGAATCACTGGTTAAAGTAGGGGTGTAAATGACACGTAGCGGCTCGAGAGCTACCCGGGATCGGCTTGGTAAAAAGCCCGAACGAGCCGAGCCTTAACGAGCCCGAGCTCGAGCCTCAAATATGACTCCTTTAGTTATCGAGCCCGAGCTCGAGCCCGAGCTCGAGCCCTAGATACAAAGCTCGATTGGGCTCGCGAGCCTAAACGAGCCCAAATATAATTATAAATTATTTATGTATCTCTTATAATTTATAGCCCACATCTCCAAAGCCCAAGTTCTTATTTCATAGGCCCATTTAATAACACTCGCGAGCCGAGCTTTTGCGATCTCGAGCCGAGCTTTGAGCTCATTTGAGATTGTTCTCAAATCACCTCGAGCCGAGCCGAGCCGAGCTCGAGCTTTTGATTTTGCTAGCGAGCCGAGCTCGAGCTCAAGATTGTAGGCTCGAACCGAGCCGAGCTCGAGCTTCATAAAACCATAACGAGCCGAGCTCGAGCTTCATAAAACCATAACGAGCCGAGCTCGAGCCCAGTCAAGCTCGGGCTCGGCTCGGCTCGTTTACACCCCTAGGTTAAAGTATGAATGTTAAATGTTACACATCATCAACATGTGGCTACACTGAGACACCAGATAATATTTTTTAGTAACTTGTAAAAGACCAGTTATGATTTTACTGTTCACTGCATTACTTTTCAAGCAGGAGGTATTGTTCATGCCGAATGTGACTCGAGGAATCAGATAAACGAACACTTAAAGTCAGGGCTAGTTTGGTTATTTTAAGTGCATCTAAGTAATCAGTGTTCTTACAACAATATCTCACATGTTCCAAATTTGACCAAACTTACCCTATGATATAAAAAAAGCTAACTAAATCCCTTAGGCCTGTGGTTAACAATCGACTTTTTGCAACCACTTTGAGATGTTCAAGAATGATTGAGTATTCATGATTAATCATACCAATTGTTTAAAATATTTTATTTTTATAATCTGCTCTTAATCACAGACCTATAATGATATTGTTAGCAAAACCAATTATTCAGACTTGAAGCCAGAAATATAATCAGTTTATACTCAAATCCAAACACCCTTTTGAAAACAGAGAGAAAAATAGAGAAAGGCACATTAAAGATAATAGTAGTGAGACTGCAAATTACCAACACCAGCCTCCAAAACATGCTTATTGGCAACTAGAGTGTTCTCTTCAGTTAGCTCAACGTCTGTGTTAACATCAACGGCACATGTATTTACTGCTGTCTCTTTACTGTTTGCTTGAGAAGAACTCATGCGGTCCCACAAACCAAACTTAATAGATGCAATCTGTAACAAAAAAACAAGACACTTATACTCAAAAAATGCAAATAAAGGCAGTGTTTGTGTCAAAAGTTTACTTATGAAGAAATGACCATGGTTAACTTACAGCAACATTTAGCAGTCCAACATGTGGATATATAGCAGTCATGTTTCTTGAAAGTTTAATTTTATTCACTGGATTCTTTCGAGGAAAATAAAAATCAAGCATCTCGTCAAATACCTACAAGCAAAAAGATACCAGTTAGGATGCAATACTATTGTAACATGCAATATACAATATGCAAAAGATTAGGAAAAAGCTAAACTTGATAACATTTCACATTTACAAGATGTCAATGCAAAGAATTCACTACAACATAGATAACTCATCATACATCAGAAAATGCCACATATGGACAGGTTAACGATTAAAAGTACAAAAAATAGTGCTGGCCAATAAACAAACAATTCAGTAACATACTTGACAAAAAAATCACCACACAGTTCTTTTTCATGAAAGGGGCATTCTTTAATAAAAAAAATGAAATGAATATACTTTTTAAATTCAGAAAGAAGTCTATTAAATTTTATACGTTTTGTCCAGAACTTGATGAGCATATATACAATGTAATACAGTAAAGAGCTTTGACATACCTTAACTACATTCTCTTCTTTTTCACACGAGTCTTTCCACATCTTAATGAACCTCCATGTATGCCCATCGATTGTATTATCATTTGTAGATCCTGTTTCCACATGCACACTTAGAAACTATGATTCCAGTTTTTTGGGTGTTTCATACAATTTTGTACAAAATTTAACTTCAGATAATTTAACCTCGTATTTCATGCAATAATAGTACTTGAATAATTAGATAAACAAGTTCTTAAAGTCAGGGCTAGTTTGATCATTTTACATTTCTCACAAGTCTTAATAATCACTTTTCTTGCCACATTATCTTAAATGTTCCAAATTTGATTAAATTTACCCTAAGAAATAAAAAGAAATCATCATCATCATCATCATCATCATCATCATCATCATAAACAGTTAATCCCACCTATAGCAAAGCTAAGGTAGGGTCTGAGGAGGGTAAGATGTAGACAGCCTTACCTCTACCCCTAAGAATAGAGAGGCTGCTTCCAATGAGACCCCCGGCTCGATGTGGTTTGGTATCAAGCCTTGGACATAAGGCACAGAACACTTAGCAATCGGGACAAACCCGATCGGTGCATGTACCCCTTTGTCTTTTGGCTATCAACGCCACCACATGATGCATGATTAACCGTCCGTCGTTTTTAACGTTATTTTCACGAAATTAGTAAAATAACGTTAAAACTAGTGCAACTTTACTTTTGCCCCCCATGGGCCACACATATATACATTATATGCGCACACCATAAGTGGGGCGTAAGAGATGTTCAAGGATGATTTATTTTTATGATTAATCATACCATTTTTTAGAAAATAATTTATTTCAAAAATTGGTTGTTAACCATAGACCTGTAAGGATGTTGTTAGCAACACCTAGAACAAGACCTCATAATCCTATCAGTCGTACCAGAAACTCAAAACTGATTGTTTCAACATGAAGTCAAAAAGTTAATCATGTTATACTCAAATAAAACACCACTTTGAAACAGAGAAAGAAAAATATGGATAAAGCACATATAGAGGATTAATACTGAGAATCTAAATTACCAACACTACCCTCCAAAACATGCTTATTGGCAGCTAAAGTGTTCTCTTCAGCTGGCTCGACGTATGTGTTAACATCAACAGCACATGTATTTACAGCTACCTCTTTACCGTTTGCTTGAGAAGAACTCATGCGGTCCCACAAACCAAACTTTATAGATGCAATCTGTAACAAAAACAAGACACTTGTACTCACAAAATGCAAATAAAGTCAGAGTTTATGTAATAGTTAACTTACAGCAACATTTAGCAATCCAAGTTGTGGATATGAACTTGTCATTTGTTTTAGAAAGTGGTTTCTTCTCTTTTGAGTAATTCGAGGATAATAAAAATCAAGCATCTTACCACATACCTACAAGGAAAAGATACCAGTTAGAACACAATGCTAGCGTAACATAAAAAAGGTAAACTTGATGATATTTCAAGTTTACAAGATGACAATGCCAGAAATTCACAACAAAAGGAAAACAATACGTGGACGCGAAAATAAATCATTATACATTACTGAATAGAAACTAGTCAACAATTAAAAGTAGAAGTCAAAATGCTGGTCATCAAACAAAATATAAAGTAATCTACTTGACAAAACCATTCTTTTTCTGAATTGTGAAATTCTTTAAATAAGCTCATAGGAAAAGAAAGTTGAAATGAATACATATTTTTTTTTAATTATAAAAAGTCTATTATGTTTATTTGTTTGTATAGATCTTGAAAAACTCACGTACAATGTAAATATGTAATATTGTAAAGAGCTTGGATATATACCTCATCTGCATTATCTTCTTTTTCACACAAGTCTTTCCATATCTTAATGAACCTCCATGTATGCCCATCAATTGCATTATCATCTATAAATCCTGGTTCCATAACCACACTTTCAAACTCCTGTTGCAATCTTTTAGGTGTACTTACAGATTTTGTGCAAAACTTAATTTCAGACCTATGTTTCCTTTCAAGTGGAGCAACACAATCATTGCTTCTTTCATGAGAAGAAATAAAAGTACAGTCAATTTTAGCATCTGGCCTAAGTTGTGGCATTTGTGCAGCTGTTGAAGTCTCAGATGCAGTTGCAATGTGAGATGAAAAATAATGCACAACTAGTGGATGCTTCAAAATAGGTCCCAGTCCAAGTTCCGCAAAGCTTGTAACTCCCTCACTTTCACAGATTGCGATCTCCAAGTCACGTACTGATTTGATACTTTGAACTCCAACAAAGCGATGTATATAAGAGTTGACCTGCAAAATCAAAATCCTTTCTTTATCATATAATTTATAGAGACTTACAAAAGCACATACTTATGCAAACACATACACTAAACCGAACATCTGATGCACACATGATGTTGGTGAATTTAATCTCATTAAGCTGATTTGGGTAATTGAAACTGCTTGTAGTCCAAACGAGAAACAACAATAAATACTATACAAGTCAGTATGACTGATGAGTGGACTAGTGGAGTACACACCCATTCAATATTATTAAGAATTCCGGTACTAAAGAACCTCTAAGGAGGCAACGTCCCCTTGGCAGGGTTCGAAGCAGCGCCCTGGCAGGGGGTAACGGGCTAGCCCCTGTTAAAGAGCAAATCCCCTGGCTGAGGTTGCATAAGCTCTGCATAATTGGATGAAAGTTGCATGGTAAATGATCTTCAAAAGAGATGGGAAATCAGCAGCAATGTCGCTACTACTCGGTAGCAACTGAGTCACATGAAGGTCGGTAGCAACTTTGTTACTAAAATTCAGTAGCGACATAACCGCCCTAACCATATAACCACCGCCTGAAACGAAGCGATGGTTCAACCCCATATAAATAAAAGTCCTCTTTTCTAAATTCATTACCAAATTTCATACCTCGAAACTCACAGAAAATAAGTACTCGTTCCTAGCACACTTTCTGCCTTTTCCGATTATTGATTTCGTGTATACTGACGAAATACTTTAGTCTGAAACTGATTTAACACTATTCCAAAAGCTAGCCACACAATTACTAAATCAATAACTTCCTACGACTATCGGAACACTAAGGTAGCATTGGTTTCATAAAATGTATTGGAATTGTGTTCGTTTCATACAACGAAATGGAATCTAGATGGAATCGGAATGTAGATTCCCTTCCGTACGCTGTTGTTCAATTCCAATTCCTTCTTTTGTTAAACCGAACAACATAAGAAATAAAACATACATTCAAATTCCATCCGGATTCCTTTCCACTACGCGAAACAAATGCTACCTAAACCGTGTGAGAATGATGTGACGTCTCCGTGTCCAGTAATTGATCATAAATAAATAAATATAAATAACCGAATATTTTAATCTGAAGTGGCGTTTCTTTTCACCTACTACTAAATTCAATCTACTTTTAAGTTACAGCTTTAACTTAAAACATAAAAAATTAAAAATAATTGAGTGAACTAACTGATGATGATGATTGATGAAGATAATAACATTATGATACCTTGGCTTCAATAAGCATGAGACGGTTAAGTGAGGGAACGTCCTGCATATAAAACCCTAACGACTCAAACGAAACAGCGTTCAGCATCACCAACGCTGCGTTTGCAACTCTCCACAAAGACACGCTTTCTCCGGTAGCCAGAAGATCGGAGTGAGCTTTTATTACTGCACCGTCGATCATCGCAAACGCCGGAGAACCACTGCTTCCGGCGTACGGTTGCCACTGATTGTGGCCGTACATTGTTATAAAGTCGCCGGAGAACAACCGACAGTTCCGTTATTATTGAAGGTCGTCGTCTATGGAATGGACTCTTTTGGTCTACAAAGCTGACTGATATAATAATTTGATAAAGATTATGATTATGCCACGTGGATATTATTCAACTCCTGTTTCGGTTTTGGTACTTATAACTATTTGGATGTGTCAAAGTTGCACCTTAGAGTTTCAGCATTTTATAACTTAGCCTAAAAGTTACGAACACAGTCGGGACAATATGTACTTTTGTAGACACTTATATGTTCGAAGTGTTAAAGCATCTAAATGTTATTTTATGAGCTTGCTTAATGTAGAAGATTCTGACTTTTGGTTAATGTAAAAAGAGTAGTGGGATTCTATAGTTCGATGTTACAAGAATTCTTTCTATATTAAAGAAGAGACAGTTGAACAGTAATTGACTTTTAACATGCATTGCCCATATGTCTGTAAGTCATTGGACCATAATATAAGACACATTGATAGTGTGATGTATCTAACTTGCGCCAGAACCTTTTATTTATCTTTTTTATACTTAAATCGCTTCAAAACAACCTGAGCATTAATTGTTTCATTATTTTTGCATTTTTTTCCCTATCCATGTTAAAGAAGCAAAACAAAAAAAAATCACTACTAAAACCGGTTTTTGAGTTACATTTCAAAATAACAACACACTTGAAAAGGTTCAACATAACCATAATACATTTTTAAAACAAACCAACAACATCAAGAACCATGGCCGTAGCTTTATTAAAACTCATTCGGCCCATTGGGCCGATTATTCCTATACACGATTTCATCTCTTTCAAACCATACACGAGCTCGGGTTCCACAACAACTTAATCATCCTGAAATGCACGTTAAAAATACGTTAGCTACAAAGCTAGTGAGAGATGCCAGATTCGATTAAAACTCGTTTTTAATAAACATACAACACTTTCTATAAGGTTTGGTCATTCTAAGGTGGAATATATTATCGATGGAGCACCGTACAAATGCTTATAATGGTTCTAAACCTCTACTTGGTTCAGAAAATATATTCCCATGATACCGAATGGATCCATTCTACGTGATTTCTATTCGACTGATTCTATTAACTCTTTCATGATCATGAACCAATGACATACAAAAGTAACATGCATTCACCCCGAAATCATTATAAACACATGGGGTACATCACTCACGTTCGTTAGTTCAGATCGAGTAGATTCACTAGCCGTAGAGTTTCTAAGTGCTCCGAGTTCCTGTTAACCATAATCAAAGTTATAAACACCTATATATTCCTATAGATGGCCGTTACAGCTTAGGCGTATATATAATCTAAACTAAAGCTCGCCATTACAACTTAGGTACTCGGTTCCTAAAGATTTGAGTTAGATACTTACCCGAATGATTGAAAGGACTCATTTGTTAATCGACCGATTATATATTGGATCGATAGGTTTCTTAAAGGTTATTATTATTATGTTTAGGAGTGTTATACTAGGAAATGTTATAATGATGGGATCAAAGGTAGAGGTAACCGATCGGTTTTAATAAAAACAAAGCAAAAGAAGTCATGCATGTTAAAAGAAGGGAATCTTGGTTTGAGAGTGGTTTTACAAAGGTTTGAAAGGAGCCGATGGTTTAATGTTATAGGGTTATTAGTGCATGCATGTTATAATTGCCTAGCTTTAGAGTGAATGAGGTGGAGGCACAAGAGATAGGTTGGGTGTTTGAGGGGTAGAATCTTAAGCTTAGGTGTAATGGTGATGGTTTTGGCGGCACATTTTTGCACAACATGGGCCGTTACTTTATAATAATAATTAGGTGATTTGGGCTTGAAGTTTAATATAGGAGATATGGAAAAGATCAAATAGGAACCAATGGACTAGTTAGGAACTTAGGAACCAATCCTAGCCCTTCATTTTTAATCTTGATCTAAGGGTAGATATGTAAATAAACAATTATCTATTATATTTTAATTTAAAAAAAAAGTTTTATTATTGGAAGTTTTCAAAACTTCCTGCCATTAATCTCCTACAATTCCTCATAATCATAACTTCCTACAATCAATAATAATCATATCTTCCAAAATTCACAATTACAATAAGAATATACACGATTGTAATTCACGATTACAAATCAATTTCGATTCTGGGTTCCAATCGTTTTAAGATATTTCGCGATGGATAATGACAATAATCATGAAAACATTCATTCAGTTTCTCACGATATTGAAGATAATGAATCACAATCACTTCCTTTTTTGCTAAATAGTGTTGAGAATCAAGGTATTTTGGTAATTTTTTTGTTAATTGGTTTTTTTTTCGTATTCAAGTTAGTTTGTGATGTTGTATTATAGCAGTTTTGGATTTTACGTACAGATTGAATTACGTACAGATTGATATACACTGTTGTATATTATTAGTTTATTACATTTGTCGTTATCAGTTTGTGTTTTATATATGTTATAATTCACGTTAGTATACACAGGCGTATATTATTAGTTCTTAGTTCGGGTTTTATATATGTTTTTATTCACATTAAACGTTAACATACACTGTGGTATACACTGTCGTATTTGTTATTTTTGTTAATGTTCTCAGTTCGTGTTGTATATATGTTATTATTCACGTTGATATACACTGTTGTATATTAGTAGTAATTAAAGTGTCCTTCTCAGTTCATGTTGATATACACTGTTGTATATTATTAGTTAGTAACCGTGTCGTTCTCAGTTATCAACAAGTAAATTTGGAATTATTCTATTTAATTGTCAAATTTCTTTATTTCAGCATCTTCATCAAGCAATGTATATGAATCCCCTGGTGGGACGAGATATTGGACGCCAATTGTACCAGATGATGTCAAACCACGTGTAGGTGCAAAAGTTTAATATCCCATATGTACACTAATGTATATACATAACATACATTTATGTATATTTTATACTGTTGTATAGTAACGCTTAATATCCCATTATGTACACTAGTGTATATACAATCACACATTTACGTATATTTTACCTTTTTTTTGTGGTTCATTTTGATAACAGGTACGACATGATTTTGGTTAACTTTGTTGGTATTGACCATCATAAAAAAGTCACCGTCTTTGGAGCTGGTCTGTTACACAATGAGACAATTGAGTCTTATACATGGCTTTTACAAATGTTTTTAAAAGCTCATGGAAAGCAACCAAGACTAGTGTTTTCTGACCAAGATGCTGCGATAAAACAAGCTGTCAAGTCGGTATTTAACAATTCTATTCATAGACTTTGTATGTGGCATGTTACCGATAAACTCCATATGAAGGTATACTTCTATTCTTATGCAAATACCAGAATAACCTTGGATATGTACACCTGTGTAGCATGTTTATTAACGCTTAAACATTGAACCGTTTATTTTTTTAGATTGAGTCCGACATGATCAACAACACACACATTAAGAAGCAGTTTCACAAGCTTGTTTGGGACGTTTATCTGGAACTGGCAACTTTCGAAGATAAATGGCATGCGTTGATGAGGGAATACAAGTTGGAAGACCATAAATGGTTGTCTGATATTTTTGACTTAAGGGAACAGTGGGCTCCATGCTACTTTAGAGACATATCATTGTGTTGTATAATAATTTTCGATGTTAGACTACTGTATCGAATCTACTTAATTTTTCCTCCACAGCCTATTATATACACCAGCGTATAGTTTACACTAGTGAAACTTTAGACTTTACACCAACGTATACTAATAAAATGTTAAATGTACAGCCTATTATTGTATACATTAGTGTATAATAATATATAACAACATCACATCTTCAACATTAGTCTTATACACCAACGTATACTACATTATTGTATGCAATAAAATATAACAGCATCGCTTCTTCAACATGAGACACCCTCACCGTCCATGTTTCTAAATAGTATTGAAAATCAAGTTAAGTAGGATGACTTTTGTAAAATTGATTTACAAAGTTATTTTGTTTTGGTATTTTTGAACGTTTGAATGAAACATTGAACAATTGTGATATACAGATGTGATCAATTGGCCTCGACGAACATATAGGGTTTAATTTGATTATACACAATTGTATATAATAGTTTTCAATGTGTAAACCTTATACGCAGTATGTAGTGTTTAATAATGTTTTGTTTGTTTTGAATATACACTAGTGTATATACATACGTGTATTTTTGCAGAATACTATAGTTGATTGGGTTAATGATTATACACAGTTGTATAAGTTATCATTAACCCTAGATGTACATCTATGTATACTAAAAAAATATATGTTATCAAAACACAACCACTGAATAATATCAAAACACAACCACTGACAATTTAAAAAAAAAGCAACCGTACTTTTATTGAAGAAACCAAATACATAATAAAAACCAAAATTCGACAATGAAATAGTAGAATAAACTTCGTTTCATTGAAATAGTAAAAACAAATTATTTATTTGGGCAGTGGCGAGCATCATGATAACCCAAACGACCACATTTGGTACAGTAACGTGGATTCCTAGTCATGTACGCGTAATCTCCATTTCGAAAGCTTAAATCGCCATGTCCAACTTTGAAACCACAAGCACTAGTGTTTTTAATTGATGTCAACTTGCCCTCGAACCAAAAACCTGAATAAAATTCAAAAAATACATAATTAAAACTAATAACTATATAAGATTTCGCAATTAAATACACCAACGTAATAAACAATACATTCTAGTATCAAACATTTGTAGCATACACCAGGATATTATACACTAGTGTCACACATATATAGTATACACCAATTTGCCATATTTTATGACTTAGTCTTTATATATGTGATATACACCGACGTATTAATCACTATTTTTTTCCTATCAATTTTATGAATGTTATCGCCCTATATACACTAGTGTATACTCAAAAACACACAAACCTTATTAACCACTGCATACTCGGTATCAAGTCTACTCATTGAGAGTATTATATACAACTGTGTATACTAAACTTATACAGCAGATGTTCGTCGTCTGTTCATATCCAAGCAATATTTAATTAGGGTTTCATCGTTGGATCAATTACGATTTTTTAATAACTACACATTAATGTACCACGAACATTTTACAACACAAAACCAACATCGACTACCAACATAAAATAATAAAACAATCAAAAACATGTTTCTATTATAAATTTTCCAGATCGAATCTGGACAATAAAAAAGAAAACCATAAAAATCACAACCGAAAATAGAAAAGATTAATAATAAGAAAGAACCTTGAATATTCATACATACCTGTACACCAATTATTAGTCTTCATCTTCTTCGTGATTTGTTTATTTGGTTGGTTTTTTGATGTATACGTATATTTGATATGAGATTTTAATGGTGTTGTCAGTTATAATACATACCTTTAATAACCTACAATTACTCCTACACAAAAAGTCACTTATACCCTTTTAATTAAATAAAGAATTAAATATGTTTTCCACTTATTTACAATCTTGTCATTGGGATCAATGGCTAAGATTGGTTCCTATGGTTCCTACTAAAGGCTTGGTTCCTATTTGAACCCTACCCTATAGATCCATAAGGTAATTAAATGGGCCCTTGCTATGGATTAATCATCATAATGGATGTTGGGCCAAAACCATATGGTTGGCCCATGATTGTCGGGTATTGTAATGGGCTCAAAACTATATTTGATTATTTTGGGCTTCAGGTTAATGGGCCTCTTTATTGGGTCCTTAAAACAGTCGGTACACAGGCCCAACTATTCGGCCCGTATTATATAGTTCATTGGGCCATGTTCTTGTCATCCGGGCAAGGGTATTGGGCTTCACCGTCGGGTGGCCCAATCATTATTCTATTAAATGTTTATTAATCGTTTTATTATTCTAATCTTAGTTTATAATGACGTTTATAATTTTAGGGTTGTTACATACGATAATGGCGAAGTACCTACCCATTTTATCCTTTCTTTTAGGCATATATGCATCCGCCATACACCCGTGTTTCTTGAATTCCTTCCAAAGATCTTCCAGTGAACACCATCCCGACAAGTTAGATACATAAAATGTAGTTGTGTTGTCGTTGTCCTCGTATGGTCTTCCTTGGTTTTGTTGGTTCCTTTTCCGACGGCGTGGGTACTCCCATTCTCCCCCTCTCTTCATATTACTAACCTGATTCTACAGGTTTAGACGTAGAAACGACTGCGTTTAAGAGAGTCCCGAATGAGTAGCGTAAACATAAAGTTGTAAGTTACAAAGCCACATTACGGTACGGTACCGCTTTAGTACGAGTAGTTTAAAAATACGGAAACCAAAAATCATAAAACGAATACCGATATCGATGTGGTTCGGCTTGGTATAATATAATTAGGGCAGAACATAATCACAAACATAACCATATAACATAAACCCTTCTCCAGGGTTTTACATTCCACCACCGCAGCCCTCACCATGTACGGCCAACCACCGCGCTTCCCCCGTCGCAACCAACCACCACCACAACAACCACCGTTCAACCCTAACCACCTTTATAACAACAACAACAACAACAACAATTATTATCTCCAACCAAACCCTACCTTTCCAATCCCCTTCCCTAATTATAATAATCCCTCCTTTCCAAACCCTAACTTTCATCCACAAAACCCTTATAACCAATTAATATCCAATAACTACAACAGAGGGGTACTGCTCAATGGAGCTGCTGTTGAGAAGATAGATAAAGCTGTTGTGAAGGCTCGCCGTGACCTTATTGTTGCTGGAGAGAATGTGTCTGCGTTGAAGGTGTCTCAGTCTGTTCTTGTTGTGTTACAAGCTGATTCATGGGATTCGTTAGGGGTTCAGATGCAGCAGGTTCCTTCTTTATACCGCCTTATGCTCATTGAAGGCAAGGTAATAATATTATTATTAATAACATACATCTTTACTTCTTCTTTTTTTAATTAATATTGCTTAAGTGTAGTGTTTATATGTGTCTTTACTACTTTTAGGGGTGCAAACCAGCCAATCCAAGCTCGAGCTCGGCTCGTTTTCGCGAGCTCCATAAGTGAAGCCGGGGCTCATGCTCGGGGTCGGGCTCGTTTACTAAACAAGCTTATTTTAGGTTCGAACTTGACTTGTAAACAAGTTTAAATAAGCTCGGCTTGGCTCGTTTACTAAACAAGTTTAAATTAAATGAAATTGAGGGTAAATATTATTAAATATTATAAAACTTATATTACACTAAGGCTTTACGAGCTTCGTATGCCAGGCTCGATAAATAAACGAGCTTTGTTTTAGGCTCAAGCTCGGCTTGGGCTCAATGAGGCTCGTCTCGTTTCGAGTTATTTATCGAGCCGATCTCGCGTATCTCGCAAGCGGCTTGGCTTGTTAGCACCTCTAGTCTCTAGTTACTGTTTTGTAATTTTTTAAAACTTAGTGGCTTCTTTGTATCTCAGTTAGTCAGCAGTCTGACTTTAAAGTTCACATTTTTTTACATGTCTATCGAGTTGAGGGTTTTTTAGTTAATTGATGTTAAAAGCTTAGACTAACATTAAAATCCATTGGTTTGTGCTTACCCTGTTCGGTTATATATATCGTCCAAAGTATATTGGGTCAGTGTTTAAAAATACACAACTTGACAACTGTATGATTTGAATAGTAGAATGTCAGTTGCATCTAAAAGGGTCATGTAATCGGTTGTCAGTATTCAGTATACATATAGAAGGAAATTACCAGCGTGATGTGACACCAGTCTTGTTTGTCTCTGCCTAGATGCGCTTAAACTGTTGTGAGACTGCGTATGCGTGTTTATATTGAATTGTAATACCTGATTTTTCTTAGTGGTAATTTAATTGATGTTAAAGGCTTAAGCTAACATTTAAAACCAACCATTTTGGGTTTACCATGTTTGAAAATATATTATGTTATTGTTCAAAAGTATACCCTGTCAATGGTCATCTTGGGAAAATCTACTAAATTTAAAGGTATATTGTATGATTGAAATATCTGGCTGTCCTATACATATAGAAAGAACATGTATACAGGCTTAACCTGTTAAAAAATTGACTGTGTTAACTTAGCATCCAAAAATATACCAGGTTATCTCTGAAAGTCTACTGGGTTATTGTCTGAAAGTATTATGTAAGATACTATGATTAGGATGCTAGTTATGTATAAAAAGGTTGTGTATATACATATTGAAAGAAATTACCGGCGTTGCATGGCACTAGCCTTGTCTGCCCCTGGTTGAATGCTTTAGGTGTGCTTCGATGCCCTTTGAACTGATTGTGAGTATGCGTGTTTATATTGGTATCTCATGTCTGATTATTTTGTTCAGGTAAATGCATTCATTAATTGTTTTGTTGGGGTATGGAGGATTACCACATTATCTGATTTGGAGATAGCAATCTGCAAGAATGAGGGAGTTCAGCGGTTTGAAGAGCTTGAGCTGGGACCTCTCATTCGACATCCTCTTGTAAATCATTATTTTTGTGTGAGTTCTGATTCGACTGGAGTGTTTAAAATATCCGGCGAAGAGATACTTACTTTTCTTGTAGAATTTATGGACACTATTAAAGGTGAAGAAGTTAAGGCCGATGAGTTATTGGATTTTATTGCTAAAAAGCGATCAGTTAATAGCAAAGAAAAGCTTCATGTTCGTATCCAAAGTTTGGGGTATGTTTTTCATGTTTTTTGTAGTATTGCAAGCATTAGAAATCTTTATAATGGTAGTGTACATATTATCTTTTGATTCCTGTTATCATGTTACCAGATGAACCAATATCTTTTTGGCTGTTTATTCTGTTATCATTTTCCTGTTTCACAGTGCTTTTCATAATGTTCAATTCAGTTTCATTTTCATTTAAATAGGAAGCAGAACTTTAAATTATAGAAACATCGATCTTTTGATTCTTGTTTATCATGTTTCAAGACTGAACCTATATCTATTTGGCTATTTATTCTGTTATTATTTTCCTGTTTTATAGTGCTTGTCATAAAGTTCAGTTCAGTTTCATTTTCATTTAGAAATAGGAACCAGAACTTTAATTTATAGAAACATCGATCTTTTCTGTTATCTTAATAGAACAATTGAACAAGTATGCCATAAAAAATCTGGAACTTAAAAGTTATATTTTTTAGTTAAAGCGCATTCTGTGAATAAGTTAGTGTACTTTGATTTTGTTGGATGCAGCTCTTAAGAGAGAATATTGCTCTATCCTAAATAGACGTTTTTTTTTGTGTGTGTAGGTTGCATGTTTCTCTTATCCGAAAAGCAAGGCCAATAGAAAATGCTACAATAAATAAACATATATTGGGTTCTGTAAAGAAAAATAAACGTCCTCTATTTACCTCACAAAAAAAGCAGATGGATGAAAATTTCAGTGTCATATCTGAACGCATCAAGTCATTTTCTTCAGAGCGTGGCAAACACATACGCTTTCTATCATCAACCTCAGAAGACGATGATGATGACAATGATATTGATAGTGATGACGAGGATAAAAATTGTTCGACTAGTCAAAGCAAAAGCTCATCTCAAGATGCTAAAACTTCTGATCGAGTTAGCACTTGTCCGTATCCCTCTGCAATTGAGGAGAAGACACGACTTGGAATCCTAAGTGATAAGGAAAACACAATTGGCAATGAAGTCCTAAATAAATCAAATAAAAAGAGAAAATCAGATGCAATAGACTGCACATCTTCTGCTAGCTGTAAATTCCCTAAAAGAGATGGTATTAAACAGGGTTCTAAGGGTATTAAGGTCGGTAAGAAAGTTGGATGTAAACCTAAACAAGCAGCTATGTCACTGGACCATGATTCTATGATGGCATTCATTACATTGTGGAAGGATGTGTGCAAAAGGAAAAATGTTTTTGAGGTTTGTTTTACATCTGTTTGTATTTCTTTGCATGTAAAGCATCTTATTTTAGATTGTTGGCTAATTTTTATTTTCTTATTCCAGTTATTTATATACCTAACATCATATTGTATTGCCCATGGTAGGCCTTCAAGGAGATACTTGGGTTCTACAAAGTCAAATTGTCTAAACAGATGTACAAATCTCACCCTTTAGTTGGATTGATAAATGTTGCGGTTAGTCAATCACCACTATTATCATAACAATATTCACATCTTCTGTTTTTTTTCGTGGAATCTAAGAAAAATCTTAAATATTTAGAAAAAAGATTGACGACTAAACTTACGATTTTTAGATAACATCTATTAAACGCGGAATGTGGGATAGCATGTATGATACTTTTCAAACATTTGAGCAACAAGAAGAACCGGCAACAGATTCAGAGGGTCATGCTGAAAATGTAACCATACAGACTGAACACGTTGATGGTCCACCTGTCACTAAGCATGTTCCGAAACAGCATTGTGGTGAGTGTTATTTTAATGTTTGACACTTTGACTAATGCTTCATTGAACCTATACTCGAGATATGCAATTTAAGGTTTTGTTTTACTACTTCAACCTTATTATAGAACACCACTGGTGCTAGGTCATAGGGTTTAGCTAAAGATCATATTATTTTCTTATTTCAGCATAGAGTTTCAAAATTCAAATTCTTTGGAAAAAATCACCTGTTTTGTATGACTTACTTTGTTATGTGATTAGCCAATTTTATTCATGTCATGACTCAATAGGTGGCAAATTGGTGGCCGGTTCGGGTTGTCACCAACTCCTTTGTCTTTTTTATAAATAATTTCTATTTTATACTTGATTACAAAAACTATGCTACTGAAATAATGATAGGAATTATTTGAATCAAGTAATTTAGGAGGTTGCAAGGGTTTAAATACACTTTGGGCGCCTTTTGACCCCTTTAACCATCTGTATTTTGGTTTTTATAAGTTTGACCCAATTGCATTTTAGTGATTGTCCCATTGTTTATCCTCGTATTTCATCCATTCCTGTTTGCTTCTGTGCTCTTGCAGAAGTAAGTCTTGAAGACATCTTGAAGAAAGTTTCTGACTTTCTGAAAGATAATCATGATATCATGGGTGATGTCAGCACCTCTTTTGGTAAAATTGCGATCGTTCTTAGACATCTATACAAATGTGAGGTATGGCTTACTCAGCAGTTTGATGTTGAAAACTTTGAGTCTTTTGGACATGGTGACTTTCTTAAGTTTCTCGAAAGAAATGTTTCTGCATTACCTTCTTCATTTCAGAAGTACTTTGTGACTGATGGGACCTATAATAAGCCTTCCTTAGATGCTTGCATGTCTCACCAGTTAGTAAACGTGCTAATAGCACAGGCTTCACATAACTTATCAGAAAATGAAAATATAAACATTCAGAATGTTGTGGAGTTGCTGACATGGCAATTCCCTTTGATTCCCTTCAAGATGGAAAAAGAAGATTCTCCAAAAATCCTTGAGGTTATTGTGAAGGCTAACAAAAGCAATCCTGTATCTGAAAGTGTACTATTTTCAGCTACTTTATTATCACATCCAAATGTAAAAAGTTACTCAGAAACACATAATTCTTCAAAAAATGCAATTGAAGTCTTACTTAGTGCTCCGATGTTGACCGATTTAAACAAATGGTCACATTGGGATGTTTTATTTGCACCTTCTCTTGGCCCTCTTCCCATATGGTTATTAAATCAAACAAACACAAAGGATTTGCTTTGTTTGGTGACTAGGAGTGGGAATGTGATACGTATTGACAATACCGCCACCGTGGATTCGTTTCTAGAAGCTTCCATTAAAGGGTCTTCCTTCCAAACAGCAGTAAATTTGGTTTCCCTCTTTGCATTCTACGGTGGTGAAAAGAATGTTCCCTCATCTCTTTTAAGATGCCATGTGGAAAAGGCCTTTAAAGTCATAGTCAACAATGATTTACCTAAAGACAAAAGTCAGCTTAATAATGGGATATCCAGCGCCTCAATGTTTATTTTAGAATGTTTGGCTCATCTACCAAAAGAGTTTCATCGCTTCGCCACTGAATTGTTGCTTTCTGGATTTCGCTCCATTGTTAAAGATGCCCCTTTATCCATTTTAAGCCATTGCAGAAACACAGAAGACCGTTTAATGCTACATGAAGTAGGGTTTTCTCTTGGTATAATGGAATGGATTAATGATTACAATACCTTTTCTTTAACTGAATCCAGTAAGTCAACTGAATTTGTTGAAGAGAAGGTTACTTTAACCAGTTTTTCGCATGTAAACGGGAAAGTGATGTTATCAACCAAGGATCCTGATGTGGAAAAAGAGGAATGTGAAGTAGTCAATTCCACTGGCAGAAGTGTGAATTTTAAACAATACTCATCGCCAAGTATTAATGATGAGGAATCAACTAAGATTATCGAGTGTATTAGGCGAGAAGAATTCGGGTTGGATCCAGATATATCAGCCAAAGAGGATAGCATTTTGAAGAAGCAACATGCTCGTTTGGGTAGAGCACTACATTGTCTATCTCAAGAGTTATATTCACAGGACTCACATTTTTTACTTGAACTTGTAAGTGCGTTCTTTTCAGATATTAAGCTCTTAACCATTCAGCTAATAAGGGGTGCTTAACGATTCAGACCATCTTAATGATTCAACACTTTATATATGTTGATTCTGGCAAAAAGACCAAGCTGGAAAGTTTTCAGATGACAAAGTGCCATTAATTTTAAGGCATTCGTCACTTTTGGAGTTGTAAAAATGACAAAAAATGCTCCTGAATCAACTGAAAAGGATTAATAACAGATGGATTGCCAAAACTTATTTGAGTAGATTCACGGTTTTTGTTAAATTATAATTGTGCAAGGGGCAAAAGCTTTAAATTAGAGGGCTACTTTGTCATTCCGCAAATATTCAGCAAGTTGTTTTTTGCCGGAATTGGCATAAACAAAACAAAATCGGCACTTGGGCTGTCTTTAAATGTGTTCTATGGTTTGGGTGGCCTTGGTGAAAACATTTAAATACTCAGATGGCCTATGTGTAAAGTATCCCTTTTCTTATGCTGTTGATTTTTTTAATGTTTATTTTGTGACATGCAACACTCTTTTCTTTCTTTTTTCAGGTTCAAAATGCTGATGACAATGTGTACCCATGTGACGTGGAGCCTACTCTGACCTTTATTCTTCAAGAAAGTGGTGTTATAGTCCTGAATAATGAGCAAGGATTTTCTGTTGAAAACATTAAAGCACTTTGTGATGTTGGCAATTCAACTAAGAAGGAACCTAGTGCTGGATATATAGGTAAAAAGGGCATTGGCTTCAAATCGGTTTTTCGGGTATGCCATATATTTTTAAGTACTTGATGTTTTTATTTCATCATTTATTTTATTTTTTCTAAACAAACACAATCTGCATTTGAAGAATGAAAGAACATTCATAAAGTAAGTCAGTGCTAATGCATAGTGGTTACATTCTTTATATAGGATCTACAGATTAGTGTTATTGTTAATTGTTGGGATTTGGATTTGAATAATTTGTTAGTTCAGTTTTATTTTCTTCATTTCCTGTATAAATACTCCCAAACTTATCAAATAGAGTACACCGTCAGGACAAATTCGTTCTCCTCAAATCTATATTGTCTTTTGCTTATGACATCTTATTAGCTTTAGCTATTGCCAATTTGTCAGTTTAGGCATGACAACAAAGGAAGTTATTTTTTTGATAGTTTATATATGTGTGTGTGTATCATATGTATACTCACCCTTGTATTTTGGGTAATTCAGTAATCAGTTTGTGCTTAATTAACATATTGCTTTCATCTTGATTTCATCAATTTTTTTTATTTGTTCCACTTTCCAGGTTACTGATGCTCCTGAAATCCATTCTAATGGATTCCATATCAAGTTTGACATAAGTGACGGCCAGATTGGTTTTGTTTTACCAACAGTTGTTCCTCCCTGTGATGTTAACTTGTTCAGCAAGTTGGTTTCTGTGGATAATGACCCAACGGACGGGAAGATTTGGAAAACCTGCATTGTTCTTCCTTTCAGATCAAACAAAAGTGAATCTTTTTCTGTTGAGAATCTCATTTCCATGTTTTCTGATCTCCATCCATCCTTATTGTTATTCCTTCATCGTCTTGAATGTATCAAATTCAGAAATCTTATAAATGATTCATTTGTTATCATGAGGAAGGAAATTGTTGGGGACTATATTGTAAATGTTTCTCTTGGGAAAGAGAAAATGACTTGGTTTCTTAAATCTTGTAAATTACAAGCTAATCATATCCGTCCTGATGTTCAAGAAACTGAGATATCGATGGCACTTATGTTGGAGGATTTGAATGATGGAAGTTACATCCCAAAGCTGGAACACCAACCTGTTTTTGCTTTTCTTCCTTTACGAAATTATGGTTTAAAATTCATAATTCAAGCTGATTTTGTTCTTCCTTCATCACGTGAGGAAGTTGATGGAGATAGTCCGTGGAATCAGTGGTTGCTATCTGAATTTCCAAATTTGTTTGTTAGTGCTGAAGTGGCATTCTGTAGTCTTCCTTGTTTTAAGGAGAATCCTGCAAAAGGCGTTTCAGCCTTTATGAGTTTTGTTCCTCTTGGAGGTGAGGTGCACGGGTTCTTTTCTTGCCTTCCACGTATGATTATTTCCAAGTTACGTATGTCTAACTGTCTGCTTCTAGAAGGTGACAACAATGAGTGGGTCCCACCATGTAAAGTTCTGAGAAATTGGACTGAGCAAACCCGTTCTTTGTTGCCCGATAGTTTGATAAAAGAGCATCTTGGTGTCGGGTACTTGAATAAGGATACGGTTTTAAGCGATCCATTGTCACATGCTTTAGGTATCGAGGAGTGTGGGCCCAAAATTCTTGTTCAAATTTTGACATCTATATGTCGAGCTGGTTCTCTAAAGTCAATGGGCTTCAATTGGCTATCCTCTTTGCTTGATCTTTTGTATCTGATGTCAGTTAGTGGAACTCAGTCAGATGTCATAAGTTCGCTTGGCGAAATACCATTTATACCCCTCTTGGATGGTAAGTATGCAGCAGTTAGTGACGGTGCAATTTGGTTAAATACTGATAACCATGGTCTTGAGTCTTTTGGTAATTTATATCCCACGCTTCGAATTGTTAATCCTATCCTTTTCAGTGATTCGTCTGTTGAAAATATAACCCATATGCTTTATAAACTAGGGGTACAGCGGTTGTCTGCACATGAAGTTTTAAAAGTGCACATTTTACCAGCCATTTCTGATGAAAAAGTTGAAAATTTGGAGTTGATGATTGAGTATCTTTCTTTTATAATGTTTCACCTAGAATCATCGTGCCCTGAGTGTGCTTTAGACAAAGAGCACATACTCTTAGAGCTACAGAACAGTGCTCTTATTTCCACAAATCACGGTTACAAACGGCTTTCTGATGTTTCAATTCATTTCAGTAAAGAATTCGGCAATCCAATTGATATGAGAAAATTGATTAATGGAACTGATATGAAATGGTTTGAGATTGATATCAGTTATTTAAATCACCCCGTTTACAAATCAGATATGCTGAAGTGGAGAAAATTCTTGCTGGAATTAGGAGTGACTGACTTCGTGAAAATATATAAAGTTGAAAAGCATATTTCAGACATACCTCATACCGTTCTCAATAACATGATGTTAGATGATGATTGTACATCTTCAGGATCCACTATGATCATAGATTATGACTCTCAAGAGTTAAAGAATTTGTTGTCACATGTTTCCTCCAATGGTGATAGGGAAATGGGTAAGTACCTTTTAGAGGTACTTGATACACTATGGGATGAAGTTTTTAGTGATAAGCTTACGGGTTTCTGCAGCATTAATGGACAAAATAAGCCTTTCAAATCTTCTGTTATAAGAATGCTTCGTAGTGGTCAATGGTTGGCTTCTAGTATTGATGATAAACTTCATTTTCCTAAAGATTTGTTTCATAACTGTGAAACGGTGCATGCAGTTCTTGGTGACAATGCACCATATGCTATTCCAAAGGTTAGTAATTTTAGTTCTATTGGCAGAACTAATACTTTCTTTACCTATTATGCTGGACTGATGAACTCTGATGCACTTATACTGGATATTATTTAGGTTAACAATGTGAAGTTATTAAATGATATCGGTTTGAAGAATACACTCACTCTTGATGATGCTTTGTCAGTTCTAGAAGTTTGGAGACGATCTGAGAAACCTTTTAGGGCCAGGTAATACTTGAGGCCGGTAATACGTGAGAACATAAGGCATTGATTTTTTAGAAAAGAGATGTATATACAGTTAAAATATTAGAATAATTAGTGTGTATTTAAATTTGAGGTGATCTTATTTACTATAAACCTAAACTAGGAATCTAAATCAATCTTAATTATGGTAACAGATTAATGAAGAATCCATAATACAGTTGATAGTCTAATAACACGATTCGTTACAACAAACCTATATTATCTTATTGTGAATGGAGTGAAAATGTATATGATGGGGGTTCATTTTTGTTACATATGGAAGACTGGGGAGGTTTTGGTGGGTTGGTTAATGGGTCAACACGAGTTGGATGGGTTTACCGGTAAGTCGGTAACACGTGTTAGTAATTTATTATTTTTATACATGATTATTGTGTTATATATGATCACAAAAAGTGTGTTATTCCAATAAGAATTTATATTTTTCTAGTTATATGCTCAAAAACTACCCGCTGGGCAACTTTTGGCTTTTTTTTTCTTAAGCTACCTTTTTTGGTTTTTACCCGTAAGAGATGGAACATAACTTGAATCCACCCATTCATAAGTAAATGGGTTCATGTTCATCATTGTGCAAGCGCATTCTTTACTTTGTGCTTGTGTACCACTTGGCAAGGTTACCATATTTGTGTTCTTAGCTTTTAACATTTTAAAATTGTTGTATTTCTTCCTTGGCTAAGTTCATTTGTTGTAAATTACTAGATTGTAATATCTAGTTACTTATATTATATATTTATAAATGTTCTTATTTGTGCTTGTTAAATTTTTTGATCTCCTCTTTCCAGCATATCACAGATGTCCAAGTTCTACACATACGTATGGAATGAGATGAGCCTCTCAAAACAGAAAATAATGGAGAACCTGCATTCTAAAGATTTCATATTTGTTCCTTACCTATTTAATTCCACACATGAAGTTGCGTCTGGTTCATTCTTATCTCCCAATGAAGTATATTGGCATGATTCTACTGGTACCATGGAACAAACAAGATCAACCTATCCTCAGTTTGACCGACATACGACTCATCATTCTTTCAGCAAGATGTTATGCAATGTTTATCCTGGACTTCATTATTTCTTTGTGAAAGAGTTTGGAGTCGCTGAGTATCCTCCTCTTCTAAGCTATCTTCAATCTTTGCTACACTTATCAACTACAAGCTTACCATCACAAGCAGCAAAAACAGTGAGTACTGTGTATAACTTAGGCACCAAAATGGGCAGGGTGGGTAGGTAGCATGTTGAAATGGGTTTGAGCCAAATAGGTATCTTTAGGCTGGGTGAAAACAGGGTTAGGTTGAGTAGAGAACACTCTTATGGTTTTACTTTTAAAAAACTAAACTTACGTTTTAGAAAACCAGTGGACTGAACTGGAGTTGGTACTAGCTGTATCTGACTCTGCGTCGGTTATGGTTTCTGGAAAACCGGTTCATGCCTTCATGGCATATTTTATAAGTCGATGCCCTGTTAGGGCTAGCCCAGGAACCGATGTATTATTGTTTTTTTTTAAAATATTTTTAAACTTGAAACGTTGTCTTTTTGTATTCAAATTTCCGAATTCTATATCCTCTATTTTTTTATTCCGTTTATGGTCTTGTTTTGGAGTTGGGACTGAACTGGTTCTAAACCAGAACCATCTCTGTCCCATCATCCTTTTTTTCTGGTCTTAGGTTCGGTCTGGTTTCTTACTGATGAACACCGTCTTATAAATGATTTTTTTAATATATATTTTATAAATTTTGATTTTTTATAGAATTAATTGCTTATTAATAGTATATAATAATTAATATATTAAACGTGGTTACAAAATTGGTACTAATTTAATGAGCCTATGCTATATAGAAATGGAAATTTAGGAGGCTGTAAACACTTGATATATACCTGAACTGACCAGATTTCATAATTTATTTGTTCAATGTACAAGGTTTTCCAAGTTTTCCAAAAATGGAGTGATGGATTAGACTCGGGGTTTGTGAGTTCTGATGATATTAACTACTTGAAGAAAAAAATGGAGGATAAAGAAATGAGGATTCTTCCAACTGTTCAAGATACATGGGTTTCTTTGCATCAATCATTTGGTCTCATATGTTGGTGTGATGACGATGAGCTAAAAAAGGAATTCAAGAATTTGAGTAATGTTGATTTTTTATTCTTGGGGGAGCTTGATGCTAAAGAAAAGCAAATGCTTGAGGATAAGATTTCTGTGTTATTTCAGAGATTGGAAATCCCTTCTATTTCTGAGGTTCTCTCTCTCTCTCACACACACACACACTCTCTCTCTCTCTCTCTCTCTCTCACTAGAGGTGGCAAAAGCGGTGGGTTGGGTAGCTGAAAAAAATTCATATATATCACACTATATATTTTTTTTTCATTCAAACTACCTGCTTATATTGAACATGCTCTTGAGGCCATCCAACTATGTAGCTAATACACTTGTTCCATTTATACCGACTTTGACCAAAAGCATGCCAAATGATGGAAGTGACCTTAAATATTTTAAAATGTGACAATTTTAAATTTATTAGAGGTTGCCACTTTCCGCCCCATCAAATATATATTTTTACCCATGCAAAGATTCTTCAATGGTATTTTTGTCACCCGAACTTGGTACATATGAATCAAGATGCATACTTGGATGACCTATATGATAGTTCCACTAAATTGGTGGCCACTCGCCACCACATAATTTATTATCCTTGTTGATAAAAAAACCTTTTGAGAGAATTACTTTTTGCGTCCCTGTGTTATAGTGATTTTAACTACTTGAGTCCAAAGTTGAAAACTTTAACTACTTGCGTCCCTAAACTGAAATTAACTAAAACCTTGAGTCCAAATTTCTAACTCTGTTATTTGTGTCTCTGTGTTATAGTGGTTTTAGTTAACAGAGTTAGAAACTTGGACTCAATGTGTTAGTTAATTTCAGTTTAGGGATGCAAGTAGTTAAGTTTTCAACTTAAGATTCAAGTAGTTAAAACCACTATAACACAGGGACGCAAGTAGTAATTCTCTCAAACCTTTTTTTAATTGGAACATTGTTTAATATTACGTCTTTCTGTAGGTTGTGACTCGTGAAGCAATATACTATGGTCCCACAGATAGTAGTTTTAAAACTTCATTGGTTAGCTGGGCTCTCCCTTATGCACAACGCTACATTTATAATATTCATCCAAATGAATATTCTGAATTCAAGCTCTCTGGATTCAGAAACCTAAATTCTCTGAAAATTGTTGTGGTTGAGAAATTGTTCTACAAAAACATCATCAAAAAAGTTGGCATCGAATCTAATAAAAGATACGAGTGCAGTTGTCTTCTACAAGACAACATTCTGTATGCAACCAGCGAATCTGATACTCACTCTTTATATATGGAGCTTTCCCGCTATCTAGTTTCTAGAGTTCCTGAATTGCCTTTGGCAAATTTCCTTCACATGATTACAACTATGGCAGAATCAGGTTCCACAGAGGGACAGATGGAGTTGTTCATTACAAATAGCCAAAAGTTACTAAAGCTCCCTACTGAAGAATCACCGTGGTTAATATCCACGTCATCACCCGAAGAGGATAAAGATACACCAACCACAAGCTCTGGTTTCTCATTGGATGATTCATATCCTCCGAAGTCTACCAGTGCCAAGAAGTTTGGAAGCAATTCGAGCTGGCCACCTGTCAACTGGAAAACCGCACCCGGGTTTGAATATAAATTACAGACAAAAGCATTCACCTCTGGTAAAATGAAAGGGGATGTTACAGAAGGGTTTATCGAGGCTGATGCTGACTGGATCATTGAAGAAAATCCAGTCTCAACAATACCTTCAGTGATCTTGGATGAACATGAAGCTACAATAGACCAAACAGATTTCAGTACTAATCTGAATGTTGACATTAAAGGTCAACCAGACCATGCAAGGAATACAGTTTCTTCTTATACGAATGCTGTTGGACCGCACCCGAGTGCATCTAATCTAATTGAAAAAGATCAGCTAAGCTTGGGTACAGTCACCCCACAACATGTCATAACCGGGCGGACAGGAGAACTTGTGGCTTTCAAATACTTTTCATCAAAAGCCGGCGAGAATTGCGTGAAATGGGTGAACGAGCTAAAAGAATCGGGGCTACCATATGATATTGTTGTCGAAGGTAAAGATAACAAGGAATATATAGAAGTTAAAGCAACCTCAAATGCAAGAAAAGACTGGTTTGTTATAACTGTAAGAGAATGGCAGTTTGCTGTTGAGAAAGGCGAATTTTTCAGCATTGCGCGTGTCGTTTTATCAGAAGGGAAATCTGCCCAAATCACCACTTACAGAAATCCACTCAAATTATGCCAATCTGGCCACCTGCAGCTGGCTATTTTGTCATCAAAGCAGTAAAAACATATTTCTTATTAGCTGCAAATGTTTTGGGGCTGTTGTACATATAGTCACAGATGTTATCATCAATTGTTTAGGATTACAAACTTTATGTATACTTATTGAAGTTTTGGAGATGAAAGTTCTGCTTAGTATTCTTTTTTGATGTTTTACCATAAGATTATATTAGCAACTGAAGTAGTGATGTTTTCTTTTAACTTAATTGTTGTAAATGTGTCTTTATACTGTTTATGATTACTTATGTCACTTTCTTTTTACTTAATTGTTGTAAATGTGTCTTTATACTGTTTATGATTACTTATGTCACTTTCTTTTAACTTAATTGGTGTAAAGGTGTGTCTACTGATTATAGTTATTTATGTCACAATTCAAACACATAATCGGATAATCCCATACAAAATATCGGTTGGGTGCATGAAGTTGACATCATTATTGAATTCATATCTTATGTCAGTGTCTTATAAATAAAAAAAACTCCATACAATTGTTTTGAGTTGATTAATCATTACTTTATATTTTGACGATAAATTATGAAAAGTTGTATAAACGATAGGTAGAAACACAAATGTATAAAATCTAAATTTGAACTGCTTAGTAGACACATTTTAGCACAAGAAATTTATAATATAAGCAAAAGTTGGTAATAGATAAAGAGAATGTAATTCACATGTTACATAAATAAATGCATTTAATGTGACCGACATCAAAAGTTGATGATAGTAGATTCTTTATTCTTGTGGTGGAGTGGTACGAGAAATGATGGGTAGAGCCTGGTCTTCTTGAGGTGTCATGTTCAATCCTTGATCCTACAGGGTTTTACTGATTCTTCACTGTCGTGCTTTCGGGCGGGCGAGAGGTCAGGTTTTCCCCGAAACTGATGGCTTAGTAGGTTCTGGCTACCCAAGGCTACTTGTGGGTGGACACCTAAGATATGTCTTCACTCAGAGACGTATATGATGCTTTTGTAACCAATTAGTGGATATATCGGATAATCGAGATATCTATTTGTTGGTAGTAAAAAAAATAGATTCACCACAAATGATAATGAGAATATAATGCACATCTTACATAAATATATGCATTTAATATGACCGACATAAATAAATGTTTGAAGGTTTATAACATACGAGCGTATCGCAATCAAGTTTGAGAGACATTTAAAAAATAATACCACCTCTCTAAATCATTTAATTTCTAGTGCTAGTCTCCCATAATTTTCACATATAATGCCGTTGCCATTGACAATAACAACTAGTATTATACCCGTCCGTTGGGACGGGTTCCTGAAACTTACAAAATTCAAACTATGTGTATATTGAAGTTCCCAATAACGTCTTAATTGATAATAGTAGGTTGATTAATTCCCGTACATGTTAACTCATTTTTTGTTATTTAGTTGACACAATTTGACATATACGTTGTTGTGTATAATCCAGAAACTTTTACACAAGAAACAAATACTAACGAAATAGGTTCAAACATACAATATAATGTCATATATGAAGTACAAATATATGAAACAAAGATAACAACAAAAAACCGTAAACAAATGCAATATATAATTTTGCATTACTAAATACCTAGTAACAACATATAAAGAACATATAGGCATTTAAAATATATCACCAATAATTCCTTATAAAGTTACATGAATTGCTAGTAATAAATTATAGGTATGTCTTGTACTCTTATGTTATATTCGTTCATATCCCTATGACACTCCATAAAAAAAAGGAGACATGAAAGTTTTGATACTAAATTCTTCATAATAAACAATAACATAATTCGATTATTTTTTACTTATGACAACGCAATGTAATTGGAAAATAACAAAAGTATTTGTGTTTATATAACGGTTCGGTTAATGATGTGTATCTTGATGGGTGATATGCACAGGAAGTAATGATGTTTTTGTAAATATAAACTAAGTTGGAGTTATGTTATTGAATGTGTAAATCACCTAATTTGTAAATTTAAGTGAAGACATGATATTGAGTGTGTTCGAGTGAGAATTATTTTTGGCTATGTTGTTATAACAACGATGTTATAAAAAATGTAATGTGGTAGTGACGATGAGTAAGATTTGGCATGGCGATGGTTGATTTATTTGCAAAACATTCCACGTTGATTAATTGATTACT
Organism: Ambrosia artemisiifolia; assembly: GCA_032199755.1. Classification (NCBI taxonomy): domain Eukaryota; kingdom Viridiplantae; phylum Streptophyta; class Magnoliopsida; order Asterales; family Asteraceae; genus Ambrosia; species Ambrosia artemisiifolia. The sequence goes on along the minus strand of CM063525.1, from coordinate 50,928,762 downwards.
GGGTTATATGTTCACTGTGAGGAAATGAATCTAATAGGTATGTAACTTTCGTTTTGTTTCGGGTTTCGTATATTCAATCATAAATAAAGGCTTTTTATTTAATTAAGATTGGTTTGAGTTTGATTCCGACTATTGTTAGCTTGATTGTAACGAAGATTTGTCGCTTCGGTGAAAACTCAAAACATCTACTACATTATAGATTTTGTGTTGTGTTTTTTTTTTTTTCGTGTTCTTAAGTTTATAAATTTTTGTTTAAAGAAAACTAAAAAATTAGAAAGTTTATTAGAGTATTTAATCATATCTACTTGGAGTATAATAAATTGTTATATTAGAATTGTCATGTAATAAATAAAGTATAATGTAAAGTTTGTGTACTTTAAATTTTTAGTATAAAATCTTTTTAGTCGTCAAAATTTGATGGAGTGTCATAGGGAAATAAAGAGCTTAAGGCAAAGTTTAACATAAATTTTCTTTCATACCACCTTACAATTCATGATTTAGTTTCATATTTTCACCTTTTAATCAACGTGAACGTAGTGCAAATACCAAAATACAGAAACTCAACACCAAATTCACAATCATACAAAAGAACGTAGCAATAACGACGATGACAACAATAACAAATTCTAGAGGAGTTAATGACATAAGAGTGAAACAACGAAATATTCATCAAATTATTACTTGTAAACCAAAGGGTGATAACAATAGATACCGATGTCAAAAAGACAACCAGTTGCCAGGAGAAGGGGTCGACAAGAACTGAATCAGTGGCTAATAAGCGAAGACAACGGTTCGTTCTTGTTGCTGTGTTGAGCATTACCTGGACTAACAAAAGGATAGATACACACTCTCTTGACCTTCATAACCTCAGAGTAAAATCCACAGTGCAAACTTGGTCTACAATCTAATTTTCTTTGTTTCGTTTTTTTTTTTTTTTTTTGCTTTATACAAGGAAAAAAGAAATGACACTAATAGTTTGTAAGTAATAAATTAGTGATGAAATTAAAAGGATTATCTAAGCAATTAACTTTCAAGAAAATGCCACTAAATATGAATCATTACTCTTAGCGAGTCTTAGGTATAAACACAAAAATAGTGAATTGTTACTATTAGGTATAATTGCAATATTAATGAAAGTTGGTTAAATGAGAAAAAAAGGCAACATGTCACAAGTTCCTCAAAGTAAAGGAACTCCTATTGTTCACTGCTATTTGGATGATTTGGATCGAACGCAATGATCGCATTTTTAAAGGAAAACGGCAGAGAGCGACTGATGTTTTCAAAAGTATCAAAATGACATCGTATTTTTGGTATAAAAATAGAGGTATAATGAAAGTGTTAGAGTGGAATGTTTGGTGTAAATACCCATTGAACTTGATGTAATGTCGTTTGGTTGCCCGGGGTCCATACTTTGAGGACCACTCGTGGTTGTTTTTGATTAAAGTTAACCTTTCAAGAAAAAAAAAGGAACTCCTATTGATTTTATAGTAATCATACAGCTCATTAGGTTACACTATACAAACTAATGAAAGTACAACAAACCATTTATAATTTTCTATGTTAAAGGCGAACCAAAACTCGTAACCTTGATCCCTTTACTAAAAGTGTAATTTGGACAAGTTCACTATAAATGTTGAGTTTGACCCGTTTATTAGAAATTGTAACCTGGACCCGCTTAAAAAAATAATAACACTGATCTTTGTTTTGTTTACTAAATTCAAAAAGTCAAGCAACATAATGTTAACACTACATCAAATCATAATGATGACAAAATCATTTTGCTTAAATAAAAAACATAAAAACATAAATAAACAATAAACATCCATCTAGTAGAAAACCCATGCAATGCTACGGTGGCGACAATTTACAATATGGTACCCGTTTCATAAAGAATCACGTTTGCTAAAAATAAAATATGGAACCTTGCTATGAGAAAGGCAAAATTACCGAAACTTGAAGATTCTCCTAAGCTAGAGAAAAAACTAATAGTAATGAATGATGCATCACTTTCCCCATTTATGTGACACCATGATTTTATCATCCCTTCTCCAACCATAATATTATGGCTTCTAAAACCAAATAACAGGTGTTAATCTATAAAATGGCAAAATTAACTTACTCTTCATACAAGGTACCAAATAAAAGCACAACTCTTAATGTTAACATAAAAAGGCAAATGCCAACAGTAAATCATTTACTAAATGATTGATGCGAAAGGCAATGGCGAAGCATGGAGATCGAATCGGTAGGGGCCGTACTCATTTTTTTCCAATCGATAGGGAACGGACTCAATTGCTATAAAAATTACCTACGAAAATCACAAAATTCCACTAATGCGCCAAAAAACGGTGGGGGCCGGGGCACCCCCGGGCCTCCACTATCCTTCGCCCCTGGCCAAAGGTGTACTCGTATCAATAGTGTATAGTACTATATGAATAAGAGTTAAACACCTGTGATACACTTAAAACATCAAACTAAGTAGCAATAATGGATGGTCTAAACTGTTGAGGGTGTCTTGAACAATAGATAATTGAAATACAGCTAAACCATGAAGTTCAATTTGCATGAGCGGATCCAACTTTGAATTTATTTGAGCACTAAGAGCAACCTCTGCCTCATAAAGTATTTAACTTTTCCCCAATCTGCTACACTGTTTGCAAAAGTTTGTGCTGGTTGTCCGTTTCGTAATAGACCTATAATTTTGACTTCTTGACCTCTCCTCAATCTCATGAGCTCTTAGTACTGGAAGGTGATGCCTAAGCGTCTTGTTTGTGCGTTTCTGAAATAAAAAAATGGAAATAAGATTGGAGTTTTTTGGGATATGCTATATCTCAAAATGGGTCAAATGAGATGAAAATTGCCCAAAATGGATTTTTGATGCATAAAACCTCTTTGAATTACATTACGCAAAAGATCTGAACTATTATCAATATGTATAAGTTTTATATTCACATTTGATAGTTGATACACAAAATGTTTATAAGAAATATAAGTGTTTTGGACAAGTGTTTCCAAGGTCACCATTAAGTGTTTTGACCCGTGAAAGATCATTTTGACCAAACCTATTTTGACCCATTACCAAAAATGCCCATTTGCTACTATAGAACGCTAGTTTACCTTATATATCATTCTACTGGACTTGCACACCCTTTTTTATACAATTGAACTTGTTCAAAAAAAAGCATCCACATTTATGCCAAAGATGTACATCCTCTAGCAAGTTCCATCAGCACAAAAATAATGACCTCATGTAGGACCTTAAAAAAATAAAAATAAAAAAATAGTTATAAAAATTTTGCATATTGCATACCTTAGACCCACAAAAAAGAGCAACCTGATCACAAGTAAGTTCTGCAGCTAGAAGAGATCCTAATAACAACTGTGCCACTGTGGAGGCGATGAATCTTTCTTTTACTGTATCATCATTAAGTCTGAGTGGAATTGATCATCCACTGAAGAGAGCCTAATAACAAATGTGATTTTTATTGGTATGCTTATTGGTGCATAATCATGGGGGTTCATCTCAAATAACTTTAGAAGGAGGTGTGATAATTCCAAAAACTAAATAGGACAAAAGGGGTCTTCTTTGGACCCATAAAAGAAATTTCTCATTTTGACCAACCCATTATAGAACTCTGATTAACCTCATGCTTGTTAAATAAAGCATTCGAAATTAATTGATCAACTAAAGATGTGCATCATCCGGCAAGTTTAATTTAAAAAAAATGACCACCTCTCGCAAGACCTTAGAAACTAAAAAGAATAAATATCCAAATATATAAAAAACAGCTATAAGAAAAAACTTGCTTATTGTATACCTTGGGATCTTGAACTACTGTAAGAGCAACCCGATTGTAAGTTAGCTCTGCAACTTGAAGCCAACGAAATAATTATTCTATATTCTAGGCTATCGAGCCTCCAATCCGGGAATAACTAACAATTTGTTAATCACTTAATTTCTTCAAGTTTTATTTATGGCCAAACCTACCAGTATCATATAGGCGCTCCAATTGTAAGAATATTTGCTAGTGATTGCCATACACCATGACCATATTTAAGGTATCCTAATTCACGAGGTAAAACAACCTGTTGATAAATGTTAAACATATTAGGATCATGGCAGTTAATCTATATCTAAAATCACAAATAAGTATTATCTATACAAGTGAACTTAAGAAAACACTTGTTACTAAAGAATAATGCATGTTACCTGCAACTCCTTTCTTGTAAGAAGTTCTATAAGCCTTGTATGAGATGGTTAGTTGACCAGTATTGGCTTCTTGGAATACTTGTCCATCTTGGTATGTTGGTGGTCTTAACTTTGGTAGTATTGCTGATAGTGTTAGTGATATCATACCCTATAAATAGTTCAAGATTAAAGTTTAGTCCCGGGTTAGATTTTGATACAAATTTTAAAACTTTTAGTCAGCTTTTGTCTTGACGAACGTCTATATAAGAAAGAGGTGGCAGTCATGACCCATTCTTTAAAAAGTGAGCAGATTTGGTGAAAGAGGTTTACATATGGGTCCATTTAGGTAAAACTTAAATTATATGGGTCAGTTTGGGTCAACTTAAGTTATACAACAGGTTAATAAAACATGTCACCCTATAAAACTTGTTAACTTAAAACAGGTTCAAAATCCATATGGGTCAACACCACTCATGGCTATTGCTCGTCACCTGCGCCTACTCATCGTTGACAGTCAACATCACAGCCGCCATAAGAAAATAAAGTTGGTCAACGTATTTTGCTAACCTTTTTTTTTTTTTTCCTAAAACCACTTAGTTCAAAACTTCAAATCAAGTCCATTTTGGTCAGAACCCGTTCTGACCCGGATCTAATTAATGTGTTTTTTTTAAATGGTCCATTTCAACCCGAAAACCTTTTAACCTGTTGCCCAAACCGACCGTTTAGCCAGGCTTACTATCAGTTATCTACAAAACCTGCATGAACAAATGAAAACTTACAATCTGATAAATAATGTAAGCAACTGTAATGGTCCAAAACCGGCCAGCAAACGAATAAGCTATAAAGGCCCAAAGCAAAGGTGTCAAACTACCGGTGCCACCAACGTTATTGAATGTGTTAGCAGCTTTAGTCATGGGCATATGAAGTTGTTGTGTCAAGTAGCTGATCATATTCGTTTGAAAGCCCACCATAGCCAGCCTCTCACATGCCTCATTTGCTGCACCAACATCAAGTTAACCTTTAAAAATCAATAACACATGAAGCCTTTATGCATTTTTTTTAAATAAACTGAAGAAGAAGAAGAAAGAGGGTACCATAATCTGTACTTAACATGGTTTTTTTTTTTGGTGGTATCAGCAAGGGCTAAAAGTATATTAGTGAAGTCAAACCTGGTCATAGTATCCAGAGTTTCTGGACATAACATCACCCCAATCACTTCTTGCACTAGTATCTTGTAATCTTTTAGGTTCACTAACTCTGTAACTCCATATTTCGTCGTTGTCTGCTTTAACAAAAACAAAAGAAACTATGATTAGTTTAGCTTTATTCACATTTTCATATATAAATTAATCTACCCATGTACAACAACTTCATGTCATCGCTTATCCTAATATTGTCCAAACACACAATAAATGATTAAATTTCATAAGAAACTGTACAACAAAACTGACATAGCAGCGTAGAAACATATGCACAAACATCATTTTATTTTATATGAATCTATATATAGCATTAGAAAAGCAAAATTGACCTCGAATTTAAAAGTGAATCTCAAGTGAGCATTTTCTCAAACGCCTGGTGTACAGAACTTCTTCTGTTTTCTATTAACGGAAGTTAGAGGCCACTCCCGATTACAAAGTTGCTGCTGATAAACCTATATAATGACATATAGTTGCATAACATATAAACTATAACAACAGTTATTTTTTATTATTAATAAAAAACATAGACAAACACATATGTCTCAAGAGAAGCACATCGGTGTAAAACAATTTGAATCTTAACACCCCTGCAGCTTAACAATCATTAACATATATTAATCGAATCTTCAAACACTTATCAAGGTCGCCAATAGGTAAAGAAGTATACCTTGTGTAACCACTTTAACTTTATTTAGTTCCTGACCCACCGTGTATAAGCATTTTAACACATAATCCAAATTGAACAATAAATTTGATAATAAAAAATAATCAAGCATATGTTTAGAAAATTACCTCATGCAGCCTAAGGTTTCAGGATCTTCAATGCGGTAGATTTCTGTTCTTATCTGCAACATAGATTCAAAATACAATCCAATTTCAATTAGAACCCCTAATTAATAACTTAAGATCGAACAAATGCAATCAAGCAACAAAGTAGACAATGGAAGAAATCGATTAAAGATAAACGTTTACCAGTTATGATAACATGATCTGAGAAATTAAGGATTTTAATCCTACGACGAAGACATGGATAACCGTAGTGTTGTCAAGCAGTGAGAGACGCCAGCAAGGTCTAAGAAGAAGGGGCAAATGAAGCAGACGCCATTGTTTAAAGAAAGGGTTGGAGGACATATATCAGAAATAAGCATCGTCTTCTTCAATTAAATAGTGAGGTTATACATAGAGGTTGGCGACGTGGGGGAGAAAAAAAGGGAAGGAACTGCTGCCAAAAACTGACAGTAGCGAGAAAATAGGGTAACTCCCAAACTGCTCCAGCAAAAATGGAACCGCCAAATTTTTGGCATAACCACCCTATTATTCTGGCTCAGATTTAATCTGAGAATTAACCACCCAAATTGAACGATCAAGATTATCTCTAAAACGGTTATAGATGGCAAAAGTGACAGTTACATACATGCTGAACAATATAATAATAATTTATTAAGAAATTTGCAAAAAAAGGGGGGGGGGGGGGGGGGGGGGGGGGGGGGGGGGGGAAGAGAAAAAAATGTACCTGGTCTCTGTACATGGTACTGGATTTAACAACTTACCAGAAAATGCCATATAGCAACAAAATCTCCCTTACCTATTTAAACCCTTCTTATCTCTCTCTTTACTCTGCACATCGACACACACCACACACACTTGTGTGTGTGTGAACAAGAGCATCAACCGGAAGTCACAACTCCGGTGACCGGCGCCGCCGTCATCTTCCTCTCCGGTAAGTCTTCTTCTCTATCCTGCAACTACTCAACCACGTTTGTCTTCATCCTCACCATTCGAACCATCCATGAACTCCTGTTATTGTTCATAATCGGACATGGTGACTGTCATCGGGTTCCTGTAACCATTCATAACCACCATCGACCGATAACCCCCTTTCCTTTGTTTCGGTTATGAAGCCCGTTTAACCATACCAATCTGTCATCTGTTTATCTATCCCGATTACTCATGAACCCGATGTGTGTGTGTGGTATTGAATCCAGCAACCATATGACCGATTGGGTTTCTCCTTATGACCCGATTGTGGCCTGGTTATGACAATTATCATTTGATTGTTGGTATTGACCGATGTGTGTGTGGTATTCACAATTATCATTTGATTATTGTTTTTTTTTTTTTTTTTTTTTGCAAGGTAGTGATTACCGATTCTGAAGACAGGTCCAATACTCGAGTCAACTCAGTGTCTCAGTCACCAACCGGAATAGAACCCGGTCCAGTATAACTCTGGAGTGGATCATTATTGTTTTACGAATATATATATACAGTATGGGGACGATTGGATTTTATAATAAAATAATAATAAGACAATATACTAGACTATAGAAGATTATCTACACAAACCTGTGAGTATCGTGAACTCTCCACTTTTATCGATTTATTAAGTGTTTTTGGGGAATACATGTCGTTTATCAGAAAATCTGGAAATGCTTTACATAATAAAAATTATATAATAGAAAGGGGATAATAGAAACTACGAGGGCAGTAGTGTCTGTTACTCCGCCATTTTCTTTCTTGTCCCAGGAGAGGGCATAAAACCATTATTCTACCATTGACAAAGTGGTACCATCGATAGGAAGGACACATAATAGAATCGATCTAATAGAATATTTTCCCCTCAGAAGTTATATCTGTAAAACATGTTTTAATAAAAGAATGTTATAAAAGAATTGTCAATAAAAGAACTGGCCATTCACTTTATAAAATACACGACCTCACCAACTTTATGTTGACAGAAACTATTTTAGAGCATGTGTTCAGGTAACCCACCAGCTATGATGACGTGGATCCTGGGAAAGTAAGATGCTATTATCCGAATCCGCTGCGCAACTCTGGTAACCCGACCTGACGACCCGGTTCCGACAGCCCGGGTCGTTACAAGTAGCTACACTTTTGGAAGAAGAATTCTGAAGACGTGTCAAGTTTCTAAACTGCTTGATAATCCACACACTAACCTCGAGCTTCGTTTTCCTAACTACCCTCCTGAATTTCCAAATCTAGTTAGCTCATGTGATGGGCTTTTATGTTTGGCTAGAGATGGTTTTGAGGACATGATACTTTGGAACCCAACCACATGTCAAGTTAATGAGATACCCTATAGCCATCCCTGAGCACGCCCCAGATATCAGATCAAGTATGGCTTTGTCTTTGATTGCCTTCGAGACGACTACAAAGTGGTAGAAGTCGTGTGTCACGTGAAAGGAAATAAGAAAATTAAAAGTGTATTCACGATTTACTCGGTTAAAATTGGAAGGTGGAAGAAATCGGGTTCTTTTCCAAATGGTCTTTTATTTCATGACAATGGTATTTTTACCCATGGGGTCGTCTATTGGGTCGCAAACTCACGTGACGGGTGGAGTATAGTCACTTTAGATCTAGCGAGTGAGAAATGTGGGAAGGTACCCCTACCCATTAATCCCGAAGGTTGTACAGCTATCAAGCTCGGGTCATTAAGAGGCAGCCTTTGTCTTCTAAGTGATCATGAAGAGTCTTATCTAGGTTTGTGGGAGATGTAGAGGTACAGGGAGGAAAGTTCGTGGAAAAAGCTAATTTCAGTTCCCTATTTTCCCGATCCCAAGAGGTGGCAGTGTGGAATACCTTTATACATTTCGGAATAAGGGAAATTCGTTATGGAATTGGGGTTCAAGCTTTTCGTACATGATATTGAGAGTGGTTCAAGTTCAGAATTTAGTGACCTCGAGTGTATCGAGGCTTTGATCCACCTAGAAACTTTAGTTTCACCAAAACCACCACAGCTGGAAGATCTTGCATAGCCATGTTTGAAGATATTATTTTTTGAATGTGTTTGAACCTTGAAGAATCTAAGACATCTTGAAGAAAGTTTCTGACTTTCCCAAAGATAAAACATTCATCTTGATAGTGTTACCATCTATTGTTTAGCTTAGGCTTGATGTAATTTCTCATTAGTATTCCTTTTAATGTTTTACCGTCTGGTTGTTATGATTTTGTAATGACAGTTCTATTTAGTTAAATGGATTACATTCAATTTGGGTCAGTCTTGTAAGTGAACTTAAGTGAGTCAAGTCACACCTTGTTCTCAGCATTTGTTCTGTTGGTTTTAATGAATTTGGATATGGAGGTGTTCAATGGTCCAAACCCTGGACTTGAACACATCTCTAAGTTATCACATTAAAGTTTAATTGTTCGAAAAAGAAAGTTTAGTTGTTTAAAAAACAAACTTGATATGTAAAATTATATCACTTGAGCGTTTAACAACTCTAACCGTGCGAACAATTTACTACAAGAAAACAAGCAACAATTGAAATTAGAGGATGCTTATGGACTTAATATCATGTGTCTTATAGGCTATTTCTCTAATTGCTTTTTATTTAGAAACTAGGGTGTTGCTATGACTGCTCGTTGCGTCGGCAACATTCTAGCGCATCTACGATCATATCTATTAAGTCAGAATTTCATGTAACATGTTACTGCTTACCACATTGAATAAATTCCTGAAGTCACACCTTAAATATATCAAATTTGTGCCTAAGATATCTTGTTGTTGGCTTGGAGGATTAATACAACGGAAGCAAGGATATGTTCCAAAGATGAAAAGATGGGAGTTACATAAATTTCCAAGTAACATACAAATAGATCTATTCACAGTATGCTTAAAAAAGAAATACTCCCTAACATCTATCTCATTCGCCTATAGACAATTGACAACCATGGTTAACAACACACCGACAAAAGTCACAAATGAATCCTTCCATCTAATAAACCAGCACACATTAGACACACCACATTACATTAACTGGAAATTAAAAAGATAAATCGCATGAGAACTGAATAATGAAGTCAAACACATAATCAAAAACATAACTAACGAAGCCATACAGAAAATATAAGCTGATACAAAAAATTCTTAGAAGGTTCAACTATCAAAAATTGTAAAACCACAAAGCGTGAACAACACACACGCATCCTATTATCATCCATGCTAAAGTCTATGGGTAAAAAGGATATAAGTAAAATTAAACGGACAAGTTAAAATGAGATGGGTCTTTGACACAACACCAAAATCCTAAATGAATTCATATTTACCGTGATAGGATGATGACATTGCTAAAGTAATGAAGTATTCTACATTTTCTTCCTTCATTAAAAAAGTTTAAAAGCAAGCCGTAGAAAGACTGAGCTCTCGACGCCACAAAAGCATAAGCCCCAACATTCCTCGTTGAGAGAAACCCTAATCCTCCTAAACACATCGGCATCCTTGCCAACCGCCAATGTAGGCCACCAACGAACGGTCCCCCACATACCACTATGTCTTCAATGGCTTCCCGTAGCCCCTTACCAAAACATAATATCGCTTCATCCGTCGTAGGGGATTAGCAGGTTCGTAGCTCAAAAATCAACTTACCAACCCCCATACAAAGACCTGAGTTTACTCTTGGGGCCTCAAAGGCAAGGCAAGAGTTTTATACGACATGAGCAAGAGAAGTTCACTTTGGCGGTCAAATTTATATTGTCATCGAGATATGATATTGTATAATATTATATTACATAGGGGATGGTTCAATAGAAAACTCATTTTATTGAGAAAACTCGAGAACTTCTAATTAAATGCAAAAAATAATAAAAAAAAATCACAACTCAAAATTTAAGTAAAAAAAATAGAAAATTAGTTTGTAGCTTCTCATTCCCACATCTTCCCCGTTTATGAAATTTTTTTTTAAAAACGCTACTTCGTATGTGTAGTATAATCCAAAAACCTAAATTCGTCACCCCCAACTTACCCCCACCAAAAAACCTAATTCCACCCCCACCCACCCCACCCTTACCCAAAAACTTAAATCGCTTACCCAAAGAGCTAAAGCTAAACCACCCATCCACCCCCCCCCCCCCCCCCCAAAAAAAAAAAACCTAAACCCACCCCCACCTACCGCCTACAAAAAAACCTAAACCCACCCATCACAAAAAAAAAAAAACCTAACCCCTACCCATAAACCTAAACCCACCCTACTAACCCCCACCCACCCCTAAAACCTAAACCTCACAAGCTAAACTAAAAAAAAACCCTAAAAACTAAACTAAACTAAACTAAACCCTAAAGCTTAACCGGATATTTACTACACATGTGCATTAGAATTCACATTAAATTTTTTTTTTGAACGGGGATGATGCGGGCAAGAAAAGCTCCGAACTAGTTTTTAAGTTTTTGAGTTATGATTATTTTATATTTTTTTAAATTTAAGTAGGAGTTCTCAAGTTCTTTCCCTAACAATGAGTTTCTATTGAACCTTCCCCATGTTACATAACCGTGATATCTTATAAATAGTCAAAATTTCGGCAATAAAAGTTTTTCTAGTTTGCTCAATTTGACCCAACATGTTCCAAAAACTACTTCCACATCTGCACCTACAACCTCTGTAACCAGCCACTACCATCAACGAAGCCAAGCTATGACCACTTCCACATCCGTACCTACAACCTCTGTAACCAAAGCCACCTCTCACGTGAACAACCACCAGAAACCTGCATCCCTGAAAACCTTTGACCCCCGAAAGACACACACAACCCCACACTATCTACCGTCGGCCCATACCCTAACTACCATCCACCATTTGTCACCACCGAAATCAAACCATCACTACCAACACCTACCATATTCACCTCCAACGATCCTAACACCACCAATGTCCCCTCTTATACCTCACTGATGTTGTTGTTGTGTTTAGCGAAAGAGAGAGGTTAATTGTGATGTGCTCTATTGTCTACAAAAGAGAGGCAAATATAATATTTTCTTGTGGTTGTAATTGTTCGGTGGCGGTGATGGGGGCTAGGTAGGATATTGAGAGAGGACACCGAGAGAAACAGAAAGGGCAAGGTGTAATGGGTGGGTTTATTGTTTTTTAATTTGGATTGAAAGGGTAAAATAACTAATTTGTCCTCGTGTAGGGTTCACATGACCAGACTTAACAAAAAAATAAAATAATAACTGGGTTAGGAATAAAAACTAAGTGTGTAAGTTTTTGAAAACATAAAGTATAAATCTCATCATTTTTAGAGGGTGTTTGGGATTGTGTTTTGAATCTGATTTTTAGATTATTGCGTTTTGAAAACGCAAATAATCAGTTTTTAGTGTTTGGGATTGTGTTTTGAAAACGCAGATAATCAGTTTTTTAGGCTATCAAAACAGAATAATCTATAAGCAGCTCCACCCCTGCTTTTACAAAACACATAATCTGTTTTGAATAATCAATCCCAAACACCCCCTTAAACGCAAAGGACATATGTTAAAATTTGCTATAATGATAATGGACAAAACTAGTAGAAAAATTGATTTTTGATTATAGAATCATCTATTTTTGGATTATTTTTTCGAGTTGAAACAGTTGAAAAATGTATTTTGATTAAATTGGTTAAACAGTCCGAGATAACCCGGTACAACCGATTAAACCATTTACGTATCCAAGGTAAAGCATTGCCTGCAACCCCATTCCCCTCTAGCCCTAAATCCCCAAATCGATTTGACTAAACTGAAATCAAAATCAGGTTAACCAATTCGAGCTTCTGCACATCTTGAATCTGAATTCGGACAACTATACATACACACATAATCACACAAATTCAGTTTCAATGTCATGTAACCACCCCTAATATCCCCTTACTACTTGTTCAGGAAGACGATGGTGACGTGGACTCACAATAATCAATTACTACTCTTCATCCATTATTATTCTTCTACTCGTCTCCAGATCTCATCATCATCAATTACTTCATCATCATTTGTTGTTCGTGATGGAATCGAAGAAGAAGGTTCTAGAAGAACATAATAATAATAAGAGTCACGAGGAGGAGAAGATAAAGATCATTGATTGGGAGGATTATCAGCATGAGGTTGCTCGTCTTTCCAGTCTTACATCTGCCGTTAGTGAAGCTAATAATAATAAGGCTTTGGTTCAACACAAACTTAACTCTCATTTACAGGTTAAAACTTTATTTTTTTTGCTTATTGTGATTAGTTCATTGATTGATTGCATAGGATGTGGCGGCCAAGAACCGAAAAAGTTAAATAAAAATGAGTAGATTTTGCAACCACCTTGTACAACTTTAACTTTCCTGTTTCTATTTACTAATTTTAACCTTACTTTACTAATTTCGTGAAAATAACGTTAAAAATGATGGACGGTTGATCATGCATCAGGTGGTGACGTTGATAGCCAAAAGACAAGAGGGTACATGCACCAATCGGGTTTGTCCTGATTGCTAAGTGTTATGTGCCTTATGTCTAAGGCTTGATACAAAACCACCATTGAGCCGGGGGGTCTCACCGGAAGCAGCCTTTCTATTCCCACAGGGTAGAGGTAAGGCTGTCTACATCTCACCCTCCTCCGACCCTACCTTAGCTTTTGCTATTGGTGAGATTAACTGAGTATGATGATGATAAAAGAGTAGCTAAGAATGAAGAATCAAACAGGTTTTGTTTCCAACGATCTTTTCTATCGAACACCGTGTCATTACGATTTACGAAACCTCCATATAGTCCGCTATGTAGTAAGAATAATTATTAGAATTTGGAAAACCTATAACTGTTTGAGAATTGAGATGGGCCTGTTGTTAATTTTGTTTTGATTAATGTTGTTGAATTTGAAATCAAAGACTCATAGCATGGAGTTATGGATTGGTTTTGGGGGGGGGGGGGGGTATTGTTTCTTGGTCACTGGATGTTCATATATTTATAATTTTATATGTTCATTGTTTATGTTTTGCTTGTGAATGGGGCTTGCTTTAGAAGGAAAGTTGGCTGTTTTAGTTCGTATTCTGTTAAATGTAAAGCAAACAAGTACAAGAAACGAAAGATGCTAAACACGCGTGTTGATTCCAGTTATGTTTTACTTACTTCATTAGTGACTTGTTGGTCAACATGAATCATCAGCTGTAGCTTGGTTATGTTTTTATAGGTTTAATATATTAATTGTAAATGCTATCACATTGTTTGGTCTTAAGAATCATCATATAAAGTGAGGATTTAATGTTTTTTGGCAGTCAGAAGCAGAGTCACTAAGTTGGGCAAATCAACTAGATGAGATGCGTGAAAAATTGGAAGCTCGAAAATTGGTAATGGGAAACATGTCAATGAATTTAAAAGTTGTACAAGAAAAAGCTAAAAAGCAGGAGGATCAACTTAACTCCGAGATTAGATCTCTGCTTATGGCTGGAACTTCTCTTTCTGTTGCTAGTAGGAGCTTGCAGGTAATTGAACCTTCATAGTTTATATTGCCACAAGGCTACAATTGCTAATGAAAACTACTTATGTTTTCTGAAATAGTCCGATTCAGATAATCAGTTGTAACAAAACACAATATATGATCTGGTGTTTGGATTTGCTTCTACTGTTACACAATGCAATAATCAGATATTCACTTGTATGAGTGTTTGGAAATTCTTTTTATTTAAGGAGTTGAAAAAGGTATAATACTTAGAATCAGATAACTAGTTTGAATAAGTAAGCCCTAAGAATAATTATTTCACCCTCAAAAATATAGATAATCATATCAGTTTGGCAACAATCAAACATGAGTACACGACACTATAAGAAGTTTTTGATGAGCAATCTCAAATATCCCGTATACATATCCTATAAAATGGGTTGTTCCTTATTTTATTTATTTATTTTTTTTGCTGAATTTCCCCTTTTTAGGAAGAAAATAATTCTTTGGCTGGAGAAAGAGGGTATGGTCAGTTAAAGAATGTGCAGAAGTTGCTGAGAATGAGACAGCAATTCATGGTGTTCCAAATTTCATTACTCTATCCGGTGAAAGTTGTGACTGGACATACATTTGAGCAAGAACTTGATTCATATTCCACCAGCAATAAATCAGGTAATACTTCTCCTCATTAGTTAGGCCTAAGGTATTCATACTTTTCTTGGACTATAATGGAGAACAACAACAACAACCTTACCCAGTAAATCCCACAATTAGCAAGGCTAATAGTAGGGTCTGGGGATGGTGAGATGTAGGTAAACCTTACCCCTATCCTTGCGGATAGAGAGGCTGTTTCCAGAGAGACCCCCGACTCGACAACACACAAACGACAAGCAAACAACACTAAAAAACTAATAAAGAGATGAAGGTTGCAAAAGGCGCTAGGCAGGCGTGAGGTCCAGCCTAGGGACTAGGCGAAAATTAGGCGTAATTAGGCGTTTTGGTATTTTATACGTATTTTATATATATATATACACAAATTTAGGTGTTTTTTGAAAATATGTTAAGATATATACACATAATACTTAGATATATACACATAATACTAAGAAATACCTAGAAATACTTAGAAATTTAATAAAAAAAATAAAAAAAAAATAAAAAATACCACCGCCTAGGCTCCGCTTAACTGCCGCCTAAAGGCCAAAACGCCCAGGAATCCGACTAGGGCTAAATTCCTAGTTTTGGTTCCGCCTAACGCCTAGGCGCCGCCTAGGCCCCCTTCTGCAACACTGAAAGAGATGTTGAATTTAAAGAAACATTAAAAGCGTCACGTAGTAAAACAAAGGTATATATGCCATCAAAAAACAACATAACCCATAAACACCCAAAAACAAGTCACCCATACCGACCTCCTACTAGTGAAAGAAAAAGTCTAAGCTCCTAGAACCATGCTATGATACAACCCAACCCTCCCTAATAATCCTTAACCTTAATCTTGTGCCTCCATGAACCCCTATCCTCGACCATGTCTTCAGAGAAGTGCATCTCTACTAAATCATGCCTAATCCGCTCACCTCAAGTCAATTTGGGTGTTCCTCTACACCTCTTTCCCTCTACAGTGAGGGTTTCCACTACTCTAACTAGGGTCGTCAACTCGTCATTTGCCTCCTCTTCACATGCCCATACCATCTTAATCTTCCCTCCTTTCTGATACACTAGCTACGCCTTACCTTTCCCTTAACCTCATTTCTTATTCGGTCTACCTTAGTGTGCCCGCACATCCACCTTAGCATCCTCATTTCTGCTACCTCCATCTTGCGAGCTTGTGTCTTTTTGATGGCCCAACAATCTATCCCATATCATTTTTAAGGGGTGTATGTGTGTGAATGTATAGATATGTATGTATCTTTGGCATCTATGTACATATGTTATTTTGGGGCAAACACATTGTAACAACTATATTTTATTTTGGGAGAACCATTAAAGTTACCACAATACCACTTACCACCAAACTTGCCATTTATTTCCTCTTTAAAGAGAGCAAGTGACGTATTGAAATTAAGGAACGGGAACATGCATTAACACACATGTTTCTTCTGTACAAGGTAAAAATTGGTTAGTTCAATGGTGACCGACCGTGATATGTGATGTTTACTGTAGATTTGCTTGTAAAGGAAAAAGCACATGAAAATATACAGTTTCTTCCTCTTTCTATAGTTACTGATTCTATGGGGAGTTTGTCTTAACCATGAGGGTGGCTGCTATAACTTAACTCTTAAATTTAAATACTTATACAGTTTTACATCTATAGTAATTATGGCAGTTAAATCTAACAGAGTAACAGTAACCTTCATTATGTTTCAATAATCATAATTACCACATACTATTTTATAAATAAATGTAGGCCCTGCTTTTTTCCCCAATACTTGTGAAAGCAACCCTCTTGACTTGAGGTAGATGATTCTATTTTTTGTTTAATGGTGAAATATAAGTTCTAAGTTTCTTCTCACAATTCATGGTTTACTAATTACTATCTCAATGTCTGAATGCTTGCATATATTTATACTTGATCCCTGTACATCATATATATAAATACATGTTCACAATTTGACTAAATTATACATGTGTATGCCCTTTATGGCTATGCAGGAAAACCTTCTGGACTGAAACCCCTTGATGCAGGATCACTGACTATATCAGGTCTTCATCTCACTGTACTCCCTTTTAAGAAGATGAGTTTTTTCACTGATAAGAAGGAAGTCCAGAGCTCAGCAACTGCTCTTGGTTATGTTGCGCATGTATGTTTCTTAACCTCCACTTAGCATTTTTTCTTGATAGCTGTCAATATTTTCAAATTGGTAAATTACATCAAAACATGTTTTTGTCATTTTATGCAATTTACATTCAAGCTTTTACCATTTTATGTAATATTTAATAGAAGGTGAAACGGTGGTGCACTTGTCGCTATCTTTTACCTGCTATAAAACGGTGCTGGTAAGAAAGAAAGTGCATTTTCGGCATTGTATGGTAACATACTTCTAGTTTTTTTATTATTTGTATCATAGTTATCAAAGGCGCTAGGCGCACTCAAGGCGCATAGGCCAGGCGCATAGGCCTCGCCTAGGGCCCAAGATAAAAAAAACGAACAAAGAAAATAAAGTAAAAATATATTAAAATAATACTATTTTTATCTAGTTAGTATCAAAAGTCTTAAAATATTGATGTATTAGTGACTTAGTGTATAGAAGTAGTTTTCCTTAGATAAAAGTAGAAATCCGGCTAGAATCTAGCCATAATTTAACAAATTTGGCTGGAATGGCAGTTAGCCAGTCACCATTTTGTTCTTTTATAAAAGGTGGCACACAATGGTAAGAGAAAGTGTTTTTTCCCATTGTATGCAATTACTATATTATGGCAGTTAGAGTGGTTACTTGGCGACAAATTTTTGTCGACGTGGTGAATGGTGATGGCTGCACCACATCGCCAGTTTTACCTACTGTGAAAGGTTATATACATACAATGGTAAAGTAAAACAATTTTCACACTTACAAGTTACAATGAAAAAATGATGAGAATTAGCGCAGTATATTTGCATGCCTCACAAACATTAACTACAAGTGAATGAGCAAGAATTGAAATCAGAGAATGCTATCTAAATGGGCTTAATTTCATGTGTTTTGTAGGCTGTTTCATTAATCGCTTTTTATTTAGAAATTCCTTTGCGCTACCCATTACGATTAGGAGGTTCTCGTACATATATATGTGATTATGCTCCTTCGGTGGAGCCCACATCATCTGATTTTACATCAATCTCATTACCTTCCTTAAGCTCAAAGCCAATGGAATTTCCCCTGTTCTTGGAAGGACAAGACACAACAAGATCAGCTTATGCTGTTTTTCTACTAAATAAGGTTTGTCTACTTCTCGAGCATAAACATTGCTTCTTATTTTGGAGGTGACAGTTTTGATTCATTCATTTGCTAATGAATGGGTAGGTAGATCCAGATTATGTTGTCTTTGACGGGCCTGGTGTAAAATAAATAAAAATCGCTTAAAAGGATATGGGTTAAAGAGGTAGGAAGGCAGAAATTGTAATTTTAAGGCATAAAACCTTCTAAATAATTTAATTCGTAAATTTGATTGTCATTGAAATATAATATTTTAAATGTTATATGACAATTTTTTATACACAAAGCAAAGTTTTAGACATGAAAGTGGTTTGGCCAATTCAATCTGTGCGGCATTTACCAAAAATTACTTGTTACCCACCCCCAACTTGCCCATTTTGCCATACTTATGGATTGAAATGAGCTCCAAAATAGAATGGATTTTCTTTTCTTTTCTTTTCTTGACTATAACCATCTGTAGCTATTCTACATGTACATTATATTAAAACGAAAAGAAAAAGGTAAAAAATCCGTTTCAAAATACCATGAGGAAATCAAAGCTTTTCAGTGCACAAAATTTCGTACGTTCTAGTTTCATATTTGATTTTTCTATTTAGTAAGATATATTACGATCGTATGTCTGCTGTCTAAAGCCGACTGCCGACTTTTTTGATCTTCATCTATGGCTTTTTGTTGCAAAATACCATGCGTTTCAAAAACGCTAAAAGAACACTTTCTTGCATGATTTTTCTTGTCTCATGCTCTCATCAGTAAGGTATATAAGGCAGGTAAACTGCTGTTTTTTTTTTTTCTGATCATACTTAGATTTTTGTTGCAAATTAACAATCTGGGTGGCACAAACGAAAAAAATGACACTATAAGTTTTCAAGTACAAGCAACTCTAGATAACTCGGTAGATGTCTGTGTATGCATTGTACCAGGCATATTTGTTCAAAATTCCCTGTTCTTGCAGTTAATTTTTTTAAATTTATTTATTATTCCTAAAAACAAAGGTATTTTTTTCTGTGGCAATGAAGAGCCAACTACAATTGTTCAGACAGTCATAGCTCCATCCAAGGCTTTCCTTGTGTTCTGGTCTGAAACATATGGTTTACTACTGATTGGTGGTGGCAAGATGGGTTGGTCGGGAGGGTTAGGTAACGGGTCCAAATGGTTTCAGGTTATTAAAACATGTCCTCTTTTAGTATGGTCGTACTAGCACTATTTTGTCCATCTTTAATTATAACTACAACACCAATAATGCTGTTGTAATCATCTAGATCTTTGAGTAAAACGATCTAGGAGGTTGTATGTATTAAAAATAAATTTAGAAGACTTTCAACCCGTTCCCCTTTTCAATGAAAGTTTTTGCTTGACGAATTTGAGATCAATCACAACCCAGATCGATCCGTTCTCAAGTAACTTACCAAAACTGCCACCTCACAAACGCATCCCAGTTTAGGTCTATTGTTTATTTTTATGATACCATCTCACATGGATTTAGGATTTGGAGCAGCTCTTGAATTATATTGGTGTTGAAAGTCTAGGGCCACGGCACGTGTTGGCGAATCTGAAAGAGCTTCTAAACAACATTCTCTCTCCAGAATACATCAATTTATAACCGACCGAAGTTTCTATTTTTGTACATGTTTTCTTACACGGTGCTTGTTTTTTTCCTCATTAATGGAGCACCTTCAGACTGGCTTATATTATGTAGTTGAGAATGTTGAAAGCTTCTGTGTTTAGGTTAGGTTTGCAGTGTTAACATTTATTTTTTATTTTTAAAGAAACTCCATTCGATAGATTCTTAAGAGCAAATATACCATAGGGATGTTTGAAGATCATATCATGGGTTGGAAGACATTTTATAAAGGCAAATTTCATTTGAACAATCATCCGGCAAAAAGCAAGAGCAGGCAGCAAAACAAACCACTATAAACCAAATGTTACATGTATATCACTTTATCAGATGATAAAAGGGTCATTGCGCCAGTAGACTTGTGGGGTTTACCTTTTAGCCACTAAAGTTTTAGTTATTTAACTTAAAACATTTAGTAATTTTAGCTTGATTCGAACCTGTGTATATACAATGTTGTAAAATAAGGTCTGAGGCTGAGTACTCCCTGAATAATCGCTACAAGGTAGGTTGTCGAGGCTCGAGTACTCTAGGCCTATGCCGAATACTCTCCGGGTACTCTCTGACTAGGCTGAAAACTCCCCGAGTACTTCCGACTCCGACCAGGGAGCGCCTAGCGACACGTATGATAGTATTGAGTCAACCTCAAAGCCATCTTGGTTAGTCGTTAAAAAAGTTATAACCTATTTAATATAACGTTTTACCAGATGTTTAAATTAATGATGCGACGAACTTTAGACTTTAGATAAGTTATAAAGTGGTATGAGGTTTATTGTCTGTATATTCAACCAAAGAAAACGATAACATATTTATGCTTACAAAGAGCAACAATTAAGCCTAAGAAAGAGGAGCTAAAAAAGGAAAAAAGATAAATAGGAATAATCAAAGATTGGAAACAGATAATTGGGAAATCGTTTCCATTACTCCCCCTCAAGATGGAGCATGAAGGTCGCGAATGCTCAGCTTGTCAAGTAATATTCTGAGTTGTCGTGCCCCGAGAGCCTTTGTAAGCAAATCTGCAATTTGTGATTTGGTGTCAATATGTACTGGTTCGACTTCCTTTGATTCAACTCTCTCCCTTACGAAGTAGCAGTCCATTTCGACGTGCTTTGTTCATTCATGAAAGACAGGGTTGTTAGCGATGTGTTTTACTGCCAAGTTATCACAAAATAGTTGAGTTGGATTAGTTTGTTCCAAGTCTAGTTCTTTAAGTAGCCAACGCAACCACAACACCTCACTAACAGTAGTTGCCATTGCTCGATACTCTGCTTCGCGGAAGATCTTGATACGACTGATTGTTTCTTGGATTTCCATGGGCCTGGTCTATTTCAACCCCCCACCTTCTATTTTCACCCCTTCAAAGCGCCTCGCTTAGGCCTAAGCGAGGCGCTTTGAACTCATTTCGAGGAGGTCAGTACGAGGGGCAGAAAAAGCTGATTTTTAAATTCGAAGCGCCTCGCTTAGGCCTAAGCGAGGCGCTTCGAATTAAAGATTTATTTTGGGAGTGGTTTTTGATGTTTTGAGTTGTTTTTTTTTTTTTTAATTTAATAATTATAAAAAGTTAAAAAAATTTAAAAAACAAAGTAATAACCCTAATCAAACGTCAATGACTTAAACTTGACATCATCAACCACGTATAGTCAATGAATGCGGTATGCGCGTTAAATTTCATTAAATGCGGATCCGGTTGGAGTCTAAAGCTTCGTGTGTCATCTTGGTCGAACTCATGTTGCAACATTCGTCTTGTGTGTGTTAGGGTCCGAAATTTTAGGCTTTTTAGTGGGTTTTTCCATCTTTGTGTTTCCAATTTTTTTAAATTAGCTTAAATCTCTCTGATCCATGGTACCTTGAAGACTAGATTCGGTATAGTCGACGAACATCATTCAAAATTTCAACTTCCCGTTCAGGTGCTTAATCCACCAACCTACTTGATCGTTGACAGATATCTCTCTGATATAGCACCTTGAAGACTGGATTCGGTGCAATCAGAATCCGAATGCGGTATGCGCGTTAAATTTCATTAAATGCGGCAATCTATGGATCCGGTAGGAGTCTAAAGCTTCGTGTGTCATCTTGGTCGAACTCATGTTGCAACATTCGTCTTGTGTGTGTTAGGGTCCGAAATTTTAGGCCTTTTAGTGGGTTTTTCAATCTTTGTGTTTCCAATTTTTTTTTAATTAGCTTAAATTTCTCTGATCCATGGTACCTTGAAGACTAGATTCGGTGCAGTCGACGAACATCATTCAAAACAAAACAACACAGGTCAGTCCTCGTCTGATCCACAAAACAAAACAATAATTTTGAAGTTTTTTAATATAGCCATTTTCCCTGGTTTACCAGGAATGGGTTGAAGGTGTGTGTTGCAAATATAATAAACAAAGATAATACAAGAAGATGATCAAGGATGCTCCAACATAACTTGCACCGGCTTGAGATATGAGTTTGATTAGCTTAAATCTCTCTGATCCATGGTATCCACTTTCAGGTTGTCTTGATCGTTGACCTCTATCTCTCGGATAACAACTGAAAAGTTGTCTTCAATGATTATAAAGAAACTTGAAAGTAATTACAAGAAGATGATCAAAGATGCTACAACATAACTTGCACCGGCTTGAGATATGAGTTTGATTAGCTTAAATATCTCTGATCCATGGTATCCACTTTCAGGTTGTCTTGATCGTTGACCGCTATCTCTCGGATAACAACTGAAAAGTTGTCTTCAATGATTATAAAGAAACTTGAAAGTAATTACAAGAAGATGATCAAAGATGCTACAACATAACTTGCACCAGCTTAAAATATGAGCTTGATTAGCTTAAATCTCTCTGATCCATGGTAGAAGATGATCAAAGATGCTCCAACATAACTTACACCGGCTTGAGATATGAGTTTGATTAGCTTAAATCTCTCTGATCCATGGTATCCACTTTCAGGTTGTCTTGATCGTTGACCGCTATCTCTCGGATAACAACTGAAAAGTTGTCTTCAATGATTATAAAGAAACTTGAAAGTAATTACAAGAAGATGATCAAAGATGCTACAACATAACTTGCACCGGCTTGAGATATGAGTTTGATTAGCTTAAATCTCTCTGATCCATGGTAGAAGATGATCAAGGATGCTCCAACATAACTTGCACCGGCTTGAGATATGAGTTTGATTAGCTTAAATCTCTCTGATCTATGGTATCCACTTTCAGGTTGTCTTGATCGTTGACCGCTATCTCTCGGATAACAACTGAAAAGTTGTCTTCAATGATTCTAAGAAACTTGAAAGAAGAGGTAATTTGAAGACTGGATTCGGTGCAATCAAAATCTGAATATTATATTACAATAATATTACGTTGAGCAAAAAGTTGTGTTTGAAGCCTGGTTCTTTTGGCCACAGGTGCAGAAAGGTTATAAATGTTCATGTCGTTTCAGGTTGCCTTCATCGTTGACAGATATCTCTCCTATAACAGAATAGTTATCTTCAAAATTGATGTAATGTATAAGTTTTAGAGTCGGTAAGGATTTAACTGAATCCATTGTATCCACTTTCAACTAAATCTTTCTCTGATATACTCTATATCAACCGAAATTGAGTATCATCAATCTGGTATTAGTGGTTGGAGACTGTGATGACAAAGCTGGTGTGTATTGAAACAAGGTATGGATATGGAGAACATGGATAAGGAGGTATATGTACAATGATGTTTTACACTCGAAGAGATAACTGTCAACGATGAAGGCAACCTGATAAAGGCTGAACACGAGTGTAATCAAACAAGCTGCTATGAAAACCACCAACGATCAATTATAATATAGTCCGGAAGTCAAGCCTATCAATTAAACATGCAAAAAGTATGTTCTGAAAAAATATGGGTATCGAATGTATAGTCGGAGGACCACGTACAATGTTTCATCAAAGTTGTACAAAGCTGGATGTTTCTACTGAAAAACCCAAACGAGCAATAAACGAAGCAAAACGGAGAGATATAATTTTCTTGGCTTGGTAACACCTTAAAAGAACAAAAAATGAATTAAAATTATATTTTGGTCAATAACAGATAATTTTAAAGAATTAAAAGAAATTCATTTTTTTTAAAAAAGGCCAAAGCGCCTCGCTTTGGTCAAAGCGAGGCGCTTGAGTGCCTAGCTTTGGCCAAAGCTAGGCGCTTGAGTGGTTTGATTAGACCACAGGCGCCTCGCTTTGACCAAAGCGAGGCGCTTTGGCCTTTTTAAAAAAAATGAATTTCTTTTAATTCTTTAAAATTATCTGTTACTGACCAAAAAATAATTTTAATTCATTTTTGGTTCTTTTAAGTTGTTTCCAAGCCAAAAAAATTATATCTCTTCGTTTCGCTTCGTTTATTGCTCGTTTGGGGTTTTCAGTACAAACATCCAGCTTTGTACAACTTTGATAAATCATTGTACGTGGTCCTCCGACTAAACCTAACCCACAACAATTGTTTTTAATTCATTTTTAAGTGTTTTTAATTACTTTTCGAGAAATGATAATTTTCAAATATTACAGATCAGGGTGTTACCAAGCATGTCAATAAATAATAATTTTCAAATATTGCAGATCAAGGTGTTACCAAGCATGTCAAGAAATGATAATTTTCAAATATTGCAGATCAAGGTGTTACCAAGCATGTCAATAAACGATAATTTTCAAATATTGCAAGTCCAAATCATTGTACGATGTTTTTTCAGAGGACCTTGACTCTTGAGATGTTGCAGGTGTTTGAAAAGTTTGAACTGAAATTGAGCAGTTATTTGGAATGTTCCTGATCATCATAGTTATGCCTTTTTTGATCAGAAAATATATTCCCAAACATTTAAAAATAACTTTTCATGCAAGCAAGTAAAATTCAGTTGTTTTACTAATTTCATAGTCTTGATACTTTTAACAATCGGATCGGTGCTAACACGCAAACCTTCGTTTTTGTTTTTTGATAGAAAGAAACTAAGTTGCAAATACGATAATAATGAAAATAATAATAATAATGTAAAGGTAGATCATGGAAAGTTGAACTCAAGAAACAAAGATGAAACCGATTAATGTTCTTTATGTATGAATAATGGCCCTTTGGCAAACCTGCGTAAAGGACTAAAGCCACATATCTTGCCATTAATACCAACGATGATTGCCAGAGGGTCACTATTCATATATAAAGAACATTAATCCGTTTCATCTTTGTTTTCTTGAGTTGAACTTTCCATGATCTACTTTTATCATCTCGGAGAGATATCTGTCAATGATGAAAGGGAACCCGAAACAATAGAAGTCTTGAAGACTAAAAGTCTTTTTGCAAAAAGGTAGACCACACCACTAGAGCAAAAAGTTGTGTGTAAGTTTTATATAGCGTAAAAACTTCATTGTACATATACCTCCTTCTCTAAAACAAACCACATCATTGTACATATACCTCCTTCATCGTTGACAGAATCTCTCCGACAAGAGAAGATGAAGGGTTACTACTCTGCACTTCAAGTAGAAAAAGATGAAGAAGAATAAATGAAGTCTATTATAGAGGTTAGTAGGTTACTCATTACCGTTGGACGTTAGCGGTGTGTGTTGATCGTTGATCGTTGAAGGTAAACATGGACAGTGAGTAATATGTCTGGACAGTGAGATTGATAACTTCTCTATGGAAGTTGCTAAAATAGTTAAACAAAAGCTGAAGTTGAACAGTTATTTGGAATGTTCCTGATTATTACAGTTATGCCTTTTTTGGTGAAATAAACTTGAAGAAATGATTTGGTGGATCTGTCATGAGTTAAACAAAAGCTGAAATTGGACGGTTATTTGGAATGTTCCTGATCATTACAGTTATGCCTTTTTTGATCAGAAAATATATTCCCAAACAATTAAAAACAACCTTTTCATGCAAGCAAGTAAAATTCAGTTGTTGGACAGTGAGTAATATAACTGGACAGTAAAATTCAGTTGTTGCAAAGATTGGTCATGACTGACCCATTTTGTACTTATCACCCAAAGGGGTGATGATATTTGAATAACTAAGCATGTAATCAAACGCTATACGCTTTAATATGTGTTAACCGATACATAATATCCAACTACTCATTAACAAAAATTCAATCACCAGATTGCCCCCGCCGCAACGCGCGGGGGACGCCATCTAGTTCATAAATAATATGTAAATTTATGTTCCCACAATGACATATCTATAGCCTAACATTTTAGAGATACTAGTAAGAAACCCGCGCTACCGTGGTAACAATTTATAATGTGGTACTCAATTATATTGTTTTACCCACCTTAAACTGAGACTAAAATTAAAGAATACAGTTTTGTTGATTATTGCGCACCCACCCTAGAGTTAGAAATGTTGATTAAAATTATTTTTATTTACATCCACATCAAACCTGGCAATTACGAATATAAATATTGATTACCCCACAAATTTTAAATTAAAGCAATCATTATAAAAGGCTAAAGTTTAAAATGTAGAAATAGTTATAGCCGTACTTTTCCCTAGCAGGCCGGGGGAATAAGCTTGATATATAATGTAAAACGAAAAGGGTTGAACAGTTAGAAGTCACCAAAATGTATTTTAATGTAAAATTAACTAAAAGAAAAAAAAATCATACAATATGAGCATTCTAAATAAGTGTTTACAATCTTTTAAATTGCTTAAACTTATACTAGACATAATAAACCTTTTAATATTAATGTGAAACTTAAATGGGGTCATGATAAAAATGTACGAGTTAGTTTTGCAAATAGGGGTAGTATTGAAAGAATTTTCATAACATTTTGAGTGTGAAACAAAGTACTTTTCATATACCCTTTTAAAAAACATATAAAATTATTATCCTACCCATCTTTGGCTCTTTATAATGTAGTATAGATAAATAAGTAGAGCCGCACATGAATAATCTAAGCTCAAGCTTGATTTGTTTCAAGCTTTATGTAGAAAGCTCAGGAGTGTCTCGTTAATAACTTTTCATGTTCATCTCGTTTTGTATTTATTAAATACTCAATTATTTATTTATAAGTATCACAGTCTCATAGACTCATACTACATCTATTATATATAATAAAAGTTAGTATGTTTATATAAATAGAATTTTGAGAGACTCAATCAAAAAACCTCGAAAAGGGAGGGGAAGATATCGAGATTGGTATCCGTACACTGATACTAGTCGGAAAGTCAAGCCTCGCCAACAAAGGCTAATCATCGGCTACCCTGTCAGCCAGAAGAGCAGATATGTTAAACTCAAAATCAAGCTCGTTTAAGTTCGGCTTGTTTCAAGCCTTTAGCAAGTTAGTCTCTCACTCATCAGCAACTTGGCTAGTTTACGAACCTCCAAACTCCAATAATCTTCCTGTTATACTAAAATCATATGCTTTTTGATGGTACCATAGAAATTGGTTCATTTGATTTGACATTCAAAAGTCAACGGCTCTATTAGATAACCAAATTCAAAGCAATATTTATAAACCCGTAAGGCCGTAACCAACAAATGAACAAAAGGTTAGAGGTTGATAAAGAAGCCGTTTAAAAAGGTGCAACTGGTGACAACATTATGCTGCTGCCCGGGATCGAACCGGAGACCTTTTGCGTGTAAAGCAAACGTGATAACCACTACACCACAGCAGCTTTGTTGTTATTTGTGAGATCGTTTGTCAATAGTACAATTATTTACTTTTATAGTGATTAATTCTTTTGGGTTTAGAGTCTAAATTACTTAAATCATTTAAACGATGTCTATTTTTTGTAACATTCTAGGTAGTGTTTGACATATTAATAATAGTTTGAAAGAACATAATCTCGCAATTGTCTATTTAAAACTTGTTCTACAATGATTTTATACGATGTTTAGCGATTTGGTTATGTTTATACTAGATTATACTCCGGGAACGTCCCGGGGTTGATAAATCTAATATGACATAAATAGAATGATTCGCTTTACAGTTACATGCGAGAAAACTTCGGGTAACACCTAACCTAAAACAATTAAAAATGTATCTCCAATGTTAACGCCTAACCTTATACAATGTATAGATCTAATATTATTATCTAACCTAAAACAATGTATAACTCTGAACAAAACCCCACAAAAAATAGTCGTTTTTTTTCTCCGTTTTTTATATATAGCACTATGATACTCGTTGGAAAGATAATAAAACGCTCGTTAATTTGGTGTAAATTTTTTCTTTAAAAAATCTCTTATACAAAAGATATTAACGTTTAAAAGTTATGGGAGGAAACATAAGAGAGAAAAATCCAATTTTATTTTTAAATATTTTTTTCCTAAAATATCTCAATGCCACATGGGATGACACATGACACATTCAAGGAGGAGAATGCCTCTTTGAGTGCCATGTCATTAAAATGGCTTTGGTTTATTATATGTGTAGATAAAGGTTTGATAAAAGAAATTGTATTAAAATTATTAAAATCTATTATAACATATTAGGGGTGTTCACGATCTAGTTTTTGTTCTTTATGGGTTAAACCATAAACCAAAACTGAATCGTAGAATTCTTAACCCAACCCAAACCAAGCCAGGCCGTTAGTAACGGTTTGATTCTGATTTGTTTTCACAGTTTAGGCTTATTAATTTTTATTTTTTTTAAAACAATGAAAAAAACATGCTGGCCAAATTCTTGGATATAATCTATACATATAATAAACCAAAGCCATTTTAATGACATGGCACTCAAAGAGGCATTCTCCTTCTTGAGTATGTCATGTGGCATTGAGATATTTTAGGAAAAAATAATTTTAAAATTAGATTTTTTTCTCTTATGTTTCCTCCCATAAATTTTAAACGTTAATATCTTTTATATACGAGGTTTTTAAAGAAAAAAAAGTACACCAAATTAACGAGCGTTTTATTATCTTTCCAACGAGTACCATAGTGCTATATAAAAAAAGGAGAAAAAGAACGACTATTTTTTGTTGGGTTTAGTTCAAACAGGAAAAAAAACACAAAGTGTTCAGGTAAATCATTAATCATGTGTAGGCAAGTCACTAATTATGTTCAAATCAGTAAATATGAATTCTATTTTCAACATGCGTTAGTGAAGGGATAGGGAGCCTAATCCAGGCGGAAGAGGCGTCCCTATCCCCACAAGTCAGCTTCCTCGCGCCAGTCGGCGGCGCGAGGAAACAACGGCGCGCAACCAGCAGTGTATGCAGGAAGGCGCGCAAGGATAACAACTGATAAGCAATAACATCACCTGATAAGCGCGTACCATCACGCGCGGAGTCTTCCCTTGACAACCATCGTACAAAGTACAGAAGACAACAAAAGGAAGATTCACAAAGATTACTGACAGTGTACGCGCCAATGGGAAAGCAACAGGTGGCAAAAGTGGTCCAACAACTACAAGACAAGGACAGCAGCATGGCTACAGCCATGCTTCCACCATGCCAGCGTCTACAGTGACAGCAGACATCCCTTACTGGTGTCAGGAGCATGGTCAACGACTGTAGCAAGGACAGGTGCGCCGTCTGCCAACCGCAGCGTGCCACGTGTCCGCCTCGAGCAACAACCATGCTGCCAGAGTGACGTCATGAATAGTGCACGTATTCTCCCGCCAATTCCAGGGAAGACTTTGGACTTGGGCCTGGACCAAGCCCAGTAAAGAATGGCTACTCTTGGGCCCCTCGATCATGCCCATGAGTTCTCCTATAAATACAAGGAGATCTCTCCTTGCCAAAGCATCCGAAAATATTGTAGCCTAGAGCATTCTCACTTGTAACTCTTTGTGTTCTTGTATTAATATCAAATCGGCTACTTACAGTGGACGTAGCTCATTACTCGACCGAACCACTTACATCTTGTGTTCTTACTCACTCTCACCACACACACACACTTGTATCATCATTAAACGGGTTCGACCACATGGTTTGGGTAAAGGATTGATCCTGACGAACATAAGTATACACCCCACGTGGATTACTTGTAATCCCCGTGTTACTTATTGTTTCTTCATTGGCGCCATCCAACGGTTAGAACTGCTCTTTTACTCATCTTTTCAACCCACCCATGGCTGAACCCAACCCTAATACTGCTGTCGTGAACCGTTCCGGAGAGGGGGACACCCAACTCCCGGAAAACCAAATAACACCACCCACAGTCATTAAGAAACCCACCTCCAGGCTCCAAAGCCAAGACGTTGAGGTTCGGGACGCTGACTCCGACGATGACAGCAGTGCTAGCTCTGAAGAGGACCTCGACCAATGGCTCCTCCGTCAGAATACAAAAAACGCTGCAATTTACCAACGTAAACTCTTGCAGCAAGCGAAGAAAAAGGGCAAAGCCCTTACTTATGATACCCCATCCAAAAAGGGGAAAGACCCAGCTGTCTCGGGTGCTGGTCGTAGCGGGGAACTCGGCGGAGACGCCAGAGTTCGGGGCTACGCGAAGCACCGGGCAGAGCCTGATGGCTACGAATCCTCTAGTAGCGACTCAGGCTACAAAGGGAAGAAAAACGATCACCGCTCGCGCCACAACGATGAGGATGATGACTTGGTCAAGCCATTCAGGCCAAAGGCTTTCGCCGAAAAGTCAAAATTCGTCGCTCGCATAGCGACAGCAAGAATACCAAGAAAAGCAAAACTTCCTAGCAGCATCGGCAGATACGATGGCTTGCGTGATCCCGATGACCATGTGCACGACTTTGAGTGCGCAGGTATGTCGGTAGACTGGCCCGTACAGGTTTGGTGCCATTTATTCGCACAAACTCTGACGGGCGCAGCCAGAGTTTGGTTCGACAACCTCCCCGCGGGGAGCGTTAAGGACTTTAATGACCTTACCGACAAATTCAACAACCACTTCTCGCACTTACGCAAGCACAAGAAAGACAAGGCACACATCCAGTTGTGCCGCCGAAACGATCATGAATCCATTGAGGACTTCATCGTTCGGTTCAACAAGGAGGCCTTGCTAATAGGCTGCGGGGAAGAGCTCACACGGGCAGCGTTCGTGCATAACGTGCGCAGCCCAGAGTTAATGAAATGCCTCACAGGCAAAGATGGCATACCGGAGTCCTGGGACGAACTCATCCACTCTGCCAAGATATATGCATCGTCTGAAAAATCTTTCAATCAGACACACAATTTCCAACAACACCATAATAATAATAATAATAAAAATTAAAACAAGTCTGTCTGGAGCCGCATCTCAGGCACCGCGGATGAGGGAAAGTATTCCCCGGCCGGGGACGCCAGGCAGATAATCAGTCCCAAACAGACGCGGGACCAGCGTGGTCACTCAAAGAAAAACTACGACTGGACCCCGCTGACAAAGACACCATCTCAGGTCTTAAAGACCGAGCAGGTCACTCTGAAGGCAGCCCCTCCCCTGGGCAAGCGGAGACACATGGACCGAAGCAAATTCTGTGAGTACCACAACGACTTCGGTCACCTCACAGATAATTGCTACACCTTAAAGATGGAAATCAAAACCGCGCTGAAGTCAGGACAGCTCGGCCATTTGGTTAAAAACGTGCACCGCACAGGCAAGAATCAAACGGGTGAGGAGAATCAAGAAGAAGGATCGCGAAAAAAGATTCGTGACCTCAACACTCACGCCGCCACATTGATTCCTCGCCACCACTGCAACATGACAAAGAAGGGCAAAAGCGCCTACCAAGGAAAGCGCGCCCGAGTGCCACCACCAAGCGATTCATGGAAAGAGGCTGACGTCCTCATGCCAAAGATCAGAGGCGGCGCCTCATGCACAGCCCCTCTTGTCATTACCGCTATCTTTGGACACTATCGTACGCGATATATGTTCCTGGATGGCGGCAGCAGTACTGACATCATGTACGAGCAATGCTTCCAACAGCTAGATCCGGAAGACAAAGCGAAACTCGTACCAGTCAACGAGCCTATCTCCGGTTTCATTCATGAAACCATCATGCCGCGGGGCATGCTGTCCATGCCAGTAACCTGGTCCGACGGTACCCACGAGCACACAGAGATATGCGACTTCATGGTCCTACCGGCCAACTCTAACCATGAAATTCTCCTTGGACGGGAAGGCATCGCACGCTTTAATGCCAACGCTTCAACGGCGCATGCGATGGTTGGATTCCCAAACAAAACGGGTATCGCCTTCATCAGAGGCAACAAAGACTGTCATACCACAGAAACCGCCAAACCGCCGAAAATGGTGAAAACTGACACCCGCGCCGAGCCGGAAAAATGGGTTCTCAACCCTAAATTTCCGGAGCAAACGGTGGTCATTGGCCATGAAATCTCCGAGGCCATTCGAAATCATTTAAAGCAGCTTCTAATCAGCAACATCGACGTATTTGCGTGGCAGCAAATTTCTAGGGGTAATCGTAACGCGCGATGGGTTCCGCGCTAATCCAGAAAAAGTACAAGCCATAGAAAGAATGCCTTCGCCCGCTTCCATCAAAGAGGTGCAAACACTCATGGGCCGCCTCGTGGCCCTCAACCGATTTTTATCCAACTACGCTTCAAAGTCATTCCCGTTTGTTGACACTTTGAAGAACTGTTTAAAGAAGAGCAATTTCCGCTGGACACCAGAAGCGGAATCGGCATTCAAAGAAATGAAACAATGTTTGATGAACCTTCCGACGCTAACAGCGCCTCTCCCCAAGGAACCATTAACACTGTACCTATCGGTCACGGACCGGGCGATAGGCGCAGTCCTCATGGTGGAGCGCAAAAACGTGCAAACGCCGATATATTATATCAGCCGCACGCTCTTAGACGCGGAAACAAGGTACACAATCATGGAAAAGCTGGTTCTCGCCCTGGTACACGCGTCCCGAAGACTCCGCAGATATTTCCAAGGGCATCCGATAAACGTCCTCACGGACTACCGGATAAACGATATACTCGCCAAGCCCGAGTTGTCGGGGCGCCTGGCCAAATGGGCCATTGAATTGGGGGAACACACGATTCACTATAAACCCCGCCCCGCCATCAAGGGCCAAGTCCTTGCGGATTTCGCCACGGAAATTCCTGCAGACAAAATACATGAATGTCAAGCAGAAGAAAATCCCGCGCCAGCGCAAGACCCATCGCAAAAATGGTCCTTATTTACGGATGGGGCCTCAAACGACGACGGCGCTGGCGCAGGATTGCGCCTTATCAGCCCAGATAAGCAAGAGTTCACGTACGCCATCCGCCTTGACTTCAAAAGCACGAACAACGAGGCGGAATACGAAGCGTTGCTAGCGGGCCTCCGAATTGCGGAAAAAATGGGGGCCAGGCACGTGGAGGCACACGTAGACTCACTACTTGTTGCGCGGCAGATCAACGGGACTTATGATGCGAAAGACGAAACCATGGCGTTATACCTGGAACAGGCCAAACAGCTGATACGCCGATTCGACTCATGCAAGGTCGAACACATCCGGCGCAGCGAGAACAAGCCCGCCGATGCGCTAAGTAAAATGGCATCAACGGTCTTTGAACACATGGCCAAAGAAGTCCGCATCGAGGTCCTGGACAAACCATCTGTCCCCCCGCGACAAGTCAATGTCATCCAAACAGGAAGCGCATCCTGGATGACTCCGATCAAGGCTTACCTATCATCCGGTACCCTGCCTGACGACAAGTCAGAGGCCCGGAAGATCAGGAACAAGGCTCTACAATACCAACTTATGGACGGTATTCTGTATCGCCACTGGCTCTACAATACCAGAAGAAGCGCCTAACAAAAGCTATACGTTTGAAGTGCCTTCGCCACTGGCTCGTTGGCGCTCCTCTTCCAAGCGCTTGCGCTCTTCTTCCCTGGCCAACTCATCAGATTTGTCGATGAAGTACTTGAGGGCGGACAGAGGATCGGTATTCTTGTTGCAATCAGCAACCACTTGAAGAATTGGGAAATCCACCTTTTCAAACTTGAGCAGCTCCGCCTCATATTCCTCTTTCAGTGGCTTCCCATAATGATCCACGTCCTCAATCCGCCCACCATTTTGAGCGGCCAGGAAACCATCCTCATAGCCTTCACCATACCCATAGGCTTGGGCGGTGGCGGCTATGGCAGCGACTTGGTCGCCCAGCTTAGGTTCTTGCCAAAACCTCTTGAAGATCTGCAAAAAGACTTAACAGTTAGCATCTAAAGTTTCAAAGGAAAACAAAAAGCGTCAAGAAGGTTGAACTTACCCCAGTGATCCCATCAGTCATCATCCATTTGATGGAATCCTGCGTCTGTGTCTGGGCGGCCATCGCCTCTTCCAAAAGGCGCTGGGCTGTCTCACATTCTTTGACAGCCGCAGCGCGGGCCTCCTCGGCAGAGCCAAAGTCTTGCTCCAGATCCTCTTTGGAATGAAGGATCTGGACCCTCTCCTGCTCGAAGAAAGAGACGCGCTCGGTAGCTTTAACAAGATCTGCATCTTTAGATTCAAGCTCCAAACGTTTCTCCACAACTTGCGCAGTCCGCTCGGAGAGGGCCTTGCTCTTTTCTTCTAACTGCCGGGTCAACACCCGGCCTTCCTCCTGCGCCTCAGCCAGAGTCTGCCTCAACTTCATAGTTTCAGCATTAGTCTTCTTGCAAGACTCTGACCATCGGCGCTTATCCGTCGCCGTGTCCCCTTTCAACTTGGTAACTTTGGCCTCAGCATCATGGGCGCGGCGACGGTACTTGGATATTTCAGCTTTGAAGGCAGCCTCTTTCTCAGCAAGGCCTGCCTTCTCCGCCTCCAAGCGATGAATATCTCGCCACACCGCCGCATCACGACGGCGTAGCGAGTCAATCATGGATAGCTGAGTCGCTTGATTCACACATAAGGCAGAGATCAGCGCATCACGACTCAGCATATCCTGGTGAGTGCGCTCATAAGGAGGCACCACCCCGCTGACAAACTCCTCAGCGGCCCAGGAGTTGGAAAACAATGTGTTTTCCCGGATTGCCCAACGGGGGCGCCAAATGGCATCACCACCAACCCACTGGGAGCCATCATATCCCCAGATGGCTCCCCTTCATTCGCCACAAAGGGCTCACGCCTAGATTGGCGCAGGCCCCCACCACTGCTACCAGCGCCCGCCTCCAACAGGGCCCTCTCAAAGCCATCCATCTCTTGAGAGCCCTCGGCGCTAGCATGGGCGCGCTCCTCCGTTTGCTCTTTCAACTGGCGAGCTTTCTCCGCCAAGAATTGTTGCTCTTGGAGGCGAAGGCGCTCCGCCTCAGCACGTTTTGCCGCCTCAGCCTTTTGTCTAGCTTCATCGGCGGCAACTTTCCTTTGGGCCTCAGCCCTCCGCAGAGCCTCATCGGCCTCCGCCTTCTTCTTCTCAGCCTCCGCCCTTCGAAGGGCTTCATCGGCTTCAGCCTTCAAACGGGCCTCTTCCCGCTGCGCCGCCTCTTGCTCTTGAAAAAGCATATCCACCTCTGTCCTGCCCGCCTCCGCAGATGGAGACGTGGGAGGAGGAGTTGGCATAACCTTCGGCGCAACTGCAACAGAGACAAAAACATAAAGAAGGGAACCAATGAAAAGACTTAAGAAAAAAAGCAAAAAGAAATCAACTTACCAGGGGCTTTCTTCTTTAACAGCTTCTGAAACAGAGGCTGACGCGTGGGCGCAGCGCCTATACCCACACTAAAGGTGGGGGCAGCAACCCCTCCAACGCTTGAGCTTTTCTCCAGCACCACCCCTTGCGCCGGCGACAAGGGGGAGGCAGTGGTCTCTGTAACAGGGGTTTCAACCCCACCACCCTCCCCGCCGGTAGTAGCAGCAACCTTCTCCAAGTTAGCAGCTGCGCTACTAGAAGTGGCACCAGTGGTGCGCCTCTTTTTTCTCTTCTCCAACTTGGAGGGTTCTTCCTCCTCTTCATTCTCTGAGGCAGGCCCGTCCTTCCTCCGGCGCCGCCCCTTTACCACTTCGCCTACTGAAACGGAAGAACCCGAGTCAGAACTTGTTAAAGGTTGATGGCTACGTTTACGCCTCCGCGGAGCGTGTTTCCAACGGCCACGCCCCGCGGGCGCCTTCTGAACCTCCACAATCTCCACTGAGGAGTCAGAGGCATCATCGCCAAAGAGGCTAGAAAACAAAAGTTGGCTAGACTCACCTGTGGTATAATAAGGCTTAGGGGCGATGGACAGGTCAGGATAATAAAACCTGTCCACAAACGCCTCGAGGCAAGATACCTGCCCTTCCGCCAAACGCCTCCACTTTATGCCCTTCTCCTGACGGGCAGCATAAAACTGGAACTTGCTCACACCTGCGCAAGAAACAGTTAGAACACTATGAAACAAAAAATAAATAGTTCAACACAAAGCAACTACGCTTACCCTCCTAAGCAATATAGGGCTCCTTCCCCGCGCGTAGAGCCACGCGGCTCATCCCCAGAAGGTTGAAGATACCATCTGTGAGATTCTTGAACTCCAGCTTGGTGGCGTTGGCGGTGAGGGTGGTAAACCAGGCCTGCTTCTTATAATCCTTCATCACTGGTATGTCAGCCACCCGCTGACCGTCTGCAATCACCTTCCAAGGCAGACTAATGGGGATTACCCCCTCTTCAAGAAGAAGAACTTCTCCTTGGCCAGTGGAGGGACTTGGGGTTGTGAGTAGCCATTGGGGGCACCTTGGGGCGCGGCTTAAACGAGAACCACATCTCGTCGCGCGCAAGAAAATAGAAGACATTGAGCATCTCTACGGTGGGCTCAATGTCCAAGGCGCGGCAAGACGCCTCAAAGTGTACCAGCCTTAGCATCCCAAACGCGGTAAGTTGGGTTGGCCCAACACCATAAGCTACCAGAGTATCAATCTGGAAGCGCGTGCAAGGTAGCCGGAAGCCACACTTGGTGAAGTGGGCTTCATAAAGGGCAAGTTGCCCAGGCCCCGCAGAAAGTACATTCTCCGTCGGTGACGACAGAGTCGGTTCCCACTCAGGCAGGATGTCATAACTCCTGCAAAATTGGTCGAAAGCCTCCTCAGTCCAAACACAAAATGTGTTCGTCATAAGCTTTCGCTCTTTTATCTTGCCATGTTCCACCTGCACTTCCTCCTCCACGTCGTCTATCACCGGCTCTTTCCCGGTAACATCACCGGAGGGAGACCCAACGTTGGAGGCTTCAGACATTTTAACAAATAGATGAAGGAAAGGAAAAGAAAAATCTGGTAAATCAACAAGAACGGTTGAAGACTTTCCGGAAAACTCAAAGGGTTCACCGGAAAACTCAAAGGGTTCACCGGAAAACTCAACAGACACAAAGGAAACTTTGAAGACTGATCGGAATCTTCAAAGTAAACAAACAAGAAGGCACAAACTGAGAACAAACAAGAAGGTGATGAGGATCAAGAAGAAGTTTCACGATAAATCTTTGAAGATTGATCAAACAATCTTTGAAGATTCAAAGAAAACTTCAAATGATCTGGGTTGTTTTTGAAGGACAGAGTGCAAGAGAGAAGAAAGGATGAGCAAAATGGACAAGTAAACGTCCAACATGCCTCCCAACTCATATATATACCCACTGCATTAATGGCAGTGGGGTCCAAGGAGAAACAACCGTCGTCACACTTTTTCAAAAATAGGAGAAGTAGATGATGACACGTGTCCTCATGCGCGAGTGAACGGCTGAGATCAAGCACAGATAAGCAATCCAACCGTCACTCGCCGGATGACTGACACGTGTCACTAGATCTCACCAATTTAAACTGATCAGGCGCGTGAAGGATCACGCGTCTGACGAACTTCACGTGCCACTCGACACGTGGCACAAGCATAACCACACAAACAACAAGTGGGGCGCGTGACAACACACGCGCCTGACACAGACGAAATGTTGGTAACTGCACCATAATGAGGGGACAGCCAACAGTCAGCACAGCAGACGAGGCTGACTCGTCAGCAACCCTCAGGCTTCCATCAGAAGCAACTGATCATTCGAATTCCAGGCGCCTTAACTTCTATTTATGAGAGTCAAATTAAATGCCAATGATTCAAGATTTATTACAACTGCTGGAACACTTCCGCATCAACAGGAGAACCACAACATGGCGCAAATTTGACGTAAAACCAAAAAAGACGTTCTCCGCCCAGCGCCTTAACAGGCCATGGCGGCAAACTTCTTTCATGGCGCAAATTTGACGTAAAACCAAAAAAGACGTTCTCCGCCCAGCGCCTTAACAGGCCATGGCGGCAAACTTCTTTCATGGCGCAAATTTGACGTAAAACCAAAAAAGACGTTCTCCGCCCAGCGCCTTAACAGGTCATGGCGGCAAACTTCTTTCATGGCGCAAATTTGACGTAAAACCAAAAAAGACGTTCTCCGCCAAAATTTGCAGAAGAACGAATTTCAAGGCACACAAGCAGATGAGCTTTCATCCGCGACCTCATACTTTGAGTCTAGCGCTCCAACTACTCTTCACAAAGAATAGGAGAAACCCTAGACTAGGGGGACTTGAAGGGATAGGGAGCCTAATCCAGGCGGAAGAGGCGTCCCTATCCCCACAAGTCAGCTTCCTCGCGCCAGTCGGCGGCGCGAGGAAACAACGGCGCGCAACCAGCAGTGTATGCAGGAAGGCGCGCAAGGATAACAACTGATAAGCAATAACATCACCTGATAAGCGCGT
This sequence comes from Ambrosia artemisiifolia, assembly GCA_032199755.1. NCBI lineage: Eukaryota > Viridiplantae > Streptophyta > Magnoliopsida > Asterales > Asteraceae > Ambrosia > Ambrosia artemisiifolia. The sequence goes on along the minus strand of CM063525.1, from coordinate 50,890,156 downwards.
ACCATCACGTGCGGAGTCTTCCCTTGACAACCATCGTACAAAGTACAGAAGACAACAAAAGGAAGATTCACAAAGATTACTGACAGTGTACGCGCCAATGGGAAAGCAACTGGTGGCAAAAGTGGTCCAACAACTACAAGACAAGGACAACAGCATGGCTACAGCCATGCTTCCACCATGCCAGCGTCTACAGTGACAGCAGACATCCCTTACTGGTGTCAGGAGCATGGTCAACGACTGTAGCAAGGACAAGTGCGCCGTCTGCCAACCGCAGCGTGCCACGTGTCCGCCTCGAGCAACAACCATGCTGCCAGAGTGACGTCATGAATAGTGCACGTATTCTCCCGCCAATTCCAGGGAAGACTTTGGACTTGGGCCTGGACCAAGCCCAGTAAAGAATGGCTACTCTTGGGCCCTCGATCATGCCCATGAGTTCTCCTATAAATACAAGGAGATCTCTCCTTGCCAAAGCATCCGAAAATAATTACTTGTAGCCTAGAGCATTCTCACTTGTAACTCTTTATGTTCTTGTATTAATATCAAATCGGCTACTTACAGTGGACGTAGGTCATTACTCGACCGAACCACTTACATCTTGTGTTCTTACTCACTCTCACCACACACACACTTGTATCATCATTAAACGGGTTCGACCACATGGTTTGGGTAAAGGATTGATCCTGACGAACATAAGTATACACCCCACGTGGATTACTTGTAATCCCCGTGTTACTTATTGTTTCTTCAGTTAGCATTGGGGTTATACATTGTTTTAGGTTAGATATTAATATTAGAGTTATACATTGTTTAAGGTTAGGCGTTAACATTGGAGATATATTTTTAATTGTTTTAGGTTAGCTGCTACCCGAAGCTTTCATGCATGTAACTGTAAAGCGCATCATTCTATTTCATATGTAAAATTAATATGCCATATTAGATTTTTCAACCCCGGGACGTTCCCGGGGTATAATTTAGTAATAGTTATCCATAATGCTTAAACCGAACAAAAGATAAAAAGAAGCTAGGGTGTTCAACAAAACAGTTAACAAAAGGTGCATAAGTGATTTAAATAAGAACATGCAATTTCAACATATAAATAACAATTCCAACATTAGTCACAGCTAACTAACAAGGTATGATGTGTTTTAAAAGTAAAGAAAAAAATTAATAAAACAACACAAATTTGGTAAAAAAATGTTAATTAACTAAGTTTTAAACTTTTAACATAAAAAAAACAAGGTGGCTGATATCAGTGTACTACTATTTGACATCGGTACACCAATTCCATACATGCCCTATAACCAGGCGAATCTGAGTGATGTGCCCTGTTACACATGTAACACTTTTTTGGTTCAGCACCTACTGGTTCAGACCTCTTACCGATTTAGCACTTATCAATTCAGAAGTTTTCAAACAGCCCCTCACTCTCTTTTTGCCCGCCACTATGCCTTTTGACACTTTTTTCACCCAATAAAGAAACGATAAATGTGAAAAATGATGTGACAGATGTATCACTTTTTGGGCTCACCGATACGTATAACTTTTTTCATCGATCAATACAGTAAACAATGTAACCCATTTGATTTTAAAGACGCATAGTGCATAGATACTGAGGTGGTGTAACTATAACATCACCACAAACGATCAATTAAATAAATAAATATGCGATGTTTTTCCCCGAAATAAAAAAACAAACATATCCGAACATTTTTAATTTTTATGAATTTGACTTTTGGTATTCCTATCTAAAGTCAACTTTTTATTATTTTTTTATTTCAACTATATATTTTTTTAATGGCTAGTGTAGCTGTGTTTGAAGGCCACCGCTAACTCTTTTATAGGGCTCTTAAACCCTTGCCCTGAGTTCCAGTCATCCCAATGATTCTTAGGGGCTGTTTGGTAGCCTCTTAATCAGCCTCTTAACCATTCAGTTCTGAATCATTCAGCATTCAGACTGTTTGTTTCAGCATCTGAATGGAATGGTTAAGTGCTGAACCATTAAGATTTGAGATGTTGCTGAACCATTAAGCACTGAATCATTAAGCACTGAACTAGGTTGAACCTTAATGAGACTCTCCTATCAATTTGGGACAAGAAAACTAACCATTAAGAGGTCCAACTTAATGATTAGCACTTAACCATTCAGACCTCTTAACCATTCAGACCTCTTAATGATTTAGCTCTTAATCAACCAAACAGCCCCTTAATCTTATTATCTAATATAACATTTAGAATCGGGTCTTAGGACCAGTGCAACGGTTCTAACTTGCGCTGCCACGTGTCACACACTCATTGGTCCCAGTTTTTCCATTTTTTTCCCTCTTTACAGTCTAAATTGTTTTCAGCTGAGACTTTTTATCCCTAATCTGCGTCGTTTCCGCCGTAGTACACGTATCCTTATGACGAAATGAAGCAGCACCTTTAACTACTTTGAATCTCAAAGCTGAACTAGTAATAGAGCCAGAGAAATGGGAGAGAAAGTTATATTTGGAATAGAAAAACGGGTCGATGGGTCTGCCGGTGGTAGTAAGCCTTGCCGGATGTTGAAGAAGGAAAAAGGGTAGAGAAATACAGTAAAAAACAAATCCAGTTTCCACACGGGATTGCGGTATGGGCTTTTCGTCGGCTGAGCATTTGGATCCGGTGGTGCCGACTGTAGGAATGTAAGAAGTTTGGATTTTGATGAAGGTAACAGTTATGTGGTACATTGACCACCGTATGGTGGTAGTTGTTTTGTTGTGATGGTGCTTTGGAAATGATGATTGTATCGAAACCTGGCACATGGTTTTGATACTTTTTAGAATACCACTTCATGGTTTTATGCACGGAGCCCTCCAATCTAACTTCAAACAATATACGTATAGTTTTTATATACTAGAAAATAGTTTATAAAATACAAAACGTGAAAAAAAAAAGAATCCATCGGAATCAAACAAAACAAATTTAAAAAAAATGAAAATGTTACCTGCATTCCTTTTTTTTAATGGGGAAATGGAATTTAATAATCCCAACTTTGGGGGGTTGGAAGGCAGCGGTCCCAACTTGAAACTTGTACTACAGCAATCCCAACTTGTCAACCGTTTTATTTGGTTGGTCCCAGACTAACCTCAGTTAGTTTTTTCAGTTAAGTGCCACGTAGGCAACCCACGTGGCATAAAGTGTGTGTCTGTCAAAAAAAAAGGAGGGACCCATTATCCACATGTTTAAATCAAATTTAATTTAATGTTTTTTAAAAAAGGGGGGCCCACATGCAAATCTCTCCAACATATAACTATCTATCCAAGATCAAAATCATTCCCCCCAAAAAATTCATCAGACATCCTCAAGAACCCTAGAACCCTAAAATGACACCCACCACCACCACAAACACCACCACCAGATCTGCAACCACCTCCACAAAACCCCACCTACAACCACCAACAACCACCTCAACCGCCGCCATCTGCAACCACCAACACAAACACCACCACCAGATCTGCAACCACCTCCACAAAACCCCACCTACAACCACCAACAACCACCTCAACCGCCGCCATCTGCAACCACCTCCACAAGGATCGGGATAAGGAAGTAAACAAGAGCCTTCAGTTGGAGCCTTGAATCCCTATCGCCGTCATCAACCACCAACAAAACCGCCACAAAAACCCACCTCTGTGACCTTGGTAAACCACCACCATTCACCTTTAATCCTTAATCGGACCTGAATCAAAACTCTAACCTGAACCCTAGTCGAAACCCTGGTTGTGACCCGGACCCATCACTGCTGCCTCCGATTGCTTCCTCGGTTCTCCACCTCAACCGCTATGGGGTTGGGTATGACGGGTTTTGGTGGCTGATTGTTTGTTGGTGTGTTTTGGGTTTGGGGTTTTGGTATGGTTATGGTTTCATGGTGGAGGATAACGGTGGGGGTGGTGATAGTCGTGGCTGTGGTGGTTTTGGTATGGTTATGGTTTCGTCTGGTTATGGTTTCGTGGTGGAAGAAGCCCTAATTTGGTGGGGAGCGGTTATGGTGGTGGTGGTGGGAGGTGGTTGGTGGTGATGGTTGTGGTGGTGGTGGTGATGGTTGTGGTGGTGGTGGTTGGTGGTGATGGTTGTGGTGGTGGTGGGTGGTAGGGAGAAGAGAGAGATGATAGATAGTGTGTATATGTGTGTGTATATATTGTATGTGTATAATATATATATAATTTTTTTTATTATTATTAAAAGTTTTTTTATAATTAAAAGTTTTTTTTAATTAAAAAAGCCAAGTAGATAAAGAGGGCCCATTTTTTTGCCAAGTGGGACAGATTGGCCACATCAGACGCCACGTGGCAGTCCACGTCAGCATTTAACAGAAAAACTTAACTGAGGTTAGTCTGGGACCAACCAAATAAAATGGTTGACAAGTTGGGACTACTGTAGTACAAGTTTCAAGTTGGGACTGCTGCCTTCCAACCCCCTAAAGTTGGGATTATTAAATTCCATTTCCCCTTTTTTAATCTTGGTTTTAGAATATAAGTACATATTTTTTTCAACAAAAATACAATTAGACTATATTTTTGTTCTATGTTTTATGTTTTCCGTCATGTGACGGCATAAATTCATGTTTTTTTTAGTATTTTTCTATGTTTTAATCATCGTTTACTTACAAGTTAACATGATTTTCTGACCCTGCGACCGCAAAGCTTAGAGATATCTTATAGGTTTCATTTTCATGTTTTTTTTAGTATTTTTCTATGTTTTAATCATCGTTTACTTACAAGTTAACATGATTTTCTGACCCTGCGACCGCAAAGCTTAGAGATATCTTATAGGTTTCATTATAACTTTGTTTTCCAACTTTCCTTCTACGCTTTCTTATAGCATACGATGATACCATCATGAACTTCGTTGTCATTTGCTTACTATATAGCAGGGTTTACAACACCGCCCCGCAACGCGGGGCTTAAAAACTAGTTATGTACAGTTTGTAGTTAGTAGAAATCGAACTGGGAGTCTCGATCCATAGGAGAAAACATAGTGGATATCGTTATCTCAACAAGCTTAACAAAACTGGCAGTCAACGGAAATAAATGCCACAAAAGTCAAAAACATCTCAAAGCAATTTAACCAACAAGCTTGGGGACAATGACACTCAATATTGATATATAATAGTAAGGGCTGAAAGCATCTGAGCATTAACACGAAAATATATACAATAAAATGATGACGTGAGGTTTATTTATACCATTGTATGGTAACATGTTTTTGGACATCATTTTATAGCAGGTAATTTAGTGTGTGACAATTTTTTTTTGAGATGATAGTATACCGGTTATCATTTATTTATCTGTAACTGTTTAAAAGAACCATGAGGCTCTCCAATATTCTTTGGAACAAAGTTGTTCGACAAGTCTTCATAATCCATATTCTCTAACGTATCATTCTCAATACCTATCATTATCTGTCTATTAACTCGATCCTTTTTTAGACATTAGGGAACATAAGTAGAACTTAAATTACTTCAAACATGAAAAGATTTTTTTTTTCCTTCAAAAGTGCCACACTAGTTAAATAGTTATTTTAATTAGGTTTAAAATTTGAAGTGTTAAATTGGTCAATTTATTTTAAATAGATAGGTCATGATCCAAACTTAAAATGTCAAGATTATTAGGTTATTCAACTTTGTTTAATTGGGTAGTTGTAGTAAAACTAGTTAACGGGGTTTAAGGCTACATGGTGTGGTAGCGTGAAAATGAGATGTGAATCCCTCCATACCATCTAAACCACACGGTCTTTTGAAAAGTTTCATTTTTATAAAAAAAATCTCCACAAGTCCATGTCACTCTTTCACGCCATCACCACCCCATGGTTTTCTTAGAGGTTGAAGGGAAATTGACGTGCCTACCATATGTCGTTCCATACCCCTTCACCCCCATGACTACACCGTGTAGTCTAAGCTTTATAAATGTTTGTTTTTGATAGGATTGAAACCTTAGCCTTCTCTCTATTGATTATCCAATATATAATACAATTGTGTCCCTATAATTATGGAAGGGATATACATCAAATATATATATATATATATATATATATATATATAAAATATATTTACAATTGATTATGCTATTACACCCCGCAGTCGAAGCGGGAGGTGACCGGATGTTGAGACTGTCCCTGAAATCTTCAAACAAAATACGAGGTAGGCCCTTGGTAAATATATCTGCAATCTGAAAGCGAGATGGAACGTGAAGAAACCGTACGTGACCACGCTGCACCTGTTCACGAACAAAATGAATATCTAACTCAATGTGTTTAGTGCGTTGATGCTGAACAGGATTCCCAGACAAGTAGATAGCGCTGACATTGTCACAGTAAACCAATGTTGCGCGAGACAAGGGATGACTGAGCTCTAGAAGAAGGTTGCGTAACCAACAGATCTCGGCGACCACATTTGCGATTCCCTGATATTCTGCTTCGGCGCTGGATCTTTGAGATGGTGCTTTGTCGTTGATGGACATGGTCAATCATGGTGCTTAAGATGCTTAATTATGTGCTTTTAATGTCGTTTGAGTGATTATATTGTTATGAATAAGATAACTACGCTACATCATGTGATTGCAGGTAAAGCGGCTAAAATGATGGACTTAAGATGTAATTGTGTAACGCGTGTGAGCCGAAGGAAAATGATCAAGTCGCGTACACTTGAAAGCGAGCATGGAAAGTGATAGGTGTTCATGGACGCTGGAGCGTTGAAGAGGAACTTTGGATAAGCCAAGAACACCCGAGTCGGAGGCGGCTGCTGCTACTACTACTACTGCTAATACTAATAATAATAATAATAATAATAATAATAATAATAATAATAATAATAATAATAATAATAATAATAATAATACTTTGAAGATCTAACACAAACGTAAAAGAAAAGAATGCAAGAATTAAAAGTTAGAAGTGATCTAAAGGAAACAAAAGGCACGAGCAGCGAGTGAAACAAAATAAGGGTCAGAAGGCATTGGCCGTAAGGCCTTTTATCTTTGATGTAACCTACGGTGGTTAAAAGGAAATTGTGGAGAGTTTGTTTTGTGGAAGGTATTAAAGCCTAAATGAAAACCTAATAACAGGGAGCCGTCATTCTTTGAAGGACGGACATCAATTAGACGATTTGGACGTTGAATCATCATACAACAACATTATTTAATTGATTGTTCATCCGAATCATCATGCTTTCAAGTGTTAGTCGATTCCAAAGCGCGTTCTTCACCATCATGAGCGGCTAAATCACCCGTGAACCTCTCCGGGTGAATGGTTAGTTACTAGAACAAGGTTTTATGTTTGTCAAACAATTGAATTGAAACTTTGAATGTTTAAACTTTCGGTTTCGGTTGTGGTTTATTTTTAATATTGATGTTGAACGTTTATTGAATAATTAGTTTGTTTGGATTTCATCAACCAACGCGGTTTCTTATCGAGGGTCATTGAATACATTCAAATTGTGTCTTTCAATATTGCGAGTCATTAAGATATTGTTAGGTGATAATCAACCGAGTCAACAGTCGCGGTCTAGTTATCGGCTGTCAGCAAAGTCATTAATCAACCTTCTTTATCAATCATATTAATCCACATATCATGTCTATGTGATATCAATTGGCAAAACTATATTAACCTTGGCAATAGTAATTAACCGGGATCCTGGAGAGGTCACCATTTCTCTAATCGTTTACAACTCGTTTTCTTTTAAGTTGTTTTTATTATTTGCAAATTCATCAACAATCAACCAATCAATTTTACATTTCCGTCTAGTTTAATTTAATAGTTAAAAAAAAAAGTAACACTTTCCACAATACTCCTCGTGGTTCGACACCCGACTTACCCTAACTAGTAAGGTAGTTGGTCTTTTCTTAAACTCTTATTTTTGACCGGTCCTTCGACACCGATCAAATTTTGGCGCCGTTGCCGGGGAGTCGTGCGCAAAGTGTTTATTTTTCTTAGTTAATTAAAAATTCCAAAAAAGCCAAAAATATTTATTTTCTGTTTGTTTAGTTTATTGTTCAGTATTACGCTCGGTTTTCTTGTTTGTTTTGTGCAGGTAACTCTTCAGTTGCATGCATCATACAAGACACTCCGGGAAGTCATCTCCGTTAGTGTTTGATCCAGAGGTAGAGAAAACAGCTCGGCAGAACCGAGTACTTCATAGAGAGAAAAAAATCTTACACTCACCAGTTTCACAATTCAAATCTATGGAGAACATTGACTTAACCACTGAACCAATGTCCCAACCACAGTTTTCACCCTCTCAGAACCATCTATCACCCAATACCTTTAACACTTCTGAACCCTTACCACAATCCAGTACCCAAGCACCACAAATTCCACCATTTCCAAAATTTGACAATCTCCCACCACCACTTTCACAAACATCATCTCTACCACAACCAACCACAACTCACACTCATCCAATAACCTCTATCCCAACCTTTGAGAAATTTAACCCACAACAAGGTCAGTCATCAGCACAAGACCCTGCCTTTAACCAAAAACCTTTGACTAGTCACTCTTCACCCTATGTGAGAGTGATTTCTGATGACAATACACCGAACCAACCTGATACACAATTTCCACCTACTTCTGCAACCCAATATCCATCGTATCAACCACCATCATTCAGTTTCAGTCAGAGGATTAATCACGGTAATTATGAATATGATGATGGGGATTTGGATGGAGATGAGGGAGATCTAGGGACATATCAGTTGGCAAGATCACAGAATCTAAATAATCGGGGGCACCGTCAGTTTAATCAAGCAAATCAAGGGTATCAAGCATTCCCAGAAGCTCCAGTTCACCCTGCACCTCTACAGCAACAAGCAGTGAACAGACCCTTGAGACCTAACCCAAGGAATGCAATGCCTCCAGCTAACAATCAAGCAGGCATTCCTTTGAGGTTTGAGAGAGGCCCGGTGAGAGGGATTGAGAGTCATTTCCGACCTGCTATCGTTCATAATCCATCAGCAGTAGTCATTCCACAGCTGCATGGCAGGTCATTTGAAGTGAGATCACAGGCAATTCAGAGTTTGCCTAAATATCATGGGCTAGTGACCGAAGAGCCGTACATGCACCTCGGGGCTTATGATGCAAGGTGCAATACCATTGGGGGACAAGGGTTTACACAGGATGAGGTGAAGCTGGTACTGTTCCAATTTACTCTAGAGGATAAAGCACAACAATGGTTCCAATCATTACCTTCAGCTTCTATCCGCACTTGGTTGGAAATGCAACAACAATTTCTTGATGAGTTCTACACAAGTCAGCGAACCAATGATGCAAGAAAGAACATCAGGAATTTCTCTCAACAACCTGGTGAGTTATTTCACGAAGCACTCACCCGATTCAAGATGATGATCAACAATTGCCCGCATCATGACATTCAACTGTGGGAGTTGATCAACTCTTTTTATGAGGGACTACACTATGAGGACCAAGGTGCGTTAGATTCTATTTCAAATGGTACATTTGGCACTAATGATGAACAGGTTGATTGGGAATACCTTGAGAGGAGAGCTGAGACAACGAAGAGGAAGGCACAGTCTTCAAGAAGGTCAAGGCAAGCAACGGTCAAAGCTGCAACTGGGGGTAGTACGGGTGATGCTGAGAGGTTAGCTAGGTTAGAGTATCAAGTAGCTAACTTAGGGATTAGTGGTCAACCCATGTGTGGGCATTGTGGGGATGTAGGGCACATAGCTGATAGTTGTCCTAGTATAGTTGGTGGGATGGAAGAGGTGAACCAGGTACAAGGGGGAAATAGGAATTGGTCGAACATGAACTCGAATACTTATCACCCAGGTCTTAGAAATCACCCAAATTTTAGTTATGGAGGTAGTGGTGGGGGTTACCAAAAGGGCGGTCAGTCTTCTGGGACATCAAGTAGTGAGATTGGTGAGGTGATGAACATGTTGAAGCTGATTCAACAAGATTTGCAGGCCATTAAGCAGAAAGGTGAGGTACGTGATAAAACTGTCCAGGCTTTAACTACGCAGGTTGGGCAGTTAGCTGGAGATGTGGCAGAGCTGAAAAAGGCGAACGGGAAGCTACCGAGTGATACTCAGGTTAATCCGGCACATCAATCGTCATCAAATACAAGGAATGTGCGAATCAATTCGGTAAGTTTTCTATCTAATTCTATAGATTGTAAAGGTGATCAGGATCTGATTTCACAAACAACACATAAAAATTTAAAAAAATTGTTTTGTGAAAAATTTTTGAGTGAAATTTCCACCATAGCAGAGGATAAGTGTGGGGAAGTTAAACCTTCCCCATTCACTCTAGCTGCAGTGGAACAAAATAAAACATCAGTTTTGAGAGAAACCCCACTAAAGGATGAAAAGTGGGAAGAGTTTGTAAAAGTAAAAACCAATAAACCATTACTTGATGGTTTAAAAGATGATCCTCCTCATGCTCAGAGTTTGAAGGAGTTGAGTATCCAAAACCGGCAAACCAAGCTGCCAAAACAGCTTGAATTACCAGCGAATGTTCGTGCCGTGTTATTGGGTACATGTCCACCGAAACTCCAAGACCCAGGAACGCCTTTAATTCCAATACAAATTGGAGAACTTAAAATTGACAAGGCATTATTGGATCTTGGAGCGTGTGTTAGTATTCTTCCGGGATGTATCTACGACCAATATGATTTTGGTCCTCTGAAAGAGGTCGACATCACCATGGTGTTGGCAAATCAAAAAGCGATACGTCCTAGGGGAATGTTAACGGATGTAATAGTCAAGGTGGAGGATTGTTTTTACCCGGTGGATTTCTTGGTAATGGATTGTGTCTCTAATAAAAAAGAGACACAACCCATGGTTATATTGGGTAGACCGTTCTTGGCAACTGCACACGCAGTGATTGATTTTGCCAATGGGACGGTTAATATGAGGTTTGGGGAAAGGACACTTAGTTTGAATGTGTTTTTAAGTTTAATTGACCCAAACGCCGAGGAAGGGTGTTTCATGGTTGACAGGACTGAAGAAGCTGGAGTTAAGAAGGGTAAGAAGAAGAAAAAGAAAGTCAAACAACGAGCTAAAGTCAACCAAGAGGGCATGAGAGTAAGAGCTCCAGATCCTAGCTATGGGATGGCTGATGCATTATCACATGATGGAGAGGATGCATGCTTAGCAGCTGAGGGATGCAAGCATCCCACTCGCCCACCATGATTAAGAACACCAGGTAAAGTCAGGCTGAAGACTGTAAACTTAGCGCTACCGGGAGGCAGCCCGGAATTTTCTTTACTTTATTGTTTTTTTATTTGTTTCTTTATTTGCTTGTGTGTCTTTATTTTTGTGGTTGTTTGCTAAGTAACTAATCGTTGCGGGTGGTAGTTAATAGTCGCGTATGTTGAGATTGGTGGTTGGGAAAGAATTGGGTAAGCATTAAAAACACCATACATTGGGGACAATGTATCCCAAGTGTGGGGATGGGGTGACCCTAAGGAAAGTTAAGGAGGAATCACTTACTTTGCAGGAAAAATTGGGAAATTTTGAAAATTTTTGAAAAATTTAATTGAAGTTTTCTTGCAATTTTGTCACCTTTCTACCTGATCAGGCATAAAAGCCGAATTTTCAGTCACCAAAGAGTCTTTTGCCAAATATGAAATACGAGATCCCTAATCATGGTTGTCCCTTTAAGTTTCATGAGAGTGTTTCTGGTGAGCGTTTTTAGAGGAAATGAAAAGAGATGCCTAACTAGGGGTAACATGCTTATAGGACTTGCATATGCTACATGTCGGCAACCCATTTCCCTACATTGTGAGATCTTGAGCCTACTAGATGTTTAGTTGATATAAATGTTTCATTTCATGAGAGTAGGCCAAATGCTTCTTAGTTGCAGAATTTGTGTAATTCGATACATGCTAAAGCTGTAGGCAAAATGTGTGCATAGATGAGAAAGGCAATATAGGAACCCACTTGTTTGTGATACCCATGTGTTGTTTGTGTTGACCCGTTTGTTAAAATTCACCATTAGTAAACCATGTTGAGCCTAAACCTTTCGTTTGTTAAACTTACACCGTTACCCAAATCGACCCGTTTACCTTTGCGAATAAAAATGTTGACATCCATTGTGTTCGTGATGTTTATTGTTTTTAGTTGTTCATGTTGAGAAAAAAAAAGAAAAAAAATTATATATGTGAAAAAAAAGAAAAAAAAAAGAGGAAAAAAAAAATACAAGTGATTGTTATGGATCAATTATGCCCAAGTTGATGTGTTAGTTTGTTCTTGTGATATGTGAATAAGGATGTTCAAGCATTTGTGTTAAACCTTTTGTTTTCGAGCCAGTTGTTAACCAAATTATCCTACCTTTACCCTAAGCCCAAAACCCTTAAGTCCTTTTGATATGTGCACAGTTTATAGCTTATGTGTGATTGTTATACAAACCTATGATAACAAAGTTGCATTCTTGGTTTTCTAAGTGTCTTATATACTAGTACATTACACACTAGTCCAGAAACTAAACCGAGAGGAGCGAACATTGTGAGGGGTGTGTAGCATATGTGTATGAACATAAGCATGTTAGGTTTGGATAGGCAAGTCTTGTTTTGAAAATGAGCAACACTTACTCGCCAGATTGTCAATCTCGATTGTGTAAGTCTATGGGATGGGTATGATTGGGGACCTTTGAAAATCAATAGGTGAAGGAATTCGAGGTGATTTGTTAAATAGGTGAGTCGTGTTTTGAGATGGTTTGATTGGGGACAATCAAAGGTAAGTGTGGGAATGTGATGGACATGGTCAATCATGGTGCTTAAGATGCTTAATTATGTGCTTTTAATGTCGTTTGAGTGATTATATTGTTATGAATAAGATAACTACGCTACATCATGTGATTGCAGGTAAAGCGGCTAAAATGATGGACTTAAGATGTAATTGTGTAACGCGTGTGAGCCGAAGGAAAATGATCAAGTCGCGTACACTTGAAAGCGAGCATGGAAAGTGATAGGTGTTCATGGACGCTGGAGCGTTGAAGAGGAACTTTGGATAAGCCAAGAACACCCGAGTCGGAGGCGGCTGCTGCTACTACTACTACTGCTAATACTAATAATAATAATAATAATAATAATAATAATAATAATAATAATAATAATAATAATAATAATAATACTTTGAAGATCTAACACAAACGTAAAAGAAAAGAATGCAAGAATTAAAAGTTAGAAGTGATCTAAAGGAAACAAAAGGCACGAGCAGCGAGTGAAACAAAATAAGGGTCAGAAGGCATTGGCCGTAAGGCCTTTTATCTTTGATGTAACCTACGGTGGTTAAAAGGAAATTGTGGAGAGTTTGTTTTGTGGAAGGTATTAAAGCCTAAATGAAAACCTAATAACAGGGAGCCGTCATTCTTTGAAGGACGGACATCAATTAGACGATTTGGACGTTGAATCATCATACAACAACATTATTTAATTGATTGTTCATCCGAATCATCATGCTTTCAAGTGTTAGTCGATTCCAAAGCGCGTTCTTCACCATCATGAGCGGCTAAATCACCCGTGAACCTCTCCGGGTGAATGGTTAGTTACTAGAACAAGGTTTTATGTTTGTCAAACAATTGAATTGAAACTTTGAATGTTTAAATTTTCGGTTTCGGTTGTGGTTTATTTTTAATATTGATGTTGAACGTTTATTGAATAATTAGTTTGTTTGGATTTCATCAACCAACGCGGTTTCTTATCGAGGGTCATTGAATACATTCAAATTGTGTCTTTCAATATTGCGAGTCATTAAGATATTGTTAGGTGATAATCAACCGAGTCAACAGTCGCGGTCTAGTTATCGGCTGTCAGCAAAGTCATTAATCAACCTTCTTTATCAATCATATTAATCCACATATCATGTCTATGTGATATCAATTGGCAAAACTATATTAACCTTGGCAATAGTAATTAACCGGGATCCTGGAGAGGTCACCATTTCTCTAATCGTTTACAACTCGTTTTCTTTTAAGTTGTTTTTATTATTTGCAAATTCATCAACAATCAACCAATCAATTTTACATTTCCGTCTAGTTTAATTTAATAGTTAAAAAAAAAAGTAACACTTTCCACAATACTCCTCGTGGTTCGACACCCGACTTACCCTAACTAGTAAGGTAGTTGGTCTTTTCTTAAACTCTTATTTTTGACCGGTCCTTCGACACCGATCAAATTTTGGATCAAATGGCGCCGTTGCCGGGGAGCTAGTGTGCTTAGTATTACATTGATTGTTTGTTTGTATTTTTATTTAGAATTTTGAAAAAAAAAATAGAAAATCTAAAAAAAAAAAATACAAAAGTGTTATTTAATTTGATTAGATTTCACTTTGGGTGTTCTAGTTGTGCAGGTTCTTCTTTTGCAGGTGTAGAACGCCATGAATTGGGTTGATGAAGACAATGAACCATGTTATAGTTGTGGAAGTTTCGCTCACTGGACTGAAGATTGTAAAGATTGTCCAAAGCCCTTACAGCCAGTAGATCCTTATTGTTTTTGTTGCGGACAAATACATAGGGATAAAGACTGCACAATATTTTGGAGTGATCCAGAATATTGGGATGAAATGTGGAAATCTGGGTACCGGGCAACTCCGTGTCGAGAAGACTATCATAGTTACTCTAACTATGAACCTGAAGAGGCACCTTTCTCAGGTAACCGGGAGGATTATTATTATTATGAAAACTCACAGTCATCTTTTTCTCCAGGTTACTACCAAGATCAATATCAAATTCCTCCCGATGAAGACGAATGTGTAGAGATGACATATCAAAGCGAGGAGGAAAATAACCTTGCTCGAGCAGAAACAATGTTATCCAAGATTGAGGAAGTTTTATCAACACCCAATCTCTCAATTCAACAAAGAATTGAGTACTTAAGTTTGAAATGCGAGGTGTTATCGGCAAGGATAGATATAACAGAGTCTATGTCTCCCTTACCTGATGATATCAGAGACTATTCTCAAGTTAAGGATGAGGTTGTGGAGACTAATACCACACCAAATCCTTCATTTGTTGAAGAGTTACAAGTAGAAGAGGTTGTTGTTATTGATGCAGGTGTCACAAGTCTTTCTCAATATTCTCACAACTCTCATCCCGCGCTGATTACCCTCATAAACAAGGTTCGGGATGACGATTCAAAGACAAATATTAGGAATGTGAGACTACAAGACATCGGGCAAAGGCGAGTGAGATGGTTCTTCCACAGCAACAAAAAGCGCCCAATTCACATGCCAATCTTTAAACATCTGTTTATTTGGCATGTAAACTACCGAGCATACATTGGAAACTCGGTAGGCAAGTGCGCGCTTAGACCACCTTGATAGTCAGGCATGGTTCTTGTACATTTTGTAAATATATTTATTTTTATTTTTTTATTTTATTTTTCTTTTATTTTTAGTTTGTATTTTGAGTCTCTTTTGATTTCTGGGAATGCGTGGAGTTTAACTTGCAAGCAGATAACTTCGCCTGTACTCAATCTCCATTCAGGCGGAGTAAAACTGTACATCTTCGGTGTATAAGGCATCTCAGAATTTTATGTTTTTATTTTTCTTTTGAGTCTTAGTTTCAGGTTTTTTATCGGTCGCGAATGAAATGCTATACGGCCAAAATTGGAAGGATTGAACGGACTCATATGCGCACTGCCTATATCCAGGGGAGTCTGTTCCTTTTACTGTTGTAATTTATTTTTATTTCTGTTTTATTTTATTCCCTATCTTACATTGAGGACAATGTGTCGTTCAAGTGTGGGGGTGGGGAAACTTCGTTTTTATTTATTCGTGAGTTTAAAAAAAATAAAAAAAATTGAAAAATTGAAAATGTCTTGAAAAGTGTTCTTAAAAAGCATTCTAATCAGACATAAAACAGCTTTTTCAGTACGTACCAGTTGTTTCTTGATTGTTTTTGGCAGTAGGTCCTTAGTCATGGTCTAATTTGTGGAAAAGTAATATGAACCGTTTTCAGCAAGTATTCTTAAAGAAAAATGTTTAGAATTGTCTGACTAGATTTAACAAGCTATTGGTAATAAATGCATGCACATATCGGTAACCCATTTCCCCACTTTTGTGAGATCTTGAGCCTACTAGTTGATATGTTGATTTATATACATTTTCGTTTGTTGAGAGTAGGCCAAATGTTTCTCTGTTGCAGAACTTGTGTGATTTGATACATGCTAAGGTTGTAGACTATATATGCACGTATATGACAAAGGTGATTTAGGATTCCCTTTTTTGTTTGACACCTTTTATTTGTTTTGTGTTAACCTGTTTACCTAAAATCACCTTTAGTAGCCATATTGAGCCTGTACCCTTTCGTTTGTTAAACCTACAAAGTTACACAAATCAACCCGTTAACCGCTGTTAAGATAATTGATGACATCCATTGTGTTCTATGTTTATGTTCAAGTGTTTGATCTATTTTAAGTTGTGAAAAAAAAAAGAAAAAAAAAGAAAAGAAAAAAAAAGAGAAAAAGAAAAGAAAAAAAAATAGAAGTATGTGTTATGGGTTAAATATGCCCAAAGTTGTGTCAATTTATGTGTATTGTGGGAATAAGGATTGTCAATCATGTTTGTCTCAACATTTTATTTTAGCCAATTCTAGCCAAATTTATCCTACCTGTACCCTATGCCCAAAACCCGTAAGTCCTTTAGATATGTGCATTGTCTATAGTTGAGGTGTGATTGTTATACAAGCCTATGATAACAGAGTTACATGTTTGGTTTTGAGTGAATAATACTAGCGCATTACATGCTAGTCCAGATATTAAATCGAGTGGAGTGAAAAATTGTGAGAGGTGTGTTGCATGAGAATAAAAACCGAAAGCATGTTAGATTTAGTCGGGTTAATTCTGTTTTTAAATGGAAATCAATTTGAACTTGCTGAATTAACACATCTAATGCTAATCTGTAAGTGGGGTATGACTTTGGACCTTAGCTAAGGTATGATGGGGCGACTGGGGTGCTAGTCTGTGATAATGTGTTGAGCAGAGTGAATATAATTTTTTTTTTCGAGACGAAAAAAGATAAGTGTGGGGGTGTGATGTGTTGTGAAACACGTCTTGTTAATATGTTAATTTTGTATATATTTTAGTCTTTTATTGTGTGCTTTTAGTCAGTCCTAGTTATTTATTACTGTACATGTGTTTTGTAGGTGTTCGTGAGATATGAGCTTAGTATGAAGGAAAATGATCAGGTCGCGTACACTTGAGAGCGAACATGGAATTGATATTATTAATAATATATTAATATTACTTTATGAATAATAATAATAATAATAATAATAATAATAATAATAATAATAATAATAATAAAAAGAAAAAAAAAAAGAAACATGACATAAAGTGAAGTTGGGCTCGAAAGATGAAAAAAAAAAGAAATTAATTTGAAGTTTGCGGGTGGATTATTATTATTGGGCTTGAAGCTTGTGGGTATATAATTAATAAGGAGGAAATAATTGAGGGAGATTTTCGAAGGCAGGAGCGTATGGCTGCCTAGGGGTTCGCACGAGGATTCTCTTTTGACGGCAGCAGTAGGTTCATACATCGCAGGAGCTTGAAGGCAGAAGGCTGGAACAAGAAGAAAGAAGATGAATGTTTCTCCCATAACCATGAGCGGTTAAGTTATTCGTGATTTCCCCCGGGTGAATCTTTGTATTGATTTTGTATTCTGAACTCGTTTTGATTATGTATGAACTAGTATTTTTACTACTTGTGTTGGATTGAATAAACCTTGCTTATATTTGAACCAATTTATCTATTAACTGTGATTTCTGGCATCATAGGGAGGTTGGTTGATATTTGTATAGGGATAATTAGGCGTACGGTTTACGTTGAAAACATGTCCCTAGTTATTATTTCAATCTGAATAGTTATTGTGACAGGATAGCTAGTTATTGTGACAGGATAACCAAGGCCATGTCTATGTGGTGTTCTTGTAGTTAAATCGAATAGGTTGCAAGATTATACAAATAGGATCCCGGGTGGAAGTTACATTTATCTTTAGTATTTATTTAGATTATTTTGTTATCATTTCAACATTTTTATAAAACAAACAAAAAGATAAAACTAGCAAACTTCATAATTGTATTTTTATATTTATTTGTTAACTAGATTAGACAAACAAATAATATATGTGATATTAACCACATGCTCCTCGTGGATTCGATATTCCCTACTTACCCTGGCTACCTAGGTTATTTAGGTTTTGTATGACCCTTGACGACAGACGGTCATCAGTCGTTTGGACGACCAAGAAATGAGGTTATCCCCAAAATAAATACAATACCCGCTAGTGGAGCGTCTCGTGTTTGCGCAACCGGCCCAATCCGCATCAGTATACGAAAGTAGCGAGTTGGCGGAGGAGCCGTGGAGAGTTAACCCGAAGTGCGCTGTTCCCTTAATATATCTAATAATACGCATTAAAGCATTCCAATGATCAATCCGAGGAGAGTGTATATGCATACAGACCTACTGAACAGCATAAGAAATGTCGGGTCTGGTAAATGTGAGGTACTGTAGAGCCCCTGCTAGGCTACGAAACAAAGTGGGGTCATAAAATAAATCACTGGTTGTGGCGCCGAGTTTACTATTAGTGTCAACGGGAGTGGCCACGGGATTACACGACTGCATACCGTCCCGTGTAATGATCTCAGTCGCATAGGACTACTGGGAGAGAAACATGGAGTCTTTCGAACGAGTCACAGAGATGCCCAGAAAAAAAATAAGAAGACCTAAGTCCTTCATTGCAAATTCATTCGCTAATCTTGACATGAGCGAGTGCCGAAGCTTGTCAGACGAGGTAACAAGGAGAATATCATTTACATAGAGGAGAAGATAAGCTGTATGAGGGCCCCGATGAAGAGTGAATAGAGAGGCATCGCTCTTGCTGTGATGAAAACCAATAGATAAGACAAAATCAGTGAAACGCTGGTACCAGGCACGAGGCGCTTGCTTGAGGCCGTATAGAGACTTTTAAGCAAGCAAACATGGTCCGGGAAGTGCTTGTTTCGAAAACCCATAGGCTGGTACATGTAAACTGTTTCATGGAGATTCCCATGAAGAAATGCATTGGTGACGTCCAGTTGATGAACCGACCAACGTTTAGAGAGAGCAATGGACAGTACCGTGCGTATAGTGGCCGGCTTAACAACCGGACTGAAGGTCTCTCCATAATCAATACCAACCTGCTGTAAGCGCCCATCACAAACTAACCGGGCTTTGTAACGCTCCAATGAACTGTCCGACCTGTATTTATGTTTAAACAGATAATTTAACACTTATTTCTAACAACACCATCTCTTTTGACCACACATGCTCCACGCTGCTCCCAGGGTGATGTAGGTGGCATAGAGGGGTTTCACTTCCTCTCACACACCCACACTGTGTAGGCTGAAGCATTATAAAGAACTTAGGTTTCAAAAGTTTTGATTCTTAAATATGTAACTTTCGGTAGTTATAGAAAACAAACTTTTTATTTTGTTTTATTTCATGAGACCGTTATGTCTTTTTTATATATAGCAAGCACGGGCAAAGGTTTTTAATTAAAAGTAACGTCAAAATGTTAACACAAACTCGCACCTTGGTGAGGGCGTTCAAATCTTTATGAAAAACAGATCTTAACATAAACCAACACGATGTGTCGGGACGCTGATATTATTCAAAACTTTATATAAAAAGTCAGAACTGTTAAAAACTTCATGATGTCGCTACACAAAAGTCACTAGAAACTCCAAAAGTACATTTTTATTAAAGTTCAGTGGTTGTATTGTAAAATTGTAAAGAAAAAGAAGAGAACATTATTGAAGTTTAAGTTCAATACGATAACCTTATTAAAGTTTGTATGATAACTTTTTTAAAATTTAGTGTTAAGACATGTAAATTGGTTAAAGGAAGAAAAAAAAAATAAAGAACTAAATAAAATTTAATGTGCGGCCAGTCTATAAAAATGACAAGTTTTGTGTAAAGATCACAATGTTCACATCGTTTCTCTATTGATTATCAAAAAAAAAAAAAAAACACAATCATTAATTTGAACAAGTTTTGAAACTGAATGAATGAACCGGTTGTTATTTGACATCCTAAATGCCTATGAAACTGACACACCGATATATTCATAACCGATTTTGAGATAAACCGTCACTATCCTTCAAGTTCATGCAACGCATACATTGCCCAAGTGCACTTTATACAACCGAACTAGTTGTTCATTGTGTTAAAAATAAGGTTAGTAGATGTCCATATTGGTTATGATCATATTTCTTGAAACTTATTGTTTGTTATTTTTGATTGTAACATATTGGGCTGGAGAGGAGTTTGGGTCGTGTAGAGCTTTAAAGTCCAGTCAAGTATAAAGGAGTAGAGAAGCCCAGAGAAGCGGCCCAGTTCGTGATCAAGAAGAAGTCCAGCTGTGATAAGCCCAGTCTTCTTTTATCCGAGTCTATTTCAGAGCCTAGTTGGCGATCCATGTGAAGAGAATGGACGGATATGATCAAGTCAAGTTGTGTTTCCTTGACTTGATCGGACGGCTTACGTTGCTTCGTTTGTGTTTCTCTCCAACCCTAGATTTGGGGCTATATAAGCAGAAGTCTTTCACGAGTTTCCAGTTTAGCCAGTCTTGTTTCTTTGTTTCTCTTTGTTGTTCGTAATAGTTCTCTCACATCTCACAACTGTGAACGATTAGGGTTTGTCCAGCACTGATCTTCTCAATCAGTGCTTAGGTTGTGTAATCCTGTCTAGTTCCTGTTACAGTTTGGTAGTTTGAGTTGTTTAGAGGTTACTGTGTATTTTCTTCTTTGAGTCTGTAATAGATTAGATCAAGAGTTTTGTAATCTTTTGGTTTTAGAAATCTATTGATTCTTTAGTTTTACACTTTTTGACATGGTATCAGAGCTCAGCTCTGATTGTCTTTTCTAGTCGCTTCCGTTTTATTAGGGTTTTGTGAGATCAGATCTTCTTTTATAGATCTGTGTCTTTATTGAGTCTTGATTACAGATCGATCTCGATTTATAGATCTTATCTGTAGTTATTGTGTCCTAGTTCTCTTAGTTCGGGGTTTTTGTGGATCTTGAGGCTCTGGATCATCTCTGTCACAGAAGATAATCCTTGATCTGAAGTTAACCATCAGATCTAGGGTTTGTCAAAGGAATCTTGTTGCTGAATCTGAGTTGTGGACGTATATACTTGCTCTCTGACTCAAAACCCTAAGTGAAGGTTTTGAGTTACGAGTTTCTGGTGAGATTGTTCCATTATTTTCTGTTCAGTTTCTTTTTTGGTTTCTTGTGTCAGTTGTGTCTAGGAGCAAGGCCCGGGTTAGGAGGACCGGTATTGGCTCAATCTGTGTTTGTTTGATCTCTGTGATTATATTGTGGTCTGTCAAGTTTCTGTGATCTGTGAGTGCTTGTGTGTGCTAAGATCTAGGTTAAGACTCCCCTGTTAAGACATGGTCAGGCACCTTGAGTGATGAACCTGATATCTTGACACTGACAGGACTTCGTCTTTGTGTGCTTGAGACTGCTTACTGAATATAATCATTGTTTTTGCTGTTTCTATTCTTTGTTAATTGTTTGATATGGCTGATTCCAGTAGTGAGTCTGGTGATGGTCGTCTTGGTAGTATTACTTTGATAAGTAAATTAGATGCTAGTGATCCCTTATATCTACATGCTAGTGATTCTGCTAATTTGAATATTGTAAACATTAAACTAAAGGGCACTGAGAACTATACAGTTTGGTCTAATGCCATGATCCTAGCTCTACAAGTTAAAAATAAACTAGGATTTATTGATGGTAGTTGTATCAAATCTGAAGATGATGATGTGTTAATGAGACAATGGGATAGGTGTAACTCAGTGGTCTTAACTTGGATTCTGAATTCCATATCAGAAGAGTTGTACTTAGGACAAGTATACTCCAAGTTAGCCTCTGAGGTCTGGAAAGATTTAAAGGATACATATAATAAAGTAGATGGGTCAGTTGTTTTTGATCTTCATTTAAAAATCAATTCTTTTAAACAAAGTGGTTTAAATGTTGCTGATTATTACCACAAACTTAATGTGATGTGGAAACAACTTGACCAAATCCTGCAATTGCCTTCTTGTGTCTGTGATGCCTCAAAGGATTTTAATAACTATAATCATATGATTAAACTAATGCAGTTTTTAATGGGGTTAGATGACTGTTATCAAGGTGTTAGAACCAACCTATTAACAAAGGATTCTCTTCCATCTGTGAAAGAAGCCTTTGCAGTAGTGTCCAGAGAAGAATCCCATAGGAATTCTTCTAATGGTTCTAAGACAAATCAAACTGTAAATTTTGTTGCAAAAGCAAACCAATCAGTTGAATTTGGTAAAAGGAATGTGAGGTCTAATCCTTTGTTAAAGTGTACACACTGCAATAAAAATGGTCATACTATAGATAAATGTTTTGAAATAATTGGATATCCAACTTGGATGAGGTCCAAAGGTAATCCAAACAAGAAGTCAGTTGCAGTTAATAACTCTACTGTTAATACTAATGACTCTTTCCCTTCATTGTCTAGTGAGCAACTTGCAAAACTAATGAGTTTTTTAAATGATAAACCAAGTGAAGTTGCCCAGAATTGTAATGTGACAGGTAGTTTCTTTTGTGCTTCTTCTGTTAGTTCAAATGTGTACTGTTTTGTTAGCTGTAATGGGGTATTAAAAGGGATTGGGTGGATTTGTGATTCAGGAGCAAATGAACATATGGTAAACAATGAAAGTTTTTTAAGTGACTATGTTGATGTGTCTCAACTTAATATAAGAGTCAAGCATCCAAATGGAACATTTGCTTTAGTAACTAAAATAGGTACTTTAAAATTGGCTGATGGTGTTACTTTGCAAGATGTTTTAGTTGTTCCTGAATACACTGTGAATTTGTTGTCTGTCCATAAGTTAGCCAGAGATAATAAACTGTATATAGGTTTTGATGAACAAAATTGTTATATTCAGGATTTATCAACCAGGAAAACCCTGGTGACTGGTAGGCAAATGGATGGTCTATACATGTGTGGAAATGCTTGTTTGTCAAATAAGGTAGGTTTAGATAACAAGAAGTTATATTGCCTGTGGCATGCTAGGCTAGGACACCCCTCAGATCAGGTTGTTAGTGTCCTTAAGAACAAACTCAGTTTGTCCAAAATTGACAACTCTGATCCATGTGAGGTGTGCTTTAAGGCCAAGCAACACAGGGAACCTTTCCCTTTAAGCCAACATAGGACAGTTAATCTAGGTGATGTTATCCACTTGGATGTATGGGGCCCATATAGGGTTCCAGACAGGGAAGGAAACAAATACTTCCTGACCATAGTGGATGATTACACCAGGGCTGTCTGGGTGTGTATGATGAAAAATAAAACAGAAGTCTTTGAATATGTTGTAAATTTGGTTAATATTATTGACACTCAATTTAAAAGGAAGGTAAAGGTTTTTAGGTCTGATAATGGAACTGAATTTGTTAACAAACAATTCAAAGATTTCTGTAATTCAAAAGGAATCATACATCAAACAACCTGTGCTTACACACCTCAACAAAATGGTGTTGTTGAGAGGAAGCATAGGCACTTACTAAATGTGGCTAGGGCCTTGTTGTTTCAAAGTTGTTTACCAGTTCGTTTTTGGTCTGAATGCATTCTTACTGCTGCTTATCTAATTAATAGGACTCCATCATCTGTGCTAGCTGGGAAAACTCCATATGAATTAATGTTCGGTTTTGAACCTTTCCTTGATCATCTGAGAATATTTGGTTGTCTGTGTTTTTGCACTGTGTTAAATGAATCAAATAAGTTAGAAAGTAGGAGTGAAAAATGTGTTTTTATAGGATATTCTTTTGAGAAAAAAGGTTATAAAGTCTTTAGTCTAGACAGTAAAACCATCTTTTTTTCTAGAGATGTTAAGTTCTTTGAAAACTTTTTCCCTTTTAAAGAAAAAAGTGTTTATGAAAAATATGATTCAAATCCTTTTAAAAATGTTACAAATATAAACTTTTTTGATTTCTTTGAGGACACAGATTCAAATATCTCAGGTGTAAATGATCCCAATGATGAGGGAAAGGGTGAGACTGGAGTGGTTCCAGAAAATTTAGAAGCAGGAACACACTGGTCCCAGCAATCAGGTTCTGTAGACAGAACCTCTAGAGGAAAGGCTGAGGATCAGCAACCTAGTAGTGTAGGTCCAGAACCTGATAGGGCAGGGAGTGTGAATACTGCTAATGAAAACAACTTTGATTCTGAGGGTGATACTATTGATATTCCTGAATCTGTTGTTAGAAAATCTAACAGAGAAACTCATTTTCCTAAAAGATTCAATGATTTCATAATTGATGGGAAAATTAAGTATGGGCTGGATAAAGTAGTTAACTATTCTCATTTGTCATTAGAGAGTCAGTGTTTTGCTTCTTGCCTTGATAAAAGTATTGAGCCTAGAAATTTTACAGAAGCTTCTAAGGATTCAAATTGGCTTAAAGCCATGAATGAAGAATTAGAGGCCTTACATAGGAACAATACTTGGGAAGTGGTAGACCTTCCAAAAGGCAGAAGTAAAATAGGTTGTAAATGGGTGTATAAAATCAAGTATAAGTCAACAGGTGAAATAGATAGGTATAAAGCTAGATTGGTAGCAAAAGGATTTAGTCAAAAAGAGGGAATAGATTTTGATGAAACTTTTTCACCAGTAGTTAAGCTAGTTACTGTTAGGTATATTCTTTCAATTGCTGTTGAGCATGATTGGAAAATATTTCAACTTGACATTAACAATGCTTTCTTGTATGGTGACTTGAAAGAGGATGTTTACATGTCTATACCAGAGGGTTTTAATAATAGTAGTATTGATAATGGTACTAAAGTTTGTAAATTAAACAAATCCCTCTATGGTCTAAAACAAGCTCCGAGAATGTGGAATGCCAAACTTGTTGCTGCTTTAACTGAATTTGGTTTTGTACAGAGCAAATGTGATTTTTCTATGTTTATTAAGAAAAGTGACTCTGTGTTTATTGTTTTGCTAGTATATGTTGATGATATTTTAATTACTGGCAATTCTGTTAATGAAATTGAGAAAGTTAAAACTGCTATTAAAACAAAGTTTTTAATTAAAGATCTTGGTGAACTAAAGTACTTCTTAGGAATAGAAGTTATTAGGTCTGATCAAGGTTTGTGTTTATCACAAAGAAAGTATTGTTTGGAATTACTTAGTGAATATGGCATGACTGGTTGCAAGCCGGTTAGCAACCCCATTGAACAAAATCATGTTTTAACAAATATGATTATGTATGACAACTCTCCTCTTGAAAACATAACAGGCTATCAGAAGCTTGTTGGTAAGTTAATTTACTTGTCTCATACGAGACCTGATATTGCCTACACAGTTCACTTTCTTAGTCAGTATATGCATAAGCCTTGTGTTAATCATTTTAAGATTGCTATGAGATTATTGAGGTATCTCAAAAATGCTCCTGGCAAAGGAATTCTGTTTACTAAGTCTAAAAATGATAACTTAAGTGCTTTTGCTGATTCTGATTGGGGAAAGTGTATAGAGACTCGAAAGTCTGTAACTGGGTTTTGTGTGTTTTTAGGAAACAATTTGATTACTTGGAAAAGTAAAAAACAGTCTGTTGTGGCTAGATCTTCAGCTGAGGCTGAGTTTAGGTCTATGTGTGCAGCCTCTTGTGAGGTTATATGGCTCAAGGATATGCTATCTGAACTTGGTATTTTAGTTCAGACTCCTGTTGAGTTGTTTTGTGACAATAGTGCAGCAATTGCTATTGCTGCAAATCCAGTGTTTCATGATAAGACGAAACATTTTGGTATAGATTTGTTTTTCTTGAGAGATTTGGTTACTAGTGGAGTAATTAAAACTGTCAAGATAGAGTCACACAATCAATTGGCTGACATCTTCACAAAAGGCTTGCTTGTGTATCAACATGAAGATCTATGTACTCGTATCCAGATGTTTGATCCATTCAAGCAATCAAATTGAGGGGGGGTGTTAAAAATAAGGTTAGTAGATGTCCATATTGGTTATGATCATATTTCTTGAAACTTATTGTTTGTTATTTTTGATTGTAACATATTGGGCTGGAGAGGAGTTTGGGTCGTGTAGAGCTTTAAAGTCCAGTCAAGTATAAAGGAGTAGAGAAGCCCAGAGAAGCGGCCCAGTTCGTGATCAAGAAGAAGTCCAGCTGTGATAAGCCCAGTCTTCTTTTATCCGAGTCTATTTCAGAGCCTAGTTGGCGATCCATGTGAAGAGAATGGACGGATATGATCAAGTCAAGTTGTGTTTCCTTGACTTGATCGGACGGCTTACGTTGCTTCGTTTGTGTTTCTCTCCAACCCTAGATTTGGGGCTATATAAGCAGAAGTCTTTCACGAGTTTCCAGTTTAGCCAGTCTTGTTTCTTTGTTTCTCTTTGTTGTTCGTAATAGTTCTCTCACATCTCACAACTGTGAACGATTAGGGTTTGTCCAGCACTGATCTTCTCAATCAGTGCTTAGGTTGTGTAATCCTGTCTAGTTCCTGTTACAGTTTGGTAGTTTGAGTTGTTTAGAGGTTACTGTGTATTTTCTTCTTTGAGTCTGTAATAGATTAGATCAAGAGTTTTGTAATCTTTTGGTTTTAGAAATCTATTGATTCTTTAGTTTTACACTTTTTGACACATTGCCTACGTGCCAATACACGAAACTAAAACATAAATAAGTCATGACCATTAATAAACAATAAACAAAAGTATATTAGACCATTAACCGGTTTGGTGATTAATTCGGTAACACCCATATGATATTCCAAAGGAGTTGGGAATGAGCTAATGAATCATTCTAGGATTCTGCCGGTGAAAAATGCTTCTGCCATATGTAGATTTAACTAGCTCCACAAGTAATGGAAATTGCAGCAAGCCAAATAAACAAACAGGAATACTCGTAGCTATAACAAGTGGAGCTGCAACCCATGTAACTTTACCTCTAAGTACGAGTGCAAGAGCCGAACTGAATGCAATCATAGTTGCTGCTATCGACATGAATAACGAAAGAAGTCCAATCGTCAATCTTTTTGGCAAGGCGTAAAGGAAGTCATCTTCTGCATATCGGGAAGTAAGAATCCCTAAAAACATCAGCACTGAAGTTGATGAAGAAAATAATGCAACGGCATCTGATACGATAAAAAGCATAAACGTGTTGAAGGTTAAGAAAACCGGTTTGCCATCATCTTGATTTCCGCCTGGGAGAGTGAATGCACCTGCAAATGCCATCGTTACTAAGAGAGCTGCTACCACAGTACATGAAGATGCTGTGTCTTTCATCCATTGTTGCCCTTCTTTAAGTAAATCTTTATGCTCATCAGTGAAAACCATTCTTGGTGTTCTTGGTGTCTCGTCATTGTTTAAAGCTTCTTTATATGAAGGTTCTATAAATTTTTCAACTTCCTACATAAAAATGCATGGTATATGTTATGAACAAAAAATGATGATACTACAATCTCTTTAAAAAATTTTTTATCTATCTTTGTAAAAATGTAACAAGCTATTAAAAGTTTGAAAGTAAAGTTATCTAATCTAGTACCTAATCAAAATATTAGTTGATTTATTTTGCGACCAAAAATGCAGTTGCAATTGGGCAGCTTTCTACTAGTACTCTCATGACTGTACCGGCTAGTCAGACCGGAACCAGCTCTAGACCGGAACCAGCTCTCGGTTGTACCAGTAAAACTAGTGGATCGGACTCGTAGTAAATCAGATTTCTATATTTCTTTTTTTACAATCCCGTTTTTTTGTTCATTTAGCATGTCATATCTTTAATTTTGTTGCATTGTGATTACACATCAAAGGTAAAGTAGTTGCATACTTAATTTAACGTACTTGAATATTTAAATATTCAACCCGTGTAATACATGCATTTATTAAGATATAACTTTTTTATTATTTATTATATAGAATTACATTTATTCAATCTATGTAATACGATGTGGTTTTAACCTAGATAAAACAATGAAAACTATATGCATAAACAATTTTTCCTAGTAATTTTTAAGTAGAGACGAATAAACATAGTCTTTTATATATATATTTACGTCTTTTAGTTTTGAATTTTTTTAATATAAAAAAGTAAATGATTATTTTATTCTACATGTTTTCACAATACTTAGCAATTTGTGAAGATTTCGATCATATATATAGAGAGAGAAAGAGTCGGAACTAGTGGCTGACTCGAAGAGTAGTGGATTACGAAATTATTGGCAATTACCTTAAACCATTGAAGCTCGCGTTGCATCTGCAAAGCAGCACCCGTGACAACATTAAGTCGATGTGGTGGAGCTAACTTTCCAGCTATATGTAATGCATTTTCTCCCTCATGAAGTTCTACTGCTGCAAATATTTTGTGGCGAGACATTTGGTACACAAGATTGTACACTCGTTCTTGGCGTTGTCTAATTGCTGCAAGAAACAAATAAAACCCGCCAACATCGTACCAAATCAAGCCTGGGTAGGTTACTATGCATTCTTCAATAATTTCATGAATCCCATAATTCACAGCCGTAGCTATTGAAGGTCCTAAAATATTCCAAGTTATGTCGTGCCTGCCCGTTTCTAATACAATTTTGCAAATACGCTCTGCCAGTAGCTGACTCGTATTATGATTTATTTTGATATCATGAATCTTCTTGATTGATGGAGCTACATTTAGAAGAAGTGTATATGTCAAAATTAAGATATGGTATATTTTGATACATACATAACCTTAAACAGTTGTAATTGTATATTACCCACGTATCCGACCAAGCTCCAAAATCTAGCAATAAACTGTTGAAGACAAAATGTCAGAAAGCCTTAAAATTTATAATATGTGTGTATATGTATGTGTATCGGATGAGAGCATGTCATGCCTTTTACGAAATGATTTTGGTATTGCTTAATAAAACTGCTTATTTTTTTACTTCTTAAAATAGGCAGTTTGAATATGATATGCAGTTCTAAATTTAAATACCCTCAAAACTATGTACTTGAGAATGTATCAGAATATAATACCTGCATAAGTACTATTAACAAAACACATCTTAAAAAGGCATTTGACCCTGTGTCTCTAGTCGGCTTAGGATTTCTAACACCAAAATCTTAGGGTGCATGTGTTTGGCTAACCGAATTCAATGGGTTGCTTTGTAGAATTATTTTTTTAGAATTGAAGTCAAAATTTCATATTATTGTGTTTAATTGACAAAAGAGTTGTAATTGAAATTAGTTCACTCAAACTTCATGTAAAGAAATTAAACATTCCTAGTTGGAATCTACAATCACTGACTATCGTCACCTCACCACCGTCGATGGAGGTGGTACAGGTAGTGGTCGGTGGTGCGAGGGCGACGCAACCAGTAGGTAGCTACCATAGTGGTAGATTACAATTCCTCTATGATTGTTTTGCACCAAAATGGATTATAGATTCAAATTCGTAGATAGATTCCAATTCAATTAAATTCCAAATCTTTTTTTGTCAAATTCTAATTCACTGAAAAAGTTTGCAAATACTAAACACACCCATCCGGATTACTTTTGTAAAACATCTATATATATATATAAAAGAAAAGACCTTTGCTGACGTGGCGTGCAATGGAGGCCTCAACCTTATGCCACGTGGCATCATAATGGAGAGTTTTTGGTGTTTTTAAATTGTTTTCTTTTTTAATTAAATTGAGTTATTTTAGGAAAAAAGAATTTAAAAATAAATTTAAAATTTTCTCTCTCATATTTCCTCCCATAACTTTTAAACGTTTATATCTTTTATATACGAGATTTTTTAAAGAAAAAGATTACACCAAATTAACGAGCGTTTTATTATCTTTCCAACGAGTACCATAGTGCTATATAAAAAACGGAGAAAAAATCGACATTTTTTGTGGGGTTTCGTTCATATAGGAAAAAAACACACAAAGTGTTCATGTTATCACGTAAAATTAGATTTTGTGGGGAATATGAGTTATTACTGATTAGAATACTATAAACATGCAATGATTGGAAGATTTTGTGGTTAGTTAACTTGAGCCATTTGTAATAGGTTATCACGTAAAATTAGATTTATCAACCCCGGGACCTCCCGGGGTAATCAGCTAGTGTATTATAAATGAAAGAAAACCAGATATTTATACCTTGTTAAAAATTCGAAACAAGATATTGAGTTTGGCTTGAGTAGTTCCTTCACTCTTCTTCACAGGAATTACTTGCACCAAACAAACACAACAAAAATTGAAAACCACAACCAAAAGGGTATTTAATTTGTAATATATAGAGTAAAGATCAAATACAAAGTATTTTTTTGGTAAGAACTTTGGGAATCAAAAGGGGCAAAAAAATTTATTTTTTTTAGAATTTTTTTTCCCATGTGCTTAAACATACTTTCTAGATAAATAATACAAAAAAAAAAAAATAAAAAAAAAATTTAGTGTAATTACGTCATTAAAGTAAATACATTAATTTACACTAAAGTAATTATGTAATTACTCTGCACGTAATTACTCTACACCAAAATTTATTTATTTTTTTGTTTTTTTTAGTTTTCAATACTATATGGGAAAAAAAATTAAAAATAAAAAAATACCCTCCTTTGATTCTCACAGTTCTTACAAAAAAACACTTTGTACAAGATCTTTACTCGTAATATATGTATAGAGATGGTATAAAAAATAAAATAAAAAGATTTACATGCATATATCAAACGTCCCCAAAATCCAAGAGTGCTTCCACTAGGAAAAACTTCGGGTTTTTGAGCCTGATGACGTGGGTAGCTTAAAGGAAAAACGAATAACTAATATTATGGAACAAACGCTTGAAAGGTTGGAGCCTACAAGGGTTCTACAACCGGTGGTGACACAAAGTCAAAAAATGACTTGTCACGTCGTCCCTTTCATCGAGTCAAACAAACAGGACTGATGGAGTAACATCAGCCCATAGACCGCAGGTCAATAGCACTCTCTTACCTTTTGTGGCATGTCCTTTTGTTGCAGCCAGGATCAAGGTTTGATGCTTTCTTCTTTGAGTGGATTCTTTCTCTATAAAAGAGAAACTCAGATCAGATCCACAACACACCATCTATCACTCACTTCTCACTCAAAGATTATTCTCTTGGTCCCTCACGTGTGGAGAATAACTCTCTTCACTCAGGTTCCAAGAACTTCCACTTCTGATCTCGAGTTTACCTCAGATCAGGAACAAAAAGCATACATAATAAATAATCCAAGCCTTGAACCTCCTTCTACGTTTGCAACGTAGAAGGACACCACGACCTGCGTTTGGCAGATCGAATCCCTTGAACCCTTGAACCTCCCTCGTGACTCAGGACCATTGTTAGACAGATATTTGTTGTAGCAACAAGTTGGCGCCCACCGTGGGGCTGCGCCATTTTCTTTATCTGAAATCAGTTGTGTAGCTCCGACTCTCTCTATGTCTGACCCTGAGTCTACAGAGGAGGTCAACCAGATCTCCCCTGGCACAGATCAAACCTCTCCGGCCAGATCTGTGTCCTTTTCCACTCCTGGAGGAACTTCAACTGGGACTCAGTCCCCACCTGCTAACACAGCGTTTGCAAACCTGCAAACTCCACCTCCTACTCGTTCTGGGGTAATGTCTCCTCTCCCTGATCTCACACAAACTCCACCTCGTATAGATCTTACCCCTGAGGGAGTAGAGAGAAACTTCTTGCAGCTAAGGTCTCTCCTGAACCAGTACGTTATGAGAGAAAGAGATAAAGGAATCCGTCTCCGACTAGATTACGACGAGGAAGAGGAGATCTCACTCTCCCCTATACCTCCTCCTCCGCTCACTGCTACCTATGGACGCAGACAGTCACCTGGAAGCAATAATGCTGGACCCAGCAGTGCTTATACTGCTTCTCACCATGAAACAAGGTCCAGTCCTACTGCGTTCCCCTTGTTCACCACTCAAGCTGCCACTACTGGCATGCCTTTGGGACACGAGCTGACTCTGGACCAACTCTTGCAGTCACCGGTGTCCAGTGTCCCACCTCCTACTGCTACGTCCTGGGAGCAGGCTATGACCTCACTTCCCATGGCCAGAAGCGCCTCTATGAGTCTCCCGGTGGCTACCAACACTGTAGTATCCGAAGGCATTCAAGGCTTCAACCTTATGCCCTACATGATATCTCAAATGATGGCTAACTTCCCTTGGCAGCAACTCATTAGCCAAGCCATCGCTGAACAACAAGGGAACACTGGAAGGGTCGCCAACAACAGGGTTGAACATACTGTCAACCAACCCTATAAGCCAAACAGCTTGTCTTGCTTCTCACCTGAGATTGCAGATTACGATTTCCCCAACAAGCTGAAGATGCCAGCCCATATAAGAACATATGACGGCACTGATGACCCAGAAGACCACCTCCAGATCTTCTCGGGAGCCGCCAGAATTGAAAAATGGGGTGACCCCGAATGTTGTTTAATGTTCATGCAAACCCTTGTTGGATCTGCACGAATCTGGTTCAACGGTCTGGCAACTGGAAGCATCCGAACCTTCGATGAACTCGGTAAAGGGTTTCTGGCCAACTTCTCACAACAAAGACGTTGTGTCAAGGATGCGACCGTTATCTTCCAGATCAAACAAAAGGATGATGAAAGCTTGAAAAACTTCATCGAAAGATACAAGAAAGAAGGTCTCACTTATGTTGGTGCTGATGAAAAAATGAAGGTTGCAGGGTTCATGAATGCTATCAACTCGAAGTATTTAACTAGGGAGTTCAACAAAAGTCTCCCTAGAACCCTTGAAGAGGCCTTAGAAAGAGCTGAAGCCCACATTCGAGGAGAAGAGGCTGTGGATATCAAGGAACAAAGGAAAAGAGGTTCCAGCTGGAGGAGCAATAGCCCTTCCCGGAAAAGGGGCAATTATGGCACATATGACAAAAGGTCCAGAGGATCTGAGTCACGAAGGTCTGAAAGCAGGAACCCTCCAAGCAGAGACAGGAATGTCAGTTTCACAGCCCTCACCAAAACTCCTCAGGAAATTCTAGCTACCGAAGAAGTCAAGCACACCTTCAGACCTCCTCGTCCCTTACCAAGAAGCAAAAGAAACGAGAACTCAAGCCAGTACTGTGAGTTTCACGAAGAGAAGGGACACCACACCAACGACTGCTTCCAACTCAAGAAAAGGATCGAGGAAGCTGTCAAGTCTGGAGAACTGGCCCACCTGGTCAAGGGTGTGAAAGAGAACATGGCAGATGGTAAGAAGAAAGACGTTGCCATGGTCTTCGTTGAAAATGAATCCCCAAGTAAAAGGCAGAGATTGGAAGACTGGGAACGACAAGGCATCTACTTCCCCTACACTAGGGGAGAAAAGCACTGTGATCCACTTGTGCTTGAAGCCTTCACAGGTTCCACCAAAACACAAAAGGCCTACATAGACACTGGAGCTGCAACTGAAATAATGTTCGCCAAGTATTTCAACCTTCTAAGCCTCGAAGAACGCTCCATGCTACGGCCTGCTGAAGCTGCCATAAAAGGTATCGCTGACATACCTATCAAGCCTTTGGGCGAATTAACACTTGATGTCACCTTTTCTGATGGTCAACTGCGAAGGACTGAACCACTCACCTTTGTGGTTTTGGACCTGCCATCTAGTTATGACGTTATCATTGGAAGGCCAGGGGTAGTGGTCTTCGACATGACTGTCTCCATCAGCCGAAAGAGTGCAAAGTTCCCAACCAAAGATGGTGTTGGAACCCTCCGACCCTCCACTACAGTGCTGACCATCGACGAGGACCACAACAAACTTGGTCTCAGCATCAACCCCAGATATCCTGACCAAAGAGTACGAGTCAACACAGCCCTCCCTAGTGATACTCTCACTAGGCTTGAAGGGTTACTGAAAGATAACATGGACGTCTTTGCCTGGTGCCCAAGTGACATGACAGGGATCCCACGAGACATTGCCGAGCATGAATTAAGAATCCCTTCCAATGTCAAACCAGTTGTCCAAAAGAAAAGGAGTCTTGCCCCGGAACGAAGCAAAGCTGCATGCCAAGAGGTTGACAAGTTAGTTGAAGCAGGTATCCTTCGAGAGGTGAAATATCAATCATGGGTTGCAAACCCTGTGATGGTTAGAAAACCTGATGATTCTTGGAGGATGTGTATCGACTTCAAAGACCTCAACAAAGCTTGCCCCAAGGATTGCTATCCTTTGCCTGAGGTTGATCTGAAAATAGACTCGCTTACAGGCTTCCCCTTCAAGTGTTTCCTGGATGCCTACAAAGGCTATCACCAGATACAAATGAAGGAGGAAGACGAAGAAAAAACTGCTTTCCATACTGACAAGGGTATATTCTGTTATAGAAAAATGCCCTTTGGTTTAAAAAATGCAGGTGCAACCTATCAAAGGCTGGTCGATAAGGCTTTTTCCCTACAGATTAGCAAGAACATGGAAGCTTACGTTGATGATTTGGTCATTAAAAGCAAAACTGAAGATCAGATGCTTGCTGACATACAAGAAACCTTCAACAAACTCAGAGAAATCAACATGAAGCTAAACCCTGTTAAATGTTCCTTTGGTTTCGAAGAAGGAAAGTTCTTGGGTCACGTTGTGGGGAAGCAAAGCATAAAGGCCAATCCAAGCAAGGTTCGAGCCATCCTCAACATGAAGTCGCCTCAAACTAAAAAAGAGGTTGAAAGCTTGAATGGCAAACTTGCTGCCTTGAAGCGTTTCGTCTCAAAGTTAGCTGAAAAATCACTACCATTCTTCAAGACCCTCAAAGGTTGCACCGATAAAAAAGACTTCAGGTGGACGGAAGAAGCAGAGGAAGCCTTCAACAGTATGAAACACCATTTGGCTTCCCTTCCTGCCATTGCAACACCCGAAGCAGGGGAAATGATCTCTGTCTACCTTTCAGTTACTGATGAAGCCTTCAGCGCTGTTCTCACTATAGAAAGAGACAAAGCTCAGGTACCCGTCTATTTCTTCAGTAAAACATTAAAGTTAGCAGAGGTCAAGTACCCTCCTTTGGAAAAATTGGCTTTAGCCTTAGTGCAAACAGCCAGAAGGCTTCGAAGGTACTTTCAAGCACATCCCATACAAGTGGTCACAGACCAACCAATTAAGAATGTGCTTGAAAGACCTGAAACCTCGGGACGACTAGCCAAATGGGCTGTTGAACTAGGTGGACACACAATCACCTACGTCCCCAGAAAAGCAATCAAAGCACAAGTACTTGCTGACTTCATTGCTGAAATTCCAAAGGTGGAACTGGCCGAGGTTAACATAACCATAGACGAACCTATCGACCCTGAAGCTTGGAAGCTGTACACTGATGGAGCTTCCAGTGTTGAAGGGTCAGGGGCTGGCCTTGTGTTAATCAACCCCGAAGGGTTAGAATTTACCTATGCCCTTCGTTTGGAATTTCAGACAACAAATAACGAAGCAGAATATGAAGCCTTGATAGCAGGACTCAAGCTTGCAAAAAAGATGATGGTTCATAAGCTTCAAGTGTTCACTGACTCATTACTTGTTTCCAATCAGGTGAATGACAGTTACATTGCTAAGAACCTAACCTGAAAAGATGATGGTTCATAAGCTTCAAGTGTTCACTGACTCATTACTTGTTTCCAATTAGGTAAATGACAGTTACATTGCTAAAGAACCTAACATGAAAAAATATAGAGAGAAGGCCAAAGAAATCATGAACACCTTCCAGTGTTGCAAGATCAAACAAGTCCCAAGGTCTCATAACAAGAAAGCTGATGCTCTTAGCAAGCTTGCTTCGTTGAACTTTGCTCATCTTACAAAGAAGGTGCTGGTTGAAGTGATCAAACATCCTTCAATAACTGAAATTGAGGTTCAAGACGTCGTCACTGAAAATGAACCAAGTTGGATGACTCCATTTGAAAAGTTCCTACAAAGAGGTGAACTACCCCAAGATCCTGTTGAAGCTGAAAGAATTCGGATCAAGTCCAAGCAATATACAATTCAAGATGACATGCTTTATAAAAAGGGTTACTTGGCTCCCTTGCTTCGATGTGTTGGTCCTGAGCAAAGCAGGTACTTGATCAAAGAAGTTCATGAAGGAATATGCGGAGCTCATTTTGGTCCAAGATCAGTGGTGGCAAAACTCATGAACCTTGGTTACTTCTGGCCAACTATGCATCGTGATGCGTCTGAACAATTGAAGAAATGTGAAGCCTGCCAGATCCATGCACCAGTCCCAAAGAGCCCCAAGCACGATTTGGTCCCAATCACTTCAGCATGGCCATTCCACAAATGGGGAATGGATATTGTTGGACCCTTCCCACCTGCTAAAGGAGGGGTCAAGTTCTTGTTGGTTGCTGTTGATTACTTCACAAAATGGCCAGAAGTAAAACCATTAGGAAAGATATCCGGAAAGAAGATAATTGATTTCGTGTGGGAAAGCATCATTTGTCGATACGGCCTACCCGGGGTGTTGGTCACAGACAACGGCAAACAGTTTGCAGAAAAACCGTTCAGTGCTTGGTGTAAAGAGTATCGGATCACACAAGTCTTCAGCTCTGTGGCATACCCCCAATCCAACGGGCAGGTTGAAAGGATGAATAGGAGTGTGGTTGAAGGGATCAAGGCCAGGCTGGGTCGTCAAGGGGGAAATTGGTTGGAAGAACTGCCAAGTGTTCTTTGGGCAATCCGAACCACCGAAAAAACAAGTAACAAGAAGACACCCTACAGCCTCACCTTTGGATCTGAAGCAGTTATACCTGCCGAGATTGGGGTCACCACACCCAGAACCCTTCATGTCGACATCCAGGCTAATGAACACGAAACCTCACTCAACCTTGACCTGTTGGAAGAGGCAAGAGACTCGGCAGCAATAAGAGAAGCCAAATACAAGCAAAAAATGGAGTCTTATTACAATGTCAAGGTCAAGCATGAACGCTTCAAGCCAGGAGACCTGGTCCTCAGAA
Source organism: Ambrosia artemisiifolia (assembly GCA_032199755.1). Classification (NCBI taxonomy): domain Eukaryota; kingdom Viridiplantae; phylum Streptophyta; class Magnoliopsida; order Asterales; family Asteraceae; genus Ambrosia; species Ambrosia artemisiifolia. The sequence goes on along the minus strand of CM063525.1, from coordinate 50,853,273 downwards.
ACAATGATGCAAGCAAAAAAGAAAATCAAGGAAAGCTAGGACCAAAATGGGAAGGCCCCTACACCATCCTTGAGTCTCACAAAGGAGGGTCTTACAAGCTTGCCGACATGGATGGCAAGAAGCTCCCTCGTCACTGGAATGGTAAAAACCTTAAAAGGTTCTTTGTTTAAAATGTAAAACAAGTTGTTCTCTTCAAGAAAGCTATGTAATGCTACTATGCAATGAATGAAAGGATCCATGAATCCTCTTTTGAAAAATTTTGTCTTTCTATCCTATAATCAGGTTGAGTACCTAGCAATAAACTCCATGACAAGGGTCATGTAAGGGGTTGAGCTCCCAGGCCATTTCGCTCAATAGGTTCGAGGGTTGAACGGACCTATATAAGGGGTGAGTTCCTAAATCAATACGACTCCATGAGATAAACAAAAATAGTTTTATAAGTCTCATCGACAGGCTTGAACAACCTACACCAATCGTTCCTTAAGTTTAAAAAACAAACTTACGAAAATAACAAACACTTATATAAGTGTAAATAGGATAGCTGGTGACATGTTTGCCTAGACTACCTTAAGGATGAATGACTGCAGCGTTCAACCTTTGAAGGTGCTATTGGATGAACATTCCCAAACAATAACAAAGACAAACAAACACATCACAAAAACAAAATAAGAACGAACAACAATGAAACTTAAGCAAATAACCATAAAAGACCTACCATTAACAGGCTTTATACAAAAGCCAAGCAAAGTCATAAATTGTTCAAAGGGCCTCAGCCCACAACCACCAACGAACCACTACGGGTTCAGACAAAAGATAAAAGTGTTTAGGACACAACAAAAGTAGTTAATTGTTTTACAAACCATGCTAAGAAAGCTACGAATAAAGGGTTCAGGCGTCGTTACCAGAACCTGAAGGCTTGGAGGCTTCCTCCTCATTCCTAGCCTTGACCACCTTAGCTTTCTTCGCCTTCTTTCCCTTCTTGGGCAGCTTCTCAACCAAACCAGCCTCGGAGGCTTCAACACTAGCATCCTTGGAAAGTGTATCTGTCATGTCCAAAGTCTCCTCACTATCACCCGAATGAGCTCTCTTCTTGGAAACAGCCTGAAGCACCTTGGCAGAAACGGCTTCGTTCAATCCAGCAGGCTTTAACTCCTTCAGCTCCTGTAAAGGTTTCCCATAAAGGGAAGAAACTTGAGATACATAGGGATAGCTGGAGTGTTCCATTTTGAGCACAGTCTCCTTGAAAACATCCAAGGAGTTGGGTTGATAAAGAGGAGATTCTTCAAGGACTTCACCAGAACTGCAAGCTTTGAACCCTGCAACGAGACCAACATGCTTACCATGGGTCAACAGCTTGGTATACACTTCGCCAAGGGCTGAGTTGAACTCTGCAGAATGAAGGAGATAGGTAACAACTTGCTGAAAACCTTCTTCAATCAACCATTTGTTGTCACCTTGAGCAGCAGCAAGAGAGATTTCCAGTTCCTTCTTTTGACTCTCAAAAGCTTTTCTCTCTGATTCCAAGGCTAGCTGATCTGCTTCCACCTTCAATCTGGCAGCTTCATGCCTTGCCATCTCAGCCTCATGCCCCTTCTTCAGCTCATCTATAAGGGCAATCAAGGTGACCTCCTTCTCAGCATACTCCTTAGCATCCTTTTTCATGTCAGCAATAGACTTCTTCATCTCCTTCTTTTTCTTAGCAAACTCACTGTACTCACCCATGACCTTCCTAAACCTGTTAATCCCCTCTGGTAGCATAGCCGCCAGATTACAGGTTCCCACCATCATCTTTGCCAGAAGGGCATCATCATCCAAACCCTCGAGACAAGCCTTAGCACCAGGAGTAGCAAAGTGTGCTAAGACTTCCTCACATACAGCAGAAGACTTGAAGTTGTCAGTTGTCTTCACATTCCACCCAGGCATATAAACACCCCCTTCATCAAAACTCCCAGACACATCCGGTTCCCTTACCACCTTAACCTTTTTCCCCTTACTCTGCTTCACCACCACATCCACCACAGTATCATCCACCGTCTGATCCTTTTCATCTTCAGAATCCTCAATGTCATCACTCACAGTTACCGCCTCAGAAGGATCAGCAGATTTAGCAGCTTTCAGCAAACGTCTGCTTGACCTTCTTGTTGAAGCTTTCGAAGAACTGGCTTTAGCAAACCCCTTGACATTTGGAACGGCCACATAGTTGGTCCCATCATACCGACCCTTCTCATATTTGGTTAACGCATCTTCACCATCCGCTGCTTCAGCATCAGTAAATGCAACGCCAGAAGCATCATCAGCTTTAATGAAATCCAGAGCAGACATGACTGCAAAATAAACAAAGTATAAAAACCAAGCAAAAGGAAAACAATGAAACCAATAATGTGCAAAAACTCATACCCCGATCACCCTTCATTATAACAGGATCTCTACCAGGCTTGTCCCAGCGAGTGCTAACCCCAGATAATACTAGAAATGGTTCAGCGAAAGGACGAAGCCTTGAAGGACAGGCCCTAAGAGCAGTTAAAAAGCTATGATCAAGTTCAGATTCTGAGGGTTCTGCCTCATTCAGAACAGCCTCAGGAGACCTCCAAACAGGCTTAAAAGGGAGAATCGAATCAGAAACCCAGAAAAACTTGGTCTTCCATTGACCAACAGTAGTGACATGAGAAGAAAGGAGGTTGGTCTCTACTGATGAACCCTCGAAGGTGAACCAGTCACCATTCTTAGCAAGACGAAAAAATCGCCTAAACATCAGCAAGGTAGGATCATAACCTAGGGCTCTGCACAGGCATTCAAAATGCAACACACGGCCAACGCCATGTGGATGGATTTGGCCAAGAGACACTCTATAATACTCAAGCACATTTAAGAGAAAAACAGAGAAGGGATGACGTAGGTTTGCAAACTCAAAGTGACGACAATACAAAGCCATAGAACCAGACGGACAATCAGAAACAGCAAGTTTCTTGGCTGGAGCAACAGGATTAAAAGAAACGTCTATGTCCCATTCAGAACAGAACGATTCAACCTCTTTCTGAGAAAGGGTTGAAAACGTAATGGCCATATCCTTCTTAGCACCCATTGTGCCTATGAAGGATGATCAGTGTACTAGACAAATAAAAAGAGAACTAACCTGGTAATCGAAATATGATGAAACCCTAACGGTGGAAGAGAGGATTGTGAAGAAGAAAGTGAAAGAGTAAGAAAGGATTAAATGAAAATGAAAAGTAAAAGGGGTTAAAAAGAAAAAAAGAAACGGTTATATTATTTAAATATAACTGTCATTATGACATGCAATAAAACAGCCCTGGACAGACTGACACCTGTCACATCAGGGTCAAATCAAAGTTAAACACTGCAGATTAACCGCCCAAATCACAGCGAACCCTCGAACCCTTCAAGCAAGGAACGAACAGCAAAACAGTCAGAAGCCTTCAAGATAACTCGTAAAAACCTTCTGACTTGGGGGGCTGATGACGTGGGTAGCTTAAAGGAAAAACGAATAACTAATATTATGGAACAAACGCTTGAAAGGTTGGAGCCTACAAGGGTTCTACAACCGGTGGTGACACAAAGTCAAAAAATGACTTGTCACGTCGTCCCTTTCATCGAGTCAAACAAACAGGACTGATGGAGTAACATCAGTCCATAGACCGCAGGTCAATAGCACTCTCTTACCTTTTGTGGCATGTCCTTTTGTTGCAGCCAGGATCAAGGTTTGATGCTTTCTTCTTTGAGTGGATTCTTTCTCTATAAAAGAGAAACTCAGATCAGATCCACAACACACCATCTATCACTCACTTCTCACTCAAAGATTATTCTCTTGGTCCCTCACGTGTGGAGAATAACTCTCTTCACTCAGGTTCCAAGAACTTCCACTTCTGATCTCGAGTTTACCTCAGATCAGGAACAAAAAGCATACATAATAAATAATCCAAGCCTTGAACCTCCTTCTACGTTTGCAACGTAGAAGGACACCACGACCTGCGTTTGGCAGATCGAATCCCTTGAACCCTTGAACCTCCCTCGTGACTCAGGACCATTGTTAGACAGATATTTGTTGTAGCAACAGAGCCAATATTTGCAAAGCCGATTGGTTGTTTCTATCGTATTCCAACACTATGTTTGGGTGCATATCGATTATATCTAAAGCCACATCTGCATGCAATTTCAACCCAAGATATATTTAAGTTCATAAATTAATTAATTAAACATGAAACGTAACATAATGTGTTTAATTATCAAAGATTTTGAGATTACTTATATATATGTTAAATGAATTTTTTTTTTCTTAAAAGAAAAGAAAAGCGGGAACTTAGTTTATTAGAGAAAAATCAAATTTACTTAATAAACGAATTGTTAGAAAAGAAAACAAATATTTGGAGTCTGCTAGTATTATAAGCACACGTTAACACAATTTACCCAACCCCCAACAGACTACCTAGTAGTGTTTTGAAACCCAGATCGGTCGGTCGGACCGAGAACTGGGCTCGAAGTATTGGACCAGGTGTACAACGAACCAAGTGTTGAACCGGTGAACCGGCCGGTTGAACCAGGCTTTTATGGGGTTGAACCTGATTTTTTTTAATATTTTTTTTCAAACTTACAGTATTAATTTTATGACATCATCCGGTTCTTACATACGGTCTGACCGGTTGGACCGGTCAGGCCAATTGACAGGTAAGGTGACCAGTTCGATCAACATTCTCCTAAACCTAAAAAGGAAAATCTAGTCTTACCGTAGAATCCAGCCATAATTGTGAGAGTAATGAGATCTCCACCAGCGACTCCAGAGTACGGACTAACACCTTCCTCATCAGGAAGCAAATCTCGAGTCACTGTCAACAAGTATTTTAGCGTATCCTTGTTTCCATGCCACGCAGCCAATTTCAAAGGCGTATTACCATACGGATTTGGAACTCGAGTCATATCCGCATCCTGCTCTACCAAAAGCTTTGCAGCAGTCGTGTTTCCAACCTTAGCAGCATAATGGAGCGGGTTGTTTCCTCCATAACTCGTCACAAACAAACCATCCTTTGGACCGACCGCAACAATACTTTCCACAAGCTTCTTGACGAAGCAGTGGGAGCGATCTGTCCCAACCGCGATGTGTAACGGGGTCTCCCACCAGTATGTTATCTGTTTCGTCATTAGACTTGGATCTTTTTTGAACAATTCACTAACGGAATCCCAGTCGTCGTTTAATGCAGCTTTGTAAATTGGTAGATCGCTGATTACATAATCGTATTTACTCATTCTGATCTTAATGTCAATGTTTTTTTTTCTAGATCTGTAATTTGATGAACTGAAGTCAACAAAGAATATATAATGACCTATGAATTAATAATTCCAGAAAATTTTTGATAGGATAGAGTAATTTATGATTAGGGAGTCTTAGATCATTGCACGTAATTTTTTAGAAAGCTAAATATAAATTAATTAGATAATAATTATTGCATTTAAAAAACCTTTTATAGCATGTAAGGTGGTGTTATGCTACCATCACGACGTCACCAAAACAAAATGGTTACGTAACTGGCCGGTAACACTATTAGTGTGTTTTTTAGTGTTCACATAGAATGGATAAAACATATTTTCAGACAATTGTATTTAAACTTTTAAAAATGGTGATGCATACACTCCTGTGTCAAATTATATATATTTATGTATAAATTTATTTAATTAAAACAATAGTTATAGTGACTTGCAGAGCCTGAAAAATCAATGGCTTGTTTTTAGGATAATAGACTTTGCGATTTGAAAATAGATAGTGGCGCAACTTGTTGCTCGCTTACCCATTATCCAGATTTAACTTGGTTTTATTGTGGAATATAATCTAAAACAATAAGTCCTATTAATATATTAAAACTAATAGCATAATCAATTGTAAATATATTTTATGTATATATTTGATGTATATCCCTTCCACAATTATAGGGACACAATTGTATTATATATTGGATAATCAATAGAGACAAGGCCAAGGTTTCAATCCAATCATGGTATCAAAGACCAGTAACCCTAAATTTCTTCTCCCTTCTTGTTGATCCTACCCTTCTGCCGCACCAAAAGAAACCTGCTACCATTAATTCTTTTTTCTTCGCAGTCACCTTTGACACCGAATTCCACACCTTTGACTCTAAAATCCCTTCTGCTATATATCCTTAGTCTCCCATCATGACTTCTCCTAGCCACCACTGTTTCTAATATCAAGAACCTCATCCCTATCACACTAGAAATCGAATCATCTCAGTATGTTTCTTGGGCAACCCTCTTTAAAATCCATTGCAAAGCATTTATGGTTGAAGACCACCTTAAACCCAGACCACCACCGGCTGCCACTGAATCCTCCACTGCCAATGATAAATGGGATCATATTGATGCCATTGTCTTACAATGGTTATACACTAAGAATCTCTAACGACCTACTTCACACCATCATCAACCACACCTCGAATGCCCATAAAGCGTGGGTTGCTATTGAAGACCTATTTCATGACAACAAGAGTGCTCGGGCGATCCATCTCATGCACAAATTTTCCAACACGAGGTTAGACGGTTTCCCTAATATGTCGGCTTATTGTCAAGCCATAAAGGTTTTGGCCGATCAATTGGCGAATGTTGATGCACCGGTTGATGGTGACCGGTTGGTTTTACAACTTCTTGCGGGATCAAATGAGCAATATGAGGGCATATCAACCATCCTCCAAAACATGTCACCACTACCGTCATTCTATGTTGCACGATCAAAACTGATCCAATTAGCTGAATCCAACAAAGCCGAGAGAGCCTTACAATCTGCCAAAACCGCTTCCTCCGCCTTAACCGCCACCACCTCCCGAAACACCTTAACTGATAATACCCGACCCCTCGACCGCTCCTACAGTCGAGGCCGTGGCCGCTCCAGTCGCCGGGGCCGTGGCCGTGGGGGTTACGGTCGGCCTCCATCACCACAGTATCCATACATGCCACTTACGTATCCTACTTACTACCCCTCATGGCCCACCAACCAAAATTACCACTCGCCACATTTTTCTTTTCCCTTGGCCCACTCACAGCCGTTCACCCAAGGTCACAACTTTACTTGGCCCAATCACCCTACTCCCCCCTGCCCATTTCCAACGACCAAATCCCCTCACAACAGTTCGGCCCAACAAGCAGGTATTTTAGGCCCTGCAACAACCAGACCTGACACAATACATGGACACGGGTGCTTCTTCAACAATGTCTCATGACAAAGGTGATTTTCATTTCTTTTCTAACTCTTGCATTCCTCAACATATTATTGTAGGTAATGGTAATACAATCCCGGTTTTAGGACAAGGCACAAAATACCTGCCCAAACCCTTCCCTCCGTTTGTCCTTAAAAATGTACTTTATTCCCCAAAATTAGTTAAAAACCTTATTTCAGTTCGTCGTTTTACTAGGGATAATTCTGGGTCTGTTGAATTTGATCCGTTTGGTTTTCTTGTGAAGGACCTCAAGACGCGGACTCCGCTCCTGCGATGCAACAGCAGCGGTGATCTCTACCCTCTAGTGCTCAGGTCCTCCTCCTCCTCACCACCTACTGCCTTTGCTGCCATCACTGCTGACCTCTGGCACCAACGTCTTGGCCACCCAAGACGTCAAACTTTACATTCAATCAAAACTAAGACTTCTGTTTCTTTTGACAATTTTAATAATCATGTTTGTGACTCTTGTGTTTTTGGTAAAAGTATTAGACTACCTTTCTTTGCTTCTACTACTTGTGTGTTTCAACCTTTTGATATTATTCATAGCGATGTATGGACCTCACCTATTATTAGCTCCGCTGGTCATAAATATTATGTCTTGTTCTTAGACGACTACTCTAATTTTTTATGGACCTACCCACTCACCCACAAATCAAATGTTTTTCAAACCTTTACTCAATTTGCATCAACCATTAAAACTCAATTTGAAAAGACAATTAAAACCTTCCAATGTGACAATGGTCGTGAATATGTCAACACATTATTTCAAAATTTTTTCACGACCAACGGCATACTTTACCGCCTATCTTGTCCATACACCTCTTCACAAAAACGGTAAAGCCGAAAGAAAAATCAGAACCATAAATAATATCATCCGCACCATCATGGCCCATGCATCCCTCCCGACCCATCTTTGGCACTTTGCCCTTGAGACCGCCACTTACCTCCTCAACATCCTTCCCAACAAAGTCACAAAAAAAAAACACCTACCGAAATCCTTTATCACGCAACACCTTCCTATGACCACCTTCGAGTCTTTGGTTGCCTTTACTATCCACTCACCCCATCTACTACCATCCACAAACTTGACCATCATGCCCAACCTTGCGTCTTTCTCGGATACCCTCGTACACATAGGGGGTACCGTTGTCTTGACTTGAAAACCAAAGAGATACATATTTCACGACACGTTCCTTTCGACGAAACCACATTTCCATTTAAACAGACCATAGCACCAACGCCCACCTATGACTTTCTAGATCACCATTTCCCTCATCACTTAGCAGCCCACATAAAGAGTACACTCCATCCTTCACTCGTCCAAACCAACTACTCGCCCAATCCACAAGCCCACCCCACGCCAGGCCCAATACCACCAGCCTCACCTCCGCCCACCTCCATACCCTCTCCCGGCCCAAACCTAAGCCTACAACCCAACAGCCAATCCACGAACCAACCTCCCCACCCGGCACAGATTCCAACGCAACCACCCAATCAGCCACTCCGAACCGTTCACACTCGCTCAATGAGCGGGATTTATAAACCGAAAACACCCTTCAACCTAAAAGCTTCCACCACCCCTACCGTCTTAATCCTCCCTAAAAACCCCACCGATGCCTTGACTATACCGGAATGGTATTCTGCCATATCTACCGAGTACAATGCACTAGTTAGAAATGGAACTTGGGAATTAGTACCTAGGCATGCATATATGAATGTTATTAGAAGCATGTGGTTGATTATTTAATTCGACTATCAAAGTACGATCTTAAGAGTTACACTTTGGATTTTGAATAAAAAAGAATAATTAATCATTAAATATTAACAATCACGAAGTAACTTTAGACACACACCAACAACCACCACCTACCATTTCACCAAGAGTTACATTTTTGGTGAAATATTTAGTGGAAAGATTATTTGTAATAATCGGTATTGATCGTTTAGAGAAACAATTATACGGGTTGTGGATTAATTATTTAGCAATTAATCGTTTAAGGACGTTAACCAAAGGATGTTTATTATCAGGATAATAAATATACGGTAGAGTTGTTAAATAATAGTAAGTATATTATTAGATAATAACACATAGATTTATATATTATTAAATAGTTAACTATATAAAAGTAAAAGGTGGAGAGTAATCAAGGTGTGCATGCCCCTTCCCCCGTGAAATTTTTCACGCCTCCTCCTCCGGACTACATTTAGCACCCATTCACATGGAGAAGGGCGGTGTGCAGGGCGCGAATGGGGCTTGAAAATGCCCTTTAACGCCCTTTCACCGTGCCACTACAAATGGTCTAATATTCCCGTTGCCTTAATATCCGTGCCGCAACCCGCGGGTTTGTATCTACAGGTTCAAATTCAATAATAAAAAAATTGTGGATTTATTATTTAGTTTTCTAAATTACGTGCAGCGATATGATATAAGATGCTCTAGTTATAAATTATTACTCTCCATTATTAAGAATCTTCAGGTGTTTTTAATTCTTCGGTCACACATGTATGCTGAGTTGTTGGAAATAATGTGAATGTAGATTTAATTATAATTTAGTGAAATTATAATTATATTCTTCATATGGTGAAATCAAGACAAATAAAAATGTTTTATGAGGCTTGAATAGAGTTTTTATGAGGCTTGAATAGTGTTTTATGGCTAATAAAGAAAATTTAAGCCTCTAATTATGTGAGACTTTTCACTAGCCATGGTTCATGTATACATATGAGGTTTTGTACCTCATTTTGAGATATGAGATACATGGAAAAAATTACACTAAAAACTCTTGCAACACACATAACTCTAGAGCAGCAACCAAGTATCGATTATTTTTCAGGCAAGTGGGATAGTCCGGCAGTGCACCATCGTCACTGTTTCGAACCGGTGTACCCTGGGAACAGACGAAGAATCTGTTTAAGGGAATTGTGTCAAACACAAGCCCGGTTCACTTCTATGATCTTGTTTTCTTTTTATAGTTTGCTGCAGCAAGTATAGAGATTCTGATGCATGTGAGCTTCATGTACAAGAGGCGTTGAGGCGATCACAATGTAAGTATTCTAACAAACTTAAACAGAATTAGGTGAACAAACTTTCGTGTTCTTCCTAAGGAATTTGGGTTCGCGAAAGTTTGTACATGTTTTCTTTGGTACATCGAATTAGATTACATTCATGATGAGAATGCAATCTTTAATCCGAAAGATTGTTTCTACAAAACGAATTTTTTGATTTAATTTTCGGATTCATGGGTTTTGAGTTATATTTAGATAAACCGGACTATGAAACATTTCTAATATGTGTTTAAACATTTTTTTTTTTGAATTTCTAATGATAGTATTAGAAAAGACATATTAGTTGAAAACCTATGTAAACTTGGTTGATCATGTTTTCTTTCTAGTAAGCGTATTAGAAAGATAATTTCAAAGTATTTGAAATGTATACATTTTCTAATAAGAGTATTGGAAAATAAAGGGTTTCAAAATATAAGGTTTTGAAACATGTATTTCTAACAAGCGTGTTAGAATCGACGACGTTGAGAGAATAACGTGTCATGAAACATTTCTAATAAGAGTATTGGAAATAAAGGGTTTCAAAATATAAGGTTTGAAACATGTATTTCTAACAAGCGTGTTAGAATCGACGACGTTGAAAGAATAACGTGTCATGAAACATTTCTAATATGCGTATTAGAAATTATTATTTACAAAATCATAAGTTTAATTTGTAAACTTATATATTGATTTGTCTAACGGGCATGTTAGAAATTGAGGATTTTGTAAAGACATAATAAGATGTTTATATTTTCTAACAAGTGTGTTAGAAAAGATTATTGTACAAAACACACAAAAGTGTTGGAAATTTGTACTTTGGAAATTTTTGTGAAAATAAAAAAAAGTTATAAACTTATTTTGTTTTATTGAAGGTTTTAGTAAGAATACTAATTAAAACTTCAAAGTTGAAACTTAAAAATAATAAGAATACCATTAAGTTGGGTCAAATATTCTTAAAGGTTTTAATGGGGTGTTTCAACTCATGGGTTTATGGAGAATTGGGTGTTTCAACCTTTTCCAACATTAAACCAGTTTGGTTAAATTTGACGGTTTCTAACGAGTGAGTTTGAAACGGGTATATTTTGGAAAATCCAAAGTTTATACCATTTATGTAAATGGTTTAATTTTTCTAACGAGGGTGTTAGAAACGGTTTATTTTATATAAACCAACAAGGTCTAAAACGATTGTCATAATCGTGTATTTATAACAGGCAGGTTAGAAACGGTTGAGAATATAAACCAATGACCTTTAAAATGATTTTGGTAATCGTTTATTTCTAACGGGTGTGTTAGAAAAAGGTTTATTTGATATAACCAAAATCTATATAATGAACGTGTAATCGTTTGCATTCTAACAAGTATGTTAGAAATGGTTAATTTTTTAAACCGTATATGTTTATATGGTACACGTATAGTTTCTAATGAACAAATTAGAAATGGTTAGTCATGAAAACCAAATACTTTAACAAGTGAGTTAGAAATGGTTTAAACAATAAAACTATATTAGAGTTTATGGTTTTGATTTTTAATCAAAACATAAATATGTATAGTTTATGGAAAATACTTGTAAAAGCAGAAATGTTTTGTCTGAATAAAACATGTCTTTTGCAAATTATATATGGTTTGATACTTGTATGAGAAGTATGATGACTTGAACCATATAATAGTCTAGAGAGACTATTTAGTGTAAAACAACTTATGTTGTTTTGGACATATTTACTTATTCGACTACTTGTGAGTAGTTAAGTATACACAACGTTGTTGTTTTGAACAGTGTATTGAGGGAGTACCTCGAAACATGCCACGAGACGATATAATTGCTATTATTTCGTCGAATGATAAAGTGTTAAAGAGAATAACACTTTGAGATTTTATGTTTATATATCCGTATATGAATCCGGTTAAAGATATATGTAATATGTTATATATATTTTGGGTTATATTGAAATTATAATTTGGTAAATTATAATTATTAATTGGTAAAACTCTTCATGTGGTGAATTGAAGAAAAACTCTTTAGTAGAGTTAATTTATTTATGACACTTGATTATAGTTTTAAGACTAAATTAAGTGTATAATTGAAACTCTTGAGTAGAGTTCTTAATACCATTTGATGAGGTTTTATTTCACATGGTGAAACTCTTGAGTAGAGTTCTTAATGCCATTTGATGAGGTTTTATTAGAATCTTAATTAGAGTCTTAAGTCTCTAATTAAGTGACTAAGAAGAAAAAACTCTTCATCCATCCCCATTGAGATAATCATGATCAACGTGGCAAGTGTATTGAAGTTAAATGCACGAAAACGAGATATGTCAATCTAATGTTGAGAGCATTTACGTAGAAATGCACAAATATAGTTTTTATGACAATAACATATGACATGAATATATGTTATTATTCGTAAGTCTTTGATAAATATTGTGAGATTTATTATAAAAGACTTAGAATATTGATGGACGTGTAGAGTCTCTACAAACCATCAATGTTGGTTGAACTATATGGAGGATTCGTGATATATTTTGGGATAGTCACCCAATAAATAGGTTCAACAAAATATATACATATCACTTAGGGATATGTGAATGTCATGTCGTTGAGTGTCAATCTAATTGACTTGTTGATGATGAATATGTTCATCAAAGTGACTTATATTAAGACTTATGTTTAAGTCCTAAAGAGTCAATGGTGAAGCCTTGGAGATTAAAGGCGAACAAGTCTTAATCCTAATGGATGGAATTAATTATGGTTTTGAAGCATTCTTTAAACCAAGGTTTTGGAATGGTAAACAAAATCTCTTTTTGTGTCTAAACTAAGACGTGAATGTTAGGAAGAGATAGTGAGTTATCTCTTAAGGCTGTGAAGAATCAGAATGAGGCATCTTCTGTTCACATGCTAAGTATTCATAGTCTAAAGCATGCTAGACTAATACTTGTTAATTTAGATGCTCCACGGAGAATAAATTAACTTTGAACATTCAAACATATGTGACGACATAAGAATGAATTTTGTAAAAGCAAATATATAATTCATTAAAAAGGACGACTCGAAAGGACCGAATAAATAGTTCATTGGTTATGATACTATTTAGCTTAATATGAGGAGAACTCATATAACTAAGAAAACGGTTCGTGTGGAAAATATGGGTTGAGTAATATAATGGATGACCTCAATAACACAAAGATATAGATAGTCGCTATCTTATCACGGGTGTCTAATGTCATCATGAGTGATATTACTCAAACTTAATCAAAGTGCAAGCAATGTGGGGGGAAGAGCCATTTAAGAAACAATCCGTAGGGATGTAAAAATGGTACTTGAGAAGTTTTCAAGCTACATATGAAAGGAAGAAACTTTCATCACCCCATTTGGTAGTTATCCAATAACACTTAAATGTGGAGGTGACTTGCATTTGAAATAGAAAGTTTGATATGAACAGATGTGATTTTGGGAAGTACAAATCACACGAACCTAGAACAGACTTGTTATAAGTCAGTCCTATTATGTGGACAGAATTCTTGAGAAGTTCAATGGAAATGACTCTAATGTGGCAAGAACTTTCATTGACACGAGTCAACGTCTAGCTAAGAATCGAGGTGAGCCTGGTAACCAATTAGAGTACTCAAGAATTATTAGCAGCCTGATGTATCTGATGAGTTGTATCAGACCAGACTTAGCAAGAAAGCTAAGTAGACACACGAGCAACCTAAGTTTAATTCATTGGAATTACGTGACATAGGTGCTTTGGTAATTAGGATACATATGAAACTACGGGCTGCAATATAAAAGATATCCAACAGGTGTTGAAGGTTACTATGATGCGAATTGGATATCTGACACGAATGATTCCAAGGCAACGAGTGGGTATTTGTTCACACTTGGAGGTGCTGCGATAACATGGAAATCATCTAAGCAAATGGTTATTGCTAGATCCATGATGGAATCAAAATTCATCGCTTTAGAGGATGAATAGGCAAAATGGCTACGTCAAATTGTTAAGGATCTACCTAGGTGGCCGAAGCCGGCATTGGCCTAATGCATACGCTGTGATAGTCAATTGGTAATTGGCAGAGCTCATATTACAATGTGTATCAGTAAGAAAAGGTATATAAAACGTAGGCATAATACGGTACGACAACTAATCTCTACATGAGTTATCACTGTTGACTACGTGAAGTCAAAGGATAACATTGCGGATCCGCTAACAAAAGGCTTAAGCAGAGAGTTAATTCAGAAGTCGTCAATGGGAATGGGGCTAAAGCCCATGAAAGGCTAGGTTTATGCGAAGGAAACCTAACTCAGCTGACTGGAGATCCCAAGATCTGAGTTCAATAGGACAACCTAATTGTATGAACTGGCGAAGGTCACTGTGGGGGATAGTTGGTGGAAACCCCACGTATTAAAAAAAGGGAGTTTACTATAAATTTAATAAGCTTCCTAGTCCATTCCTAAAATGTGACAAGGTTGAGGTTAAGCTTATGGCTTTTAATGATCTGACTGAGGTAACCAGTCCCAGTAGATCACCTATGTGAGAGAGAAGTGGGGTCGCTTCGAAGGGTATTGTTGGGGCACAATACTTAATAGCTCTCGCAGAACCAGGCACGTGTCCATGACCATAACGGACACAACAATGAGGACTTGACGTTGTCAGGGAGAGTCTTGTGTGAAGCGTATTGTCGTCCACACAAACGGCAGACGAGTTCAAAGACATCGCGTTCTACTCAGAGCCAGTGGGCTAAGTGCGTTTCATAAGCGAAGGTTCAAAGGGTCACACCTACCTATCGTATGCAAAACTCAACTGTTGAAATTTAATCGGAATGAGGTTGCTTCTCAGAATGACTCCTATTCATATAGGGGTTTGTTCGAAATATGCTGCGTGTTTTGATAAATCTCCATTCATGTGGGGGATTGTTGGAAATAATGTGAATGTAGATTTAATTATAATTTAGTGAAATTATAATTATATTCTTCATATGGTGAAATCAAGACAAATAAAAATGTTTTATGAGGCTTGAATAGAGTTTTTATGAGGCTTGAATAGTGTTTTATGGCTAATAAAGAAAATTTAAGCCTCTAATTATGTGAGACTTTTCACTAGCCATGGTTCATGTATACATATGAGGTTTTGTACCTCATTTTGAGATATGAGATACATGGAAAAAATTACACTAAAAACTCTTGCAACACACATAACTCTAGAGCAGCAACCAAGTATCGATTATTTTTCAGGCAAGTGGGATAGTCCGGCAGTGCACCATCGTCACTGTTTCGAACCGGTGTACCCTGGGAACAGACGAAGAATCTGTTTAAGGGAATTGTGTCAAACACAAGCCCGGTTCACTTCTATGATCTTGTTTTCTTTTTATAGTTTGCTGCAGCAAGTATAGAGATTCTGATGCATGTGAGCTTCATGTACAAGAGGCGTTGAGGCGATCACAATGTAAGTATTCTAACAAACTTAAACAGAATTAGGTGAACAAACTTTCGTGTTCTTCCTAAGGAATTTGGGTTCGCGAAAGTTTGTACATGTTTTCTTTGGTACATCGAATTAGATTACATTCATGATGAGAATGCAATCTTTAATCCGAAAGATTGTTTCTACAAAACGAATTTTTTGATTTAATTTTCGGATTCATGGGTTTTGAGTTATATTTAGATAAACCGGACTATGAAACATTTCTAATATGTGTTTAAACATTTTTTTTTTTGAATTTCTAATGATAGTATTAGAAAAGACATATTAGTTGAAAACCTATGTAAACTTGGTTGATCATGTTTTCTTTCTAGTAAGCGTATTAGAAAGATAATTTCAAAGTATTTGAAATGTATACATTTTCTAATAAGAGTATTGGAAAATAAAGGGTTTCAAAATATAAGGTTTTGAAACATGTATTTCTAACAAGCGTGTTAGAATCGACGACGTTGAGAGAATAACGTGTCATGAAACATTTCTAATAAGAGTATTGGAAATAAAGGGTTTCAAAATATAAGGTTTGAAACATGTATTTCTAACAAGCGTGTTAGAATCGACGACGTTGAAAGAATAACGTGTCATGAAACATTTCTAATATGCGTATTAGAAATTATTATTTACAAAATCATAAGTTTAATTTGTAAACTTATATATTGATTTGTCTAACGGGCATGTTAGAAATTGAGGATTTTGTAAAGACATAATAAGATGTTTATATTTTCTAACAAGTGTGTTAGAAAAGATTATTGTACAAAACACACAAAAGTGTTGGAAATTTGTACTTTGGAAATTTTTGTGAAAATAAAAAAAAGTTATAAACTTATTTTGTTTTATTGAAGGTTTTAGTAAGAATACTAATTAAAACTTCAAAGTTGAAACTTAAAAATAATAAGAATACCATTAAGTTGGGTCAAATATTCTTAAAGGTTTTAATGGGGTGTTTCAACTCATGGGTTTATGGAGAATTGGGTGTTTCAACCTTTTCCAACATTAAACCAGTTTGGTTAAATTTGACGGTTTCTAACGAGTGAGTTTGAAACGGGTATATTTTGGAAAATCCAAAGTTTATACCATTTATGTAAATGGTTTAATTTTTCTAACGAGGGTGTTAGAAACGGTTTATTTTATATAAACCAACAAGGTCTAAAACGATTGTCATAATCGTGTATTTATAACAGGCAGGTTAGAAACGGTTGAGAATATAAACCAATGACCTTTAAAATGATTTTGGTAATCGTTTATTTCTAACGGGTGTGTTAGAAAAAGGTTTATTTGATATAACCAAAATCTATATAATGAACGTGTAATCGTTTGCATTCTAACAAGTATGTTAGAAATGGTTAATTTTTTAAACCGTATATGTTTATATGGTACACGTATAGTTTCTAATGAACAAATTAGAAATGGTTAGTCATGAAAACCAAATACTTTAACAAGTGAGTTAGAAATGGTTTAAACAATAAAACTATATTAGAGTTTATGGTTTTGATTTTTAATCAAAACATAAATATGTATAGTTTATGGAAAATACTTGTAAAAGCAGAAATGTTTTGTCTGAATAAAACATGTCTTTTGCAAATTATATATGGTTTGATACTTGTATGAGAAGTATGATGACTTGAACCATATAATAGTCTAGAGAGACTATTTAGTGTAAAACAACTTATGTTGTTTTGGACATATTTACTTATTCGACTACTTGTGAGTAGTTAAGTATACACAACGTTGTTGTTTTGAACAGTGTATTGAGGGAGTACCTCGAAACATGCCACGAGACGATATAATTGCTATTATTTCGTCGAATGATAAAGTGTTAAAGAGAATAACACTTTGAGATTTTATGTTTATATATCCGTATATGAATCCGGTTAAAGATATATGTAATATGTTATATATATTTTGGGTTATATTGAAATTATAATTTGGTAAATTATAATTATTAATTGGTAAAACTCTTCATGTGGTGAATTGAAGAAAAACTCTTTAGTAGAGTTAATTTATTTATGACACTTGATTATAGTTTTAAGACTAAATTAAGTGTATAATTGAAACTCTTGAGTAGAGTTCTTAATACCATTTGATGAGGTTTTATTTCACATGGTGAAACTCTTGAGTAGAGTTCTTAATGCCATTTGATGAGGTTTTATTAGAGAAAAATCAAATTTACTTAATAAACGAATTGTTAGAAAAGAAAACAAATATTTGGAGTCTGCTAGTATTATAAGCACACGTTAACACAATTTACCCAACCCCCAACAGACTACCTAGTAGTGTTTTGAAACCCAGATCGGTCGGTCGGACCGAGAACTGGGCTCGAAGTATTGGACCAGGTGTACAACGAACCAAGTGTTGAACCGGTGAACCGGCCGGTTGAACCAGGCTTTTATGGGGTTGAACCTGATTTTTTTTAATATTTTTTTTCAAACTTACAGTATTAATTTTATGACATCATCCGGTTCTTACATACGGTCTGACCGGTTGGACCGGTCAGGCCAATTGACAGGTAAGGTGACCAGTTCGATCAACATTCTCCTAAACCTAAAAAGGAAAATCTAGTCTTACCGTAGAATCCAGCCATAATTGTGAGAGTAATGAGATCTCCACCAGCGACTCCAGAGTACGGACTAACACCTTCCTCATCAGGAAGCAAATCTCGAGTCACTGTCAACAAGTATTTTAGCGTATCCTTGTTTCCATGCCACGCAGCCAATTTCAAAGGCGTATTACCATACGGATTTGGAACTCGAGTCATATCCGCATCCTGCTCTACCAAAAGCTTTGCAGCAGTCGTGTTTCCAACCTTAGCAGCATAATGGAGCGGGTTGTTTCCTCCATAACTCGTCACAAACAAACCATCCTTTGGACCGACCGCAACAATACTTTCCACAAGCTTCTTGACGAAGCAGTGGGAGCGATCTGTCCCAACCGCGATGTGTAACGGGGTCTCCCACCAGTATGTTATCTGTTTCGTCATTAGACTTGGATCTTTTTTGAACAATTCACTAACGGAATCCCAGTCGTCGTTTAATGCAGCTTTGTAAATTGGTAGATCGCTGATTACATAATCGTATTTACTCATTCTGATCTTAATGTCAATGTTTTTTTTTCTAGATCTGTAATTTGATGAACTGAAGTCAACAAAGAATATATAATGACCTATGAATTAATAATTCCAGAAAATTTTTGATAGGATAGAGTAATTTATGATTAGGGAGTCTTAGATCATTGCACGTAATTTTTTAGAAAGCTAAATATAAATTAATTAGATAATAATTATTGCATTTAAAAAACCTTTTATAGCATGTAAGGTGGTGTTATGCTACCATCACGACGTCACCAAAACAAAATGGTTACGTAACTGGCCGGTAACACTATTAGTGTGTTTTTTAGTGTTCACATAGAATGGATAAAACATATTTTCAGACAATTGTATTTAAACTTTTAAAAATGGTGATGCATACACTCCTGTGTCAAATTATATATATTTATGTATAAATTTATTTAATTAAAACAATAGTTATAGTGACTTGCAGAGCCTGAAAAATCAATGGCTTGTTTTTAGGATAATAGACTTTGCGATTTGAAAATAGATAGTGGCGCAACTTGTTGCTCGCTTACCCATTATCCAGATTTAACTTGGTTTTATTGTGGAATATAATCTAAAACAATAAGTCCTATTAATATATTAAAACTAATAGCATAATCAATTGTAAATATATTTTATGTATATATTTGATGTATATCCCTTCCACAATTATAGGGACACAATTGTATTATATATTGGATAATCAATAGAGACAAGGCCAAGGTTTCAATCCAATCATGGTATCAAAGACCAGTAACCCTAAATTTCTTCTCCCTTCTTGTTGATCCTACCCTTCTGCCGCACCAAAAGAAACCTGCTACCATTAATTCTTTTTTCTTCGCAGTCACCTTTGACACCGAATTCCACACCTTTGACTCTAAAATCCCTTCTGCTATATATCCTTAGTCTCCCATCATGACTTCTCCTAGCCACCACTGTTTCTAATATCAAGAACCTCATCCCTATCACACTAGAAATCGAATCATCTCAGTATGTTTCTTGGGCAACCCTCTTTAAAATCCATTGCAAAGCATTTATGGTTGAAGACCACCTTAAACCCAGACCACCACCGGCTGCCACTGAATCCTCCACTGCCAATGATAAATGGGATCATATTGATGCCATTGTCTTACAATGGTTATACACTAAGAATCTCTAACGACCTACTTCACACCATCATCAACCACACCTCGAATGCCCATAAAGCGTGGGTTGCTATTGAAGACCTATTTCATGACAACAAGAGTGCTCGGGCGATCCATCTCATGCACAAATTTTCCAACACGAGGTTAGACGGTTTCCCTAATATGTCGGCTTATTGTCAAGCCATAAAGGTTTTGGCCGATCAATTGGCGAATGTTGATGCACCGGTTGATGGTGACCGGTTGGTTTTACAACTTCTTGCGGGATCAAATGAGCAATATGAGGGCATATCAACCATCCTCCAAAACATGTCACCACTACCGTCATTCTATGTTGCACGATCAAAACTGATCCAATTAGCTGAATCCAACAAAGCCGAGAGAGCCTTACAATCTGCCAAAACCGCTTCCTCCGCCTTAACCGCCACCACCTCCCGAAACACCTTAACTGATAATACCCGACCCCTCGACCGCTCCTACAGTCGAGGCCGTGGCCGCTCCAGTCGCCGGGGCCGTGGCCGTGGGGGTTACGGTCGGCCTCCATCACCACAGTATCCATACATGCCACTTACGTATCCTACTTACTACCCCTCATGGCCCACCAACCAAAATTACCACTCGCCACATTTTTCTTTTCCCTTGGCCCACTCACAGCCGTTCACCCAAGGTCACAACTTTACTTGGCCCAATCACCCTACTCCCCCCTGCCCATTTCCAACGACCAAATCCCCTCACAACAGTTCGGCCCAACAAGCAGGTATTTTAGGCCCTGCAACAACCAGACCTGACACAATACATGGACACGGGTGCTTCTTCAACAATGTCTCATGACAAAGGTGATTTTCATTTCTTTTCTAACTCTTGCATTCCTCAACATATTATTGTAGGTAATGGTAATACAATCCCGGTTTTAGGACAAGGCACAAAATACCTGCCCAAACCCTTCCCTCCGTTTGTCCTTAAAAATGTACTTTATTCCCCAAAATTAGTTAAAAACCTTATTTCAGTTCGTCGTTTTACTAGGGATAATTCTGGGTCTGTTGAATTTGATCCGTTTGGTTTTCTTGTGAAGGACCTCAAGACGCGGACTCCGCTCCTGCGATGCAACAGCAGCGGTGATCTCTACCCTCTAGTGCTCAGGTCCTCCTCCTCCTCACCACCTACTGCCTTTGCTGCCATCACTGCTGACCTCTGGCACCAACGTCTTGGCCACCCAAGACGTCAAACTTTACATTCAATCAAAACTAAGACTTCTGTTTCTTTTGACAATTTTAATAATCATGTTTGTGACTCTTGTGTTTTTGGTAAAAGTATTAGACTACCTTTCTTTGCTTCTACTACTTGTGTGTTTCAACCTTTTGATATTATTCATAGCGATGTATGGACCTCACCTATTATTAGCTCCGCTGGTCATAAATATTATGTCTTGTTCTTAGACGACTACTTAAAAGAAAAGAAAAGCGGGAACTTAGTTTATTAGAGAAAAATCAAATTTACTTAATAAACGAATTGTTAGAAAAGAAAACAAATATTTGGAGTCTGCTAGTATTATAAGCACACGTTAACACAATTTACCCAACCCCCAACAGACTACCTAGTAGTGTTTTGAAACCCAGATCGGTCGGTCGGACCGAGAACTGGGCTCGAAGTATTGGACCAGGTGTACAACGAACCAAGTGTTGAACCGGTGAACCGGCCGGTTGAACCAGGCTTTTATGGGGTTGAACCTGATTTTTTTTAATATTTTTTTTCAAACTTACAGTATTAATTTTATGACATCATCCGGTTCTTACATACGGTCTGACCGGTTGGACCGGTCAGGCCAATTGACAGGTAAGGTGACCAGTTCGATCAACATTCTCCTAAACCTAAAAAGGAAAATCTAGTCTTACCGTAGAATCCAGCCATAATTGTGAGAGTAATGAGATCTCCACCAGCGACTCCAGAGTACGGACTAACACCTTCCTCATCAGGAAGCAAATCTCGAGTCACTGTCAACAAGTATTTTAGCGTATCCTTGTTTCCATGCCACGCAGCCAATTTCAAAGGCGTATTACCATACGGATTTGGAACTCGAGTCATATCCGCATCCTGCTCTACCAAAAGCTTTGCAGCAGTCGTGTTTCCAACCTTAGCAGCATAATGGAGCGGGTTGTTTCCTCCATAACTCGTCACAAACAAACCATCCTTTGGACCGACCGCAACAATACTTTCCACAAGCTTCTTGACGAAGCAGTGGGAGCGATCTGTCCCAACCGCGATGTGTAACGGGGTCTCCCACCAGTATGTTATCTGTTTCGTCATTAGACTTGGATCTTTTTTGAACAATTCACTAACGGAATCCCAGTCGTCGTTTAATGCAGCTTTGTAAATTGGTAGATCGCTGATTACATAATCGTATTTACTCATTCTGATCTTAATGTCAATGTTTTTTTTTCTAGATCTGTAATTTGATGAACTGAAGTCAACAAAGAATATATAATGACCTATGAATTAATAATTCCAGAAAATTTTTGATAGGATAGAGTAATTTATGATTAGGGAGTCTTAGATCATTGCACGTAATTTTTTAGAAAGCTAAATATAAATTAATTAGATAATAATTATTGCATTTAAAAAACCTTTTATAGCATGTAAGGTGGTGTTATGCTACCATCACGACGTCACCAAAACAAAATGGTTACGTAACTGGCCGGTAACACTATTAGTGTGTTTTTTAGTGTTCACATAGAATGGATAAAACATATTTTCAGACAATTGTATTTAAACTTTTAAAAATGGTGATGCATACACTCCTGTGTCAAATTATATATATTTATGTATAAATTTATTTAATTAAAACAATAGTTATAGTGACTTGCAGAGCCTGAAAAATCAATGGCTTGTTTTTAGGATAATAGACTTTGCGATTTGAAAATAGATAGTGGCGCAACTTGTTGCTCGCTTACCCATTATCCAGATTTAACTTGGTTTTATTGTGGAATATAATCTAAAACAATAAGTCCTATTAATATATTAAAACTAATAGCATAATCAATTGTAAATATATTTTATGTATATATTTGATGTATATCCCTTCCACAATTATAGGGACACAATTGTATTATATATTGGATAATCAATAGAGACAAGGCCAAGGTTTCAATCCAATCATGGTATCAAAGACCAGTAACCCTAAATTTCTTCTCCCTTCTTGTTGATCCTACCCTTCTGCCGCACCAAAAGAAACCTGCTACCATTAATTCTTTTTTCTTCGCAGTCACCTTTGACACCGAATTCCACACCTTTGACTCTAAAATCCCTTCTGCTATATATCCTTAGTCTCCCATCATGACTTCTCCTAGCCACCACTGTTTCTAATATCAAGAACCTCATCCCTATCACACTAGAAATCGAATCATCTCAGTATGTTTCTTGGGCAACCCTCTTTAAAATCCATTGCAAAGCATTTATGGTTGAAGACCACCTTAAACCCAGACCACCACCGGCTGCCACTGAATCCTCCACTGCCAATGATAAATGGGATCATATTGATGCCATTGTCTTACAATGGTTATACACTAAGAATCTCTAACGACCTACTTCACACCATCATCAACCACACCTCGAATGCCCATAAAGCGTGGGTTGCTATTGAAGACCTATTTCATGACAACAAGAGTGCTCGGGCGATCCATCTCATGCACAAATTTTCCAACACGAGGTTAGACGGTTTCCCTAATATATATGTCGGCTTATTGTCAAGCCATAAAGGTTTTGGCCGATCAATTGGCGAATGTTGATGCACCGGTTGATGGTGACCGGTTGGTTTTACAACTTCTTGCGGGATCAAATGAGCAATATGAGGGCATATCAACCATCCTCCAAAACATGTCACCACTACCGTCATTCTATGTTGCACGATCAAAACTGATCCAATTAGCTGAATCCAACAAAGCCGAGAGAGCCTTACAATCTGCCAAAACCGCTTCCTCCGCCTTAACCGCCACCACCTCCCGAAACACCTTAACTGATAATACCCGACCCCTCGACCGCTCCTACAGTCGAGGCCGTGGCCGCTCCAGTCGCCGGGGCCGTGGCCGTGGGGGTTACGGTCGGCCTCCATCACCACAGTATCCATACATGCCACTTACGTATCCTACTTACTACCCCTCATGGCCCACCAACCAAAATTACCACTCGCCACATTTTTCTTTTCCCTTGGCCCACTCACAGCCGTTCACCCAAGGTCACAACTTTACTTGGCCCAATCACCCTACTCCCCCCTGCCCATTTCCAACGACCAAATCCCCTCACAACAGTTCGGCCCAACAAGCAGGTATTTTAGGCCCTGCAACAACCAGACCTGACACAATACATGGACACGGGTGCTTCTTCAACAATGTCTCATGACAAAGGTGATTTTCATTTCTTTTCTAACTCTTGCATTCCTCAACATATTATTGTAGGTAATGGTAATACAATCCCGGTTTTAGGACAAGGCACAAAATACCTGCCCAAACCCTTCCCTCCGTTTGTCCTTAAAAATGTACTTTATTCCCCAAAATTAGTTAAAAACCTTATTTCAGTTCGTCGTTTTACTAGGGATAATTCTGGGTCTGTTGAATTTGATCCGTTTGGTTTTCTTGTGAAGGACCTCAAGACGCGGACTCCGCTCCTGCGATGCAACAGCAGCGGTGATCTCTACCCTCTAGTGCTCAGGTCCTCCTCCTCCTCACCACCTACTGCCTTTGCTGCCATCACTGCTGACCTCTGGCACCAACGTCTTGGCCACCCAAGACGTCAAACTTTACATTCAATCAAAACTAAGACTTCTGTTTCTTTTGACAATTTTAATAATCATGTTTGTGACTCTTGTGTTTTTGGTAAAAGTATTAGACTACCTTTCTTTGCTTCTACTACTTGTGTGTTTCAACCTTTTGATATTATTCATA
Source organism: Ambrosia artemisiifolia (assembly GCA_032199755.1). Lineage (NCBI taxonomy): Eukaryota > Viridiplantae > Streptophyta > Magnoliopsida > Asterales > Asteraceae > Ambrosia > Ambrosia artemisiifolia. Next base: position 50,828,365 of record CM063525.1, on the reverse strand, counting down.
GCGATGTATGGACCTCACCTATTATTAGCTCCGCTGGTCATAAATATTATGTCTTGTTCTTAGACGACTACTCTAATTTTTTATGGACCTACCCACTCACCCACAAATCAAATGTTTTTCAAACCTTTACTCAATTTGCATCAACCATTAAAACTCAATTTGAAAAGACAATTAAAACCTTCCAATGTGACAATGGTCGTGAATATGTCAACACATTATTTCAAAATTTTTTCACGACCAACGGCATACTTTACCGCCTATCTTGTCCATACACCTCTTCACAAAAACGGTAAAGCCGAAAGAAAAATCAGAACCATAAATAATATCATCCGCACCATCATGGCCCATGCATCCCTCCCGACCCATCTTTGGCACTTTGCCCTTGAGACCGCCACTTACCTCCTCAACATCCTTCCCAACAAAGTCACAAAAAAAAAACACCTACCGAAATCCTTTATCACGCAACACCTTCCTATGACCACCTTCGAGTCTTTGGTTGCCTTTACTATCCACTCACCCCATCTACTACCATCCACAAACTTGACCATCATGCCCAACCTTGCGTCTTTCTCGGATACCCTCGTACACATAGGGGGTACCGTTGTCTTGACTTGAAAACCAAAGAGATACATATTTCACGACACGTTCCTTTCGACGAAACCACATTTCCATTTAAACAGACCATAGCACCAACGCCCACCTATGACTTTCTAGATCACCATTTCCCTCATCACTTAGCAGCCCACATAAAGAGTACACTCCATCCTTCACTCGTCCAAACCAACTACTCGCCCAATCCACAAGCCCACCCCACGCCAGGCCCAATACCACCAGCCTCACCTCCGCCCACCTCCATACCCTCTCCCGGCCCAAACCTAAGCCTACAACCCAACAGCCAATCCACGAACCAACCTCCCCACCCGGCACAGATTCCAACGCAACCACCCAATCAGCCACTCCGAACCGTTCACACTCGCTCAATGAGCGGGATTTATAAACCGAAAACACCCTTCAACCTAAAAGCTTCCACCACCCCTACCGTCTTAATCCTCCCTAAAAACCCCACCGATGCCTTGACTATACCGGAATGGTATTCTGCCATATCTACCGAGTACAATGCACTAGTTAGAAATGGAACTTGGGAATTAGTACCTAGGCATGCATATATGAATGTTATTAGAAGCATGTGGTTGATTATTTAATTCGACTATCAAAGTACGATCTTAAGAGTTACACTTTGGATTTTGAATAAAAAAGAATAATTAATCATTAAATATTAACAATCACGAAGTAACTTTAGACACACACCAACAACCACCACCTACCATTTCACCAAGAGTTACATTTTTGGTGAAATATTTAGTGGAAAGATTATTTGTAATAATCGGTATTGATCGTTTAGAGAAACAATTATACGGGTTGTGGATTAATTATTTAGCAATTAATCGTTTAAGGACGTTAACCAAAGGATGTTTATTATCAGGATAATAAATATACGGTAGAGTTGTTAAATAATAGTAAGTATATTATTAGATAATAACACATAGATTTATATATTATTAAATAGTTAACTATATAAAAGTAAAAGGTGGAGAGTAATCAAGGTGTGCATGCCCCTTCCCCCGTGAAATTTTTCACGCCTCCTCCTCCGGACTACATTTAGCACCCATTCACATGGAGAAGGGCGGTGTGCAGGGCGCGAATGGGGCTTGAAAATGCCCTTTAACGCCCTTTCACCGTGCCACTACAAATGGTCTAATATTCCCGTTGCCTTAATATCCGTGCCGCAACCCGCGGGTTTGTATCTACAGGTTCAAATTCAATAATAAAAAAATTGTGGATTTATTATTTAGTTTTCTAAATTACGTGCAGCGATATGATATAAGATGCTCTAGTTATAAATTATTACTCTCCATTATTAAGAATCTTCAGGTGTTTTTAATTCTTCGGTCACACATGTATGCTGAGTTGCATTCAGCTCATCAAATTGCATATCTTCGTTTCGAGATCTGCAGAAGATTGACATTCAGCTTATACAAATTTGATAATTATGAATAATTAAGATCATGTAATCAGCGATCTATTAGTTTAAATACAATAATAAAAAATAATCTGGAATTTATATTAAGCTTTCTAATGTACGTGCCACGATCTAAGATGCTCTAATTAATAATAATTATCATAAATTACCGTCTTCTATATATGTATAATAAGTTGACTTCAGTTCATCAAATTGCTGATCTTAATTTCGTGATCGAGCAGAAGATTAGCATTCAACTAATACAACTTTGATCAGAATGGCTGATGACGATCATGTAAAAGATATAGACATTTACAAAGCTGCATTAGGTGACAAATGGGCTTCCGTTAGCGAATTGTTCAAAGATAATCCAAGTCTAATGACGAAACGGATAACACAAGTTGGGGAGATGCCATTACACATTGCGGTGGGGACGAATAGCTCCCACCGTTTCGTGGACAAGCTTGTGAAAGATATTGTTGCTAGGGGTGAAAAGCATATGTTGTTTAAGGGGAATAAGTATGGAAACAACCCGCTCCACTTCGCTGCTATGGTTGGAAATATGCATGCTACAAAGCTTTTGTTAAAGCACAACCCTGATAAGACACAGACACGAGTTCGGAATGAGGACGGTAACATGCCATTGCAATTGGCCGCGTGGCATGGAAACAAGGAGACGCTAGAATACTTGTTGAAGGAGACTCCAGACTTACTTCCCAATGAGGAAGGTATTAGTCCGTACTCTGGAGTCGCTGGCGGAGATCTCATTACTCGCACAATTATGGCTGGATTCTACGGTGAGTCCCCGATATATTTTGATTTTGACCTAATTTAGATCATTTATGAAGGTTTAATTTTAGAGGGTGTTTGGGATTGAGTTACAAAATAACTTTTGGTTTTAGCTTTTCAATAAGAGTGAAAGAACTGTTTTCAAGAAGTTAGAAATCCTGGCTTTTGGCTTGTGACTTTTGGTTATTTTAAACTAATAAGCTAAACCAAACAAACAACTTATTGACTTATTGATTTTTCACACCATAAAAGCTTAATCCAAATATTTTTTTAGAGACTCTTTTTAAAATGTCATAAGTCGTCAATAAGCACTTCTGACAAAAGCACTTTTGAAGTTAAATAAGCAATCCGAAACACCCTCTTAATCGTTTGGATAAAACTGTGAGATGACATAAACAAAAATAACATGGCCGGGTGGGCCAATAAGAGAAGAAAAGAATAAACCTTTTAGTTAATTGTATAGAGATAACTATTAGTTTGAATTAATAGGTTCATTTAGACGTTTTTTTGAAAGGTAAACTTTTATAAACGCAAAATCGACACGATCCTATGTCTCCAAGAAAGAGACAAAGAACCGGCCAACAAATGAACTACATTAAGTCAAATTTACACAAAGAATCACATTCTATAGTACCCTTAGTGTATCTACATCTAAACCAAAGAAAGCTTAACGTCTTTAGCTCCAAAGTTTATTTAGACGTTTTAGTTATCAATTAATTAGGGGCTAGACAGGGCCGGCTCAACATTTTCGGAGGCCTAAAGTAAGCTAAAATGTTAGGGCCCTTTCAAGAAATTCTTTGATATAAACCCCTGTTTGCTTCATTTCTAAATCAAATTATTAATTAACAAACCAAGTATCTAGCTTTCAAGTAATCACTTTATTCCTAATTCAAATAGTAATTTAATAAATTGATGGAGAACACAGAAGCAAGTCCAACTGTCCATTGAGTTTCCCCAAAACCATTTTGAAACAATCAATCATTGAAGCTAATTTCCAACTCCCATATCTCGGCAGTCGGCACTAATTGAGATTCCATTCATCAACCCTTGAAGAAATAACCAACTAGTCCCTTTTAGGTTGGTGACTGACATCTAATCTCAAAGTGGGTAATATATATGCATATGTAAAATCATTTTTCTAAAAATTGGGGGCCCAATATTTTGGGTGGCCCCAAGCTAGGGCTTGGGTTATGTAAACCATTCAGCCGGCCCTGGGGCTAGATTTGGTATTGATTTAGGGGTTGTTTGGTTAATTAAGTGCTTAATCATTAAGACGTCTGAAAGGTTAAGATGTTTGAATGGTTAAGTGTTGAATCATTAAGTTGGACCTCTTAATGGTTAGTTTTCTTGTCCCACGTTGGTAGAAGAGCATCATTAAGGTCCAGCCTTGTTCAATGCTTAATTGTTCAGCAATATATCAAATCTTAATGGTTCAGCTTTAACTATTCCATTCAAAAGCTGAAACCAATGCGTTGAATGCTGAATTATTCAGCGCTGAATGATTCAGAGCTTCATTAAGAGGCTTACCAAACAGCCGGTTAGGATAACTTGTTTTTCAATTTATTATTTTAGTATAAATATAGTGTTAAGGTATGTAATTATGTGATTATTTTGCTAATTTATTCATTATAAATATAAATAAACATGAAAAGAGGCGTGTATATAGAGTTCTTGCAAAATCATTGTGATTGTTGTGTTTTTTTATCCATTTATTTCTATCATTTTCATCGATTAATTACCTATACTAATGATTATCATTTATTTCCAAAAAAATGATAATCATTTTTTGTGAGATTTATGAAAAGCAGCCTCTTTATTTTCTAGGAATAGAGTTAAGGTCAGTCTACATCTCATCATTTCCAAACCCTACAAATAGTTACGCTATCCGTGAAATTTACTAGGTATGGTTGTTGTTGTCGACTAATGATTATCATTTGATTCTTCTTCACACAATAAACATAAAAGCTTTGATGCATGTTTTGTTTGGCTTTTTAAATAGGGTTGAATTTGGTAATGCAGATGTGGCGTTAGATATAATTGAAAAGCACCCATACATCGTGTTCGAAAAGGACAGTAGTAAGAAGTCTCCGAAAACTGCTTTGGAAATACTAGCTCAAAAACCTGAAAATTTTGCAAGTGGAAGGAGCCTTGGATTTTGGGGACGCTTTATCTATTCATGTAGGTCTTTGTTCTCATCTATCTCTATATTACATTAACAAGGTTAGACTTTTTTTTTTTTTTTTGAAGAGTAGTGTTTCAGCGGTAAATCCTGTGTTGTAAAGTGACCACTGTCTAGGATCGAATCCCATAGCACCACACGGGTTTCTCCTTTCAAACCCAAGTGGTTATTTTTTTTGTGGAGCGTGAGATTCGAACCTGAGACCAAACCCAGGCAGGAACCCTCTAAGGAGGTAAACCTTCCCACCTCAAACCAGCTGGGCTGGAGATCATTGGCAACAAGGTTAGACTTCTGTGTAAAAGTCTGTTAAATAATGGAAATATTACGTAGTTAATAATAAACATTTTGAAATTGTATAACAATTTTTTAGATAAGAAATTATTGTAATTGAAGTTACATATAACTAAGTATTTTAAGTAGTAAATCAATAATATGAACAAATAAAATAAGAGAAGCGAGGAAAGAAATCTTGGAATTACATAATTGTAACACGTGACTAGTTACTTATTAATCACATATGAATTAAGTCTTAATAACTTATAGTTAAATCTATCCTATTAATTTACTAAAAAAAACCCTACTTAATAACATTATTATACGACAGTTTTTTTTTTTTTTTTAAAAACTACACCAAATTAACGAGTGTTTTATTATCTTTTTAACGAGTACAATATAGTGCTATACAAAAAAAAACCCAACTTTTTTTATGTTGTGATTAATGAAATAGATACTTAAATTATATATGAGTAGAGAAAATAATCTGAAGACATAAAAAGTTACTATTCTACATTCTTTTTAGTTGATAGTAGTTGTCATGTTTATTTATATTTAAAATCAATTTTCACTGCCAACCTATTGATTGTTTTATTGAGTGAAAATTGAACAGGTATGTCAATCATTAATATATGCTCACTTTAAACATCAGAATCTCCTACCATCATTATGACATATCCTTTGATACCAATTTGTTTTTTTTTTGTTCACATTACAACTTTATAGTGTATTAAGAAAGTGATTGTTGTACAAAGACGAGTGATGTTCCTTTACAAAAAATAAAAAAATCTTAAAAACGGCATATTCTTTTTATATAGTACACGCATTTTATCAATTCATATTAGATTTGTTTACCCCAAGACGCTCCCAGGAGATAAAGTAGTATAAAATAAATTAATTGTCAAGAAGCAAAAACTGTAAACTACGAAAAGACAAAATTGTAGGCATAACTGCATAATACTATATGGTGTGGTACCATATTCCCCCAACTCCCCCACGTGTCACATCAGTGCCACATCATTTCCCCCATTTCTCCCCCATAATTTAGAAATGGTTTCCCTCAATTCCCCCATTCCCCCTTTTTTTTAATTATATAAAGTTTGATTTAAAAAAAAAGAAAAATGAACCAATCACCTCACTCGAGACAAACGGGGATTTAACCCCGAAGTCCTCGAAAAATAAAGGGGGGGGGGGTTGTTCCCGATCGGGAACGAGGCCACATCACCACCCCGAGTCCACACCGATAAGTCTAACTCGTATAATGGATATTCTGTATTATATTTAACAAATATATAAATATTAATCATGGTAAGTTAAGACATTAAACGTCAGATCAAAAAACTATTAAAAGTGGACGGAACTAGATGTTTGTGGCAAACCTCATGGATGATTACTGAATTCACTTTCTAGCATACCTAAAATGATGAAATTACCTCACATCAGGTGTAGGATCGTTTTCTTATCAAATAAGAAATTGATTCACTTAGGTTTTCTCGAATATAAAGGCGGAAATAATATAATCGAGTATGGTAGATTATAGATAAGATATAGGACAATAAAAGTAGAAGATAACTCGCGGTTATACTATCAAATCACTCGGATTGATTTCTCATACAGAGCAAAAGTTTACACTCTCTAACACACACACTTAAGAGAAGACACAAATGAGACTTTCTAAGAGGGTGAGAGGCTGGGTTATTTATACCTTCCCTTAAGTCTCCTCAAGACAATAATTCACAGTTTTGCCATTGGAAATACAAAACTAAAGACCAAAACTAAATAAAAAAAGATATATGACATTATGCTAGGGAGATCTGCACTAACAGGTTTTCAAGAAACAGGATAAATAGATTAATAAAACCAAATATCTTTTAATACAAAACTTAGGGAGCGGTTTACGTAGGCGTGTTGTGGTAGCCTACTTGGATTGCCACATATATAGCTGCTTAATATATAATACTGAATTTCGAAACCCTGTTTTGTTTCGCGTATTATAAAACTTGTAATTTATGCTGCTTGTTTATAAAAAATTGTTCGCATTGTCGTAATGTATTTAGTAGTTCTCTTATGGTTATGGTTTTAATGTTTTTTCCGTTTTTGGTGCAAGTGATACCTGTGAAGAACGATGAAGGAACTACTGATCATAGCAAGGTATAAATCTCTAGTTTTCATTGATATTTATATATTATTCGAAAACCCAAACTACCTTTATACTACAATTGACACCCAAATTATATAAAAAAGTAATATGAATCGCTTAAGATTTCCATGCTGGAGAACTAAGTCCTATTAAGCTCTTGCAATGCTTGAATTAGCCCCAGTGGCGGAGGGAGGGGAGGGACCAAGGGGTGTCCAGCCTCCCCCAATGACCCAAATTTAATTAAGTTTTTATGGTCCAAATTCAATAAAATTGTATCAAGCCCTCCTTAAGGTCCACTCCACTCTTCACTATATCCTTCTTTTTTTTTTTTTTTTTTTTTTTTTTTTTTGCATCAAGCCCCCATTAAGGCTCACTTCACTCTCCACTCCACTCTTCACTATATCTTTTTTTTTGTAATAATAGTTTATTATGGTGTTCGATTTTTTTAATGAGTACTAGTTTAAATAATCTAAGCCCCCCTTATCTTAAAATCCTGGCTCCGCCTCTGATTAGCCCCAAGTTTAGTTCACATGTGAATGAAATTATCTAAAGTGGAAGGGTTGACATTGATGAAAGGCAAAAGTTACAGAATGCTGAAAGGTAATTTTAGATGAATTATTTAGAGATAAATCTTAGCTTATTATTTAATAGTTTAAATTAGGAATTTGAATAGGATTGTGTCTTGTTTTCCTACCTACCTTTTAGTAAGAATAAGGTTTACTAATTTTGTCACTAAAGCAATTAAGAGATTCAAAATCTTCTATCTTTAAAGCTTCAAAATCTGATTCAAAATCTGATTCAAGTGTTTATACTCTTTCTACTTTGACTTTTTTTTTTATGCCCACACATCGTGCCTTCAAATCTTTCTAAATATTTTTAGCACTTGTATGCTTGAAATTTGAAGAACATTTTCTTCGGGCATAGCTTGAAAAAGATATGCAATAGCTTTGTATTTTTGGTTGTATCAACTTCTCCTATTTATTTAGTTAAATTCCATGAACAATAAACATTGCCTTGATTTTTGTAGACCATATAGTCTAGTTTGTAGAATTCAGAATCGGGCATTGGAAAGTTACTGACTTTACTCCTTTTGTTATAATTTTATCTTACTTTGTCATTTCTAGTGGCTTCCTTTTCTCCATATTGGTTAATAGATTTTAGGTATTTTGTCTTCATCTCTCCTGGTTTCGGATCAAATTATCTTTCAATCTTCAACTTCTTCATCTGATTTGCTATTAATTTAACAACTTCATATCAAATTCGCATTCTTCCTTTGTCCGAGACTAATTTTATATCAAGTTTAACGATTTCGGATCAAATTCCGTCACGTAGGGAATCCAAACCTTTATTTCCAAGACAATGTCCCACTGGTTTTCCAATTATAGATCTGTTTTCTCTCAAACGAGAATTGAATTACTCGTGTATGCTAGATCCAAAGGCGGACTTCAACGTATCTAGTTGTTGTTAGTCTCGTGAATTGGTAATAAACAATAAGACAACATGATCACACTAAAATTTGACAACACTTCGACGTATTATAGCTTAGAGTGCAAAAATTACAAATGAAGAAGCATATGTTCCTATTTATAGGCAACCTCCATACACTTGGAATGCTCTAGGCATGTGGGCTTCATACGCCTAAGGGTCAAGTGTATGGACTCCATACGTTTGACCCTCTACAAGGATCAATAACTAGAGTATGAAATACATCCGAAGATCTATTGAAACTAGATAAATACAAACCAAAGAGTATCTAGATCATATAATAAGCTAGGGGCACAAACGGAACTGCATCTATAGACTCCCTATTGTACCTAGCTTTCCAAAATGAACTATCAGCAACCAGCAATCTTCATCAATAGCAATCAAAGCAATCTTTAGAGTCTGACCCTCTTCATCTTCAACCATTCACAGCCTGACTGAACTTCATTGATAAAATAGAAATGTACACCCGCTGGAATTTAATAGCTTGATCTATGTATAACACATCAAAATGAATCCCTTTGACGAATAGAATCTTGATGTCGGTCTTTGAATAGTTAAGTAACCACATAGGATCCAGAACTTTAATCTTCCTGCACAATGTCCCTTCACTCTCTAGCACAATAACAGCTTCACCAGTCTTGAAATGTAATAGCAGAACATGAACTTATTGGTGAAGTTTTGTTCCATTGGCTTCATAGGACCTTCTTTCATTGTGTGGGCGGTTCAGTCTTTGTCTTCCATATAGGAGCTTTTAGACTTGGATACAGTTCTTGGTTTTGTAGTTTTAGGGTATTGCGGCTTCATGTATCTCCAACCATAATGATTTCTAGTTGTAGTTGCTGTGCAAAATGTTGATAATGTGAACTTTTGTCACTGTTCAGCATGTCAAGATGACATATCTCTGATATTCCAGAAGGCAGGCTCTTCATATGCTGAATAGACTTGAAATACTAAATACCTATTTCCCACTTAACCGCTAATAAGGGTGTGAAGAAAACGGAATTCACCGATCCATAACCAAAATAACCGAAGTAATTACCAGCAAGTCGGTTTAATGGATATCTGAAAACCGACATTAGCGAGTCGGTTAGGGCTATGGAAAATTTCATATCTGTCACAACCGAACCAAACCAAAGTTTAGTACATATATGGATCTCCACTATAATCTTCAAAACCGACCCATGCACACCCCTAACCGCTACACACTGTAACTTAGGAATATACATCCAACAAATTACTCTTCTCTTCTAATGACTTGTGTTCATCTTGTAAGATTTAGCACGAGATAGACCGAATGACCCCCTCTGACTTTTGACTATCTTCTTTTCTCAACCCACATACATTGTTACAATTCACACAATATTTTGGGTACTCTTTTGAAGTCTTATCATCAATCTCCACATCATCATACTGCTTATCTTCAGAGGAATCCCTAACCGGTGCTTTAGGAAAATTATTCTGGATTTCTCTAGCCTAAGATTAAACATTTTTGCCACAATTTCAATTGGCAAAGGCTCTGGAGGAATTCCCCTTCTCTAAGTCTTCATTAACCAGTTGTGGATAGGTAATACATTTTCCATAGTCGTCACTAAAGAATAACTCTAAAAATGAAGTAGTAAAATCTACTGGTACAAACACTTCTTTGATGTGTTGAGCCAGTGTTGTCTACATACCTACAAGCTCCCCTGAGTGGAAACTCCAACTTTGGGTTCAACGACAGGCTCATGGGATTGTTTTCTGCGCTTCTCTCTCAATGGAGATCCACTGGTGCTAGAAGTACCTGCACCATCATGATCATCACCTTCGTTATCATCATCACTGGGGCTGAGCAAACGTGTGAGACCAAACTGGCCCGGTTTAAATCCAGTCCGACCCAAACCTAACATAAAAAAATCTAGGATAGATGACCAAACCCAGATGACCGAGTCCGGATTTGACGGGGATCTTGAGGCTGGAACTATTCGAGAAGATTATGGAGGAAGAAGAACGTCGGTCTCTGGTAATAGCTGAAGTCTTGAAGACATTGTTGTTCCCAACTAAAGAAAGAGAGGTAACAGAGAAACGTATATTGTTTGTGGCGAAGTCTCAATATGTACATGGTGCTTGTTTGCTTGTACAATGGCTTAGGTAAGTTGTAGAGTTGTAGGTTTTTGCATTTAGACCATGCGTAGTGGGGGGCTTTATATATAAAGCCCCCATCCTGATTGGTCCACGTGGCTGCTGAGTCAGCATGGAGAAAGAAACTGAAAAAGGGGTGTAGTGGTGGGGCTTTATATATAAAGCCCTTGAATCTGATTGGGCCACGTGGATTTTTTTTTAATCTTTTAACTCAAAATAATTAGAATAAAAGGCAAATAAATATAAAAAAATTACAAATAATATTAAAAAACACAAATAAAATTAAAAAAAAGTTACAACTAAAATTAAATAAAAAGTTACAACTAAAATTAAAAAAAACAGTTACAACTAAAATTTAAAAAAAAATTACAACTAAAATTTAAAAAAAAAACAAACACACTAGAGGTTATATTTTGCAATGATTTGTTGCCTGTGAAGCATTGCAAGGCGTAGGGCGTCTCCATCGAGGCCATCAAGCGATTTGGTCAAAAAATCAATGTCCTTTTCCCTTTGCCTCGCCTCTTGGAGCTCGACAAACCTTTTATTTTCGACCACTCTTTGCTGCATCGTCTCCAAACGTCTTTGGCCAAGGTCGCGAATATCTTGAAGTCTTCGGTTCATTTCTTCAAAATCATCCTTCAAGTCAACACCTCCTGCCGAAGACGACTCCCCCTTGCCACCCTTTTTTGATCTTCTACCGGCTGGTCTAGGAATATCCTCCTCCTCCTCATCATCCTCCAAATTAATAGGATCACCTAAACTCACATAGCGAGCATCGGATGACGGTGTATCCGGATCTCGCGTCGAGGAGGAGGTTTTGCTTCGTTTTGATGGTCCTCCTCCTCCTGATCCTCCTCCTCTCCTGACCTTGCGCCTACCACCCGACCCCATAGCCGGTACCTTAGCCCACTTAGGACTTTTTCTCAACATCTCCCAAATGCTCAAATACGGGAACAGCTGGCGGGTAGCTCTCATCTCGTTCAACGCTCTTGCCAACACACCATCATCACCTTCCCCACTGCCCCTGTTGTCCGTACAACGTAGGTAAACCTGCAAAAACGAGTGAAATCTATTATTTATGTCCGACCACTTTCCCGATATCGAGTCGTTGTCTCGATACTCCCCTCTACCCATGACGTTAAAAAACAGCTCTCGAATCCGAATCCAAAACAATGGACGATTTTGATAGTTCGCTACAAAAAAAAATTATACGATTAGAAATATATAACGATTAATTATATATAAGTATAAATACAAAAAATAAATACTATATATATACACGAACAAATTATATATAAATTTAAAAACAAAAAATAAATACTATATATATATATACACGAACAAATTATATATAAATATAAAAAAATTTACTAACCAACTTGGGGATCCTCGGATATGTCGAGCCAGGCCCTCGCTAAAGCATATTCCTCGTCTTGGGTCCAACGTTCTTGTTGCTTTCTTTGACGAGGCTGGGTAGGATCTTTCTTTTTATGCGAGCGTTTCCCCCCCCTCCCCCCCCGGTTGAGAACCCTCGGGTTCGTTGGTCTCCACTTGAGTTTCTGGCACGAGCTCGGGCTCCTCTTGAGAACCTTGGCCATAGTTTGGTGGAGGAAAAAATTGACCCGCCATGTTTGGTGGAGGAAAAAATTGACCCTGCGCACTAAGAAGTTGCGCGTATTGCATTGTGTTCGCGTCAAACTCCGGCCAATTGGGTGGCAGTGGAGTAGTAGTGTTTGGCCTCGAACCCGGGCGACCCGGGACCCCGAATGGTGAACCGTATGAAAACATGTTTGTGTTTTAGTAGGTTTGTGTTGTAGTGTGTGTGTTTTTGAGTTAGTTTGGTTGTTTTTTATAAAACCATTGTGTGTGTATATATATAAAAAAAGAAAAAAAAATTTACCGTTCAAAAAATTGAAGAGGTTTTTTCAACTCGTGTGCCACGTGTCATCGCCTGATTGGAGGAAGCATTTGAACCCCGGCGTTATATACGCAGAGCCCCAACCCAATTTTGATCCATAGCGCCGGGGTGTAATGGTGTTCCCGGGCGCTATTTTTTAAAAACTTGCACAATAACGCCCCACTATGGGGTCTTAGCTATATCACTTATACATGCTTAGGGACTTGTACCATCTAACATGTCGTTATGCATATTTAGTTGTTTACAATATTACCTCCTTTACATCTTGTGAAAAAGACAAGTTTTTGTCAAACTACTATACATCTGTTGAAGAAAACTATTATAAACGTACGAGAACTGATATCTTTCACTTTATTTCTTAGTCATAATAAAAAAAATTCAAACCTGTGGCTCTTTCTTCATCTCTTTGGAGTCTGGTTTTCTTAAAAAATGATTGTAGTTTAGTTTCATGCTTTTAATCCTTCTTTTCTTTCATCTCCAAACTCATTGTTTGTAAAAACGCAGCAAGCCAGCCAAAGAAAGGACAATTTTTTGATGGGTGTTGCTAAATGCACTCCCTTCCTTTAATTTTTACTGGTTACACTCCCCCCCCCCCCGTCTCAAATCTTTAAACAAATATGATTAAACCTTTTATTTGTAATTTCTTTAGAAACAGCATATACTTCAAGTTTTTAAACAATTCCCAAAGATAATAATATTATATAACCCATACTTTTCAAAGAAAATCGTAAACCTTATGATTCCATTTCTTACTCCATATCCATGTACACCATGGCGGCTGGCGAAACTAGCCGGAGATCACCAACGAAATCATAATTGATATGTCGGAAAATGTTACGTAAAAGAGCAACCGTTGTTTCTCCCAGTTCAAAATTTTATACCTATCGATTCATAACAGTTATCTCTATATTTTTGAATTTATTATCCCTGCTACTAGTTTGCCATTGTTGGGATCTACCAATAGCTGTGGTGTTGAAGTGACAACCATGGTAATTTGTGGTTAATCAATTATTTTCATAGAACTGTTACACATATTGTAATCTTCCATGTTTCTTGAATAATTTACTTGCCACAAAATTAAAAGACTTAACTAAATAAAATCAATCAAAAAAAGTGAAAAACCGATTGGGATCATTACACAGTTAAGTAAATTGATATTAGAGGATTTTCAATAAAATGATTTTTGAAATAAAAATAAGGATTTTTAGAGGGGTAAAATTTGTAAACTTTTAAATTGATAATTTTAAAAAGGAAGTGTAAAAAGTAATAAAGGGGAGTGCATTTAGCCCACCCCTTTTTTGATATGCGATTCATCGGATCGGTTCAGCCTTGTCAGGTTTTCTCGATCCAAACCCAAGTCCGAGACTGAAACCGAGAGACGCATAAAATGGGAACCGAGCATGGACTAGAATACATATATATACAGTCCGGTTTTGGGTTTTTTTGGTTTAGTTTTTTATTTTTTCGATCCAACCCGAGATATGCTCAGCCCTAGTCATCACCCTCTCTTTGATGTTCAGTTTCATGATCATCACCTTCATCTTCATCATCCTCGTTGTCATCATCATCATCATCATCATCATCATCATCTCCATCTTCATCATAGTCATCATCTCCATCATCATCATCATCATCACCATCACCAGCAGTTAGAAGCTTGTGTTTGTTTCTTAGACGTTCAACGCATCTTTTCAGCTTCTTATTGTTAGATTCAACAATAGCTTGACGATTCTTTGTTTGTTCCCGAGACTACGTCAACAGACAAATCTCTTTATCATTCTATTTCAATTTAAACATGGCTTCTCTAACTGTGGCTTCCAATCTTGTGTTAGCAGCCCTGGTTTGGTTAGGAACTATCAAGAATGGACGGTCTCTTCCTTCACACTGCTACTTTCTGCTTATTTGCTATGTTATGTGTAACTTGCATATGCAGCATGCTCACAAGATTGTTGATCTGAGCTTGGAATGAGGATTCACTTGATATAGTTGGAACAGGAGAGATGGATAACATGAATGGAATACTTACTTGCTGTAATGATTGAGAAATCATAGGAAGTCCAAGCTTAGAAGTAAGTCTCTAAAGCTCTTCATCAAAGGATGATGTAGCCTGGCTTGATTTGACTTTAGAAGCTGCAACTGAAGTAGATTCCGTGAATATTACAGTTCTAGCAGTGATAGATATGGTTGCTAGAGTAAAAGTGGTTATTGTTGTTACAATGGTTGTTGCAGAGGTTGTCTTAGACTTGATTGGAGTTTTCGCTTCGGAGGCTGGAATCTTGATGTGAAGTCGGCTTTCAATAGATTTTGACTTCTTTGCAGCATGTTGCTTCTTCTTCAAAGGAATATCTGGCTTTGATCTCTTCTTGGAAGGATCATCCAAATCAATTAAAAAATTTGGATCAACTTCTTTTGCTCTCAGTTGTCGACGAGCAGCACATTCTTGTAGGGCTGCAAGATCACATTGTTATCTTTATTCTTCTAACATCTTACTTTCCTTTAGTATAAACATAGGAATAGCTTCAGGATCAGGATCATCATCCTCGGTTTCTTCACTATCCTCATTGTGATAATGGTTAATTCTCTCTTAACAATTAGAGAGATTGATTTGTATTGTATACTAAATAACATTACAATAAAATAGGAAACAGAATAACTACTATTGAATACATATTAACAACATTTGACTAAAGGAGAAATTAAAGGAGATGATTGAGGTCAGGAAGTTATAGACTTTTATCCCCCTTCAAGCGAAACGGTGGCGGATGTACGCGAAGAAGATCCCGAAAGTGTTCAAACTGAGGTCGAGGCAGACTTTTGGTGAAGATATCCGCAACTTGAAGCTTGGTTGGAATGAACTTAGTATGCAGTTTCCCAGACATGACTAACTCCCGGACAAAGTGGTAATCCAAATCAATATGTTTTGCTCGTTTATTTGAAACTGGATTCTGGGACATAAACAAGGCACTCCGATTGTCACAAAGAAGAGTGGGATGGGTAGGAGGCAGCTCGTGTAGTTCCTGCAATAAATGAGTCAACCAAACAATTTCAGCAGCGGCATTAGCCATGGTGCTCAAACTCGCAAGGGACGGGTGAAATAGTGCCATCAACATAACCAATGAGACGTTGATTGGCAAGAAGAGGAAGCATTTGATTATGCCAAATAAGGTAGTTGGTGGAGGAAAGCTTGACCGAAATCATATGGAGTAGGGTGGCGATGGGAAGGACTGATTCAGCGATGGGAGAGGTAGATGCGGCAGGGGTCGTCATTAGGAGGAAAAGGAAAAAGAAGAGAGGTGAAGGATCTTTAGGTTAGGCTGATACCATGTGATAATGGTTAATTCTCTCTTAACAATTACGCTGTGTTCCCGAGTTTACTAAAAGGGAGAAAAGAAAAGAAAGGAAAGGAAAGATGTGTTCCCGAGTTTCATTAAAGGAAGGAAAAGAAAGGAAAACAAAATATGGTGTGTTCCCGAGTTTCATTAAAGGAAGGAAAAGAAAGGAAATGGAAGGAAAACTAGTTAAAATTCTTTAGTTTAGTTTTCCTTCCGATTTGGAAGGAAACGGAAGGAAAGAAAATTTATCCTTTCTTTTCCTTTCCCTTCCCTTCCTTCAATTCTTTTCCTTTCTTTTCCCTCTTTAAGTTAACTCGGGAACACAGCGTTAGAGAGATTGATTTGTATTATATACTAAATAACATTACAATAAAATAGGAAACATAATAACTACTATTGAATACATATTAACAACATTTGACTAAAGGAGAAATTAAAGGAGATGATTGAGGTCAGGAAGTTATAGACTTTTACTCATCACTTTCTTCTCCTTGTATAGATTTCATAACTGGTACATCTTATTCACTAACAAACACATAAGTAGATTCAATATCTTTACCTTGATCTCCTTTACGAGCACTTGAAGAACCAGCTTCTATCTATGTGACTGTAGGAGTAGAAGATGTTGGTTCACGAGATATTGATATAATTGTTTCAGGCTCAGTTGTAGCAGACTCAGTAATAGACGATTCAATAAATGCATGACTCGGTGAGGGCCTGGGTAAATCACCTGGAGGACCTTGACCACCCTGATCGTCTCTTCTTTGATTATCTCTCACTTCACCAGCTTGTGGAGCGTCCTTTTCCTCTCTTTCGGAATCACTGTTAGGATGGATCCTAATTATATTTAGGATTCTGATAGTTTTCTTTCACAATGTGACTATCATTCTTTTGTTAGGAGGATGTAAATCTCTAAGCTTATAAATCTATATCCTGCTTAAAGTAGCATCATTTATGTGTTTAAGCTTGATAGTATTATTTGGTGGCTTAGGAAGATCAGGTAGCTAAGCAGCTAAGCATAAAAAACCTAACATGAAACTTTGTTCACATAAGCTTGTATGACAAACACACATCAATTGTAACACATAGCCATCAAACATAGGGTATTTAGGATTGCATATCAAGTGACACACTGTACGGAATCATCTATTTACTATGAAGTCTAATACGAATACAATAATATGTCTCACGCTGGACTTTTTAATTTTTTTCTCATTTTGTTCTGAACAGTATATTGCTGGATTTTGGAATGCCCTTGGATACGTGGGTATGATATATATGCCTTTATATTTACAATTGTATGTGGTTACATGTTGAGACTTTTGTATCTTTAGGTGGTTTAACAAGACCGCTTTAATTTTTAGGTGGTATTGCTAATTACATGTAGAAGTAGGTAACTCGCAACAGGGAGATCAAATTTAGACCAGACCAAACAAGCAAAAAATGAATTCATAAAGGGATGGAACGATTTTGACTTCTTGAAAAAACTTAACCATAGAAGTTGAAAGCCCCCTCTCCCTATAACTTGACTTTTTGCAAGAGATTCTTCAAAGGCGCCAACCCCCCCCCCCCCCCCCCCCCCCCCCACAACTGTGAGATTCCTCCAAACTCGTTCCCACCCATTGCGATGTACCAATATCTACTTTTAATAGCAAAATGGCCTATAAATCAAGATAGGTGTTACTGAACCACCTAAAGATGCAAACAAATTTTATATGTAATAGTATCATCTCTAATTTTAAACATATTCCTTTTCTACTTGTAGTTCCAACAGTGAAGATGATCTATGATATGAAAGTAAATGATAAAAGAAGCAACTTACTTGTAAAACGTATATGCGAAGCCGTTATTAAAAAGGGCCACAAAACAGCTTGGAAGATTTTAGGATCTGCAATAGTTACAGCGGTCAAATATGGGGTTCATGAGCTTATTGAAGAATGCATACTAACCTACCCATTCATAATTTGGTATGGTGATGATGAGTATAGGGTGTATGTTGATGATGAGAATAGGTTGCCCGATCAAGTCCAAGTCCGCGAACCTTATAAGTTTAATTTGTTCCTTGAAGCCATTAGGCATCGACAAGAACGAGTATTCAATCTTGTCTATCAAATGTCTCACCACAAAGTATTTGCAGCAACACAACATGATAAAGAAGAAAATGCATTACATATAGCTGGAAAGTTAGCTCCAGCTCATCGACTTCATGTTGTGACGGGAGCTGCTTTGCAAATGCAACGTGAGCTTCAATGGTTTCAGGTGATCATGTTGGAGTTACTATTCTAGCCTAGACACAAATACATTACATGCTTCATTTTTTTTTCTTAACAAACCGTGTACACTTTTGTGCAGGAAGTTCGAAAACATATAACACAACTTTCCTATGAAGAAGATCTAAATGGTGATCAGAAAACACCGAGAATGCTTTTTAGTGATGAACATAAACAATTACTTATAGAAGGGCAACAATGGATGAAAGACACAGCATCTTCATGTACTGTGGTAGCAGCTCTCATAGTAACAATGGCATTTGCAGCTGCGTTCACTCTCCCAGGTGGAAATCAAGAGGATGGCATACCAATGTTCTTAAACTTCAACACTTTTATGCTTTTTATCATATCAGATGCAGTTGCATTATTTTCTTCATCAACTTCAGTGTTGATGTTTTTAGGGATTCTTACTTCCCGGTACGCCGAAGAGGACTTCCTTTATGCCTTGCCAAAAAGATTGACAATTGGACTTATTTCGTTGTTCATATCATTAGCAGCAACTATGATTGCATTCAGTTCGGCTCTTGCACTCATGCTTAAATATAAGGTTACATGGATTGCAGCTCCACTTATTATAGCTACGAGTATCCCAGTGTGTTTATTTGGCTTGTTGCAATTTCCTTTACTTGTGGAGCTAGTAAAATCCACATATGGAAAAAGCATTTTCCACCAACAAAATGCTGATCAAATGATTCATTAGATCATTTCCAACTCCTTTCGAATACATATTTTCTTGTACGATTGCAAGTATAAGGACCTAATTTGAATAAAACCGATCTCTCTTTTTATTTCTTTGATGCAACTTTGTCTTTTTTTCCTTCTTATGAGTCAAATCTACTCAAATTGAACTAGTTTTTTTCTATGCTTTAAGCAATTATATAAAGCGCAAACTAGATTTTGACTTTTGTAGAAGATGTTGAATTATGTTTCTTAAAAAAAAGGAAATTTTGTAACACATCCACCTATTATTGACTATTCCTAACCTAATATCAATGTTGACAATTGAGCATAAACGATCAAAACTCTACATAACTGGGTAATATTTTTCTATGAGTGATGTAATGAGACATATTGGGCCATAAAGTCTTTACGAGTCATCATATGTCATGACGAGTCAAAGTTAATCATCATTGACTATTAATAACCATAGTTATCAAAGGCGCTAGCCGCATAGGCCTCGCCTGGGGCCTAGGCGCATGACGCAAAAAAAGCGAGGGCCTGAGATACAAAAAAGCAAACAAAGAAAATAAAGAAAAATATATTAAAATAATACTATCTTTCATCTATTTAGTATCAAAAGTTTTAAAATATTGATGCATTGGTGTATAGAAGTAGTCTTTTTTTAGATAAAAGTAGAAATTTGGCTGGAATATAGCCATAATTTAACGAATTTGGCTGGAAACTCTTCGGAATTTGAGAATCTAGCTGAAATTTGCGCCTAAACCATCACCTAGAGAATTAAAGCGCAATTTCCTCGACTCAAAGCGCAAACGCATCGCCTTGTCTAAAAAATGGGCCTAGGCGCACGAGGCGATAACTTTTAACAACTATGTTAATTACCTTAAATGATCACATTTAGGATCGACATTATAGTATGTATTAATTAGAAACCAAGATGAACACTTGAAGAAAAGATGGCCTCAGTGTCAAATTCATGGTATAAACTAAAATCAACTTCTCATTAATGACAAGAACCCAACCCTGAATGTTTTACACCCAAGAAATTACAAACTATAATCTCAGAACAATACAGACCTTGTAACTCCTCACAAGATTACCAATGTGATAATCTAAACACTCTAGGACTCAACACTATGAGATCTGATCAGAGAATGATCAGATCTTAACAATAACAAACCCTAACCGAGAAGGAGAAAACCAAAAATCTGAAAGACTATCCAGAAAAACTAAAAAAGAAAAATATCAGAGTAACAATCTATATATAGAAGCCATAGAAGCTTCTATAAACTAACACACTCTCAACAAATAACAGCCACACGATCATAATACACGGATTGTCATCCAACGGTTGTGACTGCTCTTGAAATTATAATCAAAGCAATGAACCTCTTTAGCTTGAACTCTTGAACCTCCCAAAGCAATGCAATCTTCTCAGCCCAATACTGCAACACTCTAGGCCCAATATCTACACTCTAAGCCCAATATCTACACTCCTTGCTACAAGTCCACTGCTACTAGCCCAATTCCATTATCAGCTCACAACATGTGTAACACAAAACAAACATGTATTATTATAAAATGTAATTTATCTAAAGTATTAAATTGTTAATAAGATGTTATAATTTTAACACTCAGTTCATTGGGCCGGTGGTGTGATAGCATCGGGCCATTGGACAGTTGAGATTGCTGGCTTATTCTTTTGACAAGTGTGGCTTCAAAGCCAAGTGTCCGTCAAACAAAATATATAACATGAGTCATTTGAAGAGAGAAAAGGCAAATAGGGAATACAAAAACAAGATTCTCCCTCTCTCTATCTCTCTACTAAGCCAGAACTCTCCATAAATCTACCTCCGACGAAACACCGATGATACGTCGCAACTGCTCCACCTTTGCCGCTTCGCCTCCAAAACGTGGGTAATGGTTTTGCCTCCAACTCAGGCTACATGCTTAAGGTTCCGATGACAGAATCAAAGCTTCGATCAGTTATAAAAAAAGAGGCCCCGGTAATTCAAACAACTAAGGTAAGTTTCACTTAATTAGGGTTTCGATTTTGGGTCGCATGATAACTACTGTTGGTATTTATTTCAATTTTATCTTCGGCATATTTATGCGTTTAATTTCTTTATGTGTGTTTGGCTGATTTTTTGTTGTTCTTTCATCCCTAAAACCCCAAACAAAAATGACTAGTGAAGCTTCTCGAGTACACCGTGCAAAAACTGATTACGCACCAGGTTTGTTCGTTTTATTTTCTGTCTGTTGAATGAATTTTGTATTTCGTTACTTTTAATCACGCCCTTTCGTTGCTATTTTTTGTTTGTTATTGTCTCAATTTATTCGACTGGCTCGCATCTTCTTTCTACATTAGTTTTCTACAACTACAATTTCCCTGTTTGGTGTTGCAGAAAATAAAAAATAACTATTCTTCTTTACTCCAAGGCGTTTTTCTTGAAGATTGGTATTTATCGATCTAGGTATCCTTCTTTAGCTGTACTCACATGTCTTTCCTCTCTAAACCTGGATCTGGATAGTTTATACCAAAAAATGGTGGCTAAATCGTAACAAGTTTTCGTCATGTGTTGTTAATTCCATGTACTCATATTGAATTTACTTTACCTTTACCTTATATAATATGTTGAATTTCTACAGAAGTAATCATATGTTGATATTTTTAAAAAGTGACCCTATGAGAAAGCTAAACACCGTGAAACTAACAAAATGATTAAAAGTTTTATGGTTTTATTATTAATATGCTTCTAAATTTATGATCTTGCAATGTGGAAATGTTATGTATATTTTATGATTTGAAGGGGTATCTCGGATTGCATACTAGGCCAGCAGGTGACACCAGCACAAGCAAGAGGCCAACAAAGAAAAAACTAAGTTATTTAACCTACTTTATCAAAATCATTTTTTAATTGAGTTTTGATTTTGATAATAGTATCATGGCATATCTTATGACCAACGATTTTTTTAACATATTGTCAATTGAACTAATAAGCTTGAGTTAGCATACTTTAATTTAACAAACCTAAATTTAAATACTCTTTACCCCACATCATGTGGATGTGATATTTTGGGATTCAATTTAACCAAAAAAATTACCAAGTGTCTCTTCAAATAAATAAAAAAACATATGAATTTCCTCTTATCGTTTTTTAGTACACAATGAACCCGATTTATAGTCATACTTACTGGAATGAAATCCTCATGATGATACTTATATTGGACCTGTAGGCTAGGGCTGTGAAAATTGTCACAACCTGATTAATGTTTAGGCAAGTGATGTGTTTAAGTGTGTTCTAATTTGTTGGTTTCCCAAGGATGTTGGGATATCCTTTGCTATTGAATATATTATAGCCAGGATTTGTTCTGGGTTTAATTTTAGTATAAAGACCCTTGGTTGCACTCTATGCTTATTAACTTTTTAATATCATGGATAATACTTGGTGAATAATTAGACAAGGGACTTTTTTACCATATTAAAAAACCTGGTCATGTTTACACAGATATACTTCAAGGAGACAAGGAATGGATGACATAACAACTTCAAAAAAAAAAAAAAAAAAAAAAACATATGTGGTGTTGTCACTAAGAGACTACAGGTACACTTCAAACAACTCTGCATCTTACAATTTAATAACTTCTTACTTAGGTTTACTTAGAATGAAGATTGGCGATGGAAGAATCTAATGGCAACGCCTAGGATTGAATACGCGTTGCGACCCTATAGAGCCACATGTTTTAAGCATTCCATTTTCATTTATCCAAACGAACTTTAACTATTCAAGCTTGAAAAAAATAAAAGAATTCTTTTAAAAACCCACAAAGAAGTTTATAAAATTTATTGTAAAATAAATCTCGAGAAACCTGGCATTCAGGCATGCCCAATTGTACATTTGGCTGTTGCCCCTAAATGACAACAACATGCATTTTTTCCCTCAACTGGGTCAAAAGGGTTGCGGTTTAAAACAGATTCAGCACATATTATGTACCACAATTTCTCATCAATTTATCAAATGATTTTCTTGGATAGGAGTTTAGCTAGAAATATGTATACATACACCATTGATATTGGAAACTAACATCATTTTTCGAACATGTTACCACGTAACAGCAAAGAAGACGTCACTGTAGCGTGTGCGAAAAATTACGGACCTTAAGAAGGAGATTCAACATAGGCAAAGTGGAGGTCGCGACCCACCTGTGATACTTGCTAAAAGTAAACGGGTAAGTAGACGCGAACACAACTCAAAATTAATGTTATTAAAATTTGATTATTGAATGTGTAAATAAAGAATTTCTGTTATCAAGATTTGAACATTGAATGTTTGAACAAACTAGAATACAACAAATCATTTGGTGTACAGAGATTGTAGCATCCTAAAGAGTATCCAACATATGCCTCACCCCCTAGCAAAATGGGTTCTTATGGTTGTACAACGCTGACTGCCGTAGAACACAATATATACAGTAATCAGGGCACGCCTTTAGCACGACGCGCGACATTGAAAGACACTACTCATATGACTTAAAATGGAAAATCTGAAATTAATCGAGAAGTTGACAACAACATTACACAGGACGGTATGGTTTCGGGCACCTCCTACCCACATGTTTACACCATCACAACCCCATCGGATAGGGGTCACGGGTATTGTTTCCCGGAGACACGTGTGTGTGTATGGATGAGGGTCCCTGGCATGTAGCATACCGGGTTCTAGAGGCGCGGTCGGGTAGTTGACGTGGCGGGGTACCCGCGGGTAGCAGTCTTGGTACCTTTATATTTTATAACTAAATATGATTGTTTATATGCATTTCAGTTTTTTATATCTAAGTTTATAATTTGAAGTACAAAAATGCAAAAGGAAAAAAAAATGAGGTTTGTGTTAAACATATTGTCTTCATGTCAACTTGTGAATATCCAAGTGTTTTGGTTCATGCGTCTTGACACATTCTTCGTGTTTGACCCGTTAGCCCACAAACATAAGTAGTTTTGTACCCTTAATAACTCTACCAACATCAACCGTACAAGTAAAAACGTTAATAGTTGAAAATTCATCGCATAGGCATTTGAGAATGGGTATGAGAGATAAGTCCATGAGTTAGCTAAGACACTAGAAGTATTAATAATTGAAACATATGTATACTATAAAATGATTAGTTAAAACTATTTTTTTGCGGATTAATGAATAACGATTGCTATATAAATACTAAAAAAACATATGCAAGTTTGGTCAGTGTCCACCTCGGGTACCTTCACAGGTAACACCTACCTGCTAGGCTACAACGACCCAGGTGCCAGTGTGCCACGGGTAGGGTGGCTTGGGTGATACAAGCCGAGCTGGGTGTGTGTAACTTTACATCATCGACATGGTGGACGTAGCGAATTAGATTTCATATTTTTACTAGAGAGTGTGTATGTTTATAATAACTTTAGTACCGTATCAATTGTACTATAATATAATATGTATGCATTTTATTATTAATAAATTTGTGTCACTACCCGGACTGGTACGCGTAATCTACTAGTTACTTATGGTTTGTGTTAATCTTAACTTGATGCTCTTTGAACGTTGCGTCACATGTTTCCGGCATTAACGACAGAAACCACCAAAAAGTTAAAATTTGTCGTGACACACGATTCAGCAAAAAATTAATCACTTGCCACAATTCAGGGAAAAAGAATCAATATCATGCATCGTCTTTTTTACATTGGAGAAACAAAAAATAGTGTTAGTACATAAATTCATAAAACTATTTAACTATGATATATGACAAGTTGACATGTTGACAATTAATTAACTAAATAAAAAACATTATTTAATACATAGAGTAATTATATATTATGTCCAAAGTACACAATTTCATTAACGAACGTGTATATATTTTTTTTAAGATGAGAAGTTTAGTTAGGATCCGCTTATTCAGGAGAATTATATAGCTCATTTCTTGAGTTCATTAATGTATTATGAGTTGACTTCAGATGAATTATTGATTTTTAAGAAGCAAATAAGTCAATAAGCTGTTTGTGTAATTCAAAAGTATCTTCTGTTTTGACTTTTGACTTTTGGTTTTTAAGGTTGGAAAAGCTGTTTTTGAGAAGTTAGGGATCCTGGCTTTTGGCTTTTAGAAAAAATTACAAATCTACCACTCATACAACAAATATTCACGATAAGTTAAGCAAAACACATAAAAAACAATAATTTATTGACTTTTTTACGTTTCTCATCCGGAAAGCTAATTCAAACACTTTTTTTAAACTCATTTTCAAAAAATAATAAGCCAATAAGCATTTTTGACCAAAAGCATTTTTGCATTTCCAAAGTTTAATGTATTATGTGACAAAAAAATGGTTAACTATTACACATTTTTTGAAGGAACATTAGGATAATGATGTGACAAAAAATGTCCTTTAGAGGGCATTAACCATTACCCATGGTCTTAAGGGCATGTGTAGTGGGGGGCTCTATTGGGTTTCACGGGGAATAGAATATTATAAAGTATTATGGGGGACCAGGCGTCACCCGAATTGCCCACGGGTACCAACTACCAGCAGGGTAACACCGCCGCCACCCACGTTGGTAGTGGTCCCGTGGACCGTTTTGCTGGTTCTATCTAACGGGCCGGTACCGGTTGTTATTTTAATTTTTGATTTTTATATATACTTTTTTTTGTGTTTTTACCGTTTGCCTTATTATTGTTAGTGTTAATATTTACCGTTTGGTTTATAGTATTATTACCACAATTATTTTAACCGTCTGTTTTGTAATTTAATTAAATAAAAAACATTAAAGATAAACATAAAAACTAAATTTCATTACTATTAAAAATTTTAAAAAAACAAAATACATTAAAATAAAAAAAACTAGAGTTGGCGCAACATTTGCCATGCCTCAATATGGTCAAACATGCTTTCGTATCGAGCCGCATATTCATTTGCGTGAACTTGATAGCCCACTCCGGTTCGATGCCCGGCTCCTCCCTCAACGTGTTCTCGTATAGAGTGGTCCATTGATCACACATTATGTTGAGATCGGCCCACTTCCGCGGCAGGTTCACTGTAGTCCGGTCATTGGGGCCGACATGGCGGGTGAAATCCGCCAGCACACTTTCCCAAAAACCCTCCGGGTGGGAGGCCCTAATGCGTCAACGTCGTATAAGAACCGGATCGGCTGAGACGTCTTTGTGGCAGACTACTAAGGCAATCTCTTCTTCGGGGGTCCAACGAGTCATCTTCGTGTGTGTTTCTTTGTATCTATGGTGGTAAAAGTGAGGTTTAACCCCACGGTTTGCTATCTTTATATATACAAATTTCGAACAGTTTGGTGGAACGGTGTCAATGCTATTTAATTCGATTGAACAGTTTCCAAATTGATAACACTGACCGTGAGGGAGTGGGATGGTTGAAATAGTAAAAGTAATTAAACCTTAATAACCGTGTGAAACAATAAAAAAAGGTTTATTGAAATTATAAAAAAAAATAAAAGAATCAGTGGAGTGCTGCCTCCAAATAAGTGTTTCAGTGAAGTAAATCAGTAAAGTGATGTGGCAGTGCATCATTGGTTAAAATCAGTTAAGTTGAAAAAAAAAAACTATGTAAGCACCCCTTGCTCCCTTAGAATGGGCTCCATGTGGCTTTATGAGAAAATATGGGTGTAATGGGAAAGGGCTTCATAGGCTTTATAAATGATCGGGTAATATTTCTTTTATTTAAATAATTATATTCATAATAATAGTAATAATAATAATAATAATATTAAAAGAAAATTTATTAAATTAAAAAATAATAAAAAAATATGAAATATTTAATAATTATATGCTACAAAATATAAAAATATATTTTGAGATCCATATTATAATATATATTTACATTCTAAATATTTTAAAGATTAGTATGATGATAATCATATGTATGTATGTTATTTATTACAATTTAATATATTAAATATTTCAAAAAACATAAAACTGTAAAAAAAGTATAAAATAAATATATACATGCAGATACCAACGGGTATACCTCAAACCTGCGGGTATGCTTTATACCCGACAGATAATAAAACGGTATGGAATGAGATCTTATAACCGGGTATGGTATTAGCTAAACCCGACCCGTTGCGTTTTTCTTCTATAAAATGACACGAAAGTGTACTCATCACTATCAGCATTCTAATTAAAAGGTTAAATACAATGGTATGAAAATATGTGTTTTCCATTTTTAAAAGGTTACGTAACTTTTATTTGGTGACGTCGTGATGGTTCCGTCACACCTCCTTGCATGCTATAAGTATAAATAAAATATTTATACCTTTCTAAATTACGTAATTTAAATAACCTATGAAAAATTTTCTGGAATTTTTAAATTTTTCGGTCACGTACTATATATTCTGAATTGACTTTAATTCATCAAATTGCAGATCTTCGTTAATACTAGATCTAGAAAAACATTGACATTCAGCTGAGTTTATAGAAATTTGATCAGAATGGGTTCACACGATTATGTAATCCACGATCTACCGATTTACAAAGCTGCATTACTTGGCGATTGGGACTCTGTAAGTGAAAGCTTCGAACAGGATCCAGCGCTGATGACGAAACAAATAGCACTGTGGTGGGAGACGCCATTAATCATCGCGGTGGGAACGAATCGTTCTCACCGTTTCGTGGAGAAGCTTGTGGAACGTATTGTTGCCGTGGGTGCAAAGGATGAGATGTTTAAGGCGAGTTATGAAGGAAACAACCCGCTACATTATGCTGCTAAGGTTGGAAACACGACTGCTGCAAAGCTTTTGGTGGAACTGAACCCCGATATGACTCGAGTTCAAAATAAGCATGGTGATACGCCGTTGAAATTTGCGGCGTCGCATGGAAACAAGGAGATGCTAAAATACTTGTTGACGGTGACTCGGGATATACTTCCTGATGAGACAGGTGTTAGTCCCTACTCCGGAGTCGCTGGCGGAGATCTCATTGCTTTCACAATTATGGCTGGATTATACGGTAAGTCCAACTTCATTAATTCTTCTACACTCATAAATTAAGCACCGATTCTTACATGTTAATTAATTTATAAGTTATACAAGGATTGAATTAATCGGTGATGCAGATGTGGCTTTAGATATCATTAATATGCACCCAGACATCGTGTTGCAAGTCAATAGCTACGGGAAGACGGCTTTGCAAACGTTAGCGCAAAAACCCGATACTTTTCCAAATGGAAGCACGCTTGGATTTTGGGGAGGTTTTATCTATTCATGTAACCTTTCTTTTAAACTCTCTATATCACAAATTTTTTTTTTTAAATGGTAAAAATTGTCACTTGTAACTTTGTCAGTATAAAGCCCCCCTTATTTATTGGTCCACGTGACAGCTGAGTCAGCATGGAGAGATAAAGTGAAAAGGGGTGTAGTGGTGGGGCTTTATTTATAAAGCCCCTATTAATATTTTATTGAGAGAACTACACGGATAGTCCCTGTGGTTTATACGTTGTAACATGTTAAGGTACTAACTTTTTTTTAACTCCTTAAGGTCCTATGGTTTACATTTGGTAACATGTTGAGATACTAACATTAACTGCCGTTAAAAACTAACAGATTCCGTTAAAAAGTTAAGGTTGAGGGACTAAATTTGCCAAATTGTGAAAGTTTTAAAAATTCTTTCTTCCCCACCCACCACCACCGCTGCCATCCAACGCCACCCGCCGCCACCCAGCATCGTCGCTACCCGCCACTCACCACCTTCACCTACAGCAAAAATGTGTTGAAAAGTTTCAGCAGAACAGTGCCAAGGGTAGGCAGGTGATGGAGAGGATGTGTAAATACTTGGAAGCTGAATCTTCTTCAGGAGGTTTTCTGTCTAGTGGTAGTTTTTGTTTTTTGTATTTTGTTTTTCTTATATTAGTATCTAAGATAAGATACAGATACATAATAACCACTTGGGTTAACTAAAATCGTACAACCTTTAGGAACCCGAGACTTCACAAAAAAATCTTTTATTTGAATGATATATCTACTCTAGCAAGTTTCTGTACATTTATATAAGATGCGTCATTTATTTTTGTCAGCTTACTTTTACAATAGCTCATAAGCTATTTAAATCGAAGCATATCCGTTGGGTGGGTGAAGGTGGTGAGTGGCGGGTAGCGACGATGCTGGGTGGTGGCGGTGGCGTTTGATGGCAGCGATGGTGGGTGGCGGTGGTGGTGGGTGGGGAAGAAAGAATTTTTAAAACTTTCACCATTTGGCAAATTTAGTCCCTCAACCTTAACTTTTTAACGGAATCTGTTAGTTTTTAACGGCAGTTAATGTTAATACCTCAACATGTTACCAAATGTAAACCATAGGACCTTAAGGAGTTAAAAAAAAAGTTAGTACCTTAACATGTTACAACGTATAAACCACAGGGACTATCCGTGTAGTTCTCTCTATTTTATTATATCTTTTAAATTAAAAAAATAATAAAAAATAATAAAGAGAGAGAGAGAGAGTATTAGGTGGCATGCAATGATTGGAGAGGGTTTTGAAGATCAGGCGTTAATTTGATAACGCCAAAAGCATTTTTTGAAAAATAAAGCCCCCCCGTTTCGGTGTTGGAGGGGGGGGGGCGCTATTTTTTTTTTCATGACAACGCCCTCCACTACGGAGGGTCTAATATGAAAAATCAAATATTTTGTCTGATCTAAATAGTTTTGAAAGTTTGTGTACAAGCATAAGGAATGCCTTTCATGGTGTTCATATGGTACAAGCATAATAAAACGATTCGCATTTTGAAGTAGGAAAAATAGGTGATTTTTTATGACAGTGGATAGAAAACTTTTGATCTAATAGTAGTAATTACAGGGTAGTTTTTTATGGTGTATTATATTGTGTTAGTATCTTACTTGTACAATGTAATGTACATTTTTGGGTGATGAATATAAGTTGTCTGTCGTAAAAAAACTATGATAATTATTACATTTATTAAGCATAAAGACTAGATGAATAAGCTTGATAGATGAAGAGTGTTTGAGTAATTGCTAGTAATAATATGTAACATTGGTTAATGCAAAAATGTTTATTACCTTGTATTTTTGTACCGTTTTTTTAAATAATCTGCTGAGTTTAATACTTTTGTTTTGGATATGGTTTTCAATTAAATTTTTGTTTTGTTTGTTTGACGCAAGTGATAACTGTGAAGAAGAGTGATGGTGAAGAAGTCAAAATGTTGTCAAATATATTTAACAAGGTATAGTAGTATAGCTAACTACTTTTCATTCTTTCATTTATATATTACAAAATGACACCCAAATTATATAAAGACTCCTCCTAACCCATATGATATTTTTTCTATTTAACAGGTTGTTGCTAGATTTTGGAGTGCCCTTCAATTCATCGGTACGCTGTGCCATTACAATTACAACTGTTTATGGTTATATGTAGCAATCTCATCTTTAAATTCTGACATACATTTTGTAACCGTAGCTCCAACAATAAAAATTATTCATGATACCAAAGTACAAGATTACCAGAGCAGCTTACTTATAAAACGTATATGCAAAATTGTTATCGGAAAGGTGGATCACGATATCGCTTGGAAGATTTTAGGATCTGCAATGGCTACAGCGGTCAGATATGGGGCTGTTGAGCTCATTGAAGAATGCATAATAACCTACCCATGCATAATGTGGTATGATGTTGATGGGTTTCATCTATTACTTGAAGCCATCAAATATCGCCAAGAACGAGTGTACAATCTTGTGTACCAAATGTCAGGCCACAAAGCATTTGCAGCATCACAGTTTGATGCCAAAAATGACACTGCATTACATATGGCTGGAAAGTTAGCTCCAGATGATCGACTTACTGTTTTGACGGGTGCAGCTTTGCAAATGCAACGTGAGCTTCAATGGTTTCAGGTGATCATGTTGGAACCATTATTTTTGCCTTATGTTCAGGGACCTAGGTACATAGGGACCTACGGGTTCGGTTGAACCCGTACTAAAAATTCTTTTCAGTGTTATAT
The DNA here is from genome assembly GCA_032199755.1 of Ambrosia artemisiifolia. Taxonomy (NCBI): domain Eukaryota; kingdom Viridiplantae; phylum Streptophyta; class Magnoliopsida; order Asterales; family Asteraceae; genus Ambrosia; species Ambrosia artemisiifolia. Next base: position 50,797,163 of record CM063525.1, on the reverse strand, counting down.
ATACGCTCCGGATATTCACACAATGTTGGATTTTATCCATACAACCCTATACGGGCCGTAGAGCTCTCTACGGGCCGTCTAGGGTTTAAATGCACTCCAACAACCCACCTCTACGGACCGTAGAGGCCTCTACGGGCCGTAGAGGTTACCCTCATTTATTGCACTGACACCCTCTACGGCCCGTAGAGGGTTGTGCAAACCTAATTTTTTGTTCTTATGTAAATAACATACCTCTATATATATGTGTATTTCGACATCACGCCCGTAGAAAATTCGATATCAAATCCATAAAAACATTTACATCGAACCCACAGGGGTTACATAGGGGTACACGGGTGTAACCCCAGTTTTATATAGGTGTACACGGTTTTCATGGGCTTTCATTCTACTCCCTCCCCCCCCCCCCCCCCCCCACACACACACATATATAGGAGAGTTAATTTGAGAACTCATATATTGTGTGCGAACCGCGAGTTCTCGATAAAAACCATTCAAATTCAAAATTTATTTATTTATTTTTACACTTATCATTATTACTAAATACCACCTAAAAATTAATTTATGCGTAAAAATTTAAACGTATACAAAAATAAATTATTTTTACACATATGTAAACTTACAATTTAGACATGTACAACTGTTTTCATTAACACGTGCGTAAAAAAAATCCATTTTCAAGAACTCATAGAAATTCTAAAAAATGTTAGGAAAATCCATTTTCAAGCAGTGGCGCAGCATAGTTGGGGCGGGGAGGGGCGCGCGGCCGACCCCCCCGGATTTTCGCGCAGAAGTTCCGATTATATAGTATTCGTATAGACAATTTTGAAAATATAGGGTTTCGATCCCCCCGGATTTTCGCGCAGAAGTTCCGATTATATAGTATTCGTATAGAAAATTTTGAAAATATAGGGTTTCGACCCCCCGAAACTGGTTTTCGATCCCCCGAAAATAGTGACTTCCGACCCCCCGGTGACTTCCGACCCCCCGAACCTGCGGGTCAAGCTTCGCCACTGTTTTCAAGGTCCAAGAATTGTTTTATAAATCGAAAATTAAAATCATCCGGTCCCGAGGCTTTGTCATCCTGGCCCGCAACCGAAAACCAATTCCTTTATTTCCTCCAAGTAAATTGAGACATTAAGTCCTGCGCATCCTCATCTGATCACCTCTTTCTTGACTTCTATCGGTTTAGTTATCCGTTCCCCATCAACCAACAAATAAGGGATACAATTACTCGACCTTCTCTTATTGTTCACCCCGTGAAAAAGATACTTGAGTTGTCATCTTATTAAACATGGTCATAATGTAATAAATAAATTTCCTAAAAAAGAGAAGGAATTTAAGGCTGTTTGATTGGCCAAGAAGTTGTTCTTTTTCTTCTAAGATAAGTCTTCTTCTCCCTATACAAATGACAGTGACACAGGTATTTATAACCATTGTTATTGACAGTTATTTAATTGTCTAATGACCGTTACATGGTGGGTAAAATAACTACCTTTTGAACCGTTATATTTATCCTAATACATATTTTGACTTTTACAGTTTGACTTTCTATAATGCCTATTTGACTTCGAATTTTTTGCAATAATAGGTAAAAATCAAGATGGAAGAATGTTTTTTAGGTGTTGCATGGGAAAATTTGTGAAACTAGGTAGATCGCTAGTTCAACTAGCGAGCTTCAAAATCTGATTTTGAAAATCGCTGGTCCATTCAGCAATCTTCATTGTAGTTCGCTAGTTAAACCAGCCATCTTCAAACATTGTTGAAACCAATTAACGAAACATAATAAGAGAAGATAAGAAATACAATGAAGATCGCTACTTGGGTCAGCAATCTTTGAAGATGGCTAGTTCAACTACCGAACTACAATAAAGATTGCTGAATGGACCAGCGATCTTCGAAATCAGATGTTGAAGTTTACTAGTTGAACTAGCGATCTACAGCTAGTTTCACAAATTTTCCCATGCAACACCCAAAAACACTCTTCCATCTTGATTTTTACCTATTATTGCAAAAAATTCTTTGACTTTCTATTTGATGTCAATTTTTACGCCAACATACAGCAGTTGCCTCATATTTGTTCTTAACAAATACCATACATTTTTGGGCAGGAAGTGCAAAAACTTGTAGAACCTTCATATAAAGAAGCTCAAAACAAAAACTATCAGACACCAAGAATGGTTTTCCATGAAGCACATAAAGATTTATATGCAGAAGCGAAAGAATGGATGAAAAACACAGCATCTTCGTGTACTGTGGTAGCAGCTCTCCTGGTAACAATGGCATTTGCAGCTGCGTTCACTGTCCCAGGTGGAAATGAAGACGATGGCAAACCGTTGTTCGTAAAAAAAGTAACGTTTATGCTTTTTATTGTAGCAGATGCCTTTGCATTATTTTCATCAACCACTTCAGTGTTGATGTGTTTAGGGATCCTTACTTCCGGATTCGCAGAAGTCGACTTCCTTTATGCCTTACCAAAAAGATTGACGATTGGACTTCTTTCATTGTTCATATCAATAGCCTCAACTATGATTGCATTCAGCTCGGTTCTTGCACTTGTGCTTCAAGGTAGAGTTACATGGATTGCAGCTCCACTTGTTATAGCTACGAGTATTCCAGTGTATTTATTTGGCTGGTTGCAATTTCCTTTACTTGTGGAGCTAGTTAAGGCCACATATGGAAGAAGTGTTTTTCACCAACAGAATGTTCGAATGGTTCATTAGTGTTGGGTTTACTCGGGTTTGTTCGTGGGTCACGGGTTATGGATTCGGGTTATCAAATGGTATTTTTATTGTTATGGTTTTATTGGTTTGCTTGCATGGAATAAACTAAATTCACAGTGGTTCACGTGGGTTTAGATGGCAAAATCTTTGAATAAAATTTAGTTGGACATGGTAATAGTTTGACCGAATTGCAAGGAGGTGTACGTTGGTGATGGTTGAAATAATGGGTCATTAGCTGTTACCATATTTTTAGTTTGAATAGTATTTCCTTTCTCACTTTATGTATAAGACTATAAAAAGTCATATTGTTTATTGAATAAAATAGAGAACTTTTGCATTTTCCATTTGCTTTCACTTTCATGCAAGTTTCGTACATATATTTTCTTTTGTATTTGTGAGTACTAAAACACCATTTAAAGAGTGAGCTCTGTCTGAACCACAACCAACAATTAGCTCGTTATATATTCTGCAAACATTAAACTACGAAAACCATAATGATTCGATAAACAACACTACCTGTTTTGCATGTATACATGTTCGAATCGGCAATTTACAACAATGAAATAACAATGATAATATGTGCAGAAATATTAGAGAGTGTTTGAGAGAGATTGACAGAAATCGATGATGACATTGATAACATTAGGTCCTATTTATACAATACTAAACGATGTGTTATTGAACCATCACAACCGTTGACCCATTAACTGCCTATAACTGCCATATCAATCGGTGGGAACTTAACCGATTGTAACTACCAACTAATGACCCATGTGACTTATTCTTATCTATACATTGTCACAATTGATAATGAGGCATGTTATTTACACAAGAACAAAAATTAGGTTTGCACAACCCTTTACGGGCCGTAGAGGCCTCTACGGCTCGTAGAGGGTGTCAGTGCATTAAATGCAAAACCCTCTACGGGCCGTAGAGGCCTCTACGGCCGTAGACATGGGGACCATCAATGAAAAGACTGACTTGCAATGTGTCAGTCTGAAAAGCAACCCATCTATGGGCCGTAGAGGCCTCTACGGCCCGTAGACAGAGATAGTCCTCTACGGCTCGTAAGGCCCTCTACGGCTCGTAGAGAAAATGGTCTCTACGAGCATTTTTCAGCCATCTATGGGCCGTAGAGGTTTTTTTTAGATTGTGTTGGAATGGATGTGTTGAGTTTTTTTATAAAAAGTAAAATAGCATAAAAATATATATTTTTCACTTAATAATAATTAGACATCTTTATCTTAACCATAAATTGTTAATCTAATATCAAGCAGCGGAAATACATCCGTAACAATCTTATAGAACACGCTCTTGATTCCTACTAGCTAATATATGCTTACACAAACAAAGAAGACCCAATATATATGTTACATATTAAATGAAAAAAAAATTGTAACTGTCGATACGGTTGGAGTTTCAGGGACCCGAATAGAGGAACTGGAAGGCCACAGGATAGATGATCATACTGCATTCAAAGATAAGTGATACGAAGGTGTAACTATTCGTAGGGTTGAAGTTTCCAGAACTTAAATGAAGGAACCAGATGGCCATACGATATTTGATCATTATAAGCACTCTGATAAATGAAGCGAAGCTGACCTGACAGGGTCACGAAGCGACAATCTTATAGAACACGCTCTTGATTCCTACTAGCTAATATAGGCTCACACAAACAAAGAAGACCCAATATGTTACATATTAAATAGGATAAACAAATTGTTTTTCACTTAATAATAATTTAGTACTAGATTATACCCCAGGAAAGTCCCGGGGTTGAGAAATCTAATATGACATATCAATTTTACATATGAAATAAAATGATAATAAAACGTTATTTAACCAAAAATAATACTCTCAAACAAAACAATTGTCTGTATAAACTAAATTCCATACCTAAAAAAACTATTAAATTTAACAACAAAACTGAAGAAATGACTTATCCATCCGATTAAAGTTACTATTGGAACAATCAAAAGTAACAAAATTCAATACCTAACTAGACATCTTTCTCTTAACCATAAATTGTTACTCTAATATCAAGCAGCAGAAATAAGAACTCAAAAATTTTTTATAAAAAAATTGTTGATTATGCTATTTTACTTTTTATAAAAAAAAAACTTAACACATACATTCTAACACAATCTAAAAAAATATAAAAAAATAAATAAATAAAAACTCTATACGGCTCATAGAGGCCTCTACGGGCCATAGAGGGGATCACAATCATTGGTAGTCAAGACTGAACCTCGTACCTCGTTTTTCATATTCATCTACGGCCCGTAGAGGCCTCTACGGGCCGTAGATAAGTCAAAAATTGATCTCTACGGCCCGTAGAGGCCTCTACGGGCCGTAGAGGGTTGTGTGAATAAAATTCACCCTTGTGTGAATGTCCGGAGCCTTAATAATAAACATAATACTAACTTATGATATGATGAATAATGATTATTTTCCAACAATCACCCCCTAATCTTTGATTCATCATAACATAATATTCCTGATTAATCTTCACTGCTTGAGGTCTTGGATCTCTTCTTTGGAGGAAGATCACAACTCTGCCACTCCTTATATCCCATCTTGAATTCTGCATTATCTTCATTGCTTTCCACCTTCAATTCCCTTCCTTTAAACTTTAGATGATACCAGTTAAGTATCTCTAAATACTGATTGTATGTGACCCTTATATCCTCCACAATTCCATCGCTTTTCATCTCCCTTGGCAGCCCATATCAATACCCCATTCTAATTGCAACTTGATAGCATCATATCCACCAAACCTTTCAACTATCATGTAAATATCTAGCAAATCTATCTTTCTTCCCATGTGATCTTTTGGTGGTATTGGCATAGAAGTATTTATTTCTAAAAATGGTTTCAGAAACCAAGAAACTGTTCTTTCAAATTCTGCTTTGAACTTGATCATGTGCCTGTCAATCTGTGTTGCAATATGGATCATATCCATAAGTGTAGTGCAGTCTTCTAAGATTGAGTTCTTCGGATAGAGACTTGAACCCTTTTGTTGACTTGAACCCGGTGCACTTCTATCCTTATTGATGTGGAATTGTTGTTGATGTTCCTTTAATGCCCTTCTCTCATAATCCTTGTCCATCATGACGAATTCTTCCACTTTTCCTTTTCCTTTTTGTTTCCTCTTGTATTCCCTTTCGTTTTCTTCAATGTTTGGACATGAATATGGTGCATGAATTTCATTACAATTCCAACAGTGGACATTCGGTTTAATAGAGGAGGGTCTCTCATATTCTTTTGTGATGTAACAAACATCACCATCATACTTGATCTTGAATCCTTCCGAGATCAATTTTTCCACACTTAACACATTCCTTCTAAGTGTTGGGATGTAATAGACATTCCTTATTGTGTGGATCTGCCCTTTACTATATATCTCTACACAACCTTTTCCTTTGTAGAGATCCCTCTTGAACCCTTCATAATTGCCCTCTATACAGAATGATTGTTCTAAGTTCCTAAACAAATGTTTGTAACCGGTGGCATGTTGTTGCCTTTTAAGGCTTGCATACCAGATATCATTCCATGTCATCCCATCTGTCCCCTTTATCATGAATTCTATCTTTCCTATTCTTTCTGGACAGTATTTTCGATAATGAAATGGTTGGCTGCAATAAGAACAACACATACCCTTTGGATACTTCCAATCGATCTCTTTATTCCCATAGCCTTTGTTGTTATAAACTACCTGATGTTCTTTTCCTTTGTTTATCGCATACTTTATGTTTCTGTTAGAATCCATGAAGGAAGATATGTTCTGATTACCTTTAATCCCTTAATTCCACTGATGATCAACAAGATCATGCAACTTCTCCTTGCCAAATCGCCTTTGAGAATTGCTTCGGAATGAGGGTGACTCACTACACCCACAGGCCTTGTAACCCCCACTAAATTCTTCTTCCTTTACTTCAACATAGAATGGATTCTTGTGTAGCCAAATCACTTGACTTTTCCCTTCACTGGTTCCACGATCTTGTGGCTCTGATGCCATGTTCGAATTGGCAGTTTACAATAATGAAATAACAATGATAATATGTGCAAAAATATTAGAGAGTGTTTGAGAGAGATTGACAGAATTCGATGATGACATTGATAACATTAAGTCCTATATATACAATACTAAATGGTGTGTTATTGAACCATCACAACTGTTGACCCATTAACTGCCTATAACAGCCATATCAATCGGTGGGAACTTAACCGATTGTAACTACCAACTAATGACCAGTGTGACTTATTCTTATCTATACATTGTCACAATTAATAATAAACATAATACTAACTTATGATATGATGAATAATGATTATTTTCCAACAATACATGTTGGTATTATATATATATATATATATATATATATATATGTATCCTAAATATTTCTTACAAGCTTACATTTGAAATGTCAGAAGCAATGTTGGAAATCATTTGGGGTTCGGCTAACTTGAAATGAAACAGATCGATCTGGCTTGCTCGGCCCAGATGAAACTGTGTAAGTGAAGATGCTTTACCATTTTGGGTTTGTTGATAAGAGTCATGTTATTTACACAACACCACTTTTCAAATTTGCACAATCTTAAACGGCCATAGAGGCCTATATGGGTCGTATATGTTGATTCAGGCCCCTTTGCAAACACACAAACTTACTTGTGCTTTGAACGCTCAAATATGAAAGGAAGGAAAAGATATAGAAGACTACAAAATTGCCTGCTTATTCAACACAAGTACAAGGTTATATATATCCTTATATGACACCACACACTATAAATGACTTATTTCCCACTATCTCCTCACTTTTAGCTACAATCCAAATTTTTAGCTCCTATTTCGAACAACACAACCTACTTTTTCAACCCTTTATTTAATAACTAAATAAACAAGTTAAACCAAATAATAAAAACCATATAAGTCAAGATTAATGCTAACATTCACCCCCTTAATCTTGACTATCTCAGTCTTGACACAAGAACCACGCAGGTTTAGTCCTCCTCTTTCTCTTTCTAACGTGAACCCTTTCGGTCTTCTACTCATGGTTCGGTCTAATGTGAACATTTTCGGTCTTTGTTCACAATCGGTCTTTCTTTCGGTCTAAGCTTTTCAATAAAAATTTTGTTCGGTCTTCGGTCTTTCATGGTGCGAACCTCCGGTCACTGTAACACCCATAGTCTCGATCTGCAATCAACCACTCCGGTTTCGGGTTCACAATTTCGGTCTATGGTCTTTTTGCAATAACTACTGGTCAGAGTTACCTCAGTCACGTCGTTCGGTCTGTCACGGCTTCGGTCTTTACGTTATCCCACCGTAATTCACTTTCCAGCAGTGGTCTTCGGTCTTTCTTTCAAGCCTTCAGTCTTGTCTCGCTGGTGCTTTTGAACAATAACGAGTCGAGCCGATTTTATTCTTCGGACTCCATGCTGCTTCATTCGATTTTTTTCAACATGCCAACATTTCAATCTTTCTCTACGCAAATTTCATTATCCTCCCTGCTAGCTTGCTTCCAACTCCTTTTTTTAATTTCCTTCTAATTGTACCAACAACCAACCGTCCACTTGAGATCCTTGTTGGCTTCAATTTACGTGGACATCGGTTTCTTTCCGTTTTCTTTCTAATCAATCTTGTTTGTTCGGTCAAAGCTTCAAAGTCAAAAACAAACACACGAACTTTTCTTCGTCGGTCTAAAATTTATTCGTCGTTGTTCACTATCACTGATACTTTCTTCCTTTCCCGCTGGTTTCTTCTCTAGCGACGGTCTTGCAATCTTCTCAGGCGTCCCTCCGGTCTAGGTCACCTGAATCGATCTTCAATTGCTGCTAAAGCAGCCAATCGTCACCCCACTGTCGCCATTACATAAATCGACTCTTTTTTTTTCAAGCTGATCATATCGACCAGTTTTATCTCTTTCTTTCGGTCATCTTTCTTGCAAGTTCTTCACATGAACTCGTCCCTTCCGTCGAACCCCAACGACTTCTATGATTTCCGCCTCCGACTCTCAAACTGGCAACACCTTCTTTAACCTTGCTCTGATACCAATCGTTAGTTCAGGCCCCTTTGCAAACACACAAGAAATACCTTTGTTGTAAACTTACTTGTGCTTTGAATACTCAAATATGAAAGGAAATAAAAGATACATAAGACTAAGAAATTGCTTGTTTATTCAACACAAGTAAAAGGCTATATATAGCCTTAGACTATAAGGAGTGCAGGGAGGGGGGAAAGAGGGGGATGCAGCGCCATGTGGTACTTGTGAGGTCTACGTGTGAAAGGTGAAAATTATTATTATTATTAATGTGTGTTGAAAAAAATTCAGCCAATCACAAACAAGATGGTACCCGCCCCACACCAGTGGAAATTCTCCCGCCCTAGGGGCTCCCCCCCCCCCCTCCACGCCCAACAGGGGTGGTTTATAGGGTCGGGTTCTGGTTCATGTAAAAATTTCGGGTTTGGGTCGGGTTGGACCAACCAACCAACCAGCGAACCCGACCCGTTAAGCACCCCTAAGTACAAGTGATAAAAAAACATAGATAATCAAGTCTTCGTTGATAATGGAGTAATTCTCGTCTTTATTTAACGCATTCATTTGATAATAAATACCTGGGTTTTAAAATACCCTACGGGTAGGGTCGGGTTCGGGTATTAATGTAACGCCCCAAAAACCCGTTTCATTTAAAGACGTTGAGAGGCGGGATTTATATAACAAGATTGAGTCAAGAGGTTATAAGTTGGAGGGTGGATATTGTCAAATACCCAAAGTCCATATAACAATTGATAAATTAGGGGCAACAAAAACACACACACAAGTGTGTGTTTTGGTCGATCATCAGGAAGAAGAAAAAGGGCTCCAACCCTAGTTCAACAACCAACTCAATCTAGCAAGGATTCAAAGGGGAAATCGATGCATGAGCCAGAAATCGACCCTTCAAGGTCGATGAAACCCTAAGGTACCTTTTGTTTGGTAGAATTTGATGTATAATTCGTGTAGGGTTCGAACCCCACATGAGGGTTTGAAGAAAACACGTAAAATTCGTATTATGGCTTGATGGTAAGTGGTATTGACCATCCCTAATGGTTTAGAGATGAGTTAACCACCAAGAGTTTGTTTATATGCATAGATGATGTTGTTGGGTTTTCATTAGAGCTTAATGTTTCTAAATTAGTTGTGAATCCATGTAATTGTAAGAATGATGTGTAGTAGATGACATGCATATGGAAGTTTTGGTTATGATTGAAGGTGATTACTCATTTGGTGGAATGCGTGTATTAGGAGCTTGTACATTGAGCTTAGAATGTTGTACGCACACCATCTCTTTGATGAAATGCCTAAATAAGTATTATATATGAATTTGTATGCAAAACTCGACAAAGTATGAGAGTAATATGATAATTGGTGAAATTGATAGTAGGTTAACATAAGGATTTCATCTTAAAGAGTAATCATGTGGGGACTTGGTTGATTGTATGTTATGGTAGGAAGTATGCATTAGTAGTGTGTACACTAATGCTTAAATACTATGATTGGAATGATGAATAATCTTGCATGATAATGAGATAGGAATGTGATGTTTATGGTGTGTTTTATGTGATCTAGTCATCAATATGGACATATGTTCTAAGTAGGAAGTTTGTATAGTTGGAACTTGACTTTCTGAAAAGTCAACAATGGATGACTAACATGGTTATGTTTGCTAATATGATTGTGGGATTAAGGAAATCATGTGATATATGTTAGATTATCTAGGTGACATACTTGATGATATGTTGGATTGCTTGATTGATAAACAATGTAGTAGTTGATCATGTGATATGCATATTAGTAGTTGACCAATGAAAGTCATGGGAACAAGTAAGTGTAAGACGATTGATAGTATGCGTAGTTGTGTATACTAACGGAATGGTGGGAATGATAACATGAATGCATAGGCAACATGGGCTCAAGCACAAGTGGCTAATGGGTCAAGTGGAGGCAAGTAGCAAGCATCAACTTGGAGGACATAAGGTAAGTGGTTCTTATTCCACTTAGGATAATGAATCTTAACATGTATATGTGTTTGTAAGTAATATGAGGACCGTGAGATGATGGAACGTAAATAACGAGGTTAAGGCTTGAATTGGAGTTTATAATGGAATAAACGTGGCTTCGAATGAATCGGCGTGGACGGGTCTATAAGGGGTGGAAAGGAGAAACAAAATGGGAATGTGCAGAGTCCACCGTAAGGGTACGGTGGCACCGTTCCCTTACGGTAGCCCCTGCACCAATTTTCCACCGTATGGCAGTGGTATCCCACCGTAGGGGTTTGGAGGCCCACCGTAAGGGTACGGTGGCCCCTGGAAAGAAATGTTAATTTCTAGCAATTTTTGATGTTTTGCTTATGTGTGCGACCCGTAATTGCGTTTAATGCACCAATTAACATTGTTGGACCTTGTGTGGGACTTTGTAAGTGTGTAGCATGTAATAGTAACGTTGGTTTGTAAACATGATCATAGTACGAAATGGTACGAGTGCGTGTAGTTTAATTGATGCATTGGTCGACGACATCAAATACGGTAAGTAGGTTACCATGATTATGTAGATTGTAGATGTGATGTACATATGTGTTCTCATTCTCGGGTTAGAGGGAGAGAGTTTCTTGTGCGTATGGTGGTATTATAGGCGGGAATTGTATACTTGTATGAATGGTGGTATTATAGGTGGAAGTTGTATACTCGTATGTATTGCAGAATTATGCGAAAGAATTGTATGCTTGTATGCATTGTAGTATTACATGTAGGAGCTTATGCTAGTATGTATTATGGTATTGTAGGTAGAGGTATATGCTTGTATGAATTGTAGCATTACATGTGGAAGTTATACTTGTACGTATTGTACGTTTTGTAGTAACACATGTGAGAGTTCTATACTTGTATGTATTGTATGTATTGTAGTAACACATGTGGAAGTTCTATACTTGTATGTATTGTATGTATTGTAGTAACACATGTGGAATTTCTATACTTGTATGTATTGTATGTATTGTAGTAACACATGTGGAAGTTCTATACTTGTATGTATTGTATGTATTGTAGTAACACATGTGGAAGTTCTATACTTGTATGTATTGTATGCATTGTAGTAACACATGTGGAAGTTCTATACTTGTAAGTATTGTATGTATTGTAGTAACACATGTGGGAGTTCTATACTTGTATGTATTGTATGTATTGTAGTAATACATGTGGGAGTTTATACTTGTATGTATTGTAGAAGTGCATGTAGGGGATTATATCCTTGTATATATGTATGTATGTATGTATGTATAAATGTACATATTGCGAGGTTAATAACCCTTGTTATGAGAATGATAAGAGATGCAGGTATGTAAATACGATTGCAAGAGGCATGGAGGTTCGGATCGGGGTAACCCACCTGAACTTGAGAGAAGGATTTTAGACAGGATCACAGAGTATTGTGGGATGCTACTTCGTGTCATGAATAGATTATATGAGGTCACTCATTGAACTAACGGACTGGTTATGTGGTGGATGCAGGTTGTCTGGTTTACCTAACTTCTTCAAGGGAAGGATGGAGATCGAGCGAGGAGGCGGATTGTACGCGGTCACGGATACATAACCAATAGAGTTGAGTCACATTGAATGTATTATGGAATAATCTAAGATGTAACACCAAAATCCTCAGTAGAACCGGTTTTCTAAACAATTAAGATTGTTTTATAAATGAATTTTTTGGTTGGTATTTTTCCGCTGCGACTTTTCTGTAGATCAGAATTAGGGTGTTACAAGTTGGTATCAGAGCCCTGGTTTGAGTGAAATCTAGTACAAGGAAGTATGTACTCGAACTCAAACTTGTGTGCTCCTGAATGAAACGACCCGTACAATCCAAGGCTCGATCAAGACCCAAAGGTAGAATTTAATATTAACTCACATGACATGTTAAAAACTAATTGTGGTGTTTATGTTAAGGTGAGCTTTTGTGGATAATGAAGAGATCTCAAAGACACGATCCAAGATAGATCTCGGGGATTGTAGATGAGATGGCATAATCCCAGGTACGCGATAATTAACCATTGGTACCGGTGGGAGGAAAATCCTCAGGGATGGTAAAACATAGAAGGAGAAATAACCATGTTGTTTAGGAAATTGAAATACGGCACGAAGCTGAAAACCAGTCCCCAGGCATAAGGTAATGATTACATGAAGGCACGTGAGTAGCATGTGGACTGTACACCTGGCCAGTGCACAAGAAGCATGCGATGCACGTGAGACCATGAGAATCATTACAGGTATGCCCGGTGGAATTGGAAAGTAAGTAGTCGTGTGGGTGAGTAGTTGGAATGAAAAGTTTGGGTCCGTAGACAAGTACGGATCAAATCAAAATAATAGAAATACCCTTTGTGGGTTAAAGTGGTGAATGACCTTAATGGGTCAAGTGGTAGAATTACCCTTTATGGGTTAAAATAGTAGAATTGACCTTAAAAGGTCAAATGGTGGAAAAGCCCGTGTGGGTTAAAGTAGTAGAAGCGACCTTAAAAGGTCAAATGGTGGAAAAGCCCGTGTGGGTTAAAGTAGTAGAATTGACCTTAAAAGGTCAAATGGTGGACAAGCCCGTGTGGGTTAAAGTAGTAGAATTGACCTTAAAGGGTCAAATTGTGGAAAAGCCCGTGTGGGGTAAAATAGTAGAATGACCATGATGGGTCAAAATGGTGGAAAAGCCCTTATGGGTTAAGATGGTAGAATGACCATGGTGGGTCAAAATTGTAGAAGTACCCTTGTGGGTCAAATTGGATGGAAAGACCTTAGCGGGTCATAAGGGTTGGGAGGACCTTAACGGTTCTTAGGGTGGAAATCATGTATGATAGGTAGGAGAACCCTAATGGGGCAAGGTTGGAAGGACCTTGATGTGTAAGGATGGGTAATAATATACGGTAGTTAAGATAGAAACAGATTGTAAAGGAAAGAAAGCACATGATTGGACATTACAAGAGGAGGAAAAACTTGCATAGACCATTGAAGGTTGATTTTCATGAATGAAAGGTATATGCTTGACCAATGATTTTGTAGATACGAATGGTCAAGATTATGGATTTAACGAAATCTACAAGATAGATGATATGAAGATAATGAGTTGGACTAATTGTGAATGAAATAAAGCAAGATAAATATGGCATGGAATTATTAAGGAGAAAGTCAAGCCGACGACGAGATGATCGGTTAACATTCCGAAAGGAAGGTTAGTGAATTCGGTTGTTTTATGATTGTCAAGTAGGGAATTGATATGACGAATAGTACCCACGTGGGAATGTATGATATCTTACGTATGTTGTACTTGGAATGTTTGACCTTTAAAGGTCAAGAAGATAAATGAGTCTTAGCATTTGACTCGGTGTTGTTAAGTAAAGGACATACGTGTCTACAGTAGATAGTGTACGAAATGGACTAACAACCAAATAGGTATGAACAAAATGACTCTAAAACCTACCAGGAAGGGGTGGGGTGAGTATGGTAAATATATTTGTCCTGTAGGGACTATAGGACGATGTCGGACTCTCAGGTCAAGTACAAATAAAGGAGGGTGAAGCAGTAGCTGGGTAGTAGTAGTTTGGTATACCTGATAATTGCAAGAAGGCTTGTGGTAATATAGATAGTGTGGACATATGATTATGTTGTTCACAATTAAAGTCGTTGAATAGTCTAGAATGTGGGCTTGTGACATAGCATTAATCTTGAATATGAGAAAAGAGTAGATAAATGAGTGGAAATAATGTTGGATAAGTGTTTAGCATTATACAAAAATATTAGCTTCGAATGGCTAGGGTGGATGCCTAAGGGTAATGATGAATTAGGTTGCGGGTAGTGAAAGAGGTTTCGGGGACGAAACCTTCTTTAAAGGGGGGTAGACTTGTAACGCCCCAAAAACCCGTTTCATTTAAAGACGTTGAGAGGCGGGATTTATATAACAAGATTGAGTCAAGAGGTTATAAGTTGGAGGGTGGATATTGTCAAATACCCAAAGTCCATATAACAATTGATAAATTAGGGGCAACAAAAACACACACACAAGTGTGTGTTTTGGTCGATCATCAGGAAGAAGAAAAAGGGCTCCAACCCTAGTTCAACAACCAACTCAATCTAGCAAGGATTCAAAGGGGAAATCGATGCATGAGCCAGAAATCGACCCTTCAAGGTCGATGAAACCCTAAGGTACCTTTTGTTTGGTAGAATTTGATGTATAATTCGTGTAGGGTTCGAACCCCACATGAGGGTTTGAAGAAAACACGTAAAATTCGTATTATGGCTTGATGGTAAGTGGTATTGACCATCCCTAATGGTTTAGAGATGAGTTAACCACCAAGAGTTTGTTTATATGCATAGATGATGTTGTTGGGTTTTCATTAGAGCTTAATGTTTCTAAATTAGTTGTGAATCCATGTAATTGTAAGAATGATGTGTAGTAGATGACATGCATATGGAAATTTTGGTTATGATTGAAGGTGATTACTCATTTGGTGGAATGCGTGTATTAGGAGCTTGTACATTGAGCTTAGAATGTTGTACGCACACCATCTCTTTGATGAAATGCCTAAATAAGTATTATATATGAATTTGCGTTTTTTGTAAAAAAAAAATCATTTCTTATTATAAAAGTAAAATAGCATAAACAACAATTTTTCCCTTAATATATCAGTTCACATTATAAAACACCGTTAAATCTTTGTCTTATACATGACCCTTTTAATTAAGTTACAGCTTTCATCCCTGCGTTATACAAATCCATATTTGTAACCCAATCTTCATTACGTCATATACACTTATTTAAATTGGCTAAAATGCATCATCTTAATTATTTTTAACTGCTAATTTCTCCTTATTTTCACTTTGCCCAAATATTGAACCTGAATCATTCCAAAGAGGCTCTGCCTCTTACAACTAAGCTACAGCCCAAGTGACACGCATCATATTAATTATCTTCTGTAGTTATGTTTAAATGATTTTAGAATTTTATACGTTTATGTTACCAAAATTAAAGTTACTATTGAAACAATCAAAAGTAACAAAATTCAATACATCCAACCATGACATGCTTGCATGTACACACTGGTACCATGACAATCAAGATTCAAGACAAGCAACCATTTGCAATCCATCCACTATTTTTTAAACAAAAATCGAGTGTTTACGCATATGTTAACAAAAGCAATAAATAAAGAACGATAAGCCCATTTGACAACCATTCAGGTATTGTTCTGCTGCAGAGAACATATAAACCTACAACTGCAGATGTCCTATGGGTATCCAACTAAGTTATATTTCATAGTTGACTGTTAACTCAAACGAAGATGAAGGTACTCTTATCTGAAGCCACCATCCGTTTGGCCGCGGCGGCACCAACAATTTTTTCCAGCTGAACAAAAGTACCAAGTAAGAAAAACAGATATTACAAGTACATATTATTTTGTCAAATTAATTCAGGTTGCATCTATCTTGAATAGGGAAACTAATCAAACGGGTCAAAAGTTGCACAATGTGTATTTATAATACATAAAACCTTTCTGCAATATTTATATAAAAAAACAATTATTATACAAATAAAAAAGTTGCAAATTTTTGGACAAAAAGTGTTTTTGGGTGAACCCAATTTGACCCATATCGAAAAAAAAAGAACTATGTTTACCCGGAGAATATCAAAGCGAGTGAAGAGCACCGTGCAGTTCATGCTTTGTGATTCGTCAAGCATATTAACAATCTAAAATCACGCAACAATCTTTAAAATAAATATATGACAAAGAGAGCTTTTTATTATCAAATAATCGAAAATTAGGATTAGAAGATCATACCTCGGGGTAAAACTCTTTCCGATCGGGAAGAGAATAAATTATCAAATTCTGAATTCCGCGAATCTGTATGCAGTAAAACATTAAGTAATGCAAAGAAAACTTCAACTTGTGTGTTTTAAAAATATGTAGTGTGTTATTTAGTTATAAAAAAACAGGTTCAAAATAAGTGTTTGCGAAGCACCCCAATCCGAATTGACCCATTTTGACTTCTTGCTCAGCCCGCCCAAGTCAACACATTTTGCCAACACTACATAAAACTGCTACAGGCCACAATTTTGGTAACTTAAATTTCGACGTATGGAGATTTATGCACCATAAAAGAACAATTTAAATGATAACAAAAATCAAGGTTCAACGAGCTTAATTTACCTTGTATCTATAGTAGAACTGTGCTCTCTCAGTGTACAACACGATCTTCTTTCCTCCATGAAAGAAACAAGTTCGTGAACACGATTTATCTTCTTCCTTTGTGTACCTAAAGAGTAGAAAGTATCATAAATTGGTCCTAAAAAATGATATATACATTATATCATAGTTGTCAAAAGCGCGTCTAGGCACAAGGCGCAACCAGGAGCACCAAGTGCGCTGCGCCCTGTGAGACGCGCGCCTAGGCACTGAGGCGCCCTATCGAGGCTGTTTTCAGGCTGATTTCCGGTCAAATTCAGGCTAAAAGTTGCCTAAACCTCTAAAACATCCTACATGAGTTATGAACAAGTCCTAAACAAGCCTAAAACATCTCTAAAATCCCTAAAAAAATGTATTTTATACTATGCGCCTAATTATAAAAAGCCCTCGTTTTTTATGCGCCTTGCACCTAGGCTCCGGACTTGGTCTATGCGCGTTGAGTGCACCTAGGCGCTTTGACAACTATGCATTATATAACTAAGACTTTATAATAAGATAGTAAGGAAAAAAATATCTTACTCTCCAACCAGACACATGGATGCATCTTGTGACTTCAAAAAATTTCGTACCCGAACAAACTCAAAGTAAGAACTAATATATAGCATAATCCCACCCTGCATGAAATTGATCATTATCAGTAGAAGGTGGGATACAGGTGAAGGTTGGGTTGAAGTGTTGAACCGAAGCACTTTTTGTCTAAAATCTTTGAATTTTTGATATAATTTGCGTTACAAATATGATCACAAATGTTGAATTAGGATTGATGCTTTGAAAACACTTGGGAGACGGGTTCCCATTTAAACTAGCTTTTCGTGTTATACCATTTTGAAACATAACCCATATTGACCCATTCATATGCAAATGGGTCTCGATATCTACATTTAATTGATGTTTCATGATAGTTATACCTGGAAAGAATCTTTTATTTTTGGGAAGACCTACAACAAGAAACATAAAAAAAATGTCAAAAACGGATATTACCATGGTCCCTAGTCCGTAGGTTGGGCCCACGGGCCTTATACAGACGCATTATTAAAGAAGATAACTGGTAAGGTAAATGAACAGTCATACCTTCGTCTTGAAGTAATCAAAGCGGGCATCAAAAGCATCTTCGTTTGATTCAGTATCAATACGCTCGTAACTCTGTCAGTTTAAAAGTTCAAATAATCAAATAATAGTAAGAATGTGTCTTCGCCTAGTACAGTTCAAAGGATATAGATTTACAGATATTTATGGAAATCCATACCTGCGTCACTTGAAGCAAAACCTTTGGAAGAACACCTTTGTGTTTATGCCGCGATTTCACCTGCAAAAAAAGGGCGTATTTTCTTTAAAAAGAACAAAGGAAGACTTCCAACACTTGTGCACAAAAAAAAAAAAAAAAAAAAAAAAAAAATCCTCACCTTTCCTTCATAGTTGAGACAGTGGTTGTTGAACAGATTGTTCATATCTGGTAAAAGAAAAATACATCAAATAAATAAAACTGCATTCTGTTTAGTCAAGTGTTATATGCAGGAATGTAGCATAACAACTAATAAAACGACGTAAAAGAATAGATCAAAGTCTTAAACAAGCTCTATTTTGTGAATAAATTCACACATGACTGGGCTTACAAATAAACTTTAATATAATTAACAACAAACAGGACACAAAATACAGGATCTTACCTCGATCTAGATAAGACGATAAAATAATTGACTGCCGATAAAACCGAGATTGTCCATCAAGATACCTATGCATTGAGACAGTTAAGAAAAGAAGCTGAAAAGAAACTTAAAATCCAATATTTTGTTTTTTTTTTCATAACAGAGAAAACTTTTCATTCCATGACTGAGAAAATTACATCAAGATAGCGGGCAGGCGGGCAACAAGCTGCGCCGCCACCCTTTTCTGAATCGCAAACCCTAATCTACTAAAAACGTAACCTTGCGCATTATATCAGAGTTTGATAGCATATACACGATAAGATATATTTGTCTAAAAGAAGAGGCGAAAACACAGGACAGAGAATAGAGATATACCATGGTCTTATGCGCATTATATCAGTTCCATGTTGCTTTGATGGTATATGATTCAAGTGCTCAACAACAGTACTCAGAAAGGACCAATTCTGTACAAGTGATTTCGACTATTTTAATACAGAAATAACAATAAATTATACAGTAATAATTTTTTTTTCGACAGTTTACCTGCATTGCTAATACATCTGCATGGTCAATAATCAGCACCTATTCACAAATAATCAAGAAACAAGTGCGCTTATAAATGCTTAAATATAAACGCTTTAACAGCAATATGAATTACCTCAATAGAGGACAAATAATCCACATCTTTTTCCTTTATAACTTCAGCTTCCTCAATTTTCTAGAATAAAAACAGATAAAATATTCACATTTGGCAGATAACAGTGATAGAACTTACCAAAAACGATATAAATACGATAAACCAAATACAGTTTTACATTATTTAAATAAAAATATAGATAATAGCTTTCATATACTCACACGAATCAAATTGACAGGAGAAGCAACAATCATGTCGGACGTATAAAAATCACTGTACAACTTTATGGTCTTCCTACAAAATACACAAAACAAACAAAGATTAAAGCACTGGTCAATAAGAACATGAGAACTAACAAACTCATGACACAAGCATAAACCTTATGTAAACGTAAAATTTACATTTTGAGTATGAAATATGCATATTTACTTGGTAAACTTGATGCCGATCATGAAATCATCATCGTCATTCCCTCTAAAAAGTGTTTGGTGGTCTAATGGCTTTGACTTTTTCCATGACTTGGATCTAACAGGCCCTCCATTGACAAAATTATCAATGAATCGACCAGCGTGGTCAACATTAACCTGTTGAAATCAAAAGAAAACTTTACGTTCGGTTTATTTTCTTCTAAATTTTGTCAAAAAAAAAAAACTCTTTAAACTTACTTTATGCCCTTCAGGGGTCAGCTGGATCAGCCTATTAATTACTCGGTATGCAATGCTTCTTATTGGCAATATGATCAAAACCTGAAATTGATTACGATAATGATTGCCCAAAAACAATATAGTTAGCAAAAATATTATACCATTTTTTTAAAACTTTGACGCAAAATAACGAATATAATTTAACCTTGGGACGAGTAAATCCTTGGTCAAGAAACTTCTCACTGTTCAAAAGCTCCTCACCCTTTGACAACATTTTGTCATTCTTCGTTACAAGGTCTCTTGTTTTAAATATGTGATTTAGCTGTTACAAGAAAACTGATGTTTGTGAGCTTATGGTAGTTTAACAAAAGAATTTCGAAATGTACACACCGAGTGTAATAAGTAGCCATCCATAATATTCGAGTCTTCTTCCCTTCCTTTAAGATAAAACGGTTTTTTGTTGTGATGTAATATATCCTGATAACTGTTGCCTATTCAAATAAGCAGATAAATCAGTATATTAACCGGAAAAATACAAACGCTAATTATCGTTCACTTACAAAGAGAGAGAAATGATCTCTGTCTTGATGAATGAAGATCTTGTCCTCCGGATGCCTTGTAAGTATTTAACCAATGATCATATAACTTCATATTTAGACCATAAGGAGGCTTCGAGTAGGAATCCTGCGAATCATTGTAAAAAAAAAAAAAAAAAAAAAAAAAAAAACTATAAATTCATTAAAAAGTCAAAATGTTGCATAATGGCCAAAAAATACCTCTAAATTCAGCTCTCTAGTTGCCTGCCACTTGCAGTTAGCTGCTTTAAACCGCCATTTATATATCCCTTTTTTTGTTGAAAGTTTTACCTCTTCTGTTGATAATTTGTAGTCCAAGTGAGTAGCGAATGAACTGCATGAAGATCATAAAAAAAACGTAATTTATTTTGCAACCGACGACTCTTGCAGAAGTGTTAATGCAACACAGGTATTTTCATTTCATGACTGTCAAATTACATTAAAACAGGCAGACGGGCAACAAGAAACACTAAAATATCAAACTACCTCGAGCATTCTGATTCTTTTTCAATAGAGTTACCATGGCTGTGTTCTTCCATGGCTGCCAAGCTAGCTCCTTGTACATCATTTGCGTCCAAAGCGTCACGTTTAGATTCGTTTTCAAACACTATTTATCAAAAAGAAAACATAAAAAAAAGCAAAAAATTACAAAGGAAGTTGGATAACTTAAGAGTTACAAAAAGGGAATGGTTCTTTAATAAGTAAACATTAGGTGCTTCTTACTATCCTCGTCTTCATCCGAGTCACTTTTACCTTCTTCGGCGCGTTGTCTACACATAGTACACACGACACACAACTATCGAAACTTAAATTTTGTAACTAAAATCATTTAAACTCAAATGATTAGCACATTTTAAATGATATGAACAATTTAAAAGCAAAAACAAGTGTCCACAAAAAAAAAGATAATATTTTTGGTAGACACACATTACCTCCTCTTGTAAGCATTGGCAATTGATTTACTAGTTGACCCAAGTGTCTTTAACAAAGTATCATACATTGTTGGTTCCTTGTAAACAACCACCTCTTCTTGTTCATCTTCTGAAGTCACATTCTCGAGTTCCTTGGATGAATTGCCTGCAACTCATAAGCAATCAACTCCAACTTAATCAAAGATGGCAAACCAAGACCGACTGACAATTCCGAACCCGAAACATTCGGAACGGGTACTTTGGTACAGGACCAGGTATAGGATTAGTTTTAAAAACTTTTGCACGCATTGACGGATTTTCTTATGGGCCCGACAGGTCCCCGGCCCACCCAACTTTTTTCGCTTCGTAGTGTAAATTTTACCGAAATTTTTCAAAAAAATTTATATGTATTGAGTCGCGCCTTATCAGGTTTTTCGTTCAAGATCTGTCATTTTTGCAGGTAAGGGACGGGTCTTGTATTAGGTGACACCCAACCGGCTTACCTGAACCATACCCGTAAATATGTACTTTCCACTTTTTATTAATTTTTGTCCTTTGTAATAGAATAATTTACTAATTTACTAACTTTTTTCAATTTCTTTGTGTAACTAAATTATAAAAAAAAAAAATAGTACTAATTAAATTATTTAAGTATCCCAACCTGACAGATAGAGGTGAACATATAGGTTCCTTTTACAAACCAGTTTTGATTCCATTTCGGTTCATATACGCACTTTTGTAAGATCATATACACTTACAAAATTGAACTTTTATTAACTTTAGATTCTTTTAAACAAGAAAACTGAATTTTAATACAAAGAAAACATAACTCTATTTGTGTTTATGGCCAAAATCGTTTTTTTTTAAACCGCTTTCAGTTTTTTCCTGGTTCCAACGGGTTTTGGTTTCGGTTCTGGTTCTCGGTTTAGGAGTTGTTAGTACCGGTTTCAGTTCAGGTCAGTTTTAATGTTCATCTGCCAGGGTTTTGCATGATCTGATTACCAATGCCCGGGCCCATTATCATCCCTAAACTAAATATTAATTCCTCATAAATACAATACTATAATAATAATAATAATAATAATTAATAAAGGTAGTTAATTTTGAGTTGCGTGAATCACTTTGATCATCCCTAACCGCCTTGTCTTCACTGTGATGATTTCGTTTTACGCGTTTATTCATAACTCTCATTGCAACTTGATTAGTTCTTGAACGTCTGTATGCTATATAACATAAATTCAAATTAAATCAAATCAAACTATAACTAAATAAAAATTTATAAAAAAGAATAAATAAATAAATAGTGAGTGATTGTGTTTTGTAAGTGTTACCTCGTTTATTTCCAGACTTGTGGTTAGCCATAACGGAATATTCCTGCAAAAATAAATAAATAAACGTTATGTTTTTTTTTTTTTTTTTTTTTTTTTTTTGATTAAAATGTTATCTTATTTATAACTTAATAAACAAGGAAAATTACATTAAAACGTTATGTTTGTTTAAAAATAAAAAAGTTTAACGACCTAAGTCAGTAAGATGTTTAAACCAAAAGCATTTTCAGTTTTGGCTTTTTGATATGGGTTGAAAGTTGTTTGTGTTTGTGTAAACTAACAAGCTTAATAACAACCTAAGTTTATAAGTTGTTTGTGTAAACTAAAAAGTTTGATAACGACCTAAGTCAATAACGACCAACAAGTCTGGCTTTTTGTTTTGGCTTTTTACTTTTGGAATAAAAATTACAAATCTACTGCCTATACAACCAACCTTAACAAAAAGTTAAGCGAAACATTGGAAAAAAAACAATTTATTAACTTATTGGTTTTTTCCATCACAAATGCTGATCTAAACACTTTTTTAGAAACTATTTTTCAAAACGTCATAAGTTAATAAGCACTTACCAACCAAAAGCACGGAGTTAAATAAGCAACCCAAAACACCCTCTTAGAACCGATAATGATGAGGAATCAACAACACATAAGAGGCTAACGGACAGAATTACAAGACGAACAATAAACATAAGGAATTTACCAAGGAATGCGGGCGAATAGAGAGGTTCATGGGTGTGCGACGGCAGAATTAATTAAATAGTTATGATTGTTGGGTTAGTTTTGGCTGATGGGCTAATGACACATGGGCCGATTATGGTTTTTGTTGGGGGTTTTATTGGGTTAGGTTTAGAAACAAAGTATAATCTAAACTTAGAAAACTCTAAATTAATTTTATAAATCTGATATGATTTTTTTAAAGGCTTAGTTTGGTGGAAATCTTTGTACAACCCTAACTTAGCGGTCTCAAGTTCGATTCCTTACCCACACACCGGTGTCCTCCTTGCCTAAGCTCAAACCATCACGGGGAATTTTTTTGTGGTGTGCATGGATCGAACCTTTGACCTACCCCAGGATAGTTCCTGCATGGGTGATTCGCTGTGTTTCTTTCCAGCATTAATATTCTGAATAGCATTGTGTATATTTTTCAAAATATGCATGCACTATGGGTATTGTCTCTTTATGGTTTTTCAGATTTTACACGTCTCCATGTCCTGCGCTAACAACTCATCCACCAATTTAAACGTTTCCCGTCATAAAACCTGAACACTTGAAAAGGGCAACCATTTTTTTGGTTATCTGTTCTCCTCTGTGTGGCTATACTCTTTTGCTCGTTGATGCGGTTGCATTCTAGCCAAACCTTCACGTCCAAATCATTAACTCTTTTGGATCGTTGGGTCACAATGACATAACTGTTATCTTTTTCCCTTTTTTTAACCTACGTAACCAATTTTTTTTGCTACATAAAATCCTGGTTAGTCTCATAAGAAACAGGCGGGTTACATGGTTGTTCTTCTGAAACTTACGAGTTGTGTGGGTGCTCTTATGAAACTTACGGGTTGTGTGGTTTCCTGTACGAAGAGTATTATAGTACGTACGCATATTCACCACCGTGTTTGTACGTACGCATATTCACCACACGAATGAAAGAAAATGCAGCAGAGGAAATGATCATTTGCGAATTTGTTGAAGAGAAAAACACGTCCCGGTGGGAACTCATGTAGTAGACTCGAGTTGGTTTAATTTATGAGACGCCTGTTCCGACCTCTCACTACTATGTATGCTACCTCTTCACCCTATGGGAAGTGTGTTTCGACCTCCATCAATTCCTTCGATAAATATCCGATTAAATCTTTATTTCACCTTACATCTAACAATTTCTTCTCTTAAAACCATAGCTTGCAACTCTGGTCAACCAAGTTGGACTTCTTTTGCATATTCCGAGCACTTCAATAGGCCTTACGAAAACTCCTAACTCTGATATGATCCTTAGACGTTCCTCAGTGTTCTAAAACTATTCTTGAGTTCCAGTTTTATCGTTTGACTTCAAATTTCTTCGGTTTGACTTATTTCATTTGACTAACTCAACAAGTACAACAGTTCCATATTTTTCCAATTAGATAATGCTAACTTGAAGCTTTTGAATAGTTTATTAATTACGTTATATGCATTGAACGTATTTTAAACACAAAGATTGTAGTTGCATCGTTTTTGTTCTAAACAAATACCATGTATTTTTGCGTAGGAAGTCAAAAGATTTATAGAACCTTCCAGTGAAAAAGATTTTAAAAAAATGATTAAACACCAAGAATGGTGTTCAATGATGCCCATAAGGAATTACTTAAAGAAGGGCAACAATGGACGAAGGACACGACGTCTTCATGTACCGTGATAGCAGCACTCATAGTAACGATGGCATTTGCAACTATATTCGCTGTTCCTGGTGGAAATCAAGAAGATGGCAAACCGTTGTACCTAAACTATAAGACGTTTATGCTTTTCATCATATTAGATGTCGTTGCATTATTCTCTTCATCAACTTCAGTGTTAATGTTTTTAGGGATTCTTACACACCGATGCGCAGAAGATGACTTCCTTTACGCCTTAACAAAAAGATTGATGATTGGACTTATTTCATTATTCATGTCGATCGCAACAAGCATGATTGCATTTAGTTCAGCTCTTGCACTTGTGCTTAGAGATAAGGTTATTTGGGCTTTCAATTTGTTATCGATGAAGTTTGTGGTCTATAATTACCTATACACATGTATAGAGCATATATAGTCATCACAGGTTTAAAAGCAATTTTGTTTAACGAAAAGGTCATAAATTTTCACTAGAGCAATAATAAGGATACGCAAATTGTAACGAAGAAACAAATTTTCTTATGGGTCAAGCTCGTTTTTAAAGGATGGTCCCAATGCAAATTTGAAGTGATTTAAATATTCTACCAACGACAAACAAAGTTAAACTTATTAATGACTTGGATCCGGATATTTTGAGAACTCCCCTGAGTTGCGAGAACTTGAAAACTCCCCTAACCCAATAATAAAATGACACATAACCCACTTAAGATTATTATAATGGAGGGCATTTTAGTCAAATACCACCTCCCCTACCCTACCCCACCCCACCCCACCCCACCCCACCCCACCCACACCCACCACACCATTTAATGTCGTTTTTTTTTAAATCAGTAACCCATCTCTCTCTCACACTTTCTCTCTCTCTCTCTCTCTAAAAAACACACACAAACCCCCCCCTCTCTCTCTCTTTCTCTCTCTAAAAAACCACAAGAACAAGGAGCAGATCTGAAGGTTTTTATCGTTTCTTTGGTCGGAGATGGAGGTGGGAGACGGTGCAGAGGGTTGGGAAACGGGGGTTGATCGGAGATGGGCGTTTGGAGACGGTGCAGATGGGCGACGGTGTTGATGGTGGTTGGTGGTGGATCTGACGGGTTTTTTGGGGTTTTGGTGGTGGTGGCTCAAGGGTGGTGGTTATAAGACAGAGCAAAGGGTATATTGGTGTTTGATGATGATGTGAGCACACACAAACCGTCCCTCTCTCTCTTACTTTCTCTCTCTAAAAAACAGAAGAACAGGGGCAAGAAGAAGACGACGATGATGGTGTGTTGGTTAGATGACGGTGGGGAGTGTTTTGAAGACGGTTTTTTAGGGTGGTGGTGGCTGAGGGTGGTGGTGGCTCAGACCATGGTGGTGGCTGACGACGGTATTATTATTATTATTATCATCATTATTATTATTATTTGTTACTATTATTATTATTATTATTAATATTTTCCTGTTATTTTTTTCTGTTATTATTATTATTTATTTTAATTTTCCTGTTATTAGTATTATTATTTTTTATTTTTCTGTTATTATTATTATTATTTTTATTTTCTGTTATTATTATTATTATTATTCTTATTATTATGCCCATGAAAACAGGCCCTTGATACATCGGTGTAAATTGGTGGTGGCTGAGGGTGGTGGTGGCTCAGCGGTGGTGGTGGCTCAGACGGTGGCGGTGCTCTGGCTCAGACGGTAAGGTTTTTTTTTTTAATTATTATTATTATTAATAATACAGTGTAACAAACCTAGGTTTCGTTAATATTTTTCTGTTTGTTTTGTGATTGTTTTGAGGATGATATTTGCTGATAAATGGTGTTTCCTTTTGACAATGTATGACAGATGTTTGTCCGGATTTTATAGAATTTTGATTACACCTGTGTTTTTTTTTATATAATTTTTTGTATATGGTGTCGTTTTTTGTATATGGTGTCGTTGGTGTACATTAGGAAATACTGATGTGATTGTGGGAAAAAAAAATAGAGTTGAATCTCTGATTTACATTGGCGTAAAAATATTTTCATTCGTTTTTGTTAAATCTGTTTTTTGTGGTTTTACATTTTTGATCGTTAAATGTTTGGGTTTTTTGGTTTGTAGAATCTTTGTTTGAGTGAGGCCAGTTTTGGCACCGGGGAGGAACGTTTTGGCACCCGGGTTCTTGGTTTGGCGCAACGAATGACAGGGAGGTTAAAGAAGGTTAGTGTTACATAAGTTAGTTGTCCAAAATCTCTACTTGATTATGCCTTTAAAGAATCCAATTCTCATTATGTTGTATGTTACATTGGTATCGAAAACTTACACTCGTGTCGAAAACTTTTTTTGCCCCGTCTTGAATGGTTACATTGGTGCTTTGTTTCCTTTTATACACTGGTGTAAATTGATTTAAGTTATGTTTTGTGCAGACCAGGATCTTATTTGTTGAAGAGTTTACACCGGTGTAATTGCTTGAGTTAGTGGACAAGATAGTTTAGATGTAGGTTTCTTATGTTTTCTGTGGATTTGTAATTTGGTGATGTTTTTCGTATTCTTACACTGGTGTATTTGATTAGTGGCAAGTTTTATTGCAAGATTTTGTAATTTTGGTTATGTTTTTCGTTTTCTTACACTGGTGTAATTGGTTGAAGTTAGTGGTGTATTTTAAAAATTAAATCAGAATTTAAAAAATAAGTAAAAAAAAATCTGATTTGTTAAATATTTTAAATAAAATATTAATATAATATTATATTTGTTCTTCTCTCTCATGGTGTATTTTACTAAACTACCCTTAAGCCCTATTATTTTAATCAAAAAATCTTATTATATTTTATCATCCCACAAAAAGACAAAACAAACACAACAATGAATCTCAACCATTGGATGACAAAGATCAATGGTCAAAAAGTGGTTCCTATGGTTCTCACAACTCACCTTGGTTCTCAAAGTATCCTAACCCTTAATGACTTAATGGTATACATATAAGGCATATTATAGATCAAGTGGTTGGAGCTTTGAATCTTAATCATGTTAAGACAAAGGTTGTAAGTTGTAAGTTGTCGGATTCAAGAATGATGATGTATTGATGTTCAACAATCGTACACGTACAATAAACTAAAAATAATATTAGAAGTTAAGATATTCATATATATCACATTGGTTAAACTATTAGTCATTAATTATAATATGTTTATCGTATTGTATGATAATATAAGGCTTATTTAAAGAATCATAACTAGTTGACTTAAAACTGGCTGCGGAGAGATTCAAACAATTGTTAGGTAAATTGTAGAAATACGGAGTATTTATCAAATATTCAAATTTTATTACTTTTAATTTAAAAGAAATATACGTTTGTTAAAATAACAATGGTTTGATGTTTAATTAATTCAGTTAAAAAAAATCTAAAGCGTACAAGTAATCTATAAGCTATAATATACATTATAAAGGAGGAGTGATTTACAATATTGTCATTTTGTTATGGGTACAAGTTTTGTAGCTACATATACAATTTAACGAAGCTTATTTTATAAGGGTAAGTTAGTCACTTAAAGGTATATTAAGATGCTTACAAGGTTAATATAGTAAATCCATCTAAATCATTTAGTTAAAAACTAAAACCTACTTCCCTTCTTACCCCTCTAATCCCCTTCTTACCCTTGTTCACAATTAATACCCCCTCTTCAATTGCATCTATGAGACCTGTTACCTCTTCAATTTCTTTCTTTATGGCTCTTCAATTTCTTTCTTTATGGCTATAACTGTGATGATCAATGGAGACTGCAATCCGGACAGACATTGCCCATTTATTTAGCCGTTCAAGCCCTATTGAAAGTCCCAAGTCCATCGAAATATCTGGCAGCCTCTACAAACAGGTTTGTTTTTACATATGCTTCTTCTTTGTTTTCGATGTTTTTTAGTTTGTTATGTGCTTTTGATTGATCTGTATTTTCGATTACTCCATATTTTATCATGATGATGAATATGTAGACTACTCCTGCAACTGAATAATTTGCCATCAAGACTTCGCTCATTTTACCCTTGTCACTTCATTTGGTTTTCACTGTGGTTTTTCCCTCTTTTTTAAAGCATTCATTAAAGGAGTAGAAATGGAACTTCAGCTTTGTCTTTAAATTAAAAAAATAAGCATAAATTAAAATTCATTTGTTCTTCATCAGACAATAACACTAATTTTTAGAATCATCACAAGTTTCGAGTTGAACATTTGTATGGTTTTGTATAACAAGGTATCTTGTTCCAAATCATTTATTGAAACAACCATTTAAAATGTAAGTTGAATCTCATTTGATCCATCATCACTTCGAACAGCCAAAATAGATTTCAAGCACTCTTGAGGTTTCGGTTTTTGTGTTTTAAAACGTTGATTTGAGCTTGGTTGGACTTTTGGGAGCTATTATTTCTATTTAATGGTTTCATAGGATAAAATTGGTAAAAAAAATGGTAAGGTAGACATTTTGTTAATTTTGATCTTTGACCTTTTCTGTATAAGATTAACTACAAAATTATGAAGTTCACACCTAGGCCGAGTACTCGCAACTCCCCAGTCAACCGAGTTGGTAGCGCCTAGCGAGTTCTGCAACCATGACACCAGGATTTGTCAAAAAGAAAAAAAATCAAGGATACGAGATACACACTTAAAGTCTGAAAAAAGCGTTAAATGAACGTTATACCTTTTAATAGAAAACATCTTAATATATGCTAGGATGTGTTAACCATATAAAGTAATAAATACACTAGAGTTGTGATCTTGTTTCAGTACAAAGTGAAGTTGAAATGGGTAGTAGCTACTTGAAAGTTAATGTGAAGGTGTGACCCATAACCTTGCCCTGTTAAGGTTCTAACCAGTAAGTAAATGAATATGTGTAAATTTTGGTTTTAAAAAGTGATAGGCGCATAAAACTATAAAAGCGACGGGGTCTAATCGCGAGGCGCGAAGCGCCAAGCGCAAAAGCTGTGGGCTTTTCATACCTGAGGCGCACACTAATTATATAAAATCTCATGGGGTACGAGAGGTGCGCGCCTCAAAGCTAAAAAACCAAAATAAATTAAAAAAATGTGTTTTTTCTGTGCTTCCTGGAAATTCCCTAGGCGCAGGTCCTTGAGCCTCCAGGCATTGCGTCTCGCGCCTAGGCGCGCTTTTTAAAACCAAGGTCCAAATGCTTTTATAATTTTAACTTGACCCGTTAGAGATCAAACAGTAAAGTTTCAGATTTTATGCCGGTTTTGGCATAACCAAACGTTGATTTTTGGAAGCCTTATGACAGGTTGCTTCTGTCTTATGCCTAGCTCTACACTGAAAGATCTATTTGGCATTGGTATGTATTGCTTTTCCTTATTATCATAATCATCATCAATTATTTACCTTTACTTTATCTAATTGATGAATGTTATTTTATAGGATCTTTCAGGGAAGTTTTCCGAGGCACTTGGAATGGAATAGAAGTTGCCATCAAAGTCTTACAAAATACACACAACTTTTACCATATGAAAATTTTTTAGGTTGCTGAATTAGATATTGTATTTAGTAATGCTGAAGATCATTGTATTATCTTAGACTGGTTATTAGAATTACAGTAAGTAAAACATTTTATTGTTTTAAGTAAAACATTTCTAGTTAAAACTATTATGTGTGTTAAATAAGAATATAAACTATTATGTGTGTTAAATTGATTGTGTGACTCAACTTTAGTAAAACATTTTTTAAGAAATGTATGCTTTTACTCTTTGTAGAGGTATTCAGAATGTATTGTTATATTAGTTTTAACTAGAGATGCAATGTGTTTAATAATAATAGTAATGGGTTGCTTGCTAACGACACCGTATTTGGTTTTCTCTTTCGGTTGCTAAATCAAGTTCTGGTACCCAAATAAGATACTAACTATATTTTCCTCGCGTAACGAACCCGCTGCAACGCGCGGGCATTACCACTAGTTATTCCAAATGAAATGTTTTTGATTAATATGAAAGTCATGAAATGTTGTTGCATCCTCGTTAACTCACACTAACGCCGTTAGCTAAAACTCACAATTCTAACCAATTATTTACCGGATTTGAAAGAGGGAATCGAGACGAAGATATTTTTTTTTAAAGATTTGGACCACTAGGACTCTTAAATTCAACACATATGAGCCGGTAATTTTCGCTCAGAAGTTCCGATTATATAGTATCCATATAAATTTTTTTTGTGATATACGGTTCTGACCCCCCTCCCGTAACCGATGACTTTCGACCCCCCAAAATTTCCACTCAAGCTTCTTCACTGGCCGGTGGTATTGTTAAAGGAACCGACACGTTCGCATCTCGCATTTAGTTGTTTATTTTATAGGTTTTGTTGTTTTTACATTAAAAAAGAAAAAGGAAATAATAAACAATGATTTAGAAATGATTATAGGGATTTAAACCACTCTATCTATATTAATGTGTTAGCTAATTAAGCCACATTACATCGCGCATGACGCTTTAAAGTCCTTAGTGTTGGGCTTAATCCCGATGAGCCATGGCTAGTGGGCTGCATATGAATGGACCGGGTTAAGGCCTTGTGTAGTGGAACAACCATAACGCCGTTTTGGACCCTATAGCGCCCGGGAACACCGCCCCCCGGGGCGCTATAGGGCGTTATGAGGTTGGCTCGTTGTGTGGATAGCAGCGTTGTAATTTCTTGTTTGAAAGAATCTTGCAGCTTTAAGGCTTGTGACCGTTGGCTCATTTAATAAAAATAAAAAAAAACCTTGTTAAATACATACATACATCTCACATACAACACACTTTCACAAACACAAACACATCTCACACCAAATTTTTAGTTCTCTGTTGAAGCATAACACACACACACACACTGTTGAAGATGAATCCTTTCGGTAGAGGTTTTGGTTTTGGTTCCCAAACCAGTGGCGACAACACCCGACCTATTGCTCCGGGTTCAGGTTCAAACCCGCAAAGTTTCACGAACCTGTTAAACCAACCCTATGGTTGGGACCCGAACATGTGTAACTTTAACATGCCAGGGAGTTTTGGGATGCCCATGGGAGGTGGGTTTAACCAAACACAAGTGTTTGGGACATCCCAAATGTTCGGCTCTTCAAATGCTTGGCAAGAGTCGGTTCCGGAGACACAACAGCCGGTCGCAGAGGAAGAGCCCGTGCGAGGCAAGGCAATCGCCCAAGGAAGCCGGGCTCACAGAAGAAAAGAGACGGTCGGTCGTGCCAAGAAAAAGGTTCAAGCATGGACCGACCACGAGTTGTACTCGTTAACCCGAGCGTGGGTTGACGTGTCTGAGGATCCTATAATCGGTAAGATATATATTTTTTGGTTTGTTATATTTTTTTGGTTTGTTATATTTTTTTGGTTTGTTATATTTTTTTGGTTATGTTATATTTTTTTTGGTTTGTTTTGTCAGCCAACAACCAAAGCAAAGCCGATTTTTGGAAAAGAGTCCGGGCAATATTTTTTGAATTGTCTGGTAAAGGAGAGGGCTACCGGGAGAATGATTTGATATCGGGCAAGTGGACCGATATCAACCAAAAATGCACAAATTTTCAAGGCATTTACCAGCGCACCCGGCACGGGTGGAAAAGTGGGCAAAGCGACGAGAATATTTTGACGGCGGCTATGGAAGAATACAATCAGGAGTACGGGAATTTCCCGTACGTGAAATGTTGGCGCGTGCTGAAAGACTGCACCAAATGGCACACCGTCCGCCCAACGGTTGGAACTTCTTCATCTAGGGCCCAAAATACGAGGCCTTCAAAAAAGTCGAGGACCTCTGACTCGGTTGATCCCGAAACGCCTACGTCTGACGCGCGTTATGTCGACCTCAACTCACCAGAAGAAAATCCCTATTTTGCAGGGGAGGAGGGGGCGGATGAGCTACGTCGTCCGCCCGGTCGACGGGCTGCTCGAGCCGCACGGGCGGAGTCTTCGTCGGGGGTGAACCAGTTAATCCCTGCATTTGCTGAAATGAACCAGCGGCTCCAAGACTTACGCGACATTGGGGCTCAGCGTATTCAAGAAAACCGACAGGTGGTTGACATCATGAGGGATCGACAGTTTGAACGCGACTTTGCTTTTTACACGGCAAAGCACGACGGCCTAGAGGGCAAAGCGTTGGAAATGTTCTTGAAACGAAAGAAACAAATCGAGGAAAAATATAACCTTTGAGTATTTTTATCTTTTATTTGGGTTTGTATTTTTTTTTTTAGTATTTGTATTTTTTTTAGTATTTGTATTTTTTTTTAGTATTTGTATTTTTTTTTGTTTTAGTATTTGTAATTTTTTTATTTAATGAAATATTATTAAGTATTTAATATTCTTATTTAAATAAAAAACAATAATTAACCAATCATTACCAATCATTTATAACCCCCCTCATAACCCCCTTCCCACTACACCCTCTTTTTCCATAACCCCATTTTTATTACTTTTTAATATTTTAATACTACAACCCCCTCATAACCCCCCACCACTACACATAATCTAAGTTCATAAAAGTTAACCGCCAAAATTAGATGCAATTGGTGGAGATTAAGGAAGCCACAAGAAATAAAGGATTATTATATTGGTTTAGTGTTTGACTTATCCAGTATGTAATAGCTATCTATTATTGATAAGGTAGTAAGAGATAATGCAAAATCTCTAATATAGTTTGAGGAGTGCTAGTTAAATTAGGTGATTAGAATTAGCTATAAATAGATGGTCTAGAATTGAGTCTTTATTCATGTTCTCTTGTTCTTTTGAAGTTTTAATAAAATCAGAAAAAGTCGTCGTGGTGTCCGCCACAAAATCGTTGTGTTCGTGTGTTGCTTTAATATCGATTGTTCCAACAATTGGTATCAGAGCCAATACGGTTCTGTGAAGATTTGCGGATAAGATAGTCATAGCTCGTGAAGGTTTGATCAAGCAGGAAGAAGGTTGGGGTGACAAACCAATCTAGACCAGAGCCGACGAAGATTTGTTCCGTTTTAACAAGACATCAACTTCTAGGATTTAATTCTTGATCAAAAGGTATGGCTGACGGAGGACAACCGGCTAACGTGGTGGCGAATGTTCGAGAGCATCAGAATGTGAACCTACAATGCCCAAAACTAACTGCAACCAACTACTCGTCTTGGTTGGTTTAGTCCGAACAGTCTTGGGAGCATACGGGTTGTCTGAGACGATTGATCCGGTGACCGGAGGAGCGGTAGAGGCTTGTAAAAATCAAACGGCAATGGCGTTAATCTTTCAATCATTACCCGAAGACATCCTTTTGCAAGTGGCCAAGTATACAAAAGCAAAAGATGTGTGGGAAGCTATAAGAGTCCGTTTCTTGGGTGCGGATCGAGTACAGAAGGCTCGATTACATGTGCTACGATCAGAACTCGAAAACTTGAAGATGAAGGAAAACGAGTCGATTGATGATTTCGCTGGGAAGATTAGTTCAATTGAAAGCAGGTTTAACAACCTTGGCTCTGTGATTGAGCCAGAAACTTTGGTAAGAAAGCTGTTTAATTCATTACCAATAAGATTTCTTCCAATCGTGACCTCTATAGAACAATCGGAGGATTTGGAGTCGATGCCGTTTGAAGAAGCTATAGGCAGGCTCAAGGCATTTGAAGACCGAGTTCGTTTGTATTCCGGGAATGAAACAGAGACATATGGAAAGTTAATGTTTTCAAAAGGTGAAGTTCAAACAAAAAGGAGTGAAACTAGTAAGACCCAAGGAAAAAGCAATGAACAGACCACATATGATAACAAAGGCCGAGGACGAGGGCGAGGACGCGGAAGTTATCATCGAGGACGTGGACGTGGAAACTCTTCGACCAACCGGTCCAGCAATAATCAGTCTCGGGACAAGAGCACGGTGAGGTGTTATAATTGTAATGAACATGCACACTTTTCGTGGGGGTGCTCAAAGCCGAAGGGTCAACAAGGTAATACGAATCAAGATTCGAAAGAAGCTGATGAACTCTTGATGGCCTCGGTTGTGACCGGTGACTCAGAGATACTCCTTAATGAAGAGAAGGTGCATCCGAAGTTGTACTCGAACGATCATAAAACTGAAGAGACTTGGTACCTTGACAATGGGGCTTCAAACCATATGACATGCGACAAGTCTCACTTTACAGAAATTGATACAAAAATAAATGGTGTCGTAAAGTTTGGTGATGGATCTCTCGTTCGGATCTAAGGAAAGGGAACCATTATTTTCGAGTGCAAAAACGGTGAACAAAAGTTTATGTATGACGTGTACTACATCCCACAGTTGTGTAGCAACATTCTTAGTCTTGGTCAATTAACTGAGATAGGTTGCAAAGTAGTCATGTTAGACGAGCACCTTTGGTTGTACGAAAGTGATGGAGGACGGTTGCTTATGAAAGTCCCTCGTTCGAAAAATCAGCTATACAATAAACAACTCAAGATCGGAAAACCGGCGTGTTTCCTTAACTCGATCAACAACCAAGCGGGGCTATGGCATGCTCGACTTGGTCATATTAACTTCAGATCGCTAAGTGATATGTTGAAGATGAAACTTGCTAAAGGGTTGCCTAAGATTTCACAAGAAGCAAAGATGTG
Source organism: Ambrosia artemisiifolia (assembly GCA_032199755.1). Taxonomy (NCBI): domain Eukaryota; kingdom Viridiplantae; phylum Streptophyta; class Magnoliopsida; order Asterales; family Asteraceae; genus Ambrosia; species Ambrosia artemisiifolia. The sequence continues at coordinate 50,761,559 of CM063525.1, read as the reverse complement.
TGACGCATGTATGGTGGGTAAACAGAGCAGACCACCGTTTCCAAAGCATAATGAATATCGAGCGAACAAGCCTTTGGAATTAATACATACAGACCTATGCGGTCCTATCACACCATCTACACGAGGAGGTAATCGCTATATTATGCTTTTAATTGATGATTATAGTCGCTTTATGTGGTTATACACGTTAAAAAATAAAAGCGACGCCTTAGCTATGTTTAAGAAGTTCAAAGCAGAAGCCGAGTTGAAATGCGGTCTCAAGATTAAAGCCTTAAGAAGTGATCGAGGTGGAGAATTTCTCAATAAACTCTTCAGCGCTTACTGTGAAGAATGGGGTATAAAACGGCGATTTTCGGCTCCTTACACGCCACAACAAAATGGCGTTGTAGAGAGGCGAAATCGCACTGTTTTGAATATGATGAGAAGTATCCTAAAAGCAATAAAGTTACCACAAGATCTATGGGGAGAGGCTTCAAGGCATTCCGCTTACTTGATTAATCGAACCCCAACGAAAGCGGTAAAGAATTCTACACCGTTTCAAGCATGGACGGGTCATAGACCAGATTTCGAATATCTACGAGTATTTGGGTGTCATGGTTATATGACGACACCACCTGTAGGCATGAAGAAGCTAGACGATCGAGGTATCGAGATAGTTTATATCGGGAAAGAGCCGGGAGGTAGTGGATATCGAGTATATGATCCAATAAACAAACGGGTCTATGAAAGTCGCAATGTTGAATTTGCAGAAAAGGAATGTTACAATTGGTCTAAGGCACACAAAGATGATGTTGATGGATATGTATGGGTGGAATTTGAAGTCTGTGATGATGTAAACCAAATCCATTCAGAAGTGACTCAAAACTCACCAGGTGGTGGTATTGAAAATATGAATTCTTCATCAACTGTGGCTTGTAATTCGCATGACCCATCTGATTCTGAAGAAAATGATATCGTAGACCAAGAAAGTGATGGTTTTGATCATGGTAATTTTGATGAAGTTGCACCACTCCGAAGATCGACACGAAAAACCGTTTTACCAAAAGGACTTGAAGATTATGTCATGTTGCAAGAAGAGATCGATGCTTTACTGTTAATAAATGATGAACCTTCAAGTTTCAATGAAGCTAAAGATAATGAAGAATGGCAGAATGCTATGGAAGAGGAACTAAACTCGATCGATAAAAATAATACATGGGAGTTGTGTAAGTTACCATCCGAGAGCAAAGCCATCGGTTTAAAGTGGGTCTATAAAATTAAAAGAGATGCAAGCAGTTCGATTTCAAAGTACAAGGCGTGCTTAGTTGCAAAAGGTTATGTGCAAGAACAAGGTGTAGACTTTGATGAAGTTTTCGCGCCCGTTGCAAGATTTGAAACGATTCGTCTAATTTTGGCGATCGCGGCTCAAAATTCTTGGTTAGTGTATCATTTGGACGTCAAATCGGCGTTCTTGAATGGAGATTTGAAGGAGACCGTATTCGTCAAACAACCGGACGGGTTTGCTGTTGAAGGCAAAGAGAATATGGTGTATCGCCTAAACAAGGCGTTATATGGCTTGCGACAAGCTCCGCGAGCTTGGAATGAAAAACTCGATACAACATTGAAGGAGTTGAAGTTCATTCGGTGTCCACGGGAGCCTGCAGTGTATAAAAGATGTGAAGATAGTTCAATAATAATAGTCGGAATTTACGTTGACGCCTTAATTATTACGGGCTCAAGTATAAAAGCCATTGAGATTTTCAAAGACCAAATGAAAGGAAGGTTTTAGATGCAAGACTTGGGGCTACTGTCATATTATTTGGGATTGGAAGTTGGTCAACAGAATGGTTCAATAACTGTGAAGCAAGAATCATATGCTAAGAAGATTTTGAAACTTGCAGGCATGCTCGAATGTAATCCCACTCGATATCCGATGGAACCGAGACTCAATGTGACAAAGGATGAAGATGGTCAGCCCGTAAACGCTACTGAATATCGTAAGCTCATTGGAAGTTTAAGATATTTGACGCATACTAGACCCGACTTAAGCTACTCCGTTGGGATTGCGAATAGATATATGCAAGAGCCTAAGAAGTCGCATATGCAGATTGTTAAGCAAATTCTAAGGTATGTGAGAGGAACAATGGGTTATGGTTTATGCTACGGATCAAAAGGTGGAAGCGGCTTAATCGGCTATTGTGATAGTAGTCATGCGACAGATCAAACGGATGGAAGGAGTACGACGGGTATGGCGTTTTACTATGGCAATTCTTTAATCTCATGGAACTCACAAAAACAACAAACTGTTGCTTTATCCTCGTGTGAGTCGGAGTTTATGGCAGCCGCAACTGCTGCGTGTCAAGCGTTGTGGTTAAGAGGATTATTGAGTAACTTGGTGAACCGAGAAGAAGAGGTGATGAGGTTGCTAGTTGATAACAAATCGGCGATCGCATTGATGAAAAATCCCGTGTTCCATGGTCGCAGTAAGCACATCAATACGAGGTATCATTTTATTCGTGAATGCATTGAACGGGGAGAGATTCAAGTTAATCATGTTAGTGGAAGTGAGCAAAAGGCCGATATCCTAACAAAGGCGTTGCCAAGGATTAAGTTTGAAGAGATGCGCGAATTGCTCGGTATGGTAAATCTCGGTGGCACTCATCAAGATTAAGGGGGAGAATGCTGGGCTTAATCCCGATGAGCCATGGCTAGTGGGCTGCACATGAATGGACCGGGTTAAGTTCATAAAAGTTAACCGCCAAAATTAGATGCAATTGGTGGAGATTAAGGAAGCCACAAGAAATAAAGGATTATTATATTTGTTTAGTGTTTGACTTATCCAGTATGTAATAGCTATCTATTATTGATAAGGTAGTAAGAGATAATGCAAAATCTCTAATATAGTTTGAGGAGTCCTAGTTAAATTAGGTGATTAGAATTAGCTATAAATAGATGGTCTAGAATTGAGACTTTATTCATGTTCTCTTGTTCTTTTGAAGTTTTAATAAAATCAGAAAAAGCCGTCGTGGTGTCCGCCACAAAATCGTTGTGTTCGTGTGTTGCTTTAATATCGATTGTTCCAACACTTAGGACCTTTATACCATACCTCTGGCTTAGCTTTTTTCTTTTTATCGGCAAACTTCATTATCATTTTACCCAAAATTATTTACATGACCATGGCTAATAAGACACTAGTACAGGCCAAGAGTAAAAGCAGCCGAACACCAACTTAATTTTTTATGTTGACTTCAATTATTTATTTAGTTATTTATTTTATTTTTCTAAATACAAATGTGGACTTTAGTTTCCTTGTGGTCAACAATCCAAAAGCTCGCTGCCTTGTTTTAAATTCTATAAATACTAAAACGATAAATCCCACACCATCGTAAACACATTTTAATGGCGAACACAAACACAACTGAAATGGATGGTTATACACCATTGAATTTGGCTGCTTGGAATAGAAACAAGGACACTCTTCAATATTTGTTGGAGGAGGACGCGAAATTACCACAAGGGGAAGAAGGGAGTAGTGCGTACACTGGAGTTGCCGGCGGAAATCTCATTACTCTCACGATTCAGGCTGGATACCTTGGTACGTATATGATACGATAAGATATGATATCAGATACGTAATATGAATATGAAAATAATAAAAAGTTAACATGGTTTGTTGGTTCCATTGGTAAGGTTGAAAAGAATCAAAACAACCATCATTTTATGCAATGTTTTGATATAAAAAAACAACTAGAATAATTATATTACTCTATAGTTGTTAAACTAGAGTAATAGTTTTTACTATATTTAGTTTTCTAGAGTAGTTACAAAAGTTAAAAAATGGTAGAAGAATTAATAATTGTGTTAGTTATTTGTAGCTTTAATAGGTTAATTTTATTTGTAAAAACTATTTATTAAGATCATGTACCAATTAATTTAACATATTAAATATATATACGAATGACTAAAGTAATTTACATAGTAATTAATTATAGTAATTATTATTATTTTACAATTATGAACTAGCATAATTACATTAAAAAATGATAATTAACTTAGTTTTTTGTATTGGAGGGTTCAATAGGTTAATTTTTTTTTTTTTAAGATTGATAACAATTTTCATTAAACTTAAATAACCGCAAAAAATTACATCAAGATAGCGGGCAGGCGGGCAACAAGCTGCGCCGCCATCCCTTTCTGAACGGCAAACCCTAACCTACTAAACACGAATCCATGCCCCCCGGAGTCGAGACACTGCTATGGATAACCCGTTGGACTCTGGTCAGGAAACGGATGGCTTCCGGTGCCAAGGAGCCAAAGGTATCAAATGCCAGGGGTACAAAAACATGTTGGTTCTCCTCACAAGCTTTAGCATGCTTCTCAACCTTCTTCGCTTCTGCTTTCCGCACCGCTTGCCCGGCCACAAAACCACTATCCCTCAAACCAACCAGGGGAGATACACCCGTTAGGTCGACACAAGCGTGTTTCCCCCCGGCCCACCCAAAGACAAGCAGGTCTGCTGGACGTAGGGTGGATCTCCCTTCTGCGGGGTCCGATAGGAAGTTCACAGGAGCTTCCTTCTTGGCTGAGATCCCAGCCCTTCTTAAAATGTCCTAAAGAACGTCCCAGACCCAGTCATGCCTATATTTGATTTGTATATATGTACAACAGTAGTAGCTAGAAAGTTCAAATGATAAGAAATTATTTGTGAGAAGAAAAAGAATTGATTTAAATCAATAAGAATGTTTCATGTAATATTCATATTTAAGTTTCAAAAAAATATAATATTCATATTTAATGTTGATTTAAAAGTAAGGGTAGATTATATAAACTAATAACTAAGTTTTAAGATACTATTTCAAAAAGAAACCTAATTTATGTTCAACACAAATTTCGCTATGTATAAAATAAAGTGTAGGATAAATTTTGATATGTGTGGAGTAAATTTCAAAACGTAAAAGATGAAGTATGTTTGCCTAATTAACTAAAGGGATGATTAATAATGGTGAGAGTTATAAACTATATATTGTTTTTATGAAATTAGTTCTTTTTTCTCTCCTCACATTAAGTTTTTAAAATTTTCATATAATGTTTATACAAGTACTTACTCTAAACATATGTTTTTATTACTTATCATCAAATATAAATTAGAAAGTTTTATTATACAGACATAGCGTTAAAAATTATACATGAGCACCCAGACATCGTGACAGAAGAAGATGGAAAAAAAGAAGATGAAAAGCCTGTAACGGCGTTGGAAGTATTAGGTTCGAAACCGGAGCTATTTCCAAGCGGAAGCACACTTGGATTTTTTAGTCGTCTCACTTATACACGTAAATCTCTTTCCCTTAATGTATAAAAGACATTAGGCAATGATTTTTGTTTAATGCCATATAATTAAAGTTTGAAATAGACAAATTGTAATTTTTTTATTATTAATTGAAGTCAGAAATATACAAATTGATTCTGTATTATGAGAAAATAAATTTGGAAATTCGCAACTAGGTAAGTGATGGCCGTCGGAGGTTGGTGTTCTTTTTGTTAACAATTTTTCTTCTTCCCTTTTTTTTCAATAAATTAAACCATTCTTCTCCATAAAACTACGACTAAAACTCTTCTAGCACACCTCAATAGTGCTTCTTCAATAAAGTACAATGCATCACTCTTATTTTGTTAACGTGCATCGCAATTTAAAAACTTTCTTTAGCAAAACCCAATTTTATTTGGTGTTAGGTACTGTTTTTTTTTTTCTCCGTTTTAGGGATTAACACTTGGTACCTGGTACTCATACCGAATCAGTAGTGTCTTAATATCAGTAACGATACCGTAATCGTTTATAGTTTTCTCAACGTGACAATATAAATCATCATCTGGTCAAATTGTTATACCGTGCATATGATGGCTATTAATGATAGAAGGATAGAAGGATTGATTCATTGTGTTTCCTTTATACAAGTTATACCTATCAACAAAAGGAGTCAAGAAGGTGCTCAACTCAACCTATTTTCAAAGGTTCTTTCCACGGTATATCATCTTTTCATTCTAAAGGCTTTAACTATGTTTCCAAGCCCCATCATCTTTCATTAATAACATTTTCACAATTTCACATTTTAACCAACCAAAATCATGTTTCAAAGCATAAATTAACAAGTAATATTGTTTGTTTGTTATCACGTACAAGTATATAAGTATAGTAAATTTGCAAAATACAACATAACTAATTGAGTAACAAAAAATACTAGAAGTGTCCCGGAAAGTACATTTAGTCACCAAAAGTACATTGAGTCGCTAAAAGAGACAAAAAATGTATGTTGAATAGGTTTGGGCCCAAATATTTTTTTTTTTGGAATAGCATGAGTAACACCTTAAATTTAATACCTTTTACCCACTCTTTAAATAGCATGAGTAAAACCTTAAATTTTGGCTAAGAAAGCTACAAAAACGTCGACTCCTGCGTTTAGATGCCGACTAAGACTACTTTGGAAAAGGGAGAATATCATTGTCTGAAACTTCTTGGATGAATGTCTATTTATTAAATTTTCCTTGTTAATACCATATATGTTATTATAATAATGTTTCATCTTTTTGCACCTTCTACCTATAAACAATGTACTACTGTAATTTGGAGCATCCTCCACTACCTAGGTATGATACACTCATCAACATTATATATAGTTGTTTATGGTGCTTAATAGTCTCTAACTTTGGATAATTTTAATTATGTCATTTACTATAGTTCCATCATTCAAGAATATCCATGACATCAAACTAAAACATTACCAAAGCAAGCTACTCACAAAACATATATGCACAAGAATCATAGAAAAGGGCAACCACAAGCTAACATGGAAGATATTAGGATCTGCAACATTTGCAGCAGTCCAACATGGGACTCCTGAGGTCATCGACGAGTGCATTACAGCTTATCCCGACATAATTTGGTATACTTATACCGATAAAGATAAAGTGCCTAAGTCTCACTTGTCTCTTGAAGCCATTACACAACGCCATGAACAAGTGTACAATATTCTATTTAAGTCAAATGTTCACAAGGCAGCCCAAGCAAGTTTGATTGATAAAGAAGAGAATGAGAATTCATTACACAAGGCTGCAAAGTTAGCCCCACCCCATCGAATCATTGTTACGACAGGTGCTGCTCTGCAAATGCAACGAGAGCTTCAATGGTACAAGGTGATAAAAGATTACTAGCAAAATGTTTTTAGTGATAAAAATATTTTAGTCACTATTATCATATTTTCAGTGACAAGGTGGCATAGATGTGTTTCACACATTTTTAGACAAACTTGATGTGGTGAATTATATAATCTCATGTGCATTAAATAAAAACTATAAAAACTAGGATAACAATGGATGAAAGATGTGTGTAATATGTGTGTGCAGGAAATCGAGAGTTTTATTGAGCCCTCATTTAAAAAAGTTCGAAACAAAAACAAGAAAACACCAAAAATGGTGTTCATGGAGGAGCACAAGGACTTACTCATTGAAGCACAACAATGGATGAAAGATGTATCATCATCAAGTACCGTGGTAGCAGCCCTTATAATCACAATGGCATTTGCAGGTGCTTTCACGCTCCCTGGTGGAAACATAGACAACGGCAATCCTTTGTTCTTAAACAAAGGGACATTTATGCTTTTCATCATATCTGACGCCATCGCGTTATTCTCCTCAACCGCTTCAGTGGTTATGTTTCTAGGAATACTTACAGCACGTTTTGCACCAGATGATTTCCTTTATGCGTTACCAAAACGAATGACAATAGGACTTGTGTTCTTGTTCATGTCATTAGCCGCGACTATGATAGCATTCAGTGCAACTCTTGCACTTGTGTTGAAAGATAAAGTGACATGGATTGCAGCTCCATTAATTGTGTTATCATGTGTTCCTGTTGGTTTGTTTGGATGGTTGCAATTTCCGTTGCTAATAGAGTTGGCATACTCGACATATGGACCAAGCATTTTTACTCAGAAGAAAAATCGGTGATATTGAAAAGTATTCAATTGCAAATCGTTATTGTTTGGAGTTGTAGTTTCATTTGTTGCTTAGAGTGAGTTGAAATAAAGGGTTAACTGTTTGGAAATGTATCCAAATTTACACGAATTGTTACAAGAGTGCATTTATAATTTTATACAGGTATTCAATATCAATAGTCTCTTTGGTTTTTTAAGCGTGAGTTAAAACAAGGGTTAAGCGTATGTGAAAGCATCCCACCATTGTATCTACTTACATGTCAATTATTCGATTCAAATAATTTAAACTAAGTGGAATTACAACTTGTTAACTTGGCATAGAGCATGATCTATGTACAAATACACCAAACGTCTAATCCTAATTTTATCTAACTAGGGTGTGTTAGAGAAAAATTGGGTGGCGTACTATAAACTTTTTATTGAACAATTACGAAAATAAATACAAATCACATGCATATAATTAGCATCCGTATATAGTTTTTAGTAACGCTTAATTAAAATATTTGGTGAGATTTAATAATGAAAATGTTTGTCTTATGATATTTATTAAATAAAAAAATATATAGTTTTATATGATAAAATAAGAGATTTCATGGTGTAGTGGCATGTGTTTTCTATGTGTTTTTTTAACGGCCAATTAGAATCATTCACGGATCATTGGAGTATCATCGTGTCACCAGTGTTATTATGCGATCATATTCCACTACCAACTCACCAATTCAGGAGGAAACTCATAATTATGAGAAAACCCCCTTGAGAGATTCGAACCCGGGACCTTATAGTCTCTAAATTTTATCTCACCACCAAGATGCCGATGGGCTATAATGCCTTTTGTTGTTCCCTATCATGTGTTTTACTTTATTAGTATAGATAGATAATTCATTTCCCAAGACTATTTTAAGGTACGAAAAACTTTTCGCCTTTAACGCATAAAATACAACCCTCAAATATGGGTAAATTAGTCTTTAAAACCCTTTTGCATTTTTAATACACTCATTTTAGTTATACTTTTAATTTCCTCCTTATTTTAAGTAAACTAACTCATGATTTTTAAATAACCATAATTTTTTTCATAGGTTAATACTTTTCAAAAAAAAAAACGAACAAATTACATCATAAAAACGAGCAATTTATTATCTTTAATTTGATTATAGTATTGTTATTATTTTTTTAGTTTAAAAAACTGATGCGTTATGAATTAACAATATCTAGGGATGAGAAAATAACTGAACCATTAACTGAAATCGAACAAAAAACAGACGAAACCAAACCAAAATCAATTGAAAACTGAATTAACTTAAAATCAGTTATGAGTTTTTTTATACCCCCCATTTCATATACTTCTAAGTAAAACTTTTAGCCAAATATTGGTTTTGCTTATTAACCAAATTTAAATAAACCAAACTGAAAACCAACGATCTAACAAAATAAACTGAACCAATTAATCGATTGGTTGTTGATAATATCGATTAATTAACCAATGAATTTGGTTTCGTTGAGACTAATAACCAAATAAAACCAAACCATGCACACCTTTACCGTACCTATCGATAAGGGTGTTCACACCCCGCCAATGTCTTAATTAGGATCTTTAAACCATCATAATTTTTTCGTAGGTTAATACCTTGAAAAATAAAAATCAAGCATTGTTTGTTGGGAGGCCCACTAATTTATATGATTAGGCTCGAAGGAGATGAAGTGTTTAGTTCTAAGGTAGTTTTCGTTGTTGAAGTATATAGATACAAACCTTGTAATGGTGATACTAGTTAAGATTGGTGTATTCTTCGATGAAATAATAAATCAAACAATATAGTCGGCTAATCAATATATGAAAGCAACACTAGTTTGAGGTAATGTTTTAGATATTTCAAAATGAAATATCCACCAATATCAATAGCAATATCAGACCCTGGATTTATGGCTTAGTGGTCATGGGAAATGAGGGAAGACTCTTGGCCTTTGGTTAGGAGTTCGATTTCTGATCCTACCCGGGTTTTACCGGTTTTCCATTGTCATGCCTTCGGGCGGGTGGGGTCGGGTTTTCTCCGGTCCGGGAATCACATGGGCAGGCTTTGGCTCTCAATGGGAGCCAAATTTGTAGAAGTACGTGCTCCCGTTGGAAGTCGGACAGAAATGTTGTGTTGACGGTTCTAAAAAAATCAATATCAATATCAATCGCCTTTTAGTTACTAATTAATATGAGAAATGACACGTTTTTATGTAGGTCCAAAACATTAATTAACTTAAACGTAGGTGCAAAACATTAACTTAAAGGTGGACAAACGGTCTAACATTCAAAACATGACTTAGATATTTTCTATCTATTTTTTATAAAAATTATTACATATCATATTCTATCTTAAGATATTTACTTTTAACATTTATCACTTTATTATAATAAACAAGTTCTTACTTGATTATATAGAAAGCAAAACTTTAATCTCTTTATAATAGCATGTGTTATATTTAGTAGGATTTGGTTCAAATGAGAACCTTTCCCCAAATTGAGAACTGAGAGAACCATTCTGGGCCACACATTTATCTAAGGCAAATTTTTTTTTTTTTTTTTTTTTTTTTTTTTTTGCAAAAATCGCTGCTTTATATGTAAGAAATTTATTTTTTTTATTTTTTTTGTATTTTTTTTTCAATATACACATATGTATAACTGAAATATACACATATGTATAGCTGAAAAATGCTATATACACATATGTATAATTGCTATATACACATATGTATAATTGACATATACACATATGTATAAATGAAAAAAAAATTCAAAAAAAATAAAAAAAAAATTTTCCTTGCATAAAAATGTGCGATTAAAGCACAAAAAAAAAAAAAAAAAAAAAATTTTGCCTTTATATGAAATGTGTGGCCCAGAATGGTTCTCTCAGTTCTCAAATAGGGGTTGGTTCTCTTAGGATCCCTACCCATATTTAGTAAATTATTATTGTAATTTATTTGTAATTATCTCTCCCTAAATTGTGGAGATTCATTGTATTATTTAAACACATCTTATCAATGAGAAAAGGAATGTTGAATGTTCTCTTTCATGGTATCATACTAGGTTTCAACAACCCCAATTTCGCCGCCTCACTCTTCTTCCGGTCGTCTGTTTCTTTTGCAGCGATCTTCCTGCCTTCTTCTCTGTTTCTTTACCCTACCACTCGCCCTCTCTTCCCTCATGGAATCTAAATCTATTCACCCTGCTTTGGCAGTCACCAATATAAAATCTCATGTTCCCCTTATCTTAGAGAAAGATTCAACCCATTACATGGCTTGGAAAACCTTATTCCATGTCCATTGTCAGGCCTACGAAGTGCAGCACCACCTTGCCCCTAAACCGGCCTTGACTGCCCCACCTGCTGCTGCTGACCCGGCGTCGGCCGCTGCTGCAGAGGCTGCTGCCATGGCAGCCGAGTCTCTGTGGTTGCGTCTTGACGCTATTGTTTTACAGTGGATTTACGCCACTATCTCATAGCCCCTTCTCCACATCATACTTCAGCCCGGGCAGACAGCATACGAAGCCTGGACAGCGGTTGAGAAAGAGTTTACAGATAACAAAAATACTCGGGCTGTGTTTCTTGGACAAGAGTTCGCCAACTTATACCTTGAGAATTTTTCCTCCATGGATGAGTATTGTCAACGGGCCAAACACTTGGCGGATCAACTCGGGAGTGTAGGCTCCCCGGTTGACAACCGCATGCTTGTACTTAAGGTGCTCACGGGGCTCACCGAGTCCTACGATAGCATATCCACCGTCCTACAAAACCAAAACCCGCTTCCCGATTTTCGGGAGGTTCGCTCTAGGCTAAACCAAGAGGAAACCAAAAAGAAACGCCACACCACCCGAGCCTCCCAAGCCGCGGCCACTGCTCTCCACACCACCACATCCTCCACACCACAAAACCCATCCCAAGCCCAACAATACAACCGCCCCAACACCAATACCCGTCCTGGCCGTGGCCGGCGCCAAACCAAACCCAACTCCAACAGAACCCGTAGCCAAGCCCAACAACAGCCCAACAACCCAACCCAACCCATCCCTATATTGTTTTTCCCCACGGTTGGACAGCCTCACAGTGGGCTACGGCCTTAAATCAAACCCGCTCGGCCCAATCTCAACCACCTTGCCCCTACCCCTCTAGGCCCAACAACACTAATTCTCAAGGTATACTTGGCCCACGCCTTGACCAAGCCCACTACACGGCCTACTCTCCGACTGATATTGAACAGGCGCTTTATTCTCTTGCTCTCAACCCACCGGATCATGGTGTGATGGACACTGGAGCGTCTTCTCATTCCGCCAATGCCCAAGGTATATACTCCCCGTCTACTTTTAATAAATGCACTAATATATTTATTGTAGTTGGTAATGGCATGACCATCCCTGTATTGGCCCAAGGCAACCAAGTCCTCCCACCACCTTATCCACCCCTCAAACTTAACAATGTCTTGTTTGCCCCCAATATTATCAAAAACCTTATCTCTGTCCGTCGTCTTACCTCTGATAATTTAGTGTCTATTGAATTTGACCCTTTTGGCTTTCTTGTGAAGGATCTCAAAACTCGGGCTCCTATCCTACGATGCAATAGCACTGGCGATCTTTATCCTCTGACTGAACCTCTCCCACTCAAGTCCACTCAACCAACCACCTTCCTTGCTGTTTCTCAAGATCGCTGGCATCAACGATTGGGTCACCCTGGCACTACTTTATTAAAATCTTTGCAATTGTCTACTTTTATTGATTATGGCAAACTTAATAATAAACATTGTGAACCTTGCATTTTTGGTAAAAGTGTTAAATTACCGTTTTCTGATTCGGTTAATGTTACCCATTCTGCATTTGATATCGTTCATAGTGATTTATGGACCTCTCCTGTACTTAGTACAGGCGGTCACAAATATTATATCTTGTTTGTTGGTGATTACACCAATTTTTTGTGGACTTTTCCATTATCCAATAAGTCCCAAGTCTTTCACACATTTACCAAACTCCACAACTTAATCAACACCCAATTTAATTGCAAAATAAAACAATTTCAATGTGATAACGGGAAAGAGTATGCAAATCAAAATTTTTATAATTTTTGCCATCATAACGGCATGCAATTCCGCTTCTCTTGTCCCTACACCTCTTCCCAAAATGGTAAAGCGGAACGCAAAATCCGCACCATCAACAACATGATTCGAACCCTCCTTGCCCAAGCCTCCCTACCTCCCAACATGTGGCACCATGCCCTTGAAACCGCCACCTACCTACTAAACATCCTTCCTAGTAAACTTCACCACTTTAAATCCCCCACCTCCCTTCTCTACAATTGCATTCCCGAATACGATCACCTTCGTGTTTTCGGGTGCCTTTGCTATCCTCTACACCCATCCACCACCATTAACAAACTTCATAACCGTTCTCACCCTTGTGTCTTTCTTGGTTATCCTGAAAATCATCGTGGATACAAGTGTCTTGACCTCACCACTCATCAATTAACCATCTCTCGACACGTCCACTTTGAGGAAACCATCTTCCCATACACCATACAATCCCCCACTAAACCTCCCTCTTATGATTTCCTCAACCCAACAATTAACCCACTCGTCTGGGAACACCTACAACACACGCCCCGTCATCCCACACCACCCACTACCCCCCCTGACCATATCCCTAACCCCAATCCCACTTCGGCTCCTACTTCGGACCCCCCTGCTCCTGTTACTAATACCGCCCCTACGGCCCACTCTATCCCCTCTTCCTTAGGCCCATTACCCACTTCCGGCCCACTGCCACCTTCACCCAATACCACCGCCTCACCCACTGACCCTACACCGGCCCAAATTCCCTCTGCCACATCCTCCGATGTGCCCAGCCCACCAGACCAAACTGTGCCACCCCCTCCCCCTACTACTCGCCCACACACCCGTTCTATGAGTGGCATTGTTAAGCCCAAACACCCATTCAACCTTCACACCTCAACCATCGTTCCCATTCCGAAAAACCCACAGGTTGCCTTGTCCTCTCCAGAATGGTACACCGCCATGTCTAACGAATTTAGTGCATTGATTAAAAACAAGACCTGGGAGCTTGTACCTAGGACCCCGGATATGAATATTATTCGTAGCTTGTGGTTGTTTAAACATAAATTCAGGTCGGATGGCTCGTTGGAACGGTATAAAGCACGACTAGTGTGTGATGGTCGTAAACAGCAGACGGGGATCGATTGTGGTGAGACATTTAGCCCAGTTGTCAAGCCGTCCACCATTCGGTTAGTTCTTTCATTAGCTCTCTCCAAGTCTTGGCCTATTCATCAACTGGATGTCACAAATGCCTTTCTTCATGGCAACTTGGAGGAGACTGTCTACATGCATCAACCAATGGGGTTTCGTCACCGGGATTTTCCGGACCACGTCTGTCGGCTTCGCAAATCACTTTACGGGCTCAAACAGGCACCACGGGCTTGGTACCAGCGGTTCACGGATTTTGTCACATCCCAAGGGTTTCGTCAAAGCAAGTCTGATAATTCTTTATTTATTTATCATTGCGGGTCAGACACGGCATATCTGCTTATTTATGTGGACGATATTATACTTACTACGTCCAACGAACCCCTTCGGCTACGTTTATTACATGATTTGTCCAGTGAGTTCGCAATGAAGGATTTGGGGCCTCTCTCGTATTTTTTGGGTATTCAGGTGACCAGGGATGGTGACACTATGTTTCTGTCACAACAGGCATATGTTAATGACATTATTCATCGGGCTTCCATGGACTCATGCAATCATGTTGCTACGCCAGTTGACACACAGTCCAAACTCTCTGCTGACTCTGGACCGCTTCATGATGACCCTACTACATATCGCAGTCTTGCCGGCGCTCTCCAGTATCTCACCTTTACTCGACCAGACATCTCTTACGCAGTGCAGCAGATTTGCATGCACATGCATGCTCCTCGTCTGGATCACTGGAACGCCTTGAAGCGTATCATTCGATATCTCCAGGGAACTGCGGCTTATGGTCTTCATCTGGGTCCTGTACCCAATCTGTCTCTACGAGCTTACACTGATGCTGGCTGGGCTGGCTGCCCGGACACTCGTCGCTCCACGTCTGGCTATTGTGTTTATTTGGGTGATAATCTTATTTCTTGGTCGTCTAAACGCCAGTCCACGATCTCCAGGTCCAGTGCTGAAGCTGAATACCGGGGCGTCGCTAATGTTGTCGCAGACATCTGCTGGATCCGCAATCTTCTGCTGGAGCTTCATCACCCTCTTTCTCACGCCACTCTGGTCTATTGTGACAATGTGAGTGCTTTTTATCTCTCTGGTAACCCGGTTCAACATCAACGTACCAAGCACATTGAGATAGACATTCACTTTGTTCGCGAGCAAGTGCAGCGTGGTCATATTCGTGTTTTGCATGTTCCGTCTCGTCACCAGATTGCTGACATCTTCACGAAGGGACTTCCTCGTGTCCTGTTTGATGACTTCCGTGCCAGTCTCAACATCGGCCCTCCTGACGTTTCAACTGCGGGGGTGTAATAGCATGTGTTATATTTAGTAAATTATTATTGTAATTTATTTGTAATTATCTCTCCCTAAATTGTGGAGATTCATTGTATTATTTAAACACATTTTATCAATGAGAAAAGGAATGTTGAATGTTCTCTTTCACTTTAGATTTCAAAAGTGAGAGCTCTACAAACAAGATGACTTTAACCGACGAAAATATCCGTATGTAAAGATACACTCGCTATTGATAATCCGTAAGTGAAGATATGCTGATCATTGATAATCCGTTGGCAAGATATGCCCGTCATTGGTCATTAGTAATCCGTCGGGGCAATTTCATTAGTAAACTAGCTTCACCGATCTGTAAAAGTCTATTTGCCAGTAGTAAAACTCATTGTGGCGTCACTTGGGCTATAGCCTAGTAGTAGAGGCATAGCCCTTAAGAAACAAATAGTCTTACCTCCTATGCAGGATGATAGGACTATTACTTTCACAGAGATTATACTTCACTGGTAGCTTTACGGCACTAGAGTTCCTGAAAATACGATGAATGAAAGGTAGGGGGACGACTACGTAAGTAGTTGTTTATAACAAAAACTGGGGTGAATGAGGATACTATCAATGATAGCTTTTCGGGTTAGCAAAAAGTGTCCTCTCTATTAGGGATGTTATCCCTTATATAGGATTGGACATATGCCACCATTATCCAAAACCCTAATCGTAATGAGCTACAGCCCGATTAGGGTTGTCTCCACTAGCCTAGGTTATATTAGTAAATTAGTTAAAGAAAGCTATAATTAAGGAAATAATGGAACAGATACCGCTTTTACCATTCTGCGCGTCTGCTCGTCCGTGATCGTAGGATAGTGGTTAACATGCTGTAGTCTGCGCAGTAGGGTGATGGTTGCGCAAAGACTCCGTTCTGCACAAGTTTGGACCCGGGTTGGGTTTAACCGATTAGTAATTCAGTACCCAATCCCGTCAGTGCTCTTCAAAGAAAAGTCCTAGTTTGAATCTAGGCATGGGTGAAAAGGAAAATTGGTGTAGAAAGTATTAGTGACTAAAAAAAAAAAAACTCATCATGGTTATAACTTATAAATAGCAGCCATGTTTTACATATTACGTTGAATTTAACTTTTGGTCAACCAATCCAAAGCTTCCCTTTTTGAAATCTATTTAAGTACAAATACTCGAACACCATCAAGACACATCTTTTGGTGCATACAAGCTAAACAAAAATGAACTACAACCATGTAATCAACCATCTTCCAATTCACAAAGCTGCATTAACCGATGATTGGGAATCCGTAAGCCAAATATTCGAAAAAGATCCAGAACTAATGACGACACCAATCAGTTACTTGGGTGAGACACCTTTAATGATGGCTGTGGGAACAAACAAGTCCCATAAGTTTGTAAAACACTTGGTGGACCGTATCATTGCGTTTAACGCGGCTGATAAGTTGTTTGTGGCAAGTTCTCGTGGAGATAATCCACTCCACCGTGCTGCTATGATTGGGAACACGGTTGATGCAAGGGTTTTGGTGGAGCTGAGGCCAGATATGATCCGAGTGCCAAATTCGGATGGTTTTACGCCGTTGATTTTGGCTGCTTGGCATCTAAACAAGGGTACCCTTCGATATTTGTTGAAGGAGAACGCGAATTTAGGCCCAGGGGAGGAAGGGAGTAGTTTGTACAAAGGAGTTGCTGGCGGGGATCTTATTACTCTCACTATTCATGCGGGATTCCTAGGTATGTTGAAGTTGTGCTTAACCGGTTATGAAGATATAACATGATATGATATCATACGAGATAAAAAATAGTACTGGTTATGAAGATATAACATGATATGATATCATACGAGATAAAAAACACTTAAAAAATAGTAAATATTTTCAAAAGCTTGAATCGTGTGCTGTAGTTGTAATTAGGTTCAACCGGTCGCCATGAAAAAGGATCATGGCAATCGTCAATGGTTTTTCAAATGTTTTGGTTTGGTTTTCATCTATTTTTAGTGGTTTGATTCACTCACGACCAGCCGATATGTTTTTGTCTAGCAGGGGCGAAACCATAGGAGGGTCAAAAGGGTCTGTTTACCCCTTTACCTCTGACCAAGGAATTTATTGGATTTATATATATATTTTTTATATTTTTCAAGTAAAGAAATAATTTACACCTAACCCACTAGGTGTAAGTAGTTGATAGAAAAAAAGCCATATGTTGACCCTCTAAAGAATATCTAGTTTCACCATATGTGTCTAGTTTATTAGTACATAATGGAATTGATGGAGCATCGGTTCCTCGTTGGCGAGTTGTAAAATAACATATATTACTCTTCAATTTTTCGTTTACATTCATGTCACATATCACCTATGATACACGATATATGCTTCTAAGAGCTTTCACAATGTAGCAGGGGGTCCAAAAGAGGTTCGTCCGGTATACCGGACAGGTTTGGTTTGAAATATGTGGGCCCTATGTTATAGTTTATGAAAAAATTATAAAAATAAAAGAGTTTTGTGTGTGTGGTATAAATTAAATAAAAAAATAGTTAAGGAGGTAGAAATTTGGAATGGTTTATGATTATAAGAAAAAAGTGAGTTTGCAAAGGTTGTGGTTTGGAATGACACGGATTGATGTAGCTGCAAGTACCTTTAGATATTTTAGTTGTGACATTCTTTTTTCAATTAAACTCAACCCCTGTTTTTGTAACATAGGATGACTTTTATTGCTTATCTTCAAATATAACTATATAAATTAAAAAAAAATATCTTTCTGTTATGTAGATGTAGCATTGGAAATAATAAGTAAGCACATGGACATCGTGATAGAAGAAGATAGGAAGTCCATAACAGCTTTGGAAGTATTAGGTTCCAAACCAGAGCTATTTCCAAGTGGAAGCACACTTGGATTTTGGAGCCGTCTTATTTATTTGTGTAAATCTCTTTCACTCTATTTTTAATGTATCTGTATGTATGTATGTACGTACGTATGTTCATATCATATTTGTCTACTATGTCTATATGATTGTATTAAATATAACATAGTATCTAGTATCATGTTCATATTATATTCATAAGACAAAGGTCTTTTCCTTTTTAATTCAATAAATTGATGTTTGAAATGGACAAATAATGGTCCCTTTATCGACTTGAAGTCAGAAATATACAAATTGCTCCTTTATTATTATTAAAATAAGTTTGAAATAGGCAACCAGGCAAGTGTGGCTTCAGAAGTCGGTATTTTTTTAGCAACCAACTTTTTTTTACTTAAAAATCTTAACTTCCGCTTAAAATTGTTTTTTTTTTATGACACTTAAAAGTTAAAACTGGAAACTATGCACAGCTAAGGCTTAATGGGGAGTATTTTAAAGCTATATATATATATATATATAAATAGTTTTTTTTAAATCAAGATGGTAAACGTTTAGCTTAATATATCTATGGTCTACAAGTCTTTTTTATTGTATTTATCATCCAAATAAAATTAGTGTTATCTTCATGTTTTATGTTCTTTTTTTTAGTTTTGGAAAAAAAAACCCCGCATTTTAGTAATTGCTTTAGGCCTTTACAAAATTAAGCCGGCCTCGACTACACATATTTTTCACACACATATGGTATAACCTTTCTTCTGTGTATTACAAGCTGTTACAAGGTGCATATGATGGCTATTAATGATAGAAGGGCTGATTCATTGTGTTTGTTTGATACAAGTTATACCTATCAACAAAAGGAGTCAAGAAGGTGCTCAACTCAACCATTTTTCAAAGGTTTTCTACACGGTATGATCCTCTTATCATTTAAAGGCTTTAACTAAGCATATATTACAAAACGCCCCTTGATCATTTGTTTATGTTATTTAAACCAAGCGATAACAAGTAATGTTGTTTGTTTGTTTGTGATCTCCCATAAGTATATGACTTTACTTAATATTTTCAAATACAACATAACTAGCTAATTGAGTAAACAATAAAAAATACATTTTTTTACAAATAGCATGAGTAAAACCTCAAACTCAATACCTTTAACTCATTGTTTCAACAAAATGTAAAAGTGAGACGTTTTAGTTGTGTTACTAAAAATTGTCCACTAAATGTTGGATATAGTGACTCTTTACTATCTGTCACTAGTATATTGTTAAAATGGAAAATTACCAACGTAGTCAAAGTTAACCAAAAAATTCCCAAAAATAGTTAAAGTAGTTACTCTGATTTCATCCCATTACAATTAGAAGCTTTAACGTAAGCTCCACCGGTTGAGACAACTATGATTTAGCCTACAATCTTACCTGAGATGACAAGGCAAAGCCTTTTAATACACTAAAAGTGTGAGGTCTTGAGTTCAAGTCTCACAAGGAGCAAGAAATTCGCCTTTCAAAAAAATCTTACCTGAAGTGAGATGACTAGGAAAAGTTGGCCCAACCTCCGCTTTCGGATGCCAGCTAAGATTACTTTTGAAAAAGGCTAAACAACATTGTCTATAGACTATATTTGAAAATTTTTCATCTAATATGTTTATTTTATAATTTCCTAGTTTAAACCATAAAGGTCTATTACAATTTTATTTTATTTTTTTGCACTTTATACCCTTTGAACAGTGTACTGCTGGATTTTGGAACATCTTGCACTACCTAGGTATGATACATTCACCAACATTCTAGTTGTTTATGGTGTATTAATGGTCTCTAGCTGACTTTGGATCATATAAATATATCTATTTCTATAGCTCCATCAATCAAGAACATCTATGATATCAAACTAAAGCATTACCAAAGCAAGCTACTCACAAAACATATATGCACAAGCATCATAAATAAGCGCGATCATGACTTAACATGGAAGATTTTAGGATCTGCAACATCTGAAGCGGTCCAACATGGTACACCAGAGGTTATCGACGAGTGCATTTCAACTTATCCCGACATAATATGGTATACTGGTAAAGGGTTTCACCTGTCTCTTGAAGCCATTGCACAACGCCAAGAACAAGTGTACAATATTTTATTTCAATCAGCTATTCACAAGGCAGCCCAAGCAAATTTGATTGATAAAGATGAGAAGGAGAATTCGTTACACAAGGCTGGAAAGTTAGCCCCGCCCCATCGAATAATTGTTAACACAGGTGCAGCTCTGCAAATGCAACGAGAGCTTCAATGGTACAAGGTAATAAACATTAAATAAATATAAGTATATTTTTATAATATTTGTTGGTAACCAATTGGTGATCACCGATAGACAATTCAAACAAAAAAGATAACAAAGCACAAATATTTAAATATACATTGATCATTGATTACCGACTAATCACCGATAAATAGACCAAACCACAAAAAGATGTTAAAAATTGTAACCATTGTAATGTATGGGTCTTATCACACATCGATTATATATGGGCAACACATGTGGAAATTTTAGACTAGATGGGCACTCTCACTAGTTAGTTAGAGTAGTATTTTAAGATGAGTTCTCGTGTATAGCCAATAACAATGGTGTCAAAGCGAAACTCAGAGTGGTGGAATGGAGGGAACCAAAAGTGATGGACAAGGACATTTTCCCTTAAGGAGGATTGAATGTTATAGACCGAAACCACAACAATGTATGGGACTTGTCATAAATCGGCTCTATGGGCAACAAATGTGAAATTTATAATGAGCTCTCTCACCCACCAGACTAGTCTTTAGGATGACTTCTCCTATTTGGCCTATAACAAAAGAATCTCTCGATATAATCCATTACCTACAACCTAGTCCCCATTTATCTTCACCGACGATTTCCACTTCACTGAGGAGCCACCGAAGGTGCTTCGTTTGTCACAAAATGTCCCCAGCGACGAAGGACCTAAGCTTTATTTTTAATAGAGTAGGTTTTTCTATTCAAAAGGGGGGTAGCGGCGCAACTTGTGGCCCGTTTACCCGCCTCCCACTTGTAAGAGTTGTCGGTTTTAATCAACAATGGAAATATATTTGAACTCAAAAAAAAGGAATGTCCACTTATTTATAGTTGTAATATGTGTGTGCAGGAAGTGGAGAGCTTTGTAGAGCCCGCAATCAAAAAAGCTCAAAACAAAAACCAGAAAACGCCAAAAATGGTTTTCATGGAGGAACATAAGGACTTACTTAATGAAGCACAACAATGGATGAAAGACGTATCAGCTTCATGTACGGTGGTTGCAGCCCTTATAATCACAATGGCATTTGCAGGTGCCTTCACACTCCCAGGTGGCAATGAAGACAACGGCAATCCTTTGTTCCTAAACAAAGGGACATTTATGCTTTTCATCATATCTGACGCCATAGCGTTATTCTCTTCAACCGCTTCTGTGGTTATGTTTTTAGGAATACTTACTGCGCGTTTTGCACCAGATGATTTCCTTTATGCGTTACCAAAACGAATGACGATAGGACTTGTGTTCTTGTTCATGTCGTTAGCAGCGACTATGATAGCGTTCAGTGCGACTCTTGCACTCGTGCTGAAAGATAAAGTTACATGGATTGCAGCTCCACTAGTTATAGTATCATGCATTCCTGTGGGATTGTTTGGGTGGTTGCAGTTTCCATTGCTAATAGAGTTGGTGTACTCAACATATGGACCAAGCATTTTTACTCAGAAGAAAGTTTGGTGACTGTTTGGATATAAGATTGCATTTATATGTGTATAGGGTGTGTACAAAAGGTGAAGACACAAATTAATAGATGTAATGTATTAAAAATCAAATCGTTATTGTTTGGAGTTGTAATTCCATTTGTTACCATATGTGTGTGAGTTGAAATAAGGATTAATTGTATTGAAATGTATCAAACATAACACATATTGTTGTGTTTATTGAGCTTTAAAAGTTACCGTTTGATTTTTTTCTTTGAACAATCAAACGGAACCATTTTATTTCACCAATAATATCTTACAAACATCCACAAAACCGCCCCAGCTCAATTAGCCAATAGCTACCTGGGCCAAATAACTAAAACCCATACAAATCACACACATCAATTGACAAAACAAAAACAAAGATTTCACCCCTCCTGTACCGTTTGATATAATGAACTTCCAATCACATTGTAATTAGTATGTCATTAAAGAAAAAACATGTAACAAACTTTAAAAGTTGTAAGACGGATTTGTATTAAAGCTATGTGATGATAATAATCGAGTAAAGGGAAGTTTTTAGAATAACATGTGAAACGACGGTGGTATGTCTTTTTTTCACATAGTCATGTTACTAACTGACGAAAGAGTAATTTAGTCATTTTAGATTTTGAGGTTAAGTTCATTATGTGCCTTGTACATGACTAATTGAAGAAATGGTATGACTTCTCAACAATCTTGTTATTATTATCATTTGTTGTTATGAAAAGAAATACAAGCATACACACATATATATATAGAGAGAGAGAGAGAATGAGAGGTGGTTAATAACCACCTTAACTAACTATCCATCTAGAGTGATCTAGAACTCTCTAGAAACTACTCTCTAATATGCCCACTCAAGCTGAATGGGGCGATGCAACGTGAAGCTTGATCCGAAGAGCATCAAATCTTGAAGAAGACAACCCTTTGGTCAAGATATCAGCTAGCTGAGCCATAGTAGAAACATATCGAACACTAAGAGCTCCAAACATCACCATATCTCGAATAAAATGCAAGTCAATCTCAATGTGTTTCGTAGGCTCATGAAACACAGGGTTGACTGCTAAATAAGTAGCTCCAAGATTGTCACACCAAATAGTAGGTGGACAAGGCAACGAAATGCGTAGCTCAGACAATGGAGAACCAATCCATCTAATCTCGGTTGTGGTATGCGCTAATGCCCGATACTCTACCTCTGTACTCGATCGAGCAACCATGTGTTGTTTCTTGGAACTCCAACTGATAAGGTTGGGACCAAGAAACACACAATAGCCAGTAGTGGAACGACGATCATCCGGGCAACCTGCCCAGTCAGCATCAGAATATCCATGTATATCAAATCTATCAGACCGCCGAATAGTCAAACCATGTGTAATAGTCCCCCGTAAATACCGTAAAATGCGCTTAACAACGTCCCAATGCCGATCAGTAGGAGTCTGTAGAAACTGAGACACCTTACTAACCGCATATGCAATCTCAGGTCTAGTCAAAACTAAATACTGTAATGCCCCCACAGTGCTACGATACATAGTCGGACCAGCCAAAGGAGTACCCGTATGACGAGATAACTAACGACCAGACGGAGCCGGAGTAGATAAAGGACGTCACTCAGATAATCCGGTCCGATGCAGCAAATCAAGCAAGTAACGCTGCTGTGATAAATATAACTCATCATCTGTAAAGGTCGCCTGAACGCCTAAGAAATTGGATAAAGTACCTAAATCCTTGAGTGCAAACTGAGCATGTAATCGGGCAATCAATTCTCTCACAAGGTCCAAGGAACTCCCAGTAATAATGATGTCATCAACATAAACCAAGACATAACTCATAATACCATCCCGATGATAAACAAACAAAGATGTATCTGATATGCACTGTAAGAAACCACCAGCAATAAGAGCAGAAGATAGCTTGGAAAACTAAGCTATGGGTCCCTGCTTCAGGCCATAGACAGCCTTCTGCAGAAGACATACATGATGAGGTCTAGACGAGTCAACAAAGCCTGGAGGCTGTGACACGTACACAGTCTCAGTAAGATCACCATGAAGAAAGGCATTGTTGACATTAACTTGTCTAATGTCCCATCCTCGTGAAAAGGCAACTGAAAGAACCGTGCGAATATTAGTAGGTTTGACTACGGGACAAAGTCTCTGTGTAGTCAACACCCTTAGTCTGTAGAAAGCCCTTGGCAACAAGTCGGGCTTTATATCTGCTCACCGAACCATCGGGATTAGTCTTTATCCTGTATACCCACTTGCAACCAACAATGTTGGCGGTAGCGGGAGCCGGAACCAGACGCCAAGTCTGGTTGGTATATAAAGCATCCATCTCAGACCGCATGACATCCCACCACACTGTCCAACGCTAAGCCTGATGAAAAGTAGAAGGCTCAGTGGTTGACCCAACGCCCCGGCGGTCGGACCGGGAAATTTGACAGTTGAACCAGTTTTTTTATTGTTTTTTTATTATTATTGTGTTTTGATGCGATTTTTGGGCCGATTCATTAGACCGGTTGGACTGGTCAAACTGACGGCGGAGGCTCCGATTCAACGTCGAGTCCTCCGGTACAAGTTAAAACTAGACCAAAAGTCAATTGTATCAAAAGTCAAAAGGGTATGTTATTACTCGTATTATCTTTATAATAAAAAAAAATAAGTTTATTTTGATTGGGTGAGAGTGGTTATATAAACTCCTAATTCAACCCTATACCGTCGGCTCAACTCCAAATTCACGCAACACAGATTCTTCTTCTTCAATCCTCAACAATGACTCATATCCTTTTCTAATCTACAATTCTTTTACAATTTAATCTGCTATTAGTTTCCCTTAATTGTATGTTATTTTTCAATACTGTACTTTTTTTTAATAAATTTTCGATCTACAATCCGATCTTGTTTATGTATATATATATATATATATATATATATATATATATATATGTTTCCCTTAACGAATAATCTAACGTGGTAATCAAAGGGAGAAAGATCGGGAAAGAGCTCAGGCTCGTACAGGTGGTAAAGGGAAGACCAAAGATGATGGGTTGACCCCTGAACAACGTCGTGAAAGGTTTGACCTTTTTGCTCTTTTTTCAATCTTTGGTTTGTTTTTAATCATGGGTTCTGTTTGTTTTGTTTATCTGTTGAATCTTTATTTGTGTTTCTGTTGAATCTTGATTTGTTTTGCTGTATGGTGTTTTTAGTTTAAATTAGATTTGGTGCTTTTGTGCTATGGATCTGTTGATTAGTAATGCTAGATTTGTGAATTGGAGTGGCTTTTTTTTTTTTTTTTTTTTTTGTAAGTAGTTGAATTGTATGAGTTAGTTGGAAAAACTGTGATTATTGTAGGGAAGAAGAATTAAGAACAATTTTATTGTGTAGTTAAGAATTAGGATCACCGATTCGCGGTTGATAGTTAGGAGGAATAGGGCGAATCGTAGTAAAACAGCACAGATAATTCATGTCTTAAATGGAGGAGTGTATGTAATCACAATATATATTGGTTGTCTTTGTGAAATTTGAATGCTTTTTGTAAGCTTTTGGTGAAAGGGTTGCTGATAAGTTTTTTAAAATCTTTTAGATCTTGAAAGGGTGAGCGATCTTTTGATTGATAATGAACAATGAAATATTATCAGAAAAATATGGATTTGTGAATTAGAATTCTTTGTAAGTACTTGTTGAGTTTATAGGAGTTAGTTGTACAAACTGTAACTATTAGAGAGTAGTTGGTAGTTGAGTTAAGGACTTGTTTGGTAGTCTCTTAATGAGGCTCTGAACCATTCAGCTCTGAATGGTTCAGCATTCAGATTGTTTGTTTCAACCTAAAAAAAGGATCCGAATTGAGTGGTTAAGAGCTGAACCATTCAGACTTGGTGTATAGCTGAACCATTCAACACTTAATCATTCAGAGCCTTTTAACCATTCAAGCCTCTTAATGATTCAACACTTAATCAACCAAACAGCCCCTTAGTTAGTGTAGTTAGTTGTGAGATGTGAGTCGGTTAGTTGTTATTTGCTAGCCTTCTATATATATAGATGTTGGTGTACTGTATTGAATGATTGAATCATACTTTATCATTCTATTGAAAACATGTCTTTTATAGTAACCATTGTAGGAGACAAGAGTTAAGTAGAATGTTATAGTGCGATTGGTGATTTACGGTTGCTAGAGTTTTTATCAAATCTTGTGACTTATATTGTTTGTTTGGAGGAGTAGGGCTAACCCGACACAACGGCGTGAAAAGGCTTATGAACCAAACAGCACAATTACTTATACACTTTAGCTGGAGGAGTATGTAAACTATAAAACTATAAAAGCACAATATTCTATGGCTGTGTTTGTGAAATTTGAATGCTTTATAAGCATCTGATGAATTTGTTGGTTTTTTGGCCCTTGTAACATGAGAAAGGGTTTTACTTTATTGTTACAAACCATAATTATCTCATGTTTATATCTTTCTTTAAAGATATTAATACGACATCTAAATTGCAGGGATGGAAAGGCCCTCCAAGAGAAGGCTGCCAAGAAAGCAGCACAGGCTGAAGCGAGTGGCGGTAATGCAAATAAAAGCGCCAAGAAATAAATAAACAAGTTGTTGATGGTTTGTTTTGTCTAAGTGATTTTATTATCCTATGGGTAAGTTTGAGTTTTACATAACTTAAGTTTATCAAAACATTATAAAGATAACATACATTGTGTTTGTATTGTAACTGTGCTCTATTTATTCAAGGAACAATCTTTTGGTTTTGTGTATCATGCATATGCTTGATACACAATTATTAATATTGTTATGTATTCACAAGCACATTTATCATTTATCCATGTATTAATAGAGCTCTAATTAGTTTGAGCCTGAGCCAAATTAAGCTTTGAGCACTCCACCTGATTAGTTCTTACTTCTTACTATTTGGTCACCAAAGCTCCAATGATTTCAGTGATGTGTTAACTTTTGTGTTTATGTCCTTGTTGGAGACGCGTCCTCTTAGCTTCCCAACACGCATTTGATCCCATCTTGTGCGATAGAGGGAGTTGCAGCCAAGTTCTCGCGGGAGCTGGCTAACCTGCACCTGAACCCAAGAGCGCACCATCCAGCCTAAACGTTTGTACAAGTACTAAAAATAATTTGGTGTACAAGTACTAAAAATAATTTGGTACGGGGAATTTGGTACTGGTATCATTTGCTCATCCTTATTTCATAAAATGTCAACGAACAAAAATAAAAACACGATATAAATAAAGTTCAACACATGCTTAATAGATTTTTCCTATTTGGATTTTGAAGCTTAAAATTGAGCTATGGCTTAGGCTTCTTGTTGACAGTGTCTTGGTGTTGCTTCTTTTCTTTTGTTTTTTCCCATTCAAACTTTAACTAATTAAAAGGGCTTAAACCTTATGGACTTCTTTTGCTTTTTCCCATTCAAACTTTAACCAATTAATTGGGCTTAAACCTTATGGACTTCTAACAGTTAACACTGTCTGCCTTGCTTCTTTTCTTTTGTTTTTTACCGAGTAAATGGCCAAATCCGTCCCTAGGTTTGATCAATATTGCCACATCCATCTAAAATGAGAATTTATGACATCTGGGCCACTGTAGTTTCAACTTTATTGCTTAATCAGTCCAAATGACAAACCCAGTTAAAAAAGTTTGTTAACTCGAGGGTATTTTTGTAATTTCACCTTATAAAATCACAAACCCTCCCAATTCTCTTCTCCACCTCCATTTGTTCTTCACTGCAACCCTTTATGACACCTTCATTTGTAAAAACCCATTTCCCTGCACACATACATTCTCGTTCATAAATCATACATATCTCTTATCTCATACATACACAGTTACCTCTTTTAAATAACCAACACTCACACTGTCACTCTCATATCTCATAACAAACATACCTTACAAGCACTGATAAAAAGGTCTAGAGAGAGAGAGAGGGGGGGAAATCGATCGGAGGAGCTAGAGAGAGAAAGCAGAGAAAGAGAGATCTGAAAGGAGGAAGAAGATCGGTCCTGGTCATCGACCGTCGGCCACACCTTCTCTGACAGAGCCAACGGCGGATGGTGGTGGTTGACGAGCGGCTCCGACTCCCCTGTCATCCTGTTACAGCAAGCCAAGGTAAAATCCCTTTTCCCTTTGATAATCTTCGTGAGTGGATGTTGATGGTGATAAGACAAACGACGGTGGTGGTAGGTGTTGTTGGTGTACAGAAGACGGAGAAGGTGGAGGTTGTTGAAGGTGAGTTATGATGATGGTGACTGAGGATTGTTGGGGGTTTGTCTCGGGAATGGTGTCGGGTGTTGGTGATAGACGATGGTGATTTGGTGGATAACGTTGGTGGTTACCGAGTAGTTGTGATGGGCAACAGTGGGGCAGCGGTGGTGCACAGGTGGTGACGTAATGGGTTTGGGTAATAGTCGGCTGTCAATGAACAAGTCAACCAAAGTTGACCGAGTCAACTGTACAGTCAACGAAAGTTAGCCATGGTCAACACTCGGTCAACAGGACAAACTTTATAGGGTTGCAGTGAAGAACACATGGAGGTGGAGAAGAGAATTGGGGATTTTATAAGGGTTTGTGATTTTATAAGGTGAAATTACAAAAATACCCTCGAGTTAACAAACTTTTTTAACTGGGTTTGTCATTTGAACTGATTAAGCAATAAAGTTGAAACTACAGTGGCCCAGATGTCATAAATTCTCATTTTGGATGGATGTGGCAATATTGATCAAACCTTAGGGACGGATTTGGCCATTTACTCTTTTTTACCATTCAAACTTTAACCAATTAATTGGGCTTAAACTGTATGGGCTTTTATCTTGTAAATAACAAATGGAATGAGTCAATGGATTATGGATTTATGGACTTCTATTGTTTTCTTTTATGTTGGGCTGATAATAAACCTTTGAGTGTTTGGGTTTTAAAATACTTTAAGGGGTAGTGTCAATATAATTTCAGGAGTAACGTAATAAAAAAATTGAACTACGCCTGAAAATTGAAAGGTAGCGGATGCTACCCCTACCTACCAAGAGGCGAGGTCCGCCTATGCTTGGAAGAAAAAAATAGTTTTGTACTCCATATTTATGTTGTTTCTTGAGAATATCTAGTAAAATATGATAATTATATGTGGACTTACTTTTATTTAAACTTTTTCTGTGAAAGAGAGATATAAGCTAATTTTTGTTCGAATGGCGACTTTTTTCAAACTTATTGAGTAGCCACATGTCGGTTTGTGAGATTGACCCTGGTTTAAGAATCTATATGGTTTCTCCATACAGGGCATAACTCATGCTTAACAAGCCCAAACCACGTCTTCGGAGAAACCATAACCCCTAATACCACTTGATACCAGTTGTGCCACCACAAGGGTCGAAACTCACTGGCGTAACGCAGGTTGAACAAGACCCCCCGTGTAGCTTGGATGCAATTTGACGACCTCCAAAGAAGACCTAGTTCTTATCCTCATTGCTTATGTCACTCCCCCAAATAATGGGTACTAAATATAACTTAAAGCTTAAACAAAACATTACATATTTTTTATTGCTTGAAGAAACACTCTACCAACTTGGCGAACTCCCTAAATACTACTTTAAAATAACTTAAAGCTACCCCGACCACCTAGGAATGGCAATGGATTGGGTTCGTGTTTAACCGGGTATGGGAATCCCAAACCTATACCTACTTATAAAACTACATCTCATACCCGGCCTAATACCCGTCTCTCATCGGTATCTGGCATACTAACAGATATTAGGTATACCCGTTAGTTTATTAAAAAAATATTGTGTGAGATTTCCAAATACATTTTTACTAATATAATTATTATATAACTTCTATTTATATAAGATCTATTATAAACTAAATATACATATACTATATATAAGTTTTTATCATAAATAAATAATAATTTTATGATTTTTATACATTTTCATGTATATACTTCACAACATACAAAATATAAATAATACTGAGAAATACCTATTCCAAAAGAAAATTTATTTTTTCATATAATGAAGCTACTAATATAAATCACTAAAATAAAATATGAACAAGAAAATCCGGGTATATAATCAGGTAAACATGTATGTGGTTTCGGGTAATTGGGTCGAGTATCAACCATAGTTGTCAAAGCGCCTAGGCGCACTCAAGGCGCATAGGTCGAGCCCGGAGCCTAGGCGCAAGGCGCATAAAAAATGAAGGCTTTTTATAATTAGGCGCATAGTATAAAATACATTTTTTAGGGATTCTAGAGATGTTTTAGGCTTGTTTAGGGCTACTTTAGGATGTTTTAGGGTTGTTTAGGACTTGTTGATGACTCATTTAGGATGTTTTAGAGGTTTATGCAACTTTTAGCCTGAATTTGGCCGGAAAATCAGCCCCGATAGTGTGCCTCAGTGCCTAGGCGCGCGCCTCACAGGGCACAGCGCACTTGGTGCGCCTCGAGCCTAGGCACGCCTAGGCGCTCTCCTAGGCGCGCTTTTGACAACTATGGTATCAACTAGTCTCATACACGTCCCGAACCCATGAGTTTTAAAAATATTCGCATACCCATCGGGTTTCTGATATACCTGTCCCATATGTTTTTGCTTTCAGGTATATCAGCCGGACTCGGGTTTTTTTGTCATCCCTACAACCACACCAGATAAAATTGATATAAATTAATCACGCATAGGCCCGCCTCGACTTCATTCTCCCGTCTGGAATTCCGGACAAACATCCATTGCGACTCTCCGGCCACATCAGCATCCGTGTGCATTCGATTCCATTGCCTTGAGCAATGCTCTAAATAACAAACAATTTTTTAAAAAAACTAAATATGATCATTTAATTAAGAAAAGGAAAATTAGCAGACACAGTTGTCAAAATAATGGATTGTATTTAATAGCAAAACTGATGAAGTTGTTATGTAGACTATTTTCTTAATCTTATGGTCAACTAAACAAGATTATCTCTACAATTCATTTATAATTTATGTACAATACATTATTAAATTCAAACATTAACCAAAACGACAACATTTAAGAAAACAATCCAACTTATAAAGTATGTTATCTCCACATAATCAATGTGAAAACTGTTAGTCCACTACCACAAATAAAGGCTTCAACTACCGATTTTGTTTATTTATTTTTTTTTAAAGAAAACTTCATTAACAACTCAACTCAATTGGTCCTCAAAGCAAGGACCAAAGAGCGAAAAACAAACAACGTCAATCCAAGGGACAAATACACCAAGTTTTCCAATCGACATTTTTACATCTAGACCTATGACGAAACCAGAAAAACGTAGTAGATTTTACATGCTCTACTAATTCCGCAGGTCTTCGGCTTTTATTATTAAACACCCGATTGTTTCGCTCATTCCAGATCACCCACATGGTTGCATAAACTATACCTCTCAAAATGTATTTCGTGCTTCTTGAGTTCGAGTTAATATCTGGAACCTGCAAAATATCCCCAATATCAAAAGCAAAAGTGTGAGGCAAGCGACACCAGGACTCGATGCGAAACCACACTTCCTGCACAAAAATACATCCCGTATACAAGTGCAGCGCTGATTCCATCTCCGACTGACAGAATTTGCAGGCCTGGTCCAGGATGATAACTCCCCGTTTGATGAGCTCGGAAATAGTAGGCAATCGGTTTAAAACAAGTCTCCAAACCAAGATTTTACACTTCAACGGCACCCAAGTCTTCCAGTGAATCGGAGGGCTGGAGCTGGAAGGGACATTTTGCGCGAGAAGGTCCTTGGCCGAGGCTACTGAGAATATACCATCCTTATTAAATTTCCAATTCCATAAATCAACTCCGTCTCTCCATGATAAATCATGGATATCACTTAAGAGATGAAACAATTCTGATACTTCCTCAGGCGTCCATGGTTGCGATCTCCATTCCCAGTTCAAAACTTTAGAGTTGTTGACCCGTAAGATTCTCTGCGAAACCAAGACCCATTTATGTTTTTCGAGCCTAAAAAGATTAGGATAGAGAACACGAAGCGGAGTATCTCTCAACCAAACGTCTCCCCAAAAACTAATCGAGTTGCCATCCGCTAAGATACCAATAAAGTATGAATTAAGAGATGACCCGTTTGGTAATTTATTCTCCCCGACTTTAACTATAGCTTTCCAACACCCGTTCAACGCCGCATTGCAAGGGAGTGAAGCCCAAGGCCTACTTGATCCGTGGCAACCCAAGATAATTTTCTTCCATAAACTATTGCCACTTTTTTTTGAATCTCCATGTCCATTTTAATAACAACGCGTCATTCACCTCTTGTAGCTTAACGACACCCAAACCCCCTTTTTGTTTTGGGGAAGTGACGACTTCCCATGCCACCCATGAAATCTTTTTCTCATCACAACTTCCCGCCCATAAAAACCTTCGCATAATCGATTCAATAGCATCTATGACCGCCTTGGGAGCTTTATAGAGAGAAAAATAATAAATAGGTAAGTTTTCCAAGACCGATTTAATAAGAACCAAGCGACCTCCAATGGATAGAGTTCTAGCTTTCCAAGAGGCAAGCCGATTTCTAACCACCTCAATAACCGGGTTCCAATTACTAGCCCGGGACATTTTTGCACCAACTTGAATACCTAGATAGTTGAAAGGAAAACCGCCTTTTTTGCATCCCAAGAGCTCCATCACATTATCTACCTCCCTATCTTCCACACCAACCCCAAAGATGTTAGACTTATGTAAGTTTATGCGGAGGCCCGAACAAAGATAGAAAATGCGAAGAACTCTAGCAATACTCTGGATGTTATCACGGGACCACTCTCCCATAATGAGAGCGTCGTCAGCAAAAAACAAATGGGACAACTCGACTTCATTGTTCGCGATGCTCACCCCTTTGAAAATACCGATCTGTTGAGCTTTCTTCAACAACCACGACAAAGCTTCCATCACTATAAGGAACAGAAACGGAGACAAGGGATCACCTTGACGAAGGCCTTTTTCGCACCTAAAGTCGAACGTTGGAGACCCGTTAACTAACACCGCGGCTCTAGCAGAAACACAAACACCTTTAACCCAATTACACCAAGTCGGATGAAAACCCATCTGAGCCAGAATAGATAACAAAAAATTCCAATTAACGTTGTCGTAAGCTTTCTCAAAATCAATTTTCAACAAGAAAGCCTTTTTATTTCTTTTCTTAAACCGCCCCATTACTTCATTGAGCATAAGCGGTCCGTCAAGAATGAAGCGATCGGCTAAGAAAGCCGATTGGGTCTCCGAGATAACCTGTCCCATCACTTTTTTGAGCCGATTAGCAAGGATTTTAGAAATAACCTTACTAACCAACCCAATAAGAGTGATCGGTCTATAGTCTTTTAAGCCCATAGGAGTTTTCACCTTCGGAATTAAAGTAATGAACGCTGACCCGCACCCCGAACTAATGTTACCCGAAGCATGAAACTCCATAAGAATATTGTAAAAATCCTCCTCAAACAAGTTCCAAAAGCGCTTAACAAAACGAAAATTAAATCCATCCGGGCCTGGCGCCTTGTTAGAGCCGCAATCGAACACGGCATCTTTTATCTCTTGTCTCGTGAACATGGAAATCAAGTTTAGACTATCAATTTCGTTAATCTGCTTCATACCTTCACAAGCAAGAGTCGGCCGAAGGGGGTGTTCCTCTTTGAAATGGTTTCTAAAAAATTTTAACACCTCTCTCTTGAAGTGTTGGTTTATTTAATAAATACATATATCATTTTTTTTCTACAAAAAGTGCTATTAGTATTACTGTTTTTAACATAGAAATACATGTATATATTGTGTTAGGAGGGGATATCTTAAGGAAAAAAAATTAATTTTAGAAAAGAAAGATAAAATATAGAATTGATGGCTTGTCTATCGAGACACTCACAAAATCTATTTGACATCTATATATATTTTTTTGAAAGACTTATTTCATTGGAAATCCTTATACAACCTAACCTAGCGGTTCCAAGTTCGAATCCCTACTCACACACCGGTGTCTTTCTTACCTAAGCTCAAACCGTCACGAAGAATTTTTTTGTGGTGTGCATGGATCGAACCTATGACCTACCCTAAGGATGGGAACCCTTAAGGGAAAACTCACCCTATCTCAAACCAGCTGGAGCATATAGGTCCAACCTTAGATTATTAGAACTGGCAGTTCGTGTAGTCCTACCACCTACATGCTTCATATTGCATGCTCCATATTGAACAATATGAAGCATATAAGTGTCTAATATTAAGCGTAGAGGAAGTATAAAAATAAGATTTTTGAGGTGTTCAAATTATAAATTTTTTTAATTATTGTTTATTTATTAAACCACATTCTAATAAACCGATATGCTTAGAGCATTCACATCCCATCCACCATTTTTTACCCTATAATTTAACTAAAAATCACACTTTTTAAAATTTATCTCTCATTTTAAAAAACTTCCCACATCCCATCCACCATTTTTATCTTTATCTTACTCACAAACACATATTTTATTATATTTCTCGTTTTCATACACTCACAATAATTTGGTGGAGGATGAATAGTAGCTTTTTATATATGAAAAGCTATGATAACAAATTTTCATAATATAAAGATGGGGTATAAAATGGTGGATGGGTTGTAGTGTGTTTTTAGTAGGATTTTTTAAATTTTAAAGATGGGTGGATAAAATTTTTTAAATTTTTATTGTTTTTAATAACCATTTTATACCCCATCTTTATATTATGAAAATTTGTTATCATAGCTTTTCATATATAAAAAGCTACTATTCATCCTCCACCAAATTATTGTGAGTGTATGAAAACGAGAAATATAATAAAATATGTGTTTGTGAGTAAGATAAAGATAAAAATGGTGGATGGGATGTGGAAAGTTTTTTAAATTGAGAGATAAATTTTTTAAAAGTATGATTTTTTAGTTATAGGGTAAAAATGGTGGATGGGATGTGAATACTCTTAGACTTGAGGGAGTGGGGCGGTAATGGTGGGGCGGCGAGCATTTCCCGGGCGGGAACACCGGCCCGTGGGGCGGGAAGTGGGGGGCGGGGAGGGTTGGGCGGTGGGGGGAAGCCGGGCGGGGGGGCAAGTGGGTGGGTGACGTGGCGCTTCTTGATTGGCTTGGTTGGTATATTACCGTTTGACTTTAAAAAAAAAAAAAAAAAAAAATTTAAATTTATAACCGTTGGAATTTAAAACGGTAAAAAAAAAAATTTTATATTTAAACCCCACATTTTATTTAAAAACAACCACTACACTTCACCCCAACCTCCAAACTTCTCGTTCCATAACTTGATGGGCCGAGAGATGTATCGATTTAACGAGAGTCTCTCGTCTAAGTGGACGGACATAAACAAGGCGATGAACGCCTTCAAGGGTTTTTATTATCACGCTAGAAATTATCCACGAAGCGGTGAAACGGGCGGTGACTACTTAACTAACGCCCTAAAAGCTTATCGTGATGATAAGGGCTTTGATTTCAAATTTTTGCACTGTTGGGAGATCGCGAAGCACCATTCAAAATGGGCGGACGTTCCCTCTGCTTCAGAATCGTCCAAAAGGACGAAAACAAATTCATCTCATAACCGATCGGGTGCTCGTGATGTCGACGACCATGTTAACTTGGATGATGATGATGACGAATTCGACGAGGAGTTGAGTCGACCACCCGGTCGAGACAAGTCTAAAAAGAGGGCTCATAAGTCCTCTGCTTCGGGTTCGGCATCGGGATCGGGCAAAGGTACTTACAGCGATGACTTGTCCGACATACATGACACACTCGTCCAATTCAACACCATTCAACTACAAAAGCTCGAGATGAAAAAAACCATTCGCCAAGCCTTTGAAAAAAGGTTGACTATGAAAGAACAACGCGAGAAGCGCGAAGATTTGAAATTTCTCGCGTTGAACACTGATAATATGGACGGTCCAGAGTTAGAGGCCACGCTACAAATGAAACGCGAGATTATGGAAAAATATAATATTAGGTGATTTTTTATTTTCTAGGTTTTTTTTTTCTAGGTTTGTATTTTTTTTCGTTTTTTTTTTGTTTTTATTTTTTATGTTTTTTTTTATTTTCTAGGTTTGTATTTTAATTATTATGAATTTTAATTTAGTTTTTAATTATAAAAGTTATTTTTGTTACATAAAAAACAAAAAAAAAAAAGAAAAAATAAATGCCAAATGTCAATTCCCCCCCCACTCTTCCCCCCCCTTCCACTCCCCACAATTTTTTCCCCCCCCAAATGGACCCCACATGTGCCACATGGCAATTCCCCCCCCCTCTTTCCCCCCCCCCCCCCCCCTCCACTCCCCATAGTCTTATATTCTCATACTCCAAAAGCTATGGGCTGGCTTAAAACATGTGAGCCGTAAACGGTTAGACACGTGGCAGTAGTTTATTCATCAAAAGGTTCTAATATTTTACGGTCACTTTTGCTTTTTGTATACCTAATCCTCGTGGTTATGGGCCACAAAATTTAACTTCTGCCTTTAAATAATTTAAAATTCATAATAATATTTAATTAGAGGATAATGTGATTAAATAACCAAAAAGCGCACTTACTACTATTTTAAGTCACGTTTAGTGGACACAACATGATGTCAATGATGGTTAGGTATAATGTAGTATTCATGTTACTCATGCTAGCTCAAAACCATGTCGTATTTGACATATATATGTGTTATAAAAATATCATGTCCACATCATACATATGCATATGTATTATCTAACTGGTTTGCTATATTAGTTCACTCATGAGATTAGTTTCAAAAATTGGATATAATCTTGATTTATATAAATCTAAAAAATAAATAAATACATAACCAAAAAGAATCGATAAAATTGAAGAATTTCAAACATTGATCGTTAAAACATAACTAAATTCAATGTCCAAACTTCCGGCACTTAAACCTAATACCAAATATAATAACTTGTGAAAATGTAAAAACACAATTTCCTTTTACATGCCTTTCCCTATTGGTAACTTGCACACCTATTGGTGGTGTAGTTTAATCGACAACTTCAATGGTTTGCATGTTTAAACATGTGTATAAAAACCGATTAACCAACAAAAGAATGAGTCGAGTTGTAATATTCGGCCCCCATACCAACCAAAAATGTATGCTTGACCTACAAGGAGCCCAAAAAACATATCGATTGGTTATCTGAGTGGAAACTTTCTATAAGGTCACCCATCATGGATGACTTCCACTTAAACACGCTTAGTTGGGAGTTCTTCGCCATGATCAGCACAGACATGCATGATTAAATGCACAATCATGTCAGTGATCGATAGGTTGTGCATAGACGTGCATGAGGCACGAGTGTGAGGTTGCATGAACTTTATGCATGTGTGTGTGGGCTGAATGCACATATGTGTCAGATAAGGGCATTGTGATGAATTAGACCCTTGAACAATTTTAGGATTAAAATATGATTATGATTATTAGGGTGAGCACGCTGTAGAAGGCAATGAATAATCACATTGAACTTTGATCATGTTAAGATGTCTTGATTATATGACATCTAAGGAACATAGGTGTGTAACTAATATTAAACAAGTCTCAACACTAAGATAAGGGTGGCGTGAATTATATGATGTCCTTTTAATGTGTTTTAGGCCGACGTGCGTTGCTAATAAATGTCCATTATAGTTTATAGTATTTTTGTATTTACTTATGAATAATAATGCTTGTTATTTGAAAGTTGCTTTGTGAACAATTTGCATCTTGTGAAAGAATGATTTCTTAATGGATTTGTCACAATCATGTAAAATAATGATTATCAAATGTTTTTGGTACAATAACATACAAAGAATGGTCTTAAAATGATTTTGGCATAGTTATATGCAAGGAAAAGACCTTCGAATGGTTTTGGGACAATTTTGTGCAAAGGAAAAGATTTTGGAATGGTTTTGTGAAAGAAAAAAAAATGATTCTAATGTGAATTTGTAAAAATCCTATACAATTTAAGTGACTAAAAAAGCGGTAGAGAGGTTCTATACAATATGCCTAAGATTGTGTGTAGTGGGGCGTTTGGCCGGCGTTTTAGCCACCCATAGCGTCGGGAACACCGCCCCTCCCGGGCGCTATGGGAGCGTTTTGCTTGACTCTGGTTGTATGCATAACGGGCGCTGCACTTCTTTTATTATTATTATTATTATTATTATTATTATTATTATTATTATTATTATTATTATTATTATTATTAGGGTTTGGGAATTGGGGGGAAAAGGTTGAAGAAGAAGAGGAGGGTTGGAGGGTTGGAGTCTTGGAGAAGAAGAAGAGGGTTGGAGGGTTGAAGAAGAAGACGTTTGTGTATGGGGGTTTGTAGAAGATGATGGAATTGGAGAATGGATAAGAAAGCTTCGATTTTATTATTATATATTATTATTATTATTATTATTATTACTATTTTGTTATTAAAAAACAATAAAAAGCAATGATTACCCAATCATTTATAACCCCCTCATAACCTCCCTTCCCACTACACTCTCTTTTTCCATAACCCCCACATAACCCCCTTCTATTACTTTTTAATATTTTAATACCATAACTCCCACATAACCCTCCACCACTACACACAACCTAAAAGAATGAGGACGATTTCTTCACCTAGAGGTTAATGTGGCCTCGTTAGTGGAGGACTTGGGTCAGAATTGTATTTGGCATTAGATTGAAAAGAAATGTGGTTTGTTTTCTACACTAGAGTTACTTGTGTATTCATAAGAATGTGCTTTGTTTCTACACTAGAGTGACTTGTGTTTGAATAATTGAATGATTTCAAAACTAATAATGTTGTTAAAATATGATATAATTAATGATCTTAATATTCATAATAAAATGTTAATTTTGATAGTTTTATAATAAACGGTTTTTAGTATACAAATATTTGAATATATGTTTGAGTAATATTTCAGGTTGGGCTAGCTGACTTATTGGATCAAAGGTGATTTGCTTACTGGGCTAACAAGGTTTTAAAGACAAAAGGAGTCCAAGGTGTCAGCCCAAGACTTGAAGGCCTGTCCATTAAAGTGGTTCGTGATCGATGCTGACTTGGCGATCCGGATAAGAGAAATCAAGGGACCAGATTCATTGAGAGTGTGTTTTTGTGATCTAATCGGATGGTCAAGGCTGGTTCAGGTGTGCTTTCTCCGAACCAGATATCCTATCTATAAAAGCTACTCGTCGTTATTGTTTACGAGTTTAGCTCAGTTTTAGATCAGTCTTTGTTGTACTCGTATCATCTCTCTAAATCTAGGGTTTGTAAGGTCTTTGTCAGATTCATCTCGAATCTGTACGTATTGTTCCAATTACAAGCTAGATAGTTAGTTGATAGATAGATGATGAGTTGTTTTAGATGTTTTTGTAATTAGGGTTTCTATATTGTTGATTCAGGGTGTAAACAACATTTAAGGGTTGGGTTCTTGAATAAAAGTATTTTAGTTTTGATATCATGTGTTTTGACATGGTATCAGAGCCCTAGGTTAGTCCAGTGGGTGATCTTGATATTTTTTCTTCTTGAATCTCCTGGTAGATCTGTGACCTGTGTGGATCTGATGTTTGATATTCCGCTGTGATTGGAACGGAGGTCTGTTGGAGCTGATTAGCTTGGATCTTGTTCTTGGGAGTGCAAATATTCTTTGCTCTCTGGTGATCAACCCTTGAAGGTTGACACTACGAGTTTGTTGGAACCCTAACTTGGGATTTTGCTTGGTGAGATCGTTCCATACCTTTTATTATTGTTTT
The DNA here is from genome assembly GCA_032199755.1 of Ambrosia artemisiifolia. Lineage (NCBI taxonomy): Eukaryota > Viridiplantae > Streptophyta > Magnoliopsida > Asterales > Asteraceae > Ambrosia > Ambrosia artemisiifolia. Next base: position 50,721,746 of record CM063525.1, on the reverse strand, counting down.
TTAGAGTTGTGGTATAGGGAGTCGTTTGCCAGGACTGAGTTTCCTGTTTAGCTTTAAGGATTGTCTAGAGGTTTTTAGGGGCTCCCTCGTGAGGACCTGGGTCGGTACCCTTGAGGAACCGGCTATCTGGATCACCAGCGAGGCTTCGCCATTGTGTCAGTTTATTTGAAGTGCTTTGTGTTTCTGTGTGTTTGTGATTACTGAGTTTTGTTTGCTGTGTAATAAGTGTTTGTTGATTGCTTTGTGTGTTGATTGATTTCTGTATTGTTTGTTATGGGTGATTAGGATCCACCACAAAGTCCTAGGGGACCTAATTTGTTAGGAAATGGTGACCCTGGTAATAATGAAACACTTATTAGTAAACTTGATGTGAGTAATCCATTATATCTACATGCTTCTGATTCTAGCAACTTAACTATTACTTCAATAAAGTTAAAAGGGTCAGAGAATTATAATGTTTGGGCAAACAGTTTAACTTTAGCTCTTCAAGTAAAAAATAAATGGGGGTTCATAGATAAATCTTGTATAAAATCTGAAACTGATCCTGTGCTTGCTAGACAGTGGGATAGATGTAATTCTATAGTTTTAACTTGGATTTTAAACTCTATTAGTGAGGATTTGTATATGGGACATGTGTTTTCTAAATTGGCTAGTGATGTTTGGTTAGAATTAAAAGAAACTTATGATAAGGTTGATGGGTCAGTAGTGTTTGATCTTTATCAGAAAATTAATTCTTTTAACCAAAATGGTTTGTCTGTGTCTGAATACTACCATAAATTGAATATAATGTGGAAACATTTAGATCAAATATTACAGCTACCTGCTTGTACATGTAATGCTGCTAGGGAATTTAATAATTTTAGTAGTATGATCAAGCTTATGCAATTTCTGATGGGTCTGGACAGTGTGTATCAAAGTGTTAGAACTAGTTTGCTAATTAAGGATACACTGCCTACTGTGAAAGAGGCATTTGCTATTGTTTCTAGGGAGGAATCCCATAGAAACTCTAGCAGTGTATCTAAAAAGAGTCAAACAATAGGTTTTGTTTCTAAGGCAAATCAACCAGTTGATTTTTCTAAAAGAGTAACAAAAAATTATAACCCTAACTTGAAATGTACACACTGCAACAAGGTTGGACACTCAATTGATAAATGTTTTGAGTTGATTGGGTATCCTCCTTGGGCCAAGCCCAGGGGAAATCAGGGAAAAAGGGTAGTGTCTAATAATGTTTGTTCTGAAAAAACTGATATTCCAGTTTCTACTTTGACCAGTGATCAACTGTCTAAACTTCTAAGTTTGATTTCAGATAAGACTATTGATCATCCTCAAAGTCATAATGTTTCAGGTAGTTTGTTTTCTCCCTTTTGTGCTAATGTGTGTGCAAAGCCTATATTCTGTTTTAATGTAGGGAATAATAAACTTAAAATTGGTTGGATTATAGATTCAGGGGCAAACCAACATATGGTCACTACTGAACATAGTTTAACAGATTACATTGATGTGTCAGATTTGAATATACAAGTGAAGCATCCTAATGGTACAAATGCATTAGTAACTAAAATTGGAACATTAAAACTTAATGATAAAGTTACTTTACATGATGTGTTTGTAGTACCTGACTATTGTGTAAATCTTATATCTGTACACAAGTTAGTTAAGGATAATCACTTATATGTTGGTTTTGATGAAAACAATTGTTACATTCAGGACTTGTCAACCAAGAAAGTCTTGGTGACTGGTAACCAACTAGAGGGTCTATACTTCTGTGGTGGATCTTTTGTGTGTAATAAGGTAGGTGTCATTAGTAAACAGTATGAATTATGGCATGGTAGACTTGGGCATCCTTCTGATATTGTGTTACATAAACTTGAGGATGTCATAGGTTGTAAACTGAATAAAAAAGAAGACTTACCTTGTGATGTGTGTCACAAGGCTAAGCAACATAGGGAACCCTTTCCCTTAAGTGACCATAAGACCACCAACTTGGGTGAATTAATTCACCTTGATGTTTGGGGGCCTTATAGGGTTGCTAGTAAGGAGGGGTTTAGGTATTTTCTCACAATTGTTGATGACTTTTCTAGAGCTGTGTGGGTATGCCTAATGAAAAATAAAACTGAAGTTTTCTGTCATGTTCAAGATTTTGTTAATATTCTTAAAACTCAATTTTCTAAAATTGTTAAATGTTTTAGAAGTGATAATGGGTTAGAATTTGTGAATAATCAAATGATTAACTATTGTAAGTCATTAGGTATTATTCACCAAACAACATGTGCATACACCCCATAGCAGAATGGGATAGTTGAGAGAAAACATAGGCATTTATTAAATGTTACCAGGTCTTTACTTTTCCAAAGTGATCTACCTGTTAGATTTTGGAGTGAATGTGTTTTGACTGCTTCTTATCTTATAAATAGGACACCCTCATCTGTGCTGAATGGAAGAACACCCTATGAGCTTATTTTTGGTTTCAAACCCTTCCTAGGTCACTTAAAATTGTTTGGATGTTTATGTTTTGCAACCATTTTAAATGAGTCTGATAAGTTGAATCAAAAGGCTGAAAAGTGTGTCTTTATAGGTTATTCTAATGAGAAAAAAGGTTATAAAATTTATAGTTTAGAAACTAAAACCATCTCTTATTCAAGAGATGTGAAATTTTATGAAACCATCTTTCCATTTAAAGATAAAACAGTTTTTGATAAGTATAATGATAATATTTTCCAAGATTTGAATTCATTAAATTTTTTCAATCATTATGAAACAGAAACATCCATACATGATTTGCCCAATGATGAGGGAAGGGGTGAAGGTAAGGATGAGGTAGAGACACATGGGTCTCAGCAGCCTCCTACTGATCATCATAACCTGAATGAGCCTCTGGATTCTCAGGAAATTGATGAATTCAGTAGTGATGGTAGGGCTGAGCATGTGACACCTAGTGAAAATAATCATAGTGGTTCTGAGGGCAATGACCAAAACACTCAAACCATTAGAAAAAGCACTAGGAGTTCTGTTCTTCCTAGGAAGCTAGATGATTTTGTTATAGAGGGTAAGGTTAAGTTTGGAGTTGAAAAGGTAGTAAACTATGCAAACCTGTCTTGTGAAAACAGAGTGTTTGCAAGTTTATTAAATAAGAGTGTTGAACCTAGGAATTATAGTGAGGCTTGTAATGATCCTAATTGGATTAAAGCCATGAATGATGAGATAGAAGCTTTAAACAGAAATAACACTTGGACACTTGTAGACTTACCTAAGGGTAGGAGTCTAGTTGGGTGCAAATGGATTTATAAAATAAAATATAAATCTAGTGGTGAGATTGATAGATTTAAAGCCAGGCTTGTAGCTAAAGGTTATAGCCAAAAGCAAGGCATAGATTTTGATGAAACTTTTTCACCAGTTGTAAAGTTTGTTACTGTAAAATGTGTCATTTCTGTTGCTGTTCAGAATAACTGGAAATTGTTTCAGTTAGATGTAAATAATGCATTCTTATATGGGGATTTATATGAGGATGTTTATATGAGTTTGCCAGAAGGATATTATTCTGACTTGGAAACTAAAGTTTGTAAATTAAACAAGTCCTTATATGGACTCAAACAAGCTCCCAGAATGTGGAATGAGAAGCTTGTAGGAGTTTTATGTGAATTAGGATTTATACAGAGTAAGTGTGATTATTCTTTGTTTGTTAAAATTGAAAATGAGGTTACTATCATTTTACTTGTGTGTGTAGATGACATAGTTCTAACTGGTAATTGTGTCAATGAAATTAATAAGGTAAAGTCTTGTTTGAGAGATAAATTCCTTATAAAAGATTTAGGAGAACTTAGGTACTTCTTGGGAATAGAAGTTGTATCTCATGAAGATACAATATGCTTATCCCAAAGAAAGTATTGTATGGAATTATTAGCTGAGTATGGCATGCTTGGGTGCAAACCAGTTAATAATCCTATTGAACCAAACTATACTTTAACAATCATATGTGCTGAAAATGCTACTGAGATAACTAATATCACTAGTTATCAACAATTAGTTGGCAAGCTGATATATTTGGCACATACCAGGCCTGATATATCATATGCTGTTCATTACTTGAGTCAGCATATGCATAAGCCAACTAAAGGGCATTTTAAAATAGCATTAAGGTTGTTGAGATACTTGAAAAAAGCACCTGGAAAAGGAGTTTGGTTCAGGAAAAGTTCTTCATTTAATCTTGTTGCCTATTCTGATTCAGATTGGGCAAAGTGTGTTGACACTAGAAAAAGTGTGACTGGTTTTTGTATTTTTCTTGGAAAAAATTTGATTTCTTGGAAAAGCAAAAGGCAGTCTACAGTGGCTAGATCTTCAGCAGAGGCTGAATATAGGGCTATGTGTACTACTGCTTGTGAAGTGTTGTGGTTAATTAACATTCTTAAGGAAGTACAAATTCAGGTTGAAATACCAGTGAATTTGTTTTGTGATAGTAATGCTGCAATTTCCATAGCTGGAAATCCAGTCTTTTTTGACAAAACAAAACACTTTGAGGTTGATTTGTTTTTCCTTAGAGAGTTAATCTCAAAGGGAAGTATTAAGACTGTTAAAATCAGTACTGAAAAACAGTTGGCTGATATTATGACTAAAGGTTTGGGAGTAGGGCAACATGAAGAGATATGTGGGTCTCTTGGCATGTTTGACCCATTTGGCTTTCAGTAAGTTCTGGAAAAAAAGGTTTTTTTGTCAAAAAGAATATTAAGATCAAGGAGGGGTGTTAAAATATGATATAATTAATGATCTTAATATTCATAATAAAATGTTAATTTTGATAGTTTTATAATAAACGGTTTTTAGTATACAAATATTTGAATATATGTTTGAGTAATATTTCAGGTTGGGCTAGCTGACTTATTGGATCAAAGGTGTTTTGCTTACTGGGCTAACAAGGTTTTAAAGACAAAAGGAGTCCAAGGTGTCAGCCCAAGACTTGAAGGCCTGTCCATTAAAGTGGTTCGTGATCGATGCTGACTTGGCGATCCGGATAAGAGAAATCAAGGGACCAGATTCATTGAGAGTGTGTTTTTGTGATCTAATCGGATGGTCAAGGCTGGTTCGGGTGTGCTTTCTCCGAACCAGATATCCTATCTATAAAAGCTACTCGTCGTTATTGTTTACGAGTTTAGCTTAGTTTTAGATCAGTCTTTGTTGTACTCGTATCATCTCTCTAAATCTAGGGTTTGTAAGGTCTTTGTCAGATTCATCTCGAATCTGTACGTATTGTTCCAGTTACAAGCTAGATAGTTAGTTGATAGATAGATGATGAGTTGTTTTAGATGTTTTTGTAATTAGGGTTTCTATATTGTTGATTCAGGGTGTAAACAACATTTAAGGGTTGGGTTCTTGAATAAAAGTATTTTAGTTTTGATATCATGTGTTTTGACAAATGTGATTAGAAAACCCACCTTTATATCTTAAAACTTATCAGCGTAAGATAACTCCTCGTCTTAGCATGCTGCCAAGGAAAGTTAATCGCTTCTTGTAGCCAAGTCAAAGAGAGGGTTGTTCAAAAGGCATCTCGTAGTATGTGGATGTATATATGAACTTGGATTTTATAAATAAATAAAGTTTTTGTCGCTATTATCCTTGTTACACTAAGTGTGTTGTGTAATTCCATTGCGCAGCATATATTCAGTGACCAACTTTAGGATAGGGCGTCACAAGTTGGTCACAGTCAATGCACGCAAAACATGTTGGTGATTTGAGACATGATATTCCTTATGACCAAGTTAATCTCTTGTGAGAGAACAAAACTGAGTGATATTTGTCTAAAGTGTTATAAACCCTCCTCCTGAACCCCCATTATTACCCCGATGAGGTTTGTCATTGATGATTTTCTAGCGGCTTTGCTTTGGATTTAATGGGGCTGTATCGCTTTGGCCGGTAAGGAAGGGCGGCACGTTTTGTAAAATTTGTGGAAATTCGGAAAAAGAAATTGTTTTCTTTGTAATTTACCTAACTTATATAAAAAAATTTAACGGTTGATTAGAAACTCATTATATCATCATGTTGCTTGTGTAGCAAGAATGGTTAAAGCCCCGTTTTTTATAATATTTTTTTTATTTGAGTGTCTTTTCTTTTCTTTTAATATTATATTACAAAAGTGAGAAATATTTATAATATTTTTTTAATATAAATAAAGTTAAAATACTATTATAAAAATGGTGGAAGTGGAGGCGTTTGTGGATGTAAACAACCTTCCCTAAATTGGCAATCAACGCTAATGAATGTCCCCAAACACATCTCAAAAGCCATCTTACCCAATAAGCTTAAAGATAATGACACCCAATATTAGCTATTTAATTATAATAAACTAGTAGGAAAAGTGACCATTATATTTATTAGCAAAAAAAATGATAATACAACCATGAATAAGAGCTTGTAACATGTGAATTCGTTAATATAATACTACCCGACACAAAGTTAAATAAGTTAGTGTTTGGGGTGAAAGGGCTCGAATCATAAACAAGTCAACATATACAATCAAAAATGTGTTTAAACGGGTTCAATCCACTTAACCTATTTTCGGCCTTGCATGGCATAACATGTTCTATTTATCGCATTAAATAAATTGATAGGTCGGCACAACACATTTGTGGCCCGTTTATCAAAACAACATAGTTTTGTAGTTGCAATATCATAATTAAGTATGGATTGCAAATTTTGGTAGCTTTATTTAATCGTGGTAACTATATATACCTTATTGGTCCTATTCATGTTTATTGGTGCCAGTAATTGTGTTAAACATGTGTTACTTTCATGTTATTGATATGCTTGTATTTTATCATATTAAACATGACATATCGTGTTAAACATGACATATCGTGTTATTAAACTAAAAATAATTAGTTGTGTTAAATAGGTTTATGTTACTATTTAAAATAATAACACAATTTTTTATCATGTTATTTTGAATTCAGTTGTTGTGAAACATACACGTTTTTTACAGCTTTCAATCCCTTACTGGACAAATTAATTTGTACAAAAAAAAAATTAATAATATTCAACTCATCATAATTTCAGATATACATTTGTGAAAGATAATATTTGAATTCGTATAGGGAGGTTTAGTCGTTAGTTCACAAGATGTATACCAACATTAAATTGGACCGGGTTCAAGTGCCACATAAGTAGTCTATTTATTTTCTTAAAATAGTATTTTAATCATATTAACTTAATTTTATAGAAACTTTATTAATTAATATTTAGCATGAGAACCCATGTTACAAAATACAAGTTCTTAGACCATATTACCATAAGTCCATAAATATGTAATCCTGTCAAACTAAATAAATAAGGATGTTGTTTGAGTTTAATTTTATAGAGTAATTCGGTTTTTTTTCTTACATAAATCCTATATGTTTACCGATCCATTTAAGATTCGAGTTAATCGGTTTCAGATTTGTAAGTACAAGTTGTAAACATGACCCCACGAGTTGTATATCAAGTTGATGCATCAACAATTCAACTTTCCAACCTTAACAAGCCAAAACCGTGAAATCAAACCGGAACCAAACCGTTTAAGAGTCTTATGGTTTGGTTTTGGTTTACTAAAATAAAAAACCGTTATCAGCAGTCTGGTTCACTAAAAACCACAAAAACCGAATCGTAAACACCCCTAATTCATACTTTTCAGTTTAACTTAACATGATATCAAATTGTCAAACTAAAAACACTCCCAAATATAACCTTTTATTAAATGTATAATTAGTCTTCGTCTTTGTGTAATGATTATCGTAATATTTTTTTTATAAACCAAAAATCACATAATAAAACACATATGTAAACATCATGACATAAGACAAACAACCGTTACCTAAACGTTTTACAACGAAATTACTATTATTTATTAAAAAAGTGGATAATCAGCGTACTTATCAATTTTAGTCATCATCCAACTTTATAAAAACCTTAAACTCTTCCTCTTTTTGCCTCATTCCTTTCATATTCCAATGGATAATCATCATCAACTACACCCATTATTTTCTTCTGCTTTTCATTATACGTCCAAACAGTCACAAACTTGTTCGGTACCGTCTTGTGTCACCCAAGACTGTAAACCATATTTGGGTCCATTCACCAACCCGTCAACGTTGTTACCAACGTTGAGTCCATTGGTGAACGGACCCACACTAGTAGCCAATCTGCAGCCAGTGGCAGATTGGCTAAAGACCAGCCGGAAACCAACAACTCACTACACTAGTGATGGTTTCCAGCTGAACTTTTGTACCAGAACCCGTCCCATGAAATATACAGGACGGGTTCTGAATACAACATTTGAAAGTAATCAAATATGTTCCCCAAGGAAGTTGTTTAGAGGAGTAAGGCAAAGGCATTGGGGAAAATGGGTGGCAGAAATTCGGTTACCAAGGAACCGAACGCGTGTATGGCTTGGGACATTCGACACGGCTGAAGAAGCCGCCTTTGCGTATGACACAGCCGCCTATATCCTACGAGGCGAGAGCGCGCATTTAAACTTTCCTAATCTAAAGAGCCAGTTGATAGCTAGCTCGGTTAATGGGACAACCGCGGCTTTGTTAGAAGCAAAACTGCAAGGTATGTCGAAACGGGTGGTGGACATAAAGGCTGATGACTTAGAACCTGTGGTACCGAAAGTTGGTTTATCCGAAAGCTCGGAAACCCGATCGATCGAAGGTGGATCGGATGTGGGGCCGCAGGAGGCCGGGGAAGGGCTGCAGCTCAGTAGAATGCCGTCTTTGGATATGGACATAATATGGGATGCTCTTCATGTTGCTGATTAATGAATGTTATGTTACATTGATATAAATGAATGAATATATTTGATAAATAAAGATATGCATTTGATTTGATATGGCCTAATAGGTAGTTACCATTGGCTTTAAACAAGTCGAGTCGAGCTAAAAATATGGCAGTTTCTTGAACATTTTTATAACCGGACCAGAACCCGGATACACAACTGGCGGGCCAGTCAGTTTTGTTAGTTTCCGGTTGAACCGGTAGTCAAGGTCAAGGGGTTGGACCGGTTTCGTTTGATTTGGTTTGGTTTTGTCTGTGTTTTTTTTTTTTTTAGTTTTCGCGGAAAAAAATGGTTTATTGAGATTTACTCATCCAGAGAATCTAGCCTTTGCTTGTGAATCTGTTGCTGAAAACTGTTAAAAAGTATTGTTCATGTCATCATATGATATATTATTGCAGTGAACATGTCATGTTATTGATTTGTCTATGTTTTTTATTTATTTTCTTGTGTGTGTATTTTGTAGAGTATGGACTTGGATTTAGTATAATCATCACATCATAGTGACATAGCGTCATAGCCTACACTTCAATCAAAATATTTACAGGAAAGTTGCCTCATGTCATGTGACTGATTTGCATACACTTTGTATTGTATGACTGTTTATTTAGGCCTGTTGCTACAACAAATATCTGTCTAACAATAGTCCCGAGTCACAAGGGAGGTTCAAAGGTTCAAGGGATTCGATCTGCCAAACGCAGGTCGTGGTGTCCTTCTACGTTGCAAACGTAGAAGGAGGTTCAAGGCTTGGATTATTTGTTATGTATGCTTTTTATTTCTGATCTGAGATAAACTCGAGATCAGAAGTAGAAGATCTTGGAACTCGAGTGAAGAGAATTGTTCTCCACACGTGAGGGACCAAGAGAATAATTTAGAGTGAGAAATGAGTGATAGATTTGGTGTGTTGTAAATCAGATCCTGAGCTTCTCTTTTATAGAGAAAGGATCTACTCAAAGAAGAAAGCATAAAACCTTGATCCTGATTGCAACAAAAGGACATGCCACAAAAGGTAAGAGAGTGCTATTGACCTGCGGTCTATGGGCTGATGTTACTCCATCAGTCCTGTTTGTTTGACTCGATGAAAGGGACGACGTGACAAGTCATTTTTTGACTTTGTGTCACCACCGGTTGTAGAACCCTTGTAGGCTCCAACCTTTCAAGCGTTTGTTCCATAATATTAGTTATTCGTTTTTCCTTTAATGCTACCCACGTCATCAGCCCCCCAAGTCAGAAGGTTTTGACGAGTTATCTTGAAAGCTTCTGACTGTTTTTGTTATTTGTTCCTTGCTTGAAGGGTTCGAGGGTTCGCTGTGATTTAGGCGGTTATTATTCAGTGTTTTAACTTTGATTTGACCCTGATGTGACATGTGGCAGTCTGTTCAGGGCTGTATTATTGCATGTCATGATGACAGTTATATTTAAATAATATAACCGTTTCTTTTTTCTTTTTAACCCCTTTTACATTTCATTTTTTACTTAATCCTTTCTCATTTTTTCACTTTCTTCTTCACAATCGCCTCTTCCACCGTTAGGGTTTCTTCATTTTCCATTATCAGGTTAGTTCTCTTTTTCCTTGTCTAGTGTACTGATCATCCTTCATAGGCACAATGGGTGCTAAGAAGGATATGGCCGTTACGTTTTCAACCCTTTCTCAGAAAGAGGTTGAATCGTTCTGTTCTGAATGGGAAATAGACCTTTCCTTTAATCCTGTTGCTCCAGCCAAGCAGCTTGCTGTTTCTGATTGTCCTTCTGGTTCTGTGGCTTTATATTGTCGTCACTTTGAGTTTGCAAATCTGCGTCATCCCTTCTCTGTTTTTCTCTTAAATGTACTTGAATATTATAGAGTGTCTCTTGGTCAAATCCATCCACATGGCGTTGGCCGTGTGTTGCATTTTGAATGTCTGTGCAGAGCCCTAGGTTATGATCCTACCTTGCTGATGTTTAGGCGATTTTTTCGTCTTGCTAAGAATGGTGACTGGTTCACCTTCGAGGGTTCGTCAGCGGAGACCAACCTCCTTTCTTCTCATGTCACTACTGTTGGTCAATGGAAGACCAAGTTTTTCTGGGTTTCTGATTCGATTTTCCCTTTTAAGCCTGTTTGGAGGTCTCCTGAGGCTGTTTTGAATGAGGCAGAACCCTCAGAATCTGAACTTGATCATAGCTTTTTAACTGCTCTTAGGGCCTGTCCTTCAAGGCTTCGTCCTTTTGCTGAACCATTTCTAGTATTATCTGGGGTTAGCACTCGCTGGGACAAGCCTGGTAGAGATCCTGTGATAATGAAGGGTGATCGGGGTATGAGTTTTTGCTCGTTATTGGTTTCATTGTTTTCCTTTTGCTTGGTTCTTATACTTTGTTTATTTTGCAGTCATGTCTGCTCTGGATTTCATTAAAGCTGATGATGCTTCTGGTGTTGCATTTACTGATGCTGAAGCAGCGGATGGTGAAGATGCTTTAACCAAGTATGAGAAGGGTCGGTATGATGGGACCAACTATGTTGCCGTTCCCAATGTCAAGGGGTTTGCTAAAGCCAGTTCCTCGAAGGCTTCAACAAGAAGGTCCAGCAGGCGATTGCTGAAAGCTGCTAAATCTGCTGATCTTTCTGAGGCAGTAACTGTTAGCGATGACATTGAGGATTCTGAGGATGAGAAGGATCAGACGGTGGATGATACTGTTGTGGATGTGGTGGTGAAGAAGAGTAAGGGAAAAAAGGTTAAGGTGGTGAGGGAACCAGATGTGTCTGGGAGTTTTGATGAAGGGGGTGTTTATGTGCCTGAGTGGAATGTGAAGGCAACTGACAGTTTCAAGTCTTCTGCTGTATGTGAGGAAGTCTTAGCACACTTTGCTACTCCTGGTGCTAAGGCTTGTCTCGAGGGTTTGGATGATGATGCTCTTCTAGCAAAGATGATAGTAGGAACCTGTAATCTGGCAGCCATGTTACCAGAGGGGATTAACAGGTTTAGGAAGGTCATGGGTGAGTACAGTGAGTTTGCTAAGAAGAAGAAAGAAATGAAGCAGTCCATTGCTGACATGAAAAGGGATGCTAAGGAGTATGCTGACAAAGAGGTCACCTTGATTGCCCTTATAGATGAGCTGAAGAAGGGGCATGAGGCTGAGATGGCAAGGCATGAAGCTGCCAGATTGAAGGTGGAAGCAAATCAACTAGCCTTGGAGTCAGAGAGGAAAGCTTTTGAGAGTCAGAAAAAGGAACTGGAAATCTCTCTTGCTGCTGCTCAAGGTGACAACAAATGGTTGATTGAAGAAGGTTTTCAGCAAGTTGTTACCTATCTCCTTCATTCTGCGGAGTTCAATTCAGCCCTTGGAGAAGTGTATACCAAGCTGTTGACCCATGGTAAGCATGCCGGTTTCGTTGCAGGGTTCAAAGCTTGCAGTTCTGGTCAAGTCTTGGAAGAATCTCCTCTTTATCAACCCAACTCCTTAGATGTTTTCAAGGAGACCGTGCTCAAGATGGAACACTCCAGTTATCCCTATGTGTCCCAAGTTTCTTCCCTTTATGGGAAACCTTTACAGGAGCTGAAGGAGTTAAAGCCTGCTGGATTGAACGAAGCCGTTTCTGCTAAGGTGCTTCAGGCTGTTTCCAAGAAGAGAGCACATTTGGGTGATAGTGAGGAGACCTTGGATATGACTGATACGCTTTCCAAGGATGCCAGTGTTGAAGCCTCCGAAGCTGGTCTGGTTGAGAAGCTGCCCAAGAAGGGAAAGAAGGCGAAGAAAGCTAAGGTGGTCAAGGCTAGGAATGAGGATGAAGCCTCCAAGCCTTCAGGTTCTGGTAATGACGCCTGAACCCTTTATTCGTAGCTTTCTTAGCATCTGTGGTTTGTAAAACAATTAACTATGTCGTTGTGTCTTAAACACTTTTATCTTTTGTCTGAACCTGTAGTGGTTCATTGGTGGTTGTGGGCTGAGGCCTTTTGAACAATTTATGACTTTGCTTGGCTTTTGTATAAAGCCTGTTAATGTTAGGTCTTTATGGTTATTTGCTTAAGTTTCAGGGTTGTTCATTCTTATTTTGTTTTTGTGATGTGTTTGTTTGTCTTTGTTATTGTTTGGGAATGTTTATCCGATAGCACCTTCAAAGGTTGAACGCTGCAGTCATTCATCCTTAAGGTAGTCTAGGCAAACATGTCACCGGCTATCCTATTTACACTTATATAAGTGTTTGTCATTTTCGTAAGTTTGTTTTTTAAACTTAAGGAACGATTGGTGTAGGTTGTTCAAGCCTGTCGATGAGACTTATAAAACTATTTTTTGTTTATCTCATGGAGTCGTATTGATTTAGGAACTCACCCCTTATATAGGTCCGTTCAACCCTCGAACCTATTGAGCGAAATGGCCTGGGAGCTCAACCCCTCACATGGCCCTTGCCATGGAGTTTATTGCTAGGTACTCAACCTGATTATAGGATAGAAAGACAAAATTTTTCAAAAGAGGATTCATGGATCCTTTCATTCATTACGTGATAGCATTACATAGCTTTCTTGAAAAGAACAACTTGTCTTACATCTTAAACAAAGAACCTTTTAAGGTTTTTACCATTCCAGTGACGAGGGAGTTTCTTGCCATCCATGTCGGCAAGCTTGTAAGACCCTCCTTTGTGAGACTCAAGGATGGTGTAGGGGCCTTCCCATTTTGGTCCTAGCTTTCCTTGATTTTCTTTCTTGCTTGCATCATTGTTTCTGAGGACCAGGTCTCCTGGCTTGAAGCGTTCATGCTTGACCTTGGCATTGTAATAAGACTCCATTTTTTGCTTGTATTTGGCTTCTCTTATCGCTGCCGAGTCTCTTGCTTCTTCCAGCAGGTCAAGGTTGAGTGAGGTTTCATGCTCATTAGCCTGGATGTCGATATGAAGGGTTCTGGGTGTGGTAACCCCAATCTCAGCAGGTATGACTGCTTCAGATCCAAAGGTGAGGCTGTAGGGTGTCTTCTTGTTACTTGTCTTTTCGGTGGTTCGGATTGCCCAAAGAACACTTGGCAGTTCTTCCAACCAATTTCCCCCTTGACGACCCAGCCTGGCCTTGATCCCTTCAACCACACTCCTATTCATCCTTTCAACCTGCCCGTTGGATTGAGGGTATGCCACAGAGCTGAAGACTTGTGTAATCCGATACTCTTTACACCAAGCACTGAACGGTTTTTCTGCAAACTGTTTGCCGTTTTCTGTGACCAACACCCCGGGTAGGCCGTATCGACAAATGATGCTTTCCCACACAAAATCAATTATCTTCTTTCCGGATATCTTTCCCAATGGTTTTACTTCTGGCCATTTTGTGAAGTAATCAACAGCAACCAACAAGAACTTGACCCCTCCTTTGGCGGGTGGGAAGGGTCCAACAATATCCATTCCCCACTTGTGGAATGGCCATGCCGAAGTGATTGGAACCAAATCATGCTTGGGGCTCTTTGGGACTGGTGCATGGATTTGGCAGGCTTCACACTTCTTCAATTGCTCTGACGCATCACGATGCATAGTAGGCCAGAAGTAACCAAGGTTCATGAGTTTTGCCACCACTGATCTAGGACCACAATGAGCTCCGCATATTCCTTCATGAACTTCTTTGATCAAGTACCTGCTTTGCTCAGGACCAACACATCGAAGCAATGGAGCCAAGTAACCCTTCTTATAGAGGATGTCATCTTGAATTGTGTATTGCTTAGACTTGATCCGAATTCTTTCAGCTTCAACAGGATCTTGGGGTAGTTCACCTCTTTGCAGGAATCTTTCAAATGGAGTCATCCAACTTGGTTCACTTTCAGTAATGACGTCTTGAACCTCAATTTCAGCTATTGAAGGATGCTTGATCACTTCAACCAGCACCTTTTTTGTAAGATGAGCAAAGTTCAACGAAGCAAGCTTGCTAAGAGCATCAGCTTTCTTGTTATGAGACCTTGGGACCTGTTTGATCTTGCAACACTGGAAGGTGTTCATGATTTCTTTAGCCTTCTCTCTATACTTTTTCATGTTAGGTTCTTTAGCAATGTAGCTGTCATTCACCTGGTTGGAAACAAGTAACGAGTCGGTGAACACTTGAAGCTTGTGAACCATCATCTTTTTTGCAAGCTTGAGTCCTGCTATCAAGGCTTCATATTCTGCTTCGTTATTCGTTGTCTGAAATTCCAAACGAAGGGCATAGGTAAATTCTAACCCTTCGGGGTTGATTAACACAAGGCCAGCCCCTGACCCTTCAACACTGGAAGCTCCATCAGTGTACAGCTTCCAGGCTTCAGGGTCGATAGGTTCGTCTATGGTTATGTTAACCTCAGCCAGTTCCACCTTTGGAATTTCAGCAATGAAGTCAGCAAGTACTTGTGCTTTGATTGCTTTTCTAGGGACGTAGGTGATTGTGTGTCCACCTAGTTCAACAGCCCATTTGGCTAGTCGTCCCGAAGTTTCAGGTCTTTCAAGCACATTTTTAATTGGTTGGTCCGTGACCACTTGTATGGGATGTGCTTGAAAGTACCTTCGAAGCCTTCTGGCTGTTTGTACTAAGGCTAAAGCCAATTTTTCCAAAGGAGGGTACTTGACCTCTGCTAACTTTAATGTTTTACTGAAGAAATAGACGGGTACCTGAGCTTTGTCTCTTTCTATGGTGAGAACAGCGCTGAAGGCTTCATCAGTAACTGAAAGATAGACAGAGATCATTTCCCCTGCTTCGGGTGTTGCAATGGCGGGAAGGGAAGCCAAATGATGTTTCATGCTGTTGAAGGCTTCTTCTGCTTCTTCCGTCCACTTGAAGTCTTTCTTATCGGTGCAACCTTTGAGGGTCTTGAAGAATGGTAGTGATTTTTCAGCTAGCTTCGAGACAAAACGCTTCAAGGCAGCAAGTTTACCATTCAAGCTTTCAACCTCCTTCTTAGTTTGAGGCGACTTCATGTTGAGGATGGCTCGAACCTTGCTTGGATTGGCCTTTATGCTTTGCTTCCCTACAACGTGACCCAAAAACTTTCCTTCTTCGAAACCAAAGGAACATTTGACAGGGTTTAGCTTCATGTTGATTTCTCTGAGCTTGTTGAAGGTCTCTTGTATGTCAGCGAGCATTTGATCTTCAGTTTTGCTTTTGATGACCAAATCATCAACGTAAGCTTCCATGTTCTCGCCAATCTGTAGGGAAAAAGCCTTGTCGACCAGCCTTTGATAGGTTGCACCTGCATTTTTTAAACCAAAGGGCATTTTTCTATAACAGAATATACCCTTGTCAGTATGGAAAGCAGTTTTTTCTTCGTCTTCCTCCTTCATTTGTATCTGGTGATAGCCTTTGTAGGCATCCAGAAAACACTTGAAGGGGAAGCCTGTAAGTGAGTCTATTTTTAGATCAACCTCAGGCAAAGGATAGCAATCCTTGGGGCAAGCTTTGTTGAGGTCTTTGAAGTCGATACACATCCTCCAAGAATCATCAGGCTTTCTAACCATCACAGGGTTTGCAACCCATGATTGATATTTCACCTCTCGAAGGATACCTGCTTCAACTAACTTGTCAACCTCTTGGCATGCAGCTTTGCTTCGTTCTGGGGCAAGACTTCTTTTCTTTTGGACAACTGGTTTGACATTGGAAGGGATCCTTAGTTCATGTTCGGCAATGTCTCGTGGAATCCCTGTCATGTCACTTGGGCACCAGGCGAAGACGTCCATGTTATCTTTTAGTAACCCTTCAAGCTTAATGAGAGTGTCACTAGGAAGGGCTGTGTTGACTCGTACCCTTTGGTCAGGATACCTGGGGTTGATGCTGAGACCAAGTTTGTTGTGGTCCTCGTCGATGGTCAGCACTGTAGTGGAGGGTTGGAGGGTTCCAACACCGTCTTTGGTTGGGAACTTTGCACTCTTTCGGCTAATAGAGACAGTCATATCGAAGACTACTACCCCAGGCCTTCCAATGATAACGTCATAACTAGATGGCAGGTCCAAAACCACAAAGGTGAGTGGTTCAGTCCTTCGTAGTTGACCATCAGAAAAGGTTACATCAAGTGTTAGTTCGCCCAAAGGCTTGATAGGTATGTCAGCGATACCTTTTATGGCAGCTTCAGCAGGCCGTAGCATGGAGCGTTCTTCGAGGCTTAGAAGGTTGAAGTACTTGGCGAACATTATTTCAGTGGCAGCTCCAGTGTCTATGTAGGCCTTTTGTGTTTTGGTGGAACCTACGAAGGCTTCAAGCACAAGTGGATCACAGTGCTTTTCTCCCTTAGTGTAAGGGAAGTAGATGCCTTGTCGTTCCCAATCTTCCAATCTTTGCCTTTTACTTGGGTTTTCATTCTCAACGAAGACCATGGCAACATCTTTCTTTTTACCATCTGCCATGTTCTCTTTTACACCCTTGACCAGGTGGGCCAGTTCTCCAGACTTGACAGCTTCCTCGATCCTTTTCTTGAGTTGGAAGCAGTCGTTGGTGTGGTGCCCCTTCTCTTCGTGAAACTCACAGTACTGACTTGAGTTCTCGTTTCTTTTACTTCTTGGTAAGGGACGAGGAGGTCTGAAGGTGTGCTTGACTTCTTCGGTTGCTAGAATTTCTTGAGGAGTTTTGGTGAGTGCTGTGAAATTGACGTTCCTGTCTCTGCTTGGAGGGTTCCTGCTTTCAGACCTTCGTGACTCAGATCCTCTGGACCTTTTGTCATATGTGCCATAATTGCTCCTTTTTCGGGAAGGACTGTTGCTCCTCCAGCTGGAACCTCTTTTCCTTTGTTCCTTGATATCCACAGCCTCTTCTCCTCGAATGTGAGCTTCAGCCCTTTCTAAGGCCTCTTCAAGGGTTCTAGGGAGACTTTTGTTGAACTCCCTAGTTAAATACTTCGAGTTGATAGCATTCATGAACCCTGCAACCTTCATTTTTTCATCAGCACCGACGTAAGTGAGGCCTTCTTTCTTGTATCTTTCAATGAAGCTCTTCAAGCTTTCATCATCTTTTTGTTTGATCTGGAAGATAACGGTCGCATCCTTGACACAACGTCTTTGTTGTGAGAAGTTGGCCAGGAACCCTTTACCGAGTTCATCAAAGGTTCGGATGCTTCCAGTTGCCAAACCGTTGAACCAAATTCGTGCAGATCCAACAAGGGTTTGCATGAACATCAAACAACATTCGGGGTCAGCCCATTTTTCGATTCTGGCGGCTCCCGAGAAGATCTGGAGGTGGTCTTCTGGGTCATCAGTGCCGTCGTACGTTCTTATATGGGCTGGCATCTTCAGCTTGTTGGGAAAATCATAATCTGCAATCTCTGGTGAGAAGCAAGACAAGCTGTTCGGCTTGTAGGGTTGGTTGACAGTATGTTCAACCCTGTTGTTGGTGACCCTCCCAGTGTTTCCTTGTTGTTCAGCGATGGCTTGGCTAATGAGCTGCTGCCAAGGGAAATTAGCCATCATTTGAGATATCATATAGGGCATTAGGTTGAAGCCTTGAATGCCTTCGGATACTACAGTGTTGGTAGCCACTGGGAGGCTCATAGAGGCGCTTCTGGCCATGGGAAGTGAGGCCATAGCCTGCTCCCAGGAAGTAGCAGTAGGAGGTGGGACACTGGACACTGGAGACTGCAGGAGTTGATCCAGAGTCAGCTCGTGTCCCAAAGGCATGCCAGTAGTGGCAGCTTGAGTGGTGAACAAGGGGAACGCAGTAGGACTGGACCTTGTTTCATGGTGGGAAGCAGTGTAAGTGCTGCTGGGTCCAGCATTATTGCTTCTGGGTGACTGTCTGCGTCCATAAGTAGCAGTGAGAGGAGGAGGAGGTATAGGCCGTAGAGGTCTGATCTGTGCCAGGGGAGATCTGGTTGACCTCCTCTGTAGACTCAAGGTCAGACATAGAGAGAGTCGGAGCTACACAACTGTTTTCAGATAAAGAAAATGGCGCAGCCCCACGGTGGGCGCCAACTTGTTGCTACAACAAATATCTGTCTAACAATAGTCCTGAGTCACAAGGGAGGTTCAAAGGTTCAAGGGATTCGATCTGCCAAACGCAGGTCGTGGTGTCCTTCTACGTTGCAAACGTAGAAGGAGGTTCAAGGCTTGGATTATTTGTTATGTATGCTTTTTATTTCTGATCTGAGATAAACTCGAGATCAGAAGTAGAAGATCTTGGAACTCGAGTGAAGAGAATTGTTCTCCACACGTGAGGGACCAAGAGAATAATTTAGAGTGAGAAATGAGTGATAGATTTGGTGTGTTGTAAATCAGATCCTGAGCTTCTCTTTTATAGAGAAAGGATCTACTCAAAGAAGAAAGCATAAAACCTTGATCCTGATTGCAACAAAAGGACATGCCACAAAAGGTAAGAGAGTGCTATTGACCTGCGGTCTATGGGCTGATGTTACTCCATCAGTCCTGTTTGTTTGACTCGATGAAAGGGACGACGTGACAAGTCATTTTTTGACTTTGTGTCACCACCGGTTGTAGAACCCTTGTAGGCTCCAACCTTTCAAGCGTTTGTTCCATAATATTAGTTATTCGTTTTTCCTTTAATGCTACCCACGTCATCAAGGCCCAACTTGTTTTTTAAACATTATTCATTGTTCGACACAAATCGTTTGCTTAGGTGTCACTTGGTTTTTTTTATACATTATTCATTGTGTTGAAAAAAGCTTATATGATGTTAATCTGATTTGCAACTACAAAGGTTACAACCACAGCCGTTCCATCAACCTTGTGTTGGTGTGCCAAAGTGAATGATTAGGGATGTAAATACGACATGCGTATATACATTAAAAAGGGTAAAATAATCATTCTTTAATATGTTTGTTGATGAAATGAGTATATTTAGTAGTTTTAGCTTTTAGGAAGGAGAAAAATGTAACTGAACTTTTAGCTTGGATAAATATGTAGTTTATTAAGTTTGTAGGGGGACTCGAGACATATGTAATGAAAAAAAATAAAATTTAAATCTTTCCAAGTATATGTTTCAGGTAAACAAGTATATGTATCCAGGTAGTCTGGTCATGCTAGTCCAATCCCATACTAGCGAAAAAAACTTAAGACTAATCTACTACCTGGTCTCATTACCCGTCCTGGATGTTTTGGGTTTGCACATCACGTTCAATTCCCATGACATCCCAAAAATAGACAACTCACATGAGTTTAATTAGGAGTGTTAAACAAGTCGGGTTCGCGGGTTGATGAGGGCCAACCTAACCTGACCCGAACCCGAAAACTGTGTCAAACATATGAATCCGAACACGACCCGAAAATTGGTAGGTTGACCCGTACACAACTCATTTGACCTGAGTTGTCTTTATTTTGTTATTTTTTCGCATAGAATATTATTTTAAAATTTAACAAAAAAAATTATAATTTAATTTAATATATATAAAAAAAATATTGTTGAATTTTATGTTAATTCTTTTAAGTTATAACAATAGCATAAAATACCGACAAAATAGTTAGGTTAAACAGGTCAATATAGTTTGGTTAAACCGGTCAACCGACCAACCGTTTGGGGCATGAACCAGATCTGTTTAGCTAAACGTTTTGCGGGTTCAACCTAAAACTGACCAAAACTCGTTTAGGCTAAGTCCAAACTCACAAATTTCAGTTATAGGTTCGTATCGTATTTTCGGGTCGGGTTGAAAATTCACAACCCCCTCCCCACCCCCTGTTTAATCGATGCCTTTGATTGGACCGGGTCGGATCCGGGCCAGATTGATCCAGGGCCCTCAAAACAAACCAGAAACTACTTAAGACTTCTCAACATTTGATCGTTATAAGAAGGATTAACACAACGGCTAGAAAATTTTAGAATCATACAATTTGTTTTCGTTTCATCAGTTCGTTGAGTTCGAAAAGCCGAATTATGTTTCACACTTCACAGTAAGCTGATTGATTGATTGATTGATGAGTGCTGTCTTCACGTAATTAGGTTTTCATCTTATTTCCTTTTTTTAACAGGAGATTGTTTGAACTTTGATGATTGTAGTAAACAGAGTTTATTATTATTATTATTTTTTTATAAAATATTATAGGGTTTAACCACACAGTCACAAATAGAACTTTAATGATAGTTTCAACTATATATATTTTTTTATTGTTGTAGTTTTAACAGATAATACTATCTGATTTGTTGAAGTGTTAAAACTAGAGTATTATTATTCTTTATCATGTTTGGTTAAGCTCTCTTGAATATGTATTGATGTTGTTCTTTGTGTTCAAAACTTGTTTAATGTAACTTCACATGTAAATAATTCGATTTTCGACGATAACTTGTTTTAGCGGTCAGTAACTCCACTCAATATATGAAGTAATTTGAGTATTCATTCTGTATATTCACTGTCCTGATGTTAGGAAGACTGATGAACTGAATGCTTGATTGATTTCCCTCTATTTATTAGTTTAACTCATGTTTTAAACTGTCTTGATGCAGAACATGTCACCTGATGAAAGGCAAAAGAAGAAAATGTTTCTGATCGTTTGAATTTATTTTGTTGTGGAAGAACGGAACTGCTGAACAGAATTACAGTAAGCCTTTTTAAATCATTTCGCATTATTTTTTGAATTCAGGATACATTATGAAACATATCTTTTGGAATGTGAATGATATAACAGTTAGCTGTTTTGTTCATTAATTTGTTATGTAGATGAAAGGGTTCCAAGGATGGATTATGGTGATATTTTAATTGTGTGGTGAAGATTCTTTCAGTTATGTATCATTTTACTGCCTTCTTGTTTACATTTGTTTTGAGTATTAGTCAACTTGTCAAAATCTATTTCTTTGATCATAATTACCTTTCTGTGAAAAAATTGAGAATTGTCGGTAAAAAAATGGGAAATGATAGTACATCAGTCTACTTAGACTAGCGCATAGAAAGGCCTTATCAAGGGTAGACTATAGTCAACTTGCCAATGTCTATTTCTTTGTTCGTAATTACCTTTTTGTGGAAAAAAAAATGAGAATTGTCTGTAAAATTGGGAAATGATAGTACATCAGTCTGCTTAGACTAACACATAGAAAGGCCTAACCAAGGGTAGACTAGGATCATGCTGTGATATGCTGGTAGGCTCTACTTCAAAAACTTGAACGACGGTGTTAGTGATTCACATGAACTTTAAGAGATCTATGACTTTAGTGGGTAACATCTCGGGTTTCACGGTTAAGGCTGATTCTTTGCCAATAATAGACTGAGAGTTACATTCTTGTCATACACACACCAGTTACCTTTGATCTATAAAGTGTTCATTTATGTATATCTATATATGCAAAAAATAATGAAAAGACTGTACAGGTCAAAAAAATTGGTAAAAAGATAAAGATCAAAAACAAAATAAGAGCAAAAAAGAGCCATTGTGCCAAATAGGAAAAGCAAAAGAGCCTTTGTGCCAAATTTGAAAAGATATGCCAATGTGCATACATATTATATGTAACTATTTTTCTTTTTTGGGTATGTATTTGACTTGAGAGGCAAATCAAAGGATGGGGCATGTAAGGCCGTCTGGCATGTAAGTCCTAAACATCCTGAGAGGGCATGTAAGTCCGTATTGGCTTGTAAGACCTAAAAATCTGCTAAAAATCTCTCGTTCAGATACATTTCCCGGTGCTAGTTATGCTCAGTTAGCTATATTCTAGGAAAAATAAAGAATGGTGCTTTATGATTAAAGGTGGGTGGCCAAGTCAAGTTGTGATGACATGAAATCTCAATAATTGTCTTGAGGCAGGATAGGTTTTCTGTGGGATATCGGGTGTGGGATCCACTTTATCATACAAATGCAATAAAACATGATAATCATCACTGTATACTTGTCAAGTAAAGGATTGGGTATGAGTTTAGATTGGATAAAACATATTGGCAATCACGATGGCCTGTCTAATTCTACATAAGGCTAAGTATTGTGCTTAGAATACTTAGAATGATATGATCCCATAACAGAATTATCATGAAAAACAGGTTGTTTTGAGTTTGTAAATAGCTTGATTAGATTTGATGTTAAAATTCTTGAAAATATCCAAAATATTCTACAATGCATATTGGCAATCACCAAGACCTGTCTAATTCTACATACGGCCGAGTATTGTGCTTAGAATACTTAGAATGATATGATCCCATAACATAATTCTGGGGAAAAAACATATTGTTTTGAGTTTGTTAATAGCTTGGTTACATATGATGTAAAGTTTTTTAAAATATCAAAAAGATTCTACGTTGCTTAATATGTTTAAATTTTGTTATGTTTCCAGAAAAAGAATCTTCCTTTTTGATTTGGTAAACAAATAATCTGGAAATTTTTGAAAAGGGTAATTTGAGGATAATTGAAAATTTGCAAGTACTAAGGGGGTGTTTGGGATTGCGTTTTGAAATGAATTTTTAGATAAGTGCGTTTTGAAAACGCAAATAATCAGTTTTTAGTGTTTGAGGTTGAGTTTTGAAATAGATTTTTAGGCTACCAAAACGCAATAATCTAAAAGCAGCTCAACCCCTGCTTTTCCAAAACGCATAATCTGTTTTGAAAAATCAATCCCAAACACCCTCTAAATTGTTTGCAAGTACTCAAGTTGTTTACGAGTACTTCATATTTTTTGCGAATAATTAATGTACCGAGTACTCACTTTGCAAATACTAATTGAGAATACTTGTTTGAGCAATAACTGACAGGGGTATCTTGGTCATTCTACAATTGCGAGTACAACATGAAACAAAAAGATAATTATTGAGGTAAGCTATTAATTCCAAAATGGTATTTAGAAATAACCTTTGGAAAATAAAGACAACGACGACCCTATCATGTTCGAGGTATTATCTTTGATACTAAACTTTTTATCTTTTAGTCATTTTGTTGCCAGTAGCTATTGTTTTCTTGCAGATATGATGCTATCATTGAAGCAGAAGTCTAACAAGATTTTATGCATAGGTAAATTCATCAATCCTAAAAAGATTGTCCTTTTTCTTCATTTTCCATAGATTATTTGTATTTTGTGAGTGAGGATGTACTAGGCTTCAATGCGAGCTCAAGGAAACGAATAGATTATTATCTGAGATGTGTTATTAATTCTAACATGCTTATGTTTTTATGCAATTTTGGTGGCTTATAATCATTTGGTTGATTGCAGCTCCTACTTGAGCTTGACGCGAATGCAGGGAAGCGAGTCAGCGACAACCTCACATAATTATCATGTTTGGGGTAATATCTTTGATACTAACATGTTATAATTTAGTCGTTCTTTTGCTGATAGCAGTTTGTTTTCTCGCGCGTAGGTGCTACTAGGGAAGCAAAAGTCTTTAATCCTATAAAGCTTGTCTTTCTTTTTTTCCAAAGACTATTTCTTTTTGGGAAGGAAGCAAAAAGATAATATAATCCTCACATTGTTATTTTGAGGTAAGTTTTTAGTTTTGAAAAGTCAATGGTTTTATTAGATAATATAATCCTCACATTGTTATTTTATTTTTAAATTTATACATGGGAGTTATCAAGCAGTGATGAGAAGAAATATAATGCAATAAAACTGGCTATCAAGCAGGTGACTTCTCAGAGTGCTAATGTCATGTATTTCACATTTATCGGTCCTGGAGATCCTTGGCTGGCAAAATTCAAAGTTCGTGAGGTTGACTTGTCATGGTACCATAACAACTATGATTCTAATTACTTTGGGGTTCTTTTTATGGTGTGTGATTAACGCATTTCAATTAAACTATATGTAGGTGCGTATCAATGAATCTACTCAATCAATGGAGCCTGAGTGACTTACACCTGTTATTCTTGGCCAAAAACAGGTACATATTTATAAAATATATACTGTGAACCTCTTTTTAGTAGTTATGTGTTGTAATGGATCTTGCTTGTACTAGGTTCAGGTTGTTCTTATTGGTGACCATTGTCAGCTTGGTCCAGTCATGATGTGTAAGAAAGCAGCATGGGCTGGATTAGCTCAGCATGCGCTGTATTGGTGACCATTACAGGTAATTCCATGCCTAATCTTGACACACTTTAGTTTCTCGTTTAAAAAAAACTCAACCCCAATCTGGTAATTCCAACCTAATCTCGACAAGCACGACCTATGTAACTTGTTCATCTAATATGGGTTGGGTTGCGTTAGACCAGATTAATATGACCTACAAACACTTTCCTTATTCTCTTTTCAAAAAAAATTAATAACTATTGTGTTAAAATGTGATTTACAAGTGTATTATTACTATAATAATTATATATAGTTTAATTTTAATGAAGTGATATGTAGAATTTTTTATGCATTCAATAATTTTTTGATGAATTTCCACCTACAGAAATATAATGGATTTTTTTCCGTATATCGTCTCAAGTATAGGTAAGCACTATGGCTGTCAAGGACGACTTAATCGTTGCTGATGGTTTTTCATGGTGAACTAATTGCAAGGTATGTTTTTGGTAACTTGTTATGTCTGTTTGAACCAACAATGGCTAAAGTCTGCTTTTGATTTGAATATTTTAAACTGTGGTTTGCTGGAAGAATGTTATACGACAAGTGGACTGCTGGCGTAGCACATTTAGTGTGTATTCACGATAATGGATGATCTACTCAAAGATGCTAACAGACTTGCGTCTTGTTCAGCAGCCAAGGTTATCACTGCTCCAACACAGGGATGCCATTAGTAAGGATGCCACAACCTCACCAAATTATCATTTTTGAGGTAATATCTATTTTTGATGCTAAAGTTGTTATGTTTTGGTCATTTTGCTGTTAATAGCTATATGTTTTCTCGTGTGTAGAGTACCACTTGGGAAGCATAAGTCTAAAAAGGTTTTTATGCATAGGTAATTCTTCAATCCTAAAAAAACTTGTCTTTCTTTTTTTCTTTATTTTCCACAGATTACTTGTATTTTCGGAGTCGCAATGTGCTAGACTTCTATTCGAGCTCAACCAAGCAAAAATGTTATTTTTTTGTGGTAAGTTCTTAGTTTTAAAATGCCAATGTTTTTGTTAAATAATATAGACATCACATGTTTCTATAATTGTAAATTTATAAATAGGAGTCAAGCAGTGATGCGAAAAATATAATGCACTAAAGCTGGCTACAAAACAGGTTGCTTCTCAAAGTGCTATTGTCATTTGTTGGTACTGGTGATCCTCGATTGGCAAAATGCAGAGTCCGTCAGGTAGACTTGTCATGATGCCATGCAACAATGATTCTAATTACGTTGTGTTTTTTTTTTGTATGACTAACACCTTTATTAAAAGTATACGTAGGTGCATATCAATGACTCTACTCAATCAATGAAGCCTATCGATGAACTATATTATCAACAAGCCTGTGTGTCTTATTCCTGTTGTTCTTGGGCCAAAACAGGTAAATATATACACAAGTTATACTGTAAACATCTTTTGGTGGTTATGTGATATAATGGATATTGCTTGCACTAGGTTTCTCTTGTTGGTGACAATTGTCAGCTTGGTCGAGTCATGATGTGCAAGAAAGCAGCACAGGCTTGCCATTGCCAAACCGCCCGCATTCTTTTATGCTCGGGTATGTCTGTGCCTTCACAAGTCACTATTTCTTTGTTTCCATCCACTGCCCTAATTTATGACTTTTCAACAGTGCGTTGTTTTGATTGCAGTAAACAAATTAGTATGTTTTAATTATTGGTTTTTACTAATGCATTATTCATGATCATGTTTGGTTAAGCTATCTTGAATATGTATTGATATTTTTTTCTTTATGTTCAAATCTTGTTTAAGGTGGTTCCCAATACCGTCGCTAAAAGAGCCAGTCAGGGATTGAATTCTTCATCTGATGAAGTAAGTAATGGGCATTAAGCCATTAGAGCATTATTCTTGATCATGTTTGCATCCCCAAGCAAGAAACAAAAGGGTACACACTTCAACCTTTCTCTTTTCAAAGTTTCATGCATGTTTTATATCGATCTTGCTTTGTTTACGAACATTATGGGTTGATGCATGCAGGTCTGAAACTTTACTTTCCTCTTCTCCAGCATTGAAGGAGAAACAAGATGTGTTGGCTAAGCATTCTGGTAAAGTCACTTCATTTGAAATAATGTGAATTCCAAAATAAGCTTTTGAATATAACAGTCTATTGTGATTGTTCAGAGTCTATGAATTTTAGATACTAGTGCAAGATTGAATGTGTCAGTATTTCTTGGAACCGAAGGTTATCTTGAATTTAATGTTTCATATTAAGTTATTTTCATTTTTTACTTATTTATTTAATATACTTTCATTTTTACTTATTTTTTTAATACATTTAATTGTTTCAGATACAGCCTCCTGCAGCCTAACGCTTACAGCCTTCCGCCTACAGCCTTCCGCCTAAAGCCTTCCGCCTAAAGCCTTTCGCCTACAGCCTTCCGCCTAAAGCCTTTCGCCTACAGCCTAATGCCTAACACGTGGGGCTTTAGGCCCATAAAGCAAAAGGCCCATAAAGCACAAGGCCCATAAAGCAAAAGGCCCATAGAGCAAAAGGCCCATAAAGCACAAGGCCCATAAAGCAAAAGGCCCATAAAGCTCAAGGCCCATAAAGCTTCAAGGCCTATAAAGCTCAAGGACCATAAAGTGCAAGGCCTATAAAGCATCAAGAAAACCGTCAGTCACTCCACCTGTCTTTTTCGCCCTTCACCTATCCGGTTCCAAGGAACTACATGGTTATGCATTGGTCATCACTTCTTAAAAGGGGCAAAGAAGTAATTATGGCTGATATGCTAGTCTTGACAACTTAATTGGTAAGCCATTTCAATGATTATATAAATTCATTCTTGTTGCTAGGAATGGCAAAACAGGCTGATTGTGTAACGGGTCATGTATTAGGGGTGGAATTTT
The DNA here is from genome assembly GCA_032199755.1 of Ambrosia artemisiifolia. NCBI lineage: Eukaryota > Viridiplantae > Streptophyta > Magnoliopsida > Asterales > Asteraceae > Ambrosia > Ambrosia artemisiifolia. The sequence continues at coordinate 50,694,230 of CM063525.1, read as the reverse complement.
GGCAATTTGTTTTTTGTTCGGGTTGGTATCGCCTAAGTTTGACTCCTTTAGTTCATCATTTTGAATAACTCAACTCTACTCTAGAAACACTTAACCCATTCAACCGAAATATGACCTACATAACTTGTTTATCTAAACTGTTTGGTAGTTTGTGTCTTAATATGCCACTTGTATTGACAAGTACTTTTTGAGCTACCCGAAATGGGTTGGACCAGATTAATATTGTTGGAAATTATAATCAAGAAATTGCGTTGACTTCAGAAAGTCAAACGACACAGAAAAGGCGCCAAAACAGAAAGTCGTGTCTGTTTGTTTATCGTGTCGGTTAGTTTAAGTTAGTTATAAAACGGTTTCTTAACCGTCAATTTGTATGGGTATAAATACCCTCATATGTAATCATTTCATGTGTGTGGAAATATTATTAAGTTTGTTTCACAAACTCTTTCTCCCACCCTCTGTTCTATCTTCGAGTCCCTGCACAATCTTTGTGCATACTCACTATGTTCATCCATGATCATATAATCCAAGTATATAGATGCAAAACAGGGAAACAACAAATATGACCTACAAACACTCTATTTTTTTTCTATTTATTAATAAATTTGGTGTTAATATTTGATTTGCTAGTGTATTATTATATTACTTATATATAGTTTAATTTTAATGAAGCGGCATATAGAATTTTTTTAGCATTTCAATACATATTTGATGAATTTAAACCTGCAGAAATACATGGATTTTTTTCTTGTTTGTCGTCTATCATTTTACGATTTCTGATGGTTTTCATGGAGAACTTATTGCAAGGTATGTTTTTGATAACTTGTTATGTTTGTTTGAACCAACAATGGCTAAAGTAAGTTTTTGTTTTGAATTTTATTAGATGGTGGTTGCTGCAAGAATTTTCACGCCAAGTGGACTGCTGGCCAAACACATTTAGTGTGTATTCACAATAATGGATGATCTACACAAAGGTGCTTACAAATAATTATTATTTTGTTTAGCAGCTAAGGTAATGCTGCTCCACTTCGATTTTTTTTACCTATCTTTCACACTTTCTCAACTTGATTTGGTTTCATTTGTGATATTTTTTTTCTTTTTTGGCAAGGACTTTGACATTAGCATGATGTGTGCATCTTCAAGGTCTTGTGAATATGTTCTCAACACACATGTGCAGGTGGTTTTCGATACGCTGTTGTGTTATTTTGTACATCTTATGGCAGTTTAAGTGAGCATCTTATGTTGCAAGACTGTTTCTTTTGCAGACATTTCAATTGCTCATGCTGCTGTCACATGTAGATGAAAGGGTTCCATGAATGGATTATGTTTATATTTTCATGGTGTAGTCAACTTGCCAATGTCTATTTCTTTGATCATAATTACCTTCTGTGGATCAATGGATTCTTGGGTCGGGTTGAAGTTATTTAGCTTGTTGTTATATGGGATAGTTTTATGGCATTTATGATTTTACTCTAAATTGTGATACTGAAGTCTTTGATCATAATTACCTTTCTGTGGATCAATGGGTTCTTGGGTCGGGTTAAAGTTATTTGGCTTGTTTTTATGTGGGATAGTTTTATGGCATTTATGGTTTTACTCTAAATTGTGATTTCAAGTCCTGTGGCTTTAAATAATTCGTGGCATTCCTGTTATCTAAGTGTTCGCTTTGTTGACCTTGTAGCAGTCAATCAAAATTTTTGTGATGCTCATGATATCATATATTTCCTTGGTTTTACTAATATCCTAGATGATTTTAGAGGCCTGTCTACTTCAGATCTTGTGATTTGCTTTACTTGAAATGGATATTCACTTGGAAAAAGTTCTTCAGAAATGTTCTTAAGTTGATGCTGCTGGTTAATCTGATACATTTTGACGCTTTTATGCATCTGAAGCGTATTTTCATTCATTTGAAATCATTTGAAACCGTATTTTTTAAAAGCATATTTTCATTCAGATTTTTAAAAACAGATTAAACGAAATCGTGATAAACACATATTAAATCAGGTTTATTATAAAGTAATAACAAAGATACTAATGAACTTTCTTATTAGTTTAAATGGAAATCATTCTTCTTAAGCACATATTTAAAGAAACGGATTTTTATATTCAGATTTGTTATAACCGGATTTGTGCTAAACACATATTCAATCTGATTGTGATAAAGGGATTTGTAATATACAAATATTCAATCAGAATTTTTTTAAAGGGATAATAAGGATTTTTTTCATTCGGATTTTTGTTAATTTTATTACTATTCAATCGGTTTTACTAATGCTATGTTTTAACAATTAAAAAACAAGATTTGATCCGAAGACACAAATTCTAAGATCCAAGTAGGTATATGGAGCTCCAGCTTTGTATCTATATTTTAGGTTTTGTTTATTTATTGACTAAATCCTTTTATGGTAAACTTAAATTCGTATTAATGTTAATATAAATAAGATTAAATTGGGTCAAAATATTATTAATGTAAATTGATAACAATCATTAAGATTCAAATTTCAGAATTAAATGACATTAAATTCGGTCAACTTTATTAATGTATGGTTGGGTATGCCATTTTTTTGTTTGTATAGTTGGTTTGGAGTATAATATGGATAGTGATTTTGTATTTTTTGTTTGGTTTGAATCCTGATACCTTTAAAGTAATGGTTTATATTGGTTTCACATATTGTATTAATAATGAGTTTGTAATGTTTTCATTTGATGTTAGTTATAGATATTTTATGAAGTGACTTATGTTTTTACTTTCTTTTCCTTCATAATTACCGTTTACTTCATCATGTGATATTTTGATTCATGATATGTTTTAGTGTACTAATTAATCCGATGAAGTTATTTTGTTCTATTTACATATTTCGTCACTTTTTATTTATCCTTTGTTCTACACGTGTAACAAATCATATTTTGTATTAATCGTTTAATTTATATTTATAATTTTTTAGTTGTATGTTTTGTTAAATTATATTTATTTACTTTGAATTTTAATATTCATTTGCATCCTGTTACGATAAATATGTTATTATTCATTTCATTATTTGTTTTTAAATCACATCCAATCAAACATTTGTCGATTCATATATTCATTATTGAGTAAGATTAAACATTTTTATGATATTTTGCATGCAACGAAAATCCATACGAGTTGTCTTACGCAAGTTTCAATAAATAAAATTTGCATAATACAATCTTTATAAAATAATTTTCTCATCTGACTCGAAGATGTACCGGGTGTACACCCAAGACTCTAACCTAGTTGTTAATATAACATTACTATGTTATATTTTAACAAAGGCTAACTAAATCAACCCATTCATATTAGTCAGAATTTCCATCTCTATATGTTCACGACTCTCTTGATACTCTTTAACATGTTTTAAACCGACAAAGCACAATTTCTTGGGTGGGGTGACGCGGTCAAAATAGGGTCGACTTGAATAATGCCATTTTTAGATATACATGTTGGGTTTACCTGCAAGTCTATTATTTTCTCCAGGTTCCATATACATAATGAATGTTAATCATGGTTACTAAAACAAAATTAGTATGTTACTAAACTAATTCTTGAATAGAATGGTTTGGTGGTTGTATGGATTAAGTTTGGTGTGACTCATTTAAGATGAAACACAACCGAAGTATCCAACTTGACTGATTCTTTAGTAAATTCATCTATATCGCCACATCATAACTTGTACGATGAGTCATGTCTCAAACTTATGATATTTGACTCTCAAGTAGCATGTTTGATTGTGTGGCCAACGTCTAAACTATCCTTCAAGGACTTTTATGGGCCCAATGTAAGTCATCAATTTATTTGCAATGACAATAACTAGTCAATTTGGTATGGTTGTTTCCTAGATGAGGACAGTTTTACATTTCCATCGGATAGATGAAATATTTACTTGGCAGGTAAAACGCCCGCTGGGTGTTCTTAAAGACTACATGGACCATGGTTTACACCAAACTTGATGACAATGTTCTTCTAGCCACTATCAATAATCAATACAACAAGAACCGTACCCAGTAAATCCCACAGATAGCAAGCTATTGTTAGGGTCTGGGGAGGGTGAGATGTAGGCAGACCTTACCTCTATCCATAGGGATAAAGAGTCTGCTTCCAAACTATCAATAATGATTACCATACGGGTTACTAAAATTAGGCCACTAATGAGGTTAGTTAGTTTAAAGTAGGGATGAGCTCGGGACGGTATCGGTACCGAACCGATACCGATCCCGACAATACCGATACCGAAAAGTCCAAAAAACCAATACCGATACCGATACCGATTATACCGGTACGGTATCGGTATCGGTTCGGTATCGGTACGGTACCGGTGTGGTATCGGTATTTTACCTTAAAATACCGAACCTATACCGATAATACCGAAACCGAAAACCTCTAAGTGTGGATACCGATACCGAACACCCTCGGTTCGGTATCGGTTCGGTACGGGATCGGTATTTTTTCGGTTCGGGATCGGTATTCGGGACCGGATGCTCATCCCTAGTTTAAAGGTTGTTTTCAATTATTTTATTATAGTTGAACCGACTTTTTTTCAGGAAAAAAAAATATCTACTAAAAATGATGCCTTGTAAGTTCATGGATCAGACACAAAGCGTATGATCCATGAACTAGGCGGTCTTGAAATTGTTAGCTTTAAATTAACATTGAAGATCCTACAAAGCGTACAACCATGGCGGTCCAATCAACTTTGTGGTGGTGCGCCAAAGTGAATTATCAGCGATGTAAACACAACGTGCACATATACATTAAAATCATCGTTCGCTCCATGAAAGTATGATACATAACAAACTTCACAAAATTATTACAGGAAGCTAGATAGAACTAATCATTTCACTTCACAAAGCTAAACTTTGCATATATCACATATTAATATTAATCTTATTCATAATCATTTGGTTTGCTTATATATCATGATCAAATCCAACCCAGTCAATCAAAGAGAACAAAAACTCTCTAAAGCTCACCTTACCATCCTTGTTCCAATCCATTTCTTCTGCATTTACAAAAGAAAAAGATTAAAACTGTTTGGTTCTGCTTTAAGTTTATGAAAATATTTAATATCAAAATCAAGAAAATTACTGAATCGGGTCTTGGTGATATGCGTAGGCGATTTCTCCATTGGGAAGTCTTCATTCATAGCCTTGATCACGTCGTTCTTGTTTAACTTCCCATCACCATTTTTATCAAGAAATAAGAAAGCTTCGATTATGGTATCGAATGTTGCTTTGAGCTCGGGAGAACCCACTGTTGGTGTCTGTATCAATATCAATATTATTATTTTTGTAAATATATTGATTTAGGAGAATAAAGGGGTGTCAATCATGTCGGGTTGATGGGTTGGCGGGTTTACAAGTTGCGGGTTGGCAGGTTGATGGGTTGAAATGTGCAACCCGAACCCGACTCAGATAAAATCCGGGTCAACCCGAAGACAACCCGTTTAACCCATATTTTTAAATGAGTCATACATGTTCAGGAGTTATAAGCGAGTTGTTGGGTTGTAAGCTGGTTATCAATAAAATGTTTAATGGTGAGTATATAAGTGTGACAAATAAATAATATAGTGTGCCAAAAATAACACAATTATAACTAACCATATAAATACAAATGAAAAAGAAAAACAAAAATATAATAGATTTTTTCTAAATACTTAAACGGGTTAACGGATCAACCCATTTTATATATGCATCAACCCGAACCCGACCCATTTTTAATACGGGTCGACCTGAACCCGATCCGTTTTTTTAAATGGGTCGTGTTACTTGACCCAAATCTATTTTCTTTTCGTGTCGGGTTCAGGTCGGTTTTCGGGTCATGTCAATAAATGCTGCCCCTATATGAGATACATGCATTAAGTACAATTTGAACGATTTTCGGCCTTTTTTTCTACCTATTTGGCTTATTATATATAACAAACATCCCGAATCAACACGTTACAAGTAAATAAGTCAAAACTGTCACCTCTAAGTATCAAGAAACCAAAGATGTATAACAAAATGGTAATTTACCGCATGAGACGAGGAGGAAGGACCGGCTAAAAGATAAATAAGGCACAATAGAACAATGAACTCATTGAATTGTATCCCATTGCTTCCATCTATGTCACAAGACACAAAAAGATCTTTTATTTCCTCCGCGGTACATTGAAATTGCAACTTTTGTAAGCATTTCTTTAGCTCCTCATCATCAATGGTTCCATTTGAATCTTCATCTGCAAAAGTGTCAACTATCAGCTGTCAAGCAACTTTATAACACATGAAAGAAAGAAATAGAAGTTGGTAAACTAATAAACTCGTAATCTTGTTAAACGAACCGTATAATTCAAAAACGCTTTGAATTTCCTTTAATCCCTCTTTGAATCGAGGAAACCTCAATATTATGCTATTCATTGATCTGAAAGTGTTGTGTGTTTGCATGCTATTGTTCTTTGCCTCCACCATTTTTCTTTCAAGTCTATTGTCTAACCTTTCGTATCGATTTGGTGAATTGCCGCAACATAACATTACTCCAACTTTGTTGGACAATGACTTGAAAGAAGGACATGTGTGAGATGTATCTTCAAAAGACAAATTCATAAATCACCATATCAGATTAGAAAAATATGTAAAATCTTGAAATACATACTTGAATAGTAGTAGCACATATTCATTTGAATGATAACTAAGAAACCACCCTATGATTCAGTTAGTTAAGCAGAAATCTTTGAACCTAAATGGTCAAGTATGATGATTTAACATATGTGTATGATGATTTTAACATATGTATTCTAAGTAGGGTCATGAAGCTATAAGATCTTAACTATACTATGATATCTATTCAAACAAAAGATTAAAACACATGGTAGATAATTGAACATAATTCTGAAAAAAAAAAAAAAAAAAAAAAAAAAAAAAAAAAAAATCTTACCCATTGAAGCTTTGATTATCTCAAGCAGAAAAGAAGGGGGGGTTTATATTAGTTTTTTTGGGAAGAAATGCTTCATACTTAAGAGAGAGTAGTAGTATAAGGAAAAAAAGGGATAAAGTCATAAAGATGAATGGAATATAGTTCTAGAAAAGTGATATGATAGTGTTAGTACATGTGACTTTTAAGTTTAAAATTGTTCCTTTTTTTCCTCTTAATCTTGAAGGTGAATGGCTCAATGACAGGCAGATTGTACAAAGGGCTCCACCATTAAAACTTAATCATTCTTTCAAGGATAAAGTTGTCATTTTTAGATTAAAAAATGTACCACAATATGGCCATTTTATCACATAAAGTTTTGTATTGAAAGTGAGATCTATAAACTGACACAAGTTAGGTAAATAACAACAGAAATTGATTAAAGACAATCTGTTTGTTGTTTTGCAATTCATATTTCACAACACTAAAAAGTTACAGTTGGTTGAGAACATGAAAATGATCAGTTGATCACAGATTAACAATAAATTAAAAAAGAAATAAAAATGACATTTTTAAAGATACAATTTTGCATCAAGAAATCCAAACATCATCCATTCGGCTGGCCTGACCCGATGGGTTGCTGAACACGGACCGTTGTCTCTTCTTAAGAACAGCCGCTTGTGGGCTCAGGCCTGCGGGTGAATCCACTGGGCTATTGTTTGATGTTAAACAACTGTCAACGCTGGGTGCGAACCCGTTTTCAAGATAAGCTGCGACTTCAGGAAGCGAAGGGATGTGGATGGCAGATGGCGGACAGTCGTTGGCTACCTTGATTGCAAGTTCTGAAAGCTCTTCCCTAGCTGCATCTAGCCCTGCAGTTGCAATGGCTTGATCATTTAGAGCTTTACATGCTTTTTCCAAGATTGATTGAAGATATTTGCCTTGTGCTTCAATTCGAAGCTGGAGACGACGTTGAACCTGAAAATTAGTGAGTTGTTAATAAATGAACTTTTTTGGATGGAAATGTAAGATCTTGAACCCAAAAAAGTATGATAAATGGGCCCCCGGCAGGCGGATTGGGAAGGAGTTAAAACAGATATTTTCTTTTGTACGGGTCGAGTAAGGTTGAGATGACCTGAAGCACTTTTTATCCAAAAGTTTTTAGATACTTTATAAACAATTAGTGTCGAATATACTTTATATTTTCTCAATAAAAATTGTTAGGAGGTTTACGCATTAAAAATAAACTTTGGACGACTTTTGACCCGTTTTTCCTGTTTTCTTATAAGCTATTCTTTAACCGTTTGGACCCTTTAGTAATTAAAATGTAACTGAAATCGCCCCATTTATAAATTCCCACTTATTGCCCAATCTTTCTTACCACCTTTGATAATCGGCAAAAAGAGATAAAACAAATTTTCAAGTAAATGGGTCAAAATTACCACCTTTGATAAAAATGTGAAAATTTTTAAACTTCGAGTAGACACAAGAAACGGTCACGTTAACGAACTAACCTCTAACTGCTCATGCAGTCTTCTTTGGACTTCCATCTGCACTCTCAACGCTTCTGTAACCTGGAAGCCACTGTTGGAAGAAACAATTAGAACACGGTTAGCACTTAGCAGACACGAACTCATTGATATGACACAATTTTTGTTTTTTTTTTTAATTTAAGAGCTACAGAATTGAACATACTCATTTGAATCTTGTGGCATCATTCTTGTCGATGATGTCGTTGATGAACCTGTGTCTTGACTCTCAGCAATGCAAGATGCTAGAAAGCGGACCATGAATTAGTAGCAGTAAAAATACACTTTTTGAATGACTCACGATCCTTTCGACATGTTTCCTTTTATGATGTTTCGTTATATTTTTTTTTATTATTATACCCTTCTCCTTACACTTTAAACTCTCATAACCTAAATCCTTATAGAAGGGATGGATATAAATGTCATATATGAAAATAGGTCAAGTTGGATATTATGATTTTTCGTTGAGAAAGGATATATGAAACTATCCGAAGATCTTAACGGCCATAATGTTTACATAAGGTATGAATAATCAATAAATCGAATTTAATGTGTGGGAGGAGCTTATAGATGCATGATATTACGATTTGTAAGGTCATTACCATCTTTGGAATTCTCTGTTAACTCTTTGCAGGATTGCTTCCCCAACCGATATTTCTGCAAGAATATATACAAAACGTCATTACAAGAATTGTCAAATGGTAGTATATACTTAAATGCAGGGGCGGACCTAGCTTGAAGCTAGGTGCCGCGTCCGTTGCTACTCAACTTCGCGAGCATAGTGAAAAATTAGTGGAAATTTTTTTTTACGATATTTGGAAAACGTTCTGCTAAAATGAAAAAAATGAAAAACGTTACTACTGAAATTAATTTCTAGATCCGCCACTGCTTAAATGTCCCAAATTTGTTAATTAAACACATCAATAGTTATTATGGCAACTTCAAGCAGCAAGAGCAAATCCGAACACCATCTCATGGACCTCGCTTTATTATAGCCCATCGTCACCTTGTGACTTTATAAAAAATCACGTCCAAACACCCAACGTTTAGATTATTATGTGTATGTTTTATGAAAATGACTAACCTGAAGATGCGACTTCAAATGATAAAGGGTGAGCCCTTTCACCCCCATTGTCCTCATAATTGTCTTTGGAGTTGCTTCTGAAATAGCATAAAAATGTATACATATAATGTGTTAAAGACAATAAATCACATAACATTTAACAAGTAACACATAAAACTGTTTCAATTAAGATCTCCTTAAACTAAGAGTTTTAATTTAGGACTTCCAATACAATGTTAACCATCTCCATTAATCTTGGCCGTCCAATAAAGTCATTATATATCTGGTGACTGGTCGTAATATACATCCAAACAAAAGCATAATCTTCTCTTCATGCAATGACAAACTAAGAACAATTCTTAAATTCGTCTAGAGCAATGACAACACAGAAAAGACCAAATAAGACACCAAGTAGTTCCGTTTTTATACTTTTGTTATTAATATTCCGAACTTTAACGTTGGACCAGGATAATCCCAAGTAAACATGTGGGTGTCAAAAATGAACCTCCGTTAACTCTAAACTAACTGAGTTAATTCAAGATGACATGGCTACTGAGGTGGCATGCTGACGTGGACCAGATTTTGACGTGGCAGCTTAGGCTAACATTAAGCACCAAACAATCTAATTAACTATTCATCTAATTCTAAGTCTTCTTTTTCTAGTAATCACCTTCAAAACTAGCATCCAAACACAAAATTACTACCTTTGATGTCAGCCCTGTTTTTTCCATAATAAAAAACTTGAATCATGACCATTTCACTACTTTATCATCAAGTTTTATATACTAATAGTCTCATACCAAACTTATCCTACAAAAATAAATAAATAAATAAAAGCAACTAATGATTAAAGATCATTTTACTAGTTTATCATCAATTTTTATATACTTGTACCAAACTTTTAACTACCTATCCTTATATGAACAAATAAAAAAATAAAAACTAATGATTAAAGATCAAATTACCAGCTTATCATCAAGTTTTTTAATACTTGTACCAAACTTATAACCACTTATAAATAAAATAAATAATTAAAGAAAAACTATCATTTTACCGGTTTATCATCAAGTTTTAAATACTTAGACCAAGCTTACAACTACCTACCCTTAAAAAAAAAAATACTAATGACCAAGTTTTATATACTTGTACCAACCTAATAACTAAATATATGGGACAAAAAAAAATCTATAAAAACACCTAATGAAGAAAAAACCAAATTACCAGTTTATCATCAAGTTTTATAAACTTGTACCCAAATTTATAACAAATTATCTTAAAAATAAAAATACAAATATATAAACCTCATAAATAAAGATATCATTTTACCAGTTTTATCATCAAGCTTCATAATATCATATCATATCATAATAACCAATGTTGCAAAATTCGCTAGCCGCTTCTTAGTCGGATTCGGGAGTACTCGGGGAGTTCTCGGCCTAGTCGGAAAGTACCCGGGGAGTACTCGGGCCTCATCAACGGTCAACCTACCTTGTAGCGATGACTCGGGGAGTACTCGGCCTCCGAGACCTTGTTTTATAACATTGATAATAACCACTTACCTTTAAAAAAAAAAAAAACAAACTACAATCAAGGCACACTATTTTGATCCCAAATTTAGGTCTTTTAGACTCATCAAAAACCCTATAAAGATTATGTTTTTAACACTCACACACATACACACAAATTGGTACAAATTACATATGCAATCCAAATTCAGATAATAATAATAATAATAATAATAATAATAATAATAATAAAGAAAGAGAAAGAGAAAAGGAAGTAACTGTCAGGGCCACCAAGCTGAGTAACAGCATCAACAAATCTCTCATGGAGCTCCGAAGTCCACCTGAGTCGGGGCTTCGGATCCGTAGTCAACACCAAACATGGATCCCCCACAAACCCGGTTCCATCCAGCTGACCCGGATACTCTCCTCCTATATGATGATTACTTCCATCCAACGATATTGTATGTATCCCTGAATACATTTCCACTTCGAATCAAACAAACCCACTTCAAATTAAACACACCCACATGGGATTAATGCTTGAATTTGAATGGTTGGACAGTAAACAGATCAGAAAAAAAGGGTCTTTGTTCAAAAGAAGAGCCAGGAGATTGATTGAAAAAGGTTGGATTTAGAGAGAGAGAGAGAGAGAAAGAAAGAAAGAGGAGAGAGAGAGATGTCGTCTTCCTGAGTTGTCTTAGTCTGTCGCTTTTGTTGTGTGTAATATTATATTTTTGGAATTGGTTTCAGAGACATTTTATTACTCAAGGACAGCATGCTATCATGAGTCCTGTCACTCTCTATGTTTTTATATAAAAATTAATAATTTTAATATTAATAATAATAATATTGGTTTAATAAAATAAAATAATGTTGAAGACTTTTTCTTCCTTGTAGTATATACCATAGTTATTAAAAGTCATCGCCTCTTGCGCCTAGACCCATTTTTTAGGTGAGACGATGCATTTGCGCTTTGAGTTGAGGAAATTGCGCTTTAATTCTCCAGGTGATGGTTTAGGCGCAGATTTCAACTAGATTCCCAAATTACGGAGAGTTTCCAGCCAAATTCGTTAAATTATGGCTAAATTCCAGCCAGATTTCTACTTTTATCTAAGAAAACTACTTCTATACACTAATACATCAATATTTTAGAACTTTTGGTGGTAACTAGATGAAAAATAGTATTATTTTAATATATTTTTACTATATTTTCTTTGTTCGCTTTTTTTTTATCTCAGGCCCTCGCTTTTATTGCGCCTCGCGCCTAAGCCCCAGGCGAGGCCTATGCGCCTTGAGTGCGCCTAGCGCCTTAGATAACTATGGTATATACATACATTTTAATATTTTTAGGGTGTATTTTTTATAGATATATGGCTTAATGTTTATCTTTGTGTTTAAATAAACTCTAAACTTGTGTATGTAGGAACAGTGGCGAAGCTTGATCCGAAGGTTCGGGGGGTCGGAAGTCACCGGGGGTCAGAAGTCACTAGTTTCGGAGGGTCGAAAACCAGTTTCGGGGGGTCGAAACCCTATATTTCCAAAATTTTCTATACGAATACTATATAATCGGAACTTCTGCGCGAAAATTCGGGGGGGGTCGGTCGCCCCCTCCCGCCCCAACTAAGCATCGCCTCTGTGTAGGAATGAGGATGGGTGTTATGGTTAAATAGGGATCTCTGGGGTTGTTGGTCTGAAGGGTCGGGATCTTATCTAGACTCGCTCTCCACCAAAATGAACACTTTTTAGGGGATCCTGCTGATCCAATGATACAGAATGGGATCAGCAAGCATATCTGTTTTGGTTGTTGTTTTTAAGCCTTTGGTTGAGTTAATTGTGAAATAGATTATAGTATCTGTTTGCGCTTATTTAGCTTAGCTAACGATAGGACAATTGGTGTGCTTTTATATAACTTTGTGATGACATATAGTCAATAAATAAAAATTATACATATACACACACACTACTGTATGTGGCACTTGCAAGACAACTACTACTATATGTGGCACTTGTAAGACAGCATGGAAACATCAAACCATCCTCTTGTTCTTTGTCATTTTGCCTACACTATATGGAAGAAGGTAAAAGATTGGTGTAAAATTGATGTCACAAGAAGTGATTCCTTAGATAAAAAAATAACAAGGTTAAAAGAAACAGTCAAAGACCAGAAGAGCCCAATACAGCAAGGCACCAAAAAAAATGGATCAAACGCATTACCTTAATCACTTTATGGTTCATATTGGAAAAGCAATGAATTATAGACTATTTAATAAAAATTATAACCTGCCGAAGAAATTCATAGAGGAAATGAAAGCAAGTTCGTATATGTGGATCATGAATAGAGTAAAACATCTAACCTACTGTTTGGGCATGTTATTCTTAAATTCTTGCTACCTTGGACTTTGATTAATAAAATACACATTTTTTTCGTTAAAAAATACACAAGAAGAACAGATATAATCATTGTGTCATAATCTAATAAACATTTAGGTATTCTAATACAGACATCGGTCATCAAGGTTAAACAATCAAACAACTAAATCATAATTCCGATTATAATAAAAAATAATAATAACTAGTAACCCGTGAAAAGAAAAACAATAGTCGCTATCATTTTTTGAATATTCATCTTCAAAATCTTTATAAATCCCCTTTTTGTTTTTTAAACCTTTTTATTACAAATTGTTGTCCTTTTTTAGTTCCCCCAGCCAACCTCTTTATTATTTTTTCCCAAGAAATTGTTGACCCAAAACAATTAGTAATAGTGATAATATACTTATTTTTCTTTTATTATTATGTAGAGCCATAATAATAATAAAGAAAACCATCACATTTGTTTATTTTCCAATGCAATTGTTTATTCTAATTATTTTAATTTAAATTAACTAGGGGCATATATACAAAAGTGGCATGAGGTTTGGCACTTTGACCCATTATACTTTTATATTTTATGGTTTATTTAACTTAATTGCATCATTTTAACTTGCATTCACAAAATATAAAAATAAATCAAATAATAACAACGCATTAATTAAATTAAAAACATGAAATAAAACGTGTGTAAAATACACCGCTCAACCTCTTAGTGTGTGTAGTGGTGGGGGGTTATGGGGGTTATGGGTATTAAAATATTAAAAATTAATAGAAGTGGGGGTTATGAGGGGGTTATGGAAAAAGAGGGTGTAATGGGAAAGGGAGTTATGGGGGGTTATAAATGATTGGGTAATATTGTAGTGGGAAGGGTGTAGTAGGAAGAGGGTGTGGAAATTAATTAAAAAAATAATATAAAAATGGTTTCAACAAAGAAAACGCCCGTTATGTATATAGCGCCAGCGACCCAAAACGCCCCATAACGCCCAAGGGGGCGGTGTTCGGGGCGCTATAGAGGAATAAAATATTCAAAACGCCCCCCCCCCCCCCCCCCCCATGACGCCCACTACACACAACCTTAGATGGTGACTGAGACGGAGTGACGTAGACCAATCAGAGCGGGGGACCAAAACTCACGACTCCAATAACATTATCGTATTTTTTTAATGGCTTAGGATTATCTAGGTTAATGATGAGTTGTTATATTTGTATAAAACCATGACAAATTGACAATATTTTAGAATTGAAAGCCGTTTTTGGTAAATGTCCAAACGTCCATCTCAAAGGGTGGGTGGAATTGATGATTGATGTCAAAATATGTTAAGAGATGCATACAAATTAATCCAAGTGGGAGAGGTAAGTGGCAATATTTTTTTATTGTGACTACATCTTTAAATATATTAATTAATATAGAGGGTTTCAATTTTTCAAAGCTCGTAGAGCTTTTTTCTGATAATCGAGTGTTAGGGGAATGAGGAGTCAGGAGACCCTTTCTTTAACATAAATTTTTGGACAGAAGTCAACAATTTAGTAGATTCATGAAGCTAAAGGAATAGTGATTGTTTCTGTGTAAAGCCTAACTTCATCACCTTACATGCACACGCGATCATCATATTCATATATCATATAACTTATAAGCAGGGGCGGACATACTTCAAGAGCAGGGGTTGCGGACGTTGCGGCTCAACTTCGCGCGCGTAGTGGAAAATTTGTTTTTTTTTTTTTACGAAATTTGGAAAACGTTGCTACTAAAATGAAAAAAATGAAAAACGTTACTACTGATTTTGTGGCCTAGATCCACCAATGCTTATAAGTCAATCATATGCCTGATGTAGATCATTATTAGAAACCAAATGAACACCCCCTCGAAGCGAGTTCTACCCCATGTCATGCACATACTTACTTGGATGATAGAACGCGACTTGTGGACTTTTGTTACGTTTCTCTAATGTATGTCATATTTTTATTAGGAAGCATCAACATTGATGCCTCATCTCGGGCCTAACACTCCAAACAGAGTAACAGGTGGACCAATGGTGGATTTATGTACCATCAAGGGGCATCATATATGAGAATTATGTGAAAACCAAAACCTCATTTGTATCTCCACTGTTGACTAAGAAGCAAATGGGCATCTGGTAACTTTTTAGTGTTGACAAACCAAACGGATTTCGAGCGATATTTGGAATCAGTATTTGAATTTATGGTTATCGATTGTTGATAATACGTGTTGATATCCTTTTAAACATACCACAACTTCATTTTTGAGTTGTTGCTTTTGTTTGTTATAGTGAGTGTCAGTAGCCAGTCCTGTGAAAACTGATACTGATACCGACCAAATTTCTTTTCGTTACCGTTATAGAATCCACTAGTTTTTATTAAAGTGGCATAAGGGGTGGTGGCTATTTTCCTCGCTTTTTTATTTCTCAAAGGAAGATTTTATTTTATAATATGAAATATCTTTTTGCGATAATTTATGAATAAAATATATAGGTTGGGTTAGCAAGTACAAGGAAATATGAACATGTCAACAACCCCATGTGATTGCTCTAGAGTCTAGAATAACTATAATCTATACAACTACTCATTGAACTATTTACACAAAATATTAAAAGGATTGTCATACAACTACTCATTGAAGGATTTACACAAAATATTAAAAGGAGGGTTAGGAATGCAATGATTCATATCAAATCACTCATGATATAGTGCTCTAATAATGTGTTTTTCTCTCTAAAAATAATTTTAACTCAAAAACAAACTTTAACTCATTTATATTTAGTTAGGGGAAAACAAATACAGGCTTGTGAAAGAAAGCTACCTACCTTCGAACTGGTAGGGAAAGTACTCGGGGAACTTAGTTATCTATTTCCCGGAATAAAGGAGAAAAGGGGGTGCATACAATCTCGTGCAACATACGATCTTACCTTTTTTAAGGTGCATACACTCTTATTCAATCAGACAGAATCCTATAAATAAGCCAATTTGACGCATATTTCACTTGCTCTAATGAGCCGGCTAAAACTCTGTTTCCGTTATAAGTTCTATTATTTTCTAACTCCTTTGTGTCTCGTACCTTGACTTTTGCTACATATACCTAGGCTTTGCTGCCTTTGTCTTTGCGACCTTGGCTCAATCTGTTCTCTGAGGTTCTTTCTATCTCGTTAGAGGACACTAAAGTCGTTCCACTCTCCTACAGGCCAGCAAGCACGGTGGAGGTTCCGTAGCGCGTCATAAGCACCGGGCTAAGGGGCAGTTGAGCAATTATAGAATCGTCATGTACATTTATTTTATAACTAAATCTACGACTAAAAACTGAGAAAGCGTCCGCACACACATATTATTGGTTTGGTTTAGTATTGGAAGTCACAAGCAACTCCAAACTAAACTGCCCGTTTTTCTTTTTCTATCCAAAACCATTGTAACGTGTTCTAAATTGAACTATGTTAATTTATTCAGGCATACATCCCTAGGTTTTCAATAAGAGGAGGAAAATAGACATGTCGGATAGATCAGATAGCTATTTATCTGTTTTAGCTTAGGGGCTGTTTGGTAGCCTCTTAATCAGCCTCTTAACCATTCAGTTCTGAATTATTCAGCATTCAGACTGTTTGTTTAGCATCTGAATGGAATGATTAAGTGCTGAACCATTAAACTAATAAGGGGTGCTGAATGATTCAGCTCTTAACTATTCAGAGCCTCTTAACCATTCAGATCATCTTAATAATTCAGCACTTAATCAACCAAACAGCCCCTTAGTCTGTCCAATAGTTTTTTTTTTTAATAATTTAGTTTACGATTGATTATATTGTATACTTCAAACAGAATGCTTTAGGAGTTTTTATTCATTATATTACATTTTGGTTGATTTTTCAACATGTTTCCTTTTTGAGACAAATGATCAACAAATATCTAGATGCAAAGGAATTATTTCATTTCTATGTTTTTTTAACTATTTCTGCAATGATTTATTTATCATGGGAATATATCACAGAACAGTAATCAAGTTTTAAGAGTGTTTTAATTAGGTTATTAATAAAAAGTTTTGTTTCAATCAGGTCATTAAAGTTTATTTGGTGTTTTAATTCTATATATTTTATCGAATAGCATGTCAACAATCTTATATGAGGGAAGGAGGGGCGCCATACGGTGAAGAATCCGGGTACCCTACTTTGCGCCAATCGCAACCCGCCATTTGGACTACCAGCACACCACCACCCGTGAACCCCCGTCACTGGCGGTACCACCCGTGCCTCTCTCTCTCTCTCTCTCTCTCTCTCTCTCACATCTACACCTCTGTCTCTCTCTGCAAATCGTGATATAGCTATATCACAGAAATGGAGTACCAGCACCGGCCAATCCGGTGCTTAAATTGGTTTGGCTAAAAACCGGTACAAGGCCAAACCGGTTGGTAAACCGGCCTAAACCGACTTTTGGCCTACTCTAACCTGAGGCAAATAGAAAATAAGAAACCAAAATCTAGATTGGACCCTACAATATGGATTATTTATGACTCGGCCTAAGCTTCTCTACCACCCAAAAAGGCTTATACAACTTTCTCAAACCAGGCCCAATATGGCTCACTTGAGATCAACATTTTTGCTTGGCCCAATGTAGTCATGTAGATATATTTTTTTACACAGGTCATCCAAACAAAGAAAGAAAACAAGCCCACCGTAGATATATTTTGTCACCTCTGAATCTCTGATGAGTGGAACCAGGTATTCATGCGCCTAAGATTGGCCAGATACTAAGAGGGTGTTTGGGATTGATTTTTCAAAACAGATTATGTGTTTTCGAAAAGCAAGGGTGGAGCTGCTTTTAGATTATTGCGTTTGGTTACCTAAAAATCTATTTCAAAACTCAACCCCAAACAATAAAAACTGATTATTTGCGTTTTTTGAAAAAACGCAATAATCTAAAAATCCATTTTAAAACGCAATCCCAAACGCCCCCTAAATAACAAAAAGTGGACCCTTAAGTGGACAAACAATTAAACAAGCCTAGCAAATTAGAAAGAGTCATAAAATTTTGATGGTCTAACTCGGAACTCATCAAATCATAGTACTTCAATTAAACGTGATCCTAAGTTTTCGATCACCATTTACAACCTGAATAATTGTAACAAACCAATGATCAAAGATGATGATCAATGTCATCTAACAATCCTTTCAAGCTTACAACCAAACTACAAATCTAACAATTTCCAAAAAGAAAAAAAAAACACATCTCAAAAACAAGAAAAAACTTATTTGAACAGTTGAGTTAAAGATAGCATGTTGAAAGCTTGCTTTTTAATCCAGCCTTCTTCATCAATGTAAGACATGCTTGTTAACCGCCGTATCTCGTCCTTGCTCAGCCTACTTACCCACCCGGCTCTTTTCGATATCTCTGATCCATCACCCCTGCATTCATCCTCAGCAAACACCACATCTTTCCTGTTTCAACCAGCCCAAAATCTTTTTTAAATAGAAAGATGTGAGTATATGACTAGGCAGATTGATTGTGTAACGGGTCAAAACAAGTAATTTATATCATAGACAGGTCGCGTTGGGCTCATCCTATGATATGTTGTGTACATTTTTTTAGCTTTATAGATAAGAAATGTGTAATACCTAAGTGAAAATGTATTTTTTTCTTAACCAACAACATCTTAGTACAAGTGAAGTGTCGGTTCATGGTCCAATTCTAACTGGACCATGAACAAGATTCAAACTTTTGGGCTAGTGATTTAAGCATAATCACTCACTCAAATGAACTCTTCTTAATAAAATAAAAGATAA
The DNA here is from genome assembly GCA_032199755.1 of Ambrosia artemisiifolia. Lineage (NCBI taxonomy): Eukaryota > Viridiplantae > Streptophyta > Magnoliopsida > Asterales > Asteraceae > Ambrosia > Ambrosia artemisiifolia. The sequence goes on along the minus strand of CM063525.1, from coordinate 50,675,082 downwards.
TCCGGTTTGGACTAAACCCGGTCAAAAGGAGAGTGAGATCATACATTATGGTGCCCATTAAGTCCCCATCAAGCCATCCTTGAGGAACAACAATGTTTGATAAACTCGAGTTATAGAAAAGAACTCGAGCATATCCGCGCCATGGTCTTCCCAAATACGTCGTGCCGTTTCCAATCACATTGCAATCTTTAAACACGAAACCATTGTCGTCACCAGCAGCATCCCTTGATTGGGCGGTGATAAACCCCGGTTGGGCACCTAAGAATCCAGCAATCACCGAAACCGTACATCTCTGTAAAATAATTAAACAATTTTTTTTTAAAAAAAAAAACTAGTTATTTATTTGGGATGACATATCACAAAACAAAGTACTTTCAAGTGACCCAAACTATTCATTTATTTTTAAACTTTGGGTTTTGTACTATAACCACCTACTAATATTTTTTTTTCAATGAAACACAATATATATTCTAGGTGTGACACTTTTATATAGAAAAATAAAATGTGTAACATGATCACCTCATATATAGATTGACCGGACCCCATGATGAAATCGATCGCACCTTGTATCGAGCACAACTTAAAGTAATGTCTACCGGTGCTATCCCACAACGTATCTTGAACACCCACGAAACCGCAACGATAAAATGCTGACTTGTCACCGGTGATCTTTGCCGCAACGGCTGGCATTATGGGGTTTTCGTTGCTTGACAAAGGGTAGTTGTAAGAATTCTGATAAAACATGGTTTAATAAATTAGTTAAATAATAAAGGGATGACAGCACAACAACAACACCCTCTGTTCATAATCAACCACTAAAACCCTATATTCTTTCAAAATTTGTTAATAAATCACCAACATATTATAAACCCAACTCAAATTTTTACACACAATTTAGCTTTTGATCAAGATATTGTTCAATTGTTCCATCCCTGTTTTTTATTTTATAAATTTTTCCAAATACTCTGTTTCGTAATCAACCCATAAAACCCTGAATTCTTTAAAATTCTGTTTATAAATCATCAAGATTCTATATACCCACTAATTCCGTCGAGATCGTCGGCTTCGGATGAGGACGAAGAACAGAAATCACGTTCTTCACTGAAAAGTTTTTTCAAAAGGAAGACGTACCGGCTCCGCCGTGTCATTAACGACCTTATTTAGATCAGGATTAACGTCTAACAACAAACTCTGATCAAACAGAGAACTCGAGGTATCATCATTATGACAATTATTCACGTGATTAATAACAACAGCAAACTCAAAGTCGTCATCATGATTAGCTTTATTATTGTTGCTACAACAAGGAAAATGACCGGTATTAGGTTAGGAGATGTTTAGGATTATGGGTTAATAGTATGTTATATTGTGACTTAGGTTTTAAGTTCAGTTTGAGTTTTAGGTATAGATTTGGTTGAAGGATTAGGGGGTCTTCGAGCTCCTGGAAGGACCTGCACAAGGGTAGCAGACACCGTTAGCCTTAACGCAGGAGGGGGCCTCCTGCGTTTGGACTCCGGCGTGAGAATAAGTAACTATTCTTTTGGAGTTGGGAATAATGAAGTAGAGAGTAAAAGAGTAGAGAGAATGAGTAAGAGTGTGTGTGAAATGTTACCCCAAGAGTCTCCTTATATAGGCAATGAAATTCTGCCCAGGAGCTCCCTCAGGGTAGCCTCCTTTCTATACCTGGTGCTGTTTGACTCTCTATCGGCTCCCTGCAGTGAGACTTTGCCCTTTTTGGGTGTTTTCAGCTTTTGTCATTTCCTAGGCAAGTTATGGAGCTGTGTGTTGTTTTGTTTCTTGCATGACAATAAGCCAAAACCCACTTTTGTCATTTCCAAGACTTTTACTGTTTGCTTTTGCCCAGAGGCTTCCGCATGGCAGGTATGCTGCCCTGTATCAGCTCCAATAAGTCAGGCTACCTCCTAATCAACTTGGTTTTGCTTATCTTTTTTGACGAGGGGTTCGAACGTCGTCGTTTTAGGACCCACGTCATCAGCCCCCCAGTCATAAGCATTTGTAAAGAAGTTAGAAGTGCTTGTGACTTGTTAATTGTCTTTTCTTCCCCGGTTGCAAACACGTGTTTGTATCGGGTAGCTTTTTAGACCCCAAGCTCCCTCATGGGAGCATTGGTGTCATGTCCTGTCCTCCCTTGAGTCTCGTGAAAATTCCTGGCCATGCAATTGTCATGATGGTAATATTTTTTAAATAATATAGCTTAACCATCATTGCTTCCTTGGGAGTAGGCATGTGTCCCATCAGCTGCCCTTAATGACTGCTGATTTGACAAGGAGCAGGCTGACGTCATCCTAGTGGCTAGCTGAGGGACGGTTTTGCCTTGGTAACCGCCTCATATTAATTATTTTAAATTTCAAATTGTCTATAAGGGTGTAACTCCCCCTTTTATCCCTTAATCACTTCCTCATTTAGAAAACCGTCTTCTCTCTCCCACGATTCTCTCCAACCGGCGATCCTTCTTCTTCTTATAAAACTTGGTAAGCACACTCTCCCTCCTTCACACTTTGCTTTTGTTTTCATTATGTCAAAAACCGATCTTGCTTCTCAGTTTACACGGTTATCCAAGTCGGATGCCGAGAAATTTTGTACTGATTTTGGTATTCCTCTGTCTTTTGAACCTTCCGTTCCAAAGGGGAAAACACCTGTTTCCTCTGTTCCGACCGGTAAGGTTGCTATCTATACTCGTCAGTTCGATCAGGGGAACCTGAGGTACCCTTTTTCCAAGTTTTTTTCTAAATGTGTTAAAGTATCATCAGCTTTCACTCGATCAGTTGTGTCCTTCTGGTGTTGCTAGGGTTTTACATTTTGAGATTGTGTGTCGTTGTCTGGGTTATGAGCCATCTGTGTCTATGTACCGGAGGTTCTTTAGGTTGGCTAAAAATGGTAACTGGTTTACCATCGAGAAGACCCAATGTGAGCCAGCTTTGATTTCTAGTGTCATCGGTCTTGTCTCTCCGTGGAAGGACAAGTTCTTCTTTTTAAATGCTGATTTCCTCCCCTTCAAGGCTCCTAGAAGGGCTTCGGATGCTCCTTTGAACGAGAAAGAGCCTGATCCTGACACCCTTGATCAGGAACTCTTGGAGAAGCTTCGTAGCTTTCCTACTCGTCTTCGAACTTTTCCTGAGGACTTCTTGGTGATGATGGGACTGAGTAAGAACTGGGATGACCCTGAAACAGACCCAGTGATTTATCATGGTGGGGAGGGTATGTGTCTCCCTGGCTCCTTCTTGGTATCTTGTTTATTAACTGTTTGTCTAACCCTTTGTTTTCTTTGTGCAGAGATGAGTACCTTGGATTTCTTGGCCCTGGACGATATTACAGATGTGAAATTCAAGGTGAAAAGTGTCGCTGAGGGTCAGAATGTGGTTGTTAGGACTGAGCACATCCGTTTTCAAGGGGAATACACAAGTGTTGTTACTTCTTCGGTGGCTCCTGAGGCTCCTTCTGGGAAGAAGTCTGTTACTGTTCGTCGCTCCAGTAAGCGGCTACAGACTGCTTCCTCAGGTCAGGGGAGCTCTTCTGCCATCCCTTTGGTCCTAGAAGACGAAGATCAGGATTCCAGCCTGATAGCTTCAGCTCTGGGGTTTTCTCCTGCCCCAGGGAAGGGGAAGCTTACTTTGTCCTCTCCCAAGAAGGATGATGCTGTGTTCAAGAAGCCGAAAGATGTGGTGGTTAAGGGTGCTGGTTCGAAGCTGCTGTTGTCTGAAGGAGGTGAGAGCTCGAAAGCTGTTGTGAAGGAGATGTCTGAGGCTCCTTCCCAAAGGGAGCCTGGTGAAGGAGTGTTTGTGCCAGACTGGGACATCAAGGCATCTGATGTGTTGAAGAAAGCCTCTGTGTGCCGCGATCTTATCGATCATTGTGTTCCCGATGCTGAAAGGGAACTGCACAAAGAGTGGATGGACAAGGATGTGATGAAAAAGATGTATTATCACTTTGGTCAGTTTTTATCTTTGTTTCCTGACGGTATGGCTAGATGGGGAGAGTTGATGTTGAGGAGAGAGCAGGTTGAGAAAGTTTATGATGAGCATGAGGTGGAGTTGGTGAAGGCCAAAGAGGATTTGGCTAGGTATGTTGCTCGAGAGAAGGACTTGGTGCATGAGCTGGCTGTGTCTAGGACCCAGCTTAGTTTGGAGAAAGAAAAGTTTGACAAAATGTTTAAAGGGTTGAATGATGAGAAGGCGAAGGTGGCAGAGGAGAGGGCAGGCCTGGCCCGGGCAAGGGAGGCGGTTAAGCAAGAGCAGATGGCTGTGGAGAAGGTTGGTATGGAGCTCCGGGTCCAGGTGGATCGTTTGACCGAGGAGAAAGAGTGGTTGATCTCCAAGGGTGTTGCCCGTTTTGTTACCAACCTCTTGCACTCCCAAGAGTTTAATGCCCCTCTGGCAGACATTTATGCTAAAGCGATATCTTTTGGTCGCCATGGAGGGGTTCAAGCTGGGTTCAAAGCAGCTCAAGAGGGTCAAGTGCTAGAGGAGTTGCCGTCCTTCAAGCCTTCATCAGGGGAAGAGTTTGTGAACACTGTCAAGGCCATGGAGCTGGCCACTTATCCTTACATCTCAGCCATTGCTAAATCTGCTGAGCAACCCCTCTCCTTTCTGCAAAACTTGGAGCCAGAGGGTCTGAAGAAGGATGTGGCTGACGAAGTGTTCAACTCTTATGTGTCTAAGAGGCCTCTAAAGATCATGCTGGATGGTGCTGACGGCGGGGAAGGCAGTTCAAAACGTTCAAAGCCTGCTGAACCTTCAAAGACTCCTAACTTGGAGCAGGTATTTGAGAATCCCTCCCCCCTTCAAGCCTTGGAGGTCGAGTCACTCCCTCCCTCCAGTGAGGATGATCTGTTTGAAGGCCTTGACACTGATTCCCTCTATGATGATGTTGGTAACAAAGCCCTGGCTTCCACCGGTGAGGACGATTCCACCCCTGAAGCCACAGACTTAGCTACTCCTTGATCTGCCTATGTTTAGGTCTTTGTTTTAGTTGTTCATGGATGTTATCTTTTTTTTCTTTTGATGTACTCAGCCCTTGTGGCTTTTTAGTGTTGTTAATGGAATGCTCCCCCTGTCAGGGGCGATGCCTTTATTATGCTTAATATTTGGTTGTGTTTGCTCCGTTGCTTGTCGTTTATAGTGTTTGCAATGTCTTTAACTTTTTTCCTAAAGGTGGATGCTGCAGTCACCCAACTTAGGATACTTAGCTAAGGAACCGATGCAATGCTTACCCTATCAGCTTTTGAAACCTTTACTTCAAACGGTTTCTAAGTGTTATGTTCGTTTTTGTGTATTGTGAACATGTGGGAGCTGTCTTGGTGTGAGGAGCTCACCCTCTTTCATGGGTCTAGGTTTTCCTTCTAAGGACTTGTCCCATGGAGTCGTGGATTGTATTAGGGACTCACCCTGTATACAGGAAGGTCACTTAGCCTTGTTACCTGTTGAGCAGTTGTGGCCTAGGAGCTCATCCCCGTTTCATGGGTAGGTATAGCGCCGGATCCCATGGAGCCTGGTTAGGAGGGGCTCACCCTTTGATAAGATAAGCGACAAGTTTAATAAAAAGAAACATAGTTCATCCATTCATTGATCATAATTCTTTGGATACAAAGAGACGTTTACAACCATTAAACATAGAAACGTTTTAGGTGCTTGTCACTCCAATGTCTTGGAATCATCTTGCCGTTTGGGTCAGCTAGCTTGTAGGATCCTCCCTTGTGGGCCTCCTTGATGACATAAGGACCTTCCCATCGGGGGCCTAGCTTCCCTACATCCTGCTGCCTGCTGGCTTCGTTGCATCTTAACACGAGATCTCCTGGCTTGAAGGACTCCTTCTTCACTCTTGTGTTATAGTAAGCTTCGAGCTTCTTTTTGTATCTTGCCTCCCTGATTGAGGCTTGATCTCTTGATTCTTCAAGGAGGTCCAAGTTGAGCAGGATCTCGTTTTGGTTGCGTTGAGCATCTTGACGAACACTTCTCCCTGAGCTTACCCCTATTTCGGCAGGTATTACAGCTTCGCTCCCGAAGACCAGGCTGTAGGGTGTCTTTTGGTGACTCGTTTTTTCCATGGTTCTAATGGCCCATAGAACGCTTGGGAGCTCATCAACCCACTTCTTGCCATATCTTCCCAGCCTTGCTTTGATGCCTTCGACAATACTTCTATTCATACGTTCCACCTGCCCATTAGACTGGGGGTAAGCTACAGAGCTGAACACTTGTTTGATGCCTAGTTCGGAGCACCAGCTGCTGAAGGGTTTGTTGGCAAACTGCTTCCCATTGTCGGTTACCATCTCCCCTGGCAGCCCATATCTGCAAACTATTTGTTCCCATACGAAGCTTATCACATGCCTCCCAGATATGGTTGCCAATGGCCTCACTTCTGGCCATTTGGTAAAGTAGTCGACAGCTACAAGAAGGAATTTTAACTTCCCAGGAGCTTGTGGAAAGGGACCCACGATGTCCATTCCCCACTTATGAAAGGGCCATGCTGAGATGATGGGAACAAGATCATGCTTGGGACTAGTCTTCACCGGTGTTTGCAACTGACAAGCTTCACATCTTCTGATTGTTTCAAAGGCGTCTTTGTGCATGGTGGGCCAATAGTAGCCCAAATTCATGAGCTTGGATACCACTGAGCGAGGCCCGGCGTGCATGCCACATATGCCCTCATGTACCTCCCTGATGAGGTAGTTGCTTTGGTTAGGACCAACACACCTTAGTAAGGGTGCCAAGTATCCCTTCTTGTAAAGCTTGTCATCTTCGATCACATATTGCTTGGCCTTGAGGGCTAGCCGCTTAGCTTCTTGTTCATTTTCAGGGAGCTTCCCCTCTTTCAGGTAGGACACAATGGGCGTCATCCATGTGGATTCAGTTTCGGTGACAACATCTTGTACTTCTTTGTCGTTAATGGAGGGTTCTTTCAGCACTTCAACGAGAACTTTCTTAGTTAGGTGAGCAAATGTCAGGGAGGCCAGCTTGCTGAGAGCATCTGCCTGCTTGTTCTTGGTCCTTGACACTTGTTCCAGGGTGAAGACTGTGAACTCTTTGATGAGTTCCTTGACTTTGTCTTTGTACCTTACCATGGAGGGTTCCTTGGCTGTGTATCCCCCATTCACTTGTTTGACCACCAGGTTAGAATCAACGAAGACTTTTAGCTCCTGGATCTTCATTCTTTTTGCCAATCTCAACCCGGCCAGGAGGGCCTCATATTCAGCAACGTTGTTGGTGCAGGGGAAGTCCAAACGGAGGGCATAAGTGTATTCGGTTCCGTGGGGGTCCTTGATGACGAGACCAGCCCCGGAACCTTCTACACTTGAAGCTCCATCGGTGAAAAGACACCATTTCCCCTTGAGGTCAGGCTGTTCTTCAACCTCGTTCATTTCTTCTTCGTTTTGTAGGACGGGTAGCTCAGTAAGGAAGTCAGCAAACACCTGCCCTTTGTAAGCTCTCCTCGGCAGGTATTCTATCTTGTGCTCCCCTAGGCCAATGGCCCATTTTGCCAATCTTCCCGAATCTTCTGGTTTCTCCAAGACGGATCGTATGGGTTGTTCCGTAATGACCTTTACTGGGTGAGCTTGGAAATACCTTCTTAGCCTCTTGGCAGTGTGCACAAGGGCTAACACTAGCTTCTCTATGGGAGTGTAGTTGACTTCAGCATCCTTGAGAGCTCTACTAACGAAGTAGACAGGGATTTGCTCCTTGCCCCGATCAACGAGGAGGACTGAGCTCACTGCCTCCATCCCTGCAGACAGATAAACTGTTATTACTTCCCCTTCCTCAGGGGCTGCCATTTCGGGCAGGGAAGCTATGTGTTTTTTGAGTTCCAAGAAGGCAGCCTCTGCCTCAGCTGTCCAACGGAAGTCCTTCTTGTCAACACAATTTTTAAGTGTTTTAAAGAAAGGTAAGGACTTTTCCGCGGACTTAGGCAAGAAACGTTTTAGGGCAGCAATTTTACCGTTCAGGCTTTGCACTTCCTTCTTGGTAGCCGGTGACTTCATTTCAAGTACAGCTTGGACCTTGCTTGGGTTTGCCTTGATGCTTTGCTTCCCAACTATATGGCCAAGAAACTTCCCCTCCTCGAACCCAAAAGAACATTTGACAGGATTGAGCTTCATGTTTATCTTTCGAAGATTCTTGAATGTTTCTTGGATGTCTTTGATCATGGCCTCCCCAGATTTGCTTTTGATGACAAGATCGTCAACATAGGCTTCCATGTTTTTCCCAATTTGTTCCGAGAAGGCTTGATCCACCAACCGTTGGTAGGTGGCTCCGGCATTTTTCAACCCGAAGGGCATCTTCTTGTAACAAAAGATTCCCTTGTCAGTGTGGAAGGCCGTTTTCTCTTCATCTTCCTGCTTCATTTGAATTTGATGATACCCCTTGTAGGCATCTAAGAAGCACTTGTATTGGAAACCGGTGAGAGAATCTACCTTCCAATCGATCTCGGGCAAGGGATAGCAATCCTTGGGGCAGGCTTTGTTGAGATCTTTGAAGTCGACACACATTCTCCAAGATCCATCTTGTTTGGCAACCATGACCGGATTGGCCACCCATGTGTGATACTGAACCTCCCTAAGGATACCTGCTTCGACGAGCTTCTCTACCTCTTGGCAAGCAGCCTGGCTCCTGACTGGGGCCAGGCTCCTTTTCTTTTGAACCACAGGCTTGTACGAGGGAGCAATGTTGAGGGAGTGTTCAGCCAAATCTCTAGGGACGCCAGTCATGTCCCCAGGGCACCAAGCAAATACATCCTTGTTTTCCTGCAAAAGGTTAATTAGTTCGGACATAATCTTACCAGGGAGCAGGTTGTTTACTTTGATGGTTTGCTCCTGATAGGCAGGGTTTATGCTGATCTCCCGGATGGGACCAGTGCTTGACTTCTCAGGTGCTCTGGGATCATTTGCCTCCTCCACAGAGGCTATCAGAAGAGCCTCAGCTGTTGGCTTTAGGGTTGCAATTCCGTTGGGAGTGGGGAGCTTCATCAAACCATGTGTTGTTGAGACTACAGCGCCGAAAGTAGCAATCCCCATCCTTCCAATGAGGACATTATAACTTGAAGGGTACCGGATGACAGAGAAAGTTAATTCTTCCGTTCTTGATAAATCTCCATCCCTGAAACAGACGTTAAGTGTGAGCTTCCCCAGGGGATGTACTCGTTCCCCAGAGAAGCCTACTAGGGAAGCGTCTGTGTGCTTGAGCTTAGACTTGATTTCTGGGCTTAGGGATTCGAAGCATCGTTCATACATCACCTCCGTGGAGGCTCCACAGTCCATATACACCCTGTCTATAGGGAAGCCATCTAGTTCAGCCTCCACTATCACAGGAGTGACAATCAGCTCATCGGGAGCAGGGGGAAGGCAGATGTACTGCTTGTTCCAGGACTCAGTGCGAGCCTTCTTGGCCTGCTGGGACCCTTCGAGCCTAACCATGTTGACCTCCTTATCTTTCCGTCCTTCATCCTTTCTTCCCTTGATGTCTTTGATCAGGTGAGCTAGCTCCCCTGACTTGACAGCCTCTTCAATTCTTTTCTTCAGCTGGTAGCAATCGTTTGTGTGATGCCCTGTGTCATTGTGAAAGGCACAATGTTTGCTGGTATCTCTCTTGTTGGCTGGTTTGGATAAAGGTCGGGGAGGTCGGAATGTGTACTTGACTTCTTCTGTGGAGAGTATCTCCTGAGGGGTCTTGGTGAGAACAGTGAAGACTTGTCTTTCTTTCTCCTGGTACCTCCCTGATCTCGGGGATCGTCTCCTTTCGTCGCTTCTTTGATTGTCATAGGATTTCCCTGACCGTTTCTCGTGGTAGGGTTGAAAGTGAGGTCTTCGGGAGCCGATTGAACTGTCTCTCCAGCTCCCTCGATCCCTCTTCCGAGTGTCTTGCCGAGTCAACGCTTCTTCTCCCCGGAGGAAAGCTTCGGCCCTTTCGAATGCCTCCTCCATGGTTTGGGGAACATCTTCATGGAACCTTCTTAACAACTTTTTGGGGCGGATGGCACCCATAAAACCTGACACCCGGATCTTCTCGGTAGCACCACTGTATTGCAGACCTTCTCTTTTGTACCTTTCAATGAAGCTACGAAGGTTTTCATGCTCACCCTGCTGGATTTGGTGCAGTATGGCAGCATCCTTGGTGCATTTCCTCAAGGGGTTAAAGTTGGAGACAAAGCTCCTCCTCAAGTCGTCAAAGGAGGAAATGCTTCGAGCTGGTAGCCCACAGAACCACAGACGAGCTGGTCCCACCAGGGTTTGCATGAACATGTGGCAACATTCAGCGTTGTTCCATTTTTCTACGGTCGCTGCCCCAGAGAAGACATTCAAGTGGTCATCAGGGTCTTCCGTACCGTCATACGTTTTCACATTGGCTGGCATTTTGATCTTATTGGGGAAATCAAAATGAGCGATGTGTTCGGCGAAACATTCTAGCGACTTGGGTCGGTAAGGTTCCGAAAGTACAGCCTCCCCCCTTGTTTCGGTTGCAGAGGTCTGAACCATGGGTTGAGAGGTCTCTGGACCTTGCCCTCCTGCAAGGGAGGTCATGGGCATTTGGTTCAGAGGTGGGGGGTATTGCCAAGGATACCCTCCCGGCCACGAGGGGAAGTAAGGGGGTACATAGGGCGAGTACTGAGGCTGTGAGTAGCTGGGGTACACTGTTTCTGGAGGGATGACAGACCCTCCAGCAAGACTTGCTGCTGCCACAAGGGAGGCAGCCACAGCGCTGCTGGCTAGAGGTAATGACCTCAAGGCTTCTTCATAAGGGAGCAGCGTTGAAGTCCCCGGGGAGAGCACAGAGTTGCTAGGACCTCCTCCTCCTGAGTAAATACCTCCCTGACTATTCAAGTATGGGTGAGGATTTGTGTGAGGATTTGTAGTGGCTCGTTGGGTGACTGGGGAAGTGGTGGTTCCCAACAACGGAGGACCAGGTGAGAGGGTGACAACAGGTTCTTCGTCGTATGACAACCTGACCCTAACTCTTCTGGATCTCTCTTCTCGTACGTAGCCATTTAGGAGGTCTCGGAGTTGCAAGAAATTCCTTCGTACTCCCTCCGGGGTAATGTCCATTCGTTCAACTGGGAACAACATGTCGTCCCTAGGAGACGAGTTAACGGCTCTTGAGGATGGTGGTGTCCGGTAGTTGAGCATGTCTCCCAGAGACGGTTCGACTTGTTGTCCGTCCGTTCCAGGTGTTTCATGGCCAGAAGCGTCACCTGAGGTGTGACTATTGGCCGGAGTATCTGAAGGACCCCCTCCTGGGCGGTTATCTCCACCAGTCATCACAAAAGGAGGTTACTTAGGAACAAACGGGACTGTAGAAACTCTCAACAGCTTTGTTCAAAGTAGCGACAGCCCCACGGTGGGCGCCACTTGTTGCTACAACAAGGAAAATGACCGGTATTAGGTTAGGAGATGTTTAGGATTATGGGTTAATAGTATGTTATATTGTGACTTGTGTTTTAAGTTCAGTTTGAGTTTTAGGTATAGATTTGGTTGAAGGATTAGGGGGTCTTCGAGCTCCTGGAAGGACCTGCACAAGGGTAGCAGACACCGTTAGCCTTAACGCAGGAGGGGGCCTCCTGCGTTTGGACTCCGGCGTGAGAATAAGTAACTATTCTTTTGGAGTTGGGAATAATGAAGTAGAGAGTAAAAGAGTAGAGAGAATGAGTAAGAGTGTGTGTGAAATGTTACCCCAAGAGTCTCCTTATATAGGCAATGAAATTCTGCCCAGGAGCTCCCTCAGGGTAGCCTCCTTTCTATACCTGGTGCTGTTTGACTCTCTATCGGCTCCCTGCAGTGAGACTTTGCCCTTTTTGGGTGTTTTCAGCTTTTGTCATTTCCTAGGCAAGTTATGGAGCTGTGTGTTGTTTTGTTTCTTGCATGACAATAAGCCAAAACCCACTTTTGTCATTTCCAAGACTTTTACTGTTTGCTTTTGCCCAGAGGCTTCCGCATGGCAGGTATGCTGCCCTGTATCAGCTCCAATAAGTCAGGCTACCTCCTAATCAACTTGGTTTTGCTTATCTTTTTTGACGAGGGGTTCGAACGTCGTCGTTTTAGGACCCACGTCATCAATTATCATCATTATGACAATTATTAGCCTCTATTTAAATTTGTTAGTTTGCTAAAGAGAACTCGAGGTAACAATAACAATTATTGCACTTTTTAAAAATAATGTTTGCTGTTGTCTAGATAGGGAGGGCGGTGAAGCTAGGTGGCGGTGGAGATGGTGAGGAGAGGGAGGGTGGCGGTGGAGATGGTGGTGGTGGGTGGGTGGGTAGGTTGGAGAAGAAGATGGGAGGGTATAAAAGTCATTTCACCCAAAAACTGAGGGTATAATAGTCATTTCACCACAAACTAACGGAAAACTTAACGGCCGTTAAAACGAGGTGAAGGGATAGGGAGCCTAATCCAGGCGGAAGAGGCATCCCTATCCCCATAACTCAGCTTCCCCGCGCTAATCCGTGGCGCGAGGAACCAACGGCGCGCAACCAGCAGTATATGCAGGGAGGCGCGCAAGAATAACAACTGATAAGCAATAGCATCACCTGATAAGCGCGTACCATCACACGCGGAATCTTCCCTTGACAACCATCGTACAAAGTACAGAAGACAACAAAAGGAAGATTCACAAAGATCACTGACAGGGTACGCGCCAATAGGAAAGCTACAGGTGGCAAAGTGGTCCAACAACTACAAGACAAGGACAGCAGCATGGCTGCAGCCATGCTTCCACCATACCAGCGTCTACAGTAACAGCAGACATACCTTGCTGCTGTCAGGAGCATGGTCAACGACTGACAGGGGCGCCGTCTGCCAACCACAGATCGCCACGTGTCTGCCTCGAGCAACAACCATGCTGCCCCAATGACGTCATGAACAGTACACCTGTTCTCCCGCCAATTCCAGGGGAAACATTGGACTTGGGCCCAGACCAAGCCCAATAAAGAATGGTTACTCGTGGGCCTTTCGATCAAGCCCACGAGTTCTCCTATAAATACAAGGATACCTCTCCTTGCTAAAGGATCCGAAAATAGTCATTGCTAGCCTAGTATACTCACTTGTAATCTTTGTATTCGATCATCAATAATACTATCGGCTATTCACAGTGGACGTAGGTCATTACTTGACCGAACCACTTATATCTTGTGTTCTCACTTACTTTCACCACACACACACTTGCATCATTATCAAACGGGTTTGACCTTGTGGTTTGGGTAAAGGATTAACCCTGACGGACTTAGGTATTAACCCCACGTAGATTATACGTAATCTCCGTAATACCTATTGTTTCTTCATTGGCGCCATCCAACGGTTAGAACCGCTCTTTTACTCATCTTTTCAACCCACCCATGGCTGAACCCAACCCTAATACTGCTGCCGTAAATCGTTCCGGGGAAGGGGACACCCAGCTCCCGGAAAACCAAATAACACCACCCACAGTCGTCAAGAAACCCACTTCCAGGCTTCAAAGCCAAGAAGTTGAGGTTCGGGACGCTAACTCTGACGACGACAGCAGTGCTAGCTCTGAGGAGGACCTTGACCAATGGCTCCTCCGTCAGAATACGAAGAACGCTGCAATTTACCAGCGTAAGCTCTTGCAACAAGCAAAGAAAAAGGGCAAAGCCCTTACTTATGACACCCCATCCAAAAAGGGGAAAGACCCAGCTGTTTCGGGTGCTGGTCGTAGCGGGGAACTCGGCGGAGACGCCAGAGTTCGGGGCTACGCAAAGCAACGGACAGAGCCCGATGGCTACGAATCCTCTAGTAGCGACTCGGGCTACAAAGGGAAGAAAAGTCATCATCGCTCACGCCAGAACAATGAGGATGATGACTTGGTCAAACCATTCAGACCAAAGGCCTTCGCCGAAAAGTCAAATTTGTCGCTCGTATAGCGACCGCAACAATACCGAGAAAAGCAAAACTTCCTAGCAGCATCGGCAGATACGATGGCCTGCGTGATCCAGATGACCACGTGCACGACTTTGAGTGCGCGGGAATGTCGGTAGACTGGCCTGTGCAGGTTTGGTGCCATTTATTCGCGCAAACTCTGACGGGCGCAGCCAGGGTCTGGTTCGATAACCTCCCTGCGGGGAGTGTTAAAGACTTTGACGACCTCACCGACAAATTCACCAATCATTTCTCGCATTTGCGCAAGCATAAGAAAGACAAGGCGCACATCCTGTTGTGCCGCCGAAACGACAATGAATCCATTGAGGACTTTATTGTTCGATTCAACAAAGAGGCCCTGCTAATAGGGTGCGGGGAAGAACTCACAAGGGCAGCGTTCGTACATAACGTACGCAGCCCAGAGTTAATGAAATGCCTCACAGGCAAAGATGGCATACCGGAGTCCTGGGATGAGCTCATCCACTCCGCCAAGATATATGCCTCGTCTGAGAAATCCTTCAATCAGACGCACAATTTCCAACACCACCATAATAATAATAAAAATAAAAACAAGTCAGTCTGGAGCCGCATCTCCGGCGCCGCGGATGAGGGAAAATATTCCCCAGCCGGGGACGCCAGGCAGATGATCAGTCCCAAACAAACGCGGGACCAGCGCGGTCATTCAAAGAAAAACTATGACTGGACCCCGCTGACAAAGACACCATCTCAAGTCTTAAAGACTGAACAGGTCACGTTGAAGGCCGCCCCTCCCCTGGCCAAGCGCAGGAACGTAGACCGTAGCAAATACTGTGAGTACCACAACGACTACGGTCACCTCACAGATAATTGCTACACCCTGAAGATGGAAATCGAAACCGCACTGAAATCAGGACAACTCGGCCATCTGATCAAGAACGTGCACCGCACGGGCAAGAATCAAACAGGTGACGAGAATCAAGATGAAGGATCACGAAAAAAGATCCGCGACCTGAATACTCACGCTGCCACATTGATCCCTCGTCACCACTGCAACATGACAAAGAAGGGCACAAGCGCCTACCAAGGAAAGCGCGCCCGAGCGCCACCACCAAGCGATTCATGGAAAGAGGCTGACGTCCTCATGCCAAAGATTAGAGGCGGCGCCTCATGCACAGCCCCTCTTGTCATCACCGCTATTTTTGGACACTATCGCACGCGATATATGTTCCTAGATGGCGGCAGCAGTACTGATATCATGTACGAACAATGCTTCCAACAACTAGACCCGGAAGACAAAGCAAAGCTCGTACCAGTCAACGAGCCAATCTCCGGCTTCATCCACGAAACCATCATGCCGCGGGGTATGCTGTCCATGCCAGTAACATGGTCAGACGGCACCCACGAGCGCACGGAGATATGTGATTTCATGGTCTTACCGGCCAACTCCAATCATGACATTCTTCTTGGACGGGAAGGTATCGCACGCTTTAACGCTAATGCTTCAACGGCGCATGCGATGGTGGGGTTCCCAACCAAAACAGGTATTGCCTTCATCAGAGGTAACAAAGACTGCCACACCACAGAAACCGCCAAACCGCCAAAAATGGTGAAAACCGACACCCGCGCCGAGCCGGAAAAATGGGTTCTCAACCCTAAATTTCCGGAGCAAACGGTGATCATCGGCCATGAAATCTCCGAGGCCATTCGAAATCACTTAAAGCAACTTCTAATCAGTAATATTGATGTATTCGCGTGGCAACCAGCCGACATGGTTGGGGTCCCGCGCGACATAGCGGAACATAGACTCAACGTTTACCGCTCAGTGGAACCTATAGTACAAAAGAAGCGCAGCATGGGCCCGGAGAAAACAAAGGCCATGAACGAACAAGTCACCGAGCTGCTCAACGCGGGTATACTTCGCCCAATCAGGTACCAGACATGGGTAGCTAACCCAGTCATGGTAGCCAAAGCAAACGGCGGATGGCGCATGTGTGTCGATTATAAAGATATCAACAAAGCATGTCTAAAGGATTGCTATCCTCTGCCAGAAATTGACCTAAAAGTGGATTCTTTAGCCCCATACCGCTTTAAGTGCTTCTTAGACGCGTACAAGGGCTATCATCAAATCCAGATGGCAAAAGAAGATGAAGACAAAACGGCATTCCGCACAGACGCTGGCATTTTCTGTTACACGAAAATGCCATTCGGCCTGAAAAATGCAGGCGCTACATACCAGCGCCTCATGGACACTGCCTTCATCAACGAGATTGGCGTACGGCTTGAAGTGTACGTTGACGATCTCGTAATCAAGAGCAAAGATGAAAGCGACATGCTTAAAGACATCCAGCAAACGTTCGCACAACTGCGCAAAGTGCGCATGAAGCTCAACCCAAGCAAATGCTCCTTCGGGATGGAAGAAGGCAAATTTCTAGGGGTAATTGTAACGCGCGATGGATTCCGCGCTAATCCAGAAAAAGTACAAGCCATAGAAAGAATGCCTTCGCCCGCTTCCGTCAAGGAGGTGCAAACGCTCATGGGTCGCCTCGTGGCCCTCAACCGATTTTTATCCAACTATGCTTCAAAGTCATTTCCGTTTGTGGACACTTTGAAGAACTGTTTAAAAAAGAGCAATTTCCGCTGGACACCAGAGGCGGAATCGGCATTCAAAGAAATGAAACAATGCTTGATGAATCTTCCGACGCTAACAGCGCCCCTCCCCAAAGAACCGTTGACACTGTACCTATCGGTCACGGACAGAGCAATAGGCGCGGTTCTCATGGTGGAGCGCAAGAGCGTGCAAACGCCGATATATTATATCAGCCGTACGCTCTTAGACGCGGAGACAAGATATACGATTATGGAAAAACTGGTTCTCGCTCTGGTGCACGCATCCCGAAGACTCCGCAGATACTTCCAAGGGCATCCGATAAACGTCCTCACGGACTACCGGATAAACGACATACTCGCCAAGCCCGAGTTGTCGGGGCGCCTGGCCAAATGGGCCATTGAACTTGGGGAACACACGATCCACTACAAACCCCGCCCCGCCATCAAGGGCCAAGTTCTTGCGGACTTCGCCACAGAAATCCCCGCAGATAAAGTACTTGAATGTCAAGCGGAAGAAACTCCCGCGTTAGCGCAAGACCCATCACAAAAATGGTCCTTATTTACGGATGGGGCCTCAAACGAGGATGGCGCTGGCGCGGGATTGCGCCTTATCAGCCCAGATAAACAAGAGTTCACGTACGCCATCCGCCTCGACTTCAAAAGCACGAATAACGAGGCGGAATACGAAGCGCTGCTGGCAGGCCTCCGCATTGCGGAAAAAATGGGGGCCAGGCACGTGGAGGCACACGTGGACTCACTACTTGTAGCGCGGCAGATCAACGGGGCTTACGATGCGAAAGACGAAACCATGGCGTTATACCTGGAACAGGCCAAACAGCTGATGCGCCGATTCGACTCATGCAAAGTCGAACACATACGGCGCAGCGAAAATAAGCCCGCCGATGCGCTAAGCAAAATGGCATCAACGGTCTTTGAACACATGGCCAAAGAAGTCCGCATCGAAGTCCTGGATAAACCATCTGTTCCCCCGCGGCAAGTCAACATAATCCAAACAGGAAGCGCATCCTGGATGACTCCGATCAAGGCCTACCTATCATCCGGTACCCTGCCTGACGACAAGTCAGAGGCCCGGAAGATCAAGAACAAGGCCCTACAATACCAACTCATCGACGGTATCCTATATCGCCGCTCTTACCTGGGACCGCTATTGCGCTGCGTAGATTCCGCAGATGCTTCCTTTCTCCTACGAGACATACATGAAGGGACATGCGGACTACACGCGGGCCCAAGAATGGTAGTGGCGAAGTTAATGAACGCGGGGTACTACTGGTCGGGCATGCACGTGGACGCGGTCAACGAGTTGCGCAAATGCGACAGTTGCCAGCGCCACGCCCCGAACACCTTGCGGCCCAAGAACAACCTGGTGCCAGTCACAGCGGCCTGGGCGTTCCAAAAATGGGCAATCGATTTGGTAGGCCCATTCCCAACGGCTCCAGGAAATGTAAAATATCTAATAGTCGCCATCGACTACTTCACAAAGTGGGTCGAGGCGAAGCCTCTAGCAAAAATTGACGGCGCGCACGTCAAAAAATTCATCTGGGAATTCATCATTTGCCGATTTGGCCTACCGCTGCAATTGGTAAGCGACAACGGCACACAATTTGAAGATCAGTCCTTACAAGAATGGCTGTCTCAAATGGGCGTCCAACAAATCTTCACATCCGTCGCACACCCCCAAGGCAACGGTCAAGTTGAAAGGGCCAATCGTACGATTGTCGAAGGTATTAAGGCACGGTTGGGTACCAAAAGAACAGGGTGGGTAGACGAAATACCCCACGTCCTATGGGCATACCGCACCCTAACGAAAACAAGCAATGGCGAAACGCCATTCAGCTTGACGTATGGAACGGAGGCGGTCATCCCCGCCGAAATCGGCTGCCCCTCCGCAAGAGTGCTCATGGCCAACAAGAGAGACAATGACAAAGAGCTCCGCCTAAACCTTGATCTCCTAGATGAACGACGTGAACTCGCCGCAATCAAAGAAGCGAAATACAAAACGCAGCTTGAGCGCTATTACAACAAACGCGTCAAAGCCTGCACATTCAAGATTGGCGACTACGTTTTCCGAAACAACGAGGCTTCCAACGCCGAAAAGCCTGGAAAACTAGCCCCCACTTGGGAAGGTCCATACAAGATACAAGAAATACTTGGCAAAGGCGCATACGCGCTAGAAAGGCTTGATGGAACACCTATTCCCAGATCTTGGAACGCAGCACAACTGCGCCGCTGCTACTTGTAAAACACTTGTAATTACGGCTACACATGCCGCGTCTATCAATGAAAACTATTCCCTATATCTGTTATTCTACTTGTTTTTCCGCGCCAAGGTCTTCAAGACTTAAGCAAAACTATCGTCGGACCACAAACAAGGCGGTGTTAACATGATAAAGTCTTCTAGACATGCTTCGCGCACGTCGGACTTATAAAATTCATACACCAACGCCACGTAAGATGGTCTTCAAGACAAGTTTACTTGCCGGACTTAAAGACGCGCGCCGCTAGAACAAACTTAAAGCCTTGTCTTCTAAACTTGTAACACAAGTTGGACAAAGAGCAAACTAGTTCGGCACGCAGTCGTGGGTCTTCTAGGCAAGGCGCACATGCGCTTAACTCGGACCTTATGGCACAAGTCGCGCCCCGCTATAGTCTTCAAGGCAAATACTTAGCACGCCGGACTATCTAGCAGGACGCGCGCCTAATTTTAACTTGTTAAATCGGGTGACGACTTGGTTAGATAAGTTAAGTTAGGATGAGAAACACAAGATATAAGGAAAAACCAAAATTTTCATTCATTATAAGGGACTTAAAAACCCTTGGTAATTACAAGTTATTTACAAAGACAAAAAGAAAAGAAGAGACAAGCGCCTATTAAAGTTATGCATTTGAAGTACCCTCGCCACTGGCTCGTTGGCGCTCTTCTTCAAGGCGCTTGCGCTCCTCCTCCCTGGCCAGCTCATCAGATTTGTCTATAAAATACTTGAGGGCAGAGAGAGGATCAGCATTCTTGTTACAATCTGCAACCACTTGAAGAATTGGGAAGTCCACCTTCTCAAATTTGAGCAGCTCCGCCTCGTATTCATCCTTCAGTGGCTTCCCATAATGCTCTGCATCCTCGATCCGCCCCCCATTTTGAGCCGCCAGAAAGCCATCCTCATAGCCTTCACCATACCCATAGGCATAGGCGGTGGCGGCTATGGCAGCGACTTGGTCGCCCAGCTTAGGTTCTTGCCAGAACCTCTTGAAGACCTGAAAAAAGACTCAACAAGTTAACATATAAAGCTTCAAAAGGAAAGAAAGGCGCTAAAAACAAAAGAGCTATGCACTTACCCCAGCGATCCCATCTGTCATCATCCATTTGATGGAGTCCTGTGTCTGAGTCTGGGCGGCCATCGCCTCATCCAAAAGACGCTGGGCTGTCTCACACTCCTTGACAGCCGCAGCGCGAGCTTCCTCGGCGGAGCCAAGGTCTTGCTCCAGATCCTCTTTTGAATGAAGGATCTGGACCCTCTCCTGCTCTAAAAAGGAGACGCGCTCGGTAGCCTTGACAAGATCTGCATCTTTAGACTCAAGCTCCAAGCGCTTCTCCACAACTTGCGCAGTCCGTGCAGAGAGGGCCTTGCTCTTCTCTTCTAACTGCCGGGTCAGCGCCCGGCTTTCCTCCTGCGCCTCGGCCAGAGTCTGCCTCAACTTCATTGTTTCAGCATTAGTCTTCTTGCAAGACTCTGACCATCGGCGCTTATCCGCCGCCGCGTCCCCTTCTAACTTGGTGACTTTGGCCTCTGCATCATGGGCGCGGCGACGGTACTTGGATATTTCAGCTTTGAAGGCAGCCTCTTTCTCAGCAAGGCCTGCCTTCTCCGCCTCCAAGCGCTGGATATCCCGCCACACCGCCGCATCACGACGGCGTAGCGAGTTAATCATGGATAGCTGAGTCGCTTGATTCACACAAAGAGCAGAAATCAGCGCATCGCGACTCAGCATATCCTGGTGAGTGCGCTCATAGGGAGGCACCACCTCGCGCACAAACTCCTCGGCAGCCCAGGAGTTAGAAAACAAAGTGTTTTCCCGGACTGCCCAACGGGGGCGCCAAATGGCGTCGCCCCCAGCCCAGTGGGAGCCATCATAATCTCCAGATGGCTCCCCCTCATTCATCACAAAAGGTTCACGCCTAGAGTGGCGCAAACCTTCACTACTACCGCCAGCGCCCGCCTCCAAAAGGGCCCTCTCAAATCCATCCATCTCCTGAGAGCCCTCGGCGCTAGCATGAGCACTCTGCTCCGCCTGTTCTTTCAAACGGCGAGCCTTCTCCTCCAAGAACTGTTGCTCTTGGAGACGAAGACGTTCCGCCTCAGCATTTTTGGCCGCCTCAGCCTTTTGCCTAGCTTCATCGGCGGCAGCCTTCCTTTGGGCTTCAGCCCTTCGCAGCGCCTCATCGGCTGCTGCCTTCTTCTCAGCCTCCGCCCTTCGAAGGGCTTCATCGGCCTCAGCCTTCAGACGGGCCTCTTCCCGCTGCGCCGCCTCTTGCTCTTGAAAGAGCACATCCACTTCTGATCTGCCAGCCTCCGCAGACGGAGACGGGGAAGAAGGAGTTGGTATAATCTTGGGCGCAACTGCAACAGAGATAAAAATATAAGGAAGGGAACAAATGAAAAGACTTAAGGTAAAAAGCAAAAAGAAAAACTTACCAGGGGCCTTCTTCTTTATCAGCTTCTGGAAAAGAGGCTGACGTGTGGGCGCAGCGCCTATACCCACACTAAAGGTGGGGGCAACAACCCCTCCAGCGCTTGAGCCTTTCTCCAGCACCACCCCTTGCGCTGGTGACAAAGAGGAAGCAGTGGTCTCTGTAACAGGGGTTTCAACCCCACCACCCTCCCCGCCAGTAGTAGCAGCAGCCTTCTCCAAGTTAGCAGCTGCGCTGCTAGAAGTGGCACCAGTGGTGCGCCTCTTCTTCCTTTTCTCCAACTTGGAGGGTTCTTCCTCCTCTTCATCCTCAGAGGCAGGCCCGTCCTTCCTCCGGCGCCGCCCCTTCACCACTTCGCCTACTGAAACGGAAGAGCCCGAATCAGAACTTGTTAAAGGGCGTTGGCTACGTTTACGTCTCCGCGGAGCGTGTTTCCAACGGCCACGCCCCGCGGGCGCCTTCTGAACCTCCACAATCTCCACTGAGGAGTCAGAGGCATCATCGCCAAAAAGGCTAGAAAACAAAAGTTGGCTTGACTCACCTGTGGTGTAATAAGGCTTGGGCGCGATGGTCATGTCAGGATGATAAAACCTGTCCACAAACGCCTCAAGGTAAGACACCTCTCCCTCCGCCAAACGCCTCCACTTTATGCCCTTCTCTTGACGAGCAGCATAAAATTGGAACTTGCTCACACCTGCGCAAGAAACAGTTAGAACAATATGAAATACAACACAAAGAAGTGAACTTAGAAACTGTGCTTACCCTCCTCAGCGATGTAAGGTTCCTTTCCTGGGCACATAACTATGCGGCTCATCCCCAGAAGGCAAAAGATACCATCTGGGAGATTTTTAAACTCCAGCTTGGTGGCGTTGGCGGTGAGGGTGGTAAACCAAGCCTGCTTCTTGTAATCCTTCATCACCGGTATATCAGCCACCCGCTGACCGTCTGCAATCACCTTCCAAGGCAGACTAATGGGTATGACCCCCCTCTTCACAAAGAAGAACTTCTCTTTAGCCCAATGAAGGGACTTGGGGGTGTGAGTGGCCATTGGAGGCACCTTGGGGCGCGGCTTAAACGAGAACCACATCTCGTCGCGCGCAAGAAAATAGAAGACATTGAGCATCTCCACAGTCGGCTCAATGTCCAAGGCGCGGCAAGACGCCTCAAAGTGTACCAGCCTTAGCATCCCAAAGGCGGTAAGTTGGGTTGGCCCAACACCATAGGCTACCAGAGTGTCGATCTGGAAGCGTGTGCAGGGTAGCCGAAAGCCACACTTGGTAAAATGGGCTTCATAAAGGGCAAGTTGCCCAGGCCCAGCAGAAAGAACATTCTCCGTCGGAGAGGGCAGAGTTGGCTCCCACTCCGGTAATATAGCATAACCCCTGCAAAAGTTGTTGAAAGCCTCTTCAGTCCAAACACAAAAAGTGTTTGTCATGAGCTTTCGCTCCTTAATCTTTCCATGCTCCACCTGCACCTCCTCCTCCACGTCATCCATCACTGGTTCCTTACCGGTAACATCGCCGGAGGGAGAACCAACGTTGGAGGCTTCTGACATTTTCACAAAGAGATGAAGGAAAGAAAAAAGAAAAGAAAATCTGGAAAACTAACTGGAAATGGTCGAAGACTCGCCGGGAAACTCAAAAGGTTCACCGGAAAACTCAACAGACTCAACGAAAATTTTGAAGATTGGTCGGAATCTTCAAAGAAAACAAAGAAATGGAAACAAACTAAGAACAAACAAAGAAGGCAATGGAGATCAAGAAGAAGTTTCACGATAAATCTTTGAAGATTGATCAAACAATCTCTGAAGATTCAAAGAAAACTTCAAATGATCTGGATTGTTTTTGAAAACGAGAGAGTGCAAGTGAGAAAAAGGGATGAGCAAATGGATAAGTAACCGTCTAACATGCATCCCAACTCCTATATATACCCACTGCATTAATGGCAGTGGGGCCCAAGGGGAAACAACCGTCGTCACACTTTTTCAAAATTTGGAGAAGCAGATGATGACACGTGTCAACATGCGTGAGTAAACGGCTAAGATCAAGCAAGGATAAACAATCCAACCGTCACTCGACGGATGGCTGACACGTGTCACTAGATCTCACCAATTTAAACTGACCAGGCGCGTGAAGCATCACGCGTCTGACGAACTTCACGTGCCACTCGACGCGTGGCACAAGCACAGCCACACAAGCAACAAGTGGGGCGCGTGCCAACACACGCGCCTGACACAGACGAAATGTTGGTAACTGCACCATAATGAGGGGACAGTCAACAGTCAGCACAACAGCCGAGGCTGACTCGTCAGCAACCCTCAAGCTTCCATCAGAAGCAACTGATCATTCGAATTCCAGGCGCCTTAACTCCCATTTATGAGAGACAAATTAAATGCCAATGATTCAAGATTTATTACAACTGCTGGAGAACCACAACATGGCGCAAATTTGACGTAAAACCAAAAAAGACGTTCTCCGCCCAGCGCCTTAACAGGTCATGGCGGCAAACTTCTTTCATGGCGCAAATTTGACGTAAAACCAAAAAAGACGTTCTCCGCCCAGCGCCTTAACAGGTCATGGCGGCAAACTTCTTTCATGGCGCAAATTTGACGTAAAACCACAAAAGACGTTCTCCGCCAAAATTTGTAGAGGAAACGAATTTCAAGGCACGCCAGCAGATGAGCTCTCATCCGCGACCTCATACTTTGAGTCTAGCGCTCCACCTACTCTTCACAAAGAATAGGAGAAACCCTAGACTAGGGGGACTTGAAGGGATAGGGAGCCTAATCCAGGCGGAAGAGGCATCCCTATCCCCATAACTCAGCTTCCCCGCGCTAATCAGTGGCGCGAGGAACCAACGGCGCGCAACCAGCAGTATATGCAGGGAGGCGCGCAAGAATAACAACTGATAAGCAATAGCATCACCTGATAAGCGCGTACCATCACACGCGGAATCTTCCCTTGACAACCATCGTACAAAGTACAGAAGACAACAAAAGGAAGATTCACAAAGATCACTGACAGGGTACGCGCCAATAGGAAAGCTACAGGTGGCAAAGTGGTCCAACAACTACAAGACAAGGACAGCAGCATGGCTGCAGCCATGCTTCCACCATACCAGCGTCTACAGTAACAGCAGACATACCTTGCTGCTGTCAGGAGCATGGTCAACGACTGACAGGGGCGTCGTCTGCCAACCACAGATCGCCACGTGTCTGCCTCGAGCAACAACCATGCTGCCCCAATGACGTCATGAACAGTACACCTGTTCTCCCGCCAATTCCAGGGGAAACATTGTACTTGGGCCCAGACCAAGCCCAATAAAGAATGGTTACTCGTGGGCCTTTCGATCAAGCCCACGAGTTCTCCTATAAATACAAGGATACCTCTCCTTGCTAAAGGATCCGAAAATAGTCATTGCTAGCCTAGTATACTCACTTGTAATCTTTGTATTCGATCATCAATAATACTATCGGCTATTCACAGTGGACGTAGGTCATTACTTGACCGAACCACTTATATCTTGTGTTCTCACTTACTTTCACCACACACACACTTGCATCATTATCAAACGGGTTTGACCTTGTGGTTTGGGTAAAGGATTAACCCTGACGGACTTAGGTATTAACCCCACGTAGATTATACGTAATCTCCGTAATACCTATTGTTTCTTCACGAGGGAAGTAAAGTGTTATAAAAACAAACATCAGGTACTCAGGGTGTTAAGCGTGGGCTGAACCTGTTAGTTTAGGCAAACCACAGGGACGAAAATTGCAATTTTCTCTTCTATATATTTTATCGAATAGCATGTCAACAATCTTATATGAGGGAGGGAGGGGCGTCATACGGTGACGAATCCAGGTACTCTACTTTGCGCCAATCGCAGCCCACCATCTGGACTACCAGCACACCACCACCCGTGAACCCCGTCACTGGCGATACCACCCGTGCCCCCCCCCCCCCCTCTCTCTCTCTCATTTGCACCTCTGTCTCTCTCTGGAAATCGTGATATATCTCACAAAAATGGAGTACCAGCACCGGGCAAACCGGTGCTTAAATTGGTTTGGCAAAAAACCGGTACAAGGCCAAACCAGTTTCAAACCGGTTGGTAAACCGGCCTAAACCGACTTTTGGCCTACTCTAACATGAGGCAAATAGAAAATAAGAAACCAAAATCTAGATTGGACCTACAATATGAATTATTTATGACTCGGCCTAAGCTTCTCTACCACCCAAAAAGGCTTATACAAATTTCTCAAACGAGGCCCAATATGGCTCTCACTTGAGATCAACATTTTTGCTTGGCCCAATGTAGCCATGTAGTAGATATATTTTTTCACACAGGTCATGCAAACAAACAAAGAAAAAAAGCCCACCTTAGTAAACGACTGTACTATTCAGACTCATCTAGCATTATCTACTAGAGGATTAACGCTTTTTGGTACCCTACCCCTTCAGTCATTCATTTGTTATCGGGTTAGAATTGTCACCTCTTATGAGTGGAACCCGCTACGATGCGCCTAAGATTGGCTAGATACTAATATTACTAAATAACAAAAAGTGGACCCTTAAGCGGACAAACAATTAAACAAGTCTAGCAAGTTAAAAAGAGTCCTTCAATTAAACGTGATCTAAGTTTTCGATCAACATTTACAACCGAAATAATTGTAACAAACCAATGATCAAAGACGATGATCAATGTCATCTAACAATCATTTCAAGCTTACAATCAAACTACAAATCTAACAATTTCCAAAAAGAAAAAAAAAAACACATCTCAAAAAC
Source organism: Ambrosia artemisiifolia (assembly GCA_032199755.1). NCBI lineage: Eukaryota > Viridiplantae > Streptophyta > Magnoliopsida > Asterales > Asteraceae > Ambrosia > Ambrosia artemisiifolia. The sequence continues at coordinate 50,649,137 of CM063525.1, read as the reverse complement.
AAGAAAAAACTTATTTGAACAGTTGAGTTAAAGATAGCATGTTGAAAGCTTGCTTTTTAATCCAGCCTTCTTCATCAATGTAAGACATGCTTGTTAACCGCCGTATCTCGTCCTTGCTCAGCCTACTTACCCACCCGGCTCTTTTCGATATCTCTGATCCATCACCCCTGCATTCATCCTCAGCAAACACCACATCTTTCCTGTTTCAAGAAGCCCAAAATCTTTTTTAAATAGAAAGATGTGAGTATATGACTAGGCAGACTGATTGTGTAACGGGTCAAAACAAGTAATTTATATCACAAACAGGTTGGGTTGGGCTCACCCTATGATATGTTGTGTACATTTTTTTAGCTTTATAGATAAGAAATGTAATACTTAAGTAAAAATGTGTTTTTTTTACTAACATCTTAGTACAAGTGAAGTGTCGGTTCATGGTCTAGTTCGAACTACATTCTATTTCAATTGGACCATGAACAATATTCAAACGTTTGGGCTAGTGATTTAAGCATAATCACCTCATGGTCTAGTTCGAACTACATTCTATTTCAATTGGACCATGAACAATATTCAAACGTTTGGGCTAGTGATTTAAGCATAATCACCCACTCAAATGAACTCTTCTTAATAAAATAAAAGATAATCCGGTTTGGACTAAACCAGATCAAAAGGCGAGTGAGATCATACATTATGGTGCCCATTAAGTCCCCATCAAGCCATCCTTGAGGAACAACAATGTTTGATAAACTCGAGTTATAGAAAAGAACTCGAGCATATCCACGCCATGGTCTTCCCAAATACGTCGTGCCATTTCCAATCACATTGCAATCTTTAAACACGAAACCATTGTCGTCACCAGCAGCATCCCTTGATTGGGCGGTGATAAACCCCGGTTGGGCACCTAAGAATCCAGCAATCACCGAAACCGTACATCTCTGTAAAATAATTAAACAATTTTTTTTAAAAAAAAAAAACTAGTTATTTATTTGGGATGACATATCACAAAACAAAGTACTTTCAAGTGACCCAAACTATTCATTTATTTTTAAACTTTGGGTTTTGTACTATAACCACCTACTAATATTTTTTTTTCAATGAAACACAATATATATTCTAGGTGTGACACTTTTATATAGAAAAATAAAATGTGTAACATGATCACCTCATATATAGATTGACCGGACCCCATGATGAAATCGATCGCACCTTGTATCGAGCACAACTTAAAGTAATGTCTACCGGTGCTATCCCACAACGTATCTTGAACACCCACGAAACCGCAACGATAAAATGCTGACTTGTCACCGGTGATCTTTGCCGCAACGGCTGGCATTATGGGGTTTTCGTTGCTTGACAAAGGGTAGTTGTAAGAATTCTGATAAAACATGGTTTAATAAATTAGTTAAATAATAAAGGGATGACAGCACAACTTGTCTGTTTTTATCTGTCATCCTAACAAGTAACATTTAAAGACAGGGTGATATGTACGTACTACGAAAGTGATACTTTTGACGACCACATCGTCTGCTTCTGAAATGAAAGTAGCGTCGGTTTGAATGGAGTTGTGGCCATTCCAAACAACGTATGTTTTTCTTTTACCACCTCCTTTTAGATAAATCATTGGTTTATCACGTGGGATTTTAATTTGTTCACTACACAAATATTAAGAAAAAAAAATCATAAACATAATTGTATGTCACTTAATGTAAGATAAATCCACAAACTCATAATATTGAGAAGGAAAAAAAAAATCAACTTCTAGGTCGTCTAGCAAAATGATAGTTGTGTTTTGATTACTTGGGAGTTTGCTAATCAGAGTACAATACTCTTAAATTAAGATCTTAGACTAGAAGTTCGCATTAACGAACACAGGAACCCACGATTTTTCTAATTTTAGTGGGTTCCTTTTGTTATTCTTTTTTTCTAAATCATACAGATTTTCACTATTTTTTTTATTTTTGCAAATTATGGGGGTTCAAGGGAAACCCACAAAAGTGGGCTAGATCCGCCACGGGATGTACATTACACAAAATATTAAAAATCGATAAATTTAAGGTTAAGTCTTAAAATAAAGATATTATTGAGAATTTTTATTTCATTTCTAGATCACCTAGCAAAATCATAAATGTGTATTGATTTCTTGTGAGTTCATTGTTAAGCGTTAGAAAAATCTCAAACCAGATGTTCATTACACAAAATGTTTTAAAAAAGCAACTAAAAATCAATAAATATAAAGTAAATCCATGATTTATAATATTGAGTTTTTGTTTTTAAATTTCTATATACTCTAGCAAAGTAATAACTATGTTTTGGTTCATGTAAACAATTAGGGTAAATTCATGAATTATACATAAAGATTTTTTTTCAATTTCTAGCAAAATAATAACTACTTTGTAGAAAAATTAAGTAAAACCTAAAACACAATGAGATGACAAAACTCAAAAAAAAAAAAATGTATGGTGCTACATACATATACTTCCTAGAAACAAAAACAAGTTTTAAAACATTTTAGAAACGTTTATGATTTTGCTAAACCGCGATAAAAAATAATAATAATAATATCAAACATGAAGAAGAGAAGAAGTATATACTTGTAAGTGCCAGTTTTAACATAAATACAAATCCATTGCATGTTATCAGAAGGAATGGCATCAATGGCAGACTGGATGGTGGTGTAGTTTCCTCCACCTGACTGATCAACGGTGATCATTCGATACGGTGCCGCTACGGCTGCTGCTAGGCCACTAACCCATGAAGGTGGTCTTCTTCGACCACCATCAGCTTCTGATCTTCTCAAACATATGAACAAAACAAGAACAAGTAGAAATAATATTCTTTCAAGAGCTACCATTTGTTTGGGATTTAGATGTTGAATTATTATTATTAAAAAGGTTTAACAACATATGTTTGGACAAAGATGTAGAAGGCGATGGATGAATTGTATGTATGGTTAGAAAAGTGAAGGGTTTTTATAAATGTTAAGTGAATAAAAGATGATTACTTTCTCCTTTTAAATGATTTAATGCAAATTTTATCTATAACCAATGGAAACAAATTTATTTTTTTTATGAATATTTATTTCCTTAAAGAGTTAAAGTGGTATATTTGTTAAGTTTTTATTATTATGTTTATGTATAGTTTTAAAACCGAGTAGTTATTGATTTTACTAAATAGGTGAAGATATGATGCTATATCACTCTATATATATTGAGAGATATTCTAATGTGAATGCTCTAAATCCATTTGTTATTCTTCGGTCAAAACAATGTCCGTCAATAAAGGTCAATGGAAACTTGTATACGTGGGTTAAAAAGTCTTTACCTACTTGTCGATGTCTGTTGGTGATCACTCTTTAGTAAAGGTTTTATTGTCGATGAGCATTTTCTTAATAGTGTTCATATAAATATATATATAGATAATTTAATAGTTTTAAGTCAATGAACTAAAGGTAGTATTATTTTTTTTGCTGGCATTAAGCACGGAATAACATGTTATTGAATTAGGGAGTTAGGGGCTGTTTGGTTGATTAAATACTGAATCATTAAGTTAAACCTCTTAATGGTTAGTTTTCTTGTCTCACATTGGTATGAGAGTCTCATTAAGGTTCAGCCTAGTTCAGTGCTTAATGATTCAGCAACATCCCAAGTCTTAATGGTTCAGCCTTAACCATTCCATTTAGAAGCTGAAGTTGAATGGTTCAGAGTCTCATTAAGAGTCTTACCAAACATCCCCTTATTGTGCATCAAATTTAACTTTATATTTTTAGGGGTACGTGTCCCACTAAATAATAGTGTAATATGTTAACAGAATGTTAAGAGATTAAATTAATATTTTTCCTTTTTTAAAACCGCCAAATAATAGTGTTGGATGGAATTAAAAAGATCAAACCATTTCTTTAGGGTGGGGTGAAGTGAAATTTGAAAAAGTTGATGATGTGTCACCTGCGTGGAGATGATAATGATTAAAGTATACCCAACTAGCTTTTATCCCGAGAGTGTCCCGGGGTTGAAAAATATAACCATTCTAATAATATTAATACTAATAGTAATCATTATTACTCTTGTAATTAAATAAATAAAAAAATAACCTTGCTATAAGGTGACACCATGTGTTGCAGTGTTGCGCGATTCTTTCTCCTAGCTTCTATTGATGAAGTATACCTATCCATCTTTAGAAGAGTAAAATTCCAATGATAGCATGGCGATTGGGCTAAATTTCAACATTGTATATAAGAACCTGGTTTAAAAGAAAAAACATGATTAATGAATAACCTGAACACTTTGTGTTTTTTTTCCTGTATGAACGAAACCCCATAAAAAAATAGTCGGTTTTTTCTCCGTTTTTATATAGCACTATGGTACTCGTTGGAAAGATAATAAAACGCTCGTTAATTTGGTGTAATTTTTTTCTTTAAAAAATCTCGTATGTAAAAGATATTAACGTTTAAAAATGATGGGAGGAAACATTAAAGAGAGAAAACCTAAATTTGTTTTTAAATTCTTAAAGAGATTAGGGTTAGAAGTGTAGGAGAATGGATGAAAACAAAATAATAAAAAAATAAATTAAAAACTCTCACCTCAACGTGCCACGTGGCACATTCAAAGGAGGGTTGAGGCCTCCATTGAATGTCACCTCATCAATATTCAATTCTTTTATTATAAGTTATAGATTATAGATTATAGATGGTCTAATATGTTAACGGAATGTTAATTAGAGATTGAATTAACCTTTTTTTTCCCTTTTCTAAACCACGAAATAATAGAGTTTGATGGAATTAACAAAAGCAAACCACTTCTTTAGTGAGGTGGAATGAAATAGGAAAAATTGATGATGTGTCATCTAGGCAGAAATGAGAAAGAAAGTATTGCCAATTGTCTAATATGTTAACAGAATGTTAATTAGAGATTGAATTAATATTCTTTTTCCTTTTTTTAACCCACTAAATAATAAGGTTGGTTGGAATTAACAAGATCAACCCACTTCTTTAGGGTGAAATGGGGAAAAGTTGATGAAATATTGCCCATGTGAAGTTGAGAAGGATTAAAGGATACTCAATGTATGGTGTTATATTTCAACTTCAAAAAAATGGTATATTCGTTGGATGTTTATAAATATGGTAATTTTCAACATAATTATTACTTTCTGTTACGTTACAAGAAAAGAATGATTACAATATGGAAATAGCGTATGTATTCTGATTTGTTCCAAAATAAGGAAAGGCCGAGATAACAAGAATCACAAAAAAAAAAATAATTATTTGGTATATTTATATCTTCATACTAATCGCTCCGATAACTTCGGGCGATCCTCGGCGGCGGCATGGATGAAGACGGATGGGAATTTCAACGCAACAGGAAAGGTAAACGCAACGATCGTCATGATGAAGGTAATAGCAAGGTTGTCTCGAAGTTCTTTGTTTCTAATCTTCCCCCTAAGTGTTCTTCGCAAGATTTAAAAGAGGTATTGGGTCGATTCGGACGGTATGAAGGTTCTTATATCGCTAGAAAATTAGATAAATGGGGTAAGAGGTTTGCTTTTGTGTCGTTTTCTGAGGTTCAAGATGTTAAACGATTAGGAGAGGAGTTAGTAGATGTATGGATGGGGTCATACAAGCTGTTTATTGCACCTGCTCGGTTCGTGGATGGGATGAAACTTGACAGGCCGGTTGATGTGGATAGGAGAAAGGAGACTCAAGTCCCTGTTACAAAGCATGCAAGCCATGCAAACCCTAATCACGCTACTTCTAGCAGCCAGGGAAGGAATGCGTCTGTTGGGGCTGATGGGGGTGGAGGGTCTGTTAATGTTGAAGGGAATGGGCGTTCATTCGTAGATTCTTTACTTAACCGTAACAAGGTGGATGTCTTGAAGGTGGATGATTCGGTGGAACGATTTTCCCATTGGAAGGATTATGCCATTACGGGTAGAGTGATTAACTTTCATACGTTAACTAACTTGAAAACTTTGCTTCGGAAGGGTGGTTGGAGGGAATTGGATATAAAATACTTGGGAGGGTTATCAGTGGTCTTGGTGTTCTATGATAGTAAGGCTAGAGAAATGTTGCTGGATGATAAAGAGTCTTGGTCCAAGTGGTTCGAAACTCTCGACATTTGGTCTGATAGCTCTAGAGTGGAGGAGGGCCGATTTGCTTGGCTTCAAATCCACGGGATCCCGGCTCAACTGGCTTCTGACGGGGTATTCGATTTGATCGGTAGTCGATATGGTAAGGTGGTTCGAGCGGCATCTCTTTCAGGTGATGATAACAATCTGTCTTATGCTTTGATCGGTGTTCTGAGCAAAGAGTGTAAACGGATTGTGGATAGGGTGGACATTAGTTGGAGGGGTAGAGTGTTTAGAGCATGGGTGGACGAAGATGCAGGGGAATGGACGCCGGAGTGTGCATCATCGGATGTAGAGGATGATAGTTCCGTTATACCGGAGGAGGAAAATTGTAATGTTGATAACACCCAATACGAGGATGAGTCGGCGAATCATGTAGATGGTGAATGTTCTCCTGTGGTTGAGGATTTGTTCGTAAATGTTGATAGGATTGGTGACGAGGATCAGAGGTTGGATGGGACTCACGAAGGGGATGCGGTACAACAGAGTTCCAATGAGTCATCTTCAGAGTTGCCGGTAGAGAACATAGTTGGTAATACGTCTACTGTTAACGCAATGACAGGCACGGGACGCAAAAAGTTTAGGAGGAAGTCTTTGGGTGTTAATAGGAGTGGGGGTAGTGGTTCTAGTGAGCGACCTAAGAAGCGTTCTAGGGAGAACAATGATATGTTCGACATTGACAGGTTAATTGGTATTATGCATGTTCCCGCGGAGACGTCAATGGGTAATAAGTCCGGTGGTGATGAGGTTTTTTTGACGCCGGATTTAAATAGGGGGCTTTCATCTTCTTTGGCGGCAGCTCCTATTATTGGCGAAGAGGGTGTTGAACATTCGGCTCCTTGTAGTATGGAAGTTCCATTACAGCAGCGTAGCCCAATTGTAGTGGAAGTTGAGAAGACTATAGAATTAAGTAAGGCGTTGGGAGTAGAGAATTTGCAAGATTTTGCGTCAGATGTCCAAGAGGTTCTTGTATCCGAAGGCTATCAAGTTGGTGTTCAATGAATGTGATGTCCTTAAACATTCGTGGGTTAGGGGATTCCAGCAAAGCAGATTGGATTCGCGGTCTTCGTGTTCATCATGAGGTTAGTTTTATTTGTTTACAAGAGACACAATTCGGTTCCATTGATGCAGTGGATGTGGGGCGGTTGTGGGGTCATGGTAGACATGCGTATGATTGGGTGCCTTCGACTGGGCGTTCGGGCGGTCTAGTGTCTGTATGGGATGCGCAAGTGTTTACTTTGGACAGGGTGGTCAAGAATAACAATTGGTTGTTAGTGTCGGGATCTATTAAAGGGAAGATTGGTTTATTTAATTTTTTGAATGTATACTCTCCTCAAAATATAGCCGCTAAACGTTTGCTTTGGAGGGAAATTACGACCTTGATTGGGGAGGGTAATGGGAGGTGGATTGTGGGGGGTGATTTTAATGCGGTTCGGTGCGCTGAGGATAGGAGGAATTCGGTTTTTAATGTTGGAGAGGCTAACGAGTTTAATGACTTCATTGACGATTCAGATCTTCACGAGTACTCCTTGAAAGGGAGGAGGTTTACTTTTGTTGCAGGGAACAAATTGAGTCGCATTGATAGAATATTTGTTAGTTGGGATTTCTTTATGGATTGGCCATGTGCGGAGTATGTTGCGCTGGATAGGAATAAACCGGATCACGTACCGTTGGTGTTAAAAATCGGTACTCCTAGAAACTTTGGTCCTAAACCGTTTAGGTTTTTCAATTCTTGGCTTGGTAGAGAAGATTTTGTTACTTTGGTTAAGAAGGCGTTCGAGGATAGTTCTGTTGATGGGGCTCTCGTGGGGTCTCCGGATGCGAGGCTACTGGCCAAGTTTAAGATGATGAGGGATGTCATTTCTAGATGGGCGATAGATTGCAAAACTAAAGAAAAGGAGGAACGGGTTATTTTGGAACAAGAGTTGAAAGGGTTGGATCGTCTTTTGGAGGAACGGGATTTAATAGAAGAGGAGCAATGGTCGATGGGTGAGATTAAAAGACGATTAGGTGAGTTGGATTTTTTCGCGAGTCGGGATCTCAAGCAAAAGGCGAGGTGTAATTGGGCGACTCACGGAGATGAAAACTCGCGATACTTTCATGGTTTCATCAATAAACGTAAAGCTTCTAATTTTTTTCCGGGTTTGGACGTTAATGGGGTTTGGGAAACTAATCCGGTTCGGATAAAGAGAGAGGTGCTTCGATTTTTTTCTGGAAAGTTTAAAGAGACTATTAGTCAACGGCCTCGTTTGGTGGGTTACGGGTATTCGACATTGGCTGCCGAGGAGGCGGCTCATATGGTTGGCGAATTTTCAGTGGCTGAGATTAAGAAAGCGGTTTTCGAATGCGGTGGTGACAAAGCTCCTGGGCCGGATGGATTTAACTTTAGGTTCATTCGGTTCTTTTGGGAGTATCTTGAGAAGGACTTCGTCGCCGTGCTAGCAAATTTTCACAGTTCCAAAAGATTTTGTCCGGGTGTTGGGTCGTCTTTTGTTACGCTGATCCCGAAGATTAATAGTCCGTCCTCTTTGGGCGATTTCAGGCCGATTAGCCTTATTGGTTGTATTCTTAAGACGGTTTCGAAAGTGCTAGTGAATCGCTTGAAGTGTGTTATGAACAAGGTTGTGTCAGAGCATCAGTCGGCTTTTCTATCTGGTAGGTATATTCTTGACGGGCCGTTAGTGGCGAATGAGGTTATCGCTTGGGCTAAGAAGAGGGATAGAAGAATTTTCTTGTTTAAGATTGATTTCGACAAAGCGTATGATAATGTTAACTGGGAATTCTTGTTATCGGTTCTTGCTCAGATGGGGTTCTCTTCTGTTTGGTGTGAATGGATTCGTGGCATATTATTGGCGACCAGAGCATCGGTCCTTGTCAATGGCTCCCCTACTTTCGAGTTTGGGTGCCAAAAAGGCATCCGTCAAGGTGACCCGCTTTCCCCTTTTCTGTTTATTATTTTAATGGAAGCTTTTTCAGGTATGATGAAACAAGCGTGCGACATTGGTGCTTTTCATGGTGTTATTCTTCCTGGTGATGGTCCTCGGCTTTCTCATCTTCTCTATGCGGATGATGCTATGATTATGGGAGAGTGGTCGGGTTTTAACTTTGATAATTTGAGACGTATTCTTCGCATTTTCTATTTATGCTCGGGGTTAAAGATCAATCTTCATAAGTCGGTTTTATTCGGTGTGGGTGTTGATGATGGGGTTATTGGTAGTCAAGCGGCGAGTATGGGTTGTAAGGCGGGTAGTATTCCATTCACATACCTTGGTATTACGGTTGGTGCGAACATGAATAGGGTGGCTAATTGGGAGCCGGTTGTGTCCAAATTCAAGAAGAGACTTTCTAAATGGAAAGTTAATTCTTTATCTATCGCCGGTCGCCTTACGCTAATCAAATCGGTGTTGGATAGCCTTCCCACTTATTATTTTTCGCTATTCAAAGCTCCAAAGAAGGTGATTCTTGACTTGGAAGCCTTGATGAGGAGATTTTTATGGGGTGGTTCGGACGAGGTACGTAAGATGTCATGGGTGGCTTGGGAGATAGTTACTAAACCCATCAAACAAGGGGGTTTGGGAATTGCTCCTTTACAAATTAGCAATCAAGCGCTACTTTCTAGATGGTTGGGAAGATTCCTTAATGAACATCAAGCTATATGGCGACGGGTTGTTTGGGCCATTCACGGGTCAACAAGAGGTTGGGGTCTTGCGCCGGCTAATAATGGGGTTCCCGGGGTTTGGAAGAATTGTGTCATGTTTTGGAATAAGTTCAAGGTTGATGGCGTGGGGTTTGATAGAGTGGTCCGGGCTTCGATTGGGAATGGTAACAATGTTCGATTCTGGCTTGATTTGTGGCTTGGTCCGGAACGGTTGAAAGAAAAGTTCTCGGGTTTATTTGCTCTAGACAAATATAAACACTCTTTGGTTGTGGACCGATTGGTGGTGGAAGGGTCTTCTCGTCGTATTGTTTGGGAGTGGCTTAGAGCTCCTAGTTCTCAGCAGGAGCTGCGTGAGAAATCAGATCTGGAGCATATGCTTGATACGGTTGATTTGACGGATCACGAAGACACATGGTCGTGGGCGGTTGGAAATAGTAAAGACTTTGCTGTTTCCTCGATAAAGAATTGGATGCGCCAGGATTTGGAAGGGGCCGGGGAGGCTGACTTTCAATGGAGCGGGTGGGTTCCAAAAAAGTGTAATATTTTCATGTGGAGGGCGGTTTTGGATCGGTTGCCTACCAAGGAGGCTTTAGCGAGGAGGCATATTCCATGCGGGGATCAAAGGTGCGTGTTTTGTGATGGTGGTGGCGAAACGATTGAGCACTTGTTGACCGGTTGTATCATCTCGTCGGGAGTGTGGGAAGCTATAGCGTCGTGGTGCAAGATTCCTAGACCTTTTGTTTTTCATGTTAACGACTTGGTAGATCTTCATAAAGCGAGTGGGCTTTCGGAAACCAAGAGTTCGATTGTGCATGGCATTGTTATTATTGCCTGTTGGAGGATTTGGCGTGCTAGGAATGACAAGATTTTCTCGGGCAGGGACACAAAGATAGCGGAGATAGTTTTGGATGTTAAATCTTTTGGTTTTCTTTGGTTTAAATATAGATCCAAGCTAGGGGTAGTGGATTGGAACCAATGGTGTCGTTTTGATGTAACGTGATTGTATATGTTGTTTTGGGCTTTCGGCGTCTATCTCCGCCTTGGGGATAGGGGTCGGTGGTGTTTGTTTTAATGAAAGTCAATTTTCAAAAAAAAAATTTATATCTTCATAGAATTTTCTTTTATAATTATAAAATACGTTGATGTTCACATATCAATCATTTTACAAATTCAAATCATTTATATTTAGGTCATATGCAACACTGAAGTTACAGGAAAAAAAATATCACGTAGAGGAGGGATTTCCTTTTTCGCACTCATTAATAGTTTAGTGAGCGACGAGAGCTTGGTGGAATTCTTTTTAATTTTTACTAACTTTATTAATAATTAATTATTTTTAAACAAGTAATGAGCAGATTAAATGTTAAATTAACTATTATATATAATAAAATATTAAAAAAATATATCATTTGTTACAAGTTATTGGCTCCCCCAATGAAATGGTTCCACAACTGCCCACGGAAATATACCACACCCCACTTACAGGACCGCGATGCAGTGTTTTGTAGTCATGTAGTTGTCGATATAATGTGGTGGCACTGGATCTATCACGCTCACTTATAAAAAGTTTGTAAATTAAATGATATTTATGATGTTAGACGTCATAAATTTATACAAGAAATTTGTTTGTGTATTTATGATTTCAGACATAAAATCTTATCTGCCATGAAAATTCACAAATAAATATAAAAAAATATTATTGTCGTAATGTTATAAAAGTGTAATACATTTCACAAAAATAAAGTTACAATATAAGTATATAACAATTACCGGACGAAATCACGGATATTTAAAATAGCATCCTCTTAATCAGAGCTTTTTTTTACCGTTCAAAAAAATACACCAAAAAAAGTTGTAACAGTAAAACACGTGATTTAAGAATAAATTATGGAGATATAAATGGCAAAAGGAATGTTATTAATTATTTACAAGAAATCTAAGGCCTTGTGTAGTGGAGGCTTGATGGATTAAAATATTAATAAAGTGAGATGAGAGGCTTTATATAAAAAGAGTTTAGTGTAGGTGCTTGATGTACGAATTGTGAAAAATGTCAACTAATCTAGTGTCACGTCAGGTATGAATTATGCTAATCCGGTAATTTGTTCTGGCTCACAATAATAGCCATCGACTCAATTGGGTCAAGAATGCATTTGATCGAGTTCTGGATTCGAGTTTAACACGTACCAATCTTCAATCTAACATCGATTTCAAAAACGGGAAACTCAAACCAAATAAAACACAAAATAACAGACGTGGTGGCGGAAATGGAGATGTGTCGATGAAATGTAGCAGTTAAAAAGAGTAACCAAACAAACACATCAATGATCTGTCTTGAAAAGTACATAAATGGGAAATAACTACACTTAACGACTCGGTTTTTCCAGTTCACTACATAAAACCCCAGGAGTGTAACCAGCTGACAACAGATAGGAGCAGAAAGTTTAAAACTTCAATCCAGTGTTGACTCGCATGACGCAACTGAGTCGACTCAGATCAAATCAGCCAAGCATAATCCACACCAGTACTTGATAGCAAAATAAACCAAACCGACTAGCACAGTGATCATGAGCTGTATTCGAATGGCTGTGGTGGTTGAGGCTCGTCATCCACAGCCATGGCTGCAGTAGACCCTGATTGTGCAGTGGTGGTGGCACCTGTAGCTGTTGATGTGGGTGAGTCAGTTAGAGCCAAAACTTCTGGTTCAGTTGGGCGAAGGTCTTTCAAGAGAACAAAACCAGATGCAGCTGGTTTTATTGGTGCATATCTGCTGTCTTCTAAAAACTTGATGTATTTCTCTTGCGCGGGGACTACTCTTGCAGGGTTGGTTAAAATCTCAAATGTTGGTTCGGGTTCAGCCTTTTTCTCCTTTTCGGTAGCAGGGCCATCCACCTATTAAATGCATAGTAAAAGAGTTTACTTTTCATTTGGGAGTGCAATTTTGACCAATTAACTTAACAAACGGTTGATTTGGGTTAATATTCAACTCCTACAGGTCGAATGAGTTTAAATTAAAAAAAAACCTGGCTAAAGTTCACTGGTCATTCGGATTGTGCAAAAATTCACCCAAGTCGAGTTGAAACTTGAAAGTCACAAAAAGGTGTCAAGTTAATGCCCTTTTAATCCGACCAGTTACTCTTTTGACCGTTTAAAAAAAATACTTTTTTGACCCGACCCATTTTGGCCATCGCGAACCAAATATATGTACCTGCATCGAGTCGGCATCTTTTTCACTAGAAGCTTTCCCTTTGCCGGAACTTGATGAGTCAGCGGCACCAGACAACTTTTCAGCATTAGCTTTTTCAGCTTCCTTCTTGGTAGCTCTAGCCTTGGCTCTTGCTGATGTAGACAAAACAGCAGTTGGAAGTTTCACAGCTGATGCAGCAGTGGGCACGGTTGTTGGTCGAGGGTACTCAAACAATGACGGTTTAGCATGTGACAAAAATTCAAATTTTGGCACTTTCAAGTCATAGTTGAGCCCAATTAACGCTGTGGGAGATAAGGCTAAGCTGATGAAGTATATAAGTGGATACCAGTACCAAAACTGACTGAAAACGGCAAGCCCAATAACTGCGGTCATTTTGTCATGCTTGGTTTTGGACAGTAATTTAATTGTAACATTTCTTCCGCCAGCATCAAGAATTCCAGAAGCCAAAATAGCTCCCATTTTGCTCATTGTATCTTCATGTTTATCTAGAATGATTTTTTCCAATTGTCGTCTGTAAAAAATTTAGAGCACGTGATAAAAAGATAGTGTCAGAAGGTTATGAGTGGTTGATTCAGATTATATTTTACCTTTACCAGATCAACCATATATATAAAACCCCAAGGAACCAAAGGAAAAGCTGTTCAAAGTGTACGTTATGCATAAAACCTCGAACCATTTTAGTTTTCATTCAAAATATTATTGATACAATATTATTTCTTTTATCATGAGTTGCTTGCAAAATGTAATGTAAATAAAACAGTTTTGACAAGTACCAAACGTTACTCGTTCCAACCCATTACCCAGCCTGTCATTACATCCGATCCACGCAACATAAACAGTTTATCACAGATGAAAAGGTGGTTTGGGCCAACCCGACCTGTTTTGACTTTTGACAGCCCATTTGGCACAGCACTGCAGACATGTATGTTAAGAAAAAAAATACCTGAAGGCCCCGACACGAGAGTCACTAGCTTCACTGGTTTGGATCATGACCATGGCCATTGCAATTAGGGCCCCTTGACGAACAAAATCAGTTACATCGGATGTCAGAGGTTCTAACAAAGATATGGCTTCACTCAGCCCGGTACCAGCACATGAAATGCCTACAGCCATGGCTGCACCATACCGCACATGTGGGTTGTAGGACTCAGCCAACAGGGCCACAGTACGTGGTGTCTGCAGTAAACACGCCACAAGCGGGTCAAAATTAGGCTAGTTATATAACTATTATATCTAGAAGGTAGCTGAGCGTAATACTAATCTCTTTCTATATAGAGCCCTATGTAAGCATAGTACACACACACACAATCAATATACATTTTATTTTTCCCGGTCCAAATTGGTATCAGATAAAAAAAATTAAATACGCTTAAAAGAAAACCAAATTGTGTTATTAACACATAAAACCTCATAATCATTAAAGTAAAAAAGCTCAAGATTATTATTGAAGTAACATGGCACGGGTTAAGGTTAACTACACAAAAATAAAAACAAACTTTACATTTTCTCCTAGCAACCAACTTCAAATTAAGCACAAACTAGACACTTACTTGCCCTCTATAACCAATCTTAGAAACATAGTTGCATCTTATTACTGATTGTAGCAAATGACCTGTTGAACTCAACAGGTAGCAGATCACTTTTTGTTTATTTTCCAAACGAAATTACACATAACATCATATATGGCCCATTGGCCAGTGTCATCATTTCAACAAAAAAACATCAATATTTAGAGTTCAAAAAACATCAAAATTTAGAAATTTTTCCCACCTCAAGCATTTATTTTGCATATGTAGCATCTGATCTGGTGGATGGCAATCTATCAAAAGAAGTTGATAGGTAAAACTAGTAACATACAGAAAATCGGTTTCTTTTTTGTGCCTCATTTAGAGTTAACTGCTAAATATCCGTTTCTATTTTGTGTTGTTTCTCCTTGTAATCACTAATCATGCGTGGCCCAGATTATCTATAAGAGCTGTAAATTTTAAGCAAAAAAGTACATCAGCTCAACCATCCCAAACTAATAATGTACCCATTTAGCCACCTCTACTATAGATCCATGGACCACCACTAACAAGAAAGCAGATAACAATAGAAATAACTATAAACTAAAAGATAAACCACATGCAAACAATCAAACTAATGAACGAGGTTTAAAGAAGAGATTTAAACCTGTTCTGGGTCAGAGTACAGGACAAATCCAAGGGCTAAAACAGCAGTCCGTCTGACATCATCGCTGACATCAGATACAGCAAAGTGAAGTAACTGACGGATTGCCTTGTTATTTGCAGTTCCACTGTATGCCAATGCTAATGCATACATCCCACCATAACGTAATATGGCATCTTGATCGAGAGTCATCTGTTCAATTAGAGTGTCTGCTTCTTCTTCTCTTCCATAAACCGTGAGGGCAATACCTAATGCTAAACCCCTACAGACAAAATTTTGTATCATTAAACAGTGAAAAAATCATAATGACAGGGAGGTGGCTAAACAGGTGGGTTGAGATGGTTGGTTAATGGTTTATGTCCCCGGGTCAAGTTAATTGTAAACACTTCCATGTCCAAGTCTTATAATAAGCGTCATAAATGATTTTGGAATCCTATATTGATTTTAGATTGAATTTAGCGATCTTTATAAAAAAAATTAAAAAATCACTACATAAGCGTGGGACGATGGCTTAGAAAGAAAAAACTAGACCTGTCTAACTACATAAGAGGTGTGTGCCGAATTATGGTTTAGAAAGAAACTCAATAAAGTTGTGTTCTTCCCTGTGGCTACATAAACGTGTAGCAAATGATTTTGAATGTTCTATGCAATAAAAAGCACTTCAGGCGATTTTCGACTCATTAGACCTGTTTCCTTTTTAGCTAACCGAATCTGTTTTTTACCCATTAATAGAATATGATACCCAAATTAAATTATCCATAACAAACAGGTCAAAGTTGCCACCTCGTTAATGAGGAAAGACTTTATTTAAATTACCTTATAATTTTTTCATGCTGCGTCTCATGAGCATACACCAGCATCTCTGATGCCTTCTCACTTGCGGTCCCCATCATTAATAAACCCATGCTAATGCCTGCAGCTTCACCTGCAACAGCACTGTCAGTGTAGAGGACACTTTTTAGCTCTTCGTAAATATCTTCATCGGCGGTCCCTAAAGCCGCCAAGCCAAGGCCTAAGCAAGCACCGTGCTGAACCACCTGAACATTCATAAGAAACATGAGAACCAAACAGATCATCTTTTTTAACATTAACTCACAATGCCATGATTTATGAATTATGAATGCTCTCCGATACGTAAAATTCTGAACCAAAGTTACAAAATTAGTAAATCAGTTTGTTTCTCACGCTTCTCACTAATACTTGAATTCTCACCGTTCCTAACATGCACGCAGATTTATACATATATATACACACACGCACATATACATAGTTGTTAAATATAATATAAGGTTTAGCAGAGAAATGCATGAACCGCATATCCTCTCTCCCATTATATCTGACCATCACTGTGTACAAGTGCTTATGCAGTTCTTGTGGTTCTCAATTCCCTACTAATGGGATTCTCTACACACACATACCTACATACACATACCTGCAAATATATACACACATACATATACAGACCCTGTGAGAATCTATATTCATGAGAAGAGAACTCATTCGTTAACTTTGTGACTGGCTCACAATTTAAAGAATTAAAGCACATTAACAAAATTATAAATCAAAGTTCACAAATTTTGGATCAGTTTTCTTCTCATGAATATATAATTCCACATTTAATTATACACACACGCACGCATGTGTGAGATCCAGTAAAAAAGACTTCTTTTCTTAAAAGGTATGAGAAAAAATTGTATTAATCATGATTGGATGCATCTTGAAAATTGTTGAATATTTCTTTGAAAAATGGTAGCATCAGGCAAAAGAAGTTCTTTGCATCATATTTCCAAATTTTGATGCATAACAGTTATTAAAAGGCATAACACTGAAATCAGGTATTACATATAAAATACCATCTTTTTTTCTGATATATAAAACTTTTAGTAAAAGCAAAGCTCCACAAGGATTTGGAAGTAGTGAGAATTGAGAAAAATCGATGTGTGAAGACATTTATGATTAAAAAAATGAGACAATCACCTCCACATTGGTACTGCGTAAGCTATCCCTCAAGAACTGTTTGATGCCTTCCCCGTGGTTTGCATGAATTAGACCCAAAGCATAGAGGGCTCCACCTTCAGAATAAGGACTACCACCACCGGCCCCGCTTTGAGGAAGGTAAGGAGCCATAAGTGATCTTCCTTGCTGAAGATGGCCTCGATGAATAACACCTAGCCCAGCTGTTGCGCTGAACTTAGCCCAGTTGGTGGCTCTGCTCAGCCAATCCTAAAATTATATGCAAAGTAGAAGATAATGATAAGATTTTAAATTGCTAATAGAACTTGATAATATATAAGTAGAAAACAAAAATAGCAAAATATAACAAAATATATTTACCAGATTCTCCCTTAGAAATGTGTCCACAGTTGTTCCAGCATGCATAAGGGCATTAGCATATATTGTTGCACTGTGGCAAACGCTGTTTCTCATCTCGATTGATTGCTTTATTGTCTTGAGAATAAGTAGATCCGACCTATATAACAGACAGAATATTGTAAGAATTTTTCAACAATTAGCAATAAAAACCAAATACAAAAGAGGCAAGAAACCAAAAAAAATAAACGGAAGTGTCAATTTCAACTCATTTACTTTTGAATTGGTTAGTTGGGTTATGTTTTTATCTCTTAACATGCCAAACAGACTAGATAACAAAAATTGGCTTAAAAGAAAACAGTTCATCGTTCAAGTATTGAAACTCATATTGTGTAATTTTAGAGTCTATAAACCTCCAAAATATTTTATTCATAAAAGTATATTATATTATAATTAAAATAATTTTTTTGAAATCATGTTTGACACTAATTTAAAAATTAAAAAAATTAGGAAAAAAGTGTTTTTGAGTCAACATAATCCTACCTATATCCAAAAGACCAAAAATAACCGTTGTTATGTATTCCCAACCCATCTATCTTACCACCTACATAGAAATAGACCTAGAGAACACTACCAGGGGAAAAATAAACCAACTTATTAGGACAGTGAAGCATTGAAATAACATGATCTATACACCGGTAATTTATTAAAATGAAAAGAATGTGGACAAAATGGTGTTTCAGGTTAAGGTGGTCAATGAAACCCATACCCAAAAACAAAAATAACCTCTTTGGGGAACAACATGCCCATTTTGCCACCTCTAGAAAGAAAAGAAAGGTCTAGATAAAACCACAAAATGATAACGTTGCTCACTTGTTATGACTGTATAAAAACTGGAGAGTCAGCTGAATTGAAGTTTCTCCCGACAAAATTCCCTTCATTTTAGTCAACCTCTCAGCATAGGTGACTTCAGCTGGGTCGGATTCAGGCACTGTGGCAATAAGTGGTTGGGCTTCATCAGTCATTTGAGTGTCCTCTGACACAGATGGATTTGGCTCCGTAACTGCTGGCTGTTCAGTTTTCAACTTGGGGCTTGACAACTGATCTCTGACACGCAATAGAAAAGCTTGATGCTCATTTTCAACCAAGTCCAAAGCAATTTGAAATGCCATCATGGCATCATCCTTGTTTTCAGATCTTAAAAGTTTCTCTAGTATGCTTGCAACACCGTCAGGTTGATCAAGAAACATGAGGCACTGGCAAATGTTTAAGTAATCTGGGGATGCCAGATCTTGATAAACTTTCACAAGAAGAAGAAGTACCTACCCACATTCCACCTGGGTTAGTAAAGGTCTGTTTGCTTAATGACAAAAGGAATAAAATGACCGACAAAATTTTAAAGATCCATTGCATTCCATTGCCATGTTTGGTTAGCTTGAGAAACTGACAAAGGCATTCATATTTTTTTGCCATTCTTTCATTCAAATTATCATCAAACATGACATGTTTAGAAAAAGTATATAAATGAACGGAAAAAAACACGGACACCCCTCCCCAAGAAATGAAAATGCTTGAAATGAAACGAATCACATTCCATAAAGAGTGATCTGTCCCATTCCTATGCCATCAACAAAAATGTTCTCTTTCATTCCCTCGGAATGATCCATTCCATTCCACCTCAATTACTACAACTCAAAAACTACCTAAATTCTTCAGTGCTCGCTTTAGCTCCCCAGACACACTAAATACCTAATTATTAAATTTTTTATCATTTAATGCAAAATTATTGATCTTTCCTACAATATAAGCTTCCATAATACTGATTTAAGCAAGTTCATTTAGAGTTCTGGTCCAATTTTAGAATTTTTAGAGCATTATTAATTTCAAGTTTTGAAATTATATTTAAATCCTCGCTATTTTAGAGCTTTTGTTATTAATTAGATGATATTAAATGTTATAGCTTTTGTTTATATTAGTTGAAGAATAGTATTATTCTAATACATAATATAGCTTTTATCTTTTGTCATTTAAGTGCGCTTTTTTTCTTCAGGCCCTCAACTTTTTTGCGTCTTGTGCCTAGGCCCCAGGTGAGGCCTATGTGCCTGGAGTGTGCCTAGCGCCTTCGATAACTATGATCTCGATTTCATGTCTAAGTCTCTAAGATGTAAAAGACTGCATGATAAGTAATAAGTATATATGCCAAGTATAAAATAAGATTCATATTACCTCACGACGATATTCTCTCCTATTGACAAAAGCATGAGACACATCCATGCAATATGCCAGAGTTGCATGAACATTATCACTTTTTGTAATTGCTTCCCTAAGTTTATCCAACCTCCGGCATTCAATTGACATTCCTATTGCTTGTTGATACTTCCCATCCGTTATACACCTTCAAAAATTATTATAGAAGGAAAAGAACGAAAGTAAGTTGGACACATGCGTCACTTCAGCCAATTTTAATAGATGGTGTTAAGTAAAAATTTATTTCATTTCTATCCCTCCAAATTTCAAGTATCATATTTGCCTTTAAAAACACTAAGACTCATATTTTAAAATGCCAGAGTAAATAAAATAAAATCAGTTACTTATAACAATGTCTAACTAAATACACAAAGAGCATTATGAGTTGAGATGATTCATAGTAATAATGTTGTTTTCCAACTTGTTCATTCAGTATAAAAAGCTTATTTTCTTAAGATTATTGTGAAGTAAGTATGAATTTTAGTGCTTCGAAATAGTGAATATAATGAATAGTTTATACCTTGCACATAGCAAGAGAAAAATTATTTGGTGAGATTATTACTCACGTCTAGTGTTCTGGGAGACACGATTGACCCCCAAAAGTCGGTCAATCACTTCCTTTTGTTATTAGTTATATCCAAATACTTGCTTTGTTTTATCAGACTATGAAATTCTCGAAATAGAACAAGTAAAAGCAATTCATACTTATCAAGCATTCTCTCAACTATTGCTTCCAGCCTAGGGTCCACATCAGAGGACAAGATCTTAGACTCTGCTGCCTTTGTTTTCAGAGTTGCATACTCATCAATAGCCTTGGCTGACAAAAAAAACATACGAAAAGATTATGAGTCCACGACGCCGAAAATAAATATTTGGTACCTAACACCAATCAAAATTGCAAGCAAAAATGAGAGTATATGCAATCAAGAGCATTTCAAATAAACTTCACTTGTGAAGCAAGACTTACCAAGAAGAGTATTAACATATTCAGAATCCTCAGAAACATCAAATAAACTGCCAGCTCCAAGGGCATAAGACAATGAGTCGTTAAGCTCACTCAAGTAATAGAAAACCTACACAGAAGAAGGAATGAGCTGTTTTGACATGCTATAAACATACGAGAAACATAAATCCTGCAGGCATAAGAACTTGCCAAGGAAACACAATCACCAAAAACCAATGAAGCAAACGTCTTTAAAAACATGTACCTTTGAAACAAGTAAAGCAGCCAACTGTCTTTGATCAAACTCCTCATCTTCATATAAACTCTCTCTGGGTAAAAGAAGGCCAAAATATGTCAGTGTATCCATTAGAGTATATTTCATTCACCACAAAAGTTCAAAAGAACTATAGATACATCAATTATGTTTAAATGGAAATAAACAGAAGGCTAAAAAGAGATGAGATCAACATGAAAAGGTACATCACATGAACAGACCCATCAGGTTTAAGTTTCAGGTTCTTTTGATACAATTGTTCTACTTATACAAAAATTAAGTTTTAGTTAGGCTCTTTTTCTTAACTTACCAGTTAAATAACCATAACTGTCACTCTCCAATGCCACTTGACCTCTACCGTCTACTAGTTGCTTTATTTCAGCGAAAACATTACTTAATAGAAGTAAACTATTTCTAAATTTTACAAAGTTTATGTCCATGGGCCTCATCTACTAGCAAGATAAACTCAACCATGTGCATTTAAGCTTTATTGCGAGATCAATAATTCAATCTCAGTTTAAGCCTATTATGTATTATCTATGTAGACAATATGCCTCGAACACACTCAAGGTGATGTTCTTACTCATGCGCATGTAAAGTGAGTGCCTTGGTCCAGGTCATGTGAGGCAAGGCAAGCACCAAGGTTTAAAAGTACATAATAGAGCCTCGAGGGGTTTTCCCTTCGCCTCACGAGGCGAACCAAGGCATAAGTAAAAAATAACTTTAAAAATCATATATCTTATAAAAAATAGAATACTGACTGATATCATCATCAAATTCATCAATAACATCAAAAACACACATTAAAACGACATGGAATGTTTAAATTTGACACGAAAAACATCAAAATCAAACATCAAAATTCCCTGAGGTGCAAATTTTCTTAGCGCCTCAGGCTCAGCCCTACTGAGGCGCACATACAAAAGAACTACATGAGGCGCCACCTCATACTCATTCTTTGCGCACCTCAACCGTTTTTCAAAACTATGCTAAGCGCCTTGGTCCATTTAGGACCCAAAGCAGGCCTGAGCCGTGATCCGCCTGAACTAAACTAAAAACGGGCCTAAACCAGCCTTATGTCTCCTTGACTCCTTGTAAGCATTTCACTTGTAAGTAATTTAAAATAGCGATCAAAGGAACTGCTCCTACTGAATTCTCTAATAATAATATCAAACCTAAAGTCTAGACGGCCTCTCTTCTCTCATTCTAAAACGTTAATCAATCCCTATCCCTAATAATTATAACGCAAAAACGTTTTCAAACGTAATCCCTTCACCAACAACTAAACAATAACAATAATAATAATAATAATTACAATAACAACAACAACAACAATAATAATAATAATAATAATAATTACATGATAGGGACGCTGGTAGAGATCTCAGGCCAGAAGTGATCAACGAACGCGTTAAGGTTGGAAAGAGCGTGAAGTTTGAGAGACGGATGCGGCTCGTTAAGCATCGCCAATAGACCACCGGCAGAGCTCACCATAGTTGCTGCCATAGCTTTGATTTCTAATCAGATCACAGAGTCAATCAATGGCGATTGAGTTGTTGGATTATTATTATAAGGGAATTAGGGTTTGAGTGTTTGTAGAGTTTATTATTTTAGAAGACGAGTGAGTACGTTTTATTGTTTGGTTTCTTTGGGGAGGGGTAAGGTAAGGTGTGCTGTTAATCTTAACTCGGGTTTGTGTAGATGTTCCCCTTTTACTTTTAATTTTTACAATTTGTACCCATTAATTACAATTTTTACTCATTAGCTTTGATTTTACTAAAAAAACATGGAAAATACAACTTTTACAAGGCCTTATGTTGCATATGATATTTTGGATCTTAAAAATAAACGGTTCAAGAAGGTTCAATTGTCTGAAATGAAGTTTTAAACTCGCGGATTTATCGACATCAAGTTTGTAAAAATAACCAGTTTCTTATTGTAATTATGATATAAAAAATGAAATTCTAAACGCTTTTTGTTTGTTTATACTCTTTTTCTATGAGATGCCGATAATTCCTTGTACCATATTCCTAGCCTCTTTAAAAAAACGAATATATCTGATTCATGAGTCAGAACAAGACAATACCAATATGTGATATTTCGAATCCTCATTACTAATGGAATCAAAATGATCCCTGAATTGATCAAAAAATGCTTTCAATTGGCTAGAATCTCTTACTTGAACGGAACTAGATCGTGTGGGATCATATTGAATATTTGACGATATATTCCGTACCTTGCGAAAAAACCGATCCTTGTTTACAAACCACACATTGTCTAACCAAATCAAATTCTTTCTCGATACGAAATCCTGTTCAAACTCTCCATATCCAGTTCATCATTTGGAACCATATTACATCCAAAATCTAATAAAATAGGATAAATTGAGACAGTATTTTGTAAATATGTAATTATCTTAAATATATTAACCATTTATTTATCCGTGGATTCTTTATTCATACTCATTCAATCGAACATATTGATCCCAGTTTTTAAAATTTTGTTTCGCAATTTCAATCCAAGTTTTCAGTTTTTAATTGACCTTGGATAAAAAAAACCGAAGATTTCAATTTTCCTTGAATGGGTCATTGAAAGGTAAAGGATTTTGCGTAATAACATATAATTCCACATAATTCCAAATAAATTCATAAACGCAAATAGTTGCAAACAATATCAAACAAGTTATTTCATAATTATTTGTTTTGTTATTTCACCAACATTTAGGGTTCAAGACTCGCGTGTGTGTTATGATAATTTACCGAATTATCTTTACTTGTAGTTTCGTATATATTTAATAAACTTAGTTTATAATTAAGTTAAATATATAAAAGTTAACCAAGGTAAATAGTAAATGCTTGTAGAAAATTAACTTGAAATTATCGGGTGTCACATGAACTTTGATCCAATTCATGTGGTTCACGTCTATGTCTATATATTTTCACATCCAAAATCTAATGAAATAGGATAAATTGAGACAGTATTTTGTAAATATGTAATTATCTTGAATAGATTAACCATTTATTTATCCGTGGATTCTTTATTCATACTCATTCAATCAGACATATTGATCCCAGTTTTAAAATTTTGTTTCGCAATTTCAATCCAAGTTTTCAGTTTTTAATTGACCTTGGATAAAAAAAACCCGAAAATTTCAATTTTCCTTGAATGGGTCATTGAAAGGTAAAGGATTTTGCGTAGTAACATATAATTCCACACAATTCCAAATAAATTCATAAATGCAAATAGTTGCAAATAATATCAAACAAGTTATTTCATTATTATTTGTTTTGTTATTTCACCAACATTTAGGGTTCAAGACTCACGTATGTGTTATGATAATTTAGCGAATTATCTTTACGTGTAGTTTCGTACATATTTAATAAACTTATTTTATAATTAAGTTAAACATATAAAAGTTAACCAAGGTAAATAGTAAATGCTTGTAGAAAATTACGGGTGTCACATGAACTTTGATCCAATTCATGTGGTTCACGTCTATGTCTATATATTTTCACATGCATACCAGGATGTGATGTTTTCAACAAGTCAACTAACTCAAATTTTAAGCATAGTGTGTATTGATCCAATCATCCAACACTGTTTTGGAGAAAGCATGAAAAAAATAACATATTACGAAAATAATGTATTTATTGATATAAAGGAGAAGAGCATGTACTGAAACAGAACATGCGAAAGTAATTTTAATTGAAAGACAATCTACAATATATAAAAGACAATTGAAGTGGTAAAAGCAACCTCATTTTTGTTGACCTCATGCATCAATTCAGAGAAGACAATATTTTTGGTTGTTTTAGCAGAATTGCAGTTATCAGGTTTAATAAGTATTTTATGTGAATTCGGAGATGTAGCACGAGAAAGGGCAACATATAATTGGCCATGAGTAAATAACTAAATACTGGTTGTGGTAGATAAATACCAATTTTTTTGAGAGACTGGCCCTGGCTTTTATTTATTGTTATAGCATAACAAATTTTCAATGGAAATTGGCGTCTTGTAAACATAAATGGTAAGTCTTTACTGTTGTGCACAAATTTTATTCTAGGTATCTATACACGACGGCCTATTGAAGTACCAGTTATCACATATGCTTCTATTATTGTAGACAATAATTGTGATACTAATAGTCGTGTGCCATTGCATAGACCTAATGTTTGATTTATGTTTCGAAGTAACATAACAGGAGTGTTGACTTTCAAATTAAGCGTATGAGGAGGAATACCAGGAAAAGTTGGCTCGTTCAAGTACTCTTGTGGGTATAAAGTTTCAAATTCATCAGTGTTTTGCATATGAGGTAACATGGTATCATGACTGTTGTATTACTTCGTTTCTCGAGGAATCATATTTAAAATGATATTATTTATCTCTTCTGCAGTTTCGTTTTTTGGGCACACAATTGCCCTATTTGAGAAAGTTTCAGCACATGGATTAGCAAGTATTGAATCATCATACACAAAGCGGATGAGAGATTGGAGAGTGTCTTCAGCAGGACCAATTTGAAATTGTGATGGTATGTCAATAATTGTTGTGTCTGCTGGATCTTCTATATCTGACTCTCCTATGATACCATCACCAATAGAAAGTAACCATGAAGCGAAATCTTTTGAGGCCTGTGTAGAGGCTGTGTTATCTGTTAAATCCTTTAGCCGCATGTTTTCAGACAATGCGTGAAGTTCAAAAAATGGCCATAAGTAGGACTTTGGTAATGTTTAGTCGATAACCTCGGAACGTGTACTTCGAGGTTTTACTGGCAATGTTTGACGAAAGTCGCCTCCAAGAAGTATTCACTTGCCCCCAAATACACGTGTATCGTCTTCAATAATGTCTTGCAAAGTTCTATCCAGACATTCAAGACATCGCGATCACTCATTGGAGTTTCATCCCATATTATAAGTGCAGTTTGTTTAAGGAGGTCAGCCAATTGAGTTTTTTTTAATATGGCAGGTAGACTTGTCAGTTAAATCTATAGGTATCTTAAACCTTGAATGTGCGGTCCTACCTGATGGTAATAAGAGAGATGCAATCCCGGAGGCCGCAACCGCTAACACTATTTCTCCAATGGATATAAATAATAAAGATATTATTGTCGTCCACAAGAAAGTCTTTCCGGTTCCACCATGGCCTTAAATGAAAAATAATGCCTTTGACTTAGTGGAATGTGAACGTATATCATCAGCCATTTTCTTCCATTCAGATTCCCATAAGGCCAAAGGTTGACTTACTTCGCAGAAAAGAAGCATATGGAAGAATAGAGACCGTAATTCGGAAGATGTGGCCCAAGTAGAAGCCTCAGCGAATGCTGTTTTCCATTCTCTATCGTCACCTGTTAAACCTAATGCATCACACGCTACACGAAAGGTTGTGTGGGTTAACCTTGAGACAGTACGTATGTCAGCAAAGGACCTACAACCCTTTTGATGGAAAAGAAGCATGCGTAAATCCAACATATGCAAGACGGCCAATTGCACCAGTTCCTATTTGAGCTCTTTCAATCCAACATTTTGCAGAGACATCCCAACGATATCTAGAGGGATAGTTAGTATAAGTAAGATCCCGTCCATTTGGATCAGCATTATTGGTAGACAACCACTCGGTTAAAGTCGTTTTTCCAAATGATGGATTGTCAATAATAGATTGAAGTTTGCGGTTATCTTTAAAAGTTACATTTTGCATGTTTTCTAACTGAACTGAAAGGATCTGAACAGCGGGATGTCTTTCTTGAATAGGGAAATTCAAAATTCTCCATGATGCCTCATGCAGGCAGATAAACCTTCCATCCAAAAAATTCATGACTTCATCGATTATAGGAGGCGCACCTGTTAATGTTGAGGCAGAATCTCGATCAGCTTTGCATAGTGCAAATCTAACACGGTCTGCCCCCTTTGACGGCTGCACAATCGTTTGTTATAATGAACGACGTAACCATTATCAATTTGAATGCCATTTTTTAATTTGTGATACTGGTTTTGAAGCCTTTTGTAATGAACATAACCATCTTTATCAAATTGGGTAGTAGCCTCAAAATTCTTTGGAAACCGCTTTGAACATTTCCCTTCACTTATGCAAGGACAATAAGGATTCAATCATCCACAAGGGCCGTGAATCATGCACTCTGTAATAGTTTTATACAAAGCAGCTTCTGTACAAGGATTAGAAAGCTGAGCTGCGACATATAAGTCAATGTCAGCAGGATCCTGTATTTTATACCGAGATGTAACCCATATGAGGGTATGGCAATGCGGTAGTCCTCTTTTCTGAAACTCAATGGTATATAAGTCTGCAAAAAAACGGTACGAAAAAATGTTATGTAACAAATTGTTAGAGAAGTAAGTAAAGGTAAGAGGATTGTAGGAAGAATGATAACATGCGGCTACATCACCAAACGTCTTATCCTCTTTGATAAATTTGACAAATTCGATAACCTTCATCTGGAACACGCGGCATATGATATATGGTCGATCTTCCGCGTGCGAACAATTTACTTTTTTAAGATGCCTAGCAATTTCTGGCCACTTAACGTTACATGTAAACGTGATAAAGTATTGTGGGTTGTCATGGACTCTACAAATTGCAAGTGCATCCTGATAGTGTTTATACATATATCGTGTACCTCCCACGAATGGTGAAGGCAGAAAAATTCTTTTACCTATTGACCGAGAATCTGTATCTCCTCTTGATAGAGCATCATACATGCCAGCAACATACTCAGAGCGTAACGAATTCTGGTTTGCATTTATATAATCCAAGCGGTCCTGTTCTACACAAGTGTATGCATCAACTAAGTACTGCTGGAAAAGCCTACCACCTCTTAACAGAAGAGAGTATATGCCATAACGATCATGAATTTGATAGTTGTAGTACATGTTAACTGTCAGCTTTTTATCTTTTGAGGCATGTGGAAGACGTCAAAGAAGTTGAGGAGACCAGCCTTGCTCTCCAAAAGGGAAAAGCAGAGGATACTGCAATGGCATATAAGACGGGTGGAGTTTGCTTACTCTTTGTGGTGTACCTTCCTTTGTACGAAGAATGATATCATATATGCTGGCATTCGAGTCATCACCGTGCACAATATCACCTAATGTACCAGCAGCAGGTGCGTTGTATCTTCTGTCTGTAACATTGTTGTAAAGTCGTATGCTGAAGTTGGGGCCATCATGTATATCGTACAAGTCAAAAGCATTTTCGAAGACTCGAACATATTCATTTGTAGAGTTCAAAGTGTCACTAAGACAGGTTATGACATCGGGAGAAATGATGTGGTTATCTAGTCCACCGAAAAATCTAAGTCTGTTGGCTATCTCATTCTGTGTATCATAAATATACATCGGTAAAAAACGTGGGTTTTCATTTGGAGAAGGGCATAGAGAGCCAATCCAATGTGAAACCTGACCCGACATGTAACATTCGTATTTTTCGTTTTTACCATTCTAGTCCTTGTATTCTTGTAACTTATCACTCTATACCCTTGTAAACCCGAGCTTATGATCAATGGAAAAGTATTTTTATCAATTGCATTTAATCTTAATATATTTCATATATTCTATAAATTCTACGTGACGCAAACTTTTTGTAACGTCGCGTGATTTTTAATTTCCTTGTATTTTAATTCCTATATTTTACAAATTCCAAGTTCGCCTTTATTCGCTTCTTTTATGTTACTTCTACCAATTCATGACGAGTCGTCATTATAATTTATCCTAGTCAATTTAGGCGTCATAACAAGAAACTCATTTAGTTAAGATCTTAATGTATAATTATTTCTTTTAATAAAACATATATACATATGTTAATAATATGTTAAGTTTGAAAAAAAAAAAAAATAAACAAAACAAAAAGAAAAACGTGACTTTAATATCTAGTCACTTTGACTTGTATTAACAACAACAACAAACGACACAATTTGTTGTGTTCGTTTCCTTTTTATTTTTTTGTTGAACTCGATAACAGTAGCCTTACAACAAATGACCAGCCCTTAATCACCAAGTTAATCCCCATTTAATCTCTTCCTAACCACCCCATTAACTCTATTTAATACCCAACCACCTTAACCCACTTATAAATACAACCCCTCCCCACTCCTTCATCCTTTGTTCATCTCTAAAATTCTCTCTAAAACTCTCTAATCTTCAAGTTTTCAAGCCAAACTTCCTGTTTTGCATCAGTAAGTTTCTTGGCTTAAAACTTCAACTTTCATTCTATTTTTCTTCTTCTTTTATACTCAAAACTCCTTGGAGAAACCTCTAGGATCTACCCCTTGCTTATCTACATAAATGTGATTAGGGTAGAGCACCTAAAAGAGGTCTCAAAGGTGTTTATTTTTCTGATTTGTTTTTATGTTCTAAGTTGTTTAATGTAAAGGGACCAACCAAGTCCACTAACAATCTAATGTTAGATGGATTTGTGCTATGGTATTGGTTATACTATGTATTATTATAAATTTACTTTCAATCTTCTATCTTATTATCCTATCAATAATCCTTGGAAGGTTTGTGGTTACACCCTACCTTACCAACTCTCTTGACCCTTCTTGTGCTATGGATTTATCCACACTAGAAAGGGGAAATCCCGTGTCCAAAACCCACGTTTATTCCATAAGCGAAGTGGTTATGACATGAACCTATCAAATGGATTCACATTCCTAACCTTATACCATCCGAATCATCTATGATGATTTTGTGCTTGGTCTAACTTAATCTCATGACCATCCGGATTGCCCTAAAGGCAATTTGTGCTTGGTTAGCCTAAAAGGCTTGCATGACTCTCGTGAATCTATAATCTAAAACTCGAACCTAAAACTCTAATTCTTAATTCTAGTTAATCGGAGCTAAAGCTTAAACTACCAAGACTTATCTTTGGAACTATATCAAGACGCACCCAAAGGTGAGTTCATACTTGTCCCCCTTTTTATTTTTATTCTTTGGGGCTCAACATGTATCACTATTAAAAACTTAAACAATTTCATACTCTTAAACTATCATGCTCAATCTATTAAACATACTTATATGCTATTTGCCATGCTTACGATTCTTGATACTTAGCCATAATTCATTAACTATTATTAGCCCACTTAACATGTATAGCGCTATAGGAGTAGCACCCCGCCCCCTTTATGGGTCATTGTTAAGAAAGAAACGGACCTAGCATGAATATGTTAGGTATATGCAGTGGTACTCGCGGGTTTGAGTTATGTTCTTTGTATGGTTTGTATGTGCAATGCTATAGTATGAGATTCGAGTAAATCATTCTAATTATTACGTATGTAAACCAAAACTAGTATGCTCACCAATGCTTTATGTGTTGATGGATATTTTATACATGTTGCAGGAAATGTTTGATGCAGGATATTCAAGTAATCTACTTAGGATTGGACTAGAAACACACGCTAGTTTAAATTCTATAATTTGATGTTGTACTTCCATTCTATGAAACAATTTGTATTTTGTTATCTTTTAGACAATGATTACGCTATGAATGAAATTTCATCTTTAAATTATATTGTCACGAATTCTAGTGTCATGAAGTCTTTGAACAATCTATCCCAAGTCTCGCCCCGATGTATTCCGCCATCGGTTGGGGTGTGACAGATTGGTATCAGAGCCATGACTATAGGGAATTAGGAAAAATTGCCATGTTTGACCTAGACTATAGTTAGGAACCTTTTTGACCATTCCTTTTATCATGCTTAAAATACTTGTTCTCCATATCTTGCTTCTACTCTATTCTCTTTGACTTTAAAAATTACCTTCCTATTTGTGGATTACTCTACACTCGAAGACGCTCGTATAACACAAACGAAAGGAAATCACCGAAATAGGCGTGAAACCCTCACTTTGGTGATAACTTTCAATCCGCGTAAAATCTTTGTGTTTTGAAACTACACCAAGATAGGAGTGATATCCTCACCTTGGTGGAAATTTTCACAATTCTCGTTCTAGTGGACACTTACCAATTGAAGGTTGGAATTAATTTTCTTACCACATTGGACAAAGTGTACAAACCACACTCAAAGAAACGACCTCGCTAAGATAGGAGTGAAATCCACAACTTAGCGACTAGTTTCAATCCTTGATATATTTTTTTTTTAATCTCGCTAAAGTCTCAAATTTACTAATGACAAGAAACATGTAGTAACTAGAAGGGTGAATACCGTTAACCGCAGGTTCGGGGAGAGTATTTCCACCTATTAGGCCAAAGCATGTTTTCAAACTCAAAGGTAAATTCGAACCACTTTGGTTAGTCTTAGTTCCGTTCCGGAACACTCCAATTGCTTGCTTAAAACAAGCCTCTCCTTTTATGTTAATATTATTTTCAATGTTGTTTTCATGCTATGTTTTCACTACATATATTCGATTTACTTTTTTTTTTATTTTTTTTTCTACTCGCATACAATCTCAAGACTCGCATTTCAAGCCACTCTAGCGATCTCCAAACGATACTAATAATCGAAAAACCAACATGAATCGAAACTTCCTTATGATTAACTATGTGCTCTATACTTGCTTATACATACGTGTTATGCTATTTTAACAATGTGAAACTTGCGTCCTATACGTGAAACTAGAACTTGCATACTAAATCTATGAGAACAACTTGAGCTTATGTATTTTGTTTATCTAAATTTGCATCAATTTCACCGATCTAATCTTACCCGCAAGCTTTTCATTGTTAACCAAAATTCTAGTAACTTATTTCCTAAATTCAAAAGTCGCTTTGTTTAAAAATGTTTATACAAATCTTATCATGTATGATTCTCGTAGATGTCTTCCCGTCTCAACAGCATCGACCTCAACCAACTGGCGAGCCTTATTGCCCAAGAATTAGTCAAGATTCTCCCTAACCTAGAGACGCCAACAAACCCAATTCCAAACCCCGGCGATACCATCCAAGTCAGCACAAACCATGTAGATACTAAACCTACTACCCATACCCCTACCAAACAAACGAAAAAAGGGTAACCGAAAACGCAAAAACCTCAAACGAAACCACACTTCGACAACTCCTAAGACACCGAATCCCAACAAAAAGCAGTATCGTGGAACCTTTCCGCTATGCGACAGTTGTAAATATCACCATCCCACTCACACACAATGTCGTATATGCGCCAACTGTAGTGCATATGGTCATTTAGCCAAAACATGTCGCTACACCACTAAACCACGACCCGAACAACCTACTAGTACCACCTCATTCACTAAAAACAATGGATGGCTACGCTCCGAGTGCAACGACCCAACCCATGAATGCAACCAATGCCCAAGACTTGGCTTGGTGATCTACGATGCTGGAAAACCCACTCACCACACTAAAGAAGATTGATTTTTTTTTCTTTTTTTTTTTTATAAAAAAAAATGAGAATTTCCTTATGTAATGTTTTCAAGAAATTATTCAGATGTGAAATTTCCTTTTATTAATTATGAAATATCATCGTTATCTTAGGTTACAATCATAATTTATCGACAAAATTCTAACATCGCAAAACCCTTTTCTCCTCGCGTACAACCTTTTTCAAATTTTTGAACAAAATTCTTCCTACTATTCCTAAGAGGATGCCTATTTTTCTATAAAATCCTCACTTTCAACCTTCAAACCACTAACAAATGTGTGTTAAGTCAGTATGACAAACGAGATTTTAAATGGTAAAAGTGTTAATTAAAATAAATTTTCTTTAGCAAACAAGACTTGTGAGCAAAATCAAATAACCTGCTTTTTTTTATAATCCCAAAACTTTTTCTCTTGAAATCGTACCACGAGTCAAAATAATCATCAACGCCAAACTAAAATTGTTGATAAACTATTTTCCTCGCTTAATAAAATGGATTTTTTATAAATCAAACGACCATCTTCGATAAAACTTTTACACTAAATTTTCCCTACTTCAATTAAATCCATTTTTCTTTAACGTCCAACGGACTAAATTCTTCTACCATCAAACTTGACCCTTAACCTTGAAAGGCTAAAATCGCTCGCATACCCATAAACTAAATTTGTAATGAACTCGAATTTTTTGTTACTCTTAGTCAAAACATTTTTTTCACGCGTGAACGTTTTCATTAAGAATCAAATTGCCCATACTTTTGCTTGATTTAATACATCTGAACGTAACCACATATGCACAAGTCTACACCATTATGTCATGAACCCATACACCCACGCCAAAAACGCGTGCGGTTAAAAAAAAAACCTTACTTAATGCCTTTTTCACATTATGTGTTTGCATGTCACGTTGCTTGCTATGTTTACAACATTAAAACTGTTTAAATGTCTTAGTTTCATTTCTTTCCCTTGGTGTGTAAGTATTTGTGTTCACTAGCGACCCACACATGACGACGGCAAAATTATTTGGACCATACGACAACTAGACTAATTACGGGTGCACACGTAATTACGATAATTGGCTGCATGGAAAACATAACGAGCCCTAGTGTGTGTAATCTAACATGACTCGAATAATAACGCGGATGGAGTATGATAACGACATGGTACGCCCTACAACGTAAATGTCCTGTCATGCTACCAAAAGTAGAGTTCTTCGCGCCATGAGAAGTTGGGTTTCGAATTAAAATTTTAATCAACACGTACATTATTTGTTTTTGGTAATACCACTTAAATTGTAGTTCACTAGTCTAAATATGTTTGTATCACTTATCCCTTAGGCATACCATAACTTTGTTTGAACCACACTCTTTACTATGTAACATCATCCATGCTATGAATAATCTATGCTTGCAATCTATATCAAACTCCACTCTTTCCTCAAGTGTTCCTTGCTTAATCATCAATCCTTCGTTTTCAAAAGTCGTTTTGTAAGGCCCGTAAACTTTGGCCTGATGCTCTAAAAGCTCTTATACAACTAAAACAAGATTTTCTCTCACTATCTCATACCTCCTTGACTAACTATATGCCGGATTTCCAAAACTAAATAACAACTACTTATTTCGCCAAAATATTGTTTCCATATAGTCCAATTTCTCGTTTACTTAATCCCCTCTACAAGTTTTCTAACTAAAAGTTTCGACCTCGTGCAAACCAAATAACTAGTACTAACTACTACTCATTCCCACATCTAGTCACTCATTATACTCATGTTTTTACTATTACACCCACTTACCCAAGACACTTATTCTGTAAGCCAACAATTTCTACTAATTCATATATGATATACCGTATAACTACCTATTTTACCAAAATTTCTATATAATGTATGATATACTTAACTACTTTCAATTTTCACTATTTTGCACGTACAAGTATCTATTTTCCCAAAGATTTCTATATGTTATACAAATATACTTACTTACCTTCACAAGGTTTTCGTTTTTTCATATGGTATACTTACTATTGCTACTTCATATACACTATAAAGATGCTTATTTTCCAAAAACTTTTTATTATTTCATGTATATATTATACTACATATTTACTTTTCTTCAAAACTGCTGCGTATACAAACCTATTTATACATACCCCTTATTTCACTATTTACAAAATGCTTACGTCGGTTAAGTTCTCAAATTTCTACCTATGACATTGGGTTAAAATTCTAAAAGTACTTCTCTTACGAACATAATTATCGCACAGTGACTAGATACCGTATTCGCTTTAAACATAATAAACTAACAAGCTTTGTTCTCATATCAAACCACATACCTATTTTTCAAAACGCTGACTTTTAATTAAATTTCGAGACGAAATTTCCTAAAGTAGGGGAGACTGTAACATTCGTATTTTTCGTTTTTACCATTCTAGTCCTTGTATTCTTGTAACTTGTCACTCTATACCCTTGTAAACCCGAGCTTATGATCAATGGAAAAGTATTTTTATCAATTGCATTTAATCTTAATCTATTTCATATATTCTATAAATTCTACGTGACGCAAACTTTTTGTAACGTCGCGTGATTTTTAATTTCCTTGTATTTTAATTCCTATATTTTACAAATTCCAAGTTCGCCTTTATTCGCTTCTTTTATGTTACTTCTACCAATTCATGACGAGTCGTCATTATAATTTATCCTAGTCAATTTAGGCGTCATAACAAGAAACTCTTTTAGTTAAGATCTTAATGTATAATTATTTCTTTTAATAAAACATATATACATATGTTAATAATATGTTAAGTTTGAAAAAAAAAAAAATAAACAAAACAAAAAGAAAAACGTGACTTTAATATCTAGTCACTTTGACTTGTATTAACAACAACAACAAACGACACAATTTGTTGTGTTCGTTTCCTTTTTATTTTTTTGTTGAACTCGATAACAGTAGCCTTACAACAAATGACCAGCCCTTAATCACCAAGTTAATCCCCATTTAATCTCTTCCTAACCACCCTAACTCTATTTAATACCCAACCACCTTAACCCACTTATAAATACAACCCCTCCCCACTCCTTCATCCTTTGTTCATCTCTAAAATTCTCTCTAAAACTCTCTAATCTTCAAGTTTTCAAGCCAAACTTCCTGTTTTGCATCAGTAAGTTTCTTGGCTTAAAACTTCAACTTTCATTATATTTTTCTTCTTCTTTTATACTCAAAACTCCTTGGAGAAACCTCTAGGATCTACCCCTTGCTTATCTACATAAATGTGATTAGGGTAGAGCACCTAAAAGAGGTCTCAAAGGTGTTTATTTTTCTGATTTGTTTTTATGTTCTAAGTTGTTTAATGTAAAGGGACCAACCAAGTCCACTAACAATCTAATGTTAGATGGATTTGTGCTATGGTATTGGTTATACTATGTATTATTATAAATTTACTTTCAATCTTCTATCTTATTATCCTATCAATAATCCTTGGAAGGTTTGTGGTTACACCCTACCTTACCAACTCTCTTGACCCTTCTTGTGCTATGGATTTATCCACACTAGAAAGGGGAAATCCCGTGTCCAAAACCCACGTTTATTCCATAAGCGAAGTGGTTATGACATGAACCTATCAAATGGATTCACATTCCTAACCTTATACCATCCGAATCATCTATGATGATTTTGTGCTTGGTCTAACTTAATCTCATGACCATCCGGATTGCCCTAAAGGCAATTTGTGCTTGGTTAGCCTAAAAGGCTTGATGACTCTCGTGAATCTATAATCTAAAACTCGAACCTAAAACTCTAATTCTTAATTCTAGTTAATCGGAGCTAAAGCTTAAACTACCAAGACTTATCTTTGGAACTATATCAAGACGCACCCAAAGGTGAGTTCATACTTGTCCCCCTTTTTATTTTTATTCTTTGGGGCTCAACATGTATCACTATTAAAAACTTAAACAATTTCATACTCTTAAACTATCATGCTCAATCTATTAAACATACTTATATGCTATTTGCCATGCTTACGATTCTTGATACTTAGCCATAATTCATTAACTATTATTAGCCCACTTAACATGTATAGCGCTATAAGAGTAGCACCCCGCCCCCTTTATGGGTCATCGTTAAGAAAGAAACGGACCTAGCATGAATATGTTAGGTATATGCAGTGGTACTCGCGGGTTTGAGTTATGTTCTTTGTATGGTTTGTATGTGCAATGCTATAGTATGAGATTCGAGTAAATCATTCTAATTATTACGTATGTAAACCAAAACTAGTATGCTCACCAATGCTTTATGTGTTGACGGATATTTTATACATGTTGCAGGAAATGTTTGATGCAGGATATTCAAGTAATCTACTTAGGATTGGACTAGAAACACACGCTAGTTTAAATTCTATAATTTGATGTTGTACTTCCATTCTATGAAACAATTTGTATTTTGTTATCTTTTAGACAATGATTACGCTATGAATGAAATTTCATCTTTAAATTATATTGTCACGAATTCTAGTGTCATGAAGTCTTTGAACAATCTATCCCAAGTCTCGCCCCAATGTATTCCGCCATCGGTTGGGGTGTGACACGACACCTTAAAAACATAGGGTCCACGACCGTCGTTAATGCTTCATCAATCTTAGCACCAAAAGAAGTCATGGCGAACATGCAGTTGTAAACTCTAATTTTCTCCATGAAAATAGGATCATCAAATAGTTGTCTAATAACTGCAGGTGGCTGAATAGGCAAGGGCAGTGCGACGGTTCCTGGTTTGCAACATTGGTTATATACTGGATGATTAACACGTTAAGCATAAATAACCCTTTCAGCAAACCAGAACATAACACTAAAATATTCGCAAACGTAAGCACAGTCGCCACAATCAAAATAAGGAGGAAGCGCCTGAGATGATGCTAGTGTTGCTGATACTGCAGGTTGAGTACGGTGGCGAGAGCCAGTTGATGACTCACCAACCTCGTAAGAAGTATACATCCTTGGGCGCTTACCAGAGGGTCCTATTGGATTCATCTTCGTACAAACACCATAGAAAGTTATGAAAGTTGCAGCAGAGAAACACATACATATAAAAAAAAGCGAAGGAAACGAAAATAGATGAGGCGGCTACCACTTCCTGTACAGTTTACATACACCTAATCGTTTAGACACGCCTAATCGTTTGGACACACATACACATGATTTTCTATTCCACGTTTCTCTTAGCGAAAAGGTATTAATTAACGTTGATTCATGTGATTATAGATAGTTTATATACAGGTATATGCGTATAAATATGGCAGAAGATGCAAACCTTAAAACATTAGGCGGCAGAGGAGCTGCCCTGTTTGCGAGGGGGCACGGAGGCAAGCGAAAGGTCTTCCTCCCTTCAATTGACTTGGAGCGGAGGTGAAAGAAGAAGAACGTCCGGTGATGTTGGCCGTTTTTTTTGCGGTGCAGATGTGTAGGTCGGAACGGAAACGCATGCGCATCAATTTAGCTACCGTCGAACAGGAAAGCGAAGGGGTCAAGATGGGGTTTCCATGGACCTGTGGTTCAGATGTTTGGAGACTAAAGTGAAAGAACAAAAGGCTGTGATGGTTGTGATAATGGTGAACAGTGTTGGCGGTGGATAGAAAGTCTTGGAAGCTGAGATGAGAGAAAGGGGGAGTAGAAGGTTGACAACGTTGGTGCAACAATACAGAGGGTTCAAGAAGTTGGTGGGCCAAATAGAAAAGAAAAGAAGAGCATTATTGTGCCGACATTTATCAATTAGTATATAGAGTAATAAAGTGGGTTGTTCACAAAAAAAATGAGAAAAAAACTACTTAAATGTGTGCATTGGATAATATCTCTTAATTTAACAAAGCTTTATAGTCAGACCATACGGAGTGGAAGGGGGGAAATAGGGGCGTGATGTGTCATGTGGCACATGTGGGGACCATAAAAGATATAAATATATGAATGGTTCAGTTTTGGTTTGTTAATTTTGGTTAACTTAGGGTACAAAAAAACCGATATTAGGTTAACTCATGTTAACTCTATTTTTAGTTAATTTTTTGTTTGGTTTTGTCTTTTTTTGTTAGATTTCAGTTGAGGGTTCAACTATTGTTCACCCCTAGATATTGTTAATCACGTAAAAAATCAATTTGTATCATGATCATACATATTAAAGACTTTCAACCTTTAAGTAAACTAAGAGACAAGTTACCATCACCAATTCCCTATGAGGTAAATTCTTAGCGAACACCAACACCAAAACCTCGTTTTCTACCAACAGTAACAATTAGATTCTCAATACCTATAATTAAATACTCCAATCATCACGTTATTCTCACTATTACCAATGACATAACGAACAAGAACGAATAAGCAAATCAAATACTATCGCTACCTTTAAACCGCTTTCAATCTACAGAGAATGTGCGTCTGTTTGGTGGTAATGGATACAATAGTTTGCCTTAGATTTATAAGTAAAGCTTGAGACGCCGCATTTAAAATGTTGTAACTTATTGTAAATTGCATAAATGATGTTGAGGTTCATCCAAACAAAGTCAAGCAACGGATATTACTAATCACATAACATATCAATTTTTAGTCAACTTCGGTTAAAGGTTTAGTTATTTTTCACACCTAGATATTGTTAATCATAACATATCAATATTTTTATTTAAAAAAATTACTATACTATACTCAAATTATAAACAATAAAATACCGTTTTTTTTTGTGATATAGTTTTGTTTAAAAGTATTGACGTATGAAAAAATTTATGGTCATTTGCGATTCGTAAAGTTAGTTGGCTTAAAATAAGGGGAAAATATGTAACTGTTATTTAAATAAACAAAAGTTAACTCTTAACTTTTGAGTATCTAAGAATGCCCCTATCAAATAGTTTATATATAGTATAGATATCCAGGGGTGAGCAATAATTGAGCATTTAAGCGAAACAAAAGCAAATAACATAAAATTTGAACCCAAAACAATCGTAAACTAAATTAACCAAAAACCGAATTAACTTAAAATCGGTTATTGTTTTTGTGCACTAAGTTCACCAAAATCAACCAAACTGAAACAAAACCATTCATATATTTTTAGCTTTTATATCTCTATTTCATGTATTTATACCTCCATTTCATGTACTTCTAGGCAAACAAATATTAGCCAAAGTTTGATTTTTGTGATTAACAAAAATTAACTAAACCGGACTAAAAACCGATAATCTAACCATATAAACCGAACCAAGTAACCAATTGTTTATTAAGATTGATTAACTGATAACTTTGGTTTTAGTTCCGGTTGAGGTTAATAATCGAACTGAACCGAACCATATACACCCTTAGAAGTGTCTGTGTTCCCCGCTGCATCGCGCGGGCACCCTACTAGTACTTCCTAATTAGGAGGTGTATGATTCCTAAATACCTTTGAAAAAATATAGCTTTTAAAAATTATCACTTTTCATATTTTTAATAAAAAGATTTCTTTTGAATACCTCTTTTTTAGTCAAGATTTTATTTTTAATAGCCGGAAAAGCCTATCCGAATAATAAATGTTCGGTTTGGTTTTAACTAAAACCGAATTGCTACTTTTGGTGTTTGGTTTTGTTTTTGGTTCCACTCTTTTTTTATTTGGTTTATTCGGTCGGATAATTGGATAAACCAGTTAGCTAACTAAATATTAAATAATAATAATAATATTTAATAAACTTTATAAAATTTTTCTCTATCAAATTTATAAGCTCTAGTATTTATATATATTCTAATTAGCAAATGTTTTTGTTGTAACGTGTGCATTATAGGTTGTACGGTGGTTTTATATTTATATTATTCTCTGCTTCATGGTTTGTACATATGCTTAATCTGTTTGTACGTGTCTCACACCTTCTTCTCTTTTTTTTCCTTTCTTCTTTCTTTCTCTAGACCCTTCGTTTCTTCTCTTCATTCTCTCTCTCACTTTCTCTCTACATACACGTTACACCACCACAACAAAATTCCATTTCAACCCAAACAACAATCACAAAAAACTCCTTACAGATCTACTTATGGAACAACTTATCTGCTATGCTTCCATCTTCTTCCTTTAATATTAACAATATTAATCCCAATCAATCCAATCCCATCCTTTTCTTCATCCAATCCTAATCCATGTCTGTCGAAAGATCATATACTCACACACACAAACAAACACACTCACACTCTTTCTTTATCTCTCTCACCCCCTACTGATAAGTTTACAAAGAGAGATAAGTGACGACAGACAGAGACGATGGAGCTGGGCAGAGATACGGCTGCGGCGGTGCCGACTTCGTCTTTGCTCGGTCTTTGTTTCAGTTGACTGCAGAGTGTACGGACGATGACGTCAGGTGAGATTTTTATTATAATTTGATTTCCCTAAACTTAATCGATGTGTTTTTCTTTAATTTGCTTAGTGCGGAGTATATGAATGATGATGTCATGTGAGGTTTTGATTTCCGTTAGTTAATCGATGTCTTTTTTGTTAAGTTGTTGAGCGTTAATTGTATCTATAGGCAATATGAAGCGTATGTTCGTATGCTGATTGCTGAGTTGTTGAAATTTTTGTGAATATAATTGTTTTGGTTCATTCATGATTTAACAGTTCAACTGCTGTTAGTTTATAATCGAAGTGTTTTTGTTAAGCTTTTCAGTGTTGATTGTATATATAGGACCGGGTTATCATCAAACGAGGTAAGTCAACAATCCCTTTCTCCCTTGATAATAGCTTATGATGGTTGTGGTGATGGGTTACTACTGAAGTGACAGAGGCGATGGTGGTGGCTGATGTTATTATTGGTGGTGGGATGGCGCAAAGATCAGGATCCCGACGGTCGTACTGGACGGCGAAGTTAGGCAGAGACACGGTGGCGGCTTCGGCCGCGTCGTCGTCACCAGGTTATCATCAAACAGAGGTAATTCAATAACCCTTTTCTCCCTTGATAATAGCTTATGATGGTTGTGGTGATGGGTTACTACTGAAGTGACAAAGGCGATAATCCTGACGGTGGTACTGGACAGAAACGGTATACGCATTTTAAAACAATGTTCGTCGATAATACATGTTAAAAGACATTCATTATTATTTTTGTAATCATGTAAGCGGGTCATAAGTTTACTCCCTTGGAGATTAAGGACTTTGTGACTTTACTGACGATATAAAAAATCAAGCCTGATTATAAGCAAAAACACATTAGCCATATCCCCCCCGCCGCCAGGGGCGAAGTATACTTGGGGCCAAGGGTGGCCCTGGCCCCCCTGTTTTTTGGCGCAGTAGTGGAAATTTGCGATTTTCATAGGTAAATTGAGTCCGGGTTGAGTCCGGCCCCCGCCGATTTCCATTACCGATCGAAAAAAATTGAGTTCGACCCCCGCCGATTCCGAAACCAAGCTTCGCCACTGCCCGCCGCAACGCGCGGGGGTCGCAATCTAGTTATATCTAAAGCCTAACTTAATATAAAGCCCACTCATCAAATGTTGGTCAAATAGTCAAAATACATGTGTCACCTGAGTTAGAGAAAGATTCAAAGTTTGAAGTTTATTTATATTTTGTGGCAATGGCGAAGACTTGTTGACTATTTCTAATCTATACTACATTATAAAGGGGGAGACATTGGCAAAATATGTCCAAATTGTCAAAGTTAAGATGACATTTGAAAAGACATATGCTTTAAACCTATAATCTCATATAAATCTTTCCCATATTACCCCTTGATGCATTGTTACTTGTATATTCATTGCCTTCACTCTTCACATATCATTTTACATGAATTTTAAGATGACATGGGAAAAGTCTCATGCTTAAAACCCAAATGTTATGTAATTTTTTTCCTTTTCTACCCTCAATGCAAAACATAATTGTACATATTCTTTTATCATAACCTTCAATTACCATTAATCTTTATCTATAATATCTTTATGTCTATGTTTGTACCACAAAAAACTACACGATTTCACCTCCGCGATTATATCCACCACAATTTCATGTTTATTTAGAAAGATAGTTTTCGGTCGTAGTATAGACGGACTTGTGCCATATGACCACACATCATGTTTTAAGAAAAATGTTTTTAAAGTGGAATTACTATATACGGTGTATTAAAAAATATTAACATCTTTCACATAAACAATGCATTTACTTACATACTTTGTTGGTTTTGAAAATTTATGTAAATTTTTACTACTTTTCTTCCCTAAATGCCCTAGAAGATAATTAACTTTTATATGAAAATGGAACTCACTCAAACTAAATAAACCCACGGGATATAAATATTTTTGAACAAATTTCATACAATGGCGATGAAATATAATAATTTATGTTACCACAATGAATAATCTTATCTCAGCTAAACTTGTATGAATTTTAAAACTTCGCCATAATAATACTTATATTATAAACCCTTTTCATACATATGCGTTTACCCAACAACAAAGTGGACGGGATGGTTCGACTCACCGGCTACATTGGGCAAATTTTTAGCTGCTGGGTCAAGTTGGGCAAGTCTATTACAAACTTACAAATCACAATTTTTAATTTCTAAATGGACAATGACCTTCATATGATAGTTTATACAATATCATATTATTACTACACGCTTTTGTTATGTAAATGAACTTTATTAGCAAGGTGTCTTCAATGACACGGTTATGATGCAATGACCAGACAACTTACACAAGAATGATGTTTATGTTCATATTGGTCTGTTACAATAATATACCTTTGGTTTATTAAGATTTGTTCAATAATGAGTACATGGTTTTTGTGGTGAGCTGCAATCAGTTATAAGTGGCGGTGCATAATTCTTTTCTTTTCTTTCTACGAATACTTGTTAAAACATAGTGTGCACATTTCTATTCTTTTTGCGTAACTTGCGGCAAAAAACATAAGTATCATGATATTGTATTGCAACCCATTTGTGGATCCCGCTACAATGCGTGGGTAAACCCACTAGTTTATATGATGTTCATGTTTAAAGCTTTAACTTTGTGTTTATATGTAAGACTATTTTTCAGACTTGGTTGTTTTATTTTGCTTTTAAACTTTCTTTTATAATATGTTGTGTGGTTTGTTTATTCGGTGTAAATTAGCTACTAACTTTGCTATTCGGAACACAAACATGAATATAAATTATGGAAAAAAACCTATGGTTGAAATCGGTTTATTTGGTTTTTAACCGAAACCGAACTGAATTGAATTCAGTTGAAGTTGGTTCGGTTTACATATTCCTTATTTGGTTTGGTTCACTGTTTGGTTTGAGATACAAAATATTGAAAACCAAACCAAATAAACCGTAAACCGAACCGATGAACACCCTCAAGCACTATGATTTTAGTTTCTGGACTAAATTAACTCGGATCTAATAGTTCAGGGGCTAACTTTATAACTTTCTCCTTTTCTAGAACACTGACCCGACTCGTATCCATCGGGTCAAACCTAAACCGCCCAACAAACCGACTTTAAACCCGGCGTATATATACAAAAAAACCCCCAATTTCTTATTTTACTCGTTCCTTGCATCCACACACTCTTTCTTTCATCCTCTTCACGTAACAAACAAACAAACCCTAGTAAGTTTGATATTATTATCTTCTTTGCAAATGATTTATTATTATTATTATTATTATTATTATTATTGTTATTATTATTATTCCGGTTTACGTCGGTTTATACTTTCCAAAGAAATATCTAGGTTTTGTTCGTCTATGATATGTTTATGGTCTAATCCTATATGTATGTTTATGTGGATTGTTTGGTGATAATTCTGTGTAATTGTTCGATGTATTGTTAATATCCTACGTATGTTCGTTGATTATGTATGTGATTTTATGCGATCTGTATCATTTTTGTGAATGATTTGATATCATTATTATTACTATCGAGTTTTCGGTTCTGATTTACAGGTTTTAGTATTTTTTTTTGTAGCTGAACGTTCAATTACGTAGGTTTGTTGTTTTCGATGGATATTTAGGTTTCGTTTGTTGTTTTGGTGTTTGTGAGTGTTTTACCGTCTTAGGTTTTTAGTCTAGTTTTGCGTATGTTTCCGTCGATATTTTGTTTTCGAAAAATATTTAGGTTCCATTCGTTGGTTAGGTGTTTTGCGTGTTTTATTGTTTTAGGCTTTTAGTCTAGTTTGTGTATGTTTACGTCCCTTGGGTTTCGTTCGTTGTTTACTGTTTAGGTGTTTTGGGTGTTTTACTGTTTAAGGTTTCTCGTCTACTTTTGTGTATGTTTACATGGATTGTTTGTTGATGTATACGTAGATTTTAATTGATTTGAGGGGAAGTTGGTTTATATAACTTAACCCCTAAGCATGTTTGTTGATTACGTATGTTTTTATGTGATCTATATTATTGTTGCGAATGTTTCATCTTGTCTTTACAGGTCTAAGTAGTTTTTGTACTTGAACGTTTAATAATGCTGTTTTTTTCCTTCCTAAATTCATCTTGTATTTACAGGTCTAAGTAGTTTTTCACTGTACTACGATTATGATTTAATATCATGTGTTTTATGTGGATTATTTGTTGATTTCGAAGTATTTTGGATTTTAATTGATTCGACTGGAAGTGGCTTACTAACGTTGATTTGATTTTTGGTGTTTACCGCAGTTTGTTGGAGAGTTGGAAATATGGATCCGGTGGATTTGGAGATTGCAAAGACGCAGGAAGAGAGGAAGAAAATGGAGGCAGCACT
Organism: Ambrosia artemisiifolia; assembly: GCA_032199755.1. Lineage (NCBI taxonomy): Eukaryota > Viridiplantae > Streptophyta > Magnoliopsida > Asterales > Asteraceae > Ambrosia > Ambrosia artemisiifolia. The sequence goes on along the minus strand of CM063525.1, from coordinate 50,604,200 downwards.
AGCTCCTAACTCTATTACTTTTGATACTGAACTTTATGATGGAGACAATCGATTTCAGGATTATAACAGGGAGATTCCAGCTAATGATGATGAAGACAACGCTGATGCTATGGATAATGAGGTTGCAAGGAAATTAGCTTCTTACACCGCTCCGAAATCTCTCTTGAATGATATGCCCAGGGGTGGTGATGATGAGTCTCTAGGGTTTAAGAAGTCGCAAAGGATTATCGATAGAGAAGATGATTACAGGAGGAGGAGGTTGAATCAGGTTATTTCTCCGGAAAGACATGATGCTTTTGCTGGTGGTGACAAAACCCCTAAACCTGAAACTAGAACGTATGCTGATATCATGAGGGAAGCAGCGTTGAAAAGAGAGAAAGAGGAGACTTTGAAAGTGATTGCTAGGAAGAAAAAGGAAGAAGAGGAGAATAAGGCAGCTGGAAAAGACAAGGAAGCGGTTGCTGCACAGCCAGCTCAAAAAAGGAGGAACAGATGGGATCAGTCTCAAGATGATTCAGGTGCAAAGAAGGCTAAATCAGGTTCTGATTGGGATATGCCTGATTCAACTCCTGGGATTGGAAGATGGGATGCGACCCCGACACCAGGGAGAATTGGTGATGCAACTCCTTCCATGTCCAGGAAAAACAGGTGGGATGAAACTCCCACACCTGGTCGTTTAGCCGACTCAGACGCTACTCCAGGTGGTGGTGGAGTCACACCTGGTGCTACTCCAGCAGGTATGACATGGGATGCTACACCAAAGCTGTCTGGTCTTGCTACCCCTACACCAAAACGTCAAAGGTCAAGGTGGGACGAGACACCAGCCACCATGGGAAGTGCCACACCTGGTGGTGCTACACCTGCAGCAGGTTATACACCTGGTGTGACCCCTGTTGGTGGGGTTGAGCTAGCCACCCCGACCCCAGGTGCTATAAATCTCCGTGGTGCGATCACGCCTGAACAGTACAATCTGATGAGATGGGAGAAAGATATTGAAGATAGAAATCGCCCATTAACTGATGAAGAACTTGATGCAATGTTTCCACAAGAAGGGTACAAGATTTTGGAACCCCCTGCTTCTTATATTCCAATTAGAACTCCTGCAAGAAAGCTTCTCGCTACCCCAACTCCTTTAGGAACACCTCTATATGCCATCCCGGAAGAAAACAGGGGTCAACAGTTTGATGTTCCGAAAGAGATGCCAGGTGGGCTTCCTTTCATGAAGCCAGAAGATTACCAGTACTTTGGTGCCTTGTTGAATGAAGAAGAGGAAGAGGATTTATCTCCAGACGAACAGAAAGAGAGAAAAATCATGAAACTGTTACTCAAGGTCAAGAACGGGACCCCACCACAGAGGAAAACAGCTTTGAGACAGCTAACTGATAAAGCTCGTGAATTTGGTGCTGGCCCACTATTCAACCGTATTCTTCCACTACTTATGCAGCCTACTTTAGAAGACCAAGAGAGGCACTTGCTGGTTAAAGTCATAGACAGAGTTCTTTACAAGCTGGATGAGCTTGTTCGACCGTACGTCCATAAAATCCTTGTTGTGATAGAACCTTTGCTGATTGATGAAGATTACTATGCCCGTGTGGAAGGTAGAGAAATCATATCCAATCTCAGTAAAGCAGCTGGATTAGCAACTATGATTGCTGCTATGCGACCTGATATTGATAACATTGATGAGTATGTCAGAAACACAACTGCAAGAGCTTTTAGTGTTGTTGCATCGGCACTTGGAATCCCTGCTCTCTTACCTTTCCTGAAAGCCGTTTGTCAAAGTAAGAAATCATGGCAGGCTAGACACACGGGTATCAAAATTGTTCAACAGATTGCTATTTTAATCGGGTGTGCGGTTCTTCCCCATTTAAGATCTCTTGTCGAGATTATAGAACATGGGCTCAATGATGAGAATCAGAAGGTTAGAACAATCACTGCCTTGTCACTGGCAGCACTTGCTGAGGCAGCTGCACCGTATGGTATTGAAAGCTTTGATTCGGTTCTTAAGCCTTTATGGAAGGGTATCCGATCTCACCGTGGGAAGGTTTTGGCTGCTTTTTTGAAAGCAATCGGTTTTATTATTCCATTGATGGATGCCATTTATGCTAGTTATTATACAAAAGAAGTTATGGTTATTTTGATCCGTGAGTTTCAATCTCCTGATGAAGAAATGAAGAAAATCGTGTTGAAAGTGGTGAAACAGTGTGTGAGTACAGAAGGTGTTGAAGCTGATTATATTCGAAGTGATATTCTTCCAGAATTTTTCAGGAACTTTTGGGTTAGAAGAATGGCATTGGATCGAAGAAACTATAAGCAACTCGTTGAAACAACGGTTGAGATTGCAAATAAAGTTGGTGTTCCTGATATTGTAGCGAGAATAGTTGAAGATTTGAAAGATGAAAGTGAACCTTACAGAAGAATGGTGATGGAAACAATTGAAAAGGTGGTAGCAAACTTGGGTGCATCAGACATCGATTCCCGTTTAGAAGAGCTTTTAATCGATGGTATTCTATATGCCTTCCAAGAACAAACTAGTGATGATGCAAATGTTATGCTTAACGGGTTCGGTGCGGTGGTTAATTCTCTTGGTCAAAGGGTAAAACCGTACCTTCCGCAAATTTGTGGTACCATAAAATGGCGCCTAAACAACAAAAGTGCAAAAGTAAGACAACAAGCTGCAGATTTGATTTCAAGAATTGCAGTAGTTATGAAACAATGCCAGGAAGAACAACTCATGGGACATCTTGGGGTCGTTTTGTATGAATATCTTGGTGAAGAGTATCCTGAGGTTTTGGGTTCAATTTTGGGTGCTTTGAAAGCAATTGTGAATGTTATTGGTATGACCAAGATGACTCCTCCAATCAAAGACTTGCTTCCACGTTTAACTCCGATTTTGAAAAATCGTCATGAAAAGGTCCAAGAAAACTGCATTGATTTAGTGGGCCGTATTGCTGACCGTGGTGCAGAGTTTGTCCCTGCACGTGAGTGGATGAGAATCTGTTTTGAGCTGCTTGAAATGCTAAAAGCCCATAAAAAGGGGATCCGGCGGGCCGCTGTGAACACATTTGGTTACATTGCTAAAGCCATTGGACCTCAAGATGTCTTAGCCACCCTTCTAAACAACCTTAAAGTCCAAGAAAGACAAAATCGTGTCTGCACTACTGTTGCTATAGCAATTGTTGCAGAAACATGCTCACCTTTCACGGTCCTACCTGCACTGATGAATGAGTATCGTGTGCCTGAACTGAATGTGCAAAACGGTGTTTTAAAATCCTTATCTTTTCTTTTCGAGTATATTGGTGAAATGGGTAAAGATTATATCTATGCAGTGACTCCATTGCTTGAAGATGCACTTATGGACCGAGACCTGGTTCACAGACAGACAGCAGCGTCCGCAGTTAAGCACATGGCTCTGGGTGTGGCTGGGTTGGGCTGTGAGGATGCACTGATCCACTTGCTGAACTATGTCTGGCCCAACATTTTTGAGACATCACCACATGTTATCAATGCTGTGATGGAAGCTATCGAGGGGATGCGAGTGGCGCTGGGTGCGGCCGTGGTGCTTAACTACTGTTTGCAGGGTTTGTTTCATCCTGCAAGGAAGGTTCGAGAAGTTTATTGGAAGATTTACAACTCGCTTTATATTGGGGCTCAAGATGCGCTTGTAGCAGCTTATCCCATGCTTGAGGATGAAGGGGATAATATCTACAGTCGGCCCGAGTTGACTATGTTTATCTGAGGTTGACTTTGTTTAAGTATTTCGTATTTCGTTATCAACTGTTTTCTCATCTTGTTATGTTTATGAACTACTTAATTCGGATACTGCTATTTTCGAACTTATAATATGTGTCTGGAGTAATGCAGTTGCTTTTTACTGTTGGAATCTGTCTTTTTATTTTTTCTTTTTTCTTTTCTATTTCCTTGAATAACAGGTACATGGCGCACACGATTAAATAGGCGCGGGTGAGTCAGCTATGGCGATCAAGAGGTAATTTGAAACTCATATTTTTGATAACAAAATGCAAGATTTATCCTATATGTTTGAAATGTTATGAAAGTTGCCTACACTCTTCATCATTCTCACTAAGTGTACGCGGTAGACGGGTTTACCTACAGCTATGTGTGGGATTTTCATGTCGTAGGCGATGATATTATATAATTCATGCTGCTGTTGTAGAACAGTTAACAGTTTCTTGTAGGACATCTGGATAGTTAATTTTGGAATCATTGAAGTGGGTTCCGACTTCCGAGCAAACATTGCCTAGCTACTAGACAAGAAAAATCAGAACCTTTAGTTTGGTGGTTCTTAGCCATTTCGGTACGATCATTAAGTGGGTGCATGTTAGTTTGCAGTTTGGTTTCATGTTCTATATTTGAATCTGATTTGAAAAACTAAAATTTGAACCGAAACCTGAGTTCGGTGTTTGGTCTTTCAACATGGATTAGAGATCAACTCAAGTATCGATTTCTGTCTCTAATTTGAATTCATTTCTAAAAATCCCAACAGTTTGAAGTAGTTGTAAAACATTGATTCTTTTGTCGATTTAAGTTAGATCATTGATATGCTCATAAAAACGAGATATTTCCTTTAGACAAGCGATCACACGCCACATGATAACTTGATTTAGATTTAGGCATATCCTGAGCATGGAAACCAGAATCTTTTCTAAACCATACGTCAAATATGATTTTTGATTACGACTTCGTGTTAGCCCAATAGGTTATGCAATGAACGTGCTTATTGCCGTGAGGGGGATGGTGTGCAACACGCGGGTATTTTAAGTTCTACCAATCACGATTTGTCAATATATTTTTATACTAAACTACTTCAAAACACCGGCAAACTACCTTAGCACTACGCTAAACCGTTGGATAATTTCACTATTTTACACATATGGCGTACTACTCCCTCTATATATCACCTATACACACTACCCGCCTTGGCTCCTACCACACGTCACCACTACCTGCGACCCCTTATCTGATGAGGCAGCGGCGGTGGTGCCTCGTGGGTAGGGGTAACCGGTTACGTACACGCTATGAGACCGTTCACGTAATAAGTATGTCTTATGTAATAAGCATGTCTTATATTGAATATCGCCAAAAATAATTTGTTGAACATTTCCCCTCTCTAATATTGAATATCGCCGAAAATAGTAACTTGTTGAACATTTCCCTCTCCAAAAAACATGTTCGGTAATGTTTGGTGTTTCCTTTGACCAAGGTAAAACAAGGTTGAGGTGTTCTTAGTTGCATTAATAACATCTGTCTTTCACTTCTTTATGTTGACTAATTATGTAATTTAATAATAAAAAAGATAAACAAAAATCCAAACCCAAACCCGACCTCGTTACACCACTATCAGGAACCATCCCGACAATCACACCGCTGTTCGTATTACCCCACTAGCATTAATGCAACCCAAAACATTGAGAGCCAACACCTTAAACTCATTTTACATGAAATCCAAATTATGCGAAAATGATATCGAAAGATTTGACAAAAATTAAAACCACACCAATTCCCGCTTGATTCATTGTTGAATTCACCTTCACCACCATCATCCGATGATTGCACAAATTCATACCCACATGTTTGATATACTTTAATTTTTTATCAAAAGGTTAAAGTAGTCCTTTTATACAAACTTAACGTACTTTTCAGCTAAAGTTAATGTTAGAATCCAAAGTTATTATAATTTTAAACCACATAATCTAAGCATACGACTTATTAAATTTCATTTAGCTTAAAAAGGTTATGATGATTATTATTATTGTTATTGTTATTATTATTATTATTATTTCCTAAGCTCACATAGCAGAATTTTGGTTTGTTGTGTCTTCTCCAACAACCCCGCTCCCTTCTCACACAACAGAATGCAGGAGAGAGTGACAAACATATATATATATATATATATAGGTTTAGGTTCCTGTACAAATGACGTATTTCATGAGAAGTGTAAGAAGGATTAAGAATTAGCATGTAGGCATCATGTTTTGGATTTAGGAATGATGTTTTAGGTTGTTATAACTTGAAAAACACCAAACACAACAATCTTTTAACTTTTAAGCCTAAAATAATTGTTTTCGGTTTTTAATTGTTATGTTTGGTATTTTTCTAGGCAAAACAATCCAAAACAACATGACTAAGTTTAAAAAATGATGTCTACATATTAATTTTTAATCCTTATCACGAAATATTGTCTTTGTACAGGAACCCCACCATATATATATATATATATATATATATATATATATATATATATATATATATATATATATATATATATAGGGTATGGTTCAAATAAGAACCATGATGTATATAAGAACCTTAAGAACCATTTATAGCCTTTGATCTTCATGGCATGATGGTAAATAAATAGAACTTTTTAAAATATTTAATTTTAAATTAGGGGTAGTATTGTACTTTACTTATCCCATAAAAATAGGTGTCTTTAATTGAGAATTATATAATCCTATAATGAAGAATTAACTGAAGTATAATTTTCCATTCTAATCTACTTTGAGCATCATGACTTGTTGCAGGTGTTTATGATTGTCTCGAAACATTTTAATGTACAAATATATGGGTACACCTGTGTATATGATCTTTTGCTTGGTATGTATTCTAAAATTGTACATATGTGTAGCAAAACGTTCTTTTTAAAGCTTCTATTAAAACATATGTCATTTGGTTTATCGAAGTATGCATTTACCATATGTACACATGTGTATTGAGTTCTAAATATATGGGTTTATAATATGTGTTCAATAAGATTTATGGGTTACATATGTGCATATATGTATATGAATACTGTATATGTGTGTATTGAGTTATCAATGTATATCCGTAATCAATATGTAGACATATATTTTAAATAAACCAAATTGGCTTTTAAAGTTTGTATATAACATATTAAGATAAACAAGTCAATATTGGTACACATGTGTATATGATCCATTGTTTGGTAAGTACTGGAAGATTATACATATGGGTAGCAAAAAGTTATTTTTTTAATACATTGTGTTTAAGATAAACATAATGTATATGAATATTGTACATATGTCATTTGGTTTACCGAAGTATGAATTTACTAGTTATATATGTACACATGTGTATTAAGTCTAAATGTATGGGGTTACAATATGTGTTCAATAAGATTTTTAGGTTACATATGTGCAGATATGTATATAAATTGTACTTGATTGAAGAATGGTTTTGGATCTTGTTTGAATGAGAAATGGAAGGTTCACGAAGATGAGTAGATTGATATTTTACGAAAAGGGCTGCTGCGAATGGTTTGCTTCTTGGAGGCTTCTGAATTCATAAATGGAGATGATGATTCGATCAAATTGGAAATCAGTGTAATTGAGATGTATGTATGCCAGAGAGAGAAGATGCTTGAGAAAAGGAGAGATTTGTGGAATTTTAAATTAAAAAAGATAACTACCAATATTAGTGGATGGATAAATTACTAAATAACCCTTAATCTAATAAATTAAATTAGTGGCTATAATTGGTTCTTATGGTTCTTAAATGCTCTATTGGTTCTTATTTGATCTCCTCCCTATATATATATATATATATATATATATATATATATATATATATATATATATATATATATATATATATAGATTTAGGATCTTGTACAAAGGCCAAAATATGTGAGAAGTGTGAGAAGGCTTCTGGTTATGACACGTGTCACAAGGTCTTTGGGCAATTTAGTAATTTTGACAAACTATTAAAAAAATTAAAAATCTTAAACATGGTAACTTCCATGGATTTGATATATTACCATTTTTGTTATTAAAAAAAATACTTTTTGATATAATTAGAAAAACACAAATATTGACTTTCGTTTCTTTAGCTTCAACAGAAACATTCATTTAAATAAAGAGTATGTTTTATATTCAAACGAATGTGTTTTATATTCAAACTATATCAGGTGTGCTTTATATTTAAAACCATCCAGTGTGTTTTATACTCAAACCATCCAAAGTGTTTTATACTTAAACCATCCAACAACAAAACAACCTAGTGTTTTAAATTCAAACAAAGTGGTTTAACAGAAGTCAAATATGAATTTAAAACACCATAAACAACTATACATACAATCAAAATGTGTTTTAAATTAAAAAGCAGAAGTCATACCAATACCCACAAAAAACAGAGTAACTTATGATGTTAAAACACAATCACACCAATACCCCCCCCCCCCCCCAAAAAAAAAAAAAAAAAAAAAAACAGAAGTCACATATGACTTTAAAACACCATGAACAACTATCCATATAATCAAAATGTGTTTTAAATTCAAAAAACACTAAAGCACAATAATCCTTTGAACATAAAACACTAAATATACAATCAAACTATCGTTCTTCTTCAGCCACAATCTTCAGCTTCTCATTCTTCTTCAGTGCATATATTAAACAAAAAAACACATAATCGTCATGAATCCGGTCATGAATCTGGTCGTGAATCTGGTTGGAAAAAACACTCAACTAATATAAAAAAACACTCATCTGGGCATATTAATTAACTATTTTGAAAAAATAAGGAATCCATTCTTGAAAACAAAACACACATGTTTAGAAATCTGGAAGTTCGTGTGTGTTTTATTTTAGAAATATATAGGCTTGATGTTGAGGAATCTTGGAAGAGATTAAGAAGCTAATAATGAGTACAAGCTTTTGTATGAAAAAGAGGCAATGAATCCATTCTTGAAACCGGTTATTCTTGGTGTGAGGATAGAGAGAGAAAGAGAAAGAGAGATGAACGAGATTGAAGGGTTGTTTTCATTTTTTAAGATCTATCAACTAAATGTGGGTGTGAATTTTACATCAATACCCCTAGAGCATCTAATTTATTAACAAAAATATAACCCTAATTACAAAAATGTCATTCAATTAATCCACACCATTGATTAAAGTCATCCAAGGGTCATAACACCTTCTTACCATTCTCACACAAAACACCCTTTGTACAGGATCTTGACCCTATATAAACATATATCTATATACTTTCTTTTAACTGTGAACTTCATTAAAAAACGGACGTATCCTCAAAGAGAGGACCGCCAACTAACCATTACAACATATACAGGGGGTATTTAACCCAATCCTTCCATTGAAGAGACGTGTACATAGAGCGATTCTTAAACCATAAAAAACGAAAAAGACTTTATAGTGGCCAAAACTTCGCACACTTTTGGATCTTTGTCTTTAAAAAGTTTCCGGTTCCGAGCACACCAAATAGCCCAACAACTAAGAAAAACAATACCATTTATACTAAACTGAGACAAAAAGGTGGAGGAAGAAGATAACTTTGGTTTTAGTCTTTTAGAGTACATAGAATGTGTGATGGAAGGGTAAAAATACATACCATTTGTATATGGTATTGATACAGGATTATATATTGGTTTACAAAATAATGAATTCCTTTTAATAGTAAATACTTGCACACCTTTACTAGTGGCAAATACATGAATTTTCAGCAAGGGGGTTAAATATGACCGGGTAAAAACACAATAAAAATGCCATAACAGTTATAAATGATCTTTCTCTCTCTCTCTCTCTCTCTCTCTCTCTCTCTCACACACACACACACACAGAACGATATATATAATGAAAAAGGAATACAAGCTCAAACAATACGAAACATATTATCCATTTTTAAAACAAACCAAACACTCTAAAACAATAACCAAACAAAACATAAAATACAATAAATCATTATTAATACATATAATAACCAATGTTATGACTTATGTAAGATATCTCCTAGTAACTTCTTTAAATCATATATTATGCTTTAAGATGATTTACGGTAAGACTATTTGTTATGGTCTAACACCCTATGATGTAGAGGTGAAAAGTGAGTTATACCCCACACGAGGCGTAATCCAAGGTTAAAATTACTTGAAGACTTTAGGCTTTACCCTAATCACACTTGTTAGACTTGCAACTTCAAAAAGGACTTCAAGACTTTGTGCTTTACCCTAATCACACTTGTTAGACTTGCAACTTCAAAAAGGAGGTGGAGAATTAATTGGGTTAACCAATGATTAAAAAAAACCATGTAACCACTTCGCTTTATTATTATTTTTTATTTATTGTAAAAATAAGTGAGAGCTCATGTCTACGTAGAAGGGAGTGAAAACTGAAATTTTTTTGACAATAACAAATAGCCTGATAACATTGTTAACATGTTACTAAATAATTGCTTCTAGTTACTTGCAATGGAACGGGTAAATACTCATTTCTAGTTTCTACTTTCTACCAATAAAATATGTGATGGGAGCCTTTAAAATACTAACTTATGCAATCAAATAATAAATTTTTACAATAAAATAGTAAATTGTTACACTTGAAAAAACCAAAATTGGGTGATAAATGATCAATTTACCCATCTTCCAAACTTCATAGTCATTATTTTCCTTTTTTTGTTGGCTTTATGTTTGGCAGCAATTCTAAGCTTTCTCTTTGCATTTCTCTCTGGGTTAACAACTGCCATGATCTTCTCCCCTTGTTTTCTTTTCTCTCTTTTTGCCTTGAGATTTTTCCTGATCGAATTATTAACTTGAACAAAATTCTGGTCCCCGATTGCACGTTTGATGCTATCGCGCACCACTTGCGCAAATTGTTTCGCTTCATCTGAAACAAACATGCATAAGGGTAAAAAAGAAAACACGAATAACAACCAAAAGTTTAAAAGCCCATGATAGTAAAAGACCAGAGGTGACAATTTTGACCGATTTACTTATAAACGGGTCAATTAACATATCTCAGAAATGATTAAAATAGGTCGAACACGGTTGAAAAAGATTTTTATAATCATGGTTATCAAAAGCGCTAGGCGCACATAAGGCGCATTAGCCTCGCCTGTGGCGCAAGGCGCAAAAAAAGTGGGCCTGAGACAAAAAAAGCGAACAAAGAAAAAAAGTAAAATATATTATGTATTAGAAAAATAATACCATTCTTCTAATAAAATAAACAAAAGAATATTATATAAATTTAATATCATCTTATATATTATCAAAGTTTTAAAAATATTAGTGTATTACTGTATAAAAGTAGAAATGTGGCTAGAATCTAGCTATAATTTAGAGAATTTGGCTGGAAACTCTCTGGAATTTGAAAATCTCGTCGAAATCTGCACCTAAACTATCACCTGCAGAATTAAAGCGCAGTTGCCTAGACTTAAAGCGCAATTGTCTCGCCTCGCCTAAAAAATGGTTTTTAACAACTATGGTTACAAATACAAAAAGTTTAAAAGGTGGACAAAGTTGTTATAACCCAGCATGACCCGTGGTAAACATTACCCAAATAACCCATCTTGCCACCTCTAGTAAAGACAGTTAAATTATATCAGATGCTGATAACTTACCAGAGAGAACTTTCCCAGCAAATCCCTCACAGATTTTGTATAAAGGAAGGAGCACTTGATAAGCAAGATTTTGACCATCTTTTTGGTCAGTGTTTTCAATAACTTCATTGTTATCAAGGATTTTTTGTGATAATGTACCGAAACTATCAAAGACGAGTCTCATCTGCAAATGGTTTACAACCGTCAGCAATAAGGAACATAAGAATGACTTAACAATTTCACTTTTATTATTTGTTTTATATAGAGTTGGCAACGGGTTGCATAAAATGTGTGAAACAAAAAAAAAATGAGCTAATATGGGAAGGGGTCAAAGGGGTTATGGTCATCAAAAATCTACTACTAGTTAATAAGTCAATTTATAAAAAGAACTAAACAGATTATCGTAGCCATATTGTTTTCTGATCATGTAAGGCACCAACTGTTAGAACATTTAAAAAGCCGACAAACAAATTATTGCCGGTCAACCTGACCCGACACAACCCGTTTTGACTCAAACTAGAAAATGATATTTTCAACTCATTACCCGAAAACACATTAAAACAAGTAAGATACAGTTGGTAGAGAGTTGTAGATGTCTAGAGTCCAACAAAACATATAACGTGCAATGCAATCTACCAAAAAAAACATAGACTAACCTGAACTTCTTCCTTATCAAGAGCAATCTTTCCCATCGTTTTAATTAAAGAAGAGATGAGCAAAAATCTAAAATTCTCTATGTCAATATGACCACTAAGCCCTGATGCAAGAGATGCAAACATACTTCTTCCTTTTCTTGAATCAAGAATCACATAAGCTCTCAGAAGAATTTCTTCATCTTTTTGCTCTAGGGTTGACCAGAATACTTGAGATTCTTTTTGTTGCCCTAATATGGAATGCAATTGCAGAATTGCAAAAGCGATAATCTTCCTAAGAATCTGAAAAGATTTCGGAAGTTTTTCATCATCTTCTTTTTCTAGGCCCGACCAGAAATCTTCCACAAACATGGAATTTAACTTAAGAGGTGCATATGTAGTTTTTTTTCTAAGATAGTCGTTTTCTAACTCATCAGTAAGTGATGCTTTTAATTGAGAGCAGAAAGAAGCTGCCAGAAAAAACAGTCTACTCGGTCTCATTAAGAAAATGCTTCCAGTCCATTCGCTGGTCATAGGTAATGACGTGAAGTACCAAGAAATAAGACGGTTTGAGATATTTCGCACCCAGATGTGCGGATACAGCAAGAATTCACAGATCATTTCCCAAATGCCCTGTAAACAACATGAGGGGAAAAAAACATAAATAACTAAACACAAATGAAGTGCATATAAATAAACGATATCTTGTGATGGATATATATATACCAGGTTTAGCTTGCCTGCATCTTACACCAAGATTAAATAATTATTTAGGTCTGGTATAGGGCCATTTGCAAAAACGGTGGAACAGTCATGTTTGTTGGGTCAGGTTGGCCCACCACTTCTCAAGAAAAATCCAACATTTTAAGTTTGTCATTTTATTTTAATTTTTTTTAATACTTTGTTCTTTTGCATTTGATGATAAAATGAGAACTTATATTGATCTTGCATTATTTACTTGACATGTGTAATGGTATAACTTACCTCAAGATCTTTTCCTAAAGAAAGATCAGGAAATTGAAGTGATATCTTCTCAAAAAGAACCAGTGAGTAGTAGGCTTCCTTCCATAGGGGAATTGTTGTTTCACTGGAAAGATCTGTTCGATCATCTTTGAAGATGCTGACCGCAGATGAAAGTATGCGTCTCATTACAGGAAAAATAACATCAAGATGTTTTGCGAAACCTTCCTTCATTACTTCTGCTAACAGTCCCAATACCTGTATAAGATATTTCAGAACCAGCAAATAAATTATTGACTTAAATAACCATCAAATTTAGCTAATGAGACAAAATGTAAAAAGCACATAAGTTTTTTTAAAAGGATTATCAAACAAATAAGATGATGGCTACAAAATGAGTTTATATTCTTGATGTAAAAGTACGAGGAGGTGAAGAAGCTGTTCTTCTTTAAGTGTCGTCACATTTACCAACACATTTCATTAATTCTAACACCCACTGACCCACATACAAACATATGGTACCCTGCCCTGGATTCAAGACAATAGTGACTCGTGGCTCAAAAAAAGATAGGTCATAGGTGAGTCGGCTGACAGTTCAAATGGGCTTGGGTTGAAACTATTCAGACTCTAGTAGAGGTCAGAACGGGGTAAGTACTGAGTAGGGCAGGCCTGCAAATGGCTCCAAAAACTTTCTTGTCTTTTTTTAGAATTTTTTTAAAAACATTATTATTATAATAATATTCTAGAAAGCGATTCAAGTGCATTTACATATATGCTTAGGACAACTTTCACCCACTTGACTCACTCTCCTTTGAGCTAACCGTTTTAACTTGGCCCATTTGACCTGTTTGAGATAAAACATAACCTACAACGAACCAGTGAAAAGTAAAGATTTCAGATTTGAAGACCATACATGTGCTGCAGCACTCCATAAGCCCTGTTTTTCTCCGGAATACCAAAACAGTGTGTACTCTAATATAGAACGTAGACTTTGTGACCCCACACGAGGTATCAGAAGTTTGATAGCATTCCCAGCCAAAGATTTGACTTCTTTCTCAGAATCGTTTGCTAAACAAACAACCAATTGCAGAAAAACAGTTTGTGATTGCTCGTCTAAAACTTGTGGTGGAAACTTCACGATAATAGCAATAAGCATATCAAGCACCGCTACTCTTCCAGTCGGGTGCTCGTATCTACAACAAATATAGAATAAAAATTATATACGGCTAACACGGAAAAAAAACATAGTTTCTCATTTTTCCTGCACAAAAAAAAATCCTAACAGAAATTTGGTTCAACTCTGTTGCTAAACCTATACAAACCACCAGAAGTATGGTTTATGTCACTTACTTGCAGACTCACACATGCCAATGCTACAATAGTGTTTTCGCAGACATGTATGCCATGTAGGCTCCTTTCCTAACACTATGTGTGTGCTGGTTAACAGTAAATGTCAGTTACTAGAATAGCCATTATCTACGTAGGCTCCATAAGGGTTTGTACTAATGTGAATGCCACCACATACTCTTCTTTAAAATCAACCCTAGAAAAAAAAACCATTTCTTATAAACCTAAGTCCTAATATCAGAAAAAACGTCAACGTATTAAAGGAGTCTGTAAAAGTACTGTCTGTGCAAGCCGATGTGCAAATAACCAACATTGACCATTATCTTCACAGGTGCTGACAGTGCAAGTAACAAGCAATCACCGATGTTTGATATAGTATTCTCCTTTAACATGGTAAATTTTATTAACAGGTAAATGCGGTCACTTGCACGGTCAACACATGTATGCCATGCTATATTTTTTTTTTCTAAAATGGATGACACAAAGACTCTTTAGTAGAACCTTCTTAAAACCCTGACACAGGTTCAAGAACTTAATTATGTCAAAATTCAGTTGAGGGATTTTTCCATGCAAAAAAACAGATATTTTCAAGACTGATGTTACCTTAAATTCGAAAGCAAGAAATCAAGATGCTGTTGCAATCGTTTTTGTGAGAGTGAATAATCGAGCAAAAACCGTAGAAAAATCATACTGCATATCTTGCGTGTTGGTTCGGCTTGACTTGTTACCATTAACTCCGCAACTTGATTAGCAAGATCATAAATCTCAGGAACTACAACTTTACGGTTCACAATTGCTTTCAATAACGAAAGTGCAACAAAAGACGGGTTTCTTTCAAGATCAACAAAAAGTGGGAATTGTAGAAGCATGTGCATTTGGTCAGATGAAAGAGTAATACTTGTGCTTTCCAGAAGAACGGTTAATAATCGAATACAAGATTCAGCCAATGGGCTGCTAGCATTAACTGACCCATGCAGGATAACAAAGAGTGCAGTTTTAATATTATCTGCTTGGGACATGAGGGACGGTAATGGAAATTTCACAAGAAGTGAAAAACACCTAAGAGATGCAGATGTGATATCTTCGAACTTGGAGTTCAAGCAACCACATAATAATCCAACAAAAGGGTCCAAGAACGACAATACTTGCTCCTGGTTTTCTTTAAACTTACTTTTCTTTATTCGATTATGCAAAATTCCAAGAGCAAATACCGTAACTAGATGTGAACACTGAGAGCGAGAATGACTTCTTGTACCGTTGACATCATCATCCCTGTTTTTACTCCCTTGTTTTCCATTCACACCATCTTCAATGAGACCATAAGTGAAAATAAGGATATCTTCCTGGTTTACGGTTGGATTACATTCAATACCCAAAGCTATATGATGTAACATGGTTTCTATTTTTGACTTCAACTTTGGGGTCAATTGTTTCTGCAGGTTACGTGTAACGAATGACAATAGCTTCAAGGCATGGGTTTTAAACGTGACGTTTTCAGCAACTAACTGAAGGGTCTCAAATGACTTCTTTTTCCTGGTCTCCTTCATTTTTGAAGCAATTTTATCAACCTCTTTTTCTTCAGAAACATCACCCAGAACATCATTTTCCACCACAGAGAGAATATCCTCTAAACAATCATCCAACTTTCCACAAACTGGACCTGATAAACACTTTGACAAAATGAAATTGACGGTATATCCAAGCACGTGAAGCTCAAATCCTCTTTTCAAAGTTGATCGCAACACTTTGAGAATAAACTGGAGATATTCTATTCCTAACTCTTTCAAACAAGCAGCAAGAGCAGACCGTGCATCATCACGAACACTATATAAACGATTTTTTAAAAAGTTTGAAACACGATGAATAATAGTCGGCAGTTGAAGCTCTAATACGTTTCCAGGAAGTAGTTTTAACAACTTGAGTGCAACAAGACTCACATTAGCATTGACATTATCAGAATCCAAAGTCAACAACTTTTGTATCTTTGGCAGGATGTTTTTATGAAGAGAAGTCTGTATATCAGAATGTTCATCTGTTGTGGTACATTTGACCAAGACCATTGAATTTCCGGACTTGATTTCTTGAAAATGGAAGTGGTCAAGAATCGAGGAAATGAGCCTCAAAAATAGTTTTTGTTTGTCGGGTTTAAGTTTGACTTCTTTGAAGCATCTGTTCAAGAGTGCATAATATTGTTTCCAACTCATAGAACCAGAAATAGATGCAAGAGCTTCAATACAAGCATTTCTAAGATGCTCTCCTTTTCCATCTTTTACTTCAAGTAGCATATTGAAGAATAGAGGGACCAAGACTTTATATGTAATAACCTGAATGGTTAAGAAAAGCAAAGGTAAGTAAATGGTTGGGCAGTCGAGTGATGGGTCAAATCGAGTAATTTGGTATGCATTTAAACAGTTCGGGTTGGATTGACCCAAAAAAAAATACCATTTGTCCACATTTCTTTTAAATTTTCATCAACAATTTGTTGATAGCATTAATGATCATTAAACTTCCTATCATAATCCAACACTCCACAAATTCAACATTCTTACATTTTTTTTCCATGAAAACTTTTCAAGCTTTCTCCTAAAAAAAATTATAATTTGAGCACATTAATAATTTACGTTACTTCTATTCTTATGGAACAAAACATAAACATGATTTTATATTTTACATTTTATCTTTTCAACTTTTGAAAATTGAACTTTAAAGGTGTAAGTAAGGTGAGAACGTTGAATTTGTACAAGATTGAGAAAATATTCAGATTTTAAGTTTGACAAAAAATAAATAAACAATAACTCAATTGTTCATATTTATCACAAAAAAAACGACGAAAGTGTTTGGGTAAAGAGGTGTAAAAGGGGGGTGGAAAAGAATAAGAATACTGAATTTTTTAACCTAATGCATTAATTAAGGAAAGGATATTTGATAGAAGATAATCATTAATATTGACTACTACTCAGGAATGGAAATTATATACTTGTTTGACATGTTACATTTTAAAAAGTATGTTACCAGAGTATTAATATGTTTTCAGCATAAACAGATGAAAGAAGCTGTATGCTTTAATTATAAGCTTTTGGCGACTTCCAATCCATTTCATAAATCTGACCCGCTTTCTTTTTAACTTGGCTAATAGACACACCAGAAATGAAACATAAACCATACTGACATATTCATCAGTAGCCACCAAAACAAAGATTGGTACCTCTGACAATGGATGATCGCGGACAACACTGCAGAAGCGCAACAATGCCCTTGCTCTCCTATGCTTCTGTATTCACGAAATTAAATACAAACAAAAGAGAAATGTCACCTAAATGCTGAAGCCACAATACTAAAATCTGTATCAACCAAATAGACAATATAAAACATCTAGAGTGACGCAGATAATATTGTATCTGTATCAACCTACGAACCTGTAAGTGAACAATATTGGTGAAGAAATCTTGCTCTGCATCTTCATTGCAGAGAGCATGATATGATTCGAGTTTAGACACATTAGGAAGCCTCAACACCATCTCCCGTAGTAAATCCATCCAGACCTAAAAGATAAATATGATAAAAAAAATCAAATATCTTCCAGAAACATGTAATATTATGACAAAAGTAAAACAAGGAAATCAAGAAAAAAAACAATAAATCGAGTTTTTCACCTTTATAACAGATGTTTCTCTGTTCATAGCATCCCCCATGTACTTCAAAAAGAAGTTGTTTATCATATTCTGAATGCCTGATTCAGCCCAACACCCGTTACTAGATATCATTTCACCAGAAATGACCTTTTGGCAGAATTCAAGAAACAAAAGCAAAAGTCTATATGCACTGTTCCTCAAAATTAAATCATGTGATGACATGTCATGTACACAATGTGACAAAATAAGTAATGTGTGCTCTTCTCGCATACTGCAGAAGAAATCAATATTTATTTTCTCATAAGCACCAATTATGACATCATAATCAAGAACGTCTATCTCCATGGAAGATGTAGCATTTAATTCCCGTAGAAGTTTTGCCTGCAAAAACGCCATGCTTATGAATGATAGCAGCCAAAGTGAACAAACCTTCTTAATAAGTAGTAGAGATCGCAAAGCAGGGGTGATAGGTCAAAAGATTATATCAAAATGGTTAAATCATTGAAACTAGAAAAATTAGATCAAGGTCGGGTTTGGTTGACCCAAAACACTCGTCCTATTTAACTTCTATAAATAATTAGTGTATCAGATAGATTACAAAATGTTATAGTATTTAAATAATACAGAAGGTTTAACGCATTAAAGATACAATTTTGGCCAAACAGTTTCCTTTAAAGATACTCTTCTTATTTGACCCATTAGAGATTTAACATAACCCATATCAACCCATTCATAAATAAATGGTTCAAAACTTCCTCTTCGAAGCAATAGTAAATATGAAAATAGTTTGAAGATCAGTATTACCACGTGGACTAAAGAAGGGTCACTTTCAGCAAGGACATCAAGGATACCACAGATAGCCAACCGGACGTCTGAGGTGGCATGAATAAGAAGTGGAGAAATAGTATTCAGCATTCTTAAACTGCCATCACCTCCCAACATTGGTACCATCTTCTGAATAAGATGCATAGTCTCGACACATGAATCTGTGTAGAAATGAGATTATACAAATTAATCATGAGGTAAAAATATGGAGCATATTTCCACAACGCCAACAGAAAAATAATAAACTAACCCCAGTCTTGAGGTTTCTTGGTTAGAGATGGAAGCAAAATGTCAACAAACTTTTTCCCGAGTAAAGGATCTTCGATATACTTGGGCAACAATTTGAAAATGCTAAGCTCTCTCCCTCCAGAAGGTTTAAGAGATTTCCTGCATGAGCAATCCAAATAATATTAATAATTACAAGTGGAATTAACCACCCATTTACTAATGAATAGAATAACTCCGGTTATGTTTTATTTCTATAGCGCCAAAGAAGTATAAAATAGCTTAGAAATAAAATGGCTCAAATGGGTGTGATTATGGGACTGCCCAAACAGGTCAAAGGCCAGCCAAAGTGTGTTTTTAAATCATAAGACCTCCAAAATCATTTTATTTCAAAAATTAAAATATCACTGAAATAATGCACGTTCTAATCACGCTAGACATACTCTTGGAGAGAGTATTTGAGCGACCCGACCTATTCCGAGTTTCCGACTTCCAACCCATACAAAAATATATCCATGAGCCCGTCTTTGACCGATTACGCAACCCACCCCTTGTCACTTTCGTCAACAATGAAAGAAAGCATATATGTCGGAAAACTTCTACAAAAAAACAATATACCTGCTAGTACTTTTGCTTGTGAAAAGGTGATGCAAGCAGCAGACAAGTGTATTGATATTAGGAAGTAGAATTCCTTTAATACTAGAGTCATGACTTGAAACCTCATTGTCTAGATTAAGAAGATTCTCGATGAATCTAAGAACGCATGATATAATGGCTTCAGAAGCTGTTGTTACTGTTAAAATTGAAAATATATCTGGTACAAGATTATTCGCCCTCTGAAATTGGGACACAAGTATGTGGCTTTTACTCATAGCAAGAAAACAAACAAAAAGTGAACTTGGTTTCTCACTGCTGGCACCTTCTTGTTTGAAACCATCAATTAATGGTTTTAATGCTGAAAAGAAGATGTCCCAGAATTCAACACTGAAATCATGACCCTCGAATTTACTTAGTACCAAAGATATAATTTTCAGGCATAAAGATCTCAAATCCTTGAGCTGTTTTGGGGCCAAGCTGGCCTGCAACTCAAAAAAGTTAACTATTAGGATAAGTAACAAGTAATACTTCCAGTCAAATGAATCATAAGTAAAGGTAGATAAATGAGTGTGTTGGGTATGGGTCAAATTGGGTACAGGTCAAGCTCAGTCGTCTGTACATGTTGAAATGGTTTGCGCAGCTCAACACAGAACACTTTGTCTTGGTTTTTTTTTTTTTAATTCATTAGTGTGTCTATATAGTATATAATCACACCTATAACGTTCAAAAAACAAACTAATTTTCAGATAAGGAAATTACCTAGAAAGGTAATGTACTATAGACTCATGTCTACTTGAGCCATGTACTTCACTTTTTACCAATAAAGAGAGCCTACTTGTAAAACGTTCTTTTTTTGTTATTTTGATTTAAGTTGCCTTCTTTAGGTCAAAATTACAAGTAAAAGAGTAATTTACTCCCAAGTAAAACATTGACATACAGTATATTACCTTTCTATGAAAATTTCCCGTTAAAATAAAACGATTAAGAAGGTTAAAGGCCTTGAAAAAACACTTTGCCCGACCCTCGACCCGTTTAACCTGTTTGACCCTTCAGAAATAGAACACCTGCATCGACCCATTAATAAGCAAACAGGTCGAAACTGTCACATCTTCATCAGCATTTTTATGTTGAATAAAAATATCTAAAACGCATAAGAACATTACCATGGATTGCTTTTCTACACCACCATCTTCCTCATCAGTACTTGGTGCACAGCTAGCTAATATACGAACAACAGTTCCCATAAATGTATCAAGAACAGGTTTAACGCGGGACTCATCAAAAACTCCAAGAATTTCTTCAATGACATGTAAAAACCCATATATTTTCTTTGAAGATAATGACCTGATGTTATCCATGGAAAAATGTCTCAAAACAGCTGAAGAATCAAAATTAGCAGAAGTTTTCGCTGAACTCCAAATCAACATCCCCACATCATCCACACCCGATGAACCAATTTGTAACGGCTTTATTAATAAAGCAAAAAACAGAGAAAGCTCATTGATATCAAGCTCAGCTAAGAACCCAATAACTGCTTTTCTGTGGTGCATGCTTGCAGCCTGAAGAAATAACACTAGTTATGTGTGATTCTAAAGAACAAAAAGTAAAGACCTTTATAACATTGTTGCAAAGGTCACCCAAGTATTCAACTTTTTTTGTTAAGGTCACCCATATAGTGAAACCACTTTAAAAGCCAACCAAGCAATTTATCTGGTTCCATTTATACCAATTGGGCCAAAACTTGTCGTCTTGTCCAATCCCAAAACTGCTCTTAAAACGTTTGAAAAGACAAAAAAACACTTGATGAGGTGTCAGCATGTTAAAGGTCTAAAATATTGACTTTTTTTTAATCCTGTAGCCACTTGTACTAAAAAACAAGTAAGCGTAATCCCCCTAGACAATAAAATACGTTTACATGAGGAACATATTTACTAGTTATCCGAGAACTGTATATGAGACTTTCATCTCGTACGGCTCAAGAAAAAACACCCAAAGACCGGTTGGAACGGATATTTAACAGAAAGCTTGAAACTTCTTACTGTATATTTGTTGCTGAAGTCCATATAAACAAGACCAGACACAGACTTAGGTGGCGTATAAAGTAGTTTTAATAAACAAGTGGCCTTGATGAAAGAAGTTGAATACATGACTGGCATTCACATAATCTCTAAAAAAATAGTTGACAAAACAAACCTTTCGAGAAGCAAGGGTTTTTAAATTCCTAACTTTCGGGACAAGAAGCCGAATGACAAGTGGCACAAGACTATCTCGGTGTTGTTCACTAACTAAATGGGATTCCCTAGATAAACTCCATCTTGTGAGTTCATCCCTTAAGGTCTTGGGGTTGACCAAATTTCTCAGATTCTGAGCATATGGGACTAGGAACTCCTCTTTCCAATTCAACAGACAATCAAGAACCTTCAACTGCACCTCAAAATCATTCTCATCAAGCAGCCTAAAAAAACATATTAATATTTTAATCTAATATTTTTAGACCATCATATAATGATGAAATACTAAAATTCCTGAAACCATAATGACCTATATTGTAAAACCTCCTTGAGAAATTGACTCAGATAGAAAGCCTTAGGATTGCGCATCAGCTTCAGCAAGCTTAACCAATCTCCAAGAACACCCTTCCACACTTTTCCTTTACAAGCTTCCAAACTAAATGATCTCACACTGCAACATCACAAACAAAAGAACAGGGGTATATTGGTTGTACTATCAACACAAGAATACAAAATAGTAAATCTAAAAAATTTACCTTGAAAGATCGGCAACCTCATAACCCAAAAACTTCAAGAACAAAGGTATAATTTGCCGAGACCGTGATTCCACAAAACTCGACACTTTTTGTAATGATTTAATCAACAATGATAAAACAGTTGGGGACGGATTGTCATCATATGAAGGGCCAACAAATTGGTTAAAACAACCAAGCAAATCTGAAATCAACAAATAGAATATCATAAACTTTTGTTATGCTCCTAAAATAATACTAAAGGTTTGTATATTATTGAATTTCTGAATGAATAATAAGAAAACATGGAGCCCTTTATATAGGGAGAGATTACAAACCTATTCTAATTAGAATACAACTCTAAATAAAAGATAAACCTATTCTAAACATAAGATAAATCAAGTTTAAATATAAATTAAGTTTCTAGAAGGATAATGTCGGTTAAGACTCCCCCGCAGTTCGAGCGGGCGTGGAACAAACGCTCAAACTGGTCCGAAATGATTCGAATAGTTGACGCGAAATCCCCTTCGTAAAAATATCCGCATACTGTAATGATGACGGCACATGCAACACACGAATATCCCCAACTCGGACCTTCTCACGAACAAAATGAATATCAATCTCTATATGCTTTGTCCGCTGGTGTTGAACAGGATTATCGGAAAGATACACGGCAGACACATTATCACAATAGATCACCGAGGCCCGACGAAGAGGAAGATGTAACTCTAAAAGCAGGTTGCGAAGCCAAGTGGTTTCGGCAACGGCATTTGCAACGCCACGGTATTCAGCCTCGGCACTGGAGCGGGAGATAGTTGGCTGACGTTTGGAAGACCAAGAAACCAGGTTGTCACCAAGGAAGACACAGTAACCACTAGTAGACCGGCGGGTATCTGGACATCCACCCCAATCGGCATCAGAATAAGCAACCAACGAATGAGTGGCTGATTTAATAATGCGAATGCCATAAGTTAACGTGCCCTGAATATAACGAATAATCCGTTTGAGAAAGGCATAATGAGGATCTCGTGGCTGGTGCATAAATAAACAAATCTGTTGTACGGCATAAGAAATATCTGGACGGGTGAAGGTGAGATATTGGAGAGCACCGGCAAGACTACGATATAACGTAGGATCATGAAATAAAGACCCATCAGAAGCACTAAGCTTCGCAGAGAGATCCACAGGGGTAACACATGGTTTGCAGTTAGTCATATTAGCCCGTGAGATGATGTCTTTTGCATATTGTGTTTGATCCAAAAACAGCCCTGTCGCGTCCCTAGTGACTTTGATGCCTAGAAAATGGTGTAGCGAGCCCAAATCGGTCATGGCAAACTCTCGGGAGAGAGTGGAGATAATCTCATGCAAAAAGGCATCGGAAGAAGCTGTAAGGACGATATCATCAACATATAGTAATAAATAAGCAACCTGGTCACCCTTGTGATAAATAAATAAAGAGTTGTCACATGTGCTGCTGCGGAAACCTTGTGCCAAGATATAATTTGCAAAGCGCATATACCATGCGCGAGGTGCCTGCTTAAGTCCATACAACGATTTCTTCAACCTGCAAACGAAATTGGGGTACCGCTTATCGACAAACCCAGGCGGTTGGTGCATGAAAACTGTCTCGTTCAGGTGCCCGTGGAGAAAGGCATTCTTGACATCGAGCTGATGTATAGGCCAAGAGCGTGAAACTGCAATAGAGAGAACAGTTCGTATGGTGGCCGGCTTAACAACCGGGCTAAAAGTATCCTCACAATCGATGCCCACGGTTTGTGATTTTCCATTAACAACCAACCGTGCTTTATACCTTTCGAGAGTACCATCGGATTTAAACTTGTGCCTAAAGAGCCACATACATCGAATCACCGGGCGATCAACCGGTCGTGGCACAAGCTCCCATGTTTCATTAACCTGTAACGCACTAAACTCGGTTTGCATAGCATGTAACCAATGAGGATCGGCAAAGGCATTGGCATAGGTCTTGGGTATGGGAGAGATGGTGGTAGTGTGTAGGATTTTAGCTTTGGAGCGAGTAGTCATGGGATGTGAATTGAGGGTAGGGGCGGATGTAGGGGGTGGTGGGGTGGCCGTAGGCTGTGGTGGGTGGGTTGTGGGTATGGGCTGGGTTGGAGGAGCTGCCGTGGCAGATTGTGGGGCAGGTGGTGGCCGGGGTCTACGGGAGTAAGTGATGATGGCAGGGTGAACGGGAGGAGGAACAGTGGAAGGGATAGGCAAGGTGGGTGGAGGACGGACAAATGAGAAACCCGGGGGGGTGGTCTCGTCTAGAAAGTTATACGAAGAGTGGGTAATGGGGATGGTGAAAGGAAAAGTGGTCTCGTCAAAAGTGACATGGCGAGATATGTGAACCTTGCCGGTGGTGGGGTCGAAGCATCGGTAACCCCTAAAATCGGGGGGGTAACCAAGGAAAATGCAACGAATGGATCTGGCATGTAATTTATGGGGTTGGGTGGCAGATTGGTTTGGGTAGCAGGCACACCCGAACACACGAAGGTGGTCGTATGTGGGATGCCGAAGGTAAAGGACGAAGGTGGGTGTGTAAAAGTTTAGACGTTTAGTGGGTAAAATGTTGTGTAGGTAGGTGGCGGTGTGGAGGGCTTCGACCCAAAAGGAGGGAGGTAAATGGGCATGGACAAGTAGAGCGCGAATGATGTCATTTAGACGACGAATCATTCGTTCGGCTCTGCCGTTTTGTGAGGAGGTTTGGGGGCAAGAAAAACGGAAAAGGAGACCGTTTTGAGTGGCAAAGGTTTTAAAGGCATTGTTGTCAAACTCACCGCCAAGGTCACACTGGAATGTTTTAATGTTACGTTGAAACTGGGTGGCAATAAGACGGTGAAATTTGACAAACGTGGGAAAGGTTTCAGACTTATATCTGAGTGGATATACCCAGATAAAGTGGGAAAAATTATCAATTAAAACCATATAATATTTGTAGCCAGATTTACTTAAAATGGGTGAGGTCCACAAATCACAGTGAATGATATCAAAAGGCGAAAAAGTAAATGAATTAGATTCATAAAAAGGAAGACGTTTACTATTAGATAAATGACATGAATTGCAAAAACTAGAAAGTTGCCGTTTATTACAAGCAAAACCAAAATTACGACTAAGAATATCTAAGACTTGAGATCCAGGATGTCCAAGTCTGTCATGCCATGGTAGAGAGGAGATGGTGAGAGAGCAAGCTTGAGGCGGAAGTGTTGGTGGTGTGATTGGATAGAGCTCCCCCGTGCTATTGTGGCGGGACAGGTGGCGTCCCGTTTTGAGGTCCTTCAAAGAAAAACCAAACGGATCAAATTCAATAGACACACTATTTTCACGGGTGAAGCGTCTAACGGATAATAAAGTTTTAATGATTTTAGGGCTAAACAGGATATTGGGTAGGATATAGGTACGGTTGAGGATTGGGAGGTAGCCCGTGCCGGAACCCTCAACAGTTAAAACATTACCGTCGCCTACCAAAATTTTAGTGGAAACAGGAAAAGGATCAGGGCGAGAAATCATACCTTTATTATTAGAGACGGTCCGTTCAGCGCCAGTGTCGAAGTAGAGATTCGGATCCGTGTAGGCAAGCTGAGATGTTTGATAAGCAGCACTTAGATCCGACGGGTTGAGAGCATCGAACTGGTATTGGGCCTGCTGTGGTGGGGCCGGGCCGTATGGGCTGAAACCGTACTGTTGTGGGTATCCAGTAAAGTGGGCCGAAGGTTGGGATGGTTGGGCTGGTTGATTGGGCCTCCAAGGTGATTGTGAGGGATAAGGGCATGGGGGTGTTTGCCACCAAGCCCATTGGGGATAAGAATGTGGTTGAAAGGCCCAATTGGAGTTCTGTCTAAACCCTCTTCCACGAGCAGATGATGCTCTGCCTCTGCCTCGATAGCCGGAGCCACGGCCTCTACCCCTGGAGTACGACTGCTGAGACAGATCGGCGGCCTCCCCTGAGGACCGCTGGGAGGTGGTGCTGCTGGAAGGCGAAGGCGGCGGTAGGGTTCCGGTACTAGTGGCGGCAAGGACAGAAGAGGATTTGGGTTTACGAGCCTCCTGCCGCAAGACTTCATCGGCCAACATAGTGCGAGCCGAATCCCAGTCAGCCTGTGACTGGTGGATTAAGGCGGCGGTTGTATCAAATTCGGCTGTAAGACCACGAACCAGGGTAAGAACGAGTCGTGACTCGGGTACTGGTTGATCGACATCGCGCAATTGATCGGCTAAACTCTTCAACTTCTGACAATAATCATCCACAGAGCTGCATTGATCCAGGCTGAGGTTAACGAAACGTGTTTCGAGAGCCGCTGCTTTCGCCTGCTTGTTACTAAGGTATTTCTTTTCAAGTTTAAGCCATGTAGCTCGGGCCGAGGCTTCAGTATCCAGGATGTCTGGCAAAAGATTGTCAGCAAGAGTGCTGTAAATCCACTGGGAAACCAGTGCGTCTAATTCTTTCCATTCCGAATATTTGGGATCAGTTGGGTCAGGGGGTGGGGTGGTGTCGATGTGATCAAGGACCTTATACGCCATGGCGTGAAGCTTAAAAAGCTTCACCCATGAGGTATAGGTGACCGTGATTCCATCGAGGGTACGGATTTTACTGTTTATGTTGGTTACGGAGTAAGCGGGGTGAAGGGAATGAGGTTTAGATGGTTCGGATGAGGTAGGCTGATCAGGTTTGGTCATGTTTTGTATGGTGCAGGAAAGCAGTGGCCGAAGCCTGGGAGGAACAGTGGCCGAAGCCTGCTGAAGAGAAGGGAACGAAAAGAAAAAAAAATTAGGTATTCAGAACCGAGGCTCTGATACCATAAAGGTTTGTATATTATTGAATTTCTGAATGAATAATAAGAAAACATGGAGCCCTTTATATAGGGAGAGATTACAAACCTATTCTAATTAGAATACAACTCTAAATAAAAGATAAACCTATTCTAAACATAAGATAAATCAAGTTTAAATATAAATTAAGTTTCTAGAAGGATAATGTCGGTTACGAAATACAACAAATAGAAAAGAAACCAAATAATGTACCGTCATGACTGCCATGTGGTTCACTGTTGCCTTGATCATAATGTGCTCGATGTGATAAAAAGTTAGACACGCACTTATCTAGAAACTTCATGCACGTTTCCCACACCAGTAAAGGATAATCATTAATCATAACAACAAAGCATTCCATAGCTGGATTCCATAAATAATTAAATCGGTTATGGAATATGCCAATAACAGCATTAAAAACAAGGGGTATATAAGCATCACATATCCTTTTAGCTGAGAGATCCATTTGTATCTTTGAAATTAACAAAACAACTTTCCTACTAGTAGCTATAGAAAGAGATGTTGCTTCAATAGCAAGCAATGAATGAAGAACCTGAAACGGAAGGATAGTTAGTAAACATGTAATTAACTAAACCGAAATAAAATTTATTCATTACATAATATCGTGAAAGCAAGAAAATAATACACACATTGTCACCGTGATCATCAGTTATCATATCGCTCTCTGAGGGTTGATTATACACAGACTTCTCAGAATTTAAAGATTCATAGTGGCATAAAATTCTTAGAGTGAGAAGACGGATCTGTTTGTCAGAATGGCATAAGTTTTCAGAAAAAATATTAAATGCATCAATTGTTTTCCCCGCCTCTAACTCTGAACGATACTTCTTATGAGTACCATCTGCTTGTGTGGTGGACCTGCATCAATCAATCAAAGAAATCCAAAATAAGAAGACAGAAATTACAGCAAAGGCAAATTGTAGAGGTGGAAATTTCAACATATTTACTTATAAATGGGTTGCTTTGGGTTTTGCTCATCTCAAACAGGTCAAATTAAAAAAAATAGCTTAGACATGAAATGCCACATGGGCTAAATGGATGATAGTTGCCAAAAGTCTATTGTCAATGCATACAACCGCCTAACCTATTTCGTTCAAGGGTTCACAATTAGTTGAGTAACTAAACACAACTAATGAGTTACAAAACGAACAAAAGAAAATAATAACATGTCAACTTAATGTTGATCCATACCAAAACATGACATGTTTTAATCCGAACCCGTTACCCAGCATGCCAAACCCACCCATCTCGCCACCTCTAGCCAATGTACTCAAACAACAAAGTTGGAAAAGGTAAAGAGTACGATCAACATACGTATCTAAAGAATCCAAAAAGTCGGCAACTGCAGATAATATATGGATAGAAAATTTGTATTTTTTGGCGAAATACAAGAATTTATCCACTGGTAATTCATCATGCTTAGCTGTTTGACTGAAGCTCAATCTCTGATAAGAAGCTAAACCAGCTCCAATAAGGCTTTCCCAAACCCTTCTAGGCAACGCTGCAATAGTTTCTGAAAAATCATTACATTAATCATCAATTACAAATGAAGAACTCATCAAAAAGCTTATAAAATTTGTGATTTAGAAAATGGTTCAAAGTATCATACCAGAGTTGACCATCAAAAGGCGGTCAAGGACTTCTACAAACTCCATAAGCAAGAAACAATTAGCTTGGAAGTCTGTCATGTAAGAATAGCAGCTGATAGTTCCCCAAATATGCGCTAAATCTGTATCCCTAAACTCCACATTAGATGGATCATGTACAGCATCATTAATCTTCCCAATCCAGCAAGTAATACTTTCTTGGAGAAAAATACAAACTCTTGAAATCCCCTGTTTGGATTTCTCTTCCAACAGACAAAAACTTAAAGATTGTAGTTTCTCGAAGAACTTAACAAGAAGATACATAGCTTCATCCTCCGAATTCATGATTAAGTCAGTCAGCGCGCTGAAACATTTGTAAATATGAAAACAAACAGCCAATCAATATAAAATAATACCAAGAATTCATCTGCACAACGGAACCATGTAGAGTTGCCATACTTAACTCATTTACTTCTGAGCGGGGGCCCAATTGAGATAATGTTTTATTTCTTATCAAGTCAAGAGAAGTAAAGTCAGAAAGTTAGCTTAATTCAGGGTATGTTTTATCAATAATCACTTATAAAAAACTTTTTACCTGGGATTATTTCAGGTCTACCATACACGTTTCAAACAACAGAAAAAAAAAACACAATAACCTGTTACCAAAACCCGCCCGTACATTTTGCCACCTCCAGAACCAGATCATTCTTACCTTGTGATGCCAGTCCTGAAAATCTGGACTATGGAAGTGTCCTTGGATAATAACCCCTTGATGAATTTCATGAAACTGCAACAAGTTGATTTCAAGTTAAAACCATTCAAGTTGTAGAAATAAATATCGCCAATCTGCATGATAAAGAAAGGCCAAATACCTCTTATTTCTCATCTCAAATACAGGAGCCCATTGCATTGACAATATACCAAGAGCTCCAACATGAGTGCCACTATGAAGACCATCGAGAGTGCAAAGCATCAGTTGCAAAATTTTATCAATAACCTTATATTGTTCCCCAGCCTTCTGCATGCTAGAAGGCATGATAAATGTCTCAATAAGCAACTTAACTAGCTCAAGCACTTGATCAAAATCTGAAGCAATAAGATCCAGATATATGTTAACGGAATATAAGAGACACACACACATATACATATATAGAGAGAGATGTAATTCTTTGGCTGGGTCCGACATGTGTCAATCAATTAAGGATAAGTGGCCTTCAATTGGAAACCGATTGAATCTGACGACAACATCGATTTAAATTTATGCACAAAAATAATTTCTGATTAAGCAGTTCAATTTTATATATACACCCCTCCGATTACGACTTAACTACAAAAAACTTACCAAGTGGGAAGTCCTCCCTATACTATGTATTACAGGCACATACATTTCTAACCCAAATTAGATCATTGAAAAATTTTCTTCAATATCCTCAAAATTAGCATTTGAATTTTTCTATATTTCATCATAAAAAAATACATAATAAAACTTTCAATATATGCCTGCCCTGTATACTATCAACTAATTGCATCATTTATGTATATACAACTTTCAAAACCTATTAAGATAACTATATGGATTATTATGGATATATTTTGATTATTATCCTCATTGTATTACTACATGATTACCTTATGCTACCAGTGCCACACACAGGTTAATAGGCTACTAAAAAGAAGGCGAAAATCAAGAAAAGGAAGACTTATGTTACCTATTGCCTTGTGCACGTTATTAGTTTCTAAAGTGGAAATAAACAGGGACAGAAGATGAGTAAGATGGTGTGAGTGTCCATTAGAGACAGATTCATATATTTCTTTTTGTTCACGTTGCAGCAACAGTATCAACTCCGAGGACTGTAACTCTTCACATAGCCGTTGAACAACTGTGATCACAACTTCAATAACTGGATTTGATCCTGTAACCAACAGATAGATGTTAAAAGAAATTTCTACAAGTTTCCATAATGATTACAAAAAAAAATATAAGGTAAAAGAAGTTGCCTTCAGGGTCTTTGTCACCACTTCCAATAACTTCATTGTGGAGTAATAATTGCAGCACTTGCTCAGCTCTAGAGTGTAACTTTGATGAAAATCCTCTCATAACATAAAATAACAAAGCACTCACTCCGGATTTTCTTGTTTCCAAAGGTTTCGCAACTATTTCAGATATTACTTTCCTAACACCTGTAATTTTAAAGTTCAAAATTATAAGTAGGTAATGACAACAAATAACAACTAGTGTGTTTGCCTTTGCATTGCACAGGTGTAAAATCCTTGCATTTATTGAATAAATCAATAATGGATGTTTGAAATATAAAAGATAAGAACATTAATAAAATAAAATTTTACAAATCAGCTCAAAATTTCAATAAACCAAACACTAAAAAAATAAAACTATACTTAAATGACAATGCATAATAATTAACATCATATTTTGTTTTAATATCAATTCATAAAAAACGACTGATAGTACATTTGGCGTTTGAAAATTTCAAGTTTAAATTAACTAATGTATACAGCATTAGAAATTACAAAAAACAGAGAACACTGAACACATTAAGTTTAAAGTACAGTAAAATAATAATTACAATAAAGTAAAATCAAATTCAGTCAAAAAGTAAAATAGATCAAACAATAATTAAACCATATAATTAATGAAATTTGGCATGTGTGATATAACATTATTACATATATAGAATGTACCTCTATTAATCTGCTCTGCAGGTGCATTCCTCAACAAGAAAGAAATAGACTCAGCCATAAATTCCTGGATGTAATCTTTCGGATAGAACCTTAACTTTTTTGTCACTCTGAAAAATAGAAATAAAGATGAGCAATAAAGTATAGGAAACTTTCAACATGTAAAGCTAAAACCAGATTAGCCTAAATACATGTTACTTACTTGAGGATATTGACAACATCTCTCATCAGATATTTCTGTAGATACATCATAATACATGACCAGGATGTAAAAATCTGCGCAAAAAAATAAAAATTAATTTTCTTGGTTGTAAGATGTATGAGTATGAAATTGAAAGGCCGACACAACTACGGCTTAAACCTGCTCAATTATTTCCGACTCCCTGTCAGCACCACTATTGAGGAGCAAAACCATGGAATCTGCAACCTTCTGCAGAAACCTGTAGAGATACAAAACATGAGAGTGAGCATAGACGTCAACAAAAGACATACTATTATACTAAGTAGTTAATTATCCCAATAAAAAATAAAAGATAAGTTATAGGCAAGAAAGGGGGAAGGGGGAATCAAATGCCATAAACTCACGGTATGAAATCCTCCAATAGATCTCTAGATAGCGCCGCTATTAAC
This sequence comes from Ambrosia artemisiifolia, assembly GCA_032199755.1. Classification (NCBI taxonomy): domain Eukaryota; kingdom Viridiplantae; phylum Streptophyta; class Magnoliopsida; order Asterales; family Asteraceae; genus Ambrosia; species Ambrosia artemisiifolia. The sequence goes on along the minus strand of CM063525.1, from coordinate 50,572,111 downwards.
CTGCACATAAACAATTATGAGTACCAAATGCAGGCTACGCAGAAATGGAAAAATGTAGGTGCGTGGTTGTAAAAAAAACAGATTGTAAAGCCAAGAAACATAGGTTAATTACAGTAATGTAGAGCTTTCATTGTTACTGACTTACTGCTAAAAGTGTTACATTTGCATTTATTTGTCTCAGCAATACCAAAATGAGCATTTAACAGCATAAGATTTGAAACATTAAAGACCGGAGACGCGAACAGGATAAAAAGTATAATTAGAGAATACCTAAGAATAGGCTCAACTGATAGTCTCCCTTTCATATCCAACCTAGAAAGAAGACTTGAAAGTATAATCTCCTTTTGTAAGATAATTTGTGGTAATGTTTGTACCAACGGCAACATTTCCTCATAAAACGATATAAAATCCTCAGCGGTGTTAAGTTCCTGATAAATAAAACAAAATTCACTCTTAGTATAAGATTTTCTGGTGCCATAGAATTCCAATGCATAAAAAACAAAATTATGGAGTCAACATGTCGTGTACCCTCCAATGTAATTTTACTAAGGCCAACATTTGTAAGTGACACACATATTAAAAGAATCCAGACATAAACTTATAGGACAAACTCTCACTAGCAGTCTGCATGAATGTATTAGGGTTGGTCTAAAGATTTATAGGAAAGGGTAACATACCCTCCATTCAACAAGGCAATCGCGAAAAAAAGATGACCCTTCTGAGGGCTCTTGCTTGAGGGGATCAAGACTTCTAAAAACATCAACATCAATTTCTTCAACTCTTTGAGAGAACGTCTTGAACTGCAAACACCAATATAAACAGTGTCAAAGGTACCATCATCACTCAAATGTAGCCAGCTTTTAACAAATACCAAAACTGTATCCAAACTTTCAGTTCCAATGATTGAAGCAACATATTCTACAAATGTACTTTCAATTCATCATCATCATACTCAGTTAATCCCACCAATAAAAAAAGCTAAGGTAGGGTCTGAGGAGGGTAAGACGTAGACAACCCTACCTCTACCCCTTGGGAATAGAGAGGCTGCTTCCGGTGAGACCCCCGGCTCGATAGTGGTTTTGTATCAAGCCTTGGACATAAGGCACATAACACTTAGCAATCGGGACAAGCCCGATTGGTGCATGTGCCCCTTGTCTTTTGGCTATCAACACCACCACATGATGCATGATTAACCGTCCGTCGTTTTTAACGTTATTTTCACAAATTTAGTAAAATAACGTTAAAATTAGTGCAACTTTACTTTTGCCCTCCGAAGGCCACACATATATACAATTTACTTTCAATTGTAACATTCAATATCTAAATTTCTAGGTTTAAGAGTTAAAGCATACCACAAAGCGCCTTCTTCCAGCTCCACTGTTCAACGACTTAACCGCCTGAGCATGCGACTGTGTCGCCATTATCTTAACACCAAATCTGTCACCACCAACAAGAGTCCCAAACTTTATAAAATTGCAATCTGTTAACTATTAATGCGATAGTATCAAATCCTGAACTGTAGCATTACATAACAATCATAATTCATAACCAGACTACAAATTCAAATCCTAAGTTACAGAAACACTAGAACTAAGCACCGTCCAATAACTTCAATAAAATTCTACATATAACTTGAAACAGATTACCTCAACTTCTAATAAAAAACTTATATAATATTAATAATAATAATAATAATAAATCGGTATTGAACCTTACGGAACCACGACGGAGCTCCGGTTAAACCTGCACGGTGGGAGACGGTGGCCGGAGAGTGAGGAAGCAACCACGGTACGGTACAACTATGATGATTAGGGTTTATAGGGTTTTAAACTTTTAATTAATACTAGTGGGTATGCCCGCGCGTTGCTGCGGGTATTATCTTTGGAAATAAAAATTGGTCTTGTATATGAACTTGTTTTGCTAAGAATGGAACACACTTCTGGTTCGGACCCAATATCAAACATCCGATTTACTTCAACAAGCACCTGCTAAAAATAAATAAATAAATGAAAAGAGTCAAATTTGCTCAACACGAAAAAGACTTGTAGTTGGCACACACCCACTTCTATTATTTTCTTCAACCGGAGGATTCCGATAACAATATCCAAAAAGAAAGAATATTGAATCAAAAAGACGGGGAGATTTGAAATAACAAAAAAGATGCCGTGGGATGGATATGTATTTGTGTTTATAGTACAATTGTTTCAATTGAATGGAATCGCTAATGTTTGCTCTCCCCTAAGCTGTAACTGAATTTTTTCTCCTTCAGTGATTTACAACCCCCCACCAATAAAGAACTCTGCCATGGAAATTAGACTGCCATGTATAACTATCAATAATACACCCTCCAAGGCTGATTAGGTTAATAATATTGGTGTTATTGTTTATGATCTCATGATTTTTTGTATGTACAGTGTCATAAAAGGTTCGCTTCTTCTTACTGTCTGCATATCGGCATAATCAGGTTCGCTTCTTCTTCCTCTACTAAGAATCGTTTAATATTGTTTTAATCAATCGTTTTTTGAGTTTACGTATTGAGATGTTGCTCTAATTTGTTGAGCTTGAGGCTGATTGTCATCATTGGGTCGCATAATGAGGTTCATCTGGTTAATCAACAGGTGGTCTTATGCATCCAAATGTGTAAAAGCTACTTCTCTTTATCTTAACCCATATTCTCCCGTGGGCCATTTGCGTATTATAATCTCACAAGAATCACTAAAAGCACATTCCTTAAAGAACCATCATTGTGCGCGTGTTAAAAATTAGAAGAGCACCAAGTCCACAATTGAAAAAATAGAAACATTATGCGTTAATATGATTCCTCTATTTAAACAGTAAAAACAATGATTTACATATAACCAAACAATACAATATTGGTCACAAAAAAATTGGATTTCTATTTACAAATATGCAAAACAATAGAATTAATAATTCACTGGAAATCACCTAGCTGCATGTTCAACAAAAACATATTAATTCATTAGTAATCCATCGATATTATTTAGTGATCAAATCTAAAAGTCCCAATAGGTGCTTAAGCACTTGCATTCAACAAAACAGTAGTATACATTATATAATAAGTAGTGGTTTCAAATTAGATATGCATAGACTGAAAATACTAACAGAAAGCAAAAGAGTTAACTACTACTTTAAATTTGCTGTTTGCACATGGAGAATTTCACACATACAAAAACAAGTAATTCCTAATAATGTATGAATGAATTGAATGTAATCTTAGACAACTAATCATACGGAAAAATTTAAAAAGCTGAATGGAGAGACGTACCCGTTTCAAAGCAGAAATGAAGGAAAATTAATAGCATTGAATTAATTGGATAGATGGTAGCATATGAGTCTTTGCTTTTCAATTAAACCTATTGTAACTAATAATGAATTGATTGGAGGTACAAGCATCTTAATGCATCACATAGTACAACCATCTTAATGCATTGATAAGGGCATAAAAGGAAGAAAAATGGTCAAGTTTAGACAATTGCACTTGAGACTCTTGGGATGCCACCTTAACTTTGACATTTTGGACCTTTTTACCCATTGCTCCTCCTTTATAATGTAATATAGATATTTTTTATTTATATATGTTTCGTTTGATGAATGGTTTTTCTTTTATATATTGGATTTAAAATTTTGGTCCCTCAACGATTAATATTGCGAGTGTTTGGTCCCTTGACTTTTTTTTTTAACTTCCAACAAATCAATCCCGAGAAACTACCCACTGGATAGAAGAGTACTCCGAGAGTACGACAGGTCCACCAGTAATTTCACATCAATTCCCGGGAAAAACCCGCCGTCTGAAGGCCCACTACGGTAAAACCGGCCCACGAGCAACATTTTGGTGCCGGTAGGACTCGAACTCCTCACCTCCCATAAGAAAAGCAAGGAGGGTGTCACTCCACCATGAGGGGATTGGCTGGTCCCTTGCCTTTTAGTTGTGGATTTGTACAAGAGTGTAGAGTTCGTTTATTATCGTGTCGGGGTAGTAAGTTTATGGGTTGCGGATTTGTACAAGAGTGTAAAGTTCATTTATTATCGTGTCGGGGTAGTAAGTTTATGAGTTGCTGATTGGTGGGTTAAATGTGTAACCGTAAACGACTCGTGTTATTGTCCATGTTAAAGATTTCAACCCTAACTCGCACACATAAATTTGGGCCAACCCGAACACAAACCGTTTAACCCGTGTTTTTAAAATTAGTCATACATTTTGACGAATTCTAAACGGGTTGTTGGGTTGTTAGCGGGTTATCAATGACGTTTTTAATAGCGAGTATGATCGTGACAAGTAAATAATATAGTGTACTCGCACACACATAAATTCGGACCAACCCGAACACAAACCGTTTAATCCATTTTTTTAATGAGTCATACATATTGACGAGTTATAATTGGGTTGTAAGCGGATTATCGATAACGAGTTTAACGGTGAGTATGATTGTGACAAGTAAATAATATGGTGTACCAAAACTAACATTGTTATAACTAACCATGTGAAATATAAACGAAAAAAAACTAAACCAAAATATAGAAGATTTTTTCCTAAATACTTAAGCGGATTAACGGGCCAACCTGTTTTTTATATGTGTTAACCCGAACCCAACATGGTTTTAATACGGGTCAACCTGAACCATCCGCGTTTTTTAAATCGGGTCGTGCTAGTAGGGCAAACCTGTTTTTTAAATCGTGTCGGGTTCAGATTGAGATTCTAGTCGTATCGAGAATTGTCGCCCCTATATGACGAGTAGGCATAAACAAAATTTTGTGTTAAGATACTTAAACGGACTAGCTAAGACTAACGCATTTATGTTCACTTGTTTAAGTTTCTATGTATTGATGCCTTTACGTTAGTTTGTTTATGTTTTTTATGTATTTAGTGGATTTTATTTAGCCTTTCAGGTAGAGGGTGCAAACGAGTCGAGCGGGTTCAGAAAAAGCTTGAAACCAATCGAGCTTAAGCCTAAAACAAAGTTAGGATATTTATCAACGCCAAGCTCGAGCTTGGCTTGTGAAGCTCGTCAAAGTTGAGCCTTATCGAGCCTTAATGTAGTATTAGTTTTGTTAATATTTAATAATGTGTGCCCCTAATTTAAAATTGTTTAGTAAACAAGTCGAGCCCAAGCTTCAATGATCGAGCTCACGAGCCTCAACGAGCCTACTATTTATATTATTTTTGTCTATTATATGAAATAATAATTAACAAACGAGACAGCTCAAGCTTTGAAAAAAGTTACACTCGGGTCGTGCGCTCTATGCCGATAATGCCTAGGGTTTCCCTTCCCTTGTGATTTAAACCTACAAGTTACACTCGGGTCCCTTGTGTCTTGCTCTAAAAGTTACTTTGACAAATTCTATTTTAATGACAAACGGGTCTCTAAATAATTCATTATCATCTCTTAGACTAAAATCCTAGCAATAAACTTCGTCAAATAAGTTAACAATAATCTTCAAGATGTTATCCTGATCGCCCACGTAAAAGTTCAGTTAAACCTCAAATCACTCACTCTGGAAAATATAAATCCTAAACCTCATAATGATGACCCGATCTATGAATATATTATAGAGGGGTTTTGGGATTGAACTTAGAAGCAACTGATTGACTTATTAGTTTTTTAAAAAGTTAATAAATTATTTAGCTTTGTTATGAGCCATTCTATTTTGGCTTTTTGACATGAGTTGAAAAAGTATTTTAGAGGGTGCTTAGGATTGCTTATTTAACTTCAAAATAGCTTTTGGTCAGAAGTGTTTATCGATTTATGATTTTTTTAAAAAAAGTTTTTTAAAAAGTGTGTGGATTAGCTTTTGTGATGGGAAAAGGCAAAAAGTTTTTTTTAAAAAAGTATTTTAAAAAGTGTGTGGAATAGCGTTTTACGAAAGGTTTATGAAATATAATCTAGTAAGTTAATAAACACTTTTAACGAAAAACTTGAGGTAAAATTTTTTTTTGAACAGCTCTCGGTCAAGACTATACAAGGTCAAAGCTCGGTCGACGCGGGATTCGAACCTAAGCACTCCAAGATGAGAACCTCTTAAGGAGTAAACCCCTCTACCTCCACCACTAGGCTATGGCTTCATTAGCGACTTTTGCATAACCCACTTGAGGTAAATTTTTAAGTTGCAAAAAATCTCAAACACTAACAAACTTTTTTTTTTATATGAACCGGTCTACGTGGAGCCGATATTTGAATTTGTTTCGGCAGATATTTATCCATCTGCTACCTATATAAATAAACAAGAAACACAGTTGCATAAACCCTAGCCGCCTTCTTTCCTTAAACCCTAATTCCTCCAAGGTATGAAATAAATAAATCTTACTTCTTTTTATATATTTAATCAGCATACGTATGCTATTTAAATTTTAAAGTAGTTTGTTCTTCTTATTCATAACTTATCGATTATTTTTTTATTATTAGTTAGTTAATCTTATTTTTCATTTTTGTTTTGTAATGTTCTGATTTCGTTATCAGTGCAAAATTATAAGTCATAACTAATCTCATTTTTTAATCTTTTTTTTTTAACATTTTGGTGGTTAATTGTTTTAAATTTATTATTGTGTTAAAAAATAAAAAAAAAAATGGTTTGAGTAATTGAGTGGAGATTGAAGGGTTTACCGTTGTAGAGCGCGATGATGTGGCGCTGACGTGGCATGAAACCGAAGGCGTATCTTGCGATTCAGAAGGGTGTGGCGGCGCAGCTTGTTGCCCGTCTGCCTGTCTTAATGTAATTCGACAGTCATGAAATGAAAAAGCCTTCTCTTAAAAAAATTACCAAAAAAATTAGTATGTATCGAGTCTGCCAGTGGCGAATCTTGACCCGAAACTTCTGGGTGTCGGAAGTCACTAGTTTCGGGGGGTCAAAACCTTATATACCAAAAAAATTCTATACGAATATTATATAATCGACACTTCTGAGCGAAAATTCGGGGGGTCGGCCGCCCCTCCCCGCCCCTTAAAAGAATCGCCCCTGGAGTCCGCCGCCACTGAGAACTAAGTTTAAGATCCGTTAATGCACGGAATGAAGCGTGAAGCGTATGCATCATGGCCTAATGTTTATACTTCATTTGCAGGTTTCAAAAACTTGAACAATTAGAATGGCTTTCTACAACAGAATTGGAAGTCTAATGGTATCAAATGGGCAAGTAACGGGTCCATCGATGTACAATGCTATCCGTTGTATGTCATCAAAGCTTTTTGTTGGTGGTATGTTATTGGAATGGTATACACATAATGGTACTTACTGTCTCTGTTTTGTTTATGTGATTGTGAAAGTTGATTACTTGTGAATGTTGCAGGTCTTTCTTACCAGACCGATGACTACTCGTTGAAGGAAGCGTTTTCTGGATTCGGAGAGGTAGTTGAAGGTGAGAACAGTTTGTATTTGGTGTCTTGAGCATAATTCAAATGGTTTGATTATGAATTTTTTTTTTTTTTTGTGATAATTGATTTTTATGGTTTGGTTATGGCTACATTACATGTGTATGTTTAGACTAATTGAGCGGAACCAGCATTGAAGTCGTCCTATATATTTTTCTAGTTTTAAAAAATAATATGTTGTATGTTAGATTGTAAGAAAAGTTTTGTTATAAACTAGATGAATAATCGGATTTAACTAATGGTTTACTGAATTAAGTGAACCATATTTTACAATTACTGAATTAACTGTTCAGCTGTGTTTTAAAAAAACGCGCCTATGCTAGACTCAAGGCGTTGAAGGACGTGGAACCCATCACCTCAGCCTGCATAAGGCGCACGTTTTACAAAAAGCGCACCAGGCGCATTTTTTTGGCAAAAAGTCACCCTAAGGCGAGTGCCTAATGTATGTATGTTATTTCATTATTAAGAGATAATGATGCTAGAAAGTTATAGGAAATACTTTAATAAAATATACAGTTATATGCACCTCGGTTACGAAAAGCAGTACACTTTTGCGCTTGGTTATTCGCGCCTTCGTTTACCCAGCCGGTCAGTTTATGACTGAAATCAAGCGGTTTTGAAAAACTAAAAGCCAAAACATTGGCTTTAGGTTCTCTTTTAGTCAACAATTGAACCAAATCACCCCATGTTCACCTCTACTTGACTTAGGTTCTTTTCATTAATCATGTAGCAGCTGAGTTTAACTTTATGTGTTTGTTGTTGCTGGTTATTGTCAACTGTGATCTTGTATAATCGATTTTTGTTTACTGTTTCTATTCAGCAAGAGTTATTACAGACCGAGAGTCCGGGAGGTCAAGGGGATTTGGTTTTGTGAACTACACTAGTGACGACTCAGCAAGCGAGGCTATGAAAGCGATGGATGGCCAGGTAAGAAATTGAAATCTTTAGGACCATTCAAGTAACTTGTGCTTATTATTAGTAGTGTTTGGTTTGGGGGTGTTAAATGGGTAGTTTTCGTGGGCTGGCCGGTTGAACCTGACATGAAACCGAAAATTTGGCATGAACCCATATATATTTTTTTTTGTATAAGTTTTTTTTTTATATATTATAGTAACTTAAAAATACAAGTTTACAACCAAAAGATAATGTATATAAAGTGGTTACTATTAGATATAGAACCTGATGCTGCTTCCATTTTTTTATAATTTATATTTTGGAATAAAATATCAGTTTAAATTATGACAGAACATATTTAATAAAAACATTTAATTAAACGGATTCAATAGGTCAGGTCAATCCTTGAAATCTCCCCGACCCGTTTCGCCAGTGGCGGATCTATACCAAAATTTCAGGGGTAACACTCAATGGTATTTCGGGGTAGCGTAATACGAAAAACGTCCAAATACGAAAATTTTCCACTACGCCGAAAAAATTGAGAGGTGGCGGGCGTTACCCCTCTTCCCAAGGTAAGTCCGCCCCTGCGTTTCGCTCAATGTGTTTGTGGGTTCGAACGGAACCTGTTTAGTCTAACAAAGTCCACTCCTAATTTGGTTTGTATTTGAGAATGAAGGAATGGTTTTCATTCTTAATAGAAGTGTTTGGTTAGTGGGTTATGGCCTTTGGGTTTTAAACATGGAGGTCAAAGTGTCAAACCCACAAAATTAGGCATTCTTTAAGCCCACCAAGAGAGGTGGGCATTGAAATCTATTATTGTTCAACCATATTCTAACATCTCTCACCTCATGTCCTTGTGATTGTTTAGGAACTCAACGGTCGAAGCATTCGTGTTAGTCTTGCCACTGAACGTGCTCCTCGTACTGATGGTTATAATCGTGGTTCCAACCGTAATTTTGGCAATGCTGGAAATGACCGGTATTAGATACAATATGCTTTTCAGTCAATAACAAAAGTTTATTTCTAGTAACGAGCTTTATGAACCGAATAGCGTTTATCTTCTGTATACAAGCTTTTATGAACCGATTAGTATTTTTTTTTTGCTACCCTATGGTTTGGTTTCATGCTCGTGCACAATTTGATTTAAGAATATAATGCTATTTCTGCTATAGCCAAAATTATCTTGTATTACATACGTCTATTTTTCGCTTTAGAATGTAACGTTTGACAATTGATATCAACATCAATATATATGTAATCAGAAAATGGTTAGTATGTATTCTTTTTTATTAAACATGCATATTTTTAAACGTCCTTTCTAGATGATATTAATTGCATTGTTAAATGCATAATGATTGGATATAGTTTTGTCAAGTTTAGTAGTGATGGAGGTGACTTAAGTGGAGTAGGTGAAACCTTTGTCGTTTAGTAAACACTTTGAGCTAATGTAGATTGTACCAATGTAGATTAGTAGTGATGCTTTCTTTTTAGAACTAAGTAGAAGCCGGATACTCCGTATGTGGCTTCCAATGGCCAAAGGAGCCCTAACTAGCCTTTATCCAGACAGACAAAGACGGACAGAGCCCCTGGCCCACCAGCCACTAGTTAGTTCTAGGGAAAACCTAACATTTCACCCGCTCGAAGGCACGACAATAGAATAAAGTTTAGAATCATTTGGTAAAAAAGTAGAATAGAAGTAACATTTATTGTTTAAAAAAAATAAAAATCAGGTTCAATTGTTTAATGGGCCTGAACTAAATTAAAAGGTAAATGGATTAAATAAACATATTGGGTTTTCAGAAAGCATTATAATTTATAGCCTTTTATTTAGGAAAAAAATATTATGTATTGTATACAAATATATAATTTTTTTTTCAACTCTAGACATGCCTTATTTGTCAAACCATCTTGTTCTTCTACTATTAATATATAAGATTTGTATAAAAATTGTATAAGTACCCTCTTCTAAAACTTTTGGCCGAAAAGCAATCTATAAACAATATGATGCCTCAGATTCTTTAAAGTCAAGAAAAGAAGTCTAACCATATTTTTATATAATAATAATCGATATAAAGAAAAGGCTAATAGGATGGGGTGCATGGGTGGCATTAATACAATAGCTCGTTGGCATGTTACTATCACACATAAAGGCCAGAATTGTAATTGTACAACCGCTAGTCAAAACTTCAAAATTTGGTGTGGTTGCTATCTCTTCATAACAGCTGGATTTTTTACAATAGATCTAAAGTTTTAAAGGTATTTATATATATATTTTTTATGATGAAAATGTATCATTTGTTTTTTAATTATTATTTTTCAGTTATTTTGTCTTTCTTAATAAGTATATTGTTTAAAGTTTCAATAAAGTGTATTTTCAGTAGACAAATGTGTCTCTTAAGATTTAGATGTTTTATTCGAACATTAACATAACCTTTAAACATTAAGCTTTGAATTTTAAATGAGTATTGAGCTTATAAATTGATTAATAGGTTTTGAGTTTTAAATTAGTTTTTGATGGGCCCAAGTTTTGAGTTTAAAATGGGTTTTCTATTAAAACACACGCATAACATATATATAGGCATTTTATAAAAATAAAATATGCCCCCGAGTGATACGAGCCTTAACCGTGGGTCTTCCCTAGCCACCCTAAGAGCCTTTTGTGTTAGAAGGGGTTAATAACGCAACTTGTTGCCTGTCTACCTGCCATCATAATGTAAATTTCCGTTTTTATTTCAAAATATGAATTTAATTAAAAAAATTGTTTCTAACTTTATCATATTATTAAAATTATAGTTTAACAACTTTTTTTATATTTTTCTCTTTTGTGTTTTACCATTGGCTTAGAGGGTTTCTAAAAACAATTGTATTTTTCGTTTCCAACTCTCAAGTTTCATTCTTGGGTAATTTAACTATGAAGTTTCAATTTTTGGCAATTTAACATTTTTGATTAATCTGATTCTTAACTTAAAACTTAAAAAGTTTCTATCATTGTAATTTAACCCTTTTGATTTTTTTACTTTTAGCCTAAAGCTTCTTTCGTAATTTAACCTTAACATTTTTTACTTTCAACTTTGGTATTTATACTTTTTATCTTTCGCAAGTTTATTGCTTTTTGTTTCGTTTTGTATTTTTCGAGTAAACATGTTGCAACATGCTTGTGGGTTTAAACATGTTTTCATCTATTTTTTTCCTATTTGACATACCCGTTGCAACACGTCTGTTTTTCCTCATTTGATAGGTTCGTCGTAACATGTGGGTCCTAGATCGACTTAATTATTCTTTTCCATGTTTTAGGCATAGGCTTCGGGGCAACGGTTGCGGGCAAAATACTTAGTTAAAAACAAATTGAGAATGGGGAGATATGGGTTTGGTTTTTAGTTATCGGGCAAAATACTTAGTTAACAACAAATTGATCATGAGAGACTACAGTTAAATCATGACAAAGATAAATCTATAAAAGTATAAATGAATAGTATATATGAAACTAGGGGTGTTCATTGGGTTTGGTTTTTAGTTATCGGGTTATTTGGGTTGGGTTATTCAGGTTTTCAGTTGTGAAAATATACCCGATAACCGACCCAATCTAGTTAAATGGTTATCGGTTATGGGGTTAATCGGGTTTGGGTTTTTCGGGTTGGGTTAAATGGTTATCAGTTTAATGGTTCGGGAGTTTGAGTTAGATATTTCCAACCATTTGGGTTGCGTATTTCTATCCATTTGGGCCGCAATATGTGTAAAATAAAACACAACATGGGCTACAATATTTAGTTGCAAATTTGGCTACAAAAACACTACTCCGATATACATAAAAATATGGAAACTGGATCATTTATTTATTTTTGAATTATTCGGGTTATTCGGATCAACCCGAATTATAATAAACTAATCCGAAGACCAACCCTAAAGTCTCTAGTCGGGTTCGGGTATGCACTTAATCAGGTTAGGGTTAATCGGGTAAGGTAGTTTCTCGGGTCGGGTCATTTTGGGTTCAGTTCGGTTCGATTATTGATTATCGGTTAAAAAGAAAATCCCTATATGAAACGACTCTTTATTACATAAAGATGTTTTTACACTCGTAGATACATCTATATATATATATAAAAGAAAGCCCTTTTGCTGACGTGTCGTTCAATGGTGCCTCCAACCTCCCCTCTATATTGCCACGTGGCATCCTTATTAAGTGTTTTTAGTGTTTTTTAATTAGTTTGGTTTAATTAAAACCTAAAAAAACCCTAATTCCCATGTTCTCATCCCAATCCGCCTCCTTTTCTCATAAGCATCTCAAAATCTTCTCTCTCTCACCCCTCTCTCTCTCTCTCGATCATTCTTTCTCTCTCTCTAGAACTAACCGATTGCTCCGATCAAACACACACTGATATTGTGAGGGAGCCGAGACCACTTACCCACCCCTTCATCTTCTGAAAACACACATATTGTGAGGGAGCCGAGAATTTATAAAATCTGAAAACCTAATCGAGCAATCCTCTCCTCCTTCATCTCCGTCATCATGTTCTTCCTCATCTTATCACTCACGTATATTAATCCTTCAAATCCGACGGTTATTACAATCCGGTGATATCGATCCCGCCGTTGATCTGTTGCGTCTCCACGCTCCCTCTGTTCTAGACGATCACCGCCTCCTTTTTCGCCTCCATAAACAGGTTCACGATTTGTATTATTATTATTATTATTATTATTATTATTATTATTATTATTATTATTATTATTATTATTATTATTTTAATAGTAGTTTGAAAACTGATAAATTTGAACAATTTGCAGTTAACCACTTGATAAATATTCGTTTTTTTTTAATATTTGATGGTTTTGTATCATGACAATGATAAATATATATAGGTAGCTTCTGCTTCATTATTGTTCAGGATAGGCTATGCTTGGGTTTTTGTTTTTTGCTAGGGGGGTTGTGTTATGGTTCATGACGGGTCAACTCAGTCGGAGATTAGTTGATCAATAGCACTTGCAGCAGCTTGACCTGGTTGACCCGTCGGGATCCTATTCTGTTATTAGCATCAATAAACGCATCTAGAGGCTTTTTTGTACAGTCGGTGGAGTGTGAAGAAATGGAGTGATTCCCCGATGAAGGAAAGTTAAGGATTTTGCCTTTCCATGATTTTCACGGGTCACCTCATGGTTGCAGTCTTTGTCCTCCCAACATGTGCAAGGTACACTTTTTTCCATTATTACAATTTTATTATTTATTATTTTAGTTTTACTCCTATCGAATCTATACAATTGTTTTTTATTTTATTTCAGGAACGATGGATCAAGTGGGAAGATGGTGGATGACAACATGATTGGTCTCTCCAGTTTGGTTCGATTTATTTTTTTCCTAAATTTTGTAGTGCTTTTTAATTATTATTGTTGATTGTTTATATTGGTTTTTAATTATTATTTTGATTGTTTTTATGGTTTATTGCTTTTATCTGTTACGAATATATCTATTGAATGTCACTTGCTTTGTATAGTAATATATTTAGGTATAATTCTTTACTTAAAGGTGAGTTTAGGTACCTTGAGTTCAGTTGAATTTATGTGATTGTAGTGTAATTTGTTAACAAAATTGATAGGCTACATCTTCCAATTTTGTAGTGGTTATGTAAGTTTCATTATTTATTTCAAGGTGAGTTTTGTTAGGTTGAGTTAAGTTTAATTTATATCAGTTTAGTTTAATTTGTTAAGAGAACTGATACATGTATTGAAAGATTGTTTACATCTATTACTCATAGGTCTGTTCAATGTCAGTTGAGTTGTATAGTATAATAGATTTATGTTTCATTAGGTACTTAAAGCTGAGTTGAGTTACATGTTTCATTAGTTACTTTAAGTTGAGTTTACTTACATTCAGTTAAGCTTAATTTATGTCACTTAAGTTTACTCTTAACAGATTTGATAGAGGTATTGGTGGTTATGTAAGTTCCATTATTTATTTCAAGGTGAGTTTTGTTAGGTTGAGTTAAGTTTAATTTATATCAGTTTAGTTTAATTTGTTAAGAGAATTGATACATGTATTGAAAGATTGTTTACATTCTTGTCTGAATTTCCACCGTAGCCACCGTAGTTAGCTGCGCTAGCTGCAGTACCGTAGTATGTGGCGTAGGATTCCGCTGCTAAGGATGGAGGGATGGTGCTGGTGGCTATGATGGTGGCTGCAGCTAAAGTTATTGCTGTGGTGGTTAAGTTTGGTAATTGTAGCTTGGTGGTGGATTGGATTGGGAGGTGAGGTTTGTTCTTCTTTTATTATTTTTTATTAAGTCATATTAGGATTTTCAACCCCGGGACCTTCCCGGGGTAGATGGCTAGTAACTTATAATAAAAGAATTAAACTTTGATGATGTGGCATTCAATGTAGGTCTCAACCCCTCCTTAAATGTGCCACATGGTATCATGTAGGATTTTTTAATTTTTGAGTTTTTTTTAATAAATCTATATATATTATAATTATTTTAGGAAAAGATAATAATTTAAAAACAAAATTATATTTTATCTCTAATGTTTCCTCCCATAACTTTTAAACGTTAATATCTTATATATACGAGATTTTTTAAAGAAAAAAATTACACAAAATTAACGAGCGTTTTATTATCTTTCCAACGAGTACCATAGTGCTATATAAAAAACGGAGAAAAAAAACAACTATTTTTTGGGGTTTTGTTTTCAAATATATTTTACTCTACTAATAAATTACAAACGATAAACATAACTTCATAGGCAGAAACAAAGCTATTTTGCTGACGTGGCGTCCATAGGTTCCTTCAACCCCCCCTTGAAATCGCCACGTGGCATGTTAATTTAAAGGTTTTGATGTTTTTTAATTATTTTGTTTTTTACCTTAAAAAAAAGAGAAAACACAAAACCCAATCCCAACCCTAATCGTCTTTCATTCCCTCAAAACAGAAACATTGTCTCTAACCCTAATTTCTCCAAAACCACAGCCATATCCTTATTCGTCTCTCATCTCACTTCCCCCAAACCCTAAAACCTTCCACCACCTTCTCTGAACCACCACGAACAATAACACAACCTTCCTTCCATGGATTAATAATAATAATCAACTAACAATAATAATCAACAGGTGTGAGTTTTTGAAGCATCTGAAGAAGAGAGAGAGAGAGAAGATCCAGATCTTTAAAGGGAGGATGATGACGGTGATAGGAGTTACAGGGCTGCCGAAGAGGTTTCAGTGTGGTGGTTGTCCGATGGTGATGATGGTACGATCGATGACGGCGGCGGCGGAACCCTGGTCACCCGATCGTCATCCAACTCAGGTACGACCCTGAACGAAACCCCTTTTCCCTTTAATAATCCTGGTAGTAGTGTTGGATTGCTTTGCTTTCATCGGTGTCATATATTATTATTATTATTATTATTATTATTATTATTATTATTATTATTATAAACGGTTGTTTATGACCATTCTTTTACTATATTTAATGAGTTTCTGTTGATGATGGCAACGGAGGAGTTGAGTCTTGAGATGGCTAAATCTGATGGAGTTAGGTTTTTGAAGAAAAGGGAAAAAAGAAATCAATGATTATTAGGCGCCAAGTGCTAATGTTATGTTTGAAGTTAATAGATCAAATGGAAAATGGTAAAGTCACCTGACCTGAGATTAAAGCAAGGTGGTGATAATTTAGGGAGCAGTAGAGAATTTCAGGTGGAGAACTATCAAAGAATGAGATAAGTATAAAAGGAGGAAGGCACGTGAAGGTGGTGAGGTGGGCCAACTACGAGTTTGAGTTTGAGAATAAAGAATTCCACCGACGTTGTGTTTTAGTATTTATAAATATGTGTTTTGTGATGTTCTTCAAGGAATTGGCTTGGTTAGACTATCTTGAACATTTTTGTTAGGCGCTCTCTCACACACACAGATGGTATAGTTATTACAAGAAAAGTCAGGACCTTTAAGAGACTTTGAGCTTCTTCTTATAATATGTTATGTATCTTTTACCGATTCGGTAACGTTTTTAGTGATTATTCATGTTAAAGTATTAGGTGTTAACATTGGATTTATAGATTGTTTTAGGTTAGGTATTGAATATTGATATTAGAGTTATGTATTTTTTTAGCCTTTATGACATGTATCAATATTAGAGTTATACATTGTTTTAGGTTATGTATTGAATATTGATATTAGAGTTATGCATTTTCTAGCATTTATGATAGGTGTTAATATTAGAGTTATACATTCTTTTAGGTTAGGTATCAATATTAGTATTGTGAGACTTGGTACATAGACGTGATAAGTTTTTTAATGGTTACAACTTCCAACTTAAATGATTGTTTAGTTGATTAGGTTAGAAATTATAGGAGTCATTAGAGATTGATGAGTTTTTAAATAGTTGCTGCTTACATAAGTGATTGTTTAGATGATTACTGATTAGGTTTTAGGTTAGGGAATATGAGTTATTACTGATTAGAATACTATGGGCATGCAGTGATTGAGAGATTTTGTGGTTAGTTAACTTGAGCCATTTTCAATATGTTATCACGCCATATTAGATTTTTTAACCCCGGGACCCTCCCGGGGTAATTCGCTAGTTATATATAACTAACTAAAAGATTAAAACTAGTTACTAATACTTTACTCAGTATATATCAAAACATGTTAATAATTTACCGAAAATTAAACAAAGATAAAGTTATTTAATTAAAATATAGTAACAGTTGCATACCACCACTTTAAGCAACCGTTATATGAAAATCAAATGGTCTTAGATCCATAGACCATAGGGCCCTAATCCATTAGTCACACTCGAACTTTAGTTCTCATTATTCCCACAAATTTCTGCTTTATCGAAAGTTTTCATTACAAGCCAAGTTTACTCTATTCATGTGATTAAACAAAAACATAAATAACCATGTCACTTTAAATTTTAATGCTATTTTTTTTCCATGTTCTACTCTATTGGTTTCCTAAACAACTTTTTTAAAACGGGGTCATTAATTGAGTAATTCATTGGTTTTTTTATATCTTACAAGTTAAAACTGGTAGGTTGATAATGCGGTCATACTATTTACTTGACTAGATGACTTTCAAACGTATTTATGTTTAGAACAATTCACGTTAGAACTTTAAGGGTTGTTTGGTAGTCTCTGAATGGTCATTAAGAGGCTACATCTGAATAGTTCATAATCTGTTAATGGTTAAGATGTAATCTTAAGTATGAATGGTTAAGAGGTAACATCTTAATGGTTGTCTCTTAACCATTCAGACTTAAGGTTAGCTCTTAACAATTCAGAGGTTATGGACTATTCAGAGGCTACCAAACAGCCCCTAAATTTGTTTTATATTTGTATTGACATCCTCCTATTTATTAGATTTTATTTATATGTTTTTGTATTTTTAAATTTTAGTTGATTATTACATCCTTTTGTTTTTACGACCATCTAAGGGTCTAAACAAACGAACTGGTATACATACTGATTCAATCGTGGTTCGATTTTATTTTAAAACAGTTTTTTTTCACCCTACAATTACTACATATTTTCTTCAAAGCATGCCTTGTTTGACTTTTAAAGAATTTTTAGAACAAATAAAATAAGTATTGAGTTTAAGGTTGTTTCATTAAATTGGTTTGTATTCTAGAGGCTAATTTTAAAACACCCCCACTAGATTCATATAACATTATATCACATAGGCATTTTATTTAATAGATTTATTTGAAATAATCGGTAAAACCAGACGTTCTCAAGAATCAAACCAATGACCTTTTAACCATAGGTCTTCTATCACTGAGCCGCCATACCAATCCACCATAAGACGGGTAGTAATGCATGTTTTATTGATAGCGATATAAACATAAAAGAAATAACGTATATTGTAATTTGCAAATTCTGTATCATTTTGTCCATTTTGTTTCTTTTATAGTCACACATTCTTCTATATATTAATTTCAAAGATGATGAGCATTAGACTAAACGGTGTGGATCCGGGGAAAGGGGACGGGGTGCAGACGTGGAGTCGGGGTTTCCGGGGAACACCGCCCCCCCCCCCCCCCCCCCCGTGTTTTTTCCGGGGAGATGAGGGAAAT
Organism: Ambrosia artemisiifolia; assembly: GCA_032199755.1. NCBI lineage: Eukaryota > Viridiplantae > Streptophyta > Magnoliopsida > Asterales > Asteraceae > Ambrosia > Ambrosia artemisiifolia. The sequence continues at coordinate 50,553,783 of CM063525.1, read as the reverse complement.
CTCCCCGTGCCCACCGCCTCTTGTGATTGGTCCATTCTTTTTTTTTTTTTTTTTTTAAAAAAAAATCAAAGTTTTATATATAAAAAAAGGAAGGGGGAATGGGGGAATTGAGGGAAGGCATTTCCAAACTTTGGGGGAGGAAATGGGGGAAATGATGTGGCGCTGATGTGGCAATTGGGGGAGTTGGGGGAAAGGGGAGGCATACCAAATAGTCTTAGTATACTTCATTGTTCTTACTTCTTAGACTATTTGGTGTGCCTCCCCTTTCCCCCAACTCCCCCAATTGCCACATCAGCGCCACATCATTTCCCCCATTTCCTCCCCCAAAGTTTGGAAATGCCTTCCCCCAATTCCCCCATTCCCCCTTCCTTTTTTTATTCTTTTTCCTTTTTTTTAATTATATATTTTATATTTCATAATTATTTTTTTATAAAAATAAAATAAAAAACGTAAAAATAATATAAAAAAAACCGTAAAAATTAAAAAAAAAATGGAAAACATAAAAAACCGAAATTTCATAAATAATAAAAATTACAAACCTAAAGTTCACAAAGTAAAAAAAATATTACAAACTAAAGTTCATAAAAATAACTAAAAACTACTCGTCGTCAACGTGGTCGACATGAAAATTATTCCAAATGTGATCGACCAGATCCGAAACAAGGTTCCCATGAACATTAATATCGCGTAACGCCCACCTGTTTGATTCTTGTTGTCCGTCGTCCACTGGCTCGAGCACCTCTTCAACCTCATTCGGATCGTAAACGCATATCGCACGACCTTCGTCTTCAATTATCATGTTATGAAGTATCAAACACGCGTACATAATGTATCTCAATCTCCCCGGATGGAATGCACGTGCTGGCCTTTCTATTATGTGCCATTTTGCCTTGATCACACCATATAAGCGTTCGACGTCTTTTCTTGCCGCTTCTTGGCACTTTGCAAACTTTTTCCTTTTCTCGTCTGTAGGATTCTGTATTGTCTTCACAATAGACGACCAATTTGGGTATATGCCGTCACATAAATAATACCCATGCTTGTATTTTACGCCATTGAGCCAAAAAGAATCATCGGGGCCGGTGCCTTGAATCATGGGGTCAAAAATCTGAGATCTTGCAAGAACATTTAAATCGTTACACGAACCTGCAACGCCAAAGAAAGCATGCCAAATCCATAGATCTTGTGAGCAAGCGGTTTCAAGAATAATTGAGGGTTCTCCCACGTCACCCCGAGTAAATTGACCTTTCCATGCGGTGGGGCAATTACGCCATGGCCAATGCGTACAATCAAGACTTCCTAGCATGCCAGGAAAGCCGTGTTTCTCTGCATGGTGCGCGTAGATCTTTTCGATGTCGCTTTTTCTTGGCGTACGCATATAAACCTTGCTATATAGCTTCACGACATCTTCACAAAACTGGTACAAACATTCCCGACTCATCCTATCAGACATCCTTAAATACTCATCCCATGAATCGCTAGCAGTGCCGTATGCTAATTGACGAATTGCAGACGTGCATTTTTGTAGGGTCGTAAAACCTCGTTTCCCTCTACCATCGTATCTTAGTGTAAAAAATTCATCGTAATTAGCTAAATCATCAGCAATTCGTTCGAACAATCTTCTACTCATTCGGAAACGACGCTTAAAGAGATCGGCAGTGTAAACACAGTCTTCAGCAAAATAGTCGGCCACCAAACGTTCATGTGCACCTTTAAAAAATATAAGACATGTTAATAATTTTTTTTCAAAGATGTTATAAAAAATATAAAACATATTAAAAAAAATTAAACATTTTAACAAAAAAAATAAAACATACCCTCACGATCTCTATCAAGCGCCGCGCTCCGTGTCAATGGTACCGAAGATGATCCACTCTCGTTTTCTTGTTCCAACTCGGTTAAAATTTTTGCCGTTTCCATCATCGCACCAACGTAAAAGTTTATCACGTTTTGTTCCTCCTCTTCCGACGAACTCATGGTATAAGAAATAGAATTTTTTATAAAATTTTGTGGCTAAAAAGTTGTATAAAATGTTGAATGGTGGTGTAGATTGTAGAGATGTAGTGTGTTTTGTTTTGAATTTGGTTTGGTTTAATATATATATATAAAACTTTGATTTAAAAAAATAAAAAATAAAATAAAGGTCAAACGGTCGCCTCCAACGGTCAGATTTTTGGACCAATGAATGAAGCCGGTGCAAACGGGATTATTTCCCTGCTGACCCCGAAAAAATCACGGGGGGGGGGGGGGGGGGGGGAGGGCGGTGTTCCCCGAGACCCCGCATGCCACATCAACACCTCGTCCCCCTTCCCCGATCCCACACCAAATAGTCTTAGAAATGGTCATACAAGTCTTGCTTTAGCACATGTGCTCTTTATATCTTGAGAATAGTGGCTCAAGGGAGATGGCATGTAGTCATTGGACGGCATTTTAGGATTATAGTATAAAAATAAAACAATTATCTATTTCTTCCTATATGTGTATCAGATTGAATAGCCATCCAATAGGTAAATTTTAAATTGACATAACATGTAAATTGACATTTCATAAAATCGAAGGTTATTTTTTCGTTTAAGTTAAAACTTACTAAATTTTCTTTCAATAATTTTCGAAATGTTTGTTTTATCTATCAAATCAAACATGTGTCGATACGTTTTTTGAACACACACATACACGTTTTCTATACATAAACACTAAAATTGACCGTGTTTGGTGTTTTTTATATGGGTTTCGACAAACCAAACTGATAATGATCAAAACTCTCGCATGTTGCGCGTGAAAAATACGACTGTGGGAGAAAAAAACTAGTTATACATATATCGGTTTATTGAAGGTGAGAAACTGAGATCCACGTAAAACTAAATCCAAAAGGTAAAACTATTTTTTTATTCGAATGTTGTCTTATTTCACCGACACAAGTTAGGGATTAAAAACTGAACTAATATTATATCAGATTGGTGTTAGAGGGTGTTTGGGATTGCGTTTTGAAACTGATTTTTAGATTATTGTGTTTTGAAAACGCAGATAATCAGTTTTTAGTATTTGGGATTGCGTCTTAAAAACGCAGATAATCAGTTTTTTAGGCTACCAAAACGCAATAGTCTATAAGCAGCTCCACCCCTGCTTTTCCAAAACGCATAATCTGTTTTGAATAATCAATCCCAAACACCTCCTAAGAATCTAGTAAAAGTATATATTGTTTTTAGTTGTTATATAATCATATAAAATACTATATCTTTTTTACACTGATTAATACCGTGTATTAGTGTTTATGTAAACTTTTACTTATTTAACACTTATCGACGTAAACTTTTACCAAACAACACATACTTAAGAATCATTATTTTCATGATACTTTTGTGTATATACGTTATTTATTGGTGACAATATAAAAATCTAATCATTGATAAAATCAGAACCCAATATTGATCTACAAATCTCACCTTGTCCCATACGTTTGAAACAAAATCATAAAACGACATTTTTTTTTCTGGCGGGACCGAAAATAAATAAATAATATATTTAATAAATAAATTAAGTAAAAATAAATAAATAAGTCTTTTTCACCGTTACTTTTTGTCCTACAAGAACGAAAATATTGGTGTGTAAAAGGACGACTCAACCATTCACTTATGAAAGACATCTATCAAGTATCAATTAAAGCGATATGAACGTTGTGAAAAGGAAAAAGAAGGCCAAAGAGTCCTTAGACTGTGGGGTGTGGGGTGGGGAAAGGCTCGGGAAGGCTGATGTGGCCTTTTCCCCGAAGGGGAATACCCCCCCCCCCCGAAGGAGCTTCGGTGAACTCGGGAGAATTACCCCGTCCACCCCGTCCCTTTTCCCAATGATTTTTTTGAACGTTGGCCTTTGTGAACGTTGGAAAGTGACCGTTTGAAAAAAAAAAAAAAAAAAAAACGTTTTTTATATATATATATTATAAAACTTCAAAATCCTACCACCAATTCAAACCAATTCAAACCTACTTCACACAACACTCCATATTTTATAAACTTTACACCCTAATTTTTTATAAAACCACATAATAATTTCTAGCCTTTTTCACCTAATTTTATACAAGCATGAGTTCGTCGTCAGAAGAGGCAAACGTTGCCAATTTTTTTGCGAGCACGATGGTTGAAACGGCAAACATATTGTTGGAGTTCGTAAACGACAGTAGTGACGAGGAAACAAGTTCGGAACCACGAACAAGACGCGCCGCATTAAACAGAGATCGTGAGGGTATATTTTATTTCTTATACTTTTTAAATTTCTTATTTTGTTATATTTTATTAACTTTTTTTTTACTACTATTTTTATTGTATTTCATATCTTATATTTTAAAAATAGATTTTTGTTATATATTTTATTTCTTATATTCTTTAATTTTAACTAAAGGTGCACACGAACGTTTGGTTGCTGACTACTTTGCTGAGGGCTGCGTATACCAAGACGAATTATTTAAACGTCGCTTTAGAATGAGTCGCCGATTGTTTCAACGAATTGCCAATGACTTGGCTAATTATGATGAGTTTTTCACACTACGATATGATGCTAGAGGAAAACGAGGTTTTACGACTCTACAAAAATGTACTTCTGCGCTTCGTCAGTTGGCGTACGGGACTGCTAGTGATTCATGGGATGAATACTTGAGGATGTCTGCTAGAATGAGTCGGGAGTGCTTGTATCGGTTTTGCGAAGATGTCGTGAACTTATATAGCAAAGTTTACTTGCGTAGGCCAACGAAGAACGAAATCCAAAAGCTTTACGCACACCATGCAGAGAGACACGGCTTTCCTGGCATGCTTGGAAGCATCGATTGCACGCATTGGCCATGGCGTAATTGCCCCACTGCATGGAAAGGGCAGTTTACGCGAGGTGACATTGGAGAGCCATCAATTATTTTAGAATCCGTTTGCTCACAAGACCTTTGGATTTGGCATGCTTTTTTCGGAGTTGCTGGTTCATGCAACGATTTAAATGTTCTAGCTAAATCCACGGTTTTCGACCGCATCATTAGAGGTACTGGTCCTGATGACTCTTTCGTGCTCAACGGGGTAGAATACAAGCACGGGTATTATCTAGCAGACGGGATATACCCAAGTTACTCATCTCTTGTGAAAACGATACAAATTCCCACGGATGAGAAAAGAAAAAAGTTTGCGAAATGCCAAGAAGGGGCGAGAAAAGACGTTGAACGGTTATTCGGTGTTTTGACGGCTAAATGGCATGTTATTGGGCGGCCCGCACGTGCATGGCATCCAGAAAACTTGAGGTATATTATGTACGCTTGTACGATACTACATAACATGATAATCGAAGATGAAGGCCGCGCTATATGTGAGTATGACCCGAATGACGTTGAAGAGAATATCGAGCCGGTTGACCAGGGACAACAACAATCGAACCGGTGGGCACTAGAGGATAGTACCGTGCACAACAATCTTTGCACGGATCTAATCGACCATATTTGGAACAATTTTCGGGTCGATGATGTTGGTGACGAGTAGTTTGTATTTTTTTACTTTCTTTAGGTTTGTTTTTTTTTTAATTTGTTTTGGTTTGTTTTTTTTTTTAATTTGTTTAGGTTTGTAATTTTTTTTTAATTTAAAATCTTTTTTTTTATGTGTCATCCGAATTGTTTTTTTTTTTTTTTGGTATTATTTTCGTTTTTTTTTAATTTCCATGTAATTTGTTTTTTAATTTTAATGAAAAAAAATATTAATGAAAAATAAAGTCTATAAAATAAATAAAAAAATAATAATAAAAAAAGGAAGGGGGAAGGGGAACCATTTCCCCTAGAAGGGGGAAGAAAAGGGAAAAATGATGTGGACAAGGGGAAGGAAGGGGGAAGGGGAACCACACCCCATAGTCTTATCTATCCATTGAATTATGTGAATTATTTATATATGTTGGGATATGATTTTATTTTACGTATAGTTCAAAAGTAAAAATAAAAATAAAAATTCAAGTGTGCATTTTTGACACATGGTTCATCACAAAAATTTGTCTTTATCAATGAGTCGCCAACCCTATTGATATCCGATATGGGCAGTTAATTAGGATTTAACTGTTAATTTGTTATGATATATATATATATATATATATATAGGATAGAGATCAATTAGTTATATATATATATATAAAATAGTTATAAAATAAGTCACAACCAACAACATTTTTATGAAGACACCAAAATATATTTTAAAACACAGAGGATATATAATATATTTTTGGTGCATGCCACAAGAATCTAAAAGTAAATGAATTATTGTACGTTTAAATCTTGCAATGGACACACATATATTTTTTAATCAACTCCGTTTGTTTTTTACCTTCCCGTTAAATTAGCACGCTATAATTTAAAATATAAATATAGTTTTTTTTCTAAATATTTATTATTCTATCTTAAGTGACGAAATGCGATAAGTATACACGAAAAGTGAAAATTATTTTTATTTAAGTGGAGTGTAATCATCACTTGTTATTGAAAATTTAATATTGATAATTTAAATTAAAGTAATATATCGTACAAAAACAATATATTGTTTTTTACTTTAAAAAAATGTACAAAAACAATATTGTTTTTTACTTTACCTGAAAGCATCATATTAGGATTGCTAGTTTTACTTAAATGAATGACTATAAAAGTATAAAGTCCAGGCAATTTTTGTTAACGTATATTTTCTTAATATCAATATTTGTCAAGTCCAAGCATCATATTAGGATTGCTAGTTTTACTTAAATGAATGACTATAAATCTTCTATTTATTTCCAACTATTTACAACTCATATCATTCCCGCATAAAGCATTTTTTTTAACGGCTTCTGTGTAATTGGCATAAAGCATATATGCATGACGCCTTATCCAAGTGCAAATCCGTCCTAGAGGTGTATACTCCAAATTTACAGCTTTCGCGTCGTAACATCGAGGGAAGATCCCCTCGAAAGAAAATCCCTAAGGCAAAGCTTTCTTGCCAGTTGGGCTATACCATGCTAGCATAAAACATATTTGTACACCTACAAGTTACAAGATCATTACTTAGATTTTGACCCATTTAATAAATTGTAACTTATTTTACCATATAAAAGTATATGCATTTCAAGGTTGGTTGTATATAGTCAAGGCGATGTTGTATCAAAATTTTAAACATCCTCTTTTTTTAAAACTATTACAAGTATGATACCTAGGTATTAGACACAGGGCCGTCTCTGAAAATCTCTGAAAATTCATGTACCCTATCCGAACCGTTAAAAAAATAGGCCAAAGTTTAAATGTTAAATGAGTTATATAAAATATATACATATATATAGGAATTTTTTTAAAAAAATTTGCCCTCAAAATTTATGAACCCTGTCCGGTTGGCCTCATCGGACCTCCCCAAAGACGCCCCTGATTACACATATAAGTGTTTTTTAACTTAAGTTGAACTCTAAGACGTCAATCTTTTAACCCTTTACGTATAAATTCATCACCCTCTCATAAAACAATTTTATACATATATAACGCTATTTTTATCATGTTTTAATCAATTTAACGCCTAACAAAATTACTTGTATACATAAGGGTTATATTTTTCTCTTAGAAAGTATATTAAAGTTTTATATCATTAATTTCTATATTCTAAATTAAAGTATACATAGCCAACTATCATTAAGAAAATTAATATGGGTTTTATTCATTTGTGTAAACATTTTAAAAATATCTCAAAAAAATATACAAATATCACAATACCCTAAAAAATGGAAGTTTTCAACTTATCATTATGTTCAAAAAATTTCAAAACACACCCCTTGAATTGCACCCTTTTTCTTTTCAGGCACAAATTTATGTTATCTTCCAATTTACATCCAACAACACATTATTACAAACTCACGCTTACATTTCATAAATTTACACTTCTCCCCCTTTGTATCCTTATGACATTGTATGTATGTATATATCCTCCATTTATTTTACAATTGATTTCCATCAAAACAAACACCGTAACCGTAGTCCTTCGATACGCCTCATCATCTTTTCATCACCTTCATTCTTCACCCAATTCCAGAACATCACTGGCTCGGAACCGTAACGAAAAATAGTAACTTAGGGGCAAACTTGTAAACAACAGAAGTTCAGGGTCCAAAAGAGAAAAGAGTGTGAGATTAACGGACCACTAATGCAATACCATCAATTAGAGTCAGTAATTCCCTTTTTTACCCTTGGCTTAATCCCATAATAACTAACATACCACTTCACAAACTTCCTCAACCCAGTCGACAAATCAGTAGTCGGCTTATACCCAAAATCTCTATACGCCAGGCTCACGTTAGCATGAGTAAACGGAACGTCGCCGTTTCGAGGCATCTTAATAATATGCTTTTTAGCCTTCACATTTAGTAAACTTTCCAATATTGCCACTAACTTACCCACCGACACTGGTGACGTGTTTCCCAAATTATATATCCTTAGTTGCGCCGCACCCCTCTTTTTCCCGCCCTTTCCCGTACTCTTTTCTGCTGTATCCAACGCGCCTAAACACCCCTTTACGACGTCGTCTATGTACGTGAAATCACGCGCTACCTCTTTTTCATCATGTGTCTGGTATATATTAATAGGCTTCCCTTGAAGAATATCTTTTGTAAAAAAAAAGTAGGCCATATCCGGTCGACCCCACGGTCCATACACGGTAAAAAACCTTAGACCGGTAATGGCAAGACCGTAAATATGGTTATAAGTGTGGGCAATTTCCTCGCCAGCTTTTTTAGTTGCGGCGTAGAGACTAGCGGGTTGGTCCGTGCGATGCGACTCTGAGAACGGGTTTTCGGTATTGAGTCCGTATACGGAGCTCGATGATGCCCATACGATCGATGGTTGTGGGTCCGCGGTTTTCGCGGTTTCGAGGAGGTTGACAAATCCCGCGATGTTGGAGTTAATGTACGATTGAGGGTTTTGCATTGCGTAGCGTACGCCAGCTTGTGCCGCTAAGTGGAGGATGTGAGTGAACGGGACGATATCGAAAAGTTTTGTTAATAACTCGCCATCGTTTAAATCACCTGGTGGACAATGATGTAGATTTAAGTATCAGTAAATATGCCCGTTTACCCGCTGCTAACTTATAATTCTTGTTGGTTTTTTATAAGGTTTTACTTTTTATAAAAAAAAAGTTATATTAATATATCAAAAAATTAAAAAAATAATTTTATTAAAAGTTAAAAATAGAAACATGGTGTACAATACTATAGATTTAGTAAAAAATATTAGACAATTAATGTTTGCTTAAAAAACAAATACATGGTGAACAATAATGTAGATACACTAGAAAGATTGGAAAATATATGCTAGCCGTTAAAAAACGTAGAAAAAAAACATAAATTATTTTTTAAATCACCTTGTACTATTAAAATCTCATGTTGTTTCACGTTCTACCTTGATTAAAAAAGGTAATCACCGTCAAAGATTTATTCGGTTCGGTTATCCAAATAAGCCAAATATGTGAAACCAATAATCGACATCCGAATTCACACTTCGGATACTTTTAAGAACCGAACTGAACCGAAAACCGAATTCAAATTATTTAGGTAAGGTTTTTTCGGTTACGGATACGATTCGATTTCAGTTAATTTTTTGCATACTCATCACATAGCTAGATCTAGTAGTAGGATAAGAGAATTCACATACGTCACTAAAAAAACAACAAAAACAAAAACAATACAAAGTAAATGAACTCACCTTCAACTATAAAAATCTCATGTTGTTTCAACAACGTTTGTCTAGCACGTTTCAACGAAGGATCATAATACGAGTTAAAGTTATCCAAACCCAAAACACCATCACCACGTTTCTTTAAAGCCAACGAACAATGAGTCCCAACAAAGCCACCAGCACCCGTAACAAGAACCGAAAACCCGTTAACCCGACGTGGCGTTGACGACCTTCGCACTTCTTTCTCCCACGCTGCTCCACTTCCGTAAAATGCGGAAGAGAAGAGGTGGGAGGTGGCAAGGACACGATGGTTAGTAGTGGTGGTGGTGGTGACGGGTGGGTTGTTAAATGTAAAAAAGAATATGAGAATAAGTGCCACTAATAAAGTGAGTCGAAATAGGAGTTTTGATGAAGCGGATAATATTTTAGTCGTGTTAACTTTGCGGATGTACGTGTTGTAACGCTCGAGTTTAGTGGTTTTACTCGTGTCTGGCGACGACGCCATTGGTTATGGTCGCGTCAAATTTTAGGTATGGTAATGCTTCAAACCAAATGAAGGGAATAGAGAGAGGTTTTAGATAATGGGAATGGGGATTGGAGGGTGGGTTGTGGTGGTATAGAACTATATGATGAATATAAAGGGATGAGAGAGTAAATGTTTTATGTATTATCTATTATATTATATTATTTTAATTAAATTAATATTTTTGTATTATTATTTATTATTTTAATAAAAGGATTTTTTGTATGTCGACGTGTACGCGGTGTGTTTGATTTGTTTTTATTATTATTATTTTTGTTGTGATTGTTGTTGTTTATTGGTTATGAAATGTGGGTTTAGTATTGTTTATGTGAATGAGAGGAGTTATGGAAAATGACAAATGAAAGGTTGTCTTGTTGTTGGTCAAGTTGACGACCACACGGCTTTCACATGTGTGTACAGTGACTTGATGAATGGTTTGAACGGATACTTTGTATGTTAGTGGTTAGTGATACGGTTAATAATTACGAAAAACCAGAAAGGGGTAACGGTGCAGCTTGTTGCCCGTTTGCCTGCTATTTCGATGCAATCTTCGCTTTTATGGAATGAAAAACCAGAAACCAAAACAGTTAATAAAATGCTAAGAATGATTAAGTGGATTTGTTTAAAAAAAACAGATTTTACGTCTCTTATAAAGACGTGGCTGCCTCTTAAGATATAATGTGAGTTTTTTTTTTCCTGAATGACGAATTTTATTAATAAAAAAAAGTCGCTAGCAAGGCTCAACGACAAAAAAAAAAGAAAAAAAACACACACACACCAAAATTAACATCAAATGCCTTCCACTTGGCCGTATCTAAAGACAAAGATTTGACTCAATTGCTGATCCACAAGAACAAAAGATATTCGAGCTCCTTCAAAATGTTTTCAATCTTTATAGGCTCATTTGAGAATAAGCATATATTCCTTGCCCTTCAAATACTCTAACAAGATACCATCAAGTTAGCTTGGATGAGGCGTCTCTTATGTCCTTGACTCAAAAGAAGCTTATGATAATCGAAGATATTTTTCATGGAGAGAAGAAAAACAAATGAAGGGAATCACACCAAGAGCTAACATGCTGCCTAACCGCTATAGGCACATAACAAGTAGTGAAAATGTGTCTATGGATTATACATTTATACCAACATGCCCATCATTATAAAGATAATTTGATACTTTATTTAGATAATCTACTTGTAATTTTAGTTTCCTTTGTGTCTTGACTTATTGCTTAAATACACTTGTTTTTCACCATGGCCATTTTCACTATTATGAATGCTCAAGAGTAACTATTCTAAAAGATTATCATAGCCTAGTAATCTAGTCATAGTCTTTATTTTGGATACGAGCAACATATTAGAAACTGAGCCATACACATTCCTGTTTTCTTGTCCTAGTACTTCAAATTATATGCTATTATATTTGATTTGGATAAATAAAACCTTTAGGATTCTATGCTATAATATTTGATGTAAATATTTAAATGGATGTTATTAAAATATTTAGAATACCTTGTTATTTTAACAACCAGCTGGGCTAGCCCAGTTGGCCACCCCAATGAGGGATAAGACACTTGACCGAAAGGTCATGGGTTCGAATCCTGAGGGGGGGAGGGTTTTCCCCACTTTAGTGGGGTTCCCGCCTGGTCGGTTTGAACCGGGTTCAGTCCTGCTGGCACCGGTAAGTCCTACGGGCACACTCACTTCTGTGAGGCCCGGGGCTCGAACTCGCGTTCTTCGATTGTCGTCGATTGGTTCCATCCGCTGAGACACTCACCTTCCAAAAAAAAACCTTGTTATTTTAACAATTGACAATCTTAGATCTCACATCTACGTGATTTCCCAACTAGATCTTTAATATCGTTAAGTCTTATTAATTGTACATATTATTATATGGTTTTACTTTTTATTATTATTATTAGTTATTCATATAAAAGAATAATATACATTTTTTATATTCATAAAGAATTTCTTTAATATATTTATTACTATGATAAATATAGAACATATTTCAAAATGAATATAAAAATGAACACTGTTTTGATTAGTCTCCCCTTCCCACTTAATTGCCAGCTAATTAAGATTGTGGGGTGTTTACAATATCTTATGGCATGTGACTTGTTTTTTTCTAACTTGTAATACTTTGTACTTAATATGACATTGTTTTGTGTCAATTATTAGCTATAATCTTGAACCCTTTTGTGTGTAACTAATTGCTAATGTGGGAGTAGCCCATTTGGTATATACTTATGCAAGTCCTAAGTTCAAATCTAGACAATGGTACATTTGTTGTAATTATAGCGACGCTAACATTAGTCGTTAAAAAGAAAATATGCGTAACTAATTAGTTTTTCTTTTATGTTAAAAGTTATCGGATTATATTGTAATTTTGGACCTTGAACCTCACAAACCAGTCACCTATCACTATTTCAAAGCTAGAGCGCCTTTGGTGGCTTGTTACTAGTTTTATTTGGTTCATAAAAAATCGACTGATTTATTATAGTACGCGTGGCAACAATAAGAGTACTTGATTTAAATGGTTAGATTTAATCTGATTTTTAAACACTACTTAAACCTTTAACGGCTATGTTACGGCATGGGTACTCGCCGGACGACCATTCCGGCGGAAGTAAGTGCAAGATTGACCAAGTTCTACGTGGAAAACCTCCCTGACAAGTGTAGCGGTGCGGATCTGGCGAAAGAATTCAGGAATTTTGGTACTATATTCGATATCTATATCGCGAGGAAAAGGAATAAGGAGGGCAAACGCTTTGCCTTCGTGTCGTTGTTTGATGTCAAGGATCGGACAGAGATGGTACGTGTACTTTCTTCGATCCGGCTGGGTGATTTTAAGTTAAAAGTGAACGTTGCGAGATTTGTTTTGGAGGAAGGAGAGATCAATCGGAAACCATACGTCACTCCTAAACAGCCTGAACCTACTCCCGGGAGATCGGAACCAAAAGTGAAACCTTCCAACGGTAGTTTTCGATCCTTTCAGGCAAACTCGATGTCGTTTCGGGACGCGTTTGCTGAGGATACAAAAGCGAGAACCATTGTGGTTGATGATCATGTGAACGCTTTTGAAGAACTGCATGGGAGATCGGTGTTGGTAAGGGTTAATACTTTGGATACTTTACGCTTAATTAGACACATTCTGAAAGAGATGGGGCTCGAAGAAGGTGTAATAAGGTGTTTAGGCGGCCTCCTGGTGTTAGTTTCGTTCAAAAACAGGGAGCATGCTATAATGGCAAAAGATGAACTCTTGGGAAGAGCAGACCAGTTCACTTCGGTGGTGGTCTGGGAAGGGGAGGATCTACCATTCGAACGTATTGCGTGGTTGAAGGTCATAGGGGTCCCTATGTGTGTTCTAACAGATGCGGTTTTGAATAATATAGGTGGTCACTTTGGTATGGTTGTCAAAACTTCGCCTGTGAATTTGGTCGAGATTGATTCGTCGTTTCAGTACCTTGGAGTGTTGGTTAATAATGGCGCACGAATTCAGGAAGTGATCTTTCTTAAGTGGCGAGGAAAGAATTACAAAGTATGGGTTGAGGAAGACGATAAAGAGTGGATAACGGATTTCGTTGAAGAGTTGGATGGTGCCCAAGAGGACCGGAACGATACTCCGGCGGCGGAAAAGGAGGTCACTCCGGTGAAGTCTAATTTGGAAACTGAGGGAATTCCGGATGATTTAAATGCTGATATTAAACCTCCCATTAGTATGGAGAAAATTGCGGCGGAAGTACAGGGTGAATGCATGGAAGGTATTGGTGACTATGTTAAAGGTGGTAATGAGGCGGGGCCTAGTCAATTAGTCAAACCACTTAAACGTAAAAAAGCAAAAAAGATTTTTGTGGAAGTGGGCCTGAATTCTGATGGGAGATGTACCAGCAGCAATGACCGCCCTTATAAAGGGCCCAAGTTTTCTGATAATCTTTCTTTGGATGACCCATTTGATTTGGACCCAATCATTTTGGGCCTTGACAGGAATGTTGTCAAAAATAGGGGAGGTGACCCAATTACTCTTAAGAACTCGTTTCATTCGCTCATGGATGAACAGGAAGAAAATGTTGCGATGGCTGAGCAGGAAGACGGTACTAATAACGAAGCTCCAGGATGTGTTCCGGTCTCGGAGGTATCCTTATCGCAGATGGAGGAGGAGAAGGCTGCAACTGTATCGTTTGGGAGTAAATTGGGAGTTAATTTGACTGGGTTTGATAACCTCGTTACAGAGACTATTGTGGATGAAGGAGTTCAAACAGGTTTGTCATGAACTTTCTCTCTTTAAATGTTAGGGGGCTGGGGGTGTTAGGTAAAGCCCCTTGGGTAAAAGGTTTGGTTTTAAAGAATAAAGTTGATTTTTTGGGTATTCAAGAATCGATGATTGTGGACAGTGATAAGTTTGATTTGACGCGGCTTTGGGGTAATGGTAGTGTAGACGCAGAGATGATTGGGGCCAGGGGTAAATCGGGTGGTATTATGAGTCTCTGGAACCCGAAGAAATTTTCTAAGCACAAGTCGGTAGTTGATCAGAATTTTATTTTTGTGTCCGGAACGTTGATGGAAGACGGATCTATTCTTAATATTGTTAATGTATACGCCCCGCAAAAAGTGGGGGAGAAACGGGTTTTATGGGATCGGCTTGAGAATCTTATGCACGGTGAGGAAGGAAGGTGGATCTTTTTGGGTGATTTTAATTCTGTTAGATGGGATAGTGAGAGGTTGAACTCGAAATTTAATAGCAAGGCTGCTCGGGATTTCAACTCGTTTATTGATGATGCTTGTTTACATGAGTATAATATGCAGGGAAACAAATATACGTTTTTAACAGGTACGGGTAATGAGGCTAAAATGAGTAAGATTGATCGCATGCTTGTATGTCACGAGTTTCTTCATAAATGGAACGGGGCTTGTCTTCGGGCTCTGTCGAGAGAATTATCGGACCATTGCCCTATTTTGTTAACTGTGAATGATTTGAATTATGGTCCAAAGCCGTTCAAGTGGTTCAACTCTTGGCTTGATCGGGAAGGGTGTGATCAGGTGGTTCGTGAAGCGTTTAAGAAGGCTAACTGTTCTGGTTCTGCAGAGTCGGTGATTTCTAATAAATTTGGGGCTGCCAAGTTAGCGTTAAAAACTTGGTGGACTTCGAATATAGTCAAGGAAGCGGAGAGTTTGGAAGCGCTTCAAAGAGACATATCTAATTTGGAATCTGTTTTGGAGGATAGAGAGTTGGAGGAAGAGGAGGTGTGGGTGTGGGAGGAGAGCAAGAAAGAGATGGACAGGTTAATGTTGTTGAAGAATAAAGACTTGAGACAAAAATCTCGAGTCAATTGGGCCTCTGTGGGAGACGAGAATTCTGCATTTTTTCATAGGTGCATTAACGGTAGGAAAGCGGCCAACAGTATCCCGGGGGTGATGGTAAATGGTACGTGGGTTTCGAAGCCAGTGCTGGTTAAAAAAGAGGTTCATCGGTTTTACAGAGAGTTATTTCGTGAGCATCATTCTCGTAGACCGGTTCTGGTATGTGACGATTTGAAGCAAGTTCCTTTACATAAGAGAGACGAGCTGGTGGCAAATTTTTCAAAGGAAGAGATTAAAAAAGCAGTTTTTGATTGTGGGTCTGACAAAGCTCCCGGGCCAGATGGGTTTAATTTTTTGTTTATTAAGCATTTTTGGGAGTTATTGGAGGATGATTTCATGCGTTTATTTGAAGAGTTTTATAGGACGGGGGTTATTGGGAAAGATGTTAGTCTCTCCTATATTACTTTGGTTGCAAAAATAAAAACGCCATTGGGGTTGAAAGATTATAGGCCTATCAATCTCGTGGGTGCTATTAGTAAAGTGATATCAAAGGTGATGGCTTCCAGAATAAAAGAGGTGATGGGGGATGTCATTTCGATGTCTCAGTCAGCTTTTTTGAAGGATAGATTCATTCTTGACGGGCCGCTCGTACTTAATGAGTTAATTAGTTGGCTAAAAAAACATAATCATAAGGCGTTTTTGTTAAAGATCGATATTGAGAAAGCTTATGATAATGTACACTGGGGTTTTCTTTTTTCTATTTTGGAGCAGATGGGTTTTCCAGATAGATGGTGTCTTTGGATAAAAGGTATTGTTCAATCGGCTAGATCGGCGGTCCTAGTCAACGGGTCTCCTACATTCAGTTTTAACTGTCAGAAGGGCCTTAGGCAAGGTGATCCGCTTTCTCCGTTCTTATTTCTGATTGTTATGGAGGCTCTTGCTTCTATGGTGTACCGTGCTTGTAGGATGGGAGATATTGAGGGTATTAAAGTGGCGAGGGATGGGCCTACTTTATCTCATATGCTTTACGCTGATGACGCGCTCTTATTAGGCATGTGGAATAACAGTAATATTTCAAAGTTTAAGAGACTATTGCGTATTTTTTACATGTGTTCGGGGCTGAGAATAAATGCGCATAAATCTCAAATCTTTGGGTTGGGCGTTTCGTCTTTGGAGGTTAGTCAAGGGGCTGAATTGGTTGGTTGTAAGGTTGGGGTTCTGCCGTTTAAGTACCTTGGCGTCAAAATCGGTGCTAACATGAACCGTGCGGTGCATTGGGATTCGGTTATTGAGACTGTTCGGAGTAGATTGCAGTCGTGGAAGGCGAAGGTCCTCTCCATTGGTGGTCGTCTTACTTTGATTAAATCGGTGCTCGGTAGCCTTCCGGTTTATTACCTATCTATTTTTAAAGCTCCTAAGGCGGTGATTGAAGAGATCGAGAGAATGATGAGAAGGTTTTTGTGGAATGGGAACCAAGACGGTAAAGGTATTCATTGGGTTGCTTGGGATATTGTTTCTCGGCCTAAAAAGTTTGGGGGTTTGGGTATTTCCAAATTGACAGAAGTTAATTTGGCCCTTCTTGTTAAATGGGCGTGGCGGTTCAAGACATGTCAGGATGGGCTTTGGAAAGATGTCGTCATTAGTATTCATGGGGGTCGAAACAAGTGGTCGTTCTTACCTGTGAGTAAGGCTATTCCTGGGACCTGGAAAGCTTTAGTGAATTACCTGGAGAGGAGCCGAATCAAAGGAAAGACAGTGGATAAACTTATTTCCTGTCAGTTGGGTAATGGTGATCAAATTCGGTTCTGGAAAGACGTTTGGTATGGTACGTCTCAGCTCTGTGTCAGATGGCCGAGGCTGTTTCAGTTGGATCGAGATAAAAACTGCACGGTTAGCAATCGCTTAGTCAAAGATGGAAATATAACTCGGCTGAATGGTAACTGGACTTTGGGTGCGTCAACTGTTGAAGGCATCTCGGAGGTTCAAGACGTTATGGATATGGTTTCCCAAGTTCGTATTGGCATCGAGTCTGACCGGTGGTGGTGGGACGACAACAATAATAAAGGTTTTTCTGTTGCTTTGGTGAAAGAATCTATAAGACAGGAGCTGTACGGGTCTTCTACTCAGACGATGCGCTGGGTTCAGTGGGTTCCGATCAAGATTAACGTGCTGGCGTGGAGAATTGAGAAGGAGAGAATCCCTACTCGTCTTGAACTGGTCAGGAGAAATGTTGGTATCCCCAGCTCCTTATGTCCGATCTGCAGCGATAAGGTAGAGTCGGTTATGCATGTTTTGGTAGAGTGCAGTTTTGCAGCAGGGGTTTGGCTTGGCGTTTGCAGTTGGCTAAGGCTTCCTAGTCTCAGTTGTTCATCTACGCAAGCTCTTCTGAACTGGGCAGATCTGGCGCCGATTTCTGCGAAAGGTAAAGACATTGTTCGTGGCATCGTCATGGTGACTTGTTGGGCGTTATGGAAAGAAAGGAACAAGGTGGTTTTTACTAGCTCGAATCCGAAAATGAGCGAGGTGGTGGCTGTAGTTAAGTCTATGTCTTTTCTTTGGTTGAATTGTAGAACGAATCGATTCGGGATTGTTTGGTCTGACTGGGTTAAATACCCGTTGTATATGTTGTAGTTGGTTTTGAGTGGGTCTTAGATTTTTGAGGCCCTCTCTTTTTTTGAATGAAGTTAATTTTCAAAAAAAAAAAAAATACTTATATGGTCTTATTGCTTCGAACTTGGGTATTATAATAAACGTGGGTTTCCTTTATCTTTGCTTAGACTATGGGGAGTGGGGCGGCAAAAGGGGGGCGGCAATCCAAAGCCGGGCGGGAACACCGGCCCGTGGGGCGGGAAGTGGAGGGCGGGGAGGGGGGGCGGTGGGGGAAAGCCGGGCGGTGGGGGAAAGGGGTGGGTGACGTGGCACTTCTTGATTGGAGCTTATTTTGGACCGTTTGACTATTAAAAAAAAAAAAATTAAAATCTAACCGTTGGCAACGGTTATATTTAAAAATTTTTTTTTCTAAAATCTATATATATATAAACCACACACACTCAAAAATACTCAAACCCACAATCTCCTATTTTTATAAAATCCTTTCCAAACAATCTTTTTGTTAAAATACTTGCAAGATGTTGGACCAAAGTTCCAGTTCGTCTTCGTCGTTTGCTGAACTCGCTTTGGGCTCCTCATCTGATGACGGTGCGGAGTTGATAATGGCTACCGTTCAGACACTCGTTAAAGTTGTAGCGGATGATGATGAAGCGACCTCGGAACCCAAGCGTAGAAAGTATATAGTTCGTGAACGACAAGCCGCAAATGATTTATTGGTACGTGATTACTTCTCGGCAGAACCAAGATACGATGAAAAAATTTTTAGGCGGCGTTTTCGTATGAGTCGTAATTTATTTATAAGAATATCAAACGATTTAGAAAATAATTACGAATATTTCCAACAAAGGCCCGATGCGCGTGGTGAGTTGGGATTTACCACGTTTCAAAAGGTCACAGCCGCGCTTAGACACTTAGGTTACGGGCAAACTTCCGACATAATGGACGACTATCTAAAGATGTCGGCCCGAACGGCCAGGGAAAGTCTCCACTTTTTTTGTTCGTACGTCATTGAACTATATTTAAAAAAATATTTGAGAAAACCTACGTTTAGTGACGTACAACAACTCTTGGAATTCCACGACGAAAAACATGGTTTTCCTGGTATGCTCGGGAGTTTAGATTGTATGAAATGGGAGTGGGAACTTTGTCCAACTGCATGGCAAGGTCAACACTCAAGTGGATATCATAAAAAGCCTTGTATGATGCTTGAAGCGGTTGCATCACAAGATCTTTGGATTTGGCATGCGTTTTTTGGTGTGCCCGGTTCGAACAACGATATAACTATTCTTAATCAATCCCCAATTTTCAACGATCTTGTAAATGATGTTGGACCGAAAGGAACTTTTTATGTAAACGGGGTAGAATACAAGTACGGGTATGTTCTAACAGATGGAATTTACCCTGATTGGGCCGTTTTCGTAAAAGCGTTTACACGGAGGACTACGTTAGACGATAAGCGAACAAAGTTTAACAAAGCTCAAATGGCTGCACGGAAAGACATTGAGCGAGCTTTTGGTGTTTTACAAAAAAAATGGCGCATTTTGTCTATGCCATGTCGAATGTTGGAAAAAGCGCAAATAAAAAATGTCATGTATGTATGCATTATTTTACATAACATGATTTTGGAAGACGAAGGGCGTGCAATATGCGAGTATTTTGGTGACGCACCACCATCAAGTCAAGGAAACATTACCGATGAAGAAAGATCGTTAAACAACATGGAAATAAAAAATACTCAAACACATCACAACCTTCAAGCGGATTTGGTTGAGCATATTTGGACTGTACCAAGACAATACTCATCCGACAGTGATGATTAAAAACATGTTTGATGTATTTGTTTAGTTTATGTATTTTTTTTAGTTGATGTATTTTTTTATTTCATGTTTTTATATTTTTTATTTTGTAGTTTATTATTAATTATTAATGTTTTATTAAATTTGTGTTTTTTATTACTTTAATTAAGAAAAAGAAAAATAAAAAAGAAATGCCACATGTCAATTCCCCCCACTCTTCCCCCCCTTCCACTCCCCACAATTTCCCCCCCAAATGGACCCCACAAGTGCCACATGGCAATTCCCCCACTCTTTCCCCCCTCCACTCCCCATAGTCTTAAAAGAGAAAAAGGAGAAAATAAACAAATTAAAAAACATGAAAGGAATGCAATATTCAATTCTTTCTGAAATTTGGTATAGAATGGGAATTAGAATTATTATAGTTTATAGTTGCTTGAGGATCTTGCTAATATAAATAAAGCATATATTAAAATGTTCATTTACATATTTATCTTATTATATAATGCTAAAGGAATTTTGTTTCTTCTTTTAATAACACACAAAAAATTATTATTTTCTTGTCGATTTACCTGATTTACTACACTTGTTCTTTAGTTCTTGATTCGTAAGCGTATGTTGTTTCATAAGGTTTCACAAGGTTCTCAAGGCGATTTTAATTTAAATACACGATTTTGAATGTCAAGAGCCAAGATTACTCAAGAGTTGACGGATGGTCGTATACCCGGGCTCATGAGGTACATAGTTTGAAAGAGTGTCGGTGCGGGGATGTGGAGCCACAAGTACTAGTTTTCTCATAGCACAAATCAACAGTAAAATAGAAAAAGGACATATGGCCTAGAATTGAAAATTGAAGTCGATACCAAAGACAAGGACATAGAAAAGTTCATTAACATGAGATACAATCATGTTAAGCTATTGATTATATCTACCATAAAGCTACAATTTTGAACTCTTTGTGTGTAACTAATTAGCTTTTCTTTTATGGTTTTAAGTAAATTGAAAGTTATATGTTTATATTATAATATTAGACCTTGAACCTCACACAACAATCACGTTTATTCACTATTATCAAAACTAGATTAGAGTGGGTGGTTCGTCACTAGTTAGGGGGGGGGGGGGGGGGGGGTTGTTCAATTTCACTTCACTGATTTAAACTAATCATGTACTGTCACATCACATCACTGAAACAGTTTTTTAGAGGCAGCACTCCACTGGTTCTTTACCCAATAATTATTTATTTTCATACATATAATAATAATAATAATATTTCCCTTTCCCACTCTCTCTGTCTCTCTCCTCTACAACTCAACTGCACCACTCACTTTTTATTTTGGAGAGAGAATGTCAGGTTTCTATTCCGTTAGATAGAACTAGAATTTGGTTTACGGGAACCCTACCAGCACCGGTGACGGCGGCGTTACCGTGCTGATAGTGGGGTACCCGTGACCAAATCTGGTGACGCCCCGTCCTCCAAAAAAACACAGAGGGTTCTTAATTCAAATGGTGGGATTTGATCCGGTTTTCAAAACATATCTTAATCCTCTTAACAAAAAATATTGATCTTGCTATGTCAAATTTTAATAAATTCTTGAAGATGGTTATAAAAATTTTAAATAGAGATTGCGAGTTAAATTGTAGGTTATGTGGTCTAACTTATTGCTTCAAACTTTAGGTATTATAACAAAAGGTGGGTCTCGCTTATATTGCTTGCAAAAGAAAATTAAGAGGGTATATAAATAATAAAAAAAACATAAAAGGGAATAATCTTATTTCGAAAACTTGCACATTATTTTGACCCACTCTTAGAATGGGAATTAGAACTTCTATGAATGCTTGAGGATCTTGCAAATTATTCTAACTAGGGGGATTCGCCCGCGCTTCGCGGCGGGAGTTCGATCGGAAATAATTTGTTTTGTTACGGTATAAAAACTGAAAAAGCAAAAAAAATGTTGTAAATAAATGCATTGCAATAGACTTGAACACATGACCTCATGTAAGAGAAATGCACATCAAACCACTACACCACCAAAACAACTTGGATTTTAAATTGAAACCAATTCTATATATTATCAAACAAAGCTATAAAAAATGTTGTAAATAAATGCATTGGAAAAGACTTGAACCCATGACCTTATGGAAAAGGAATGCACATCAAACCACTCCACCACCAAAGAAACTTTGATTTTAAATTGAAACTTATTCTATAAATTATGAAATAAAGTTGTAAAAAATAAAAAAAATATATAAAAGTGGCACTATTCATGGTTAGTTTTAATTAATATATATATAATATATAAAAAATAAACATGTATATTATGTATTAAAATGTTCACTTCTATATTTATATTTCTATAGTACTAATTAAAAGTTTTTTTTTTCTTCTTATTAGACGTAGAAAATCATTGTTTTCTTGTTGATGTGCCCGGTTCACTGCACTTGTTCATTAGTTCTGATTCTAGACATATGCATTCATCTCAAGAATCACTGAATGTACTCGGCTCATTAACTACATATTTTGAAAGAGTGTGTCGGTGTGTTGAGCCACAAGTACTTGTTTTCACATAGCACAAATCAATAGTAAAATAGATAAAAGACAACTCAAATAGATATGAAAGACTAGGACATAGGAAAGTTCCCTTCCTTATCATGATATGCAATCATTTAAGAGCATTCACATTTGGTCCACCAAATGTCCAAATTATATGTGGTGAGTGTAGGTGGTTGTGAATGGAGGAGAAAGAAAATATTTGATGGAAACACTGTTCCACCCTATATATAAAAAGCTACTGTTCACCACCATATATATTTTAATATTTATGTAAGTAGTTGTGAGTGAGGAGAGAGAAAATATAATGATAAAAGTATGAAAAAAATATTATTATTTTAATTGGGAGAGATAAGATTTAGGGGTGAAGTAGTGATTTTTAGTGTAATTTAATGGATGGGATTTGGTGGAAGGAATGTGAATGCTCTAATCAATGGACGATAAAGTTGGCAGGAAAGAGAATGTTATTTATGGTAACTTGAAGCATTATGAAATAGGGGTGTTTAAAACCGGATATCCGAAAATTCGGATATCCGAAATTTGCGGATAGCTGGTTTCACTATCTGAATCCGTATCCGAAATTTCGAATATCCGATCGGATAGTGAATCGAATATCTGAGTATCCAATTTTATTATATGATGTATTTTAGTTCCTATATATAAGTTCACTATAGCTCTTTAAATTTCTCTCTAAATTTTGAAGATGGGATATATAGATAGAGAATATATTAATGATTTTCCTAAATTTTGAAAATGGATAGAAAGATAGAGAATATATTAGGGATGCTCTAAGGGCAGGGCCGGCTCAACGGTATTAGGGGCCTAAAGCGAAATAAAAATCTGAGACCTCTATTTATTAAAAAAAAAAATTGGATTTGGCTTCCTAGGATTCGAACCCCAAACAAACCCTTGAAAGGAAACCAACTTTACCACCAGACTACAAACAAATTATTGTTGTTATTGATGCAACTAAATATTATAAACATATCTCTGCTTCTTTTTTTTTTTAAAATTGGGCCCTAAAAATTTGGGGGCCCAAAGCCCTAGCTTGTTTTCACTTACCCTTGGGCCGGCCCTGTCTAAGGGTGATGTTTAAACTTTGTTAGTAAATGCAAAATAAATTTATCATCTTAACAATATAAACATACATAGGGAGACACGTAATACTAGAAGAAGAAATACGTATCAAATTAAAACATATATGAAGTTACGTTTATGATATGATGTTTAGAATTTAACCAACGATATATAACTTCTTGTGCCAATCAATTAAGTGAATGAATTCTTTTGCCGTTAAGTTAAATAAAAGTGAATGAATTTAGATTTAAACCTGATAAATGGTGGACTTTTACAATGTTACCCAAAACATTAAATAGTGGTACCATTAAATTTAAATGGTAGTGTCATTTTAGGTTCACATACATGGTGGTATAGTTAAGGTTTACTTTAATCTGGTACCATAATTTATTTCAAGAAAACAAATACATTAAAACTAACAAATGATAATTTTCTAACGATCAACGAATAAAAGTATAGCTACCCAGGGTAACCCAATGGCAAAAGGCGATCGATACGCCAGGGCCTGTAATCACAGAGAGCGTTGGGTAGCCAAGCCCACCATCTCCAATTTTGAGGAACAACCGCCGCCGAAGACCCACTGCGGTAAAAGTCGGTTGGGATCGTATTCGAACTTGAGACCAATGGTCTTTAGTCCAAATCTTCACTTCCCCCAATGACGGTTGAGCTAAATAGTCGTTTTCACGGAATGAACATATCATTCTAGTCATTGTCTAATATTGATTAGTGAAAATGATCATTTGGCTTCTTTATCAATAATTAATGTTTAAAGATGTTACGTTTTATTTAAGAAATTTTGAAAACAAGACCCAAAGCTTGGTACTGTTTTTTATTGAGATCGTTATCATGACTTTTTTTCAAGAGGTCGAACACCTTTTTCAATATCTTAGTAACATTTTTGATAATTTGGACCATTTTTTTTATATCATGACTGTTGTATTTTTTTTTTTTTTTGAACGGTCAACGGTACACACCCATAATGAAGCCCCGCACCCTTCAGGTCCGGTCCCTGGGCCCCCCATAAGGTCCAGCCCCTCATTTCAGAATAACCCTACTCTGAGCGGGATTCGAACCTGTGACCTCCCAGGGCATGAACCCCACAAAGTGGGTAAACCTTCCCACCTCCATTGTAACCACTAGGCTACAACATCATTGGCTTTTATTTTTGTATTTTTTTGGAAGGTGTGTTTCAACGGAGAATCCAAACGACGCACAACCCCTCAACCCCAGTTCGAATCCAGGCCAAAGGCGGGTGTTGAATTTCTCACCCCTTAATGCGAGTGGGGGGGACTCGAACATGAGACTAAGCCCGGGCGGAAATCTCCCTAAGGAGTAAACCCTCTCACCTCCGACCAGCTGGGCTGGACATCATCGGCTTGTATTTTTGTATACTACATGCAAACTGAAATATGATTTGAAACAAAATTTAGTTATGAATTGTAATTTGGTTTTCGAACATTCAATGGGTTGGTAACCGATTCAAATTCATATATGGACTTTTTTTTTTTTTTGAAATAACAATGTGTTATAAACAGCTAAGCCAAAAGCTAGCAACAAATACGATATATTGCATGAAAAATAGCGGGTTTTATAAACTTGTTCAAGTAACGTTAATCTTCCTACTTCTATTTACTATCCACATATGGGAAAAATTAACAATATTATCAAAAGTGCTTCCTTTCTCCTTCTCCTTGCCACCAACTTGAACCAAAAATTTGATTTATATAAATATATGTTATATGTTTTTTCCTTCTAATTCACTTTATTCACATAAAAAAAAACAAATTACATTCTACTTTGTTGTATTATTGAGTTTAGTCCAGATGGTTGTGTTGTTGTGTGGCTATATAACGTGTTCGATTCTTTTGTTTAAATAACCCGAAAACAATTCCAAAAGCTCGTATTAGAATAAATTCGAAAAAAAATAAATAAAAAAATTGCTTCTAATTCATTCACACTACTAGGATACGTCATATAAACCATTTATTGCATCATTTTTTTCTTGTATGACAAAGTAAAATATAATAGGTAAAAGATGATAGATTGAAAGGATAAAGAAAAGAATAAATTATTAAATTCCAAAGGAGATGATCATGAGATATAAAGGGCCAAGTTGCAATGAGGAAAGGACAGGATTCACATAACTTGGGTCCCCACCACCACAACCCACCCAACCCCACCGCCACCGTCGCCACATGGGCCACCATTATTAGAGAGAGAGAGAAAAAAAGTGTTTTTATGCACATGCTACCATTTAATGGTGGGTTGTGATTAATACTTCAAATGTCACATGTCCTAATCCCCCCCTTAGGCCTTAGCTTAAACACAACAGATTATTTTAATTTTTTTTTGAACGGCAAGTGTGCAACCGGTAAAGCTCCGGCTAACATCCTGGGCCAGCCTGTATTGATTACCCATTTTACCTGGATTGTGGATCTCCCTAAGTGGAACCTCCCATATGTGGTAAATATGACTCCGACAGGAATCGAACCCTCAATCTCCACATGACCACTCTAACTCCCCCAATTTTCACCAATTGAGCTATGCTTCATCGGACACAAGTACACAACAGATTTGTAGATAATAACTTACTGATGGGCTACACCGGATCCAGGTTATAAACCGAACTGGGTGGCAGGTAGGTAAACATAAAAAAAACAATCGGTTTGTCAAAAAGCGTTTCGGGTTGTAAATTGGTGGTGTAGGAGGGAAAATGTTCAAACCTATGAAATCGATTGGGGTCGGGTTCAAACCAGTATGAGAAAAATAAGGTTTTTTTTAAACATGTTTTTGGTGAAGTGAGTGGGGTTAGAAACCGACTCGACGGGGCCAAAGCATTTTCTACAACTCAGGTGACACTGTAAGAATCAAGTATTGGATAGGCTATGAAGTTTTATCATGGCTTCATGTATGGATAGGTCTGAAGTGATAGATGTCAGATTACCCAAAAACTGATACATTATATTCGAATTACACTTTGCATTCGACATTTCACGTCGTCTAGTTTAAACGATTAGACCAACGAGTAGTTTTTAACCACTCAAGTCATATAAAGGTCCCAATCCCTGCAGGGAAATGTGTGAACCCAACAGGTAATGACTAATGAGTAATCAAATATGAGACAAATGTAGGATACGGTTTTATAAACAGGTATGAAACTGTCGTAGGGATGAGCATACAAGGCCGAATACCGATACCGTCCCGATCCCGATCCCGTACCGAACCGATACCGAACCGAGGGTGTTCGGTTTTCGGTTTCCGGTTTCGGTATCGGTACAAGATCGGTATGGTATCGGTATTTTAAGGTAAAATACCGATACCGAACCGATACCGTATGTGTTCGGTATCGGTATTGGGTTTTGAGAGTTTTCGGTATCGGTTTTTTTTGGGATCGGTATTGGTTGGTACCGATACCGTCCCGAGCTCATCCCTAAACTGTCGTTCACATCAACCTTGGAGGTAGTTGACGAGTGGCAATGGAGAGAAGAATAAACCCCCGCGCCATTAACAAGCTTAAGTATTCGAAACTGGCAAGATAAAATACCACCAGGTAGATATACCATTTGCCTGAAAATGGGTTAGATGCGAGTCAAAGTTGTGGTTAAATGGATAATCATTGAAACGGCTGGGTTTGGTTCGGTTTACACATGCCTAGATACCAACAAAAAACATTAAACATCAAACTGCATTAAAGTTTAGATAACAAATGCAACCAAGATCTACATCCATGTTAAATTTGGCAGAACATTTTCATAACCTAACCAAATGTCAAAAGACAAGACACACAATGGATCACACTGAGAATCAGACCAGAATGACTCACCATTTGCTTCCTTGTACACCGAATAAACACAGCACGGGTATTGAATAAACTGAAATAATGGTTGCATCGTCTGGTAATTCAATCAAAGATCTCCTGGGCTTCAATGATGCTGTGCTGGCTGAAAAAGACAACAATTTTATGTGAAAATCTTGATAAATATGATCTTTTAATTAAGGGGTATTGGATTTTAATAATCCAAAGTTTGACCCATTGGCCGGCAATAATCTGTACTTCAAAAATTGCCAATAAAGATCCCAACTTTCGCACATTTTTCCTCTGGTAAACCTTTTTTAACAGAGCATTAACTGGGTTAGTGGGTGCTGACGTGGGATCTGAGTTGGCACGCTGACGTGTATAACTTAATCTGATGTGGCATTTTATATTATTTATCACTTATACGTCTTATTTTCTTGACATAAGTAACCATATTTGACTATTTGAATATTATCAAAACATAGTTTAGGCTTACTGGTCATCCTTTGCGACCCGATAGTATTTTTCTGCATGTTGGCGTTGACCAATAAGTTGAGCAAATCGTTCATCATGGGTGATAACTATTAGTTGAAAATTCTCCTGTCCTTTTCTATCTTCCATTATTCTGAAAACCGTAAATAGTCAACATGTCAACACAACATACCGTCTTCAATATTTAAGACTTAAAATGAAGGTAAGACATGAAAACCGGTTACCTTAAAAGAGCTGCAGCCAAACTTTCAGCATTTGGGACGTCTAGGTTGGTTGTCGGTTCATCAAGTGCAAGTATTCCACAGTTGAGACAAAATGTTTCAGCTAAAGCCAACCGTATTATAAGGGAAGCGAGTACCTGAGAGCCCATTGGCAAATAACTATTCATAACTTGTAAGTATGCAATTCGACCCATAATTACGAATGGGTCAATGTTAGTTTTCCAATCTCCAATGGGTTATAACTAATCCGAAGAAGTTAAAAGTAGCTAAAGGTGTATTCAAAAAATTGTATCTAATTTAAAAAAATGGACTAAAGTGCTGGCGGGTCACCGCCAGACCCAATATGTTTCAGCCCGAAGAAGTTTTGAACCGTTAATCAACTAGCCCGACCAACACATATGAGTATATGACAACCACCTTACCCAGTATAATCCCACCCATGGCTATAAAGGCTATTAGTACCCAACCAACACATATGCTATTAGTCGTATATACTATTAGTATAGGCCCGGCCCTATGTTTATTATAGCCGGCCCTAATCTCTGTTATCCTAGTCTATATATATCACATATGTAACCCTTTGTAACACACAATCATTAACATAATAATATACAATTATTACCATGTTTAAACTTGGTATCAGAGCCTAGGGTTTTTTTTTCTTTGCCCTGCCTCTGCCATCAGCCCCCTCAACCCACAACTTTCTGTCCAACCTGCTGCCAGGAGCCACAACCTGCTGCCGACAGACACAACCTGTCCAATTACAACCTTCTGTTCGATTTTCACATGGCCACCAATCCGATTTTATGGTGTGATAATTTGGGAGCTACATATTTTATGCCAATCCAGACTTCCATGCCAGAACAAAACACGTAGAAGCAGACTTTCACTTTGTCCGTGTGAAAGTTACAAACAAGAGATTATGTGTTCAGTTAATTTCCACACATGATCAAATTTCTTCTTGAAGTCCAAGCTGAAAGTCCGGTCCCGGCCTTAGCTTGAGGGGGAGTATTAGTCGTATATACTATTAGTGTAGGCCCAGCCCTATGTTTATTATAGCCGGCCTAAGTCTTTGTTATCCTAGTCTATATATATCACATATGTAATCCCTTTGTAACACACAATCATTAAGTTATTACCAAGTTTTAACTTATGCCACTTCTAATGATTTAAGATGTATATATTGACCTAGAAAGAACTGAACTTGCCATTTATCTCATCAAAAATACAATGGGCATACCACAAACTACAGATTTAGTAATAACGTGTAGTTTTAGATTAAAAGGTTAGAGATACAACAAACCTTCTGACCAGCACTGCACCTTCCTCGCATTTCCAGCTCAGCATCACCGGTTTGCATTACGACCTAAAGTTACAATAAAAAACAATCTATTATTGAGAACTTTGAAGATAAAACAGAGTTGACGGTTAAAGGACTTTACCTTGTAGCTGTAAGAACGTGTACCACCACTTTCAGCATCTGAATGAATACTGATGTAATCTATATCCTGCCCTCTATATGTTTGCTGCCATAATTCTCTTATTATTTTATTTATTTCTTCCATTTTCATACTGTGGAAGCGCATGAGTGCCCTAATAGGAAGAAAAAAATTAAGTAAGAAGCTTTTTGCAGTTTACAGTAAACATGGAGGTGGAGATTTCAACCCATTAGCTTATGACTTGATCAAATGGGTAATAAACAGCTTTGTGGAAGACAGGTCTAATTGGTCAACCAGGTCAATGCATAAAATTTCCTAGATTATTATATACATAAAGTAGATTGATATCGAATTTTAAAAAAACTTTTGTAATCATATTGACGCTTTACTATTTATAGAAATAGAAAGAAAAGCAGAATGTCAGGCTTAAGTGCTTAACCCAACCCAATCCGACTAGTACTAAAAATACATGTTTTGATCTGAACCCATTTGACCCACCCGCTACCCAACCCACCCAATCTGCCTATTTGCTTACGAATAGGTCAAACACAAAATATAAAACTAAAAATAGCTTGAAAGGAGACCGGCCAAATTGGTCAACCAGTGTCTAGGGTCTAGACCCGTCCCTGCCATTACCAATAACTACATGATTTGATCCAACTCCAAGCGCAAATTGATCCATTACCCAACCCACCCTACCTGCCCATTTGCCACCTCTAGCAGTCCATGCAAAATTCAGGTCTTGAATTCTCAGATCCACAATAAGCTAGAAAAGTGTATGACAGCGAATAATTCAAAAAGATAATTAACTCACTTGTCAAGTGCGTTGTAATATTTATTCAGATCCTTGTTGGCCATCTCAGAGGTCTGTAAAAAACATCCAAGTTAATAGCATTGCAAGAACTGAAAAACTAGAGATAAGTTTATTTTATTAAATCGAAATAAAATTAAAAATTTAGAATCACCTTGAGTTTAAGTAGCTGATCAAAATATCGTTTGTCAATGTCTTTATATTCAGGATTTTTAAGATCAATTTTATTCTTTGATATAGCTTTCTGATATACAGCTACAGTACCTTGGTATTTGTTTAGCTGCAAAATATAGCAGAAATTTTCATTCACATTCAGACAATATCAGATATATGATCCCAAATCCAGAAAAAAAAAGGATATGACTGACATGATTGTCATACCATTATAGGCATGAACAAGCAAGAACAAAAAATAATATACTCACAGTAGTAATGTAATAATAGTAATAAATAATGAAACTACAGCCATAGTATTAATATAATAGTAGAAGTCAATAAGTGATACTCTTCAACGAAACAGAACTATAAATCTATAATGCCACCATAATACTAATAAAGTGTCCCTTAAAGATGGTAATTTCCGCCCATTTACTTATAAATGGTTCCGACAGGGTTTATGTATATCTCTTAAAGTTCCAAAAGGACAAAAAGTATCATACAAAGAAATAGGTAAAATGGATAAAAAAAATAAGCTAAAGTCTTTTTATAAAGAATAAGCCCCCTTTTCAATCATTTTACTCAAGAAAAACTTATTTCTATTGAAATAGTATAGCTTGTGTAATCGTCTTCGACATGGTCAATCACATTAACACAAAATTACTCATTTACCCACTACCCGAACCACCCTTCTTGTCACCTCTAGTGTCCCACATACCTCAGAAAGAAGTCTCTCTCTTTCTTTACGAAGTTTTCCAAGATCAAATTCAGCAGCAGAACTGCTACCCATGTCAAGCATTCTTCTTTCCAGGGATTCAATCTCATGAGTGCAAGCATTCACTTTCGCTGTTACTTCCCGATATTTCAAATTATCATCAATATTACGTCTTACTTTATCTTGGTCACGCACAAAATCTGCAGTTTTCCTCATTTCGGCTGAGAGTTCCTGTTTTTTGTTATTGTAATTTTGAAGCTTAACATGTTCTAGAGCCTGTTTTTCTTCCAGGTCCTTTAGTTTCTCGGGGATACTCTCTCTTTCATACCTGGTACAAAAAACAGTGGACAGACGATTGATTGATTATAATGAAATGACAGATCTAGCCCTTGAGAGTTGAGACTAAGAACTTGCCTTTTGATTTTGGTGATCAAGTTATCAAGTGTGTCAACACCCTGAAGATACTTTCTCTTCAACTCGCATTGTTCCTCGTATTCTTTGTTAATTTTATTATTCATATTTTGATGAGCGACTTTATATTTCTCCACCTCCTTGGATAAAGAACCCATGTCTTCTTCTAAATGCTGAAACTCGGAAAAAAAGGAAAATTTAAGAAATGCATGCTTTCTTAATTAAAGCATTCAGACGTCCGTGAAAAATGTTAGAAATGTTTTGGTAATCATGTATACAACCTCTTATATTATCTTATTCAGAGATTTAAATATTATCATTGTAATAACAATGTTTTGGTCAATTCAGAAAAGGGGCAAACATGTGTAAGTGGCTCAACACCTCAACGCAACCCAGTTCATCCTGTTTTATTAGAAAGACGAAATTTTGTATTTTTATCAACACAACACCCAGCAGGGAGCTGGGGAAAATACAAGACCACAACCAGGAAAAAAGAACGAGAATTATAAACGGGCTAACCCAACCCTGACCAAGCTGTTTTCCTCATTTAGTTTTTAACCCGTTACTAGACCCACCCATCTTGTCACCTTTAACACACGTTATCATGATCTGAATTCTCGATGTCCAGTTGATCTGGCCCATTACACATGTGTAAATGGGCCAACCCACCAGGGCTGTTTCCAGATCCAATTTTGACCCACAACACATAAAACATGTCCATCTTTTGACCTCTAACAAATTACCTTGATTTCGATGTCCAGTTGATTTGTCTCCTCATCCATTTGTTCAAGCTCTTTTTCAACCTTCCTAAGATTTTCTAGATTGTTTTTTACTTTCAACTTCTGTTCTCTCTCAGAATGCCATCTGGAATTTACCCTTTGCAAGTCAAGTTCCACTTCCCTTCTTTCCTCTCTTAATTTTCCCAATTCCCTTTCCATATCTTCCCTGTATAAAACCAGATTAAAAATAATCAAAAACAATAAAAATCCAAAACTCACAAGAAAATGAATGCAAAAATGCATACATAGGCCACTCAAGTTTTCACTAAGGCCACCTAACTATTTTGGTGGCATCCAAGCATCAATTTGGTTTTGCTTTTGCAGATTCCTAACAAAAAACATGGCAGCAAATTGAAAATGACAAACAGCTCTTAAACTTTTAGCTTTTGATGTATTTTGTAATTTCACAACCCTGTAAGTGGCAAAAGCTTTTAAATGTGGGGCCAATTATTCATTTTACAATTTTCCGGCATATTTTTCAGAATGAACATAAGCGAAACCAAATTGATACTTAGGTGGCCTTAGTGAAAACTTTTGAATACTTGTGTATTATATGTATACATTATCCCAAATTTAAGTATAGATTCATACTTTGCATTTTGTGCAGTATTAAGCTCACGCTGCAATTCTTCCAATGACTTGACACCAACACCGCTGATTTCAAGTTTATACTCAAAATCACTGACTGATTTCTGCAGCTTTTCTATTTCACCAAAAAGTCTGTCGCATGTTTCTACAGGTTGCTTTAAAGATTCAACTGCGTCCTTATCCGAACTTATTTGAGCTAAAACACCCAATACCTACATAATTTATTAATTTCTGTTAATAATGAGCACACCTTATAGAAAAATACAAAAATATAAGCAATTAAAATACATGTGAAGGAAACATATGTGCAAGGGGTGCAACAGACCAGTTTCCAGATCTGACCATACTGGAATGGGAAACTTGAAATTAATGGAACCCAGACCCAAAACTTTAGCTCTAGTGATTCAAGCTTAACTCATTTCATTAAAAGGTTAAAGAATATCCGCTTTTGGAATGGCCCTGAGTGGAACCAAACTGGACCGAGGAAAACCATTTCCAGTTTGGTTTGGCGATGTCAATGATTTGGACCGACTTTTACACACCCCTACATATATGAAACAAAATTCATATGAACAATTGTCATAAAGAATTACATCATCAAGGGCTTGAGTTTTTTGTTCCAACTCCTCTTTTAACTCACTCAAGTTCTTCTCTGCAATGGGAATAGATTCTTTGCAAATTTTGTTGTATTCTTCATACAATAGACGAAGTTTTTCCAGCTGTTGAAAGTGGGATTCTGCTTCTGAAGATTCCACCGCCAATGATTTCATACGCTCAGCAGAAGTTGCAGACTTGACTCTTTGCTGAAAATAAAATCCATTAGAAGGGTTATTTTGGTCATAGAACACGAATGATACTCAGTCAAGATTTAAAATTAGGTATAACATATACATAATTACATAATTACATAAGAACCCAAGAATTTAAAAGTTTTCACCAAGGCCACCCAAATACCAAAAACTTCAGAGGCTACCAAAGTATCAATTTAGTTTTATTAATGCCGATGGCAAAAGGCTTGGAAAAAAACTGTAAAATAATGATGCCCCTGAACTTTAAAGGTTTTGTCACTTCTAAAGTTGTAAAATGAAAAAATACCCCTGAATCTACTTAAGTATACATCGACAATCTATCTAGCTTTGATTATTACAAAATTCAGGGGCATGTTTGTCATCTTTACTACCCTATAAATGACACAAGCTTTGAATTTGGAGGTATTTTCATATTACTGTTATTTGGCAAGTTCTTTGCCAGAATCCCCATAAACAAAAATATTGCTTTAATAGGTAGGTAGCCTTAATGAAAACTTTTGAATACTTGGGCAGCCTATGTTCACATTATCCTTTAGCATATTTGATAAGTAATGAAATCAACCTTTTTAACAAATTCATCTTCTTCTTCAGCAGAAAAAGGGCGTTCACAACAAGGGCATATATGATGTGCACGAGCAACTCTTTCAAAAGGATCAAACATTTGTCGCATACCATCAGCAATGTTGTACTTGCTGTCTCAAATGTCAAGTGAATTCAGTTAGCACCATAATATAAAGAAGTTCTAGTATTTATAGGTGGCAGTTTCCACTGATATGCAGTCAATTCAGGTTATACTGTCCAACAGATCAAATGTAAAAAGCTAGCTAATATAAAACAGGTTGAATGAAGTCGTCGCAAGTGTTACTTCAAAGCTTTTTACCTTCTAAATCGATAACAAACTAGGTGTTGTTTTGATAGTAAAGAATTTTTAACTGTATTTAACACATTAATCATCTATAAAATCCAAAGATTAACAGATAAAAAAAATTGATGGGTCAAGCCAACCCGACCTTTTTTCAACCGATATGCTTGAAAATGGGTGGATTCATGTTAAATTTTATTTCCAAAAGTCAAATGTAGAAGGTTAGCTTAAAAAGAAATAGGTCAAACAGGCCGAGTCGCCAAACGTGTTACACAAATGTTTTCAACCATCAAAGTCGATGTACTGTAACAAATTATTTATTGTTTTGATGGTAATAGAGTATAGTTTTCGAAATCCAGATTAATACATTAATCATCTACTGATCTACAAATCTAAAAATACAGACTTAAAAGCATTTGCGGGTGAGAAAAGCCCAACCCGATCGCCCATTTCAACTGATATACTTGAACATGGGTCAGTTTAAGTTATCTACAATGGATCAAATGTGAAGGTTTAACTAGTAATAAAAAAAGCAGGTAAAATGGGTACAGAATGTTATCTGTGTTGTTATCAACCTTCTCATTCAATTTATTCAAACAAACTCGATATGGTTTCAATTGTATAGCTTTTGTGGTAATTATTACAATAATCACCTAAAAATTCCAAAAATAACAAAGGAAAGTTATAAGTGAGTCATCTAGCCTATTTGATTTGAATGGGTCAATTCAGGTTATACTTTACCTCCAATGAGTTAGTTAAATGTAAATAATGGAAACAGGTCCATAGCTGACCAAAGTGTTACTCATTGTTTTCAATTTTCCAAACTGGTTCACTGAAAGTTGAACCAAGTTGGATATTGTTTTGATTGTACAGTTTTTGTGGTCAGACTCATATTTTTAATACATCAATCACTTAAAAAATCTAAAAAAACAGACAAAAATTATTGAGGGACCAAACTAAAGAACATGTTTTCAACTTATATACTTGAAAATTGGTCGATTTGGATTGTATTTTATTTCCAATGGGTCAACATAAGAAAAGGTTGTCAAACGGTTTGAAAGTCACCCAAAGAGTTCTTCAACTGTTTCCCAAAGTTTAAAAGAACGGAAACGAGCCTCGAGGCGTTTTCCCTTCGCCTCATGAGGCGTAAGCCTCGAGGCGAACCAAGGCGTACGCTCGAGGCGCAGCCAAAAAATAAATATAAAAATTACGTGTCTATAAAAAATAAAATACTTGATCTAGAAAAGTCTAAAACATCAGAAACACACATCAAAAATAAAGATAATTGACCAAAAAAGTCTAAAAACACCAAAAAAAACACATAAAAAGACCCTAAACCACCCGAGGCGCACATGAGGCGCACATTTTCTTAGCGCCTTAGCCCTTAGAGGCGTATGTACAATCTGAACCCCATGAGGCGCGCCCTCAGACTCGTTTTCATAGAGTTTCGCCTCGAGGCGTACGCCTCACCCGTTTTTTTAAACCATGCTGTTTCCAACATTAAAAATCAATTTACTGAAACAAATTAGATAACATTTTGAAAGTAAAGTTCTTGTAGTCATATATAGCACATTAATCATCAACGAAAATAAAGAATTTAAATAAAACAAAAAAGTATTAACAAGTTAAGCCACCCCGGCCCGGCCCAACGCGTTTTGACTAGTCACCCAACCAGGCGTTGCCATAAAATGAGCTTGGCTTAAAAGGTAACCTTTTGTGGACATCTCTTTTTTCTTTGGCCACATCCAAGGCTTTAATATAAAATTCAATGTTGGCAGACTGCTTATCCAGAGTTTGAAGCTTTGACTCAATAATTCTTTTTCTAGCTGCAATATAATAGAAAAGACCAACAATAAAAAATGATTCAAGAAAAAGTATTGGGCATATTAGAATATAATATTAAGGTGCTTATTTGTTAGCTTAACTGTTCTCTTTTTAAATATCTTAACCACAATCCAGCAGAAAAAAAATTAGAAGCAAATTAACAAAGTGCTGACGAGTATAAGAAGGCTTACAGTCTTTATCCTTGTGCAATTTGGCCAGATTATTATTAACTTCATGTATTTTTAGTTGCACTGCATTGACATCTTTGTCGGCTTCACGAGACTTTGAGTTCAAATCATCATACTCAGATGTAATCGCACTGCAGTATAAGGAGATGATCAGAATATGAATCTACCATGATTTAAGGGGGTGAAGACATGCTTAAACTTATTATTTTATTAAAGCATCAATTATCAGTTGATCATTATAAACAAAGACGTCCCTATTCCTATTTACAGCATGGAGGATAAATATAATGGAAACAAATGCTTAAGCACTAGAATCCCGTATGATGAGGGAGTCCAATTTGCACTACTTTACATCAATTATTATAATATTGCTTGGTTACTTCAGATCACAAAACCAATCATGTTTCCAAATGCTTAAGCATTTTTTGTACCTATCTCCTTAGTGTATTGTAAGGAGATGGGTACAAAAAAAGGCCAGTATATAAAATTTAAACGTAAGACAAGAATTAATAAGGAACGTATCTTACGATCGTCTGAAAATGGCTCATAAAAATGCATGCATTTAAATAGATGCTTGTAAAGTTGTATGATACGATGATCATTATAATAAAACATGCATAGGAGACAACCTTAGAGCTTGAGTAACTTCTTTCTTCAGATCCTTGTCTAGAGGCAGCCTTCCTTTCAGGACTCCTCTTATTTTACTCTTATGTTCATCCATTCTAAAATGTTTAAAAAAATCAGCAATGAACAAGGACTAGAAAATGATGAAAGTTTATATATACATACACACACACACACATATATAGGTCAAGTATAAAATTGAAAACCCACTTGAGTTGAGAAAACCTCGGAAACTCACGTAAAAACCATCTAAAAAAAACTTTTTTTCAAAAAAACATACATGTTTAAGCGTTTTAGGGCAAAAAAAAATAAAAAAATAAAACGCCGACAGGATTTTTTTAAAAATAAACAAAGTTGCGTTGTTACATATGTAACAGCCCTGTTACAGCAAAATAGCTGAAAACATATGTAAACAGCGCAACTTTGTTTATTTTAAAAAAAAATCCCGTCGGCACTTTTTTTATTTTTATTATTATTTTTTTTTGTCCAAAATGTTTAAAAACATGTATTTTACATTGGGTATTTTAAAAAAATAATGTTTTTTACATGGGTTTTCAAGGTTCTCATCTCAAGAGGGTTTTTATTTTATCCCTATATATATGGTTGGGCTAATTTAAAAACCCTCTTGAGTTGAGAAAACCCGTGAAAACCCTATGTAAGAACAAATTTTTTTCCTGATTTTTTTAGAATAGCTTTTATATTTAGTTTTATTAGTTTTGGCTAAAAAAATCAAAAAAGCACCATGTAGATTATTTTGTTACACATATGTTACACAAACTCTTTTTTTTATCATACATTTGCATTGCATTGTTACATAATTTTTTAAAAAAAAATCTTTTAAACGCTTTTTTGA
Organism: Ambrosia artemisiifolia; assembly: GCA_032199755.1. Classification (NCBI taxonomy): domain Eukaryota; kingdom Viridiplantae; phylum Streptophyta; class Magnoliopsida; order Asterales; family Asteraceae; genus Ambrosia; species Ambrosia artemisiifolia. The sequence continues at coordinate 50,515,679 of CM063525.1, read as the reverse complement.
TTTTTTTTTTTTTGGCCAAAACTAATAAAATTAAATATACAAGCTATTCTAAAAAGATTAGGAAAAAAATGTTTTTACGTAGAGTTTTCACGGGTTTTCTCAACTCAAGAGGGTTTCCACAGGATACTTAGCACACACACACATATATACATATAAACGACAGCATAGACTTTCGACTTGCATTTTTTTGTGTTTTTTCTTGAGGTTTTCCAGCTCCTCTTTCTTAAGAGAGAGTTTAATTCTCTCGTTGGAGTCTGTATGTATGATGTCTCTCTCACGACCAAGACTTTTGATTTTATTTCCAAGAACTTCTACTTCCGTCGACTTTTCCTGTATTTTAACATCAAATTCTCCTTGGACAAGAAGCTTACTCAATCTATCAACCTCACTAGCCTACCAATTTCAAAAAAAAAAAACAAAATTAGATTCTCAGTAAGTCGCAGACTATAAGAATAATGATCTTGGGGGGTAACAGGTCAAAACATGTTTGCTTTGAAAGAGGTTAACATTTTAGTATTGACTGAAATGCGCAAAGTTGGGATCACCAGCTATCATTTTGTAAAAAATAATAACAATAATCAATGCCTAGAAGAAGAGCCATTACAAAAAAAATCTAAATCTTTAATAATAAATGATTGACGGTTTACATGGACTATTAATGGTCTTTGGATGAGTTCTAACTCATTTGCCACGTTTCCTTTTTAGCTAAACTCCTTGATTTTACCTGTTTGAGATTAAGTACATCACGAATCATCTTTAGTATTGACTAGGCTTGGCAATCTTTACCCAAACGCTTAGATTTTGGTTATTTTGGACTTTAAATATAAGCTCTTGAGTAATTGTGGATTAGGCCTAATTTTGAAGGGGATCTAAATGGGTAAACAGTGTTACATAATAGAATGATAATAGCATAGTTTTAATAGTCTAAGGACTATTATTGTAATAGAATAGTATTAGAGGGACTAAACTTGTACTTTGTAATAGTTAGGTTGTTATTGGCAGTTAATAAAAGACAACCAACCCACAAGCTAACCATGCTTGATTTGGGTTTCCCTCTCTTTCTCTCTGTGATCTCTCAATTCAGGCTATCAATGGTATCAGAGCCACCGATTCTCATCGGAGCTCAGTCCAACCACCATTAATTCCGTTCATCGTCGTTTTCAATCGTTCAATCATTCTTTCAATTCATACTCTGTTTTCATTTCCTAGCTTTCTTTTCTTTTGAAACGAGGAATTGATCTTTCTTGATCATTCCATTCCATCGAATTGATCATTTGGATCATTCGATTCCAGTGGATCGACCTATTTGGGGTTTGTCCATTCTTGTAATCACTTTTCTCTTTTTCAATCTTTCAATTCTTTAAATTCATTCGAAATGACTACTCGCAATCAAGAAGTTGATAGGATAGCCAAAGATGTAAGTAGGCTTGATGAATTCACTACTCAGACTCAAGAAGGTTTGTTGAGTCTCAAATCAGCCTTTGATCAATTGCAAGCTGCATTTGCAAAGATTGAGAAACAGGGGACTTTGGTGCCTCGTAATGAAGGTGAAAGAGTCTGTAATAACAGACTAACTAAGGTTGAATTTCCAAAATTCAATGGTGATGATGTTGAAGGCTGGATGTACAAATGTGAACATTTCTTTTCTATAGATGAAACACCTGACAGATACAAGGTGAGATATGCTGCTGTTCATTTGGAGGGCAGAGCATTACAATGGCATCAAGGTTTTATGAAGTCCACTGGGAAACAGATTTGTGATATAACTTGGGATGAATATACAAGAAAAGCTTCAACAAGATTTGCAGCAACCTTGATAGAAGATGCCATGGGGGCACTGAAGGCACTGACACAGACAGGTGAGTTGGAGGATTATTGTGATGAATTTGATCTGTTGTTAAACAAAGTAACCTTACCTGATGAATACACAATCAGTTTATTCATTGAAGGCCTCAAACCAGAAATTAAGTGTCATGTAAGAATGTTTAAACCAAAAACATTAAGGGAGACATATTCTTTGGCAAGAATGCAAAACCAGTCAAATAAAGTGCTTGGTTTAGGAAGTATGAGTGGTACAGGGTCTTCTGGCCACAAATACAATTCCACAAGGACTAATAATTTGACTAGTATTGGGAAGCAACCTGTTTTGGCAACTCCTGTCAATACAGCTCCTTCCAATGCTATTGTGCCCAAGAAAGTGAGTAATAAGTATATGGATGATAAAAGAGCCAAAGGAGAATGTTTCTTTTGTAATGAAAAATATGTGGCTGGTCATAGTAGGGTTTGTAAAGGCAAGAAACAGTTGTTCTTGGTTGAGGTTGAGGAGTACCAAGAGGGGAATGAGAATCAGCCAATAGAGGAGGAAGATCTGATTCCAGGTGTTCCACAGATTTCACTAAATGCCCTTATGGGGATTCCATCTTACTCAACTATGCAGGTAGTGGGTATGGTGGGAACAAGATATTTGTACATTTTGTTGGACAGTGGGTCGACCCACAATTTCATGAGCAAAGCCTTGGCTCAGAAATTAAAATGTCCCATAACACAGATTCCTAATGTTCAAGTAACAGTGGCTGATGGTAATAAAGTGGAATGTGTTAATCTGTGTAAAGATTTTCAATGGGTCATGCAAGGGAATTGGTTTACAGCTGATATGATGGTCATTGATTTAGACAATTATGATATTGTGTTGGGCATACAATGGTTAGAAACATTGAATGACATAGTGTGGAATTTCAAGAATCTCACTATGAAGTTTAATGTGGCTGGCTAAGATTTTGAGTTAAAGGGAACAAAAAGAAGGAATGTAGGCATGTCTTCTATGGAGAAAATTACAAGTCTGATTCAAGATGAGGAGAAGGTAGTACAGGCTCAATTGTTCATGATTCAAGATTCAGCCAGTCCTCAAAGTATGTATCAACCAGTGATTAGTAAAGAACAAGAAAATGAAGAGTTGACTGTTTTGTTAAAAGACTATGAAGACATTTTTGAGGTACCAAAAGGATTACCCCCTGCAAGACCATTTGATCACAGAATTGTGCTTAAAGATGAAAAAGCCAAACTGAACTTGAAGCCTTATAGATATCACAGTGCTCAGAAAGATGTAATTGAGCAGATGACACAAGAGTTACTGGATTCAGGGGTAATCAGGCACAGCAACAGTTCATTTGCAGCCCCTGTGGTCCTTGTCAAGAAGAAAGATGGTTCTTGGAGGATGTGTGTTGATTATAGAAGACTTAATGAAGCCACAGTTAAAGATGTCTTTCCTATTCCTCTTATTGAAGAACTGTTAGATGAACTACAAGGTGCTGTAATCTTTTCAAAGTTAGATCTCAGGTCAGGCTATCATCAGGTGAGAATGTATGAGCCTGACATTCATAAAACTGCATTCAAGACTCACCAGGGTCATTATGAATTCCTAGTATTACCCTTTGGTCTAACAAATGCCCCTGCTACCTTCCAATCATTAATGAATGCTACTTTTAAAGAAGTTTTAAGGAAGTGTGCATTAGTATTCTTTGATGATATACTGGTGTACAGCAATAGCTGGGCTCAACATTTGTCTGATTTAAGAACTGTATTGGACTTAATGAGGCAAAATTCTTTAAAAGCAAAGAAGTCTAAGTGTTCGTTTGCTGGTGAAAGAGTAGAATATTTAGGCCATATTATTACTCAGAATGGGGTGTCAACTGATCCTGCTAAGATTAGTGCAATACAAGAGTGGCCTACTCCTCTCAATGTGAAACAGTTAAGAGGATTCCTGGGGTTGGCAGGTTATTACAGGAGATTTATTAAAAATTTTGGTCTCTTGGCTAGACCTTTGACTGATTTGTTGAAAAAGGAAGGATTCAAATGGAATGATGAAGCACAGAAGTCTTTTGATCACATGAAACAGGTACTTAGTTCTCCTCCTGTGTTGAAACTGCCTGATTTTTCAAAAACTTTTGTTATTGAAACTGATGCTTCTACCAAAGGTATGGGAGCAGTTTTAATGCAAGAAGGACACCCTTTGTCCTTCATTAGCAAGGCACTTTCTAATAGGCAGCAAAGCTTATCTGTCTATGAGAAAGAATTACTTGCCATTATCATGGCAGTAAAGCATTGGCACCATTACTTGGTGACCAAACACTTTGTGATCAAAACTGATCATCAAAGTCTGAAACACCTACTTGAACAGAAAATAGTAACCCCTTTGCAACAAAAATGGCTGTCTAAACTGTTGGGTTATGATTATGAAATCTGTTATAAGAAGGGGGTAGAGAATGTAGTGGCAGATGCTTTGTCAAGGGTGCAGGGTATGACATTATTTGAAATGAGTATTAGTGCAGTGAATCCTGCATTATGGCCAAGAATTCAGGAAGCATGGCTAAAAGATCCCAAGATTCAAGAATTGATTGATAAGCTACAGAAGGGTACAGTGGTAAAGAATAGGACTTGGGATGGAAAAATGTTGAAGAGAAAAAATAAGTTGTTAATAGCTGGTAACAAAGAGTTGAGAAAAGACATTATTACCCTTTACCATTCATCACCAATGGGGGGTCATTCAGGGGTAAATCCCACCACTATTAAGATCAAGGAACTGTTTTATTGGAAAGGTTGTGCTAAAGATGTGAAAAGATTTATTAAAGAATGCTCAGTTTGTCAAAGAGCTAAGTATGAAACAGTGGCCTACCCTGGACTACTACAACCTTTACCCGTTCCTAAAACCATTTTCAGTGATATCTCAATGGATTTCATTTCTGGATTGCCTAAAATCCAGGGAAAAGACACTATAATGGTGGTAGTGGACAGGCTGACTAAGTATGGTCACTTCATACTTTTAAGCCATCCCTATACAGCTGCTAAAGTTGCCAATGTGTTTTTGGATAATGTCTTTAAAATCCATGGGAATCCTGACACCATTGTATCCGACAGAGACCCAGTGTTTATCAGTGCTTTTTGGCAAGAATTCATGAAGTTACAAGGGGTAAAATTGGCAATGTCATCAGCCTATCATCCTCAATCAGATGGGCAGACAGAGGTTTTGAATAGATGCCTAGAATCTTATCTCAGAAGCATGTGTATGGATGCTCCTTTAACATGGGTCAAATGGGTGCCTCTTGCTCAGTGGTGGTATAACACATCCTGGCACTCCTCTATTAAAATGTCCCCCTATGAAGCTTTGTTTGGAATCAAACCAAACCTTCATATTCCCTACATACCTGGTGATACCCCTATAGCTGCTGTGGAAGATTTACATAGGGAAAGGGAAGCCATGATACAGAAACTTAAGATGCATCTCAATACTGCAAGAAACAGAATGAAACAACTTTCTGATGCCCATAGAACTGATAGAGAATTCCAAGTGGGAGAATGGGTTTATGTAAAACTTCATCCCTTTGCTCAGAACTCTCTGAGAACTCATCATAACAGGAAGTTGTCACCCAAGTACTTTGGGCCATTCCTGATCCTGCAGAGGGTGGGCAAGGTAGCTTACAAGCTGGACCTACCAGAAACTGCTCAGATTCACCATACTTTCCATGTGTCTTTACTCAAGAAGGCTCATGGGTCACTTACACCTACTGCTGAACTACCACAAGGTCCAAGATTTGTTTTACAGCCTAGAGCAGTGTTGGATAGACAACTAGTTAAGAGAGGAAACAAAGCAGCTATGAAGATCTTAGTTCATTGGGAAGGATTGCCTGTGACTGAAGCTTCCTGGGAATTTTTGGAAGATATGCAAACTAGATTCCCTGATTTTACTTTTTGAGGTCAAAAATATTGATAAGGAGGGGGTATTGTTACATAATAGAATGATAATAGCATAGTTTTAATAGTCTAAGGACTATTATTGTAATAGAATAGTATTAGAGGGACTAAACTTGTACTTTGTAATAGTTAGGTTGTTATTGGCAGTTAATAAAAGACAACCAACCCACAAGCTAACAACCATGCTTGATTTGGGTTTCCCTCTCTTTCTCTCTGTGATCTCTCAATTCAGGCTATCAAACAGAAACAAAGATTTTGGTTATTTTGGACTTTAACAGTTCGCACTTCCTCCTGCATCATCTTCATCGACAAGAAAATCGGTGAATTATTTGAAAATCTGAACAGCAATCAGATCAACCCTAAACCCAAATAGTTTGAACTTTCGCCGCGTCACTGTCGCCGTGAATGCCAGAGGTTTACTATGTTTCTTTCTTTGTTTTTGTCGTTAACGTGATGTCTGGGTGTGATGATGCTGAAATCGAATCAAATTGTGTTCTTGTCTTACAAGAGGGCTGTTTGGTAGCCTCTTAATGACCATTAAGAGGCTACCAAACAGCCCCTGAATCGTTGGTGGAGGTGATCGATTTGAGAGAAAACCAGTGAACTGAATATTGTCACTGTTTTCAATTGTTTTCAAAAAGGGGTGGCGGCGCAGCTTGTTGCCCGCCTACCTAACATCCTTATGTAATTTACTTTGTTAATGAAAATTATCTATGTTCCCTTAAAAAATATATATATATTTGCTAAATATCTCTGTGTTTTCTTCCTTTGCACATTGCATGTCCAATTGATGGAAGTATGTTTTATAAGTTGAGGTTGTTGGTAGGGCTTTTAATGAAAATAGAGGTCAAAAAACTACAGTTATAAAATCCTGTATTACATTTTGCAAAAGTTTAATAGTTTGTACAAAAGCTTTTGATCATATATCGGTAGTTTTAGTCATTTGATATCTTATTATAAAAAGACCCATTTTGATCCGAACCTACTTTTGGTAAAACCCGTTCTGAGCCGACCCATCTTAACCCAAACCCATCCTGCCCTGGCAGTGAACACGCCCATTTTGCCACCTCTAATATTGACCTTCCAAAGTGTGGATTAGTTCACTTTGGAAGCAAGCAAAAAAAATTAAGGTGACAATAAAGTCAAACTCTGAATTGAGCATAAAGAACGTTACCAGGTTCTTTTCTTTCTGATCAATCTGATGTACATCGTATTCAGAAGTTTCGAGCTCCAAACTATCACGCTCGAGTTCTTTTTCTTTTTTCCGTTTGTTTATGTCACGCTGCATAAAGTTACAAACTTAGTGCAATCAAAACTAAATGTCAGTGGATAAACCAACACTTAAAGAGGAAATATTTGCATACAAACCTTTATGTTTGATTTAGCATCTATTTGAGCCTTAAGATTTTTGCATCGGTCGCTTGAATCACTGTAGAGATCCCATGCTACTTTAAGCTCTTCATCCATGGATCTCTAAGAAACGGTAAGTACCATACATACTAATAAGAAAAGGACAAACATATGAAAGAGAAACAGCATGCCTAACAACGGAATCGATTTTAACAATTGGCATTCACAATGTTCCCAGTAGAGTTCAAAATTTTGACCATATTACTCAAGTATGGGTGGATGTTGGTTATGTGTCTAAAGAGTCAAACTGGTTCAATCTAAAGAAAAAAGAATGTGAAAAGAAACATGTCTAAAGCCAGCCAAAGTGTATTTTATATTCACAACACCTCCTAATCATTTTACTAAAACAAAATGGATTATTATTTAAAAAAACATAAATCTCTAATCACACCAATTAACGAGATGAATATGGAGGTTTTGTAACTAACCAGCAGCAAATCAATGATTACATTGCAAAAGTCAGCAATCACCCTAAACTATTGTTTCTACTTAAAAGTGTATTTAATAGAGAAGACAAGATAAAACTCACTTTTTTCTCCTCTAGGTCACGCTCAATATCTTTCAATCTTGCCTTTATACGACTTGTATGATTTGAAGCAATTTCATTGCTAAAAGGAGATTTTGGAAGAGAACCCAAATTGTGTTGCTTGTAAAGATCTTGTATTGTCGAGTCTCTCTCTTTCTTTAATTCCTTATAAGACTTTTAAGTCCAAAAGAGAACTACCGGTTAGTTACAAAATAAAATAAAAGGTAAAATTAGTGTTAAGTAGTATATTATACCTCAAGTTCAGTCTGAAGCTTGCTGACTATTGCAATGTAATCATTGATTTGCTGCTGAGAGTTGGAGCTTTTCATCTCTATGTCCTCAATCTCTCGCTTTAATTTGTTAATTTTATCTTCTTGAACCGCTATATTTTCCCTGAACCTGGCATTCCATTCCCTTAATTCTTCATCGGTATCTAACCAGTATCACAAAAATGGTATAAATGGACAGAATATGTATATATAACTCCCAAAGAGAGAATTAGGGATCGCTGATAGAATTGCAGGTAGATGTTGCAAGATAGGGCACAATGTGATGTGTAAATCTAATGCAGACACAAATGAACCAGGTCAGTCCGGCCATCTTAGAAACACGTTTTTGTGTCTTTCAAGTATTTTTTTAATAATTAATGTATCAAGTACGATTATAAAAACTATATTTAATGAAGCGGTTTTGGAGGTTTTAAGCACTTAATAATGCTTTAGGTGACCTTCGACCCTTTTGACCTGGTCAACCCAATTGACCCATTTCTATTTTAGCCAAGCCTTTGGAATGTTGGAGATAAAATCCAACCGGGCCAAAGTTGGCATTGCCAACTCAATATAGAGTTAGTGCATAAGTTACAAACCAGTAATTTCTTCTTCTAAATCTCGTTGACGCTGGTCTTGCTCCTTTAATAAAGTGCTTCTTTCAGCTGTCTTGATGGCAACCTGATCTTGAAGCCTACGAAATTCCTTCAGTGTAGCTTCAGTTTGACGAATTTTAGTATCCACATTTTGGATATTTTGTTCTAAATCCTGCATTTTACTGCCCAATCTTTCTGATTCTTCTTGATCTTGGGTGATACTTTGTCGAAGCTATAGGACCAAAAAGTCGAAAATCAATGAAAACAAACTCAACAATAATGTAAGTCAATCCACATATCAGATACGCTGATACATTTCTAGTGATTGACTGATTGTATAATCAAGAAGACTACTTGTATGCCTGTAAAGTTTGGGCCATTATTGTCATTACGTGTGTAGGGTGCCAAGTAAACAACAAGGCCATGTCAAGCAATTTACATACAGCCTCCGTAAATTCTAAATATACTATCCTGAGGAAATCTAAATAATTGATCAACTGAAGCCAGAACACATACAAAAAAAGGCAGACATTATCAGAAAGACCATGCAAGTTCTGTAATTCCTGTAAAATAATGACATGAATATACTTCAAATACCCTCCATGTAGTGTAATACCTTAAAACTATTCTAACACTACTAGCAACAAGAACAAATCCTATGCAAATGACTAGTGCCATTTCCTAATCTGAAGCCCATGTAAAATTTCCATTAAGCTGTGTTCACAATTATGGTATCCTATTACCTACTCTATATTGTCATTTGCTTTAAAAAATGGAAGCAACAGACTAAGAATAGCATTCTCATCCAAACATAAATGAGAGTATCGAAATTCACATAGTTCATCTAATGCTATTATCCTAAAATTGGGAACCAAAAGTATAAACCTTGTATGCAGCATCTTTCAAGAGTTGAAGCTTCTCTAAATCCTTTTGAGAAAGTTTAATCTCCTGAGCCTGATCCTTGTGAAGCTTTTTGATAACCTCCAAGGCCTTTGTATATCTTTATATCCGGATTCAAAACAATAAAAGGTGAAAAACCAGCGCCAAAAAAAAACAATTAAGGCTTATAAAAGTAAACTAAGCATTAAATTGAAGCATATAAAATGCAACATGAAGTAAAGTTTCATGTTGAAACATTCAGATAGACAGCCATTTATGTTATAGCTGATCATAGTTGTCGATAGCGTATATAAGTTATAAGTTTAAAGAAAACTAAGTTAGGTCATAAACAAGGATCAAGGGAGTACTTTGTAGCTGAGAAAATGTCATCAAATTTCTTTTTCAAAGTTGAAGAATCTTGCAGAGGCCAATTGGCTTCGTCTTGGTGTACAAATATAACATTTTCAAGAATAGCTTTAGAGACACCCATAAGAGCAGGAATTTCACGGTCCATGTCAGCACACCGATAGCTAAGGCACACTTTCTGCATATACAAAATTTATAGGATGTTATGTTGAGCGTATACTTATTAACCTATACATACCATATCCGCACAAATTCACTTATTTTAAAAAATTAGGGTGCATTAGTTTTAAAAAGTTAGGGTGCATTAGTTTTACTGAAAAAATGAAAACATCAGTAAGATTTATACAACTGGATATGGATAAATTCAATCATGAGAAGCAAATAGATCTATATTATATAAGTGCTTACGTATGAATATCATTACATCTTCCCAGTGTTGTAAAAGGCGGCCTAAAATATTGTAATTTTGACCTAGGCGGGGGATTAGGCAGGATGGGATTAGGCGGACGTAGGCGGTGGGCTTTTTTTATGATCTCAGGCCCATTAAATCATTTACCAGCCCTAATTCCATCAAATAAGCCTCCTGGTTAAAAAAACACGGGAATTTCTAAGTATTATGGGAATTGTTCGAAATTTGAATTTTGAAGTATTATGTCGATTTCTAAGTATTATTTTCATATAAATCTGTGTATATATATAAAAAATACGTATAAAAATTCCAAAACGATTAATCCGCCAAATCCCGCTTAGTCCCTAGGCTAAACCCTACCAGTTGCCTAGCGTCTAGCGCTTTTTACAACCTTGCATCTCCCACAAAACCTTCAGATGAATCTGGACAATCTAAGCAAAGGCATCATAAAAGTAGTATACAAATCACAATGTTCAAAGTTCAAACTATAAGCAAATAAGGTGATTAGACAGAGCAGAATGTTGTGAGTGCAAAGTTTGAAGACTTCTTACATGATCCTTCTATCGATATAGAACATCATTTTAAGAAATTCCTAGACCACCAAATAACCCAAAGACACCCTTTAAAAAACCCATAAAATGTTTATAATACCAGAATCAATGTTATGAACAAGAATAATTATGGCAGAAAGCCGAGTGTTAATGAACTATTAACAAACCTCTCCAGTGTGAGGATTTATAGTCTGCAACACACTCTCAATTGCCTTGTACTCCATCTTGGAAGCCTTCTGAGTCAACTGAAATGATCTTATACACACCACATCTTTACCCGCTGCTGTCTTGAAACGCAGCTTTATCTGAGCTTTTGTTTCTGTTTCCCCTGCGACCTACACCCACACATTCCATCCATTAAAAATTATTGCCTAAATCAGTAAATCATAACCATGAAAACCTAATGCACATTTAAACCCCCATTCGCCACAGATTCAAAGCATTCGTGGGCTTCCTAATTTTTCTATCTAGAAAAACAAGGAATGCCAAATTTTTCAAAACGCGGTTTGCTTTAAGTATCTTCGCATCTTATCACAAACACTCTTCCTAGACACCTCACAAATCACCACAAACATATATAACCAACTTACAAAAAAAATCATACAAGTTTCCAATTTAATTCAATAGTGTGTGACTGACTGTGTGTATGCATACACAAATAGAGAGGGAGAGACCTTGGGATCATGGATAAAACTCTGACCAGACCTAGCATTTGGCGGCAATTCACCGGTACACGAGAGCTTCAAGCACTCAATAATAGTCTGTAAAACAAACCAAACCAAACCAGACGATAATTAGATTAAAAACAACAGCATGCACTTAATCATGATTAGCATCACATCACTTTGCCTAATAAAATTGAAGAGAAACAGTGTAACATATAAAATTAACGGTATGAATCATTTAATCAACTAAAACCTAAATAACTAAATGATAATTACATAAAATCAACAACACACACTTAATCATAATCAACATCATATCACTTTGCCTAATGAAATTGTCAAATTGAAGAGAAACAGTATAATACCTAAATTAACCATATCAACCACTTGATAAACTGAAACCTAAATAACTACATGATAATCATATAAAATCAACAACACACAGCTAATCATAATCAGCATCACATCCCTTTTCCTTATGCAATGGACAAAAACCAGTAAAACTGTTAAAATGCGTAGACTTCGGCCCACACTTGTGGGCTGCCAAGTATTAGGAGGAAGCCATATTTAGGCTAAACTGGCCATATGTAGCAAAGGTGAAACCCTAATTTATAGTCTATATACACATCTCATGTACTTGTAAATTGTAATATTCACCACTCATAATAATAAATCCCTAGCTGCCATCATGGACATAGGTTGCACATCACAACTGAACCACATAATTCTCGACATCTCGTGTTTGATTTACAGCTTTGATTTTCTGTTCCTCTGTGTGTGTGTGTTGATCCAAACAATAACATCTAGTCTTAGCTGTCTGAATCACTTGATCAACTAACCTATATAACTAAACATTAATAATAATTACATAAAATCAACAACACACTTAATCATAATCAGCATCACATAACTTTGCCTTATGCAACTGCAAATAAACAGTATAAGGCAAACATCTAATATTAAAGGTACGAATCACTTGATCAACTAAAACCTAAATAACTAAACAAGTATAACATAAACGACAATGCATTACAGTTTTACACTTTTTCCGGCACCGTTAGGACCAATAATAAGCATTATTGCATTAACCATATAAATCACTTAAACAACTAAAACCTAGATAACTAAAAAATAATTGGATAATAATCAACACACACTTAATATTGCATATAAACAGTATAACATATAAATTAACTAAATCCTAAAAAAATAAGTATGACAGATGGAAATCGTTACAGTTTGCACTGTTAGGACCGAAGATGAGCGTTAACCGTATAAATCACTTGATAAACTAAAACCTAAATAACGAAATAATAACTTAGATAATAATCAACACACACACTTAATACTTAATTAATATTGCATATATAAACAATATACGATTAAAACCTAAAAAACTAAACAAGTACTCGTATAACATAAAAACGGAAATCGTTACAGTTTTACGGCACTTTAGAACCGACAATAAGCGTTAACCGTATAATAATAATAATAATAATAATAATAATAATAATAATAATAATAATAATAATAATAATAATCAACACACACTAAATGACATATAAGAAAAGTAAAAAAGTAAACGGAAATGGTTACAGTTTTGCCGGCGCCGTTAGGACCGACGATGAGAGTTAACGGTTTGAAAAAGGTGATGACGTTCCGGTTCTCCGGGTCGAAGCTCCGGATACCTTTGATTAACATTTTGTCTATGGTACTCATTTCTAGAACCTTCTGTTGGGTTTATTGTGGAGAGATCAACATACAGTGAGTGAGTGAGTGAAGTAACGAGGGTTTTGTAGAGAGAATGGAAGAAGAGGGGTTTGACTGTTTAGGGAGGTTTGGTAGCGGGAAATAACACCAATGAGAGAGGGAATTTTAGGAGAGAGAGAGAGAGAAATAATTTTGGTTTTTTTTTAAGAAACTTACCAAAGACGCTAATGAGTATGTTTTTTTTTTTTAACGGCCAACGAAATTTCCAATAATTTACTTCGGGAGTTTTTACTGAGTCAAATCAGGACCCCTTTCACCCGGTATAGCCAGACATGTAAGGGATCTCCTGGTTTCACTAAGTCCACCAGTTCCGGGGAAAACCCGACTATCCATCCGCCCAAAGGCACGACAATAGAATAATCGGTAAAACCCGGCGCTCTCAAGAATCGAACCTATGACCTTTCAGTCATGGGTTTTCTATCATTGAGCATCCATACCACTCCACCATAAGGTGGTTGGTGACGCTAGTGAGTAGTGATGGAGTGGATGGGGAAGGACTTGATGTTTCTAAAAACGTTTATGGTGAAGGGGGTGTACTAGATTATATATTTAGTAATGTTATTATTTGTAGTTATTGGTCATTATCTCTTACCATAGTTAAGAGATAACATTGTATTATTTATACCGATTCAATGAATGAGAAAGGCACGTGTTTGAATTCTATCAAAAAAGACCTCAATTGACGAAGTCATTTTAGGCCACCAAAGATGTTGAGCTGGCATTGCTTGTGCTAGCAGTTGAGTTGACGTAATAAACCTAATAACAACCTATAAATTTTATATGACATGAATTTGAAATTTCATATGAAATTGGTCCAGTTTAATGTAGGTGGCATTGGGTCACATTACAAAGGGTAAAGCTTCATATACATAATAAAAATATTTCAATTGCCTTCCAAAAGCTTATTATATGAGTTATAAATATATGGGTTATGTTTCAGTCATTCATGAAACCCGTCCGATTGCCACCCATAGTGAAAGCAAGGTCCAAATATTTACTTACATATTTGGTTATTTGTAAAACAACTATATAACATTGAGGTGAGATTAAGCCTATGCAACTTGGAAAAGTTTTCTGAAAAAACACCATTTTCATCTTGTTTTCTTTCAATTCACCTACTCTCTTGCTTCAACCATTCTCTATTTCATGAGGGGCATTGTCAAAATGTCATCAGGGCGCTTGAGATTTCACATGTCTATAAAGACTAATCCTTATTGTGTCCCCTTTCACATATCAAAATTTTCAACCCCATACCCCCTCCGATTGTGTTTTTTTGTTTTCAAAAACCCTAGCCTCATTCAATAAATCTTCAAGCCTTATTCGAATCCTAAGCCATTATCGTCACTCAAGGTAATCAAAACATGTAAATCTTTATCTGTTTTCTTCCAAAACATAAAAACTAAAACTCTACTGATTTCTAATTATTTCCCACATCATCTAAGGTGATTTAATAGTCGATGGATAGTCGTTATCCAAATCGTCAAGAATAACCGTAATCATCAAAATAACGTCTTTGAAAATTTTGAGGGATTGGTTATTTATACTAAATCTTAAAAAAGTTTTGATCCAATTTGGTTTAGGTGGCATCGGGTCACATAACAAAGGGAATGAGCTTCAAATACATAATAAAAATACGTCAATTGCCTTCCAAACGCTTATTATATGAACTATAAATATATGGGTTACGTTCCTTTTCATCCTCAAACCTCGTCAACCTGTCACTCATAGTGAAAACAAAGTTCAAATACATCAATAATTTTAATTTATTTACTTCACGTATTTGGTTGTTCATAACCAGATATACAACAGTGTCAGTGAGGTGGGATGTAAGGGTTAGTCTTTTTATATAATTGTTCCACAAAGAAAAATTAAAGTATTTTAGAAAGTACGGGGGATATTTTGTAAAAGCGAAACTACAAGTGTATCTTTTTAATATAGTAAAAGGTACTGGGTCTAGAAATGGAAACGAACCATATTACTTGTCATCTTCTCCAAAAATTGTTATGCAGCTTGGAAACGTTTTCCGAAAAATATAATTTTCATTTTTTTTTCTAGTTCAACTACTATTTTGCTTTAACCATTCGCTATTTCATGAGGGACAGACGTGTGGGGGGAGGTCCGCTCTTGATGTCTAGCTAGGGTGTTATGCTATATAGAGAAATGGCTTTCCGGCGAAAAAGAATTGTGACCTTTTTCAATGTAACAAATTTAATGATAGAGAAATGCTTTACATATAAAAATGATTCACAGTTTTTTTTATTTGCTTCCCATCCAAATCCAATCGTGCTTGGAAAATTTGATAGAAAAATTATATCTAAACCATTAATCACATATTAAAGTTAATTACAAATGCAAAAAAAAAAAGTATATTATATACGTTATTTTGTAATTACAACTTATGTCTCACGTTGCATAAGTTGCAATTTATGGTGAATAACTCATCACCCTTTATAATATTTATATAGCTAAGAACTAAAAAGACACCAGATCAAAGTCGTTTGATCGACGAACTCGATGCATCTCCTAAACACTATCCAAAAACAGCAATACATTTTACATTGATGCATCTTTTTTACATTTTCTTAAAATTGGGTCAACTTTATACATTATAAGATATTTATGATGATATATGAAAATGAAGTCGATACATGAAATTTGTTAGCCTATTTCAGTATAATATCGTCAAACAAGAACATTACTAGAAGACACAAACGAAAAACTCATGGGTGAGTTTGGTGATTCTCTTATATAATCCCATCACCGGCTTTCGCTATCTAGTTTCCCAATCATTACCTGATCGTACCTAGAATTCGGCTAACATTGAATACAACAAATAAATCAAATTTCTAGCATTGATATGATCGAGCCAAGCTAACAATATCAAATATGAAACATCAAATTTTCTTGGATTTATAAGCAAGATAATAAGATATATATACATTGGTTAGAAATTCTTTAAAACCATCTTATTAACTTGCAATACCCTCCACATGACCATACTCAAAACACTAACTAAACCATCATTAATCAAGTAGACCATCACTAACTAACTAAAACTTGGGATCCCAATTAAATTGGTAACAAAGTAGACCAAAAAAACGTCACAAAATGCACCATTTGACACATCATGAATTGATAGCATCTTTAGCACAATATGTAATGACTTCACATCCTCTATTGTAAGGATTTGCAACCCCATTCCCTTTGCAATTGTAATAAGAAGAGCCAGGTGTACCACAAGGTACAACATCCCTCCTTAAAGTCTCATAACTTATATACCTTTTCCTCATCATCAACATTCTCCTTAAAGTTTCAGACACCATCATATCCTCTTCTTCATAAAACCTCTTCCCCATTGTATCAAGATCATCTTTTTTCACTGAATTAGAGCCTAAACTTGTAACCCCATATGAGAATGTGATATGGGTATGTAAAAAGATTAAAAATAATAGTAAAAAGATGATGGATTTCATCTAGATGTTCTTGAGTTGAGACTGTTGTGCAATTGGTTGTTGAAGATGGTGGTGCAATAAATGAGGGGTTGGTGATTGAGTGAAGGTTATGGCATCTCACCTTAGAATAGAATGAAAAATCTTTAAACTTATGTGCCCTACATTACACCATTTTTGTCACAAAAAAAAAAGTTAATATATAAGGCTCAATAATGTAGTAACCATCAAGATCATCCTCCTTTTTCTAGAATTGTTTAATTTCTTTATATACAAACAAAAGAACCACATGTTCAATAGTAGTTTTTTATATATGTATATTTCAACCTGTGAATAAATAATCACTAGTAATTTTGCAACCGTGCATTGCACCGGGGTGACAAATGAAACACAAGTCTAAACAAATATGATCCCATCGTAAAGTTGGTTATATAATTGAACAAAATTTACGCATAATAACATATGTAATCCATTTCGAGTTCTTGTTTTGCTTGATAATGTGTATAGAGTTCATCAATTACAATCTTCTTCCTAGTCAGTTGAGCCATTTTTTTGGTGATTCGTTGATCGCAAGCGATGGTTCCGGCATTTTGCACACCAAATATACAAGAAAAAAGTTAAAGTACGGTTAAAATAATTAAGTTTACAACAACGAGTTTTCCATAACCTTATAAAAAAAATCAACATTTTCGATCAAATTTTACAAGTTTTATTTTGTGTGCACATAGTAGCCCATGGTGGATATTATCATGCAAAAGTACGTAGAGTGACAGTTTAGTTAAGTATTTTAATGCAATTAATTCTTTTGAAATGTGGGTTACCATTATTTCATTTGGACTAATTTTTTTTAAATTAACTTTCATTCAACAAAAGGCGAACATGATGCTTCTAAGACGGAAACAACACGCCCCCAAACAAATAGTTACATCAATTCAAACTTACACAATTTCTCCCAATCAACCTCGTAACCTTTACATCTATTTCTAAACCAAAGGAAACCCAAAGCTTTCACGTCCGACACAATGTCTATCACCTTCGTGTTTTTTATTGGAGAAGATTTTATCGTTGCGTGCCTTCCAAAGCCTCCAACAAGCAATAATTACCACACCATAAAATGCCTTCTTCCTTACTATCGTCTCACTTATATTACTCCCCAATTCAAGTAGATCTTTGAAGGTAAACACGAATATTTGAGGGACTTTACACCAATTGGATAAGACACCACTTTATTTGGACTAATTGATACATATCATTTTACCTTGGAGTTTTCACTCGACGTCCATATTTCTTCCATAAACTAATCTAGTTATTCATTAATAGAAAAATGTTTTTTTTTTAGCAAAACAAAGTGATAAAAAAAGTATAAAAACTATACATCAAATGCTTGCGGGAACAATAGAAGTTAAGGTATTTTCAATATTTCGCCTTGATAAATATGGGGAACTTGTAGTACAGTGCAAAGAGTTGCCGAGATTTAAATATCGTCACGGTCGGGATGCCTTACGGGATATACATAGGCAAGTCGGGATATCGGAAAAGAAGGAGGCGCCAGTTAATTTTCTGACAGATCCGATAGAGGGAGGATATACTTTACGCCCAACGGACATGCTTGTGTTTGGTTGAGCGGGTGGGAAACATGCTTGTGTGGGTCTCACGGGTGTATCCCCCCTAGTCGAGTTTAGAGATAGTGGGTTTGTGGCCGGGCAAGTGATGTTGAGAGCAAAGTTAAAGATGGTCAAGAATGGGGTGTAAACGAGCTGAGCCAGGCCCGAGCTTGACTGGGCTCGAGCTCGGCTTGTCATGCTTTTATGAAGCTTGAGCTCGGCTTGATTCGAGCCTAATACTTTGAACTCAAACTCGGCTCGAAAGTAAAACCCAAGGGCTCGAGCTCGGCTCGACTCAGCTTGAAATAATTATAGAACAATTTAAAAGGAGCTAAAAGCTCGACTCGAACTCGCTCTGATAGCTTAAACAAGTCAAAGCTCAGCTTGAGCTCGACTCGCCAACGTTAAATAGTAGGTATACTATATATAAAATTATAATAATATAAAGTTTGTTTGGGCTCGAGCCGAAACGGTCTTTATATGAAAAGCTCGAGCTCGATAACTAAACGAGTCATGTTTCAAGCTCGGGCTCGTTAAGGCTCGGCTTGTTCAAGCTTTTTACCGATCCGATCTGGCGATCTCGAGTAGCTCTCGAGCCGTTGCGCATAATTTACACCCCTAGTCGAAAAGCATGCTAGAGTCTGTGAAGATAATTAACATGTCTTTGTTCCCTTTGTTTTCGATAATTTAGGCCCTTTGGCACCATAAGCTGTCCTTTTTCTGACTAGAGTCCAACGGATTGTTCACACCAATACTCCGACCCCCGAGGGCAAGACTTTGTTTTAGTAGATTTGATTCGACATTCAGAAATTGTCCTAGAATATGGTGAATTGTTATGCGGCCGAATATGCGACCGAAAATTATTTCATCTTCAACAATATGGTGAATTGATGATTGAGTTAATTTAATAATTTAAAAAATCTGTAGGACATGACATGAGGATCACTAGAATCACGACCGTCCAGTAGAATCTTTTTGGCGATTATTTATTTACTTATTTAAATATATCTTACACTAGATAACATGTGCCACACATGACACGTGTCCTCGATCATAGCCGTTCATTATAATCTTCAAGTCAAGTTCATCATAGACTTTGGTTCTGAAATATTTGTATTTTACCCACGAACACGACCCCATACATAACCATTTATTGATTCACGTATTCAACCCCTCTACTTTTGGTTTAATACAACTGTAACCCTTTCAGTTTTTATAACTCTTTAAGGCAATCCATATTGCATATAAGCTAACTATTTTGTTTACTATATGCTTAACAACCCATGTTATGCATAGATGCAAAGTAACTACGAAACATCAAGTTTACATTGACAAACTTAGAAAAATGTGACTCGTGTCACTCAACGTTTAAAATCCGGTTAATCGATAATAATCAAATTGAGTAACTCAATACCTACTACTTGTAATCATTTAACAAACGAGTATGATTATTTTAACTTTTTTTAAAGGTTCTCTTACTTATCAAATTTAAATAATTGGAGCTGTAGCCAACCACCTCTAAAGTTCGATTCATTCGGTTACTAAACCAAGAGCAAGTTTAATGCTAGATTACAAACTTATAACAACTCGTAAATGTACCATTCGACAAGAGGGTATGGTTATTTTGATTTTTATTGTAAGGTTATTTTCATAAAATTAGCACACCCCATTTTTTTAAAAATCAAAGCTGGATTCAACCACCTTGTCAGTTCAAATTGTGGGGTTACTAAACCAAACACAATTACCATGCAAATAAAATGTGATATCAGCCTGGACATGATGTGATAGTAAGGTGTATTTCTCTTAGTAGTGTATGGTTTAGATCTTGAAATATACATATATATAGACAGATAATAATAATAATAATAATAATAATAATAATAATAATAATAATAATAATAATAATAATAATAATAATAATAATAATAATAATAATAATAATAATAATAACATATGTTATGTTTAGTAAATATTATTGTAATTAATGTGTAATTATCTCTCCCCAAAAATAGGAGATCACATTGTATTATTTAAGGATTCCAAATCAATGAGAATTGACAAGTTGAATCATAATCTTTCATGGTATCAACCTTGGATCCCTAACCTCCCCGCCTAAACTTCCGCTGCCCTACCACCACCGGTCGCTTCTCCTTACGGCGCCGGTTTCTTCATCTTCTCAAACCCTCCGTTTTCTTCTTCTTTCTCATGGAATCCAAACCTCTCCACCCCGCACTCACCGTTACCAACATCAAGTCTAACATACCCCTCATCCTTGACAAGGATTCCACCCACTACATGACCTGGAAGACCCTATTCAGGGTTCACTGTCAAGCCTTTGAGGTACTGCCACATCTAGACCCCAAACCCCTTGCTGCCCCTGTTCTGTCGGCATCAGATCCTGCCGCCGTGGCCCAGGCTGAAGCGGCCGCTGCTGCCGCCGAGGCTCTTTGGTCCCGTCTGGATGCCGTTGTGCTCCAGTGGCTTTATGCCACCATCACTCAGCCCCTACTTCTTACCATTATTCAGCCAGGTCAGACGGCTCATGACGCCTGGCTGGCCATTGAGCGTGAGTTTAACGATAATCAGAATACCCGGGCGATTTATCTTGGTCAGGAGTTCGCGAACCTTTACCTTGAGAATTTTTCGTCCATGGACGAGTATTGTCAGCGGGCTAAACTATTGGCGGATCAACTCGAGAGCGTTGGCTCTCCGGTTGACAACCGCATGTTGGTACTTAAAGTTTTAACCGGCCTCACCGAAGCCTATGATAGTATCTCCACTGTCCTTCAAAACCAGAACCCACTTCCTGATTTTCGGGATGTTCGGTCGCGTCTCACTCAGGAAGAAACCAAAAAGAAGCGACACGTCACCCGAGCCGCCCAGGCCGCTGCCACTGCCCTACACACTTCAACCACACCCGCCCCTCAAACCCACACCAACCCACCTACCACCGGCCAGACAACCACTGCTCGCCCCCGTGGCAGCCGTGGGCGTCGCCAAACCAGGCCTTCAGGCCGTAACACCACCTCCAGTAGCCAACCCTCTAACCCCTCTCATCCCTACATTGTGTTCCCATCTTCTTGGACAGCCACCCAATGGGCCTCGGCCCTACGACAGCAGCCCTCGGCCCAAACCCCATGCCCCTACCCCTCTCGGCCCAACAATAATTCATCTCAAGGTATACTTGGCCCGCGACCTGACCAAGCTCATCACACCGTCTATTCTCCTACTGACATTGAACAGGCGCTGTACTCTCTGGCACTCAACCCTCCTGACCATGGGGTGATGGACTCTGGTGCTTCCTCTCACTCTGCCAATGAGAAAGGTATATACTCTCCGTCTACTTTTAATAAATGCACTAATAAAAATATTGTAGTTGGCAACGGTATGACCATTCCAGTATTGGCCCAAGGCAACCAAGTCCTTCCACCACCCTACCCTCCCCTAAAATTAAACAACGTACTTTTCTCTCCACACATTATTAAAACCCTGATATCTGTTCGCCGCCTTACCCGTGACAATTTAGTTTCTGTTGAATTTGACCCTTTTGGCTTTCTTGTGAAGGATCTCAAAACACGGGCTCCTATCCTCCGATGTAACAGCACGGGTGATCTCTATCCGTTGACTGAGCCTCTCCCACTCAAGTCCTCTCAGCCATCTTCCTTTGTTGCGGTGACTCAAGATTGCTGGCACCAACGATTGGGTCATCCTGGCACCGCCATTTTGAAGTCTTTAAAATTGTCTAATTTTGTTGATTATTCGAAATTTAATAAAACACCTTGTGAACCTTGCATCTTTGGCAAAAGTATTCGCATGCCTTTTTATGATTCAATTAATAATACTCATTCTGCTTTTGATATAGTTCACAGTGATTTATGGACCTCTCCCGTACTTAGTACAGGTGGCCACAAATATTATGTTTTATTTTTGGATGACCACACAAATTTTTTATGGACTTTCCCTCTAACCAATAAGTCTCAAGTTTACCCCACCTTCCTCACCCTACACAATCTAATACAAACTCAATTTCACCACCACATTAAACAATTTCAATGTGATAACGGGAAAGAATATGCAAACCAAAACTTTTACAACTTTTGCAACCAACACGGCATGCAATTCCGTTTCTCTTGCCCTTACACCTCTTCCCAAAATGGTAAAGCGGAACGCAAAATCCGCACCATTAACAACATGATTCGCACCTTACTTGCCCAAGCCTCCCTACCCCCCAATATGTGGCATCACGCACTTGAGACTGCCACGTATCTTCTAAACATTCTCCCATCCAAACTCCTAAATTTTCAATCCCCCACTACACTCCTCTACAATTGCATCCCGGAGTATGACCATCTTCGCATCTTCGGGTGCCTTTGTTACCCCCTTCACCCTTCCACCACCATACACAAACTTGACTACCGTTCCCACCCATGTGTCTTCCTTGGCTACCCCGCCAATCACCGTGGCTACAAGTGCCTAGACCTCACCACCCATCAACTCATCATCTCCCGCCATGTTCACTTTGAGGAAACCATTTTTCCTTATGCCATCCAATCCACCACAAAACCACCCTCTTATGACTTCCTAAACCCTACCATTAACCCTCTTGTCTGGGATTTTCTTAAAAATTCCAACCACACTCCTTCACCCAACTCGCACCCCCTCAATCCTACAAACAACCCCACTCCTCAGCCCACTCCCACATCTAACCTTCACCCACCCAATACCGGCCCAACAGCCCATCAGCAGCCGGATCCCTCCGCGCATGCTGCTTCCTCTTCGAGCCCAGCCCAACAGCAGCCGGCTCCCTCCGCGCATGCTGCTTCCTCTTCGGGCCCAGTTACGGCCCAATCCTCGGCCCATGAGCAGCCTCATCCGACTTCGGTCGCTGCTCCTCCTCCGGACCCAGTTCAGGCCCAATCTTCGGCCTCTCCACCAGCTCCATTACCCACCGCCATTCCAGCCCAACAGGCCCACATACCTTCGGCCCGTACCATCCACACCCGCTCTATGAGTGGTATAACCAAGCCCAAACACCCGTTTAATTTACATACCTCCACCATTGTTCCCATTCCCAAAAACCCACAGGTTGCCTTGTCCTCTCCTGAATGGTTCAATGCCATGTCAACTGAATTTAGTGCACTTATTAAAAACAAGACCTGGGAGCTTGTACCTAGGACTCCTGACATGAATATTATACGTAGCCTGTGGTTGTTTAAACATAAGTTCAGGTCGGATGGTGATTTGGAGCGCTATAAAGCGCGCTTGGTATGTGATGGTCGTAATCAGCAGACAGGTATTGATTGTGGTGAGACGTTTAGCCCAGTGGTCAAACCTTCCACCATACGGTTGGTTCTCTCATTGGCCTTATCAAAATCTTGGCCCATTCACCAGCTGGACGTCACCAACGCGTTCCTTCATGGTAATTTACAGGAGACAGTCTATATGCACCAACCTATGGGATTTCGGGATCGCGATTTTCCAGATCACGTGTGTCGTCTGCGCAAGTCTCTGTATGGATTGAAGCAGGCTCCCCGGGCCTGGTACCAACGGTTCACTGACTTTGTTGTTTTGCAGGGGTTTCAACAAAGCAAGTCCGATAACTCTTTATTCATTTATCATCATGGACCGGACACTGCGTATCTTCTTATTTATGTGGATGACATCATCCTTACTGCGTCTAACGAAGACCTGCGCACACGGCTTGTCACCAGTCTATCTTCTGAGTTTGCTATGAAGGATTTGGGGCCACTTTCTTATTTTTTGGGTATTCATGTCACCCGAAAGGGTGATACTATGTTTCTCTCACAACAGGCGTATGTTCAGGATATCATCCATCGGGCTTCTATGGACTCGTGCAAACCGGTAAACACTCCGGTTGACACGCAGTCCAAACTCTCTGCAGACTCTAGGCCTCTTCACGATGACCCCTCCACTTATCGCAGCCTTGCAGGGGCGCTTCAGTATCTTACTTTCACCCGTCCAGACATTTCTTATGCCGTGCAGCAGATCTGTATGCACATGCACGCCCCTCGTCTGGATCACTGGAACGCCTTGAAACGGATAATCCGCTACCTTCAGGGAACTGCCTCGTTTGGTCTTCACCTTGGGCCCGTTCCCAATCTCTCCATGGTGGCCTATACAGATGCTGACTGGGCCGGATGTCCAGATACCCGCCGCTCCACATCTGGTTATTGTGTCTACTTAGGAGACAATCTCATTTCCTGGTCTTCTAAACGCCAGGCCACTGTCTCCAGGTCCAGTGCTGAGGCAGAATATCGAGGAGTCGCCAACGTTGTTGCAGACATCTGCTGGCTGCGCAACCTTCTTCTTGAGTTGCAGCATCCTCTCTCTCGTGCGACGCTTGTTTATTGTGACAATATTAGCGCGGTTTATCTCTCTGGAAATCCGGTTCAACATCAACGGACCAAGCACATCGAGCTCGACATTCACTTTGTTCGTGAGCAGGTTCAGCGGGGTCACATTCGGGTTCGTCATGTTCCGTCCCGGCATCAAATCGCAGATATTTTCACGAAAGGTCTCCCTCGGGTTCTATTTGACGATTTCAGGACCAGTCTCAACATCGGTCCTCCCGACGCTTCAACTGCGGGGGTGTAATAACATATGTTATGTTTAGTAAATATTATTGTAATTAATGTGTAATTATCTCTCCCCAAAAATAGGAGATCACATTGTATTATTTAAGGATTCCAAATCAATGAGAATTGACAAGTTGAATCATAATCTTTCAAATAATAACAACACTAACAGTGGTACTAGTAAAAGAAGTAAGTTAGTTTGTCGTTTTTTGTCGTTTCGTTATTGAAATTTGGGTGTAGTTGTGGACAAATAATGCAAATGACATGAAGTACAAGGAGTGAAACAAAGTTATCACATACATAAAAAAACAAATCACGTGACAAAGATGTAGTTGCCACCTCATCTCTCATGAGTTCTATGTATGTATATATCTGTCTCCTTCATCTACTGTACATAACTGATTAGTCACAGACCATAATAATAATATTCAGGAAGAAGAAGAAGATGGGTTCGATCGATGGATGCTGCAAGAAGGGACCTGGTTATGCCACACCAATTGAGGCCATGGCTGGTCCCAAGGAGTCCCTCATCTATGTCACATGTGTCTACACAGGTGTGTGTGTATATATATATACATATATATATATATATATCTTCATTTTCTTCGATCTTATTAAGTTTAAGTTAGTTATGGATTTGTGATTTGTGTTTCGATGAGAATTGAATCAGGACTTTGCTACATAATTAAGTTAGTTCTAAGTTTGATGAAGACATATGTGTGTGTTGAATATTGCTACATGATTAAGTTAGTTCTAATTATTATTTTAGACTTTGTGTGCAGTGGTTTAACTAAAAAGAGAAAACGTGTACAGTCATAGACTTTCTCTCTATAGTTATAATTATTATTTTGTACTGTGTAGTGGTTTAACTAAAAAGACAGGTGATGTGGCTAAAAATAAATTAATATAGGTTGTTTCACTTTCTCTCAACGCCCCTTGGGGCGGTGTATAACGCTAGTGGATGATTGGCGTGAGCCCGCTACACATAGTCTTATGATGTGAATTATGTTGGTGATTTGGAAATCGAGGATAGTGATTCACGTCTTTTCGTGTTTTAGTTAATACTAATAATTGGGGGCTTTTTTTATTTGTTTTTAATCTTAGCCAAAAGAGCATATAAATATATTGGAATTATAGTATTTAAGGTTTATCAATAAGAGGCCTACGGGCCTAATACTTTTTTTCAAGGCGTAGTTCAATGGTGAAATCCTAGTCCTAACAACCTCCAGGTCACAAGTTCAAGTCCTCCAACCTACGGGCCTCATCCTAATAAACCCTTAATTATTCAAATCAAAGATTCACTTGTTTTTATAATTAAAAGGAAATTAATGCAAATTGCTAAAATTAGGGAAAACCATTGAGTTCGAATCCGGGGCTTGGAATTCGGGCACCAAATTTGGGGTTGTCACATCAACCGGCCCGTTGAGACGTTTACGTCCGTTGCTTATGCACACTGTAACTCCAAATGTAGCGAAAATTATGCCCTTTTAAGTTCGGTCATTTTCTAGCAAGCCACTATTTAGTTGGTCCAAATATGAGTACGCTAGCTCTTGGATCAGCTCGGTATCTGTCAAAATGTTTTATACCCCTGAGTATATTGTAATTCAACCGGTTGACTTTTGACCCTGTGAGGAGTCTAATAAGTCAACAATTTAAATCATCTGGTTGCAAATGTGCCAAAAATGTTATGATGGGTCATGGGGGTATGATTTAAATGATATGTACATCACAATATGTTACAATCTGATATAAGTTAGTGATATTTTGTGTAAACTGACAACACATTTCTTTGTTTTTGGTATATTTTAGGAACAGGAAAGGACAAACCAGATTTCCTAGGAACAGTTGACGTGGACCCCACCTCAGAAACGTATTCACAAGTCATCCACAGGCTGCCTATGCCAAATTTAGGTGATGAGTTGCATCACTCTGGTTGGAATGCCTGCAGTTCTTGTTATAGTGATTCAACTGCTTCACGGCGTTTCCTTGTTCTTCCGGCTCTTGTGTATGTATCTTTACCCGTCGACAAGAAAATAGTTGACTTTTGATGGTCAACAGACTAGTGTTAGCCTTGTAAACATCTGTTTCTGTTTCTTATTTTCAGGTCGGGTCGAATATATGCTGTTGATACGCAAAAGGATCCACGGGCCCCCACCTTCCATAAGGCGGTTGAGCCTGCTGACATTGCAAGCAAAACCGGGCTTGCATATCCCCATACCGCTCATTGTCTTGCTTCTGGTGACATAATGGTCTCATGCCTAGGAGACAAAGAAGGGAAGGCTGAAGGGAATGGTTTTCTTCTCCTTGACTCGGATTTCAATGTGAAAGGAAGGTAATTACATATAATATGATTTAGTCATTCGGGTTGGGTAATGGATCAAAACAAATATTATACACTATTTTGGGTGTTAAATGGCTCGTGTTTGCACGTTGGCAGCGGGTCACCACCCGTGTCAAGACACGTGAACCTGAACACAACATGAATTTTCGTGAGTTGACGTGAACACCACCCGTTTAACCCAAAGTTTATTTTATTTTATTTTTCTGCATATTAATACTCTAAACTTACAAATTTACCATTTTACATATAAATGTATGTAAAATAATTAGTGTAAACTTTAAAACTTTAAAACTTTAAACTCATTTCTCTTTTATTTTTAAATTTTGGCATAAACTACCCAATTGGCTTATGTTATGACCTAGAAAACTTCTATTAAAATAAGTATAAAATTAAACGGGTCAACCCACGAACCTGCTAGACGACCAACACAGGCTAAACCAAACACGCGAATTCCGTGTTTGGTCCATGTCTTGTCAGAAATTCACACCCCTATATCATACACATATTTAGAGGGACATACATTTTGATATTCTTATATTTTAGGTGGGAGAA
Organism: Ambrosia artemisiifolia; assembly: GCA_032199755.1. Taxonomy (NCBI): domain Eukaryota; kingdom Viridiplantae; phylum Streptophyta; class Magnoliopsida; order Asterales; family Asteraceae; genus Ambrosia; species Ambrosia artemisiifolia. Next base: position 50,487,951 of record CM063525.1, on the reverse strand, counting down.
ACCCGGGCATAGTCCATTGTTTGGATATGATTACTGGTACCAACCTCGACATAAGACCATGATCAGTACATCATGGGGTGCCCCGTCTGCTTTTACACAGGGATTCAATCTTCAGCATGTTGCAGATGGTTTATATGGCCGTCATTTGCACGTGTACAACTGGCCAGAGGGTGAACTTAAACAAACAATTGATTTGGGCCCTGATGGGCTCCTACCGTTGGAGGTGAGTGCTTGAAAAATCCCAAAAGATGCGTCATTGTGTGTTTAAAAAAATCTTGGAGAAAAAATATCGTTATCTCAACGCCACGTCAAAGAAGGCAAACGTGGTCAAAGTTACTGACAAGTCATTGCTTGCTTTTATTTTTTATTTTTTTACAGATAAGGTTTTTGCATGACCCGACTAAAGATACAGGGTTTGTTGGATGTGCATTAAGCAGCAACATGGTACGGTTCTTCAAGAATGCAGATGGATCATGGAACCATGAGGTGAGAATTTATCTTTTAATTAATTTCATGTAAAATACTTAAATAATAATGTCTGATTAATTAATAAGCGGTCTAATTTTGGTTACGCAGGTGGCAATGTCAGTGAAACCAGTTAAGGTCCAAAACTGGATTCTACCAGAAATGCCCGGGCTTATTACGGATTTCCTAATATCTCTTGATGATCGGTTTCTTTACTTTGTGAACTGGTTACATGGAGATATTAGACAGTATAATATTGTAGACCCTGCAAGTCCTGTTTTGGTTGGCCAAGTTTGGGTCGGTGGGCTGTTTCAGAAAGGAAGCCCGGTAGTTGCTGAGAACAACGATGGTACAACTTATCAAGTTGATGTTCCACAAGTCAAGGTACGTGTTTTCGCCTTTTGTAGCTAAAGAATAGGTGTAACACTAAGTTTTTAGCGCTTGAGTAACCAGACTTCTACTTATGGTTATCAAGGTATTTAAAGGTTACATAATCAATTTTTAATAATTAGTTTACTAAATAGTAAAGCATACTTTCCTATATTATTTGGGGTTTATTACACAAAAACTTTAACTTACTTTATCATTTTGCCAATTGTCATTATATGCAAGAAAAAGCATTCTTTTCCATTGTATGTAACTTGCTTTCAGTTATTTACCGTTGTATGTAGTATAAGTAACGTTTTGTAGCACATTTAATGGTCACGTCATTCCAAGTCATTGAAAAACGGCGCCACTTACCAAATTTACATGTTGCAGACAGTGGCGGACCTACGATTTATCTTTGTCTGTGGGAAAGGGGGGGGGGGGGGGTCGGGGGGTCTAACCGAACTTTTTAAAGGGGGCAATCGGACTTCTACCTACAAACTACACAAATATATTTTTTATTTTAAGGGGGTGCCTGCCCGCCTTGGCTCTTATGTGGGACAGCCACCAGTTACAGAAGGTTACTTGCATATAACGTTAAAAAGTTGAAATGTTTCCGCATACAATGTAAAAAAAAACGCAATTTACATAAAATCAACCCTGTAATCTTGTAATTTTTGTATAAGCAAACTTCACCGAAAAGATCAACGTAGTCAATAGTGATTATCATATAACCACTTCCAGGTCATGTTAGAAAAGGGTAATTAGGTAATTTTGTATTTAACCTGATGACAGTTGATATCGTATTTAACCAAATACCTAGAAACATTAATCATCATTCGGTTTTGTGATTGTTTCATATAGGGACATCGATTGATAGGAGGGCCGCAGATGATTCAACTGAGTTTGGATGGGAAACGTTTGTACGTTACAAACTCGTTATTTAGCAAATGGGACAAGCAGTTTTATCCAGAAGTTGTGGAAAAAGGATCTCACATGTTACAAATTGATGTCAACACTCAAGAGGGTGGACTTTCTATAAACCCCAATTTCTATGTCGATTTTGGAGCTGAACCGGATGGACCTTGTTTGGCTCATGAAATGAGATATCCAGGAGGTGACTGCACCTCAGATATATGGATTTAAACCATAAATCTGGTCACTACAACAATAATAATAAAGCTGTTTGTAATAGAACCTGGAGTTATGTAACTATTTTGGTTTTACTTTTTGATGATGAACTTAATATGCTGCAAGTCATTTAGGAGTCATCTAGGACCAACATCTAATAAATCTTTATTGATAATTATGTGCTCAACTTTGGTTCAAAGCTTGCTTGTTTGGTTAGGACAGGCGCGTTTACACAACCACTGGAAAAATAGACCAATACCAATGGTTGCAGAACTCGCTAGGCGGTACCAACTCAGCCGACTGGAGAGTTGTGAGTACTCGGGGGTCAAATCGGCCTATGCAGGGAGTACTTGGAATATTCGGCCAACTCGGCTATACTCAGTGACCCATACTGTAGCGAGTACTCGGCGAGTAATCTGTCAACTCGGACGACTTTTGCAACTATGCCAATACCTACACATTACAGGCTTTGATGTTTGAACTCCCAACGTTTTGGTCATAGAGCACACCACATAACCACAAGAGGCCCTGTCGAGAATGTAGTGCATGAAAAAATAACATACATCATACATACATGCACATGTTCATTTGAGGTTGTCGAACAAGGAAGATTTGGTATAGCTGTATAAAGGTTGCTGAACCGTAGGGATGAGCATACAAGGCCGAATACCGATGACAATTTGAAGTTGTCGAACAAGGAAGATTTGGTATAGCTGTATAAAGGTTGTTGATCCGTAGGGATGAGCATACAAGGCCGAATACCGATGACGTCCCGTACCGAACCGAGGGTGTTCGATATCGGTACCCACGTTTAGAGGTTTTCGATTTCGGTATTATCGGTATCGGTATGGGATCGGTATGATATCTGTATTTTAAGGTAAAACACCGATACCATGCCGGTACCGTACCAAATACCGTACAGTATGTGTTCGGTATCGGTATTGGGTTTTGAGAGTTTTCGGTATCGGTTTTTCAGAATCGGTATTGGTTGGTACCGATACCGTCCTGAGCTCATCCCTACTGATCCGTTCTAAATTTCTACAGGTTGCATATTTGATACTTATTTTCGATCTTGTATCAAAGAGCTTGTAGTGACTGATAAAATCCAACACTAACTTGAAATTGATTCATCACCTTTTGTATATCCCATCTCATACACGCAAAACACAAGTCTCATGAGTACAAAACCCATCTCAAAAGATCTACACATTTTATCAGAATAATAATCAAGACAACTACACACTTTTCTTTCCATAACTCTGATCTTTTGAAATAAGTTTTTCTTCAATCTTGTTGGCAAATGTCACCTTCGGCCGCATCAAATTCTGTTACATCATAAAAACCAATGTGCCTGTTAAAACTTTGTCAAAGTATTTCAAGTCCAACCGACCCGTTTTTGTTATGTCATGTTAAATAATAAGATAATAATACCATGCTTCTGCAGTGAACATTTAGATCCTCATTCATTTGTGCCAAACGGGCTCTTGCTTCTTGTTCCTTACATAAAGCTTTTGCGCACGCTTCTTTCACCTGAAGTAGAGCATCAGAAACCATGTAAGCCAACCCGAGGTTAAAAGTTAAAACTTAAAAAGTGACAGACAATAGAATGAAAAAAAAGTACCTGCTTTTCTTTATCATTATCAAAAGAATTGGAATAATTATTAGTTTCTAGAAGGTTTCGGAGACATGTCAAGTCGTTTATCAGCTCCAATGCAACCTCCTCGGCATCATGCATCTGATTTTTTGAAAACTCAAATGATCTTTCGGCATGTAGACGAAAAGATGTGCAATTCAGACAGTTGCAGATTCCCCTGCACCCTCTTGGGGTTCTCTTCAAAATTCCATTTTTAGGATTTTTCCATTGAGTTTCATGAATCTGAAGCTGATATTGTTGAGGACTTTCTTTAACTGTTATCTGCCGGTCTTCGCTGTAACTTTGTTCAATACATAGTGTTGTAGCATTAGAAATTGGACTTTCTTTTACTGTTATCAGATGTTCTTCTCTGCCACTCTGCTCAATGCATAGCGGTGCAACTATAGAAGTTGCTTCTTCAACACATTTCAGATTAACTTTGGGTGGCGATTGTTCCATCTTTATACAACCGTCAAATTTAACAGCTTTGCCTTGTAGAGTCACCTCCAACTGTGAGATTGATCCACTGCCTTCCTTATCTGGCGTACTAGCATCCAAAAGACTGTCATTTGAAACCAAAGTAACTGATTTTGTTGTATCGATAGATGATCCACTGCCCTCCTTGTCTGGCATATTAGCATCCAAAAGATTGTCGTTTGAAACCAAAGTAACAGATTTTGTTGTATCGATTGATGCATCTACGGGAACCAATGTAGATGTAGGAGAATTTGATGCCTCATCTGTGGTAGTTGATTTCTCATCTTGAACCAACACTTGTGTTGGCTGCTGTTGATTTTGCTCTATAGTCTTCTCGAGTTTCGAAGATTGGTCATCTTTTAAGGGAGCTATTAGAAAGCACAAAAAGAGAAGTAAGAAAAAATACAAAAACTTGAAGTTTTATATATTTCTTGATTGGATTAATAAAACATTACATGAATAATCTTCAGCAACACTCATCAAGAATGGAAGCAATCTTCTATGACTAAAGGAAGTCGGAGTTTGCAGTAGCTTCTGTCGTGAACATGACTTAAGTGCCTAAAAAATAAAATAAGAGCCCATATACAGAAAAGATTAGCCATCAACACGCATACAAAGTAACACAGAAAGCTAAAACATTATTAACAGTCATTACCCGCGTAGATGTTGGCTTTACAAGCAGAACAGAGGAGCCGTCGTCAGTTTTGGATTTACCATAAATATTTGAATCGGGTGGTGTCATCTGCTCACACTCTAATGTGTCATTTTGTACATCTTCTTGGCTTTTCTGCACCACATCAGAACTCTCAACAGTGCTAACTAAACCAGTATCCACACTTTTAGCATTATCCATCAAACCATCTGCAGATTTACTAGAATCGGATACTGGACCAGTTTCGTCGTCTTTATGGGCAACCGTATTAGTAACTGGATTACTTGATTTCAAACTGTTGGGCAATGATGCCTCAATTATCTCAAAGCTGGAAGAATCTGCCATCAAAACCAACAGAGTTAACAAAATCTGGTAATCTAACAAGTGAAATAATGTATAAACTATGAACAAATAATGAGATGCAACTGAGTTGTGTATTTATTTACCATCACTCCCTGAATCCATTAAATAAGGAAGCAACCTTCTATAATTAAACGAGGTCGGACTTTTGAAAACCTTCCTTCTGCCTCTCAAACTTGTTACCTGTCATTTAGTTCCATAACTCACAACTTTTAATACACGCTATAGAACATATTTAAAAAGTTGGTCATAATAATCCATCAGCTATAGCTCAACATTGAGTTTCAACCAATCAGCAAAAAATACCAAACCTCTGTGTGGTTTGTTGGTATTCAATAGGAGTGTGCAAACTTGCGAGCTACTCAATCTCGGGCTCGAAAAAAACTCTAAACAAGCCAAACCTAAAAACAAGCTTGTTTAATAAATGAGCCCGAGAGCAATCGAGCCCACCATTTATATGATTTTTACTTAATATATAAAGTAAAAACAATCAATGTTGCAAAACAAGGCCGAGTTGACCGATTACTCCCCGACATAGTTGCAAAAGTAGTCCGAGTTGACCGATTACTCGCCAAGTACTTGCTATAGGGTGGGTCACCGAGTATCGCGGAGTTGGCCGAATATTCCGAGCACTCCTTCTATAGGCCAATTCGACCCCCGTGTACTCGTCCGACTAGGCCAAGTACTCGCAACTCCACAGTCTGCTAAGTTGGTAGCGCCTAACGAGTTCTCCAACCATGCTCCCTGAGTACTCGCTCGGGGGTAGGTCAACGATATATTTTAAATAATACCAATTACTACTAGTATAAATTAACTAAAAAACAATAAACAAGCCAAGCCTGTTTAGAAACAAAGCTCGAATCAAGTCGCGCTCAAGCTTTCATAAGTTAAACGTTCTCAAGCTCGGCTAATTGCACCCCTAAATCTAGTATTCAAGTTCTACTTAAACTTAAAAGATTATAATTTACATATTAGAACAGTTAATTAATCAGCAAATTATTTTAAACTAAGCACATACTAATACTACACTAATCAACTGAAGAACATTAAAATGAACAGATATGTAATAAAATATGTAATTGCAAAATTAGGAGTAATAATAATAAGAAGAAGAAGAATAAAACTGTCTCATACCGAAGTTTGGCTCTTCTTCACATCAGGCTCTACAATCATTGATGTCATCTGAACATTAACAACACCATCACCTTCCTTGGCATCATCATCAACAATATTATCCAAATCACCATTCAAATCAACAACAACAGTTTCAGAAACCCCCAAATCAGCTCCAGACACCAACAACTTAGGGTTTCCATCCAAATCAGCTTCCAATTGTTCCATAACCAGTTCTCCGATGCTTACGACGTCGTTTGAACGAGAGAACACTCTCCTGGCACGTAGATCTTTCACAGATCCTTGACTCATAGCTTCATCTACTCTAACTTCAAACACTTGTTGTTTTGCTAGTGATTTAGATGTACTGTTACGGATTCGATTGGAATCGGATCTAGCGTAACCAGATCGGTGTCTGTGGTAATAGATCTGAGACCTGCTTCGTGTGAATATTCCGCCAAACGGGTCGGGTTCTGACGGCCGTTGCTTTCGTTTTCTTGATCTGATACTTGATGATTCCATTGCTCACAGTCTTTCTACTTCTCTGCTAGTTTTCTTCTGCTTTAGGTTTAGGGTTTTTTTATTATTATTATTACTATTGTTGTTGTTGTTTTTCTGAATAATAATAAGAGGACAGGGTTGAAGATGACTGAAGTAAGATAAATACGGCGGGAATATTATGTAGTTCGCATGGCGGGAAAATATTAATAATAATAAAAAGATATGGCGGGAAATTAATATAATATACTTCCCGCTGAAAATGTTTTGTCGTATGACTGCTTTGCCCCTTCGTTTTAAAGAATGATTAATTTTACATACTTTGTATATTATTATTATTATTACTACTACTACGTTTACATACCCTTGATTATTCGTAATTAGAGTTACGCATATAAGATAATATGATAGACCTTGTTTACTCTGTTAGATTTACATACTACGTGTGAGTACAAAATTGTACACAATTCCACTGTATACAACAACCCTTAATCCACGTATGAATACACATGATCAAAATGTCAACCTGCGAAATACAAACTCACATGTATAAAAACATTATCGAACACCTTCATGTTAAACTTCACTTATACTTTTCAAATTTAGAGTGTACCTTTATTCGATTGACCTTTTATCGTGCAAGTCACTTACATTTATTGTCAATTTCATATATTATCAATTCCACCCTTATATGATCATTTTCAACTCCATTACACCGTTAAACTAGTGATGGAATCTTTATACGCTTGCATACCTTAGTATACGTCCATATACAATCCATTGCGGTCTTTATACAAGCCTTTACATTAGGTATATGGCCACATAGTTAAATTGTTGAGAAACGGGTTGAGCTGTAAATGTGCTAGTTACACCATGGAAGGGGGAGTTAAAGCGGCACGTCATTGCCACATAAACAACGGAGCTTTAAATAAACTCACTCTTTAACTTCAAAGTTGTGGTTTAACTAGAAATTAAAATTTTCGATAAATTATTGTAGACCTAATAACGTGAGTAGAAATAACTTAGCAGATTAATATATACTCAGGATATTATGAATACGAACACTTACATTCGGTCTAATGCTCTTAATGTGTTTTTCCCCTTTTTGAACAATCAGAAGCTCTTAATCACTCAATCAAAATTCGATGGTCGATAGATTGTCTAGGATTTTTTTGGTCGTTCAACACTCTTGAGTTAGTTTTGGACTGACAAAGTGGGATTTGGGGCTGGGCTTGGTCTAAAGCTAACTTTATAGTCATATAATAATTGGACTTGGGCTCTTAATGGGTCAAAATATTTTAAACTGATTATTATTTAGGGTAAACGATTTCAACATCTTGTAAAACCGAAAAATAAAAGTGTATTGATTTTTCATTTTAACTCTTTTAACAAGTGACAGCTTATGTATTTTATATTTTCCTTGTTTTATTGACAGTACTTCTACTTTTTAGTATATTTTTATGTTTAGTAATAACAGTGTAAAATTTAACTAATATGTATAAACTCAATAGTAGCACAAATGTAACCATGATAAGATCATGTTGTGGAGAGGTGAAGAGGCACAATGTGTCGGTATCTCTGCCTCCAAGGACTCGCAGGCGCGAGTTCCTATGGGGCGTGAAAGTGGGGAGGGGGGTGCCCAGTTGACTGTGTAACACACTGCGGGCGTGAGGCCAACAAGCTTACATTTCACTACATCACATTAACACATTCACTTCTATTTCTATATTACACACTCTTGTTTATTTATTTCATAATTTAACTCACATTAGTGAATAAGTAAATTAATCCTACACATATCACATGTGACGTCTACATGACATTTTTTTTTCTTTACATTTCACCACATCACAACACATAGCCTAAAACAAATACACAATTAATTGTTATTTTATAATTGCTAGTCACAAATAATTTAGTAACTAACAAAAAATTTAAAGAAATAAGCTAAATATCATTCGTTAACTTAATGGTTAGCTTGAACTAAAACTAGGATGGTAAATGAATATTATATATTAACTGAAAAACAAACAGCTACAAATTTGTATAGATATCGGTTTGGCCGGTAACTCGGTAAGGAAGGGCCGATTGACTTGAGTTTGTGAGAACTTTAAATAGTAATTCTAGAAGTTTCACTATGTGAAAAAATTGAACTAAATTTATGAAATGAATTACTAAAGCACCAGTCAATTTCCTGACTGATTCGCGGGAGGGGCGATCTACTCTGTATCATACGGATGTTCTTGTGTTTGGTTGGGTTGGGGGCAATCATGCATCATGCATGTGTTGACGTTACAAGGGGTTTCCCCCTTGGAAGGTTTGCAAGACATCGGCTTTGTATCGGGGCAGGCAGTGTTGAGGGCAGAAGTTAAGAAGGTCGCTAAGCACGAAGCAGCCTGTTTAGAGAACCAACACGTGTTCCCGCCGTTTGCTTTGGACACATTTGGATCCCTGGCTCCTGAGACGGTGCGTTTTTTGAAACGAGTGCAGAAGGTGGTCCACAGTGACTCACATAGCCCTAAGAACCATGAGTTTATGTTTAGCATGGTAGACTTTGCAATTAAAAAAAGGATAGCGGCACAATTTGTTGTCCGCTTACCTACTATCTAAATGTAACTTGTTTTGTTCATGGAATATACAAATAGTTAAACTTTATAAGAAAAAGAACCTAAAACTGTAGTTAAAGAATTATTGGATTATAGCTAAAAGAGAAGAGATATATATGATAAGTTGTTAATAAAAAAAAACTAGTTTTGTATAATCACATCCAAGTATTAATATTATAAAAAAAACAATTTGGAAATTAAAAGAAGGCCATGTTAACACTTATTATTGGATTATACTCGTCACGTCCACCAAAATAAAATATATTTAGTTAATTACCGGTTAGAAACAAATTATTATTATTATCTATAATCTATAATCTATATCTATAATCTATAATCTATAATCTATAATCTATAATCTATAATCTATAATCTATAATACATTATAAAGGAGGAGTGATGTACCATATTGGAATTTTGACATGGGTACAATTTTTAAAGCAACAAGTATAAGAGAATAAAGCTTATTTCATAAGGGTCTTATGGGCATGTTAGGGACAATTAAGACACTTAGGAGGGTATGATTGTAACTTTAGCATCATCTCATACTCACTATCAAATCCTATTCCAAACTTGCCCTTATGTATAAACTAAACATCCTTTGCTGCAATCAATTTCTTAAATGTCTTAAATAAATGTTAGAATGTAAACCATCAATCATAAACACCAGTCTCTTTGTTAAGAGTGAAAACCTACGGTTACAAAAGGCATGGTCTATTTCCACCCCCCCACTTCTATTTTCACCCCCTTGAAAGCGCCTCGCTTAGGCCTAAGCGAGGCGCTTTCTTTGCTTTTTAACTACCTCGGTACGAGGTCAGAAAAAGCTGATTTTTGACCCAAAGCGCCTCGCTTAGGCCTAAGCGAGGCGCTTCGAATAATTTTTTTTTTTTTTTTTTTTTTGTCTTTTGAGATTAAGGTTTAACATTTTTTTTTTTTAAGTCAGACGTTTTTCAAAAAAAAACATTTTTTATGTCAATGGGAGGGTAAACAAAATCGTCGATCCGACTGTTGATTTCTTTCTGCAACAAGGAACAAAATGTCAGCTTTTTCCTGAATTTTACTTGCTTGTATGAAAAGTATATTTTAATTGTTCGTTTGACAAACGTCTGGCTAACCTGTCCAGTTATCAATCTCACTGTCCAACAACTGAATTTTACTTGCTTGCATGAAAAGTTTATTTTAATTGTTCGTTTGACAAACGTCTGGCTAACCTGTCCAGTTATCAATCTCACTGTCCAACAACTGAATTTTACTTGCTTGCATGAAAAGTTTATTTTAATTGTTCGTTTGACAAACGTCTGGCTAACCTGTCCAGTTATCAATCTCTCACTGTCCAAACAACTGAATTTTACTTGCTTGCATGAAAAGTTTATTTTAGTTGTTCGTTTTGACAAATGCCGGCTAATGAATTTTACTGTAATGATCAGAAACATTCCAAATAACTGTTCAATTTCAGCTTTTGTTTAACTATTTTAGCAACTTCCATAGAGAAGGTATCAATCTTACTTCTTGAGTTGAACTTTCCATGATCTACCTTTATCATCTCAGAGAGATATGTGTCAACGATGAAAGGGAACCCGAAACAATAGAAGTGAGATTGATAACTTCTTTCATCATTGTACATATACCTCCTTATCTAAAAACAAATCACATCATTTGTATGAGTAGTGACCCTCTGGCAAACCTGCGTATGAATAGTGACCCTCTGGCACACCACTAGAACATTAATCGGTTTCATCTTTGTTTTCTTGGGTTTTGCTTTTTTTGGTGAAATGAACTTGAAGAAATGATTTGGTTGAAGAAAGTTGTGTGCCAGAGGGTCACTATTCATTCAAATGATGTGATTTGTTTTTAGATAAGGAGGTATATGTACAATGAACTTTTTACGCTAAATAAAACTTACACACAACTTTTTGCTCTAGTGGTGTGGCCTACCTTTTTGACAAACACCTGGCTAACATGTCCAGTTATCAATCTCACTGTCCTTTAAGCAGGTTTGCCAGAGGGTCACTATTCATACACACAACTTTTTGCTCTAGTGGTGTGCTCTACCTTTTTGACAAACACCTGGCTAACCTGTCCAGTTTGCTAGAGGGTCACTATTCATACACACAACTTTTTGCTCTAGTGGTGTGCTCTACCTTTTTGACAAACACCTGGCTAACCTGTCCAGTTTGCTAGAGGGTCACTATTCATACACACAACTTTTTGCTCTAGTGGTGTGCTCTACCTTTTTGACAAACACCTGGCTAACCTGTCCAGTTTGCCAGAGGGTCACTATTCATACACACAACTTTTTGCTCTAGTGGTGTGCTCTACCTTTTTGACAAACACCTGGCTAACCTGTCCAGTTATCAATCTCACTGTCCTTTACGCAGGTTTGCCAGAGGGTCACTATTCATATTATTATTATTATTTACATTATTATCGTATTTGCTTTACGATAATAATGTAAATAATAATAATAATAAGGAATGAAGGTTTTTGCAAAAACGAAGGTTTCCGCGTTAATGCCGATCCGATTGAAAACAGGAACATTCCAAATAACAGTTCAAATTTTAGTTCAAACTTTTCAAACTCCTGCAACATCTCAAGAGTCGAGGTCCTCTGAAAAAAGACATCGTACAATGATTTGGACTTGCAATATTTGAAAATTATCATTTCTTGACATGCTTGGTAACACATTGATCTGCAATATATGAAAACAGGAACATTCCAAATAACAGTTCAAATTTTAGTTCAAACTTTTCAAACTCCTGCAACATCTCAAGAGTCGAGGTCCTCTGAAAAAAGACATCGTACAATGATTTGGACTTGCAATATTTGAAAATTATCATTTCTTGACATGCTTGGTAACACCTCTGCAATATTTGAAAATTATCATTTCTCGAAAAGTAATTAAAAACACTTAAAAATGAATTAAAAACAATTGTTGTGTCGAATGTTTAGTCGGAGGACCACTTACATTGATTCATCAAAGTTGTACAAAGCTGGATGTTTTTACTGGAAAACCAAAACGAGCAATAAACGAAGCGAAACGGAGAGATATAATTTTCTTGGCTTGGAAACAACTTAAAAGAAGCAAAAATGAATTAAAATTATTTTTTGGTGATTAACAGATAATTTTAAAGAATTAAAAGAAAATCAAGTTTTTAAAAAAAAAGGCCAAAGCGCCTAGCTTTGGTCAAAGCGAGGCGCTTGGGTGCCTAGCTTTGGCCAAAGCTAGGCGCTTGAATGGTTTGATTAGACCACAAGCTCCTCGCTTTGACCAAAGCGAGGCGCTTTGGCCTTTTTTTTAAAAAACTTGATTTTCTTTTAATTCTTTAAAATTATCTGTTAATCACCAAAAAATAATTTTAATTCATTTTTGCTTCTTTTTAGTTGTTTCTAAGCCAAGAAAATTATATCTCTCCGTTTCGCTTCGTTTATTGCTCGTTTTGGTTTTCCAGTAAAAACATCCAGCTTTGTACAACTTTGATGAATCATTGTAAGTGGTCCTCCGACTAAACATTCGATACCCATATTTTTTCAAAACATAATTTTTGCATGTTTAATTGATATCTTTGACTTCCAGACTATATTATAATTGATCGTTGGTGGTTTTCATAGCACCTTGTTTGATTACACTCGTGTTCAGCCTTTATCAGGCTGCCTTCATCGTTGACAGTTATCTCTCCGATAAACAACTGTAAAGTTGTTTTACTAATTTCATAGTCTTGATACTTTTAACAACTGACTTTTACTTATGGAATCTTTTCAAAGATGATCAAAAGAACTAGACAGTCTGTTCCCATGTTCTCCATATCCATACCTTGTTCCAACCACTAGACAGTACCTGTGGCCAAAAGAACTAGACAGTAAAATCATCTTCTTGTAATTACTTTCAAGTTTTTTAGAATCATTGAAGACACCTTTTCAGTTGTTATCCGAGAGATAACGATCATTTCGTTATCATTGCTAACAGACTTTGACCGATCAACGATGAAGACAACCTGAAAAGTGGATACCATGGATCAGAGAGATTTAAGCTAATCAAACTCATATCTCAAGCCGGTGCAAGTTATGTTGTTTTCATCTATCTCATCACCTTCTTCTAACTTTTTCAGTTGTTAACCGAGAGATAGCGGTCAACGATGAAGACAGGCTGAAAAGTGGATACCATGGATTAGAGAGATTTAAGCTAATCAAACTCATATCTCAAGCCGGTGCAAGTTATGTTGTAGCATCTTTGATCATCTTCTTGTAATTACAACTTTTTCAGTTGTTATCCGAGAGATAGCGGTCAACGATGAAGACAGGCTGAAAAGTGGATACCATGGATCAGAGAGATTTAAGCTAATCAAACTCATATCTCAAGCCGGTGCAAGTTATGTTGTAGCATCTTTGATCATCTTCTTGTAATTACAACTTTTTCAGTTGTTATCCGACAGATAGCGGTCAACGATGAAGACAGCCTGAAAAGTGGATACCATGGATCAGAGAGATTTAAGCTAATCAAACTCATATCTCAAGCCGGTGCAAGTTATGTTGTAGCATCTTTGATCATCTTCTTGTAATTACAACTTTTTCAGTTGTTATCCGACAGATAGCGGTCAACGATGAAGACAACCTGAAATGTGGATACCATGGATCAGAGAGATTTAAGCTAATCAAACTCATATCTCAAGCCGGTGCAACACACACTTTCAACCCATTCCTGGTAAACCCAGGGGAAAATGGCTATATTAAAAAAACTTCAAGATTATTGTTTTGTTTTGTGGATCAGACGAGGACTTGCCTGTGTCTTGAAAACACAAGGATGACACACGAAGCTTTAGACTCCAAGCGGATCCCTTGATTGCCGCATTTAATGAAATTTAACGCGCATACCGCATTCGGAGTCTGATTGCACCGAATCCAGTCTTCAAGGTGGAATTAAGCACCTGAAAGGGAAGTTGAAATTTTGAATGATGTTTTGTTTTGTGGATCAGACGAGGACTTGCCTGTGTCTTGAAAACACAAGGATGACACACGAAGCTTTAGACTCCAAGCGGATCCCTTGATTGCCGCATTTAATGAAATTTAACGCGCATACCGCATTCGGAGTCTGATTGCACCGAATCCAGTCTTCAAGGTGGACTTAAGCACCTGAAAGGGAAGTTGAAATTTTGAATGATGTTCGTCGACTGCACCTTGAGCGAGCCGCGTTTAATGAAATTTAACGCGCATACCGCATTCAGAGTCTGATTGCACCGAATCAAGTCTTCAAGGTGGACTTAAGCACCTGAACGGGAAGTTGAAATTTTGAATGATGTTCGTCGACTGCACCTTGAGCGAGCCGCGTTTAATGAAATTTAACGCGCATACCGCATTCAGAGTCTGATTGCACCGAATCAAGTCTTCAAGGTGGACTTAAGCACCTGAACGGGAAGTTGAAATTTTGAATGATGTTCGTCGACTGCACCGAATCTAGTCTTCAAGGTACCATGGATCAGAGAGATTTAAGCTAATTAAAAAACATTTGGAAACACAAAGATGGAAAAATTCACTAAAAAGCCTAAAATTTCGGACCCTAACACACACAAGACGAATGTTGCAACATGAGTTCGACCAAGATGACACACGAAGCTTTAGACTCCAAGCAGATCCCTTGATTTGGGTGGAACAAGGTATCATCAATCTAGTATTAAGCACCTGAACGGGAAGTTGAAATTTTGAAGTTGGTTGATGATGTAAAGTTTAAGTCATTGACAATGATTAGGGTTATTACTTTGTTTTTTAAATTTTTTTAACTTTTTATAATTATTAAATTAAAAAAAAAAAAAAAAACCAACTCAAAACATCAAAACAACTACCAAAATAAATTACCCCCTTGAAGCGCCTCGCTTAGGCCTAAGCGAGGCGCTTGGAATTTGAAAATCAGCTTTTTCTGATTCTCGTACTGACGGTCTCGAAGTTAGCTCAAAGCGCCTCGCTTTGGCCTAAGCGAGGCGCTTTGAGGGGGTTAAAATAGAAGGGTGGGGGGTTTAAATAATACAACCCTTACAAAATCCATCTTTCAATTCCCTTCGATTACCAGACATAAAATAAGGGTTACAAAATTGTCAATCAACCATCACCAAGTAATCAGAATAGTAGCAGCTGAGATAGTAGCATCTTGGTATGTTATTTCTCCGTGTGCAGATGCTTTAGTTGTTGTTCTTTTTGATACGTTTGTCAGGTACAATTTTGATCAACTGAGTTTTTTTCATTCAAATTTTGCTATTTTTTATTTTTTAATTTATCTGGTGTTTTCTTTGAACTCATTGAACCTGTTCTGTAGCCATAAGCGACTACAAACAATCACTCCAATTTCTAATTTCTGACAATAAAGGCGACATTAGTAGGTCGTAGAAGGATGGAAATTTCAATATTTGATATTGTTGTGGGGGATGTCATACCTCTAAAAGTTGGAGACCAGTAAGATAATATGTTACTACTCATTTTTTATTTCCATTGGTACATTTGTTTGACGCAGCTTCAGTTTATGTGGAATATTTGACTAAAGCTTCTCTTCTTTATATTTTGGGATAAATGTTTCTATTGCAGGGAATTAAGTTTTGCGGACTTGATGTTGATTTTAATTTCAACATACGTGATTACGATAAAGACCTCAACATTTGTCTAAATTCGCTTGTATCTATTTCAGAATTTCAATGAGTATCAACACTTACGACAAAGATAAGGGGCTAATGAAAATCTCTTATGCTACGTTTACTTTTTATTCATGGTGTTTAATTTTAATTGTTGCTTTTACTCTTAATTTTTATTTTCCTTTTCCTTTTTTGTTTACGGATTATGAACAAAACTAGATAGCTAGCCTGCGCTTCGCTGTGGTACCCTTTATTGCGAGACATCAGATAGTTATTAGATTTAAACACAGGTTTACAAAAGTATGCCTAATATGGGCATTAGCAGCATGTAAGATAATTACAGAAGCATTTTCGTCTAGGTTAGATTACAAAACAAGCCTGCATTAGTAGTATCAGTTAAGTGCAGTCAGATTAGCATAGGTATTGTTGTCTACTGAGTTCCAAAATACCGACATTGTTGCGCATTAGTTCTTTGGAATTCCGGCCTATGTTTACTTTCCTGCAATTTACAGTTGACTTAGTGAATGAGGTTTTTTTTAAGGTTTTGTGTAGTTTATGTTCTTACCCTTGTTCGTGTTGTGCGCTCGTTTGGCGGGAGTGAGTGGTGGGAGTGCTGGGGTTGATGACGCATTTGTTGGAGGCAGCTGTGGTGTTCTGTGTCCGCGATTGCATTGACTGCTATGGTACGGTTAAGTGTGATTGTCAGCATCATGATTTTTGGACTGTCGATGATCTCAAGTAGTTTGTCTGGCCTTATGTGTTGATCGATGTAGCCGTAAGTTGTGACCATTTCTTCGCATGTAATCTTAATCAGGCCCGTCATTGCTTCATTGAAAACTACGACCCCTGCTTCTTTAACTAATTCAGTTATAGTGGCGTTCACGCAGTGCCTGTGGAAAGTAGTTATGTTAGCTTTTGTTTGTGTAGCTTGCTTAATTTGGTGATGGTAGGTTTCTTACATGAATTTTGAGATGCCTTCTTTGTCGTCTTCGCACAGGTATTTGCAAGGTGGCTCCCTTTTGACGTGCATCTTTCTATTGCACATGGAGCACACGACAGTACCATATGCGGTCTAAATGCACAATTTTAACTTCCGCAAGACAGGCATAGCGCCGGTTGATATCTTGTCTTCTTTGGTTTTTGTGACCAGCTCTGCAATTGTGCAGATTAAGTCGTGCGAGTCCTCGA
Source organism: Ambrosia artemisiifolia (assembly GCA_032199755.1). Classification (NCBI taxonomy): domain Eukaryota; kingdom Viridiplantae; phylum Streptophyta; class Magnoliopsida; order Asterales; family Asteraceae; genus Ambrosia; species Ambrosia artemisiifolia. The sequence continues at coordinate 50,470,851 of CM063525.1, read as the reverse complement.
AGCCTGCATTTTTTAAAACAGATAAGCGTTTCTATATGCCTGTTTGTTGGTAGTGTAAATGACTTTTTAGGTAGGAATGCTATCAGGTTTGGTCGTGTATAGTTGTATCCAAGTACATTGGAGGTAATTTGATAGTTCTATAAGTATACAATCATTCAGCAACATTATTCTAAATGGTAACCTGTTGCAGTGTTGTGTTGTTTGAGGCTTTGAATGATTGATTTCGACAATCGTGGCGGGTGTCGATTCCAGCTGCATGTTGCTGCATCAAGTAAACAGATAGTTAGATGTTGCTGTAGTTCCCTTTGATTTTTAATTTTGTAAAGGTTTCTCAAAGAAAATTTATCTGTAACATACAACATGAAGAAACATTTGTTGGGAATCATGGTATCGTATACGAAGCGGAAGCGGTTATTATTATTATTTTAACAAAAACCGAAATATATTTATACATATATATTTGCGATTCATATATAGTAAATAATAATTGATTTTATTAATCCAATTAACAAAATATTCCCAATCAGGATCTCGGTTAAACGCGTATAAACAAATAAATAATAATCACAACCATAGGGGGTTTAGTAATCAACCTTTGACGACTACACCGGAATTGTAACACGCGGGTTACAACGAATCCTCGCTAGTAGGAAGCTTCACGAACCGAGCACGAACCAACCAAGAGGAAGGGGTGAGCGGCGGTGGTTGTCTGCGGCGGAGGAGTGACCGGCCGACCGATAGGTGGTGGCGGCGATCAAGAGGAGTGGGAGTATGTGTGTTTTATTTATAAAACTTGTGTTTAGGGTTTGATCCCTAATCCCTTATTTATAACAATAAAACTTTCACATAACCCCTTTTAGTAATCAATTAGGATTCCCTAAAACTTACACATAACCCCTTTTAGTAATCAATTAGGATTCTCCTTTAATAATAAACTCTTTTACTATTAAGTCCCTCCAGTTCAAACAATTTATTATTTCACAAATAATAAACCACCTAAATGTAAACTTATCTGATTCGTGTACCAACGTGTAACTCTTCGGATCGTACTGGGTCGGGTTACATAGACTTCGACTTTAATTACTATCGGACATACCATATGTCCAACAATCTCCCACTTGGACGATTTTAATTAAATGAGTCAATGTGTGCAGAGTTGGACGCCTAGCTGCATCGCACTGCACCCAACACAGTATGACACTTTACAGTCGTCAACTAGTTCTTTGAGTTCAAGTAACGCTTTACTTAACCAAATACTATAGCCCTGATAATTCTATCAATAAGTCCCTTCTGTATAGACATTCGTTGATCATAAGACATGGATCATTCATTCTTATATTGATCAACCATTCTCTATTCTCGTCTATAATTCAAAATGGTCTAACGAACTACATTAGTCCGAGCGTGGCCACGCGTTTACACCAGTTTGAGTTTACGAGGGCGCCAGAATGTCTAAGCTTCTAATTTTATAGAAGTACAGAATTCCATCAGCATCATATAACTCCCACTCAATCTTGGATTTCTCCCAATGCTACCCGGATTACTACCCATGTTTCAGGACAGTGTTAGATAACATCAAAGATAGTCCTTGATCAATGTAGTTTAATATGTGCCTTAAGAAAAAGGACAGATTGAACATATCAATATCAAAACATCTCATGACACAGATCCATGGAGATCGTTTTGAAGCGAGTTACATCCAATATCATTCTCTAACGATATTTGTGAATTATGATTCTCAAACCCTTGAGCTATTCATCTCATGAATACAATCATTTCAATTCACAATAGTCTTACATTCAAATTCATTCCCATGTAATTTGATCGACTACGGACTTTTAGAATACTCTTATTCAAGGATTTAAACATACAAAAATGAACACAGTTGATAATATTTAAATTTGTATTTAACCCATTAAATCAAATAAACATTCAATATAACTGTCATAGTTCAAAATAAAACACCAATACTAACTACAGATCATGCCCACTGTCTAGCAACTCTAAGCCCTATCTTTCCAGCATGCTCCTCATGTTTAGCTTGAGGTAAAGGCTTAGTAAAGGGGTCAGCTAGATTTAGATCTGTATGAACTTTGTTTATCACGATGTCTCCACGTTCTACTATCTCTCTAATATAGTGGAATTTTCTGAGTATATGCCTTGTGGTTTTATGTAACCTTGGTTCCTTTGCAAGAGCAATGGCACCAGTGTTGTCACACAATATCTCGATTGGTTTCTTTATGCTAGGCACAACATCAAGATCAGTAATGAACTTCTTCATCCAGGCAGCCTCCTTTGCAGCATCCGATGCAGCATTGTACTCTGATTCACAGGTGGATTGAGCAACCACACTTTGCTTAAAGCTCTTCCAATTAATAGCCCCACCATTCAGAATGAAAACATATCCCGTCTGTGATTTTGAATCATCACGATCAGTCTGGAAGCTTGCATCAGTGTAACACTTAACTGACAGCTCCTCATTTAGTCCTCCATATATTAAGAACATATCCTTAGTCCTTCTCAAGTACTTAAGAATGTTCTTCACTACAGCCCAGTGACTCTCTCCCGGATTCTGTTGATATCTACTCGTCATGCTAAGAGCATACGAGACATCAGGTCTAGTACACAACATGGCATACATGATGGAACCAATAGCAGAAGCATATGGAACTCTTTCCATTTTCTTCTTTTCTTCTTCAGTGTTTGCACACTGTTTGCTACTAAGAATGGTTCCATGTGCCATGGGCAAGAGCCCCTTTTTTGAGTCTTGCATTGAGAAGCGTCGTATGACCTTATCAATATATGTACTTTGACTTAAACCCAACAACCGCTTTGATCTATCTCTATAAATCTTTATTCCCAGAATATAAGCGGCTTCACCAAGATCTTTCATTGCGAAACATTTACCCAACCATGCCTTAACATCTTTAAGCATAGGGATATTGTTTCCAATGATCAGTATGTCATCTACATACAGTATAAGAAAAGTGATATAGCTCCCACTAGATTTCTTGTAAACACATGGTTCATCTTCGTTCTTGATAAAACCAAACTCTTTGATTTTCTGATCAAAACGGAGATTCCAGCTGCGAGATGCTTGCTTTAATCCATAGATGGATTTATTCAGTTTGCACACCTTATTAGGATTCTTTGGATCGACAAAACCTTCAGGTTGAACCATATAGACATCTTCCAGTAAGTGTCCATTAAGGAACGCGGTTTTGACATCCATTTGCCATATCTCATAGTCATAATATGCAGCAATGGCAAGTAGAATTCTAATAGACTTAAGCATGGCTACTGGCGAGAAAGTTTCCTCATAATCAATTCCTTGAGTCTGAGTATAACCTTTCGCTACAAGCCTTGCTTTGTAGGTTTGCACATTCCCATCCATGTCAGTCTTCTTCTTGAAGATCCATTTGTTTCCCACAGTCCGACATTCGGCAGGAAGATCAACCAAATCCCAGACTTGGTTATCATACATGGATTGCATCTCTGCATTCATGGCTTCTTGCCATTTCTTGGATTCCGAATCCAAGATTGCAGCTTTGTAAGTACCAGGCTCAGCTTCATCAATCATGAAGATATCGTCATACCTTACAGGTGCACGACGATCCCTAATACTTTTTCGAACACTTGGTGTTTCTGTTGTTTCTTGAGTCCTCTCAGGCTCAACTTCAACAACTGGATCAGTTACTTCTGGTTCTGCCTGAACAACTGGTTCAGTCACTTGTGTTTCTCGAATTTCTTCAAGATCCACATGGTTATCTCCAATCCCTCGCGCCAGAAGCTCTTCCTCCAAGAAAGTGCCTCTACGTTTAGTGAAAATCCTATTTTCTGTGGGGTGGTAGAACAGGTAACCAATCTTCTTAGCGTATCCGACGAAAACCACTTTTTCGCCTCTGGGATCTAGTTTATCCGAAGATTCTAGAGTGACATAAGCATTACATCCCCAGACTTTAAGGTAGGATACATGAGGTTTCTTTCCATGCCATATCTCATAAGGCGTTTTATCAACCTTCTTTGTTGGAGCTATATTCACAAGTCTTGCGGCAGTTTCCAAAGCATAACTCCTAAAGGATTTTGGAAGGTTTGTTCGACACATCATTGATCGAATCATATCTAATAGAGTTCGATTTCTCCGCTCAGACACACCATTATGTTGCGGTGTTCCAGGTGGAGTGAGTTGTGAAACTATTCCACAATCCTTTAGATGGTCGATGAATTCCTGACTAAGATATTCACCACCTCGATCTGATCGAAGCATTTTAATAGTTCTATTTAGCTGATTTTCTACTTCGTTTTGGTACTCCTTGAACTTTTCAAGAGTTTCATGTTTATGCTTCATAAGATAAACATAACCATATCTACTGAAATCATCAGTAAATGTAACAAAGTATCTTTCTCCATGTCTTGACATTGTTCTGAATGGACCACATACATCTGTATGTACAAGTCCCAACAGATCATTAGCTCTTTCTCCAACATTTGAAAAAGGTGCTTTTGTTAACTTCCCACTCAAGCATGATTCGCATTTTCCAAACGACTCAGAACCCTTGGAATCTAAGATTCCTGTGGTTTTGAGTTGTTTAACACGATTCTCACTTATGTGACCAAGTCTACAATGCCACATATACGTATCATTAAAGTCCAATTTATTACGTTTATGGGAGATATTGCATAATATGTTATCGTTTTGGATTTCTATCTCATAGATCCCATTGTTGGGTTTTGCATCAAAGTAAAATACATCGTTAAAATAAGCAGAAATAAATTCACCATTAAAACGATAATTAAAACCTTGTCCACGCAAAGCATAAAATGAAACAATATTTCTAGTCACACTAGGAATGTAATAAACATTGTTCAAAACAAGTTCTAAACCAGAAGGAAGTAAAAGAACATATTCTCCTATTGCCTTCACGGCAACTCTTTGTCCATTGCCAACATAGACCTCCAAGTCGCCCTGTTTCACCTTTCTAATCTTTCTTAGTCCCTGCAAAACATTACAAATGTGGAAACCACATCCTGTGTCAAACACCCATGTCTTGCTAGAAAAAGCAAAAATTTCAATAACATATATACCTGAGGACTCTCCTCCAGAAGCTTTGGCTTGCTTCAGTTCAGCTAAGTACTTAGCACAGTTCCTCTTCCAGTGCCCAGTTTCATCACAATGAAAACATTTGGCATCTTTCAGAGGTTTCTTGTTGGCAACAGCTTTGCCCTTTCCCTTCCCTTTGCCCTGATTGCCTTTCTTCTTGGTGTTAGGTTTCTTAACTTGTCCCTCCCTGATCATTAGCACTGGTGCAGTTTTGCCAGGTATGTTTACCTCAGCAGTTTTGAGCATCTGATGCAACTCTGCAAGTGTCTTCTCCATACCATTCATATTGTAGTTCATAGTGAACTGATCATATGACTTGGGCAATGAGTTGAGGATAATATCCCCAGCCAGCTCATCACTCAAGGGAGATTCCAGACGAGCTAAGTGATCAACATAAGCCTTCATCTTTAGCACATGAGCGCTAACTGATGTACCCTCTTGCATACGAGTGGTTATGAGTAATCGCATTACATCAAACCTCTCATGACGAGCCTTCTGTTGGAACATTTCCACCAGGTGCTGATTCATCTCATATGCCATCTTGTCATCCATGGTCCTTTGAAGTTCAGGGATCATGGACGCCAACATCAAACACGAGACTTTCATAGAGTCATCGAAGTGCTTAGCATAGTTTCTGTAAGCATTAGTTTGTTGGTTGATGGGTTCATCAGGGATTGGCGTTTCAAGAACATACAGTTTGTTCTCCGCCTTGAGAACGATTTTCAAGTTGCGGTGCCAGTCCATGAAGTTGGAGTGGTTCAGTTTGTCCTTCTCTAAGATGGACTTGAGAGAAAATTGGGAGGCGGAACTGTTTTCGTTTGACATCTACAAAGTTCAAAATTAATTTATTAGTATTTCATGTTTTAAATATCCTAATTGTATTATGACCCAAAACAAAATTAAATAGGATGAGACCCCGATTTATCAATACATAGTGAACTGGCTAAGCACTGTTCACTCGTATGATTAGGTAGGTAAACAACGATTGTTAATTGTGTCCACTACACAACTCTCCATTTTGGGGTTATCGCTAGGAGCGATGTATGTTTAACCCCAACTATGCCCACTTGATAAACAAGCGATGTTTGGTCCTTTACTGTTAGCTGTAATACCGGCCTATGTTACACAGGAAACGCGGTGATTACCTTCTTACATGATCAACCCCCAGAGCAGGGTTCGGCACTAACTTCTGGGTTCGATTTAGAAGAAGTGTTAACATGTTAAGGGTGGCATGAAACATCAATTTAAAATTGGGATTTAATTTTAATATTTACCATAAATATATTGAATGACTCGTTAGCATGATGTGAGTCACACAATACTTTATAAAATCCAATTTTATATTATTCGTGATAATTGAAACTCCTTTCAACACTCGACACGGTATAGTTTTAAATACCCTATTTAAACTACATTGGTCGTATTATCGCGAATGGACTTGTTTTAATATTAATAAAACTCTTTTTATTAAATATGCTTTTCGGTTTTTATAAAACTTGTTTTAACAAAACCGTTGTCATGATTGTGAAAAATTTTATTTATTTTGGGTTATCTCGATTATTTACAATAAATAAAACACAACCACAAAACATAAAATAAAATAACCGAATCGAGCCCCTAACAGGTCGCCCGTTTCGTTTTAGCCAGAAACGAAACGAACTAGTCTAAAAGGGTTTCAAAACTATTTGATAACTCCCACTTGACCCGAGATCTCTATCTTCATGGAACCTGTTCGTCCTTTTATCTTCATCTTGATCTTGTACTTGTAGGATTACAAATAAATTTGAAATACAAAATAAAACAAATCTATTCTAACCCTATCTATTACACCGGATCCAATATCCGTAATAAAAATACAAATCAATAAAAGATAAAGATAAAATAAAACCAATCACAAACACAACCATGACAAGGGTCAAAAACCTAGGGCTCGATTCACATCACAAACATGAACAACTAAAAGCTTTTGATCTTTTGTCAAAATAAATAAATAAATTTTGACAAATAAAACATAGATCAAAATTATAACTTTTACCATCTATACGCGCGTAACCGTGGCTCTGATACCACTGTTGGGAATCATGGTATCGTATACGAAGCGGAAGCGGTTATTATTATTATTTTAACAAAAACCGAAATATATTTATACATATATATTTGCGATTCATATATAGTAAATAATAATTGATTTTATTAATCCAATTAACAAAATATTCCCAATCAGGATCTCGGTTAAACGCGTATAAACAAATAAATAATAATCACAACCATAGGGGGTTTAGTAATCAACCTTTGACGACTACACCGGAATTGTAACACGCGGGTTACAACGAATCCTCGCTAGTAGGAAGCTTCACGAACCGAGCACGAACCAACCAAGAGGAAGGGGTGAGCGGCGGTGGTTGTCTGCGGCGGAGGAGTGACCGGCCGACCGATAGGTGGTGGCGGCGATCAAGAGGAGTGGGAGTATGTGTGTTTTATTTATAAAACTTGTGTTTAGGGTTTGATCCCTAATCCCTTATTTATAACAATAAAACTTTCACATAACCCCTTTTAGTAATCAATTAGGATTCCCTAAAACTTACACATAACCCCTTTTAGTAATCAATTAAGATTTTCCTTTAATAATAAACTCTTTTACTATTAAGTCCCTCCAGTTCAAACAATTTATTATTTCACAAATAATAAACCACCTAAATGTAAACTTATCTGATTCGTGTACCAACGTGTAACTCTTCGGATCGTACTGGGTCGGGTTACATAGACTTCGACTTTAATTACTATCGGACATACCATATGTCCAACAACATTATAATACAAAATATGAAACGTGATCGTTTGCCAATAAAACCGAACTATAAAAGCAAACCGAAGGCACTGATTGTTAAACCAAAAGCAAACACTTGAAATGGTAGTAGAGGCATGCATTTAATACATTTCTTAATATAAGTTCACATCATTGCAAATGAAACGTTGGATGTTAAAGGAAAAAAAAAGCTAAATATAAAGCAAAATGAAAAGAATCATGTTCAGAACTTGATCTAACTTATCTTAGAAAACTGAGGGGCGAACTTTGTCCTAGCATTTTTTTTAAAAACTTATTTTGACACAAAATCTTAGGTAGTAGAGGCATGTAGTTGTAATATTCAGGTCATTAGTTGTTGGTTTGTTTGAAAATTTAGATTACTCAATGTATGCTATTCTCATCATTGTTGCACCAAGCAGGTGAAATGGTAGAGACACTTATTATCATTACACTGACGTCTTAATGGCCTTCGTAGACGATGCCGTCATAAAGGTTTTCTGTTTGTTTCTCTATTTATTTGTATTCCTAAATCCTAATTGCTTCAGTTACTTTAGTTTTTCTGAATCTTTTTTACTTCTTTTGTAGATTTCTTCGGGAATTAGATGCAATGAAGAAACAATTGAAGGAGAGAAGAGGAAGAAGCTCATGTCCTTTTGAAATGCAAGCCCACGCTAAGAATGAAATGGGTGTCGCTGGATATGTCATTCCTTCCTTTAGTTCATGGTCAGTTGCAATAGCTTTATAAAGGTCCTTTTTTTTGTTTCATGCTGTGATCATAATTCTACATCATACTTTTGGATAGCATGCTTATATATGGTTAGGAACTTTATACACTATGGTGGATGAATTTATATATAATATTAGTTTCCTAAATATTTATGTCAAATTTTTAAGGAATTATTGGATTTGAGCTCTACATATGATGCATTTAATTCTGTTTATGCAAAGGGTATACATGAACAATGGTGCTAGATCATTATCTTATTTATATATTGAACAACGTATTAGTACATTAGAAAATCCAAATGGCATATTGTTTAGTGTATGAATGTTCATGTGGTTGTGTATTTTTCATGATGCTACTGATTGAAATTTTATTTGGTGTTAGGGTTGTTTCAAATGGCGTACAGAGGAGGGGAACCTGAGCGAAGTGATTTTGGTGGTTTTAAAATTAAGAGTAGTATGAAATACTTCTTATAAGTCTACATTTATTCGTCAAAGTAAACACAGAAGTCATATATCGATGTTGAATAATGCTACAAATGTGGAATTGTGGTTTTTTCAATACCTATTTTGAGTACCTATGTGTATTCCAGGTTTTTGCAAATAACTGAAGCCAAATGTATATGTTATTAAACCAAGAACCAAATGCCCTAATGCGTAACGTGCGCGGGTATGAGACCAGCCATATGGAATTTCAGTTCGACTGAATGTATGACTAGGTGATTTGGTTTTACCGTTTGATGATCATATATGGCAAATACCGAGATTCAAGATTCCCATTTGTGTTAATAACAATTCAATGTGTAACATAAAAAAACAAAGTGGGGTAGCTGAACTAATTAGGTCCTCCAAATTAATCATATGGGATGAGGCATCAATGGCAAGACGACAGGCGATAGAGGCAGTCGATCGAACGTTGCAAGACATTGTAGGCGTTAGTCTCCCATTTGGTGGTAAGATAATGGTTATGGGAGGAGATTTTAGACAGGTATTGCCGGTTATTAAACGCGGAACTAGAGCACAGATTGTAGACTCCAGCCTGAGAATGTCGCCTATTTGGCCTTTGACAAAAAAGATGCGATTGACAATTAACATGAGAGCGTTGAATGATCCCTGGTATTCTGATTTTCTTTTAAGAGTCGGTGATGGAACTGAAGAATCGATCGAAGGAAGCTATATCCGCATACCAGATGACATGACAATTCCATTCGGTAATCAAAAACACTCTATAATAGAATTGATCAATGCGGTATTTCCTTCAATTCAAAGCAATGTATATTCTTCTGATTATATAATCTCTAGAGCAATATTGTCAACTAAAAATGACAGTGTTGACGAGATCAATGATCAAATGATTGACATGTTTCAAGGGGAGGAAAATGTTTACTATAGTTTTGATGAAGTCGAAGACGATCGCCACAACTTATATCCGGTTGAGTTCTTAAACTCGCTTACTGTTAGCGGTTTGCCGCCTCATAAGCTTCGTCTAAAAATCGGATGCCCCATCATATTGTTGCGGAATATCGATCCATCTCATGGGTTATGTAATGGTACAAGATTAATATGTAAGGCCTTTCAGCGCAATGTTATTGATGCAGAGATAGCTGTTGGGCAACATACTGGAAAGAGAGTATTTTTGCCGAGAATCCCACTATGTCTTTCTGAGGATGACATGTTCCCGTTCAAGCTCAAAAGAAAACAGTTTCCCATTTGACTTAGCTTTTCCATGACAATCAACAAAGCTCAAGGTCAAACAATTCCACATGTTGGTGTTTATCTTCCGGATTCCGTATTTTCGCATGGACAACTTTATGTTGCTCTCTCAAGAGGAATTTCACGCGCTAATACAAAGGTATTAGTGCATCCTGCCAAAAATTTCAAATGAGACGGGGTATACACCTCAAATGTTGTTTATCGGGAGGTGTTACGCGATATATAAAACGCTTGTAAGTGAGAACGTTATGATTTTTTTATGCATTTGGTGGTTTACGCAAATACACTCTAAATATAGTTACATGATGTTATTACTTTATATACTTGTTCACTTTCACTAACTTATTCATTTTTCTTTTAAAGAAAGATTAAGAATCTGTCATGGATGAGACAAAGAGAAAAATAGAAGACGTATCAGGTATGTATTATATCTATCTAAATATATATCTATATATAACATAAGATAATAAAAAAACACATGTTACTAACATACTTAACATTATTTTTTTAGGTCCCAAGCTTGCTTTGGCTACTGATAGGTCATCAAAACGAGAGAAGATAGAGAAAACGCAACCTCCAAAAGATGTAACAATCAAAAATGAAGAGATACAAGAAATTTCAGGGATCGCTTCTGATGACAAATGGTGGGATGACAATATAGATGAGATCATGCAGATTTGGAAGACGTATGACTAAGTTGATCTCATGATTCAATTATCTATCACACTTAAGCTTTTAGTTTTCAACTTTTATGTTTATTAAGACTTATTTTCCTTATTCGCATGTTACTTTATTATTTCATCAAATGTTTCTTGAATTACTTTATAATTTCAATGTTAAATCTTTTTAGTTACTAGACACGTGTAACGTTATGACGTATATCCACCGCAATAATGCTACAAAAAATATAATATGAATGTAAAATAAGTATCGCAGTGCAAAGTCGCTCCCGCCGCATCGCGCGGGTTTCCTACTAGTTGTTATTATAACGGATCACATGCAAGTTTCAACAACTCTAGTTCTTTATGCTTGTTCTTGGCCTGTAGTTGGTATTGTTACTTTCACCTAGTAAAATTTGCCTAAAATAAATATCTGGTATTTGTTTTCGAAGATTTTAAAAATGCTATGCTGATCACACGTTTTCTAACAACAGTATTTAACTGGGTTAGTGTAAGGGACGAATTTGGCAAAAAAAAAAAAGTAAAACTGAAGCTCCCAGATGTAAAATGGTTTCGATTTTGAACTGATGTGGCAAAACTAGTCAAACCTCAAGAACGATTTTGGTTATTATCTCGATCATAAAGCTTGTATAAACATGTTTACGAATACTAGTCATCAATGAAAACAAAAGCTTTATAATATAAAACTGCACTGACAGAAATATTTTTTATGAGCATAAAATGTAAAATATTAACGAACGAAGATAAACAATAATGTCTTATGATAAAAAATATATAATAATAAAAAGATTTTGAATGTAAATTACTTTTAAATTTCCTTATAGTGTTTAGGGCACACGGGATGGCGTTGGATAGAAGAGGAAGAAATTACGCTAATAATGGAATGGATTAAGGTCAAGGAAAAATACGACCTCATCTGGCCGGTCTCCTTGCTAGGCTAACGTTTTAGCCGAATTTTGTGTCCGACCGGTCTCAAAGCTAAGTGTGAATGCTTTGAAACGATGTTTAAAATAACCATGGATGAAGACAACCAAACCGAAGACATGGCTATAAGTTGAGTATACTTCTGAGGTCGGCCAAAGTTTTTACCATGTTTCGACATGCCAAATTTTAAGGCCTAAGTTAGATTAGGTTAATTATGTTTTCCAGTTGTTTTTTATTTTATGTAATTTATTAGTTTATTTATAAAGAAAAAAAGTCAGTGATGGTGTGATGTCCACCCCACGTGTTTAATGATTGATGTGATAAAATATGAAACGTTGAGGTATGGAGTGCATCAAATCCTTTTAGTTGGTAACTCATGAATACATCCGCGTAGAGGTGTGATGTCCACCACATGTTGGTAACTAATGTCGGTGTCATCAAATCATTTTAGTTGATTTGGATTTACTTAAAACAAAAGAGAATCAAAATATGTGTCGATATGAGTTACAATGTATGGAGTGCATACTCGTCCAAAACTATTTTGATTTTCAATGTCGAGGGATCTTAAGGGTTGAGGTGGCAAGGCCTCCTTGACATGTTGAACTAATCATGGTTATAAAATACGAACTAAGCAATCAACAATAAGCATAACAACTGCGATCAATAGCAATTAGGTTATGAATATAGTAAGTTTACACAAACTGTATTACCCAAATAAACACCCATTCAATTAGATTGCTCATGTTTTGCATCACCATCGAACACCTAGAACATAGTCTACAAACAATCACCTATTCATAACCTAATTGCGATCAGTAGCAATTAGGTTATGAATATAGTAAGTTTATACAAACTGTATTACCCAAATAAACACCCATTCAATAGATTGCTCATGTTTTGCATCACCATTGAACACCTAGAATATAGTCTACAAACAATCACCTTAACACGACCAAACATCAACTCCACTAAGACCCACCCAATTAACACCACCAACTACCCAATCATCATTAATATTAATTTAAACATTAGCCCACCACAACCACCATCTCCTGATACAATTTCACATGTAAACACAAATATTAAAAGTTTATTTAAATAATTCGGTTAATTGGTGGAATTTTTTTTAGAACGGCAAATTTTTACCTCTTGTAAGAGTGTAAGACTTGAACTTGTGACCTCCCCAACTTCCGTGCTTCTAGACGCTTTGTTTCTACCATTTGGCCATCAACCCCAATAAAGCAATATAGCTGATTCGAACTCAGCACTTCGAGATTGAAACATAAAGGCTTAACCAAGGAGCCACTCATCACTTTTAATGTGGTGGAATTTTATTTTGCTTAACGACACGGGATACAACAATCAAATGTTTAATTATTTTAGACACCATAACAGCGTAAGATTTTTAAAGCATTGGAAAGTCATACCTAATTCTCTTAATAATTGTCATCATCATGGCATGCGGCCATGCTTATGTCTCGTTTCTTCTAAAACATTTAATTTGTTTATATAAAATTCATTATGTATATTTATATCATAACAATTACCTAGTCGTGTCTCCTAGGTGTTAAAATAAGAAAAATAAGGAAACATACGTAAATTTTGTACGATTCATGTTTAATTATCTAGTTGTGTCTCCTAAAATGAGTTGGGTTAAGGGGTCAACAGATATATACGTTTTATTTTAATTTGTACTTTAAAAGTAAATTTACTACATATTTATAGTTTTAGAGTAGTAATATGTTTTTTTTTGAAGGTGAAGGTCTATTCGGAGGTGACAGAGTACTTCACACCGGCTCTTGCAGGTCCTGCCCCCACTCACACACCTAGATTATGTTGTCTGAACTGGTTTCATGCTGAGGTGGTGGTAGGCATAAGCCCCCCCTCCCCCGGGAAATTTCCCGCCACTTGATAGATGTTGCACCCTTCACAAGAGGCAAGTCTCTCTGGAGTAAATGTACGATAATAGAAAACCGGGGTTGCCATCAGGATTCGAACATGTCCCCTCCAAGAGGGTAGGCTCTAACCATCGCTTGGCTTACCACTCCGCCATAAGGTGGCCAGGTGGGTGGTTAGAGTAGTAATATGTAAACGAATAAAGTACAAACCAAGTTAAATGGTCAAGTCGATTTTCATCCGTCAACCTTTGAACACGATACATTAACCTCCCTAGGATGTATCATTTATGTAAATAAGTTACGTGCGCATCTCAATTTTCATTCGCGTAATAATACACATCAAATATGTCTTTTTCGGTTCAATACCTTAAAATGAAAAAAAAAAAAACGAAACGTGTAGAAGTGTATGTACACATGGTATTGGAGCCATTCTTTGTAGATCATTCGTGCATTGCTTCAAGACGCATTTCATATTACTATTGTGATTTATCATTCACATCATCAAAAAATATTGATCTTAGAAATAAAACCAAAATAGAGAAAACTACAATTCAGGCAAAAGCCAAAATCATACACGTTTGAATACAAATGTTTACACGGATTCACCAGCGCAACCACAGGGTGCGGCTAGAACCACAAATCACGTAATATTGGTGGTAATCGATTATATAAATTTCATATATTTGCTAGTATATAACTGTATATAAATTACAAAGACTGAGGTGTATGATCTTGTAAGCAAATTTAGTAATCTACACCACCAATGAATATGATTGGTGGGCATTTGCCGAAAGAGACCATGTGCATTCATGGGGACCTTTGGGTGTCATAATATTGTTACAAGCGAGTCTGGTAACGGTCAACCATGCTTTTGTTGGACGCATTGGGTCATACCCTTGTTTAAAGATACTAGGACGACCATGAAGGGTCATGTCACACATGTATAAAGAAGACAATATATACTATGCATTTGGTTGTCTTTTATTGAACAAGGTTCATCTATGTATAATTACTAGTATACTACAATTAGAATGGAGAGTAAAATAGGAGTATATGTATAGATAAATTAAACGCGTGACAACTTGACGTTTGGTAAAAAATAAAACGAGACGAACTTGTAAGAAACTTTCTAGCATGTACATAAATTTTAACATCGTTATTACGGAGTAATTAACTACATTGTTTTTTTGAACGAATAATATTACCCCCACTATATTTACAACAAACATACATTATTGATTTTTATCGATTGTTTTAAGGTTATTCTAAATACACATACTCTAATTTTCATTTACATCCTACACTATAAAATTAATTGTGTACTAATACACATTAAGCAAAGTATTGACATATTAATTCGAAATGACCTACTCTATTAAGCCAATTATATAGATTACCCCACACTTTTTTGGAGAGTGATAGATTACCCCACACTAGTCTAAGGGGCTGTTTGGTAGCCTCTTAATGAGGCTCTTAACCATTCAGCGCTGAATGATTCAGCATTCAACGCGTTTGTTTCAGCTTCTGAATGGAATGGTTAAATATGAATCATTAAGATTTGGGATGTTGCTGAACCATTAAACACTGAATATTAAGCACTGAACTAGGCTGAAACTTAATAAGGCTCCCATACCAACGTGGGACAAGAAAACTAACCATTAAGATGTCCAACTTAATGATTCAGCGCTTAGCCATTCAGACCTCTTAACCATTCAGACCTTTTAATGATTCAGCACTTAATCAACCAAACAGCCCATAACTCATGTTTACTAGCTAGTTTCATGTACCAAAATCACATTTTGGTAATGTAAGATGATCGCTATAGACCATAAATAATACAAATAATTCTTATTTGTCGATTTTACTCTTTTAGATAAAAAAAACAGAATATGTTTAAAATTAGAAATCAAGTTTATTTATTATGTAATAATCGATTTTTATTGTTCTGATCAATAAATAAAACCACTTCACATTAATTATGTTGTTTATACACTTTTTCTTACAACACACAAGACAGCTAATCAATAAAGAGTGGTTGTTTGGCAATTTATATCCTTAACAATAAAAGACAACTAATCAAGTAGCTATAATGATTCACAAAATAATAAAAAAATATTTGTGGTATTTTTTTGCCAAGACCACTGTTTTTTTTTTTTTTGAAAGGCAAAAAACTTCTATTCCATCACCAATATGTACAATGCCAACTGTGAGCAAAATATCACTACCAACCATTGATCACCAAAACCACCACAACCAAACCATCCAACACCACCAAGTCACTCACCACTCAAACAATCATTAATTTTAGTTAACCCCACCACCCACCTCAATCATCGCAGATGTGAATGGAAGATATTTAATTATTTAAATGTTTGTAACATTTCTTCGTTGGCAAATTGACAAATGTAACAATAATGATTTATTTTTTCTCTAACATGTTAGAAAACATTCATCAATAAAGAAGTACATACATAATTTACGGAAGTCAATGAAAATAAAATATATCAACTTTCATACCTATCTAGCCAATGACCCCAACTCAGTTGGGGAGAGGTGGGAGGGCTTACTCCTTAGGGAGGTTCTCGTCTGGGAAAGGTACACTGTTTGAATTCTCAGGGACGATGCGGAAAGGAGATTCGAAACGGGATACCGAGGTGATCTCGTTAGCCGATCAAAAAAAAAACTTTCATACCTATCTATTTTTTGTTATTGTCAATGTCAATTTATTTACATATGAGTTATACTAAAATTAACACATAATATTAATACATACTCCTTTAGTTCCCTTTCTATTTTTACACATAGTCCGTTTAAATTAAATGAGTGTGACTTTTATATAATCGATTTAAATTAATAATATAACTCTTCCATTTGTATAATTGTATTGTTAAAAATGTTGGTTTTAGAAACTGTTAACTAATTTATATGTTAATAAAATATAAATATAGTTGTAAGAAAGTAAATAAATATTTGAAACTAACAAAATTACTGTATTTGGCACGTTTTGATTGTTGTAAGGGGTTACGTGTCATAAGATACGATCACGTATAAGATCTATCGTCATCAAGCCTCTCATGTGAGAGATAAATTAAGTCATCGAACATCTTATAAACTGTGCCAAGTGCCCCAGTTTCAACATTTTTTTTTTCTTCACCATGTCTTATTCTTTCTTGTCATTTACGGAATTTAAACACACAAAACTCATATATTATCTAAACTCGAACTCAAAACCATCTTGATTTTACGAACAAAACAAATGCTTCTTCCCTATACATCATATAGTTAATGATAAAGATTTTATAGAAGTTTTATTCAGAAAGGGGCGGCGCAGCTTGTTGCCCGCTTTCCTGCTATCTTGATGTAATTTGTAATGTTTTTTATTAATGATAATTATCAGGTTAATTTAAAAAAAAATACTAAACAAATAGTGAGGCTTTACATAACACTCTCAATTTTAACCAATTATAAAGAAGTTTTATTCAATATTTGATTTTGTTGCTAATATATGCGAATCTAATATAACTATAATATTTTCTTTAAATATGTCCAAGTAATTCAATAATCAACATATCTTTCAACATTTTCTTTACTATTCACTCACTTAAATTTAACAAGCATTTTTATATCTATTTTAGACATAACTTTTAAAATATTATCTTCATATAGATATACCACATACCAATATACACCATGATTAAAACAAGAACATGACAGAGTATTGTTTTAGGGTATATAACTCAACACCTTTATGTCTCTGTTCAACACTTTAAAGCAGCCACCAACACTTTCCTAAATCTTCTCCACATTTCTCCAAACCCTTTAATTTTTTTTTGTTTTTTCTTGATCTTCACAAACACTCATGGATACCCAAGATCACACCACTCACACAACCCACTCAGGTTTTCATGTTTTTCCACTCACCATTGTTGATTAATAATATTAACAACAGTTCTTGATTAATAAAGTTGACATTTTTATTAATGGGTATTTGTTTTCTTGATGTTTGTTTGCAGGACATGATAACAGTCATCATGGAGTTCATATATGTCATAGATGTGGTTGGCCTTTTCCTAACCAACATCCTAGTGCTAAACATAGGAGAGCACATAAGAAGATCTGTGGAACCATTGATGGTTACACTGTCTTGATTGGTTCTCAAGTTGTTTCAGATGATGATCATCACTCAGATGATGATGATAAAGAAAAGTCACCAAGTCAGTTTTCATCTTATTATTATTATTTTTAAAATTTTTTGAAGTAAATATGTTTGTTGGGATTATTATTATTATTATTATTATTATTATTATTATTATTATTATTATTTTAATTTTTTTAAGTAAATATGTTTGTTGGGAATATTATTATTATTATTTATTTTAATTTATTTTAATTTTTTTAAGTAAATATGTTTGTTGGGATTATTATTATTATTATTATTTATTTTATTTATTTTAAGTAAATATGTTTGTTGGGATATTGCTGATTTTGTTAAATTTGTTTTGTTTAAGGTCCTAAGGTTGAGATAAAGGGAAGTGTGTCTAGATCTGAAGAGGAGTTTACAGATGCTGTTACTGAGTTTGTAGACACTGGATCTGCAAAGAAAGCTCTGGATAAGGATATATTTTTTTCATTTAAAGATGCTGAAAATGATGGTGAGTATTTTTTTTTTTTTGAATATTTGTAATTGATAGTATTATATATTTTAATATTAGGATTTATTAATTGTTACAACCATACTTGATAAATAGTCCATCTTTTATCCTTGTATGCTAATGTTTACTTGCATAGCCAGAAAGCCTATGAATAGAAGTGGAATATTATTTATGATACAAATATTATATATAATAACAATTCATGAAGCCCTTATTAATAGTGTATTTGTAGGATAAAAAAGTAGTAGTATTTACGGTTATGCCATTGTAATTGTAATTTTGGATTCACCATAGCCTGCTTTGTTTTTTTTTTCTTTTTTTCCCTTTGTTTCACATGGTCAAACATGGGGTCCCAGTAGGTTTATATCTTCAAAAAGTTCCAATCGTAGTGCGTGTTCGTAAACACTAGGTTGTCGCAGCAACGTGCTACCCAGGTACAATACTACGTTTCGTATATATGACTCGGTTCACTTATTATATGTTTTGATTTGACGGTATAAACACTAGGTTATCGCAGCAACGCGCGACCCGGGTAAAATACTACGTTTCGTATAAATGACTCGGGTCACATATTATACGTTTTGATCTGACGGTATAAACCCGTCGTGCGCCGCCGCAACGCGCGGCCAGTAGAAAACTAGTTATTTATAAAGAGTGTCCAATACATAACTAATTTAAGCACAAGCGAACACTCGTGCTCGTTGTGTTAACTGTGATACATGAGATGGTTATGTAAAATAATCCATTCTCTTTGAAAAGCAGTATGTACAAGTGCTTATGCGGTTCTTAGGGTTCTCTACTTAAATTTGGTTAATTATTTATCGCGCTCATTTGTGATATATATTAAATTGAATCAAGTATTTGATTGTCACAACTTTTTAATGTATACTAAAGCAGTATCTTCCTAGGCCAGTTTTGTTACTGTTAATTATAAGTTTCCGAATATTATGAACATTACAGTTATGCTACAAATGCGCCGTTTTACATTTCAGTTTTTTAATGCTAGTTGTATTTGTCATCTATAGTTACGAACGAGGTGTTAATTGCTGCTCCAGTAGAGATCAGCAAAGTCGATACTAGTATTGACGTTCCTGAAAAGACCGATTCCTATGTAGAGAAAACTGAAGAGACTGAGATAAAAACTGTGTGTGATTCGTCTGAGTCAAACGTTGAAGTGACCAGGACGGATGAGCTGGTCAAAGACGGAGTTGTGGAATCCACGCCTGAGCCAGTTCATGTCTCCCAGTCACAAGAGGCTAAATCTGTTGACGTCATCGCTGCAGGGGAGGAAACGGGTCAAGAAAGTCAAAACGCTGAAACTATTACCGAAGAAGCTAAAGATTCAGAGATTACCGAATCGACCCATGAAGTTTCTGACGATGTTGGTCGATACCATGATAACGTTGAGGAGGAAAACAACGAGAAGCTGGAATCAGTTACCAGAAATGGAGTTAGTGAAGAAATCAAGCACGAGATCAAACCTGACTGCGAACACGTTTCAGAAGTTGTGAAAGAAGCTGAAACTGTTGAAGAAATCAAGATTGAAAAGGTTGAATTGGATGATTCAGTGTGTGTCGGTGAAGAAATCAAGGACAAAAAGTTAGAATCTGATAATAAACATGTTCCAGAAGTTGCTAAAGAAGCCGAAGTTGATCAAACCGTTCCATTTATAAATGAAAAGGTGGATCTTGATGCACCAAATGAACAGATTCAGGAAGTTGTCAAGGCGCCCGTTGCAGTTTTGACTGAGAAAACGGATCTTGAAGCACCCGAGTTGGAAAAAAGCTCGAGTGAACAGATTCAAGAAGCTGTGAAGGAACCCGTTGCAGTTTTGGAAAAACAATCATTCGAACACAACCATGAATTTGTAGAAAAGCCTGATCCTGTTTTGACTGAAAAAGATATTTGTACAACAGAATTAGAAGGAAGCTCAAAAGAACAGATTCTTGAAGCTGTGAAGGAACCGGACACGGTTTTGACTCAAAAGGAGGATCTTGGTGGACCCCACTTGGAAAAACAATCAAATGAACATACCCATGAAGTCGTCGAAAAACCTGATTCGGTTTTGATTGAAAAGGGGGATCTTGGTGCACCCGAACTGAAAACATGCACACAAGAAAACGTCGTTGAAGAACCTGATTCGGTTTTGACTGAGAAGGAGGATCATAGTGCACACAAGTCTGAAACATGCTCAAATGGTGAAGTTATAGAACACAAGGTCGTTAATGACCGCGATCTTGTTGCTGATGTCTGCACTGAAACGACGGTTACACTCAAAGATTCATCTGATGCTTCTGTTGCCGATAAGAAGGATGCTTCTCGTGTTGCTCCTGAACCTGTTGCTGAAGAAAGTAACGACAAATTGATGAACGATCAAGATTCTGGTGCAGATTTAACCGTTGATTCAGGTACATTTACAAATGTTTCGTTGTTTTCGGATGTAAAGGGTCCGGGTCACACCTTTTTTTGTCCGAATTTTATAAACTAAGCAAAAGTTTAAAGGTTTTAATGTTTTATGCATATTGGAAAAGGGCCATTATAAAAATGACGTTAAAGGACTTTATCGTCAAGTTTTATAAGTTAATGGGTTCAAATTTTAGGGGTGCAAACGAGCCGAGCCGAGCCGAGCCCGAGCTCGACCAGGCTCGAGCTCGGCTCGATTTGAGCTTTGTTTTCAAAGCTCGAGCTCTCGTTGGCAATTTCTCAAGCTCGAGCTCGGCTCGTTGGCAATTTCTCAAGCTCGAGCTCGGCTCGGCTCGTTTATTATCAATTAGTTAATACATTAAATAAAAATAATATAAGTAGCAGTTCGTTTAGGCTCGTGAGCTCAATAAGTGAAGATCGAGCTCGGGGCTCGTTTACAAACAGTTTTAAATGAGTGGTAAATATTATTAAATATTAAAAAAAACTAATATTACACTAGGCTCGATAAGGCTCGACGAGCCTAACGAGCTTCACATGCCAAGCTCGGGCTCGATAAATAAACGAGCTTTATTTTAGGCTCAAGCTCGATAAGGCTCGGCTCGTTTCGAGCTTTTTACCGAGCTGAGCTCGAGTAGCTCGCGAGCTGCTCGTCTCGTTTGCGCCCCTAGGTTCAATCATGCTAAACTAGTGTGGGATGATGACTTTAGTGTACAAACTAAGCAAAAGTTTAAAGGTTTTTAATCTTTTATGCGTTCGAAAAGGGCCCTTAACAAAAATGGAGTTAAATGGACTTAATCATCAAAGTATTATAAGTTAATGATTTAACTCAGCAAAACTTCGACAAATTTTGACGCGTTTCCTTTTTAGTATTTTTAAATATACTCGTTAAAGATAAAACATAACCCGAAAACACATTTTAAATTAACTAGGTTTATGCGCCGCGCGCGTTGCGGCACGTTTAATCAGGTCATTTTTGGTTCGAAAGTTTGCGCCACACCTGGTATGAGACCTTGGATAATGGTCAGCATAAGTCATATCTTACTTCTAAAGGCTCAACAATCGACATACATAACTCATGTATTCCAAGTGCCTTAATGTTACTATTGATCAAGATTCTGCTGAACACCACCAATCGACCACATAGTGGTTCCTTGTCCCCATCTTGAACCCTAGGACCTTCGCCGGAAACATGCGAAGAGCGACTTGACAATCACCTGCAACTGAGATTCGGATTTGCACCGGTTTCAACACTTGTTGGATTTTGCCCACATACGCAATTTTGTAAGAAATACGATGTACACCTAAATATAATACGGCTCAGAAAGTTGCATCATTGCCCATCGAAAATGACTTAAAATAAACTTGGTTAATAGATATAATACGGCTCAAAAGGCTCAAACTCATGGCTTCGGTTTATCTGGTTGCTTTTATTAAAGCATCACAGTTGCCATGAGTAAATCATCATCATTGCCTAACTTGGGTTCAAAAAGCATTAGGTGTCACTTGAGGAACAAACACAGCCGCCCACATGAAAATCAAAGGCTCAAATACAATCACACTTGAGAATCAAAAGTTGAAACACGCATCATAACCAAGCCAACAATGAACCTCCGCCTAACTCGGATGAGAGAGTCTTCATCGTCTTCGAGTGTGATACACATTTTAAGATACTCTAATTCATAGACACCGACAACACAAGTCATCTCCAAAAGTAACCATACCCGATGATCCGTTTTATAAAACACCAACAACGTAAGCCATCTCTTAAGAAAAAACAATGGCTGCAAAGTAGGGTTTAAAGTCCTAAAACAAAGATACATGTATAACATACAACAACAAAGAAAATGAGTTGTCATGAAAAAACGATCAAATTCATCCAGATAAAAATGAAAGACCTAGATACAACCATCACCAACAAAAATTGTTTTAATATAGTAGGATCTGTGAAATCAACAACCAAGCAACATAAATCTGTAAAAGAATCATAGAACACCGACAACGAAAGGCATCTACAAATGAAACCGATTGAAACATAAAAACAAATGGAAACAATGCACATACCCTTAATCGATGGCCATTTCAACAGAAAGCCCTTGAGTCCTGACATAAAAACATGTACGATAATGTCAGCCGGAAATATGTAAACCTCACAAAATGGGTCGACGCCAAAAGCAAGGTTAAATACTATGAGAAAAATGAATACTATGAAAAATGAATCAAAAAGCTAGGTTCCAATAATCTTAACTGTATCAAAAAAACAAAATAAAGATGGTACAAAATCAAATGAATACTATGAGAAAAATGTAGCAATTCGTGGATGAAAGAAGCAACACACTGATAACTAAAAACTCTACATCATCAGGAACATGATAGTCTGTCAAGAACACACTAACAAAAATATACTATCAGCTTACAAGAGTTCAATACCATAACAAAAAAAAAATGTTTTGATTAAAAGCAGGCCGACCCATTTGAACCCAAGCAATATATTCATTGGAAACAATATCTCTATTTGTGATTCAAAAACATAAGTCTACAGATATAAAAATCACTAAACCAAGTTACATCATTTTTTATTACCTTTAAAAAAACAGATTTCTCTATAAATAGAAGTAAACCCAGATTCCGAATATAAAAAAAGTAGTAGCGATAATGTCTTGTATGCGAGACTGAACGACGTCTTTGAAACTTTGTGAATAGTATATATGTTTTTATATGATGTAAATAAAAAAATCAATATAATAACTAATATGTGAGAGCGCATAAAAACGTATACAATTCAGAAAATGTACCATAAAATCATCATCAGCATTGGCTTCTAGACAATGGAGTAAATTACCTCGACTCGCAGTTGTAGGCTCTCGGAAAAAGCGCAACATACCTGTAGAACATTATATGAGACGAATTAACAGGCTACATGGTGCAAAAAATAAAATAAAATATACAATGCCTTGCAATCCGACATGTATCATGTAAAAAAACATCACCAACAAATCCTGTCTACTAAATTTTTCCCAACAAACATACTGAGAAGCCTTATGATAAGTCTATTTTATAGAAACGTATACAAAACAGACACACACAGTAGCCCAAAAAATGTAAAAAAAAAAACTAACCTGCATCCAATAACAAAGCCGCAAACACACTGCATAGAAAACAAACCTGCCAAAAAACATATAAAGTAATAAAACTTCCAAACATAACTCACGTAAATCTGGGAAAAAATCGCTTTGAAAACAACCCAATTAAAACAAACATCCATCTAGATCATACAAAAACAAAAGCGAAATGCACAATGAAAGCAACAAACAAACTCAATAGTCAATAACATACATAAAACAACTGGAAACAACAATGTACCACATAGCATTTCATCGAACAACTCAAGAATAACCCAAAAACCCAGTGAAAAAAACAATAGTGATGTTCGGAAATAAATTGAAGATAAATGGATTGGGTATAAATAGTATGTTGAAAGGGAGAATTGGGAATGGCTTAGATGTCAGTTTTTGGTTAGATACGTGGATTACTAAAGAACCATTGAAAGATAAGTTCCCGAACCTTTTTCGGATGGAAAAGAATAAGCGCTGCAGTGTGGCAGCTAGGCGTGCAGCGCTAGAGGCTCATGGGTCGGTCGAGTGGGAATGGGCTGCAGGTTTGGCTACTGTCTTGGAGGCGCAGGAGCTGTTGCAGTGTATGCAAATAGGTATTAAAAAATATAAAAAAATTCAAAAAAAAAAAAACAAATTTAAAATTTTAAAAGAAGTAAAACTTACCATCTGCTGAAATTTGAATAGCTTTGCTTAATTGTCTTCCCTACAAAAGGAGACGAAAAGAAATAGAAAAAGCCTAATAAGCAGGCGTACATCGACCACCATTTTACGTTGTTGTCTAACTTGTGGATGAGTGTATGTATGTTGTCTGATGAGGTAAAAAACAGGCAACCGATCGCGACTGCAATCATGGCATGTCGAGAATGCTCCTGCGGGTAAGGGCATGTATGTGTTAGAATTGTTCTAACTTTCTCCGTATTAACAATCTCTCATCTAACAGGCCCAGTTGTTTATCTTTTTATCTGCCACTCAAGACAAATTATTTACAACAGTTTCATATAAATAATCAAAACCCAAACCAATGTAGCATGTAGCTCCAAGATCCTGAAAACAGTCCAGAATTTATAAAATCAGATCAAAATCTTGATTCTTTATTATCTTTATTGTCTTATTATTTAATTCCACCCCTAAAGCATCCACATCAATGATATGTATATGTAAATAAATAACCTAAAACAGTTAAATACATAAACAGGTGATCAGAGTATCAACATAGCTCAATTCATGATTAAAATAATAATAACATTAATAAGTACACAGTTAGGGTTTCAAGAATGGAACCCATATAAAGAGTTTCAAAATTTTTATCTAAAAAGGGTGAATCATACAAATCAAGACATACCCATTACATGTTTTAGCACTTGAATCAATAAAATCAAGCAATTGTGTCAAGAAATGCAAATTAAGGTAAAAATAGTACCGGGCTCCTTCCCCCGTATCCTCTGTACTGAATCCATCCCTGATAACGCTCAATCTGAAAAAAGGCAAAACAACAAACAAAGAAGCAGAGATTATAAATCAAACAAATTGAGCAATTCAAATTATAAGAAAAAAGGACAGACCTGGGTCTGCAAAATTATAAACACCCAACACCACCATCACTATCGTTCACCATTTTCACCGGTAGTCTATCCATATGGAAACCGTAGAGAAAAAAACACAAATAATGGAAGCCTTTACCACTTCTCCTCATCTCCTGTCTATCCAGTGAAGGTTCGTCGGGGCCTAAATCGACGGCGATTAGAAACAATCTGAAGGTTCGCTGGCCGGAAAGATACGTGGTGTTGTCTGAAGTTGTGTATAATGTTGATAACGGAAGCCTTTATATCTCTCAATGATGACGTTGGCTAGAGTACGTGATGACGCGTGGGTAGGTTGGAGTATGTTGTAGTGACGCGTGGAAGCATAGCTGGATGAAACTCAATGGTTGCAACTTGCAACACTTAAAAGAACAAAAAAATACGGTGCTGCAAAGTCTCGAACCCGGTTACCTTCTAGAAAAGAGCTACAAGCTAACCAACTGGACTGGAAAACTTCTTAGAATCATATATATAACTTACAGTATAAATACAATACAAAAAAATGGAGAGGAAATAAAAATATAATATAATTACTGTTCAAATAGCTATGGTTATTAATATAGTTAAATTATTTTTATGTGTATATGTTTTGTAGTGCTCTCTACAACTTCAATTGATGCTGAAACTCTACAATCAACTGAAAAATCAAAAGTCAACTCTGGGAAGTCAACTGCAGCGACATCTGATGTTTATGAGCCTCCGTCGTTTATGACACTAGTGGAACCGGAAAACAAAGATAACAAATGCGCTTCTTCTGAAGCGCAAGATTCGCAACAGAAACCAAATTCCGAAGCTTCACAAGCCGGATGGTTCCCAACTCTAACCGATGTCAACAAGGAATCCGAAGGAAGAAAGAAAAACGACGAAGAAATGGCAAAAGTTACAAACTTGAGCGCTGGAAAACAGTCCACACCTCTAAAGAACCTGCTCGGTGAAGCCAGATCGCCAAGTGGCAAACAACCCGAGCCTGTGGTTCAGAAAGACGAGGCTGCAGTCAACTCTTCGGTCAATGATGACGTGTTGTCGCCACCAAAGCTGATTGATGAGGGTAAGAAAGGGAGGAAGAAGGTCAAAGGTATAAGCTCGTGGGTTCCGTTTGCATGCTGTTCTTCGGTAAATGCTGTTAAGTAGAATACGATGCGGTAACGCTATTGGATGGTTTGATTTGGGGTATCTCCTCACAAAGGGGGTCGCAGTGACCAGACCCGGGCGACTGTTTACCGAATCGTTTTTATATGTTGAATTTGCGTGCTAAAATTGTTGCTAGTTTTGTTTTTGTATATTATTCTATAGAAGATTGATCATGATTGTTTCTTTTGAGTTTTAAGTGATATAGAATGGTTGTTTTGTACTTGGAAATGTGTTACACTTTTTGTTCTTTCTTTTAACGGAGCACATGGTACCGTAAAACTCACGAGACCATATCAATACCCTGCTAACCAATGAGATCAGGTAGATGGTCTAGTCGTTAAAGCTAGATTCGAACTTGAAACCAATTTTTTTTTGGAAGCCTAGTCCTGACAACCCCGGGTCCCAAGTTCGAATCCTCCCACACACCGGTCCCTTTCAACCTTAATGAGTATAATTTTTCGATGGACGAGAATCGAACCTGAGACCTAACCCGTGTGGGAAACCCCCCCCACCCACACACACACACATCCCTCCGACCAGCTGGGCTGGACATCATTGGCAAACTTGAAACCAATACTCATAGTACCTAAAAGAAAATAATATATATTTTGACAATCTTTATGGTCATTAAGGAGGTTGGGATGTATGTATGATGAGTGAAAAATAAAAAGTCAACTGCATGCTATAGAATTCTTTGTGATCTGAAGCATACGAGCAAAATTGGTATGAATCAACAAGGAGGTTGGGTGTTAAAAGTCAAAAGGATTTATTGGAAGAAATAAATACAAAGTTCGTTGGCATGTTCAAAAAGTCAAAGTCAAAGGTCAAAGGTTGGATGTTAAAAGTCAAGATCACAGGTGGAGAGGATGGCATAACAAGAAATTCAAAGATATTAGTTGGGGTTTACGACATCGTGACGAATGTGAAGTCCTCTTCTTTTCTTTGGTTAAAGTATAAGTCTAGATTTAAAAATCTAGTGTGAAAGGATTAGTGTATTTTTCCTTTGTATATATTCAGTGGCGGACTTAGGAGATGTTTTCAAGGGGTGCGATAGGGAGGTTTAATTAAACTTTTAAGGGGTGCGATTAGGATTTTAACCTACAAATTACAATAATATTTTTCTTTTAAGATGGGCGCCCACCCCTTTGGGATGTGTGTAGGTCCGCCACTCTATTTGTTGTAAGTGTTTCGGTTTATGTGGTCCTTGCTTTGAGGACCGACATAGTGCTTATATCAAAGTTATAGTAAAAAAAGTTGGGGGGTAAAAAGTCAAGATTGACCATGGTAAAAACAACGTTGGAGCCAAAAAGTCAAACGTGGAAGAATCAAGCGCATTTGGTGTGTAATTCTGTATTCAATTGTTTTTTCAAATATAGCAAATCCTCTTGTGTGGAGTGACACCATTCTTTCTTTTCTCATGGGAGGTGGGGAGTTCGAGTCCTGTCGGCATCAAAATACTGCTGGTGGGCCGGGTTTTACCGCAGTGGGTCTTCAGGCGGCGGGTTTTCCCGGGAAACTGGTGTGAAATTTGGTGGACCCGGGTTACTCTTGGAGTACTCCTTTGTCTAGTGAGAACTTCGTTAGTGATCGAGACTGATTTGTTGGCCGTTCAAAAAAAATTGTTTTTTCAAATATTTGAATTGTTTTGGTTTGGATTTTATTCTTTACTGGGCCATAATTCGGCCAATTATAAGAATTTGCTGGGTTTTCTTTATTAAGCCGGGTTATAATACTCACAGATATAGGGCTCAAGATAGTATCTATTGGGCTGGGTTTTTAAAAGCCCAGTTGATTTGTTACAACTTACAACTATAGAATAGAGGTCCGATTCCAACACTCTCCCTGGCTGCTAGAGTCTTGGACATGCAATTCCAACACTCTTTATTTGTACCAACTTTCGTTTTCCTTCAGGTTTTCGGATTCCTTAAGCGCGAATTTGACAATCTCGTTGACCACCTAACGCAAAGCTTAGAGCTTTCCTAAAGGTACGTATCGTTTCTTACCCATTGTTAAGTTATACTAAAGCTTTTTAAGATTTTAGGATTCAAGACGTGTGATTCCATCACTCTCGTTAACATCTTGACTTCGGCAAGTATGTAGCTTTTTACGAGCTATGTTGTGTTTCTTATTAGTTCTACATTTATACTAACTGACTTTTGTTTTCATTCTAATTTTAGGATGTTTGACACATTACTACAACAATCTCACTAACTTCCTGACTTGTGGAAGCCTAGAGCTTTTATCGAACGTATCGTTTCATGTCCATTCTTTAGTTGTGCTAACTTCCTCTTTTTTTGATTTTTTTTTTTAATTTTGGACATGCGATTCAGCACTCACTCTAACCGCCTGACCTGCAAGCTTGTAGCTTTTAACGAGGTATGCTTACTTATACTAACTGTTGGTTTCATTCTGATTTTAGAATTCTCAACACGTGACTTTGACAATCTCCTCAACCACCTGATTTCCACAATCTTTGGGGTTTCATCTCATCGATCGACGTATGGCTTCTGACTAATTCCAGGATTCTGGAAATGGGATTCCAGTACTCTTGTTGACCAGCCGAATTCTGCAATCTTACTTACCGTTGACTTACCTAGCATTTCTTACGCGACTTTTATAATAATTGTTAGTTTCATTGGGATTTTAGGATTCTTGACTCGCGACTTTGACAATCTCACTGGCCGCCTAACTTACAAAAACAAGCTTTCCACGAAGTACGCATCGCCTTTGACCCATTGTTCAATTATACTAACTTTCGCTTTCTTTATGATTTATTATTATGGACGTGCGATTCCAACACCATCGCTTATTGCACGACTTCCACAAGCTTGTAGCATTTTATGGTCCGACTGCTAACCAAATAGCGTGTAGAAGTGTAAAGTGTTAATTAGTGGTAAGAACACATTTTTGTAACAAACATTAAACGACAAGCACACTAACACTTGTATCATAATCGTTTATTATTGTTCGGACTTTGATTTTTGCAGCTAATTTATTGTTTTATGACTTTCACTTCAGTGAAAAGAATTCCAAATACTGATTTTTTTCTTTTTATTTATTATTTTTTTAAAGGTCTCACTACTAAATTACACATTGCCGAAGACTAAAACTTGAGTCTTCTCAAAAAAAGTTTTTCTTACCACCAGGCTATAACCCAAGTGGCATATTGATATTTAACACCTACAAGTTCCATCATTATTTTAAGGTCATCTTATTATGACACCCACAATTAACATATATAGGGAGAGAGAGAGGGGGGTATCTCAGATATGCTTGAAACCAAAAGCATACATTAACGGGAGAGGTTTTTTTTTAACGGCAAATTTGAATCATTGATGAACCATTGGAATATCATCATGCCACCAGCGAAACCACTTGATAATATCCATCTCCACTAGACAATAATACTATGCACCAATTCAGAAAGGAAACCCAATAAATTTGGGAAAACTTCTAGTGAGAATCAGACCCAGAACTAACGCTATGTTCCTGAGTTCACTAAATGATGGGAAAAAAAAGGATTTTCTCCATTTTTCTTTTCCTTTCTTCTCCCCTTCTTTTTCTCTTTCTTTTCTTTTCTTTTCCTTTCATTTCCTTCCAATTTGAGAGGATGATATTTGGTCTGTTTTTCTCTTCCTTTCCTTTCCTTCTAAAAAAAACTCTGAAACACACATTTCACAGTTTCCCTCCATTTCCCTCCTTTACAAAAAAACTCAGAAACACACATGACTTTTTTCTTTCCTTTCTTTTCCTTTCTTTTCCCCTCTTAAGTTAACTTGGGAACACAATGTAAATGGTCCCTAAGCTAATAGGAGAGTTTTAAAGTTTCAAACATACAAGCAGTTCATTTCAGTTACCAGTCTTTTTATACAACACCAAACAAACCTGAACCAAAATGTATGTTCTCATTCAGTTTGGCAGTTTCTTTTAACATGAACCAAAGTGTCTTTTTTCATTCAGTTTGGCAGTTTCTTTGAAAAGCTCTAAAATCTGAAAAAAAAAAAATTGTAACAGACTTCACATGCCACACACAGAAACACATGACCATACAATCCCCTACCAAACAAAATCAAACTTCAAACCAAAAGTGCATGCAAAGTGTACATTCAATGCAACACAAGTGCGAAATTAGCGCCAAAAACAGAGCCAAAACCCGAAGCTTTCTTGCACTTTCCACCTTCAAGAAGGTGCATAAACACGTCGGGTAGCCTCAGAAACTCGATCCACCAAAACACAATCCCTAAAGAGTAACTTACAAAACCGTTGAATGTAAAATTTAAAATGTAGAACAAACACCTAGTTTGCTGCCTAATGTCTCTTCTCAACAATTAAAATTTTAAAATTAAACACAACCCCATATGCTCCTTATTCTTTTTAAGATAACAAATCACATTCACATCCTGCAACATCTTAAAGAATCACAAGAAAGGGGGGAAAGGGGGTGGGTGTATAAAAAGACTACTGTTTTCGGCTTAAAAAAGATTACCTATGAATTTTGAGACTGTATAAAGTTTTAATAAGTCTCAAGATGATTGAACCGCAAGCTTCTGGAGATGCTCAAAGAATACTTGAAGGTTCACATCATCGGTGAAAATAACATCCATTCCAGGTGACCCTTCATTGTTGTATGTTGCTGAAGGGTTCAACTTGGCTAGCAAGAAACGAGCCTGCTCCACCACATGAATCCAATATTAGATATTATGTAAAACTAGTAGAGCTTAAACAGTCTACTTTCTCTATTCTAGTTGTTTATTGCAAATGGGTAAAACTTTATAAAATTAGCCGAAAACAAATCGTTAAAAGTTGCCCAGGACATCATCATCATCATAATACTCAGTTAATCCCACCAATAGCAAAAGCTAAGGTAGGGTCTGA
The DNA here is from genome assembly GCA_032199755.1 of Ambrosia artemisiifolia. Taxonomy (NCBI): domain Eukaryota; kingdom Viridiplantae; phylum Streptophyta; class Magnoliopsida; order Asterales; family Asteraceae; genus Ambrosia; species Ambrosia artemisiifolia. Next base: position 50,439,231 of record CM063525.1, on the reverse strand, counting down.
GGAGAGTAAGATGTAGACAGCCTTACCTCTACCCTGTGAGAATAGAGAGGCTGCTTCCAGTGAGACCCCCGGCTCAATAGTCGTTTTGTATCAAGCCTTGGACATAAGGGACATAATGCTTAGCAATCGAGACAAACCCGATTGGTGCATGTACCCCCTTGTCTTTTGGCTATCACCACCACATGATGCATGATTAACCGTCCGTAATTTTTAAACGTTATTTTCACGAAATTAGTAAAATAACGTAAAAATTAGTGTAACTTTACTTTTGCCCCCTGAGGGCCACACGTATATACATTATATGCGCACGGCCGTAAGCGGGGCTTAAAACTAAATTGTTTTCTAAACAAAAGGATTGTTTAATATATTATTGTAATATTTAGACAGGCTATATGGGTAAACCTAACAAATTTAAGTAAAAAGGATATAAGTCACATATTAAACAACCTCCTTAGTTGTTCATAAAATGAGAAATTATTTCGATAGTAATATTTAATATATTATTATATATTTTTCATACTATTCAAGATAACCTTGATCCATCTCAAAATCAACACGTTTTGAAATGCGTTTTAATGCAATGAGATTAAAATTCAATGATGACCTGAGAACCATGCTGATCGCACACCACCAATCTTGGGACAGGAAACCGATCACGTATTATTATTTCAGCATCATCATGTGGTGCTTGTAATAACTGAGCAAATGCCTACAAAATTGGAAATAAATTAAACATTGCATGAACTGAAACGAAAAAAAAAATCAAAATTGTTCCAAATGACGAGTGAGAAAATAAGATACCTGGTGTTCTGGCTGATTCTGGTAACCCATGTTCCTCCATTGAGCAATTGTCATTCCATGGAAAATAACTACACTAAAATACGAATCTAATAGAAGGATTCTATCAGCTGAAATTGAAGCCACATCAAGCAATGCAGGTGCAGGCAGTGAATTAAATGAATATGATATTAATGAAGGTTGAATCATGACAGCTGCATTTGTTATACTCTCACGGTTAAGCATCATGCGAAAATAAGCAGTCTCATCTGGACTATTATTGAACACCTGCCATAAAAAAAAGAATATACTAAAAAAGAGCAAACGGTTTTTAAGAAAGGTTCAATTTGGACCAGTTCATGTCAAATGGTTAAAAGTTAAACAAAATACTCATCTTAAAATGATATGGTTCAAAAGTAGTCCAAAATCCAAGGGGTACTTTTTAACGCATAAATCTATAAATCATTTCAATTATAAATTGAACTATTATTAAATATAATTTTAATAATCATATTTGACAGATCAACTAGTAATAAAAAAGTTTAAAATATTGACCTGTCAAAACAAATAAATGATCAAGAAGAATCACTATGAAGTAGAATCGGCATTTTCGACCCCTTTGCTTTTGAACAGTTCAACAGGTAAAACAATTTTTTAGCTGGGAAAGATATGGGCCGAAAGTAGCCCAGAGTTAAGTAGTTAACTTTTAGATCACAAAGCCTCCTAAATCATTATACTCGAAATGTAAAGAAAATGATTATATTTGACACTAATTAGTAAAATAAAATAAAAAACTTGGACCGTTTTCTGGGTCAAAGTAAGTTGACCAGTTGTAAGCCATATAAAAAATTTACCTTTTTACCAGCTACTTAACCTGCCTGACCCATCAATTTGCCACATATATCATAAGGTGTAGAATGAGAGCTTGATATTTACCTGAACAAATTGTGATCTCCGGAGATTGAACATAAACTGAGGGAACAATGAAAAACTAGGGTTTAATGCAAATGAAGATGGATCATCTTTTCGGTAGTCACCAAATTTAGAACATAGACGAATGAGGGTTCTATCTAGCCACCTTGTTGCATCAAATGATTCCTGTAATTATTACAAGTACACCAAAGATATAACAAAATATATAAAAAAAAACAGTAATATTGTATAGTTAGGTTGAGTGGTTGGTAGTGTTTTAGTACCTCCATTTCCATTTTATAAGAAGTTAATCTAGCCATTACCACAGCAGCAGTCTCTTGATCAAAACCTTGTACTAATTCCTGTCAATAATAACTTATCTTAAACTTACAGAAACATATTATCAATTAAACTTATATGATCCCAGAAAGCATGTCTACATTTATGCACTATAGGCAAAGGAAAAGAAAGTGTTTTTAAACTTCTCTAATGATGAAGCATGTTTTGAATATGATTTTTAGATTATTGCGTTTTGAAAACGCAGATAATCAATTTTTAGTGTTTGGATTGCGTTTTGAAAACACAAATAATCAGTTTTTTAGGCTACCAAAACGCAATAATCTATAAGCAGCTCCACCCCTGCTTTTCCAAAACGCATAATCTGTTTTGAATAATCAATCCCAAACACCCCCTAAATGGTCTACACAAATGTTATACAAAATGTTTAGTATTTTACCTCCGAAAGAACAGAAGTCTCTAACCATCTTCTAGTGATGGTGGTAACTCGCATCTTTGATTCTCCATCAATACTCAAGTAACTGTCTCAATTGTGATGTTTAAAAATTTCAATCACAAAGTAAAGAAGCCACAAAATGAAAGACACCTCACGTCTTATGAAAAAAAATGTAATTTACCTAGTAACGGTCTGTATAAACAACTGTGGATTTGCATTTCCTGAAGCATCTGACTTGTCACTTGATGATATATCAAAGAAAACAGTCAAACACGTATTTTTGTCTAGTCCACATAACTTCCAAGCTGTGGTATTTCCCTGCCCAATCACTGTGCTGGCAACAGCAGGCCCCTTCTGTAAAGGCAAGCAATAGTGTTAGCAATCAATAAAAAAACAAAAAATAAATTAAAACATCGCGCGCTTGGGTACATAGTCGATGGTGGCAATTTGGACTCATTTGCTTATAAATGCGTTGTTTCAAGTTATCTTTGATCTCTAACTGGTAAAAATTAGCTTAATAATGGGTAAGCAGTCACCCAATGTGTAATTTTATCACATAAAACCTTCCTAAATCAGATGAATATACTACTGTTGGAATAATTCAACTTTATTATGATTTTTTGGGCAAATAGGGTTTCGGGTCAACCCAACCCGGAGCGTTGCAACTCTCACAAAAAAGTTATGCATTTCAATTCGAATGCAGTTTGTTACCCAATCCGCCTGCCCCGCCCATTTTGCTACCTCATCAAATAATCAACGTTATTCGTGTAAAGAAGCAATAAATGACCTTCTCCAAGGATGTGCAAGGTCCAATGATCCCTTGAATTTTAATGTCCTTCGAACAATTTATCTCAAGCATGCCACTGAAAGTAATAAACTAGTTAATATTTTCATCCGATGCAAACAAATACCCCCTCATCCCAAAACTGGAACGGTTATCCAATTTTGGCAACTTTTTGGTCTAAATTTACTTCTTTTGTCCATCCCAAATGGTTTTTGGTACTGTTAAGTGCTAACTTCGATTTTATTCTCCGTGTTAAAGAACACTTTTCAAATTTGATCAACAGGCAACATTTTATTATAATATGTGCCAAGCTAAAACACTGGCAGACAAAGGGAGTACTTGGCAATCAACCTCAATTAAAACAAAGCAAAAGAAAATATAAAATCCAGATTTAGGCATGAAAATACTCACTTATGAGCGAGACCAAGAGATTCCTCCCCCTTCTCAAAGACCCGCCTAAAGGAGTCCTTGAAAACCGAATGCCCAAAACTTTCAGCTAAAACAACAAGGCCGCCAGTTTTTTCTATAACAACTTTCATCTCTGCTACCCCAACCTAAGAAATAAATGATACTAAATTAAGAAAGCATAACTATTGCATTGTTCAAAAGAACCCAATATACTCCGGCGTTGAATATCAATAATATTAACGGATGAAACCATGTGTCCGGTTGTTCAAATCACAAAATATAATAAATGTATTGGTTAGAAAGTGACTGTTAAAACTATCCTTTTTTTTTATTAAAATGGAGAAAATAACACCCCAATCCCTAAAAAACAAGAGATTTGGAGAAAAGCGGTTTGTTTTAATGATCAAAACAATTTCTAATGCATACGTATATATAACTCCAAACAGATAAAAAGGATAAATTCATTAATGATCATCAAAATCTACTAATGAGTATTGAACCTGGTCAAGTGCAGAAGCAAAAAGGTCCAACACATGACCCTGGTTAACCATTTGATTTGAAAGTTCTTCATAGAATTGAACCGCCTTCCTAAAATATGGTGCTGCATCTTTATCCAAATCCTTATGTGAACGTACTGGATCCGATAGATCCTTCGATACAATCTGAAAAGAAAACCAGAAACCAACACAAGTTTATTATTTTAATATTTTTACAAACAAAAAACCATATTCATTACTCACAAACAGTGAAGCCTACCAAGATGTTGGCTTTTGACAATTTGACAGTCAGCGTTCATTTTTTTTTATCAAACTAATTATTGAAAGCTTGAATATTAGGAGTTGTTTGGAAAAGTGTATTAGGAGTTGTTTGGAAAAGTGTTCTGAAACTAATCATTGCAGTTTGAGTAACCATATCAGCATCACACAATCAGCTGATTTTAAGAAAAAAAAAAAAAAAAAAACTTCCCATTTACTTCAATAATCATATCGAATTACAGCCGTAAATAATCAGAACCTCATAGTTATACTCACTTTTACTCGAACACTCAGATAGCAAGACACATAGTACAGCACTACAGCCGTACCGAACAATACAAGATAATTCCACTATAACATAGTAACCGGAAGTACATTAACTATATTACAAGCAAATCAACGGCAACACAATCTGCAGTCTAATTACACGATCAAGAAAAATAAACAGAACTTACCGAACCAGGGCCTTCAGTGCAAGGACCACCAACCAATGCCACTAGTCGAGCAGCGGTACCAGCCATACAAGCCCCTAACAAACCAGCTGCGACGCTCAATGCAACCCCAGTGCACCTCAAAGCTCGATGACCTGGTGCAACTGGCCATTGATCCGTACCTAACTCCTCCAAAAGCTAAATCCAAACACTTAATTAATAACTCACATCAACAAAATTCTTCAACTTTATTTAAAGTTTAAACAATCATAACATAACTCACCGAATGAATAATATATGCACCTTCCGAAGCCGGCAAAAAAAACCTAGAAACCCCAGGGTTCGAGTTCGGGTTCGGGTTCTGAAACCCTTGCCCAGGCACACCACCTCTCCTACCACCACCAACACCACCTCCTAGCCCTAACTGATCCAAAACCTGCTCCTTACTCATCTCCTTCGATCCTCGAAACACATAAACCTTATTCATATCCCCATACCCTATCTCATGAACCTGCACCTGCGTCCCAAACGACACAAACCCTACCAACGCGTTCTCCGGCAACAACTCAAGCGCCTGCTGCAACGCCGACCTAGCATAACCTAACTCCTCCTCAATCATACACGTATCCAACACAAACACATACACAGGCACCGGTGTCATTAACCGATTCACATCATGATTAGGAAAACTATACTCAATCGTTGTATATTGCGGATATAACTCAGCAGGCACGTTCGTTTCAGAAATACCTGAAGAAAAAAAAATATTATATATAATCCCTATTAAAAATACACATATCATTTAAAAAAAAGTATGGCAGGTAAACGCGCAACACGCCATGCTATAGCTAGCAAAACCGATCCTATTAGCTTCAGAGATACCTGAGCAAAAAAAATATATAACCTACACATTATCGTAAAAATCGCGCCTATCCTACAGTTAGTTGCCGATTAATCGCTAGTCAGAGGTTCACAAAGTAATTTTCATCTAACTAGTCAATTAATCGCTAGGTAGTCGGAGGCAGTCCTAATCGACCTAAAAACAGTGATAGTCCAGCAATTCCAGCTGGATTCCAACAATTAATCCTATCTACTTAATAATATGAGTCGAGGAAGGTGGTAAAACATGTCTACTTAAAAACAAACTACATATAAAAAGATGTGTATGTATATATATAAAAAAACTGAAAACTACACATTTGGATCCCTAGCCCCCCTGAGGCAGTTCGCTTTTTAGAGCGGGTGCAGAAGGTGGTCCACAATTACTCGCACAGCCCGAGGAACCAAGGGTTTGTACTTTGTATTTAGTAGAATAGGCTTTGCGATACAAAAAGGGATAGCAACGCAGCTTGTTGCTCACTTACCTATTATCCATATGTAACTTGGTTTTTATGATGGAAATAATAATAAATAATAATTTAATTAAAAAAACAAAAAAAAAAATCCCAATCCGATTAATCCCAATTAATCACTAGTCGGTACAACACCTAGCAATTCATACAACCGATCATACTAATTAGTACGGAGTAATTACAATCCACATTTGAAAAAAAAAACAACAAAACAAATTACAAAACGGGCAACAAGGTGCGGCGCAACACGCGGTCCGAACAGCGAAAACCGATAAGGATACCTGAAAAATGATGGGGGAAATGGTTACGTTGGAAGCAAAAGGGGCAGATCCAAATAAGGGCGGAGAAATCGACACGACAAAAGGGGTTAAGAACAGAAGAGCAGGTTTTACAACGGAGAGGGGCGTAAGGGTTGGTAGGGATGTGAGGGTGAGGACGGATCGGGGAGATGGAGGCAGCGAAAGGGACGACGCATTTGCTGGCTTCGACCTTGGTTCGAGGCCAGGCGTTCCAGGTTAGACGGACGCCGTCTAGACCTTCGGGATCGGTTGTAGCCATCTCCGTCGACATGGTTAATTTGGGTTGGGAATGGGAATGGGATGAATGAATTGGGTGGAGAAGGGAAAGGGAAAGAGGGGAGAAACAAAGGAGAAGTTTTTTGGAGTCAAAGACCTGGCTGGCTTGTTGGTTATTGGATCTAGATTGATGAAACAGTTGGATTGTTGGTTTTTTTTTTTTTTTTTTTAATTTGATTGTTTTTTTTTTAATAAACATTTTTGGTGATGTTTTTTTATTAATCAGGATTATAATTTGGGCTATTGGATCTCAACTTTTGAGACTAGGAACATAACCACGTTTAGGGCATGTTTGGTAGCCTCTTAATGAGGTTTTGAACCATTCAGCTTTGAATGGTTTAACATTTAGATTGTTTGTTTCAACCTAAAAAAGGTTCTGAATGGAATGGTTAATAGCTGAACTATTCATACTTGGTGCATAGTTGAACTATTCAACACTTAATCCTTTAGAACATCTTAACCTTTCAGATCTCTTAACGATTCAGCACTTAGGGGCTGTTTGGTAGCCTCTTAATTAGCCTCTTAACCATTCAGTTCTGAATCATTCAGCATTTAGACTGTTTGTTTCAGCATCTGAATGGAATGGTTAAGTGCTGAACCATTAAGCTAATAAGGGATGCTGAATGATTCAGCTCTTAACCATTCAGAGCCTCTTAACCATTCAGATTATCTTAATGATTTAGCACTTAATCAACCAAACAGTCCCTAATTAATCAACCAAACAGACCCCTAGTTTAGTTTACATGTATGAATGGTTCGGTTGAATTCGGTTTTTAGCCTCAACCAAAATTAAAGTTATTGTTTAATAGTGTTATTAACCAGATGGTTAATTGGTTTGGTTTATTTGATTAGATTGTCGGTTTTTAGTTTGGTTAAGTTAATTTTGTTAATAACCAAAACCAAACTTTTGCTAATATTTTTGCTTATAAGTACATGAAATGGATGTATGAAAATAAAACTATATGAATATATAATGTTTGAAAGACAAATTTACCCTCATTTTGAAGTTGTACCTTATATATTAATGGAAAAAAAATTATAACGTTTGGGTATCACAAAATAACCATGTGAAATGCATCATAAATATATAGATTAATGTCAACTAAGAAAATTTTCAAAGGACATTCCTAATTTGAACGTATTTTCCTCAACGGTCTCATATAGCAAAAAAAAAAACATACTTATCGTGTTTAGAGTCTCTTTTGTTTCCGCTATGTCTGAATTTACGCAATGTCTATACTTCACTATTTCAAGACCGATTTCTTTTAGAATGGTCGAATTACAGTATTTCAATTATTTTATAGTAAACAAAATTCATTATCATTGTCATTTGTCAATACATTAAATAACCAAATGAATACTTCCAAGTAGGTGCCTAACACTAGGGTATTGGAAAGACGCTCTTTCATAACCACATGTGACGTTGTGGGGGTTTCTTTGTTTATTGGTTTACCACGTGTAGCTTCAAAATAAGTATGGTTTCGAGTTTGAAATAGAGTTCGTTTATTTTCGTATTTCCTTTTGATGACGTGGGTAGCTTAAAGCAAAAACGAATAAATAATATTATCAAACAAACGCTTGAAAGGTTGGAGCCTACAAAGGTTCCACAGCCGGTGGTGTCACAAGTCAAAAAGATGACTTGTCACGTCGTCCCTTTCATCGAGCTAAACAAACAAAACTGATGGAGTAACATCAGCTTATAGACCGCAGGTCCATAGCATCCTCCTGCTTTTTGTGGCATGTCCTTTAGTTGTAGACAGGATCAAGGTATTATGCTTTCCTCTTATAGAGGGTTCTCTTCTCTATAAATAAGAAGCTGAGAATCAGCTCTACACACACCAAATCTATCACTCTCACTCCACTCTAAATATTCTCTTGGTCTCTCACGTGTGAAGAATAATCCTCTTCACTCGAGTTCCAAGATCTTCTACTTCTGATCCTGAGTTCATCTCAGATCAGAATCAAAAAGCATATACAATAAATAATCCAAGCCTTGAACCTCCTTCTACGTTTGCAACGTAAAAGGACACCACGACCTGCGTTAGGCAGATCGAAACCCTTGAACCTCTGAACCTCCCTCGTGACTCAGGACTATCGTTAGACAGATATTTGTTGTAGCAACAAGTTGGCGCCCACCGTGGGGCTGCGCCATTTTCTTTACCTGAAATAAGTTGTGTAGCTCCGACTCCCTCCATGTCTGACCCTGAGTCTCCAGAGGAGGTCAACCAGATCTCCCCTGGCACAGATCAGACCTCTCCGGCCAGATCTGTGTCCTTTTCCACTCCTGGAGGAACTTCAGCTGGGACTCAGTCCCCACCTGCTCACCCAGCGTCTGCAAACCTGCAAACTCCACCTCCTACTCGTTCTGGGGTAATGTCTCCTCTCCCTAATCTTGCACAAACTCCACCCCGTATAGATCTTACCCCTGAAGGAGTGGAGAGAAACTTCTTGCAGCTGAGGTCCCTCCTGAACCAGTATGTCATGAGGGAAAGAGACAAAGGAGTGCGTCTCCGACTGGATTACGACGAGGAGGAAGAGATCTCACTCTCTCCTATACCTTCTCCCCCTCTCACTGCTATCTATGGACGACGACAGTCGCCCAGAAACAACAATGCTGGTCCCAGCAACACTCACACTGCTTCCCACTATGAAGCAAGGCCCAGTCCTACTGCTTTCCCTTTGTTCACCACCCAAGCTGCCACTACTGGCATGCCTTTGGGACACGAACTGACTCTGGATCAACTCCTGCAGTCACCAGTGACCAGCATCCCACCTCCAACTGCTACTTCCTGGGAGCAGGCTATGGCTTCACTTCCCATGGCCAGAAACGCCTCTATGAGTCTCCCAGTAGCAACCAACACTGTAGCATCTGAAGGCATTCAAGGCTTCAACCTTATGCCCTACATGATATCTCAAATGATGGCTAACTTCCCTTGGCAGCAACTCATTAGTCAAGCCATCGCAGCGCAACAAGGAAACACTGGAGGGGTCACCAACAACAGGGTTGAGCATACCGTCAACCAACCCTACAAGCCAAACAGCTTGTCTTGCTTCTCACCTGAGATAGCAGATTATGATTTTCCCAACAAGCTGAAGATGCCAGCTCATATAAGAACGTATGATGGCACCGATGACCCAGAAGATCATCTCCAGATCTTCTCAGGGGCTGCCAGGATCGAAAAATGGGGTGACCCCGAATGTTGCTTGATGTTCATGCAGACCCTTGTTGGATCTGCACGAATCTGGTTCAACGGTTTAGCAACTGGAAGCATCCGAACCTTTGACGAGCTTGGTAAAGGGTTCCGGGCCAACTTCTCGCAACAAAGACGTTGTGTCAAGGATGCAACCGTTATTTTCCAGATCAAACAAAAGGACGATGAAAGCTTGAAGAGCTTCATTGAAAGGTACAAGAAAGAAGGCCTCACTTATGTCGGTGCTGATGAGAAAATGAAGGTTGCAGGGTTCATGAATGCTATCAACTCGAAGTATTTAACCAGGGAGTTCAACAAGAGTCTCCCTAGAACCCTTGAAGAGGCCTTGGAAAGAGCTGAAGCCCACATTCGAGGAGAAGAGGCTGTGGACATCAAGGAACAAAGAAAAAGAGGTTCCAGCTGGAGGAGCAACAGTCCTTCTCGAAAGAGAAGCAATTATGGCACCTATGACAAAAGGTCCAGAGGATCTGAGTCACGAAGGTCTGAAAGCAGGAACCCTCCAAGTAGAGACAGGAACGTCAATTTCACAGCCCTCACCAAAACTCCTCAAGAAATTCTAGCAACCGAAGAAGTCAAACACACCTTCAGACCTCCTCGTCCCTTACCTAAAAGTAAAAGAAACGAGAACTCAAACCAGTATTGTGAGTTTCACGAAGAAAAGGGACACCACACCAACGACTGCTTCCAACTCAAGAAAAGAATCGAAGAAGCTGTCAAGTCTAGAGAGCTGGCCCACCTGGTCAAGGGTGTGAAAGAAAACATGGCAGACGGTAAGAAGAAAGATGTTGCCATGGTCTTTGTTGAGAATGAAACCCCAAGTAAAAGGCAAAGATTGGAAGATTGGGAACGGCAAGGCATTTACTTCCCTTACACTAAGGGAGAAAAACACTGTGATCCACTTGTGCTTGAAGCCTTCGTAGGTTCCACCAAAACACAAAAGGCCTACATAGATACTGGAGCTGCCACTGAAATAATGTTCGCTAAGTATTTCAACCTTCTAAGCCCTGAAGAACGCTCCATGCTACGGCCTGCTGAAGCTGCCATAAAAGGCATCGCTGACATACCTATCAAGCCTTTGGGCGAACTAACACTTGATGTAACCTTTTCCGATGGTCAACTACGAAGGACTGAACCACTAACCTTCGTGGTTTTGGACCTACCGTCTAGTTACGACGTTATCATTGGAAGGCTTGGGGTAGTAATCTTTGACATGACGGTCTCCATTAGCCGAAAGAGTGCAAAATTCCCCACCAAAGAGGGTGTTGGAACCCTTCAACCCTCCATTTCAGTGTTGACCCTCGATGAAGATCACAACAAACTTGGTCTCAGCATCAACCCCAGGTATCCTGATCAAAGGGTACGAGTCAACACAGCCCTTCCTGGTGACATTCTCACTAGGCTTGAAGTGTTGCTGAAAGATAACATGGACGTTTTCGCCTGGTGCCCAAGTGACATGACAGGGATCCCACGAGATGTTGCTGAACATGAACTAAGGATCCCTTCCAATGTCAAACCAGTTGTTCAGAAGAAAAGAAGTCTTGCCCCAGAACGAAGCAAGGCTGCATGCCAAGAGGTTGACAAGTTAGTTGAAGCTGGTATCCTTCGAGAGGTGAAATATCAATCATGGGTTGCAAACCCTGTGATGGTTAGAAAGCCTGATGATTCTTGGAGGATGTGCATCGACTTTAAAGACCTCAACAAAGCCTGCCCCAAGGATTGTTATCCTTTGCCTGAAGTTGATCTGAAAATAGACTCGCTTACAGGCTTCCCCTTCAAGTGTTTTCTGGATGCCGACAAAGGCTATCACCAGATACAAATGAAGGAGGAAGACGAAGAAAAAACTGCTTTCCATACTGATAAGGGTATATTCTGTTATAGAAAAATGCCCTTTGGTTTAAAAAATGCAGGTGCTACCTATCAAAGGTTGGTCGACAAGGCCTTTTCCCTGCAGATTGGCAAGAACATGGAAGCTTACGTTGATGACCTGGTCATCAAGAGCAAAACTGAAGATCAAATGCTTGCTGACATACAAGAAACCTTCAACAAACTCAGAGAAATCAACATGAAGCTAAACCCCGTTAAATGTTCCTTTGGTTTCGAAGAAGGGAAGTTTTTGGGTCACGTTGTAGGAAAACAAAGCATAAAGGCCAATCCAAACAAGGTTCGAGCCATCCTCAACATGAAGTCGCCTCAAACCAAGAAGGAAGTTGAAAGCTTGAATGGTAAACTTGCTGCCTTGAAGCGTTTCGTCTCAAAGCTAGCTGAAAAATCACTGCCATTCTTCAAGACCCTCAAGGGTTGCACTGACAAGAAAGACTTCAGGTGGACGGAAGAAGCAGAGGAAGCCTTCAACAGCATGAAACATCATCTGGCTTCCCTTCCCACCATTGCAACACCTGAAGCAGGGGAAACGATCTCTGTCTATCTTTCAGTTACTGATGAAGCCTTCAGCGCTGTTCTCACCATAGAAAGAGACAAAGCTCAGGTACCCGTTTATTTCTTCAGTAAAACATTAAAGTTAGCAGAGGTCAAGTACCCTCCTTTGGAAAAATTGGCTCTAGCCTTAGTGCAAACAGCCAGAAGGCTTCGAAGGTACTTTCAAGCACATCCCATACAAGTGGTCACTGACCAACCAATCAAAAATGTGCTTGAAAGACCTGAAACTTCGGGACGACTAGCCAAATGGGCTGTTGAACTAGGTGGACACACAATCACCTACGTCCCAAGAAAAGCAATTAAAGCACAAGTACTTGCTGACTTCATTGCTGAAATTCCAAAGGTGGAAACGGCCGAAGTTAACATCACCATAGACGAACCTATCGACCCTGAAGCCTGGAAGCTCTACACAGATGGAGCTTCCAGTGTTGAAGGGTCAGGGGCTGGCCTAGTATTGATCAATCCTGAAGGGTTAGAATTCACCTATGCCCTTCGTTTGGAATTTCAGACAACAAACAACGAAGCAGAATATGAAGCCTTGATAGCAGGACTCAAGCTTGCAAAAAAGATGATGGTTCACAAGCTTCAAGTGTTCACCGATTCGTTACTTGTTTCCAATCAGGTGAATGATAGCTACATTGCCAAAGAACCTAACATGAAAAAGTATAGAGAAAAGGCTAAAGAAATCATGAACACCTTCCAGTGTTGCAAGATCAAACAGGTCCCAAGGTCTCATAACAAGAAAGCTGATGCTCTTAGCAAGCTTGCTTCGTTGAACTTCGCTCACCTTACTAAAAAAGTATTGGTTGAAGTGATCAAGCATCCTTCAATATCTGAAATTGAGGTTCAAGATGTCATTACTGAAAGCGAACCAAATTGGATGACTCCCTTTGAAAGATTCCTGCAAAGAGGTGAACTACCCCAAGATCCTGTCGAAGCTGAAAGAATTCGGATCAAGTCTAAGCAATACACAATTCAAGATGACATACTCTATAAAAAGGGATACTTGGCTCCATTGCTTCGATGTGTTGGTCCTGAGCAAAGCAGGTACTTGATCAAAGAGGTTCATGAAGGAATATGTGGAGCTCATTGTGGTCCAAGATCAGTGGTGGCAAAACTCATGAACCTTGGTTACTTCTGGCCTACTATGCATCGTGATGCGTCAGAACAGTTGAAGAAGTGTGAAGCCTGCCAAATCCATGCACCAGTCCCAAAGAGTCCCAAGCATGATTTGGTTCCAATCACTTCAGCATGGCCATTCCACAAATGGGGAATGGATATCATTGGACCCTTCCCACCTGCTAAAGGGGGGGTCAAGTTCTTGTTGGTTGCTGTTGATTACTTCACAAAATGGCCAGAAGTAAAACCATTGGGAAAGATATCTGGAAAGAAGATAATTGATTTTGTATGGGAAAGTATCATTTGTCGATACGGCTTGCCCGGGGTGTTAGTTACAGACAATGGCAAACAGTTTGCAGAAAAGCCGTTCAGTGCTTGGTGTAAAGAGTATCGAATTACACAAGTCTTCAGCTCTGTGGCATACCCTCAATCCAACGGGCAGGTTGAAAGGATGAACAGGAGTGTGGTTGAAGGGATCAAGGCCAGGTTGGGTCGTCAAGGGGGAAATTGGTTGGAAGAACTGCCAAGCGTTCTTTGGGCAATCCGAACCACTGAAAAGACAAGTAACAAGAAGACACCCTACAGCCTCACCTTCGGATCTGAAGCAGTCATACCTGCTGAGATTGGGGTCACCACACCCAGAACCCTTCATGTCGACATCCAGGCTAACGAACATGAAACATCACTCAATCTTGACCTACTGGAAGAAGCAAGAGACTTGGCAGCAATAAGAGAAGCCAAGTACAAGCAAAAAATGGAGTCCTACTACAACGCCAAGGTCAAGCATGAACGCTTCAAGCCAGGAGACCTGGTTCTGAGAAACAATGATGCAAGCAAAAAAGAAAATCAAGGAAAGCTAGGACCAAAATGGGAAGGCCCCTACACCATCCTTGAGTCTCACAAAGGAGGGTCTTACAAGCTTGCCAACATGGAAGGCAAGAAGCTCCCTCGACACTGGAATGGTAAAAACCTTAAAAGGTTCTTTGTTTAAGTTGTAAGGCAAGTTGTTCTTTTCAAGAAACTTATGTAATGCTATCATCTAATGAATGAAAGGATCTGTGAATCCTCTTTTGGAAATATTGTCTTTCTATCCTATAATCAGGTTGAGAACCTTGCAATAAACTCCATGGCAAGGGCCATGTAAGGGGATGAGCTCCCAGGCCATTTCGCTCAATAGGTTCAAGGGTTGAATGGACCTATATAAGGGGTGAATTCCTAAATCAATTCGACTCCATGAGATAAACAAAGATAGTTTTATAAGTCTCATTGACAGGCTTGAACAACCTACACCAATCGTTCCTTAAGTTAACAAACTTACGAAAATAACAAACACTTATAAGTGTAGATAGGATAGCTGGTGACATGTTTGCCTAGACTACCTTAAGGATGAATGACTTCAGCATTCAACCTTTGAAGGTGCTACCGGATAAACATTCCCAAACAATAACAAAGACAAACAAACACACAACAAAAAACAAAGCAAGAACAAACAACCATGAAACTTAAACAAACAGCCCTAAAGGCCTAACATTAACAGGCTTTATACAAAAGCCAAGTAACAGCACAAATTGTTCAAAGGGCTTCAGTCCACAACCACCAACGAACCATCACAGGTTCAACCAAAAGATAAAAGTGTTTAAGACACAACCACATAGTTAATTGTTTTTACAAACCATAGATGCTAAGAAAGCTACGAATAAAAGGTTCAGGCGTCATTACCAGACCCTGAAGGCTTGGAGGCTTCATCCTCATTCCCAGCCTTGACCACCTTTGCTTTCTTTGCCTTCTTTCCCTTCTTGGGCAGCTTCTCAACCAAACCAGCTTCAGAGGCTTCAACACTGGCATCCTTAGAAAGTGTATCAGTCATATCCAAGGTCTCTTCACTATCACCCGAGTGTGCCCTCTTCTTGGAAACAGCCTGAAGCACTTTAGCAGATACGGCTTCGTTCAAACCAGCAGGCTTTAACTCCTTCAGTTCCTTCAAGGGTTTCCCATAAAGGGAAGAGACTTGGGCCACATAAGGATAGCTGGAGTGTTCCATCTTAAGCACAGTCTCCTTGAAAACATCCAAGGAGTTGGGTTGATAAAGAGGAGATTCTTCCAAGGCTTGACCAGACTCACAAGCTTTGAACCCTGCAATGAAACCTGCATGCTTACCATGGGTCAATAGCTTGGTATACACCTCTCCAATGGCTGAATTGAATTCTGCAGAGTGAAGGAGGTAAGTAACAACTTGCTGAAAGCCCTCTTCGATCAGCCACTTGTTGTCACCCTGAGCAGCAGCAAGAGAGACTTCTAGCTCCTTCCTCTCACCCTCAAAAGCCTTCTTTTCTGCCTCCAAAGCTAGTTGATCTGCTTCCACCTTCAACCTGGCAGCTTCATGCCTTGCCATCTCAGCCTCATGTCCTTTCTTCAGCTCGTCAATAAGGGCAATCAAAGTGATCTCCTTTTGAGTATATTCCTTAGCATCTCTCTTCATGTCAGCTATGGACTGCTTCATCTCCTTCTTCTTCTTTGCAAATTCACTATATTCACCCATGACTTTCCTAAACCTGCTGATTCCTTCTGGTAACATGGCTTCCAGGTTGCAGGTTCCCACCATCATCTTTGCTAGAAGAGCATCATCATCTAGACCCTCGAGGCAAGCCTTGGCACCCGGAGTAGCAAAGTGTGCCAAAACTTCCTCACACACGGCAGAGGACTTGAAACTGTCAGTTGCCTTTACATTCCACCCAGGCACATACACACCCTCTTTATCAAAACTCCCAGACACATCCACTTCCTTCACCACCTTAACCTTTTTACCCTTACTTTTCTTCACCACCACATCCACCAGAGTATCATCCACCGTCTGATCCTTCCCATCATCAGAATCCTCAATGTCATCGCTAACAGTTACTGTTTCAGAAGGGTCAGCAGACTTAGCAGCCTTTAACAGTCGTCTGCTGGACCTCCTTGTTGAAGCCTTTGAGGAACTAGCCTTAGCAAAACTTTTGACATCAGGAACGGCAACGTAGTTGGTCCCGTCATACCTACCCTTCTCGTACTTGGTTAAAGCATCTTCACCATCTGCTGCTTCGGCATCAGCAAACACAACGCCTGAAGCATCATCAGCCTTAATAAAATCCAGAGCCGACATGACTGCAAAACACACAGAGTATAAGGACTAAGCAAAAAGAAACAACGAAACCAATCACGAACAAAAGCTCATACCCTGATCATCCTTCATTATAACGGGATCTCTACCAGGCTTGTCCCAGCGAGTGCTAACACCAGATAATACTAAGAATGGCTCAGCGAAAGGACGAAGCCTTGAAGGACAGGCTCTAAGAGCAGTTAAAAAGTTGTGATCAAGTTCAGATTCTGAAGGTTCTCCCTCATTAAGAACAGCCTCAGGAGACCTCCAAATAGGCTTAAAAGGGAAAATTGAATCAGAAACCCAGAAGAACTTAGTCTTCCATTGCCCAACAGTAGTGACATGGGAAGAAAGGAGGTTTGTCTCCACGGATGATCCCTCGAAGGTGAACCAGTCACCATTCTTGGCAAGGCGAAAGAATCGCCTAAACATCAGCAAAGTGGGATCATAACCTAGGGCTCTACATAGACATTCAAAATGCAACACACGGCCAATACCATGTGGATGGATTTGACCAAGGGAAACCCTATAATATTCAAGTACATTTAAGAGAAAAACAGAGAAGGGATGACGAAGATTTGCAAACTCAAAGTGACGACAATATAAAGCAATAGAACCAGACGGACAATCAGAAACAGCAAGTTGCCTGGCTGGAGCAACAGGATTAAAAGACAGGTCTATTTCCCACTCGGAACAGAACGATTCAACCTCTTTCTGAGAAAGGGTTGAAAACGTAACGGCCATGTCCTTCTTAGCGCCCATTGTGCTTAAAAAGGATGATCAGTACACTACACAAGAAGAAAAGAGACTAACCTGATGATTGAAAAACCACGAAACCCTAATAATGGAGGAAACGGTTGTGGAGAAGAAAGTGAAAAAGTGAGAGAAGTTAAGTAAAAAAGAAATGAAGAAGGGTTAAAAAGAAAAAAAAGGAACGGTTATAATATTTAAAAATATAACTGTCATAATGACATGCAGTAATAAGCCCTGAACAGACTGCCACATGTCACATCAGGGTCCAATCAAAATTAAACACTGAATATTAACCGCCCAAATTACAGCGAACCCTCGAACCCTTCAAGCAAGGAATAAACTACAAAAACAGTCAGAAGCTTTCAAGATGACTCGTCAAACCTTCTGACTTGGGGGGCTGATGACGTGGGTAGCTTAAAGCAAAAACGAATAAATAATATTATCAAACAAACGCTTGAAAGGTTGGAGCCTACAAAGGTTCCACAGCCGGTGGTGTCACAAGTCAAAAAGATGACTTGTCACGTCGTCCCTTTCATCGAGCTAAACAAACAAAACTGATGGAGTAACATCAGCTTATAGACCGCAGGTCCATAGCATCCTCCTGCTTTTTGTGGCATGTCCTTTAGTTGTAGACAGGATCAAGGTATTATGCTTTCCTCTTAGAGAGGGTTCTCTTCTCTATAAATAAGAAGCTGAGAATCAGCTCTACACACACCAAATCTATCACTCTCACTCCACTCTAAATATTCTCTTGGTCTCTCACGTGTGAAGAATAATCCTCTTCACTCGAGTTCCAAGATCTTCTACTTCTGATCCTGAGTTCATCTCAGATCAGAATCAAAAAGCATATACAATAAATAATCCAAGCCTTGAACCTCCTTCTACGTTTGCAACGTAGAGGGACACCACGACCTGCGTTAGGCAGATCGAAACCCTTGAACCTCTGAACCTCCCTCGTGACTCAGGACTATCGTTAGACAGATATTTGTTGTAGCAACACCTTTCATGTGTTTTTTGTCTTAAAAAGGTGTTGGGCATGATTGTGAGTTGTGACGAAGCCTCACAACACATAGCAACACATAACCCAAAGATAGGGCTGGCAATGGGTAACCTGTTAAGACACGATAAGACCTGTTTGACTGAAAAGTACACTATTTGATATTTTGACTTTTTTTAATACTTAGAATTCAGAGGCAAAAATCTTTCATTTCCCTTTTTTGGTACATAAAACATAAAACTGTGTTATAAACATGAGATATAAATGAGTTAAACGAGCCGTGTTCATGTTTAGAACTTGATTTGTTCGCGCGCGTCAGAGACCTGTTAACATGTTAGGGACACGATTTGCCAGCCCTACCCAAAGATGACTTGTCTACCTATGAACCCGGCCGGGTTCAAGGATAGCAAAACCGCAAAACCGAAAACGAAGACCAGACCACAGACCAGTTTTCCCCATTTCAACAAAACGACATCGTTTGGACAAGAACTTTGAACTCAATTTAATGTTCAGTTCATTGTCCAATTCACTACATCTGAAACTAATCTTCAAATTCCCTACAAACTTCACATAACCAAACACAAATCCTTAAAACATTATTCATAAAACCGAACCACCAAACAGATCTCAGTGACCAATCCATAACCAAAACAACAAACAATACAAAGTTACAAACAACACACAAACATATTATTATTATTATCTACTTATTAACCGGTGCAGGTTTAAACCCAAGCAACTTCTTCGAATGCTTCCATGGCTGAACCACAACTTCAGCATCAAACACTTTGACCACACCTTTCTTCGTAACCGCTTCAATTTTCAGATAATATTTCGTCCCTGCCACTACCTGCGTTTCTGCAGCAACCACTTGAGAAAACTTCAGATCACCGTCACCGGTTTTATGCGTCCGTTGTAACCGATTGTATTCATCGACTGAATAGCTTCCTAGTTTTTGAATCTCAGTGTCTGTTTTGACGTTTTTGACCTTTGTTCTTCCTCCTGGAATGGCCAAGGTTGATGAGAACAGGATGAGGAAGATGATGGTTGAGATTGGGAGTTTGGACATGGTGAATGAAGGTTTGAGTGATTATTATTATTATTATTATTATTATTATTATTATTATTTGTTTATTTAAAGAGATGGAGTGGTGTGTGTGTATATATATGTGTATGTATATATATTGAGTGGAATGATGAAGAATAGGCACTGAATTTGATGGATACAGAACAGAGGACATGGGTTTTGAAATAAAAGTAAAAACCCGGATGCTAGAGACCATACTTATCCAACAAGGGATGGGTTTCGTTGTTTTAATGAGGGGGGACGGGACACTACCCGTGAGTTTTTTCAACTTTACTGATTTCAACAAATCCTATACTGTCACACAACTTCACTGATTAGTTACCCACAATCAATGAGAGAGAGATAGAGACTAAGAGAGAGAAATCACGGGTACCAGCCCGTTAACTAGAACCAGACTTTGGTTCACGGGACCACTACCAGCATGGGTGGCGGCGGTGTTACTGTGCTGGTAGTGGGGTACCGATGACCAATTCTGGTGGCGCCCCACCCCCTTGAATAACAATGAATAACTGGTATTTAGCTTCCCGCGTTACGGTTGGGGCGTAAAACTGTGACAACACCAATGCTATACCACCGCTAGCTATTATTAACATTGGAAAAACTCGTAAATTAAAAAAATAAAAACGAAAAGAAATAAATCGAACGAAAGGTAGAAGAATCGCTCATGCGAAATGAAAACATAATAACAATAACTAAGTTGATCTTGGACTCCTGCATTGTGACGGGAGCGTTAAACAGGAAAAAATAGTCGTAAATTTTAGATCGAAGCGTAAAACGAAAAAAAATTAAAAGATAAAAAGTATAGAGGAATAAAGTTGAAAGTAAAAACAATTTGGGTTAATTTATAATAATGTAAAAGTATTGGGGGTTAAAAATAAAAAAACAAAAGATAAAAAAGGAAAAATTACATAAATCGTCCTTTATGTTTACCTATTTTTTCATTAGATGTCCTTAAACTTCAAAACTGACGAGAATCGTCCTATATGTTCTAAAATCTTTCAAGTCTCGTCCTTTAGCACTAACCTGGTTAGTTTTTTTGGTTAAGTTTAGTCACGTGGACCCACATTAGGGCCAAATGACAGTTATACCCTCGTCTCTACCATCTCCATCACCACTACCACCTACATTCTTTATAACCACCCCTACCTTGACCACCAACCTGCCACCACCATCAGCAATCAACAACCCTACACCACCACCACCTGCCACTGTGTCTCTACCTCCAGGTTTCACCACCACCACCTCTACCACCAACCTGCCACCACCACCACCTGAAACCTTCAAACAACCACTTAAAACCTTCAAACAACCACCACCACCTGAAAACCTTCAAACAACCACCACCACCACCTGAAACCTTCGATAACCACCTGAAACCTTCAAACAACTTTCAAACAACCACCACCACCTGAAACCTTCAAACAACCACCTGAAACCTTCGACAACCACCTGAAACCTTCAAACAACCACCACCGTACCTACCTTCAACACAACCACCACCGTACCTACCTTCAACACAACCACCACCATCGAGCTGCTCACCACCCCCACCGCTATTATCTCCGACCACCACAGTGCCAGATCCCCAAATCAACCTACCACCAGATCCCCAAATCAATTATGTGTGCTCATCTTTTTCCACCATCAACCTACCACCAACACAACATAACACAACAACCACCTGCCCCACCAACGTTACCACCGTCGTCTTCCTTCTTCGTCGTCACCACCGTCTCCCTCTCACTCCTCTCTCTCTACGTTTCTGCTCGATTCTCTCTCTCTAGAAGTTTGGGGGTAGGTGTGTGTGGATAGGTGGTGATGGAGATGGGTGCTCCGCCGCTGGCGGCGGTCGGACACCATCCGACTCCTCCTGCTTTGTCCCCTCTCTCTCTCCTTTTGAATTCTATGTTTTTGATTGGGGTGAGGGAAACCTAATTTGGTTGAATTGGGGAAGATGGGTTGCAATGTTTGGAGGGTTTTAAAAGAGGTAAAATGAAAACGAGGGTGAAATGTCCTTTATGCCCTCATGTGTCCTTCACGTGACTTAACTTAACCAGAAAATCTAACCACGTTAGTGCTAAAGGACGAGACTTGAAAGATTTTAAGACATATAGGACGATTCTCGTCAGTTTTGAAGTTTAATGACATCTAATGAAAAAATAGGTAAACATAAAGAACGATTTCTGTAATTTTTCCTAAAAAAAAAAAGTATGTACGCAACCCACTGAAACAAAAAGTACAAATATCTTCTATGCTTAATAAACAAGTAAGTTGTTTCGCGTAACTTGTGTCATAAAGCTACATGGTGTTTTCTTTTAAACCATCAAAATGTATTCTTAACAAATAAGTATTTTTTGGTTTGGATATGTTTTGTTTTTTATGCTAAACATTCACCTACGAATCTCTAAAATATAAAATAACATCCTAAAAATGCAGTATAGATCAACCTTAAATTATATAAAAAGTGATACACTAGCTTTTAATATATGAAAAACTATTAATTCATTATCTATAATCTATAATAATAATAATAATAATAATAATAATAATAATAATAATAATAATAATAATAATAATAATAATAATAATAATAATATAATAATTATTTAATTTAATAATACATTATAAAGGAGGAGTGATGGCCAACATGGTCATTTTTACTTCCATACAACTTAACAAGCACAATGTACAACATATTTAAGCAAGAAATTTAAGGGTATTATAGGCATCATTGTGCCAATTAAGACACTTAGAAGGGTAATACAGACATTTCACCCATCTCCTCCTTTACAATATGAAAGCACTTTTACAATTCTGCCCTCCTTTCTCATCTCTGCCCTCACAATGGTCTGTTTGTCTTCCCTCAACTGACAATCCGATTCTCCAGTTTTGAAACAGTCAGCCATAATGACCCTTGAGTATTGAATCGTTACGCAAGAATTTCAACCGCCCCTTCCCCCATTCAAAGCTCACGAGGGTTCTTATCATCATCATCATCATCATCATCATCCAACAAAAAAAGGAAAGTACAGAAACCTATTCCCCAAACTTTCAAGGGTTCGTGATTTTTAGTCAAATTGGTAAGTGGATTTCTAACCCTTAGTTAGGTTTATTGATTTCTTCTCAACACCTATTTAATTTGATGTTATGATTAGGATTATTAGATTCAACTTTATTTGATGACTTTATTCTTCACACACAATATAAACAAACCATTTCTAGGGGTTTTTAGACATGTTTTAGGCTGATTCTAGGCCATTTTTTGATATTTTAGACTAGCATAGCTGTTAAGACCTGCTTAGACTGGAATCTAGCCGCAATCTGGTTGGTCATAGCGCCTTGATGTACGCTTCCTTGTTATGGTCCGAATAATAACCCTATGATTTCTGGGGTTATTGTTTGTTAAATGGTTCGATTGTTTGTAAGCTTATTCTATTTACTTACAAGCCATTAGTTTAGTTAAGTGTCGAGACAAGTATCCGCAGGTGGATGCGGTGAATAAGCATAATTCTTCTTGTTTGCAGGGGCGAAGATGCATTAACCGCAAGTCGCAGCATTGTATTTGCTTAAACAAGTTGATACACATTTCAAGAAATTAACTCCACTTGACCAGCATGTCCGGTATTGTGTTCAAAGTATTATATCGTGTTACCTGATAGTCTTACTTGTATAATCTTGTCAGTTTCTTTATTCATACATACACATTCAATTACTTGTATCATATGACACAAATTTAGGCTGTACCATTATATTCAAATTTCATTCACTCTTATACACATTATATCATGTTAATTCAACTTTTATATCTACTGTCTTGTTTGCACAAATCCAAGTAAGAGCATGGTTAATTTTAATAAATACAAATCCGCTACTCAAAATGGTTGTTTCAAGCGCCAGCACCGCAAACAACGAATCTCTGGCGAACTGGTAAGTGCTCTTAGATGTTTGTTTTTTCACACTACCGTATTTGATTGAACAGTTATCGTTTTTGATCGAACACAAGGTTTATGTGTCTAGGCCTCCCCCTTTCAGATCTTGAAGGAGTGATTGAAAAACTCCGAGCTACAAAAGAGTCACGCATAGAGGAACCAATCGTTTATATTAAGATGCAAATAGCCATTTTTAATCTTGAAAAAGGAGATCAAAAGGAGTGCAAGAATCTTCTAGAAGATAGAAAGAGTACATTTGAATACTTGATAGCATGACTGACATCGATCCGTCTGTGTACGCTAATTATTATTGGGTGACATCCCAGTACCATAAATCTCGTCAGGAGTTTGCTGAATTCTACAAGAGCTCTCTACTTTATTCGGCTTACACTTCGGTTGAATCTCTCTCAGATTCATTTAAGTTGGTATGTTCTAATCCAACCCAGACAATCATTTAGTGTTTGTGTTGTTGCTTTATAAAGATTAATCCTTACTTTTTGTATCTTACTGGCTTATGTTTTGTGTTTGCAGGATCTTGCATTTGATCTATCTCTATCTGCTTTATTGGGAGATAATATTTACAACTTTGGAGAACTACTTGCACATCCAATAGTAAGTATTTCTCATTTCCTATTGATATGACATTTTACTTATATTCCATAATCCACACCCTTTATGTTTTATTTTCTGGTTCTTTAATCAAATCATGTTATTTAGATCTTTTATTTTACTCATACTTTTGCGGGTTTTTTTCCGCTCTTTTTTACAGTTGTTAGCTGTTGCAAGGAAAAGTGGCGTGGTAAGTACATATTAACATCGTATATGTTAGTCATCAAGTAATACTTTACTTGTACAAGTATTTACATTGTCAGCTGCCTCACTACAGTTTTTTGTACCACACAGATTGAGTTGCTTAGCCCTATTAATGGTAATCTTTGAGCCTCATTAGGGACCACCAACCAAACAGATGTTCAGTCTCAAGAAGACAACATGGTTGGATTGCATTTATTAAAAAAACAACCATCTGAGTCTTCATCCAGGTATTTGTTGTTTTTGAGAATAGTTTGTATTACTAATTGCTCTAATGTGGCACTACAAAAGGTAGGTAGCTTCACAAGAATCATTTTAAGAAAATTTTGTTGATCATATATATTTTATAATAATATGTTTGTATTATATTTTGTACTTGGTTTGTTATGATACTTGGAGTGGTTGTCAACTCTGCTCAATTGCGCTTAAATTTTTAGTTGGACAATTTAACAAACTGAAAAGAAAACAGGAGAGAAATTGAAGCTATTTGGGTTTAGCCTCCAATTGTGTAGGGGTATGAATTTCTGACACGACCCGAAAACACGATCCAAACCTAACACGAAACTAGCGGGTTTGGGTTTAGTCTAAATGGGTTCGGGTCATGTTCGGGTTGAACCCGCGAACCCGTTTAGCTAAACGGGTCGGGTTCGGGTCAATTCGGGCAAGTTGGCGGGTTGACCCGTTTAACCTATTTATACTATATATTGTTTTTTTACAATATGTTTTATGTTATAAATTAAATTAGTTAGATATTTTATGCTACATTTATAACTTAAAATAGAAATTGGTATGACATTTTATAAATAAAACATAATTGTTTTATATATGTTTGTTTTTTTAGTAAAATTTTAATTTTAATACGTTAGTTTGCGAAAAAATAAAAAAAATCAAGTTGAACGGGTCGAGTTCGGGTCAACCCGAGAATATTCAGGTCGGGTTCAGGTTCATATGTATCTCACAATTTTCGGGTTCAGGTTGGGTTCAGATTCATGTAAAATTTTCAAGTTCGGGTCGGGTTGGACCCGCCAACCCGACCCATTAAGCACCCCTACAGTTGTGTGCTCTTATTTGAATTAAACAATTATTTTTGTATGAAGCTAAATCATCTGTTCATGGGTGCATTTGCTAAGTTGCTTTGTCACTTATAAAATGTGGTGTGCTTAAAAGTAGGTCATGCACCTTGCTTACCTGCACTACAAAAGGGGTTACAACCATGAGATCTGTTATGATTCCAAAATCAATAGGGGATTCCACTTGTGATGATACTCCAACAACATGGAACATCTGTGCTGCTGGTAATGTCATGTGCTGTAAAGTAGATGAAAGCGTAAATTATGCCTTATTTGGAGGGTGAGGTTTTTTTTAGTTCTTTATAATTATCATTTTTTTATGTTTTAAAACTCATAAAATAAGGTCATATAGTGGCTTTCAAATACTGTAATGTGACAAGTTTGCTGCACTTCAGGAAGGGAGTAGAGGTTGATATCTGGGATCTTGCAACACATACAAAAATCTGGACAGCAAAATCAGTAAGTTCATTTGTTCTCCATTTACATATCTTTGGTTTTGGAGGCAAATGCTTCCTGAATTAATTTCAATTTGTTTACCATATGATTTTTGTTTTCGTAAACACATTGCAGCCTCCTAAAAACAGCCTTGGTATAAAGATGATCAGGGAGCAACTCTTTTTGCCACCTTCGATTGCCATTTATCACCAGGGGTGGGGAAATTCTCGGGAGCATATGGTAAACCAACACTTGCTATGTATATTTCTTTCAAGACATTTATCTTCATACATATGGAAACAAATAGGGAGCAAGGATACTAAGATGGTTGTTGGGAGACTCGTTCAAGGAGTTGTAAAGAGTATTGATAGAACTTGTAAAGTTGTCAATTTAAGTTCTGATTCTGAGGAGGTGGCCAAATGTGTGGTATATATTTATCATCTTTTTGTCTACTGTTATGATAGTCTTCCATGTTAAACTGCCACAACTTATGTCATTCTTGTACATCCATACAGACAAGGGATCTTAAAGGCATTCCATTTAATTTGCTTGTTCCTGGTATGATGGTCAATGCAAGTGTGTGTTCAACCCTCGAAAATGGCATCATGCTTTCCTTCCTCACCTTCTTTATAGGAACTGTATGTTGGCTTTAACTTCTATCATTTGTTTGCTTTAGTATTTGAGATCATCCCTACCATACAATAACACGCATCACAAACGCACCCGCAGCAACGCGCGGGCATTCCCACTAGTCCTTTAAAATTACGTAAGTACATGAAAACAATAAATATAATAAAATAAATATTTATAAGTATGATAAAAATAAAAATGGTGAATGATAAAAGGGATGTAAATGCTCTTATGCCCCTTAATTTAAAAGAAAAAAGTTACTTATGGATATGTCTTCCAAAAAACAAACAATCTGCAAAACTCAAACGTCTGCCCGCGTCTGTGCGGCGCAGACAAAAGTGGTCAGAACTACTTTTGGCAAAAAAAAACAAACACCACCTTAAAGTAATTAGTTATTGGTAGCTAAAGGTCTTTTGGTCCGGCTGTACTTCATGTCTCCCCTTAAGGGAGAGACCTAAGTTCAATTTTTGATGTCAGCGGTTTTCTTCTGGAGAGCAACTAAGTCGGTTTCTTTGTGGAACAGTTTGACGCCATTCTCGAGCGTTAAACTAACAATAGACTGTTTTAATTCCTTATTGTGACACCCCAGGCAAATCTCACATTAGTCGTGGCCAGGAAAGATCCTTAGTTCATATGTAATCCAATGCCTCTTAAATCACCAACGCGTTTTGGGGCTTAATGTTAGTGGATGAGAGGAGAACTCCACAGTTAAGCGTGCTCAGGTGAGAGTAGTACCAGGATGGGTGACCTCCTGAGAAGTCTCCACCAGGGCAACCAAAAACAAATCCGTGAGCTCTGGATGGGCAAACCATCGGAGCAAAGCGGACAATATTGGTGGTAAGAGGGGCCGGATGTTACACGTATGAGGTATGGGTATATAACTAGGCTATGAAGAGGCAAGTCACTGGGTTCGAATACACCGCCGTTAAAAAGACAAGTCATATATTAAATCAAAATATGGTTTTGTAATTTTTCAAATCGTCATTACTAACTATTTATTATCTCAGCTATTGAATATTTGTAAGACACGAGTTTTTAAACTAGTTGTATTAATATGTATAAATATATTTTTTCTATGTAATTTACTTAAATGAAATATATAAAATTTTCATTTTAAATTATTTTTATAAATTATAAACTATATATAGTTATGTGATACAAAGTTTATCTTTATAGTTATAAAGTTCATGATAAAATTGACCTATCTACTTTAATTTCATGCACCATTATATCCCCTTCAAAAGTAGCATATACTTTATTTTATCTATTGTCGTGTATTTGTAAATGTGTATCCGAGCATCTACTTTTCATGCATTTATAGTAATGCCATGCTTGGAATTCATTCGCGTGTTGTAACACCCTGTTATGTAGACAAAAATAAAAGTATATGAAATTTATATTTCATATATAGTTTAATGAGTAAGTAATGAGTAAGATGGTTATTTGAAGTATGAGATATCTAGACAAGTCCTGACTAGTATATGAGATCTAGACGAGTAAATATCATTATAGGAGACCGTTTAGTAATACTAATGGAATATATTATATTTGAACCCTACTTCATTTTTAATGACACTTATATCAAAACGTAGATAAAAATGAGCTCGTCTCAATAGTATATTTCAAATTTTATATACTGTTATAGTTTAAAAAGTTATAAAAGAAAAACGAGATTTGTACTAAATTAAGTACAACAATATATTAATATAATAATAATATAACTTGACATGAAAATAGAAGTAAACATAATCTTCGTTATGAAGATTTCGATAATTATTTATATAGATAGGTAGAATACATGAGTTGGGTACTTGACAGGTATAGTCTACGTGTTACATGTAGGGCCAATCTCAAAGCCCACTTTAAAATATAACTTATACGTGTAGGAAAATGAGTAAGATACAACCCAACATACTGTATTATGTTTCTTCTACACTAAGAGAATAAATAGCCTATATATAAGAAGCATGATCGGTTATTCAAACGTACCAAAAACTAGGAGCAACTAGTAATATTTATATACGGGGAGCGAGTAGCAGGACTCTAAATCAATTATAGATAGTATTCAGGTATAATCTCGTTTACGTTCAGTTCATCCATTATTATTAGTACTAGTGTTGTTATTTTTTTAGGTATCAAAATTATTATTAGAGGTGAGTATTGGGTAGCCTAGCCTTAGTTAGGCATGGACTGATCACCCATGCTTAAACAAGGCAATGTTAGCCAATATCCAACCATAATAATAACTAGTTAGGTGTATCAATACCTAACCTAGGATTATGTAATTATGTCAGGACCTTGAGATATTACCTGGCTATACTAGCGAGTATTGAGCAAAGGTTAAGCACTATTAACAGGTGAGTTATCATGTTTATTTATAAAACTGTGATTGTATACTTGTCCTGTCTGAACTGGTAATAATATAAAAGTGCTGTAATGTGAAATATCGGTAGGGGTATATTGGGATCCTTATATGCTTAATGGGAGGTGTTGGAACTGGCTGAAAAGAGGATAGGGTTCCTCGTATGCATCACGACACTACCATACCTATGCGATGCCGGGGGGGTTTGACAAGCCCATTTGCTGGTGGTTGTGAAAAGGTCATGAATGGCATAGGGTTGCCCTTGGCCCAAAATATCACAACCCATGTTGCATGCATGGTCAAATGTGTTTTTGTAAATTGCATAACATGAGCTCACCAGTGTATAGCTGACGTTGTTTTAAGTATACATGTCACAGGTAATCAGTGAGCTAGTAGGATTAAGGAGAAGGCAAGTGAGACATGAAGACCTAGAAGTTGCTAGACTTGGAACATGTAATTAAATAAAGCTTTGCACTCAAATGTTATAAGTTTTAATGAAATTTAAGTTTCGCTTCCGCTGTAAGTTGTATCAATTGTGCATGATCACCCGGGTTACGGGTGGGGTGTTACAGTTGGTATCAGAGCCTGGGGTTTTAGCGAATTAGGTATTGCACTAAGAATACCTAGGCTTTAACCAGAACATCTTAGGGACCAGGATGACTAAGACTCGGACATTAAGACTTATTTACGTTAGTTACCCTAATAATATTTAAGTATGAATAGTGGAACCCTTAAGTTTGATTACTTGGATTTTGACTACTGAATAATTATGAGACTTAAGAGACGGGTTACTAAGAATATTGTTATAGGCCATGATTGCTAGGTTATAATCGGTTAAGAAGAATGAAAGTTAAGTTTTTGATACGAGGCCGTGTGAACTTGAGTACCATGAATGCTTTCCTAGAATTATATGTGTATAGAATACATGTTTGTATGAGAAGTATAATGTAAGTGAGGTGTTGACAACTCGTAAGTTCGGCAACACACCTATAATTGAATAAACAGATGAATATGAGGTATCATACATGCATGATGATTGGGGTATTCTGGATCAATGGATAAGTAATGAGGTATTGAGGCTGGGGAAACCGCGGTGAGCCTTCCCAGTATGGGTTACCCAGTAGTAAAATACACTCATGATAGGCAGTATGCCACCATATTATATAATGGCAGTACGCCAGGCCAGTACAAGTATCTGTTTAGTCTGTAAGGTGAAGTTAATGTAAACCCACACTTGTATAAGTACATGTTGACACATTTAGGTAATAATGGTGTGCACCCAATCAAATCTGTATTCCTTAAATAATAATCGAACTGAGAGCATATGTTATTGTGTATGGCGTGGTCCTATGGTTTAAGAAGATATGTAATTCTGATACACCATAGACTGGAAGTAACCTATATACTAATACTAACTTATACAAGGTATCAACTAAACATTATATTTCAAAACAAAGATGAGTATATTTTAATAATTTATAACCGAAACATAGGTACTTCTATAATCAAAATTTCATCCCATTATGTTAGGACTTAAGAAAGCGTGAAGATCTTAGACAAGCAGGTAATACACAGGGTTGCCCTCGAGGTAGCCATGATTATGTTGTTACTCTACCGAAACAAATTCGGACACACCAGAGAATAAACCAAAATAAAGTTCCTCGTTCTCTACAACTAATATTGTAGACAAAGAAACTAGGAAATGTAGAAGTATAGGATTGTACTTACATATCCTTCATGATTTGCAATCCTCCTTCCTTAAAAAAAAAGAGAGAAAGAGAGAGAACGTTAGAGGTGCGCGAGTGGTTAAGTGGAAAGGAATTTGTCCAAGACAATGTGACTACGCCAATAGCAATAAGGACTAATTAGTGGTGCACTTGTTTTAAACTGAAGCATTTCATTAGTGGAATATTATACCATGAACCAAAGGAAAAGACACTGCCAAGAAAATAAGTTAGGCATAACTCACCGGTGACTTCCTCTAGAAATGTTCCTAAAGTAAGGCAAAACAATTATATATATATATATATATATATATATATATATATGAATTGGGGTGCTAGACATATAGAGAATATATCACGAAGTCTAAGGACAACTAGTTCCATGCTTAGTAGCAAACGAAGAATAAATTGTTGAATGGATTCATGTGGAGTCCACTATCATAAGTCCAGATGTTTGTTAAAGTTAGAACCCCTATGAATTTCTTTGAAACTATGGAAGTTGGTGCGAATAGGGGCTTAATATCAACCATATTTAAACCCTATTTAAATTGAAAATCCTAGAATTTTAGGCATCCCTTTTATAGTTGAAATGACCGATGAGAATCAAGAGGAAATGGTTGAAATCATTAAGAATTGTATGTTAAGTTTGAATAATATTATGATTCATATAGACTTAATCTCTATGTTACTTGGAACATTCATTGTACGCATATGAATGGCTTAGTTAACTCCCTAATTAAGCAAAGATCGTGCTTGACCTAAAGATAATATTGTTTAGACTGCTTAACAACTAGTCGTATCTGGAAACTGAATGGAAAAGGTGAAGAAGATCTTCAGTGTAACTTAAGTTCACAAGTTTTGATTATTTCTATTAAGAAGAAAGATGAGATGATAAGTATGTGCATTAGTGATAGAACTTGAATGAGGTCACAAAAAGAAAGAATAACACTCATTAGCGAGTATCGATGGTCTCTTTATAGGTACGGGTAATGAACGATGGTTCCAAGATAAACTATGATCCAGTTATCACCAAGTAAGAATGGCATCTCGACATGCCTAACGACTATTAGGACTAGATATGGTTACTAGGGGTTCTAAGTGATGCCAATCAGATAGACCAGCACACCTATAATATTCGTGAATCTCATGAACGGAGTCTTTGTGTCAAACATGGTCATGGATGCATTCAGTAAAGAGGAAGGAATCCAACCAATAAGAATTTGTGTATTTAGAATTGATGTTAAGATCAACCTCTTAAACTAGATGAAGAATGCACAACGGAATCCTTCAAAGCAAGATAATATTAGGTAATAATGGACTTTGTTACTAAATGCCTAAGATCGAATCATGGACATAATACTATTTGGGTAATAGTCGATAGGCTTACTAAGCCAACATTTTTTTCCAATCCGTGAGGACTATAAGATGAAAGTTCAGTCTAACTTTATACCTAAGAGATAGTCTTGTAACGTAGTGTGCTTATCTTAACCACATCTGAGAGAGATAGGCGTTTCATCCTAAGATATTGACAGGGTTTCAGAAAGAGCTGAGAACTCGAATAAATTCGATCAGTGCATATTAACAAAGAACAATAAGATATTCTTTGTGCTTACATAATCGACTTTGGTAGCCCTTAGGATGGCCATCTATCATCAATCGATTCCTTGTACGATAATGGTTACCAGTTTAGCGTTTAAGGAAGCCACCTGTGAAGCATTATATGGGAGAAAAAGTATAATGTTGGACTAAAGTAGGTAAAAATCAGTAATCATGAGATCATCTAGTAAACGACTGAAAAGATATAGATCTTATGTCAAAAAAAAAATGTTAGTACACGCACATGTTACTTATTAATATTCCGAGCATATGTATTGAGATTAGGTAAAGGCATACATGTACATGATTACAATATAACACAATGTATGTTAACTCTATATTGTGCCACAGGGCGTTTAGAACCTCCCGCCGCAACGTTTGCTCATTTTACATGTTAAGAGTTAAGACATGTCTTAGTTTAAAAAAGCTTGAGGCACTCCGAAGCGTTTTGGTTCCAAAAGCCAAGGCGAGAGCGTCACGTATGTGAGACGCCCAAGTCAAAAAATAAATTTAGAAGTATTTACACATGTCAATATGACATATTCTACTTGTTAATCAATCATAAAAAGAAAAAAAACATAATTATAAAAGACACTTAAATGCTTAAAAATTAATCAAGACATATATTGAAGTCGAAAAACACTTCAAAATCATTAAAAAAAACTTGATTTTGACTGCTAACCCAAATAGACCCTGATTTTGACCTAATATTGACTGAAGCGGCGCCTCAGGCACCTTAGCGCCTCATGCCTTAGGCGCGCCTCAGACATAAAAAAACGTTTATTTCAACGCCTCAAGCGCCTCACGCCCGAGGCGTGCTTTTTTAAACGAAGAGACATGTTATAGTAACATCTTTGAAACACTTTTGGTATGTCAGTTCTAATTATATGATGTTACCTACTTAATTGACCATTGAAAATTAGGATTCTGAGCAAATCGACTAGGGAATTAGACAAGCAAAACGTTTCTCATTAAAAACTTGAAACCCGCCATGGAGCGCGGGTACATTATTGGTACATTTCAACAAGAACTAGAGGCTAATATGAAATTATAGGAAACATAAAAGCACAAGCCATGAGTCTTTAAACATTACAAAATAATCACTCTACGCAACTTGATGCAATAGTGAAGAAGGCTCATGATATTTTCTAACATAAATCTATAATCTATAATCTATAATCTATAATCTATAATCTATAATCTATAATCTATAATCTATAATCTATAATACATTATAAAGGAGGAGTGATGTATCATATTGGAATTTTGACATGAGTACAAATTTTGTAGCTACATATACAACTTAATAAAGCTTATTTGATATGGGTAAATTAGTCACTTAAGTGTACATTAAGACACTTAGAAGGTTATTAGTGTAATTTTAGATTTTGTTTTTAGTTAAAATGTAAAATGTTATTCCTTTAATACCCTTCACCTTCACTTTGTAGAGTAGGTTATGCTTGTCATTAACTCATCGTGCTTTAACTCCTCACATTCAACTTCCCTCAATTGATGACCTCAATTCATGACATTCTTGAAACAGTCGCCACCATCAATTGACAATTTGCCCCTCTTAATTCACTCAGTTAAAGCTAATTATGCTTTTGCATCAGTTTAGAAGCCAAGAAGCCTCGTTCATCCTATTTTCAGATTTCCTCAAACCGTTGCGCAAGAAAAGTGTGGTTTTAGCAGTGTTGTTTATTATCACAAGGTATGAATGCTTTTTCATTTTTATATACAATTTACATCTGAAGTGTGTTGTTTTGTTGAATTGAAAGAGCAGACACATTCAGTTCCTAATTTGTGTGCAACTCAATTAAATGCGATCATACACAATTCTTCCTATTTTTCAGGTTATGTTCTATTCTTCGTATTCCCAAAGTATGCTTTATCCTTCTCCTTGAAATTTTATGTTAGTCCCTGAAATCACCATCAAACATGTCTTCATATACATTCAATTTTTCATTAACTTATACATTGTTTGATTGATAAATTATACTTTTCACTTTGATCGTAGTTTTGA
Organism: Ambrosia artemisiifolia; assembly: GCA_032199755.1. Lineage (NCBI taxonomy): Eukaryota > Viridiplantae > Streptophyta > Magnoliopsida > Asterales > Asteraceae > Ambrosia > Ambrosia artemisiifolia. Next base: position 50,405,185 of record CM063525.1, on the reverse strand, counting down.
AGGTGTGTCAATTGTTCTTTTTTGCTTCATATTTTCTATTTACTCTGTTATTTCTGTTGTTTAAACCATTACTATTGAGGTTAGGTAAAGAGGCGATCACGTGATAGATGAAATTCAAGGAACCTCTTCACTTTCTCTAGCCAATATCCTATAAATGGAGTCAAATTTGGAGCAACCCACAACTGATGGTAACTTTGTTTGCTTCTTTTTTTCTCATTCGATCCTCTTTATGGTATTTTTTTCCATGATTTTTTTTTGCTTATTATGTGTTTTTCTATTTAGATGTTACTCATTTGCTTCGTTTTTGGTTCATTATTTGGTAAGTTTGTGCACGCTAAGTGTTTGTAAAATTGCCTGCGTAGTGTTTGGTAGTTGCTTAAATTAACGTTATGTTTTTTTTTCAAATGTATTTTTAGACTGTTGTTGCCATCTCCACTTAGCTTTTTCAATTAGTCTGCTTTTTTCAAAGTTGTGTATTTGGTTTAGGTGTTAGTGATTTGCTTCGTTTATGGTTAATTGTTGAAAAAAAAGTTGCTTATATATGAAACTTTAAATTTCTGTCTATTTGATGTCAAACCGTATTACTAACCAACTTATTTTCTATCTAATATAGGAGGCTTGAATGTGGAAGGTGAAGCAGACAGCTATGACTTTGGTGTTGGTATGTTACAGGGAAACAGAAACTGCATGTGTCGGATTTGAGTTTTTAATTGATTTTGTAGAAGTGCTTTGAATAACTTATAAATACATACGTGAGTACCCAACTTTGACAATTTTTAATGCGCTTATTACTCTAGGTGTTTGGTTATATCAGGTGTTGGATTTATCTTAATGCTACTGTGGAGAAGTGGAAGAACTGGCAGATGTATAACTATGTAGTAAAGGAGCTTCCAAAACTTCTTAGCGGTACATAGCTCGACACATCACGGGCATCCATTAGTGGTCACTCTATGGGTGGACACGGAGCACTTACAATCTATTCGAAAAATCTTGACAAATACAAGATATTCAGTATGTTCACAACTTAATGACTGGAACTTGCATAATTTATCAACTCATAGGCTCATAGCTATTGATACTGTTATGATGATGTTTACTATGATTACTTTTTTTCCATCTTACTTTGGCTTTTTACAGTAAGTGTCAGCATTTTCACCTATTGTAAATCCGATTAACTATCCATGGGGCCAGGAGGCATTCACAAACTATTTGGGTGAAGATAAGTCTGCATGGGAGTACGCCTGGCAACACTGACCCGGTGACCTAATTTTGGGTCAAAATGGGGTCTTAATAATGACCCTCCGGGTGATTCTGGGCATTAGCAAATTCATAAACGGGTCAGAACGGGTTGAACTAAATCAAGAAAAAACTGAAAACGGGTTAGAATTGGTAGGTATTATGGATGAGAAAGGGTTAGAATGGGCAGCTACTTACGCTAGGAAAGGGTTGGATGATTAGTATTGATGTTGATTGCTGAATGCTTCAATCTAACAGCCGAATGAGCAGTATTGATGTTGATTGTTGAATGCTTCAATCTAACAGCCTAACACCTTGCTATTCTTCAACCAAAAACATGTTAAAAATCACCATCCCAAGCTTCAGGTCACTGCTTGTATTGCCGACCGTCTCCACGGCTTGTTTACACCACCTCTACAGTTGTAGGAAGTTTTAAGTTTTGGTTTGTGTCTTCATATCTTAAAAACATTTGCAGATAATTTACTGTAACATTGGAAATCACAATCTCTTGGTCAGCAGCCAATCACCTTCTTTAGAGAGGTTTGCATTCGGCAATACATTTTATAAATCTGTTTTTTTGTGTGATTGCTGCTTATTACTGTGTGTTGTATTATGCTAGGTTCTTGCATTATGTGATCATCCAAACATATTGGATAGGCGTGAAACGCAGGGTTTGTTTAGGTATACATATAAATTGGTGTCGATTATGTACTTTCTGTAAGTATGTATATGAGCTCAAGTACCCTAACATGCATCATTAAACTTACAGTGCGGATTCCATTGAGCGAGCATGGCAGATCCTTTGATCAAATTCCTGGTAGAGCTACTGGTGCATATAGTCACAGTCAGGTAAAGTTGCCTTTATTTGGGCTATGAAATATATGTGTGTGTATGTATATATATGTGTGTTTGTGTGTTTAAATGGTTTTCCTACTGATCTAAATGATATCTTCTTGACAGATGCTGCAAGTCCATGGATATAAATATTATTTTCTGTGATACATACAAAATATTGTAAAAGTATCGGAACATGACAAATTGATCACAGATTGTATCATCTCTCTGTACCAGGTCCATACGATGAGCAGTTGCTAACAAGATCTGAAAAGGATGGAATTTTCTGTCCACTCAGTACCCTATTTGCTCTGCTTCAATTGCCCTTCATGGTGGAACTCTTGTATGTATTTATCTTACCAATTCAACTTTATTTCTTTTTGTTTCAAGAATCAGTTTTCTAGCTTTCGTTTCATTAGAAGCAAATAATAGATCAATGCTTAAGGTTGTTTCAAGTTCCTTATTATCTTGAGGAAGCAACGGGTTGGGGACTTGAGATCTCTGAGCTCAAGAAGCAACTGGAAGCTGCTAGGCAAAAGGGCATTACTGTTAGGGTTTTTTGTTGTGATTAATCCAGGAAACCCAACAGGCCAGGTAAATATATATTTACTTTCCAAAGCCCTTAGCAGTTCATTCTTTATTTCTCTAATATATTGTTTTAAAAATATTTAAATGCCATGACAGTTGATACAGAAATGAAATTTCCAGTCGAAGAAGAATTTTCTGGCAGACATCAGGTAATATCATGTATTAATAAGAAATATGCTTTGTTAATGCTATTATACAAGTAAAAATCAATAAGTAGTGTCAAATGTACAAATTCTGAAGAGTGAAGAAAACTGTTAACGGTATAAATGTATAATACTATAATCACAAAAAATATATAACTGCATGGAGCCTACAAATATTATCTTTACAAGTGAAACTGAAATAAACTGTTACTTGAAAGTTAGAAAGTTGTTCTTTAGTCAACTATGTAGACAAGGTAGAGAGCAGCACTGCATTGTTGAGCTCATGCAGCTTCTGGGCAGAAGCTATAGCTCTTTTCTTGCCAACATCGTTCTCTGAGAAGATAAAATTGCTAGACAAATCCCATAGTTCCACCAACCCTTAATCATGCAATCTCACAGACTTCACCCCAGCAAGTACGAGATTTTTTGCTGCAACAAACGCTAAAACAATGAAACATTGCAAAAGGACAACATGACTAATTGACCATGCATAACCAGTCTGCTGGATTCTAGATCCAAGTAAGATAACCCAACAGGCGAACGATAGAAGAAAAATGAACACTACAGATAGTGTTCTAATAATAGAACATGCACCACTTAAATAATACGATTTATAGCACTAGCTAAACCCAGTAATAGCATACTACCTGCTAAAAGTTACATAAGCCAACAAATAATCCCTACATTATCATATTCAGATTATGGATATTTCACAGCATTCATACTCTTTAGGGGGTGTTTGAGGCGCGCCTCATGGGGTTCAGATTGTACCTACGTGAGGCGCTAAGAAAATGTGCGCATCGGGTGCGCCTCAGGTGGTTTAGGGTGTTTTCGATGTGCTTTTTTTTGGTGTCTTATACTTTAGGTCAATTATTTTATTTTTCTTGTGTGGTTTTGATGTTTTAGACTTTTCTAGGTCAGGTATTTTATTTTTTATAGACACATAATTTTTATATGTATTTTTTGACTGCGCCTCGAGCTTACGCCTCGATTCGCCTTGAGGCTTATGCCTCATGAGGCGAAGGGAAGACGCCTCGAGGCTCGTTTCCGTTCTTTTAAACTTTGGTTTATACAACCTACGTATGACATTGTCTTACAGGTCCCTCAGAAACATTGGTGATGGATATGCACAAACTATCTATCCCAGTTTGACAAATGTAAAGGGAAGACACCCACTTGCCAGTGAGGTAACCAACTAACCAGTTTATGCCTTACTTTGAGTTAAAATGTACATAGCCCCAGCCCTTGGGCCTCATTTTCCCCAAACCATCTCAAATATTGATACAACTGCAAATTAAAATAGGTTGTGTCGGTACGCACTTAAAAGAGCTCAGATACTTAAATTTAAGCTTTTCAGACATAGATTATGGCCCCTAAGAAGTTGATGATGTTCTAATAGAACATGAGACCTTTAAAATTAAGGCTTTAAGCCTTGATGACGGCTAGGCAACCCTTAACAAAATTCTGTGCAAATATCGTCTTTGAGTAGATTTAAGGTCACTAATTCATCTAAAGCCGCATGCCCGCATCTGAGACGAGTGTATTTAATGTGTTAAGAGTTTTCTAGCATACATTAAATTTGAAATACTATAATATCTAAACTATCTTATACTTAAATAATTTTGGAGAACTAAACCAACTTCTACTGGAGATGTAGAGTCGTTAGCTTCACCGGAGATAATTGTTAACATTTTACCATCACACTATATTAACTCCAGTTTACTTCATAACACTGTAGTCTGTTTACATCTGATTTTTTTGATTACTTTACAAGAGCGGACTATTCGAAAATGTAAATGTTATTTTTTTGTATACAAATGTTTTTCTTTGTTATTTACAATATTCATTTATAAACTGATGTTGGGTTTACAGGAGAAAGTATTTGTATTTTTATCCTGCCAAGTTCATTTTTTCCTACAAGATTGCTAAAGGGAAAGAAAGTGTGTTGATATACAAGATATAAAGTTGGACGCAACTAAGGATCAAAGAAACACCCTCGAATCTCTAGGTTGTTTAGGAATATCCTTTGTGTGATATAAGTGTTTAGAAACTGAATCTCTTTCAAAATCCCTATAGCAGCCACAAGCCTTTGTGTCTAGAGGAGAGTTCCTGTCCAGCTACAATTTAAATTTTCAGGTAAGTTAAACTATTGCAGATTGCTGGTTGACTTTTGGAGTCAAACAAACCCTTATTTGACTTCCAAATTGTTAGTTTTTTTTTTTGAATGGCAAATTTCTACTCCTTATGGGACTTGAACCCATAACCTCTCCCTTAGGTGTTTCTAGAAGCATTGCTTCTACCATTGGGCCACCAACCCCAATTCCAAATTGTTAGTTATTTTTTAGGTATCCAGAAAAAACTTCAATAAGCAGACCAAGGTTAAAAAAAAAATTAAAAAGGGCTTGTGTTTATGGTGCCACATTAATGCAATATGCATATAAAATAGTGTTTCACCTCAAAAGTCGAACATATTGTTTTGTTTTTTGGAAACGAGTGTTGACTTGTTAGAACTATTTGAGTTTTTCGTTTGGAACAAATTCGAACATCAGAAAGACACCATGGATGGTGGCTGAATCGTCTGGCTGGCGGTCAAAGCAATGACTGACTGTATTGACCATGCTAGAATGGTTGAGTTTAGAAATTAGCTTAACATGGCGATGTAATCTATGTATCGTACACCTCCTTTTCATTTTAAAGTTTCTAATAGCAATCATAGTGCTATCACTAAGCTGCCCCTTTTAAAGTTGTCACACATATAATATCTCATAATGTGTATCAAATCTACTAGCAAAAATTATTTGTGGATTGAGTTAGTCCGCCCAAAACATAAGTTTAATGTTCTCGAATTCCAACAGCTCCCAGCTTCATCATTATTATCTACTTGGTGTTGTTGAGGAGATTATAATCGTCTTATGTCTAATTTGCTTGTTTTAGTTTGTCAATATATCTTTTGCATATAAAGGTGCACCTTTCCCTTACTTGTCATTGTTGTATATAAAACATTGTTTGTAAGTACGCATGTTCAGACCTTACTATTGCTGCTAGAAGACAATTTAAGAAGCAAAAGGAAATGACTGAAGAAGAAACAAGACAGTTCACTGATACTTATGTGAAAGAGGGGATCTTGAACCAAATCAGATCTTTTTCTGATCCTGTGTCAGACAGGCTCAGAGAACTCATTGGCAGGCCACCATCACCAAACTCATCCAAAATAAAGATGCATCCCAGTCACTCCTCTGATTCTAAAATTCTAAAATGGAAGTCTGATAAAGAGACCCATGAATTGACACTGCTCAGATCAGATGGTAGTGTTCAGAAGTTGAGTATGGATGAGGCACCTGGCCTAAGTGCTGAAGATCTCCAGACACTTCTGAATTTGACACTGGATAGAGATGCTGAAGACCTCTTCTCTCTACACTTTGAATTGCAACTAAAAGGGCAAATTAGAGAAAGTCTGATGAGGAATAAAGATCAAGAATAAAGCAGAGTTTTGGCATCATCTGTTCTAGGGGGAGATTGTTGGGTCTGCTGACCTGGAGAAGAACAGATGATTGAAAGCCAAAATATACTAAGTGTTTGATCAAGAATAAAGAACAGTTGTTACAATAAAGCTTCATCCAAAGATCTGTTGATTCCTAAACTGCTGCTGCTTAACAACTGTTAGAAGACAACTGCTGCTGACAAAGTCTGATGGATAAAGTCTGATGAAGAACAACTGCTGATCAAAGATCTGAAGAGCAAAGGTCTGTTGAACCAACAGCACTTTGGTTCAACAGATGATAAGAAGACATCAGAGTTTAGACTAACAGAGTTTTATTTATCAGTTGTTTCAATGTAACAGTAGTTAATAGCTTAACAGTTGTTATAGTTTGTTAGTCAGTTAGGGGTCGCTTTCTAGGTGACGTCAGCAACTGATCATCAGAGGTTTGTACTTGTCTATAAATAGAACAGTACTTGTACTGTTCTATTCATCACTCGTCATTCTCTTTTAGACAAACATTCTCTGAGTGATCAGGCTGAGGGGGAGTTAATTGTACAATTGTAATCTTTCCATTTAATGAAAGCATTCGATTAAAACAATTATACTCTATGTTTTGATTTATTATTATTCCGCTGCACTTTCCATTTATACTTCATCCATATCTCATACTTAATCAAAACAAAACAATACTCAGATCCTAACATGGTGCGTCCGATCACCGTAACTCCTCTAACAGCTTCTAATGATACCAATGTTCCTGTACCGGAGGAAGAAGTGTTTCAAGAGGCTTCCACAACTTTAGATACTTCAGAATCGGAAGATGATGGAGAATTCGAAGAAGTTATTCTTGAAAATGCAACAGAGGCACCGCCAGTGAACCCAAATCCAGATGTTGCTTCATCGTCTAACACGGATCATGATCTGGATGCAGTAGAGAACTTGACTATTCAGACGGGAGTTACTGTACCTAAACATCCGGAATCTCAGATTCATCGTATTCATCCGCTGGAGCAAGTTATCGGTGACCCTGGAAGTAGTGTAATAACGAGAGGACAGCTGAGAAGTGTCAATTCACCAGAAAGTTTTGGTGCTTTAGCTTTATATGCAAAAATACAAAAATCTGGTTGTCAGAATGATTGGTCGTTTGCATGTTATGTTTCGCAGGTCGAGCCGCGGACATATAAAGAAGCTCTTTTGGATGACGCCTGGGTTGAAGCGATGCAAGAGGAGGAGCTGAGCACGTACCTCATGTCGAAGGGATTTAAACGCGGACTGGTTGACTGTACCCTGTTCACGAAGAAAACAGGAGATGATTTGCTTCTAGTCCAGATATATGTTGACGATATTATTTTTGGCTCAACTAACGAACTTTTGTGCAGGGAGTTTGAACGTGTTATGTAGGAAAAGTTCAAAATGAGTGCGATGGGGGAGATGCGGTTTTTCCTCGGCTTGCAGGTGGATCAAAGACCAACGGGGATCTTCATTCACCAGACGAAATACGTATCCGAAGTCTTGAGCCGGTTCCAGATGGAGGATTCCAAGCCGATGGATACCCCGATTCAGCCCAATCACGGGATTGGAGTTCACGCTAAGGGGGAGCTGACGGACCCGTTTACATACAGAGCAATCATCGGATCTCTGATGTATCTTACCGCATCTCGGCCAGACATAATGTTCGCCACATGTCTCTGTGCTCGTTACCAGTCGAAGCCGAAACAAAGTCATCTGACAGCGGTCAAGCGTATCCTTAGATATCTGAAGGGTTGTCCCTCGAGAGGACTTTGGTACCCTAATGACGATAATTTTGACTTTATCGCATTTAGTGATGCAGATTGGGGCAGCTGTGACAAGGACAGCAAATCCACGACAGCTGGATGCCAGTTTTTAGGGAGCAGGTTAGTCACCTGGCAATGTAAGAAGCAGACTTCGGTCGCGCTGTCTACCTGTGAAGCCGAGTACATTGCAGCTTCGAGTTGCTGTTCGCAAGTGCTCTGGATTCAGCAGCAGATGGTGGATTACGGTTTGCAGTTTCGTAAAACCCCTATACACTGTGATAATGAAGCCGCGATCGCATTAACTAAAGATACGGGCAATCATTCTAAAGCTAAACATATCCGGATTAAGTATCACTTTATCCGTGATTGTTACGCTAAAGAATTGATAGATATGGTCAAAATTCATACTGACTATCAACGTGCAGATTTGTTCACAAAAGCTTTTGACAGATCCCGATTTGAGTATCTTTTAAAAGTAAATAACATAAAAGAAAAACAGGACTAATCAGCACCTCGGTTTATCGTTTTTTAGTTTTTAAAGTTTTAGTCAAAGTTTTTACAGTTTTTCAGAAAAATTCAAAAACCCAAAAATATGTTTTACATTTTAGGGGGAGTCTTTTATCAGAAAAACCAAAAACATTAAAAAAATTCAAAAATCCATAAAAATAGAAAAACCAAAAATGATTTCCAGGATAAAAAGAGGAAATGATAGTACATCAGTGGGGATCTGACACAGGCTAAAGATATGTAAAGTAATATGAGGCGTGTGTTGATTACGTGTGATGTGCTGATAGGCTTCGTAGACTAAAAACTGCATGCATTAGTGATACAAACATAACGAACTACTCGTTCGTGGCTGAACACCTCATGGGCATATGGTCTTAGTACCATAATTTCGTTTGATAGAGTTACCAAAATCTGAGGTTTCGGGTCGTTATGTTATTGTTATCCGGGATATTCTGATTAAACTTTTGTCGTATTGATTTACGGACCTAGTTTCATCAGAATATTTGCTAAAAGAGCTTAAATGCCAAAACCGAAAGTTACCGAATTGAGGAACTTCATGTTTTTACTGATCAAAGATCATAATTACATCGTATCAATTTACTGATGCAAATCAGTAGTTGATATCAGCCTCAACTTGGTATATATGCACATGTTACTTTCCTGCATTCGTTTGCTGACCTGTACAGCTCTGTGCTATGTATCTTGTAACTAAACGGATAACTCTGGCATAATCACACGTTACGAGGAAGCTTTGTGCAATTTCTTGATACGGGAGTATGTCATGTGTGTGGGAACCACAACGTGTTAGTATAATACACCTAAAGCGTATCATTTTAAAGCACTGCATAAAAGTCTGCATGTGAGCTTATGTGGACAACAATATCAGCAGTTTCCGTGTCACATACTTTTTCTAATGATAATATAAAACAAAATAGATCAACGCTGTGATCAGATTTCTCAAATGACTGATATGATCCTCTTACCGGACATCACAAAATGTTTACTGCTTTATTTACCTTTATGCATTTTAGTTTCATTGTCAAAAAGATACAAAACTCAAAAAGATTTTAGGTGTGTTTTGATATAAATTTCAGAAAAACCAAAAGTTTTGCATTTCTGCTTTATTTTTAGATAACCGACGGTGTTTGATGGTCAATTTCTGAGATTTGATGAAACCATCTGAGCTTTGTATCATTCTAAACTGAAATGATGTGTGTTTGAGACTTAATGTGTTGAAAAATGTTTAACGGGATTCGATTTCGTGATTTGGTAAAATTTTCAAAATTTCTCATCTCACATTCGCCCCTTAAATGGGTCGAATGTGGAAAATTTTTACACATTCGTGCCTTTCTGTTTGGACGAAGGTGGGTTTTATACTACGATTTTTTACCTTCAGGTGTATTTTTCAAGTTCGTGCCATTCACTTGGGGCGAATGTGAAAATATACCACATTCGTCCAAGAGTAAAGGGCGAACGTAGCCTTCTATAAATATACCCTTTCACTTTCGAACCCCCATTTCAGAATTTTTCAAAAACTTTCATAAGTGCAAAACCTTGTTGCCCTGTTTCTTTTCACCTTAGATTATTGTTGCCTACATATTGTTGATCAGCGGTGCATAACGTTGCGGCGGGAGGTTCTAAACGCCCTGTGGCACAATATAGAGTTAACATACATTGTGTTATATTGTAATCATGTACATGTATGCCTTTACCTAATCTCAATACATATGCTCGGAATATTAATAAGTAACATGTGCGTGTGCTTGTGAGCATACATACATACATACATACGTGTGTATACACAATAGTGATTTCAACAGCATTACCGGCATATAGGTAGTTATCTTGATATTTGTTAGTAGTAAGCAAAAGGGTAATTATCGTAAATATAAGTTTAAATTTTTAGTGTAAGACAACCAAAAGGTGAGCTTGGAACAAGGGACGGAACCACAGGAGGGTCAGGGGGGTCAGCTGACCCTCCGGCGAGCAAAATTTTCAGTTTACCGGAGTGCTTATCGAAAATACTTTTGCATAGCAGACCCTCCTGATTGTCTTGCATAACGCATTGAGATTAGAAGAAAAATAGAGATCTTTGAAAAAAAGATGGAAAAGGTTCACCTGAATTTGTTTCTATGATCTGTGTTAGCAGGGAAGAAACAGAGGGCATTTATATGATGAAGATGATGAATAATATTTGCAAATATTAGTAGATGGTGGGGCATTATGGTAATTAAGCAAGTCTAATGTGTAGCCCAAGACATTTCTTGTCAAAATAGTAATACAATAATAATAGTTTAAGATAAATTCTTTTAGTTTTACGGAGTATTTTTTTTAAGGCAATTCTTTTATTTTAGTAAAGTTTCTATTACTTTATACATTTTTAGTATCTTGTTTGATTTAATATACAAAATATCTCGTTGTTTAATTTGTTTTAATTCTTTTACTTGAAAAACTATTATGAAACACTAAGACCGAACGTAATGGTCTCGCATATTGAGCACTAAGGGAATTTTCGCGCCGGTTTGGCGCCCGCACACCGTCCCCAGTGGCGCGAAAGGGGCAAAAATGCTTTGAGCGCGAAAAATTTCGCTCAGCTTCGTGGGGGTTAAATATCCTTTATTGCCGCAGCCAATGAAATAAATGGAAGGGGAAGGTGGGGCGCTAAATTTGATTTACCAGTACGTTCGGTCTAATGAATACATATATGTATTGACCCCCTGAGTAAAAGTTTCTGGTTCCGTCACTGCTTGGAACAACTGCTATTTTTAGCAAGCCTTCAACTGAGACCGTACGTTGCGACTTCGTTCTGGTTTCTTTTGTGTCAAAGACGCAAAGGAAAGCATATTGTTAGGCATATTTTTTTTAAATAGTTAAAATATATTAACATTTGTGTAGTGTAGTCTGTAGAATAAATGAACTATGCAGTTGCAAAAGAATGCATAATTTTAGTATGCATGAACGTCAATAAGTAGTGTATGTGGAAGTACATGTTTTGCCTTTTGACAATATATAGCGCCCTTGATTTTTGTAAAATAAATTAAATCACACACTTACATCCAATTCAAAAAGATAGTAAATATTTTGAAAAGAAATATTGGTAACCGGCATGGCAGGTGTGATATTTCAAAGGTCAATTGTAATCTGGGTACCAACCAACAATAAACGACCTACATGAATTAGTAAGAGGTATCAATGGTCTAAACAACCAAAATATAAATAGCAATCATGAATTGAGGCAGTAACGAAGCAAGTGGGAAGTCACTTAGCCCACGGAGTACTCACAAATAATGATCATAACTTAAAGAGACTTATTTGTAATCACAAAAAATGAAGCTAAGACGGAAGACATATGTGGCTATTCACCTAGAAAAGATATTCCATGTGTAGTTGATTGTTATTAGTTATAATATTCATGTTCATAACAAAAGCTTTGTTTGACATCTATGGAAGGGGTTACTGGTTAGTGATTCATAAAAAGACTTCCCACGTGTAATTGCTTGTGTTATTGATGTACACACCTAAACTTCTATCATATTTAAAGTAAATTGCTACACTTTTCAAGTAGGCACATAAGTTTGACCTTATAAGTGAAAGTTAAAGGCCAAAACATGTAAATGTAAGATTTCCTTAGAAGTTAATGAATTTGTTAATGTCGATTGAAATCAGAGAATAATGTTTTTGTTATTGATTGTTCATCAAGAAATACAAAGAAGGCTATAATTTATAGAATACAAAAAATAGTAAATAAGGAATGGATGTCATCTAACGGCTAGTTGCTTGATTGCCTCCTTAGCTCTTGTAATTTCTTGAATAAGGAAATGATGAGAATCCTCTGATCCTAATTGATATACTTTCTAACACTCCCCCTCAAGTTGAGTAGTGGGATTTCCGATGCTCAACTTGTGTAGACACTTATTGTAGAGTCTCCCGTTAACAGATTTTGTTAATATGTCTGCTAGTTGGTCTTCTGATCGGACGAACTGGAGTTCTATAGTTCCATTTTCTAGTTTCTCTTTAATAAAATGCCTATCAACTTCCACGTGTTTAGTACGGTCATGTTGAACAGGGTTCTCAGAAATTTGTAGAGCTGCCTTGTTGTCGCATAAGATTTTGCTTGACTCGGTTTGAGAGAACCCAATTTCAGTTAGAAGTTTGCGTATCCATAGAACCTCTGCCAGCCCTCTTGCAATTCCTCTGAATTCTGCTTCAGCGCTTGATAAAGCAACAACCTTTTGTTTCTTGCTTCTCCAAGTGACTAAGTTTCCTCCAACTAAGGTGAAGTAGCCTGATGTTGATCTTCGGTCTTGTTTATCTCCTGCCCAGTCGGCGTCTGTATAGGCTTGGATTTTTAAATGCTTGTTCGGTCGGAAGAGAATCCCATGACTAGCAGTCCCTTTAAGATACCTTATAACTCTCCATACAGCCTCCATGTGGTTAGCTTGAGGTTGGTGCATGAATTTACTGACCACTCCTACTGCGTATGCGATGTCAGGACGAGTGTGTGAGAGATATATAAGTTTTCCCACTAGGCGTTGATACTTTTCTTTATCTGCCAGTTTTGCTCCTTCTTCTATATATAGTTTTTGATTTGTCATCATTGGTGTATCAGCTGGCTTGCAGTCAATCATTCCAGTTTCGGCAAGAAGATCAAGGATGTACTTCCTTTGACATATGAAAATCCCTTGCTTGGATCTTAGAACTTCAATTCCAAGGAAGTACTTCAGTCTTCCTAAATCTTTCATTTCAAACTCCTTGAACAGATTTGTTCTTAACTTTTCCATTTCTTCTTCATCGTTTCCTGTAATGATCATATCATCAACATATATAATTAGACAAGTTACAAGTTTACCTTTTCGTTTGAGAAATAACGTATGATCCGAATTGCTTTGTTTGAAGCCGTATTTCTTCATAGCTAAGGTAAATCTGCCAAACCAGGCTCGAGGAGATTGCTTAAGCCCGTAGAGGGTCCTTTTTAACCGGCATACTTCCTGTTTTTTGAAGTTCCCTGAGAACCCGGGAGGAGCCTCCATATATACTTCTTCTTCCAACTCTCCGTGAAGAAAGGCATTCTTAACATCAAATTGATGAAGAGGCCATCCTTCATTTGAAGCAATAGAAAAAAGCACACGAATTGTATCGATTTTGGCTACTGGGGAGAACGTCTCAGAATAATCAATCCCATATGTTTGTGTGTACCCTTTAGCTACGAGCCTGGCTTTATATCTCTCAATGGAACCATCTGGTTTGTGTTTAACGGTGAAGACCCACCGACAACCGACTGGTTTCTTTCCTGTGGGGAGAACACATTTTTCCCAAGTCTTGTTTTTCATAAGTGCATCCATTTCCGTTTCCATAGCTTCTTTCCATTCTTTGGATTTCAAGGCTTGTTCTACTGAGATTGGAAGTTGTTCATTAAATAGGGCAGCAGTGAAGGCTTTAGCTTCTTCAGACATATTCCCGTAAGCCAGGTTCGCCATGGGATACCTAGCTGATCTTGTCTCCTTTTCTGGAGAGTATCGTCTTGGGGGTACTCCTCTATTGGCCCTCGGGGGTAACACATACTTTTCAGCTGTTTTGTTTAGTATTGGTTCTTCCTGTACCTCCTGTTCTTCTTGCATAACCTGTTCTCTTGCTATTTCATTGGAATCAGACATATTAGTAGAAAAAACATTGTTACCAGTTATATTAGGAGGGTCTTGAGATTCGACATTTTCATCATTTTCAGTTTCAGTTTCCTCATGTGTATGTGGGAGATCATCATTTTTGGTTTCATCATGTGTTTCATATGTAGGACTAGGAGAGTCTTGGTCAGTAGCATTAACAGTCAGTTCGGATTGTGAGGAAGTAAATGAGTCACCTTGGGTATTGTGATGAACTTCGCTTTCGGACGAGGTAGATACAGGGACCCATTTCAGCCAATTCAGTGGATCAATATGCTCCTTCTCCCCCTGAACACTGTTTTGGCAGGTATAGAAATATTCGGTTTCAAGGAAGTTACAGTCAAGGGTAGTGTACATATGTCGACGTTTCGGGCTATAACATCGATACCCCTTTTGGTCAATTCCATAACCTACGAAGACACATTTTTCTGCACATGGGCCCAGTTTACCTCGTGCATGTTTAGGTATATGAGGATAAACAGTGCATCCAAACACACGTGGTTGAAGAGTAAGAGGAGGAGGAATTTTGGTAAACTCGGATAGGGCTTGGATAGGGGTTTTTAGATTGAGTGCTTTGGTAGGAAGCCGATTGATTAAATATGTAGCAGTAGCAGCTGCTTCTGGCCAAAAGGATGCGGGAACACGGGATTCAATTAAGAAGGCTCGAGTTATTTCTAGGAGAATACGGTTTTTTCGTTCAACGGTGCCATTTTGTTCAGGGGTGTAGGGACAAGTTTTTTGATGAATTATCCCTTTGTTTTGACAGAATTGCTTCATAGATTCGTTCACAAATTCGCCTCCATTGTCGGATCTAAGGATCTGAATATTGGTTTTAAACTGAGTTTGTATCATGTTATAAAAAATAGTGAATTTTTCAAAGACCTCTGATTTATGCTTCAAAAAATAAATCCATGTCATTCGAGTGCAATCATCAATAAACAAAACAAAAAAACGAAAATTTTGTCCCCCATTAACCTCTGCAGGACCCCACACATCAGAATGGATTAGAGAAAAAGGAGTTTCAACCCGAGTATTATTCAAATTATACGTATGTCTATGGCTCTTAGCCAAAAACACAAGTTTCACAATCCAAAGTTTTATTAGACGGAAAAAGTTTTGGAAATAACAGATGAAGATATCCGATAGATGGGTGTCCTAATCTCCTATGCCAAAGCCAAGCTTCTCTATTTGTAGTCCCATGCGCAAGCATCACATTTCCTGTTTGAGTCACTTCTTCCACATAGTACAATCCGGACCTTTCAGTGCCACGCCCAATGATCATTCCTGTTCTGATATCTTGGAGGATACAGAAGGTTGGATGCATCAAGACGGTGCAATTTAACTCTTTTGTAACGTGACTAATGGATAAAAGTTTATGTGACAAGGACGGAACATAGAGACAGTTTGAGAGTTTTAAGGTAGGGGATATTTCAATAGTCCCTCCTCCTTTAACAGGAACAACCCCTCCATTTGCTATTTTAATGTGGTTGATTCTAGGTTTATTTTTTGAAATGATATCAGACAAATCATAGGTCATGGTGTCAGTAGCACCACAGTCAAATATCCATGATTCATTCGTTTTTGTGCAATTTTGAGCTATATTAGCTTGCCCTACAATAAAACCTTTTTTTCTTAAATTTCTTTTACCTTCAACGTTTTCTTTAGGAAAATAACATGTTTTATTTTTTTGTTTTTGAAACAATTTAATAACCACTTTTGGTTTAATTCTGGGTTTTATAAAATGAGTTTTATTGTTAAATACTTTTTGAGTTTTAAAATGATGTGGCTGTCCTGTGTCTATTATAAGAGTTTGGTAGGAGTTATTTTTACCATTTATGATGGACTTCCTTTTCTGCGTTTCTTCATCAACACTTTGTAGGTTATTCATCTTTAATAATAAATTTGGTGGAAAAAATCTAGGGTTGCAAAAAAGATTTGAGGTTAGTCCCTCAAACCTGTTACCTCCATCCAAAGCATCTCCTCCTCGAGCAAATGCGATTCCACCGAAGACACTGCTTTGTTGACGGTCGTCGCCGTCGCCGCCGCCGCCGCCGCTGGTTTCAGTATTATTGGTGGTGACCGCTAGTCTGAAGCATTGTTCTTTGGTGTATACGACCAGCTGCAATATCCGGTTAAACAACACATACAACACAAGGCATCCGATGAAAACATTCTTATTATCGGGAAATTTCTTGCTGTAAAACTGAATAAAAAAGGCGATAATAATAATAACCGCTCCGATCAACAATTTAACGTTACTCATTCTAATATCCTCCTTGTAGCCGCGGCTAGTCACAATCTCAGTGACGGTTTCGTCGGGTAAGTATTTGATGGAGTTGTGATCTAATAGATTTATTTTCTTTGGGGTTTTTGTAGGGGTGGTTGATTTGGTCTTGGGGTTCCTCCACAGGAGGTTTGATTTGGTTTGCATATTTTCAGTGTTGCTTTGGTTTGCCAAGTCGCCGTCGGGAGACATGGTGGCTTGCGGTAGATGAAGAGCTTTGTGAATCGATAAAGAACGTTCACTGCTCTGATACCATAATGTCGATTGAAATCAGAGAATAATGTTTTTGTTATTGATTGTTCATCAAGAAATACAAAGAAGGCTATAATTTATAGAATACAAAAAATAGTAAATAAGGAATGGATGTCATCTAACGGCTAGTTGCTTGATTGCCTCCTTAGCTCTTGTAATTTCTTGAATAAGGAAATGATGAGAATCCTCTGATCCTAATTGATATACTTTCTAACATTTGTTACTCCTTTTTAGATGGACATGAGTTTTGATTGACCTCAAAAGTTTGATCAAAAACTTGTAAATGTACATGAATACCTGAAGAATGGCATGGGAGCAAGAAGATGATTTGGCTCGAGTTCGTTCTGTAATCCGATTACGACATCCTTGTTAAAGCAACATCATAACCTATAACAGAAGTAAAAAAAATCCAAAAATCCTAATCATAAAGATTGAAATAATTCTTCTTGAGCATAAGAAAAACTACCACACCAGTTGAATAAGGTTGATAATGAGTAAACGTTGTTGCCAGGAACAATGGTGGATCTATATGGAATGCAAAGTGGGCACAATTAAATTTAGTACTTTTCGTAGTAAAAAAAAAACTAAATGCTCTTAATTTATAGCTAGTTTTTAGTGGGTCGCACTCGCACGCTAGTAAAAGTAGCCTAACAGGTAAATGCAACATGTATAATCAAGTTAAGAAAATCATTTGAAGCCCACTGGAAATTAAGCTGGGCTCACTTAATTAGGTACCAAGTATCTAAAGAAACATACATTAATTAACGTAGCGTAAAATTGATTTCAAACCTGCATCTTGGAATCCTAAAATAGATCTCGAATCTAACATTGCAATTCGCAGCCAAAACTTGTGCCCCTTCTTTCCCATGACAGTCCACTGCCAAACGATCTATACTCAACTTTATCGTATTATTAAGTGCATAAGTATGAATTGTTTTGATATATTCTTGAGTGGATAAGTATGAATAGATTTTATCCAACCCATTTTGACCCGACTGGTTTTGACGTGTCTTCTTAGAACCTAGCCAATATTACTTGGTTAAATAAATCCTTCATGGCTAAACCATCACACTTGGATTTTTAGTGGTTCCTATCATTGTAATTGTCTTACCAGCACCCGTTGCACCATGGCAAAAAAAGCCTAACCGTTACTTCCTTGTAAAACTGCCTCAACAAATTAAGAGTTGCCCAACCTTAAAAAATACATAAACGATTAGCCATTTTGTAGAGAGTTTGTCGCCTAGCTCAAATTTGAGTTTCGCCTTAACCAATACGGTATCTTGTACCTTTTAATAACCAAATAATTCGAAGTGATCTCAAGTTCAGCCTAAGCTATAACTGGGTTAATTGGCTATAATTCAGATGTCAAAACATGTAAACATATACAACCTGGATAATGGAATGTAGACCTACATCTCTGTAGTCATAAACAATCAAATTGTGTGACCATGAACTTGCAGAAAGAGAAGCCAAAACTTAAAATGCCAAATACCTATAAACCTTACATATTCTATGTTCTACTGCATCAATTTGTAGGAACAAATGTCTAATACTGGCAAGGTTTAAAAGTACAGAAATGAGCCTCGAGGCGTAAGCCTCGAGACGAACTGAGACGTAAGCCCGAGGAGGAATTAAAAAATAAATTAAAAAAATATATATCTTAGAAAAAATAAAACACCAACTAATTTTATCATCAAAAACATCAAAAGCACACATAAAAGAAGACATGAAATGTCACAAAAAGTCTAAAACATCAAAAGCATACCTTAAAACCCCTGAGGTTTTCTTAACACCTCAGGCCTCGACCGTTTTTTAAAACCATTTATATTGGTGATTATCTCCCATTGCAAAATCCACAGACTCGCTTCCAAACGATTCCCGGTCAATTATAAGATGGTACGTTGATAGGTATGTATATCCCTTGGATATGGGCTTTATCGTTTACTGTTGACCCAGCAGAAATGAAGCCATGTTCTGATTTAAGATAATGGAGGACATAAAAGAGATGGCTCTATTGTATGTGAGACATAGAGGTAAGTTGCTACTACTGTTTTGCCTGTTTGTTATTACTGTTAATCTGAATTAGGTTATTAATAATGATTTGCTTAATTTTAGTGTTTGTATAGAGTTGTGTATGTTTCGTAAGTATATGCAGTTATTGACTTGGTTATATAAGTTATGCATCTGTATTGGGTGTTTTGTATGTTGAAATAAGGAGTAATATCTATTAACTGTGTAGATGATTATTTGAAACTTCATTGTTTTGAGGTTTATAATGCTCTGATTCGTTCTCGGTGAGCATGCCAAAGAGTTGATTTTGGTAGAGGTGTTTAACTAATTGAATTTTGAATGATTTGAAGCTGGATCAGAATTCAATTTGAAAGTCGAATTGAAATTATGAATTTTGAAGCTGGATTGGAATTTGAACTCGGTTCAGATATTAAAATCTGAATTGGGAGCGGAACTGTGGAAGCGACAATGTGGAGTTTGATTTTTGGAAAGTGCAAACAGCGGCGATCACTAGATAAGGGACTTAGAATTTTAGACATTTTGTGATTTGAAGGTAATTAATTGCTTAGTGGTTTGATCATCGGAATGGATATTAAGTTTTGGATCGAATTGAAAATCACGAAGTCACTCGATTGCTGAATTTGGATAGAAATTCGAACATTCAATAACTGAATTAGAATTCGTTTTGAAATGAATTTTGAGTTTTCAAGCCCAATTCGAATGGTGAACACCCCTAGATTTAGGTATATTTCTTATAATAGTTATGGAATATTGCGTGGAAGTTGATAAAATGTAGTAGTTTTTTGAACTTGAGTTTGAGTGTGAAAACAGATTATCATAGGGGAAGAACTATGAAATATATGATAGAATTGCTATACACTTCCTTATATTAAGAAATTAAAAGTGCAACTTAAGATACAATTGCTCAATGCGACAGTAGTACTTGAATGTCAATACATCGATTACGCTAACATTTATGAATGTCTGATGAAGTGATGTCCTTACCCTGATTGTTTGATGTGTTTTAGGTGATGTGCTTTTGCATTGTGTTGTGTTGTTGATGCCATTTTGGGTGCTACCCGACATCGGGCAAATCTTTCCCGACTCGGATCCTAAATGGAAAGGGGCATCATCATCTGTTTTCATCAAAGAAGCTATAAGATTTCTCACAACCTTTTTAATCATTATTATATCGTGTTACCTTACAACCACATTGTCAATTACATTGTCGACTCACTCAACCCTGTATTGAATCACATGTCACGTGAGACTGATGGATGAGGCTGGTTATGAGCTAGAAAACTTAGATACTACTTAAAGACCAAAGCTAACCCCTCGTAAAGAGGCCATTCGAGACAGTTTGTCTTTGCTCCTAGGTTCTGTTGTGAACCTGAAAGCTAAAACACATGAGAAGGTAGATAGTCTTGGAGAAAATACAAGTATTGCAGCTCACACAGTTGTGCTTTTGATGAATGAAGAAATGAGGTTGTTTAAACACAGGTTTGTCAATCGTACGGATTACGCCTGCTGCATTCGCATCTTGTATCAAGATTCAAAAATAGATGGAAACAATAATTGATTACTCCTTTAATCTATAAAAGTTGGTAAGATAATGATCTCATGATGGATTATTTGAATGTATCAGGTTACCTTACCTGTTCTCTATCTAATACCTCAAAGCTTTGAAGGACTCACAGTATGCTAAAACAATCGTTCTATGTTGGCGGATTGAATTAATGAACCTGAGTTTCTGCTAGCTATAGTTTGGTGCCTTCATAATGGTTTATGTTGACAGGTGTGTATGTCCTTGGATATTGGCTTAATTTAGCGTACAACAGATCAAGCAGAAATGAAGACAACACAAAATAATTGAAACTCTCATCTCAACTTAGTTTATTTTACATTTAATTAAAAAAAAAACACCTATTGCACTAATTATCAATGTTACATTTGTGAGGATGTATTATATTTACTGTATGTTTCTTAATATGTGTACCTTGTAAATTTTCAAATGCTCCTACAAGTTAGAAAAAAAAAACTTGGAAACGTATTAAACAAAATGAGTTTCGAGTGGCTACAACTTAGACGGGTCACTAGGCAAGATCATAAAATTATGTTTGTTAAGTTTTTTAAATTCTTTGATTCATTTGCTAAATTGTAATTAACCAGCTTCCAATATAATTTACTTATAACTAAATGATCATATCTAGGATCAGGTGACTATTAGTAAATTTATATTATATTCTTGATTTAATAAATTCTTAAAATTAAGTGGTATAACCTGAATTTGGTTACTAATTTTTTTAGACATAAAGCTGGTGTTTATGGGTCAAAGGAAGTAGGGAAAAGTAGCAGGAGTTGTATATGATAAAGAACATACCTGTTGCACTGTTTTATGGTTTTTGTGATAGGCAACTTGTTTGATTTTGCAAGCCTATACATGTTACTATGTTAGTTTTTCAATACTTGTTGGCCTACCTTAGTGATTTTCGATTTAGATTTTGATTTTGCTCCTCTATTATGCATTTTACTTTTATTATAGAATTCATTTTTCAGTTAATGAATGCTACTCGCTCATGAGATGGTTAATCAGAGGTGGTGACTGGAGTTGGCGTCAGGACGACATAGGTTGAATGAAAGGATAGGGATGCAGATTGGAAAGAAATGAAAAAACTGAGGTTGAAATTTGGGTTAGGATTTGACTTAAGGTTGAAATGACGACCCCCCCCCCCCCCCCCCCTCCCAAATTGCTCCAACAAACCACATGGATGCAATTTGCTCATAACTTGTATTTTAAATCTTTTAATTTGGTGATTATGCATGTTGAATAATTACTATCAAATCAGGAACCTTATGTAAACCGGTTGGACCGGTGGTCGAACCGGTTGGACCGGTTGAACCGGGTTTTTTTTTAAAAACTAATTTTTTTAGGTTTATGTTTCTTTGTGGCCCGGTTCGCTGGACCGGTCAAACCGGTTGGACCGGCAAACCGCCGGGGACTCCGGTTTGACGTCTGTTCCGGTTCTGAAAACATTGATGTAGATTTGACATAGGAAGCATGCAATGGAAGAGACCATCGGTTACACC
The DNA here is from genome assembly GCA_032199755.1 of Ambrosia artemisiifolia. Taxonomy (NCBI): domain Eukaryota; kingdom Viridiplantae; phylum Streptophyta; class Magnoliopsida; order Asterales; family Asteraceae; genus Ambrosia; species Ambrosia artemisiifolia. The sequence continues at coordinate 50,383,328 of CM063525.1, read as the reverse complement.
CGCTGCGCTTGGGGTGGCAAAGGGGCTTGCATATTTACACCATCTTCACAACGAAATCGTTTTTAGAGATTTTAAATCCGCCAACATATTGCTTGATATCGTATATCCTCTTTGAATTTTGTAGTAGTTTTTCTTTTACAGGATTTGCTTGATATTGCTTAATATTGTATATCATCTTTTACAGGATTTCAATGCAAAAATATCTGATTTTGGGAATGACCGAGAAGGGCCGACAAGGGATGCCACTGATGTAACTACAAGGGTCATGGGAACTCAGGGTTACGTTGCCCCCGAGTATCTATCTACAGGTATACTAATGTGTTTTTGTACCTTTAAACTAAACTTGTTTATTATTTAATATAATTAAACGTTTACTTTTGGTGTTTACAGGTCACTTAACAATGAAATGTGATGTTTATAGTTTTGGGGTGGTACTTAGGGGTGTTCATCGAATCGGATAACGGGTTATTCGGATTACTCGGATCTTGAAATTTTAGAAACCAATCTGATCTGATCCGAATTGGATGTATACCCATCCGATCCAAATTCAACTCGGATTGGATTCAGTTAAATCCGAATAATCCGAACGGATATCCAAATAATCCAAATTATGGCAAACAACAATTTTCAATTTTTTTAGTTTCCCTAATTTATGGTTTTTAACATTTTATTAATTTGAAATCGATAAACATACAAAAGCAGAAATAGAGATTAGTCTTAAACACAAATACAAAGTTCAAACTTCTAAATATAGTCTTCAAAACGTAAACATAAACACAAAATCAAACTTTAAAACATTGTCTTTAACACAAAATCAAGCATCACGACATGTGACACTAACTAGTCTATATAGATGGGCGATGTTCAAGAATTAAGGTATAGTATTGGTCTTATGCCTCATTAGTTGAACTAATTTTCAAACAATTGGTCGTTCCCCTACTAAACTCAATCGAAGATTATTCGGATATCCGAATAATCCGAAATTTTAAATTCTAAAATCCGAACCCGAACCGAATATCCGAATAAGTAATTCGGATTCAGATCAGATCTATCCAAATATCCAAATAAGAATTTAGGGACGCGACAACAAATTTCAATAGGCCATTGGGGAGCGGGGGGTTTGGTACGGTCTGCAATGGGAGTATCGGTGGTGTTGAAATTGCGGTGAAGATGCATGACCCTAAAAGTCTTCCGGATGACAACCAATGGCAGGTGAGCTCCCAATATCTATCTATAATTACCCCATGCATTAATATTTCCGAGTTTTTTCAAAATATCTATCTACAATTAACCCATGCATTAAAAAAATATTTAACCAAAAGCCATCCAACTTCATGCTTGAATACATTAAACACTCTAACGCATTTGTTTTTGTTGATTTTAGGCTGAACTGAGGTTTTTGGGGAGACTCACACATAAACATTTGATAAGATTGATCGGTTATTGTCCAGAAGACCACCATCTCCTACTGGTATAGGAATACATGGAGAATGGGAGTCTTGACAACCACATCTATGAAGAGAGTAAGTGGTTCTTAAGATGATTTCATGTGCTTAAATGATGTAAGTTTTTAATGATGATGGGTTTTATTACACGTACACTCCCCTTTTTGTTTGAGACTGAAGGCTGCGCTTGGGGTGGCAAAGGGGCTTGCATATTTACACCATCTTCACAACGAAATCATTTTTAGAGATTTTAAATCCGCCAACATATTGCTTGATATCGTATATCCTCTTTGAATTTTGTAGTAGTTTTTCTTTTACGGGATTTGCTTGATATTGCTTAATATTGTATATCATCTTTTACAGGATTTCAATGCAAAAATATCTGATTTTGGGAATGACCGAGAAGGGCCGACAAGGGATGCCACTGATGTAACTACAAGGGTCATGGGAACTCAGGGTTACGTTGCCCCCGAGTATCTATCTACAGGTATACTAATGTGTTTTTGTACCTTTAAACTAAACTTGTTTATTATTTAATATAATTAAACGTTTACTTTTGGTGTTTACAGGTCACTTAACAATGAAATGTGATGTTTATAGTTTTGGGGTGGTACTTAGGGGTGTTCATCGAATCGGATAACGGGTTATTCGGATTACTCGGATCTTGAAATTTTAGAAACCAATCTGATCTGATCCGAATTGGATGTATACCCATCCGATCCAAATTCAACTCGGATTGGATTCAGTTAAATCCGAATAATCCGAACGGATATCCAAATAATCCAAATTATGGCAAACAACAATTTTCAATTTTTTTAGTTTCCCTAATTTATGGTTTTTAACATTTTATTAATTTGAAATCGATAAACATACAAAAGCAGAAATAGAGATTAGTCTTAAACACAAATACAAAGTTCAAACTTCTAAATATAGTCTTCAAAACGTAAACATAAACACAAAATCAAACTTTAAAACATTGTCTTTAACACAAAATCAAGCATCACGACATGTGACACTAACTAGTCTATATAGATGGGCGATGTTCAAGAATTAAGGTATAGTATTGGTCTTATGCCTCATTAGTTGAACTAATTTTCAAACAATTGGTCGTTCCCCTACTAAACTCAATCGAAGATTATTCGGATATCCGAATAATCCGAAATTTTAAATTCTAAAATCCGAACCCGAACCGAATATCCGAATAAGTAATTCGGATTCAGATCAGATCTATCCAAATATCCAAATAAGAATTTAGGGACGCGACAACAAATTTCAATAGGCCATTGGGGAGCGGGGGGTTTGGTACGGTCTGCAATGGGAGTATCGGTGGTGTTGAAATTGCGGTGAAGATGCATGACCCTAAAAGTCTTCCGGATGACAACCAATGGCAGGTGAGCTCCCAATATCTATCTATAATTACCCCATGCATTAATATTTCCGAGTTTTTTCAAAATATCTATCTACAATTAACCCATGCATTAAAAAAATATTTAACCAAAAGCCATCCAACTTCATGCTTGAATACATTAAACACTCTAACGCATTTGTTTTTGTTGATTTTAGGCTGAACTGAGGTTTTTGGGGAGACTCACACATAAACATTTGATAAGATTGATCGGTTATTGTCCAGAAGACCACCATATCCTACTGGTATATGAATACATGGAGAATGGGAGTCTTGAAAACCACATTTACGAAGAGAGTAAATGGTTCTTCAACTGATTTCATGTGCTTAAATGATATTTTTTATTGATGATGGGTTTTATTACAAGTACACTCCCCTTTCGTTTGAGACTGAAGGCTGCGCTTGGGGCGACAAAGGGGCTTGCATATTTTCACCATCCTTAGAACGGAATCATTTTTAGCGATTTTGAATCCGCCAACATATTGCTTAATAGCGTATATCATCTTTGAATTTTGTAATAGTTTTTTCTTTTACAGGATTTGCTTGATATTGCTTAATATTGTATATCATCTTTTACAGGATTTCAATGCAAAAATATATGATTTTGGGCTTGACCGAGAAGGGCCGACACGGGATGCCACTCATGTAACTACAAGGGTCATGGAAACTCAGGGTTACGTTGCCCCCGAGTATCTATCTATGGTTATACTAATGTGTTTTTGTACCTTTAAACTAAACTTGTCTATCATTTATGTTGGGGTTGGCAATCCAAGTCCCACATAGATGGAATAAGGAATGGATGACTTCCTTATAAGTGGGTGCACACTCCAATTAGTATGAGGCCTTTTGGGAAGAGCCCAAAAACAAATCCGTGCGGGCTAGGCCCAAAGCGGACAATATCATACTAATGTAGTATGAGACTAATGTGGTGTGGAGTGTGCATGCGGTCCGATCCGATGGGTGTCCGGGTCCTAACGTTTAATTTTGGTGTTTACAGGTCACTTAACAGTGAAATGTGATGTTTATAGTTTTGGGGTGGTACAATTTCTCCTAAACCCGGCCGATCGATCATTAGTTTGTAGAATCCAAAATCCATAGGTCGAGCAATTAGTATGAGGCCTTTTGGGAAGAGCCCAAAAACAAATCCGTGCGGGCTAGGCCCAATGCGGACAATATCATACTAATGTAGTATGAGGCCTTTTGGGAAGAGCCCAAAAACAAATCCGTGCGGGCTAGGCCCAAAGCGGACAATATCATACTAATGTGGTGTGGAGTGTGCATGCGGTCCGATCCGATGGGTGTCCGGGTCCTAACGTTTAATTTTGGTGTTTACAGGTCACTTAACAGTGAAATGTGATGTTTATAGTTTTGGGGTGGTACAATTTCTCCTAAACCCGGCCGATCGATCATTAGTTTGTAGAATCCAAAATCCATAGGTCGAGCAATGAAAAAGTCCAATTAGTATGAGGCCTTTTGGGAAGAGCCCAAAAACAAATCCGTGCGGGCTAGGCCCAAAGCGGACAATATCATACTAATGTGGTGTGGAGTGTGCATGCGGTCCGATCCGATGGGTGTCCGGGTCCTAACGTTTAATTTTGGTGTTTACAGGTCACTTAACAGTGAAATGTGATGTTTATAGTTTTGGGGTGGTACAATTTCACCTATACCCGGCCGATCGATCATTAGTTTGTAGAATCCAAAATCCATAGGTCGAGCAATTTGTATGAGGCCTTTTGGGAAGAGCCCAAAAACAAATCCGTGCGGGCTAGGCCCAATGCGGACAATATCATACTAATGTAGTATGAGGCCTTTTGGGAAGAGCCCAAAAACAAATCCGTGCGGGCTAGGCCCAAAGCGGACAATATCATACTAATGTAGTATGAGACTAATGTGGTGTGGAGTGTGCATGCGGTCCGATCCGATGGGTGTCCGGGTCCTAACGTTTAATTTTGGTGTTTACAGGTCACTTAACAGTGAAATGTGATGTTTATAGTTTTGGGGTGGTACAATTTCTCCTAAACCCGGCCGATCGATCATTAGTTTGTAGAATCCAAAATCCATAGGTCGAGCAATTAGTATGAGGCCTTTTGGGAAGAGCCCAAAAACAAATCCGTGCGGGCTAGGCCCAATGCGGACAATATCATACTAATGTAGTATGAGGCCTTTTGGGAAGAGCCCAAAAACAAATCCGTGCGGGCTAGGCCCAAAGCGGACAATATCATACTAATGTGGTGTGGAGTGTGCATGCGGTCCGATCCGATGGGTGTCCGGGTCCTAACGTTTAATTTTGGTGTTTACAGGTCACTTAACAGTGAAATGTGATGTTTATAGTTTTGGGGTGGTACAATTTCTCCTAAACCCGGCCGATCGATCATTAGTTTGTAGAATCCAAAATCCATAGGTCGAGCAATGAAAAAGTCCAATTAGTATGAGGCCTTTTGGGAAGAGCCCAAAAACAAATCCGTGCGGGCTAGGCCCAAAGCGGACAATATCATACTAATGTGGTGTGGAGTGTGCATGCGGTCCGATCCGATGGGTGTCCGGGTCCTAACGTTTAATTTTGGTGTTTACAGGTCACTTAACAGTGAAATGTGATGTTTATAGTTTTGGGGTGGTACAATTTCACCTATACCCGGCCGATCGATCATTAGTTTGTAGAATCCAAAATCCATAGGTCGAGCAATTTGTATGAGGCCTTTTGGGAAGAGCCCAAAAACAAATCCGTGCGGGCTAGGCCCAATGCGGACAATATCATACTAATGTAGTATGAGGCCTTTTGGGAAGAGCCCAAAAACAAATCCGTGCGGGCTAGGCCCAAAGCGGACAATATCATACTAATGTGGTGTGGAGTGTGCATGCGGTCCGATCCGATGGGTGTCCGGGTCCTAACGTTTAGTTTTGGTGTTTACAGGTCACTTAACAGTGAAATGTGATGTTTATAGTTTTGGGGTGGTACAATTTCTCCTAAACCCGGCCGATCGATCATTAGTTTGTAGAATCCAAAATCCATAGGTCGAGCAATGAAAAAGTCCAATTAGTATGAGGCATTTTGGGAAGAGCCCAAAAACAAATCCGTGCGGGCTAGGCCCAAAGCGGACAATATCATACTAATGTGGTGTGGAGTGTGCATGCGGTCCGATCCGATGGGTGTCCGGGTCCTAACGTTTAATTTTGGTGTTTACAGGTCACTTAACAGTGAAATGTGATGTTTATAGTTTTGGGGTGGTACAATTTCACCTATACCCGGCCGATCGATCATTAGTTTGTAGAATCCAAAATCCATAGGTCGAGCAATGAAAAAGTCAAATGCAACTAGTGGGCATGTTTCTTTATGTAAGTTGCCACGCGTGCATGTGTCATGGATGTTTCGATACTCGTATGTTGATGTGTGAGTCCTATGGCTAGCCTAAAGCCTTAAAGTTAATCTTATAAGAAGTGTTGGAATTCTTTTACCTCCAGTTCGTGGCTGGCCAGACTGATGTTGAAGCAGAATCAAGAAACTAAAAATCAAAATCAACATGTATTCATTTCCTTTGCCTTTGACACTGTTGGGTCCCTTGTCCCCAACGTTGTTAGGTTTTGAACAGGGTGTAGTGGGTCCTGCACAACTATTCCTTGACGACGAAGAACCTGAAGTTTGTTTCGATAGGATTCGTTTTGTAATTCAAAAGGGAGTTGCGGCACAACTTGTTTCTTGTTTACTTGCCATTGTTTATGCAATTTTCTAAGGCCATGTGTAGTCATCAGTTAATTGGCCGTTAAAGGGCATTTTCGCCCCGCCCCCGGGCGCCAAATGTGGTTTTTGGTTTGGGGCGTGAAATAATTAGTGCCGCTAAATTTGATTGATTGTGGTCCCTCTCCTTTTAGCCAATCATTTTTCATTTTAGGCGATCCAATTAAACATATAACGAAACTGTACTTTCGAAAAAAAAAAACAGGGATCATGTTACATCCATTAAGCACGCCTTAATTTTAAAAGATTTCACATTTTCTTCTTAGCATACTAGTGTGTTTACCCGCGCGTTGCTGCGGGATTTAAATAAAACCTAACAATAAAATAAATTAAAGTAAAAATTACAGTTTAAGGTTATCGAAAAAATGAGACTCCACTAATTAAGAAATATCCAGCTCGGGCCACATCACTCGAGAAAAACATGTACACTTATAACAACCCAAAAATCAGAGCCTCTCGAACCGCCATCAGCACCGCTACCAGGGCCTCTAAAAATAGAACAAAAGCAAAACCGGCAACGCCTCGTCCATCAAACCAAATCTATCGTAAATAAAACTTCTCCTCCCATGCAACATAGATGGATTAAATTCCATGAGAGATAGATGAAATCATGATGAAAAAACAAGAAAAAAAATATAAATTAAGATTTACACACCATATGTGAATTTATCCAGTATACAAAGAGAAAAATAACGAAAAGATATGATATTTATCAAGAAATAAAAGTCAAAACATATCAGCACTCACTGGTGTAAAAAGAACTTCTGGGCCTGAAACCATTCAGTACCAACTTTGATAACCCTTTCATCTGGCAGCTGATGCATTTTAGAATTATCTTTTTTTAGAATATCAATAAACGTGTGTACTAACTTGATATATGCCAACCTTCCATCAAAGAAAATTAAAGAAAAGGACTAACAAGAGAACTTTCCATGTCTTTAGTTAGTTTTAAGGAAATTAATATGAGAATGGGTTTAGTACTTTAGTTATAGGGTGGAAAGGGATTTGATATGAGATTTCAGTATAGTTGTTTGGTTTCATCATTTGTTTAGACAAATTTACTCCATCAGTCAAGTAATTTAAGAACTTTTCTTCTTTTTTTCTGCATTACCTCTGACAAAATAATAGAAACAAATATCCAAATACCAAGCAAAAAATAATACATAAATACATGGAATGAATGAAAAAGGTCATCAAAGGGAGTCGGGTTAGAAAGCCATTATCTCATGGGTTTTTTTTATAAAACGTTAAAAGTTTAAAACCCATCTCCTTAATACCAACAGCAACTGCCACTTTCATTCCATTCCCCCATACTCAGATCTTTAAACCAAACACATCCGATGATCAAACACTTGTTTATAATTGTTACCATCAAAACTTGCATATTTCAAATTACCAATAGCCCTACATCCTACAATACAAACATGCACAAATTAGAGATAACTTACAGTATAATTCTTAACAAGAATGGCTGTTGGGGTTGGTGGCCCAATGGTAGAAGCAATGCTTCTAGGAACACCTAAGGGAGAGGTCATGGTTCAAGTCCCACAAGGAGTAGAAATTTGCCGTTCAAAAAAAAAAATTCTTAACAAGAATGGCCGTCTCAAGAGTCAAGTCCTAATTGATATCCCTTTTGTAATCATAACTGAATACAACAGAGAATAAAAAAGTTTCACATTGAGCATACAATGTTAAAACAACTTGTATCTGGATAAAGACACCAGCAAAGTTGTACTTCTCGAACATAGTCTCGACCTAAAATCAAGATCAATTCTAAATTAAGTTTGTTGACAAACTATACAATTCTTTGAAAACATTAAATTAAAAGCCATTTTTAGGATTATATTGTTTGTACAAACCATCTTTTTAGGATCTGTAAGCAAAATGTTGCATTCTAATGGATCCACCTGCCAAAATAATCTATGAATAACATTGTCGCAACATCAAGTTCACCAACACACATCACAAGGCAGCAGTTACCTACCTTGAGTTCATTATAGAAGGCATGATCGCAAACATGACCCATATCATTCCATTTTTGCACAATGCCATTGGGATAGGATAAGATACATCTAGTTGATGCCTCAAGTTCAAACAGGTTTCACCAGCAACAATATCCTGTATGAACCACAAACAAAAGAAACATTCCATAATTAGAAATCAATTGAAATGATATACACTACAAAGGTCCAGACGATTAAAATAAAAACACCAAAACATGATACTGAACGAACTCACTCAACTCTTTTTATTATAAACCAAAGCACATGAATAACAATAGCACTAACCATCTATTTATACAACCCAACATCTTGGAAAACAACTAAAAAGACATTTATGCCCCTGACCCGAAACTCCAAAAATATAACTGCATATATAAAAACTTCTTTAATGAACCCAAGTACAAAGACACTTATACCCCTGACCCGTTCGAATATTCTTCAAGTTATCCTTCGTTGTTTTTGTATCTACCTTTGTGATACACCCTTGTTTATATTCCCAACCCACTTAAAAAATGTTTAGTTAATAAATATTGTATGTACATGTCTTAGGATCAATTATATGTAAATTAATGAGAAGCACACAGAATTTGTAGGTTACTATACAGAAGTCCAGTTGAGTTCACATCTTCTTTCACTACAATAAACTTGCTTTTACTCCTGACCCTATGATTTAAATATGCTAGTATGAGTTGTTTGTTTTAACACTTGAAACATGACTCCAAATGATGGCAAACAAAGCAAACAAAATGTTAGCGATGTTGATGCTTTTGATTCTCGCACCATATTCTCTCACCATCTATAAGGTCAATTAATTTTTAGGTAGTTAAACAGAAAGCAACATAATTTTTTTATCCTTATGATAGTGTAGGGCTAAAACAGTGAAACCTACCTACATGCTTTGAGTTGTGAGTTTTGAATGTTATATATCACCGTTAATGTCGTTAGCGGCTCATTTTAGCACCAACACATTGTTCAAATTGAGGTTCTTAAATATATAGCATAATAATGTGTTATATAGAGTCGAGCCTTCAAACATTTAAAAACCACCCATAATCCTTTCCGATAAAAATAAAATAAACTTACTTTCGCACAAACCAATAATTATTAAACTATTTAGATCGTTTGTCAATTAAATTTGGACCAAACATTACCTTTTTTAATAGCAAATTGTGATCACCGATGGACTACTGAAGTATCATCGTGTCAATAGCGGAACCACCTCACCAATTCAGGAGGAAACCCAATAAATCTGGAAAAATTTCCTTGTAAAAATCTAACCTAGGACCAAATAATCCCTAAACCTTATCTCACCCTTAAAATGCCACCAGGCTATAATGCCATGGCCGGATCAAACATTACTTAAATCCATTAACTCCATTCTTAGAAGCACTTTAACATAATCTTATGAACAAAATATTATTTTAATTTTGGAAATAATAACATAAAGGGTACTTGCTATAAACACTTAAATTGGAAAGGAGATAATTTCACATCAGTCACATATTTTTTAATTGATGTTTAATAAAGTCAGGTCAATTGGATACAAAAGGTCACCCACAACTACGATTAAAGACAAATATTAGATTGTTGATGGTGGTGTGTTTGGGTTGTCTACTTGTCTAATAGTGGAGTGAAAGTAGTCTTTGAAAAGCCTATGTAGTTTTTTTTGTGAAATTATAAGCTTAGGTTGTGTACACATGCTATTTGTCATATACTCATATGGGTATTGTTACTTGATATATGTTAGGGGTATGTGTGAGTCGGTTCTTGGCTCAAACGGAACAAAAACCTGTAAAATTTGGTTTTTAAAATTTTGAAAAACTGTTAAATTATGGTTTTTTTCGGTTTTCGTGATGGTTCAGTAAATGCGGTTTTATCCGGTTTTGTCACTTGGGCTTGAAGTTTTTGCATGGGATGAAAAAAAGGGTCCAAAATGTGAATTTGGGCATAAAACTTTTGGGCTACAGCCATTTGTTGATTTCTTATAAATTACCTAGCTTGCAAAAATAAAAATAATCCTAAAAATAATAATAAACATTCAAATAAAACAATTTAATCCACGCAAAACTGATTTTTACGGTTCAATTTGGTTTTTTTTTTTTCGGGTTTGAGTACATGCAAAACCGAACCCGAACAGAAAATTTGGTTTATGAGAATACATAAAACCAAACCGTCAATTTTCTGTTGGGTTGGGTTCAGGTATGTGGGTTATTTTACGGGTTGGGTTATTTCGATTTCATGCACATCCCTTGCTAACTACCAGCTGGATTGATATGATAGCGCCTAGTAAGTAATGTATTTTAATTTATTGTGATGTGGCCCAATATAGGCTATTGTGCATTTGTGCGAATGAGACCCACCAACATTGTGATGTGGGCTATGGCCCAACATTGTATTTGCAGATCTACATATTACAATGAACAAATAACTTTTATTCTATATTAGGGCTGGCATATCGTGTCAGACATGACCTGTTTAAGACACAAATACGATAAGACACGAACACGAAACAGGTAATCACGAACATGACACGATAACTTATCGTGTCATTTTTTCCAAACACGAACACTAAACTGTTTATAACATGTTAACACGATCAAACACGATAAGACAAGAACTTGATTATAACATGTAAACTCTATAGATAGTAACACAAAACTAGCTATGGTCTGTGTCATCTCTCCTGCACAAAGATAACATGAAATTAGTTTCTTTTAAACATATATGTGCATTTACATGGACTGATGGTTTTATAATTTAATGATGCCGTTGTAACTTGTAAGAGTGAGAGTTTCAGTACATTGAAAGTCACTAAGCGTGCCGAAGGTATTAAAAACAAAGCAGTTGTCAATGAACAGATGCAAGATGACGTGAAATGGTTGCGTGACGTTAAAAGGTAACTTAAGGTAGATGTTCCATTCATCCCTTATAAAAACAAGTTTGGATTCGGTTATGGGTCAAAATTACCACCTCTGTGGCTACTTATCGGATTCGGGAATGATATATAACAGGATGAACTTGGAGGACTATGATACACCTAACCCAACCATAGCAAAAGCTCGGCTCATGCTTGACTCAACAATGTTATTAGTTAAATTGAACATGATGAAAGGACAATCACATACATAAAAAAATATATAACATTTGTTGGGGCCAGAGGCGAAGGATACTTAGGGCCAGGGGTGGCCCCGTCCCGCCCCTGGTTTTTTGGCGCAGTGGTGGAATTTTGAGTCCGGCCGCCGCCGATTTTCCACCACTGATCGAAAAATTTTGAGTCCGGCCCCCGCCAATTCCAAAACCAAGCTTCGCCACTGCTTGGGGCTCGTTTAGGCTCGCAAACGAGCTTTGTATCTAAAGCTCGACCTCGGGCTCGATAACTAAACGAGTCATATTTTAGGCTCGAGCTCTGGCTCGGGCTCGTTCGAGCTTTTTGCTGATCCAATACCTAGTAGCTCTCCAGCCGCTACGCCTCGTTTACACCCCTACCAAAATTCCCAAGCCACCCATTAAAAAAAATGCCAGATAGTCTTGGTTTTGATTAAGCATTGGCAGGTTGGGTAAAGTCAAAACAGGTTATTGTATTGTCCCTTTTTACTTTTGTTTTAGTAGTTACTAATTTTATTAAAACACTAACCGAAACATTCGAATACAATGATTTAAAAGGTTGTATGCATAAAAATATGCTTCAGGCAACTTTAACCTGTTTGACCGGCTTTACATTATCGAATAGTCAACGTTTAACATGTTTCAGATAAAACTCAATCTACAATAATAGATATGAACTGGAGCGTTTAAACGTTTACAAGACGAATTGGAGCGTTACACTAACTCCAAAATTCTAGAGTTATAAATGCTCTTGCTGCAGGGAATTTAGGGATGAAATTAATGGCCTTCAAGAACAGTTAAATGACACTGCTGAAGCTGTTCAGGCTGTTGGTGAGTTGGTTGTTCGACTCAAAGATTAATAATTGCGCAACTTTTACATTAGGATGACAGGTAAACGGGTAACAAGTTGCGCCGGTTATTATTCATGAACTGCTTTAGGTGCTATAGCCTAGATGTGAGTTTTGTACTAGTTATACTTACACATGCTTTTGTGATTATTCATTTTTAAGATGATATTGCTTTTATACTCTTGCAGAATGATAGTGGTCGGTTCACTAATCAAAAGGCCGTATAAAAACAAGTAACGTCGCTAAGAGTTTGAAAGCATATAGAGACGGCCAGATGAACGGGTCAGACAGGGTTTGGGGGTTAAATTCAATCATTTTCTAGCCTGGATCAAAATGGGCTGGGCCGAGTTGACAAATCGGGTTTGGGGGTTGTATCATGTATGCACTTTTTTGTTTATTTAAAAAAAAATGTTTTTACATATAATTGTGCTTAATAAGGTCTTTATAATAATACATCTTTTGAATACAACAGCGTAGGGTGTTGTATGCATTAAAAATAGACTTTGGACGTCGTCCAAACTCGTTTGATCCTTTAATTCCCTTTGTCGCTTTCCATTATAGCTTTAATTTTATGAATAAAATGGCTGAGGTTTTAGGCTTTGAAAAACACTTTTGGGCTAATTTCAACCCGTTTGACCCGTTTCCTTGTAAGCTAAAATTCTTTTATTTGATCCACTTTAGATAAAACATAACCTCTAGATCGATATTGTCACCTCTAGTTACAGTGAATCATTTTGAGTCCAAGTTTTTTCTCTAAACTGATTATAGTCAAGTTATAGTAAGAGGGCGCTTAAATACAAATCACCGCTGTAATTGTTCAGTCGTTTACCTGAGTCTCTTTTCTAAACTGTATTGATATTCATAAAGTTTTCTCCTTAGTAGTCCGGCGTTAAACTTAGTAGCTTTTGTCCCGTCTTGCATACAGTTTTTTTGTTTCAGAAACATCGATACATTTTAAAAAATCATGCAGGCACGAGCTATAAAAGCCGAAGAAGAAAATAAGAATGGTTTCAAACAGATTGAAAATTTGACGAAAAATCAAAAGATTAAACATCTCAGTTGATCAACCCACTTCTTGGTTCTCTAGATATGAGTATATGACAGATGCAATATTTAGGTACTAAACTTCTGTTTCAAGGTTTGTTTGTACTAACAGAAAATTGTTAGAAATTGTTATACACATATAAAGAGAAATATGGTATTCCCAGTTTCATCTTCATAAACATCTCTAGTCACTATGTATGATGACAAGTTAGTTTTTTTTTTCCTTTAGAATTTAGTTTTGAATATGGATAGGGTATGCAGGCGCGCCTAGTATGATAAGACAATTCAGAACGTAATTTTACGATAACTTTAAGAGTTTAAGTAAATACAACTCTTAAAACATATGGTATAAATTATAATCCCTTAAAAACATGTTATTGACTTTTAAACCAACTATTCCTCACGATTTTTAAACGACCACAAATTTTTCGTAGTTTAATATATATATATTTTAAACATTACCCCATAAAAACAAGCATTTCATTATAGTTTTTTAATTAGAAAATATTAACATATCACATGAGTACTAGTGTCCATTTTGCCCGCTGTGTCATGAAAAAATATGTATAGCTCGCGAAGGTACTTACATATATGTAGATTAATATATGTATCTAGCGAGCTACGTATAGATTACTATATATGTATGTACATACATATATGTAGATTACTAGCTACGTACATGTATCTAGCGAGCTACATATAGTATTTTTTTCTCTTACAAAGATCAATACCATATAAAAATCTTGGTTCATAGTGGTTTTCAAATATCTATGTGGTTTTCTGTTTTTCTCTAAGTGTATATATATAACACACACACAAAAATAAATAAACATAGACAGGGAGTTCACAAGTACCATTTAGGTAGTCCCCCTGAATCCTGTTGTGTGGTGTCCAATTCATGTCACTGGAGAGTGGAGACCATCAAACAGGTAGTTTCTGGTCTTGTCTTCTATCCTATATGTGGACCACTAATTGTATAAATGTAATGTTGGACCAAAAGACAGGTAAAGAACAAAGTAGATAAGAATCCTAGCCATACATGCATACATTATCTTAAAAACAGAGATAATTTCATTTATTTATTTTTTGTTATTTTATTTGTAAAAGTCGTCGTAATCATCATACTCAGTTAATCTCACCAATAGCAAAAGCTAAGGTAGGGTCTGAGAAGGTAAGATGTAGACAACCTTACCTCTAACCCGTGGGAATAAAGAGGCCGCTTCCAGTGAGTGAGTGAGACCCCCCAGGCTCGATAGTGGCTTTGTATCAAGCCTTGGACATAAGGCCCATAACACTTAGCAATCAGGACAAACCCGATTGGTGCATGTACCCCCTTGCCTTTTAGCTATCAACGTCACCACATAATGCATGATTAACCGTTCATCATTTTAACGTTATTTTCATGAAATTGTAAAAGTAAGGGGACTAATATCAATTGACATATGTCTTTAGCGCCATTATTAGTTTGGTAGTTGGGCGGGTTGGGTGATGGGTAAAACTGGTTTGAAACGGGTCATATTTGTGCGGGCTAAAACGGGTTGTATCCATTAGTTTTATTTTCATATATAGTTAGTTAATTATTGCCTTTTCAGAGCTTTAAAGAGACTTCGGCAGTAAGTACTCAGTGACTTGGTGGATCATAGAAAAACAATATAATCAGTTTATCACAATAATGATATGAATATTTGAATGAATGTTGTTAGAAGGTCGAATGAATTGAAATTATATTTTGAACGTTATTTTCACAATATTGTAAAAGTAATGGGTCAACTTAACCCGCTTGGCTGTCTTTATTTAGCTAATATTAGATATTTGACCCAGTTGGACCTAACTGAATCCCACACAAACAAGTTTCCATTGATGTATGATTAGAAGATGGAATATGGTGGTATAAAATGATGGTTAGATAGAAACTTGATTTCAACCCAATGAAAAACATGTTAGGGGTAGAAGATAGACATAAAGTGATAGGCAAAGAGTGTGATTTATGAATATGTAATTGGTGACAGCTGGTTATTGGCCCATCTTCCCTAATTATAATTGATGTCAAGTGAACCCCACAAAAACATATATCTCCTACCAGTGCACCTTAACTATTTTTATTGAACTTGGAACATAACTTTATCAAATTTTAAATCTACATAAATACACCTAATAAATGACTTATGAGACACATGTTTTTAGACTTGAAAGATTGCTTTATCAAATATTAAATCTATACCTATATCATCTATCCGTTTAAACTACGAGACACATGTCATCTTTTTAGCTTTTTAGCGCCTCTCAAAATTAGTTTTTCCGCCCCTCTTTTCTATTAAATGATAATAATGACAAGAATACGCTCTTAGATATTTAATATGAATTAAATTATCGATACTTATTATATATTAACCAACTTTTAAGTCTTAATTTTTTATACGTATTTGTACATTTATAATTTCAATTTAGGTTAACTTTACAGCATTAGAAGGAAACTTAAAGGACTATATATGTGTATAGTTTTGGCGGCTCCGTTTTTTAGAGCTTGCCGGTGTTAATGAAAGTTTCTGTTCAAAAAAAAAAAAAAACTTAAAGGACTATGTACACTTTAATTGAATTAACATTTATCGTTAAAAGTAAATACCCAGTCAAAAAACTGTTTTAAAAACTAACTTTTTTTTTTGTTTCGATTTTTTTTTAAATTCTTTTTTCAACATATAACAAAATATGAAAGTTACATTATAATAGAAGGTAGACGGGCAATAAGCACCGCCGCCACCCCTTTCTGAATTGCAAACCCTAGTCTACTAAAGACAAATCCTTGCCCCCTTGGAGATGAACTATTGATGTGGACTACCCGTTGGACCCTAGTTAAGAAACGAATAGCTTCTGGCGCCAGGGAGCCAAAGGTATCAAAGGCAAGAGGGATAAAGACATGTTGGTTATCTGCATAAGCTTTAGCGTGCTTATCTACTTTCTTTGATTCCGCCTTTCTTGATGCTTGCCCAGCTACAAACCCTGTTTCCCTTAACCCAACCAAAGGAGATACCCCGATGAGGTCCACGCAGGCATGTTTCCCCCTCTCCCATCCAAAGACAAGCAGATCTGTGGGTCGCAGGGTGGATCTCCCTTCTGTAGGGTCCGTGAGGAAGTTTACAGGGGCCTCCTTTTTGGCAGAAATCCCAGTCTTCTCAGGATATCCCACAAAACGTCCCTCACCCAGTCATGCCGATATTTGAAACCAGGGAGCTCCTTGCAATGAATTGCATGCTCCCCGTATTTATCCATGCAAGCTTTACGGCAGATGGGGCATGTTTCATCTTCCGGATACATAGGGATCATCAACCGGTACTTGAGTATCGCCCTGTACTCCACTACAGACATGCATTGACCCAAACCCTCAATCGGGATAACGGTCAAAAAATCCTGAGCATGAGGGCCCTTTAGGCATTCAATCACTGCCTTCTGGCGAGAGGACAACTCAAAAACTTCTCCCAGGCTCTTAGCAGTTTTGTTAAAAAGAGCATTCGCCAAAGTTTTTTGTGGCTTTGAGGGGGCGGTGTTGTCACACCCCAACCCGGCTAGGGCTGACGTGTCACCATTACAGATATCAAATTCAAAAACTATTCCAGAAGTTGAAAACAAAGCAATCCTATTTACATTTTTATAACGTTACAGTTCTTAATAATGAAACTGGAACATCAACTTCTTTTAACGCTCTTCACTGATTCCCCAATATCTCATATTACCTGCGAACAAATAAGACAACACAACAAAAGAAAATACGGCTGAGCCAAAAATTGCCCAGTAACGGAGGAATCAACAGTACAAGTAAATTCAACGCAACGGAAAAACAAGACATAATAGAACTGAGACCGAAGTGAACATACGAAAGGGAATACGAAAACCAAACGAACACTATTTCAAACTCGAAACCAAACTTATATCGAAACAACTGACGAACATAATCCGACGCAAAACCTGATACTTAACCGGAACATAATCAGACACATACCGAAGCATATAAGAACATTATCATAAACTTATCAGAACAGATACATACATCAAACTACGTGACTATTCATAACAATAAATTAAGTCACGTCAAATGGAAGCACCCACGAGCCTAAACAGAGGGGTACATAGATAGCTAGTCCATGCACCTATGAGATGGTGCGTGTGGCGTACGCACATTCATCTCCAGAAAACAGAAACATATATCAGAAGTCAGAATCAGATCTAGGATATATCCATACGCCTCTAAGGGACCATGTTAAAGACGCCGTGATTTTGATTACGCACTGTCACGGAAAGTGTTCATGTCGCTGACGCCCCAACGACAAGTCAAAACAAACTGCTCGGGTGACAGAGTACAAAAGCTAAGGTCATGTAAATAATTACAGGCAAACTAAAAATAACACTAACTGGAACATGCGGCCATGAGTACAAGTCAGAGGCATGACATGCTATGACACACTAACAACATACTGACAAATACACACCAATCCAAATAATGAACCAAATACGAACCGATGATACGTATAAAATGATGACAAACAGACTCTAAACATAGACGTAAGTCCGTACTACAAAGTAACGGATATGAATTTTATACTATGATGATACGACTAACGAACCCGTACACATGGAAGGAAACGAAAGTTATACTATGATTAAAAGAAAACAGAATCCGTACCTTAGCTTATGTGAAATTAGCACGAAACTCAATGACGTTGTTAATTAACAGGAAAACCTACACAATAATTAAGACATATATATTTGCTTATGCATGAAATTCACATTACTAAAGCATACAAAATATGTATCTAGTAGTAGTAATCTCCCGTTTAATTTACTTTATTTAATCTTCTCAATTTTTCTTTACGTTCGCATAATGGTAGTGTCATGCTAAATTACATGAAAATCTTGGTATCATACAAATATCATATACATATTACTTTTAGCTATTGTTCACTTGATCTCCTTCGCTATAT
Organism: Ambrosia artemisiifolia; assembly: GCA_032199755.1. Lineage (NCBI taxonomy): Eukaryota > Viridiplantae > Streptophyta > Magnoliopsida > Asterales > Asteraceae > Ambrosia > Ambrosia artemisiifolia. Next base: position 50,364,772 of record CM063525.1, on the reverse strand, counting down.
TATTTTTAGTGAGTAATTTATATATATTCATGATCTCACTTTTGTGAAGCTTGTACAAAAACATAATAAGATCAGTACCTTTTAAATCCATTAATGCAGTAGCATAGAGCCAGCGAAGTTCTTATGGGTATGCGGTGCCGGCTAGGTTTTATTGGATGTCGTCACAAATGGACACGAACAGCAGAACCGAATGGCCGACTAACGTGGTCGGCATCTCCGGTGTTTCCTTGCAGTGATGTCTTGCCGGCTAAAACAACTAGATTTAGCATCTTGGGTTCGACCGGTTGGTATTAGCAATAACCAATAGAGACCTTCGATTGTAGGTACCAAGAGAACACACCAGTTTTAAAGGGCTTTAAAATAGGATCGAAGATTGACTTATTTTCTCGCAAATATCGGTTGGTGATAGATTGAATTTAAATTTTGAATCCTAGATATGGCTTAAATACAATATGTACGCAGCAATTGAGATATATGGAAGGTTATCGCTGAGATCAACATTTTCTTTATTTAACAAAAATAGGTGAACTAATATTTATGTACTATACATCACATGCATACTTGGTCCTTTTGGTTTAATTTGAATATTATTAAACCTTTTAAACCTTGTAGTTCAATTAAACAATTAATATAATTTTAGCTTAATTATCTAAATTTTCATAACGAATCTGATAAATATGTACTAATTTTGCTACTATTGTTCAAATCATTTGACAACGTCAAAATGTGACATGATAATAAATAACTATATATTAAGGTATTTATTATTTTTAGGTTTACAAAATTTTCGGGTATTACAATTCTACCCCCCTAAAAAAAAAATTTTGTCCTCAAAATTGCTAAGTATGGGTAACAGGTAAATTAATTTATATCAAATATGACACATATTTCAGATATCATCAATGTATAACAACACCAAATACTAAATGAATTATTGGGTCATTAGAATGACTAGTAAAACTAGGTCGAAAACGAATCGAGATTCGTACATGATCAGACGAAATAGAACATATGGAATATCAGAGTACTGAGACGTGAACGGATTCGAATAGACATCAATCTACATAACAAAATCCAGTAGCGCACATATGTACCTGTAATTCATGATTGCGTTCGCGACCGTAATCATCAATTACCTTACAATGGTGCCCTAACGGTTCTCTCGTCATGTATTTTAATGACATATCCGATTGTGAGAAATAGAGAAACAAAAGTAGGCAAATCATGGTCAACTACAAAAGTATAGAAAATCACGAGACAATAACTAGAGCGAGTCATTGAGCTGGTATATATATAACAAATGTGAAACACCTCTTGAATTCAATAGTGAAATCATAGTGAAGACAAAATAATCATTCGATACCGTCGAGATCTAGAATAAGCCAGTAGCAATTGACAAAGGAAATGCGTATAACACAGAGACTTAAAGAGGACAAACTGACGAAGTACCCGGATTGATCAAAAGTTCAAAACCTAACCAACGTCTACCCATTTCCTCACAGGTTTAATTTTAAGGTTTAAGTTTTCTACAGGAAAGAGCCTTTGCTCTGATACCATAATTGTCACACCCCAACCCAGCTAGGGCTGACGTGTCACTCTTACAGATATCAAATTCAAAAACCAATCCATAACATTAAAACGAAAAGATCCTAATTACCATTTATTACATTGTAGCACTAAAATTAATGAATACTGCTTGTCCAACTTCTTTTAACACTCTTCACTGAATTCCCAACATCCCATATTACCTGCGAACAAATAAGACAACACAACAAAAGAAAATACGGCTGAGCCAAAAATTGCCCAGTAACGGAGGAATCAACAGTACAAGTAAATTCAACGCAACGGAAAAACAAGACATAATAGAACTGAGACCGAAGTGAACATACGAAAGGGAATACGAAAACCAAACGAACACTATTTCAAACTCGAAACCAAACTTATATCGAAACAACTGACGAACATAATCCGACGCAAAACCTGATACTTAACCGGAACATAATCAGACACATACCGAAGCATATAAGAACATTATCATAAACTTATCAGAACAGATACATACATCAAACTACGTGACTATTCATAACAATAAATTAAGTCACGTCAAATGGAAGCACCCACGAGCCTAAACAGAGGGGTACATAGATAGCTAGTCCATGCACCTATGAGATGGTGCGTGTGGCGTACGCACATTCATCTCCAGAAAACAGAAACATATATCAGAAGTCAGAATCAGATCTAGGATATATCCATACGCCTCTAAGGGACCATGTTAAAGACGCCGTGATTTTGATTACGCACTGTCACGGAAAGTGTTCATGTCGCTGACGCCCCAACGACAAGTCAAAACAAACTGCTCGGGTGACAGAGTACAAAAGCTAAGGTCATGTAAATAATTACAGGCAAACTAAAAATAACACTAACTGGAACATGCGGCCATGAGTACAAGTCAGAGGCATGACATGCTATGACACACTAACAACATACTGACAAATACACACCAATCCAAATAATGAACCAAATACGAACCGATGATACGTATAAAATGATGACAAACAGACTCTAAACATAGACGTAAGTCCGTACTACAAAGTAACGGATATGAATTTTATACTATGATGATACGACTAACGAACCCGTACACATGGAAGGAAACGAAAGTTATACTATGATTAAAAGAAAACAGAATCCGTACCTTAGCTTATGTGAAATTAGCACGAAACTCAATGACGTTGTTAATTAACAGGAAAACCTACACAATAATTAAGACATATATATTTGCTTATGCATGAAATTCACATTACTAAAGCATACAAAATATGTATCTAGTAGTAGTAATCTCCCGTTTAATTTACTTTATTTAATCTTCTCAATTTTTCTTTACGTTCGCATAATGGTAGTGTCATGCTAAATTACATGAAAATCTTGGTATCATACAAATATCATATACATATTACTTTTAGCTATTGTTCACTTGATCTCCTTCGCTATATTATTTTTAGTGAGTAATTTATATATATTCATGATCTCACTTTTGTGAAGCTTGTACAAAAACATAATAAGATCAGTACCTTTTAAATCCATTAATGCAGTAGCATAGAGCCAGCGAAGTTCTTATGGGTATGCGGTGCCGGCTAGGTTTTATTGGATGTCGTCACAAATGGACACGAACAGCAGAACCGAATGGCCGACTAACGTGGTCGGCATCTCCGGTGTTTCCTTGCAGTGATGTCTTGCCGGCTAAAACAACTAGATTTAGCATCTTGGGTTCGACCGGTTGGTATTAGCAATAACCAATAGAGACCTTCGATTGTAGGTACCAAGAGAACACACCAGTTTTAAAGGGCTTTAAAATAGGATCGAAGATTGACTTATTTTCTCGCAAATATCGGTTGGTGATAGATTGAATTTAAATTTTGAATCCTAGATATGGCTTAAATACAATATGTACGCAGCAATTGAGATATATGGAAGGTTATCGCTGAGATCAACATTTTCTTTATTTAACAAAAATAGGTGAACTAATATTTATGTACTATACATCACATGCATACTTGGTCCTTTTGGTTTAATTTGAATATTATTAAACCTTTTAAACCTTGTAGTTCAATTAAACAATTAATATAATTTTAGCTTAATTATCTAAATTTTCATAACGAATCTGATAAATATGTACTAATTTTGCTACTATTGTTCAAATCATTTGACAACGTCAAAATGTGACATGATAATAAATAACTATATATTAAGGTATTTATTATTTTTAGGTTTACAAAATTTTCGGGTATTACAGGTGTCCTTATTAGAAAAACCGTCAATATCAAAGTCCGGGAGATAGACATTTAAGCGTTCGAGCGCCTGTTGATAGTCTGGGTCTAGCCCACTAACCCCACTGTTTCGAAGGATATGATCCTGAAGTTTCCAAGACTGAGCTCTAGACGCCACAAAGGCATAAACTCCAACATCTTGAGCTGAAAGGAGGCCCAAACCACCTAAACGCATCGGCAAGGATGCCAAGCGCCACTGGAGGTCCCCGAAGAAGGGGCCACCACACACAACTATATCTTCGATAGCCTCCCGGAGGCCATCATCGAAAAGGGATACCGCATCCACCATCAAGTGGGGTTGACAAGTTCGCAACCCAAAAAGTAACTTAGCGTCCCCCATGCAAGACCTGAGCAGCAGGAGTTCACTTTGGGGATCTCTAAGGCAGGGCCGTAGTTTCATAAGGGCAACCGCACCCGTAGCCCGCTGCCCTGCCAACTCCCTAATAAAGGTAGGATCTCGGCTAATAGCCCCACCAAGGAGCTTAACCCCCTTCTCTGGTCTACCAATCCCTCTCGGGAAAAGCCCGTCCTGACCTTTCAACCCGTCACACGTCGGCCAAAAGACCTCTGTTTTCTTAATATTGAGATGAAGCCCCAGAGATGGCCCATGCACGTTGATAATGTCTAAAGCCTTAGCAACCTCCACTGCGTTGCCTATGATCGTCCCATCATCCAAATACCAAGCATGAAACGGTAGGTTACAGTGTTCCTGAATCCGCATGATAAGGGGATGTAAGGCAAGGGCAAAGAGAAGGGGCCCCAAAGGATCTCCTTGCTGCACTCCGGTGGTAGCCCCAATACAATCATTGCCCACATACAGCCTAGCAGGCTGGGCATAAAGGAACTGGACCCACGGATAGATAGACGGGCACCGCTGGTGAACCTCTTGGAGAAAAACTGTGCGGTCGATCATGTTGAAGGCATTGGAGAAGTCTACTGTAAGCAGAGCCAGAGACCCATCCGCATGAAAAGAGTTGAGGAACCTGTTGGCACTGTGAAGCACCGCCTCTGCCCCATTTGGTACCCCTACTCCAAATTGAAAGTCCCCCAGGTACTGGGCAATGTCTTTCCCAACCTTCTTCATTGCCACCTTAGAGACCAACCTTCGCCAAATGCCCCCCACAGCAATAGGCCGAATTCCATTATCGGGTTTCAATAAGGGGGTGAGGGGGGCTGATGCAATATACTCGGCAAGTGTCTTAGGGCAGCCCCCCTAAGCCATAAGTTAACAACTTCAGTAATGGCCGCGAGCAAACACAAGGAAGTCACGGAGCCTTCGCCCCCAATAGCATCCAACAGGTGTTGGGCACGTATCCCGTCCCTGCCACAAGACGTCCCTTTAGGGAAAGATCGGATACATCTAAGCACACAATCCTCATCTACTGATAGAGCGGGTTGGGCGATAGAGTTAGAAGGAAAGGATGGAGGCGGCATCACTGGGTGTTTATCAATGAGGGCTTTCATGGTCGATTCACATAGAGGGGCGACTCCACTAGAGCACAACACCTTCACCGCCGCCGTGAAGTAACCATCCCTGACTTTTCGAAGACATTGTTTTATATTAGGTTCGCTTGCATTGTCCTCTTCCATTCTGACTTCTCCCCTAGATACCACAGCCTCCCCCACGCTATCCAAGAGGGAAGAGACCAAGTCCGCAAACCCAGACCCTACTCCAAGCGCTTGCATGATGCTACTACACTGCATAAGACGTATCTTGAAAACTGTATGTGTTAACAAATTACACGCTATTTTATCCAACACGTGTAATACATTAGTTTATTCAACCCGTATAATACACGACTTGTTTTTAAAAGCCAACTTTTTTATTATCTAACTATATAATTGTATTTTTATTGAACGAATTTTAACCCTACTCTTTTAACAAATAACAAGTTATTTTCATGTGTTTTTTTTTCCTCATACTTAAAGTTATATCATAATTCACCTTTTTCCGTTTGACCTTTAAGCTTTAACCAAGTCAAAGCAGCTCTTTAGTTTACTTTCTTGCAAAAGGGCAATCCACCTTTTAACAAGGCCTTTTAGGTTGAGAAACTAAACATTTATTAGAAGTAATAAGAACTAAGAAGAATATGATTATTTTATATTTTTTCGTAATCCATAGAATTGAATATCAATGCCGAATATGATGTTGTTTTGATACTTTCATATCATTTTTATTTTAAAAAAAAGTAAAACTTTGGGCTAATGACAAGTTTGGCAATCCTTACTCTTTGACACAAATTATTGCTATATACTCTTAAATTGCATGATCGGCGGATAATCTAATTTGACACCCCTCAAGTCTTTCAAATTGACAAAACTTACTCTTTAAGTTTCTAACTTGACAAAAATGACACTCCTACTTTCTAACTTGATAAAAATCCCCTATACTTTATAACTTCTCTTCAGCCCTCAAACTTTTGACATGTAACTAATTATACTCCCAAACTTTGCTATAATGTCAAAATAACCCTTAACTTTGCAAATGTCTCTTTGACCCCCCAGGTTTCTAAAGTGTCGACCTACACTAAAAGTAATTTCTTACATTTTAAGTTTTATGGACATGTCAGTATATATTTGAGTTCGTCTATGCTTTAACGCATTTTTTTGTTTGAAAACGAGTCGGGTCAGTTATAAAATTTTACGTTTGACGTAAACTTGTTTGGAAACAAATAGACTTAAATGTAATATGTTTTGATTGTCGGGGTAGATTTGAGTTACCAAACGTTTTGACGTAAATTTAGTTTGAAAACAAGTCTGATCAATTGTTGTCTACACGTTTGATTTTGCGTACGCCGTCGCCGTAACGCATGACATGTAAAAAAAACTAGTTATGATTATAATCTAGTTATATTCATAATCAATGTAAAGTCAATATCAATGTCGAGAAAAGTTGGCTCAACCACAATTTGGTGGATAATAACTCACTAGGACCCAACCCCATATCACTATTCCACAAGAACCCCTATCCCCCAATTACATTCCCTTGTGCCATACTTCAACATTGCCTCTTCAAACAAAGTAATTTGACCAAATCCAAAGACATTCCCCTATGATCAAATCTAAATGTTGTAAGGATATGTATAGCATGCAATGGAAGTTGTACATTGTGTTGGAATATGACATTTTAGATCTTGTAAAACAAATTTCTAGTTTGGTAACATTGTTTGAATGGGAAAATGATTGGGTAGGTTTATAATAGTTGGTTTGGCTTTTTGTTGCTAACAATCATCATGAATTGCCATAAATTGCCTTAGAATGTACTATACATTTACATGAGTGGTAGCAACTTTTAGGTACAATGTCTATGTTTACTTGATAGCACATATTTATGATCATTTATTTAGTAACTCATTGAAACGTAAGTATCATTCATTTACCAAGTAAAAACAAACTCAAAAAACATTATTTTATACAAAATAGAAATTAGACTGCCGACAAGGGAATAAAACATAAGATGTGCCAAGATGAAAACACAATAATTTATAACTAGAAATCAAGGCATTTCAAATTTGTAATTTGTCTTTAAAACAATAATTTTGAAAAGAAACAACTAATTGATTCTTTTGTAATTTGGATGCATGTTGTAGAGGGTGTATAACTTAAACCTAGTTTGAGCTACATCATATGTAGAAATAAATAGTTAAAAAAGTTACGCACACAAAAGACATTCAAAATTACAGGCGAATTTTGTGGTTCCTTGCTAGTTTTAGGAAAAGCAGCGAATTTATGGTTCAATTGCTATGTATAGGTGCGTTCAATGAAAAACACAATAACCACATAGACATTAGACACGCGTGTAAATATAGTTATAGGGAGAAGAGTCGGGAATAACTTAGATCACATATTATTTAGTAATTGATAAGTCAGAAGCATGAAGATATATAAAGAGTAGAATATAGGCCAAGTGTTATCATATACATTTCCAAATTCTTATCATGGTTTCCTCTTGTATTATTATTTGTAGTTTGATTACTACTATTAAAAGAACAGTTGTATAATATGTTTGTAAGTTGTTTATTGTAAGCTACAATACCTCCAAGTCTAAAACATGGGTCAAAGTTGTAGGCGAGTATGGGCCAAGACAGTATATGTGGGCCCACTGTATTTAAATCTCTGGTCCTCGACTATAGTTTAGATGGTATTCCATAAAACATCCAAAGACCAAATGTTTTAAGTTAACATCAAACTCTGAAAAAAACATTAATGATGTATGCTTTACAATTCATAACCATTTTCAAGTGCATACCAACTCCTCTAGTTTGTAGACATCAAGCCATCATTGATTATTAATCAAAACTAGATGGACTTAAATGTACTATGTCCCCACAAATAGGTGTATGTTCAATAATCAAACAACAAAGAAAATCTAAATATATAATTTTGTCACAAGTTACGCAATGAGTATTTCAAGGATTAAAGAAACTGTATTTGAACTGATAAAATGTGGGAATATCAGTAGTGGTATTCATAAATAGTTGAAACTGGCCGAACTAACAATAGTGAGGTAAGACACTGGTTTGAGATATATACAGTTCGGGTTAATTTTATGGTTTGGTTTGAAACTTTGAACCAACCGTGTAAAATTGGTTTTAGCTGCACCTAAGACCTATGTAGTTGAATGCACGGATGTATTCATATGTAAATTATTGTGTTTATAAGTTGCTGTAAACATGGTTTCTGGCGTTCGAGATTTACACCTATTCTTCGTATAATAGTGAATAACAATGAACTATAGCGAGTGGTTATTAGTTATTACTATAACTGTTGTTATTTTTATTATAATTAGTAGTAGTAGTTATTAATATGATGATAATAAGTTTAAGAATAGAATGAAGCAAATGTAGTTTATATAAGTTTAATAGTAAGAGATGGTTTGATTATTCACTTTTTTAGTAATGCCTAAATGCAAATTTCATACATAAACATCATTATATAAAAAAACACTCATCATTTTAATAAAGTCAAATCATCCATTATATTTCAAAAGTAACATCTTTAGTTATGGTTAGATGTTTCTTGAAAATCAATTTCTTGTATTGATATTGACATATTAAATCACACAATCGAGAATTCCAAAAGAAAAAAACTTTCTTTTTCTTCTCTTTTTATCTTTTTTTGTTTCATAATGCAATCTTGATGAGTGTATGTGCAAAGTCTTTAGAGAAATCTTGATAAAGCCTAAAAGTTTCTTGAAAAGACTAGAAACCTAACTAATATTTTGGCTTTCTTCATTTGATTTGATATCAATCATTGCGTTACATGTTTTTTCGATCTATTTTATTGCCAGGGTTATTAGTCTAACGAGTATATGACTATATAATATGAGACCAAGTTTAAGTTCAACAATTATTATGATTATGAACTTATGATATATGTGAAATCTTTATGTGTTTGGAAATCCTCGTAAATATATAACATTTAAGGTTGCTTAGTAACATTACTAAGCAACCATTGATCCACAAGTCGGCTTTTCATTGGTTTAGATATTTTATTTTTTTAATCTACAATGTGTTTTTTCTTTGTAAAACCATTTCGACTCTCTCAAGTTTTACGTGCTTATTTTGACTCTCTCGGTAATAAGTTAGGTTAAGTATAATATGTCTTCATGCTTATTTTTATGTCTGTTTTCTATTGGTGTGCGTTGTGATGTGAATTTTGTTTCGAAACGAGTCAGGTCAAATACTTGACGGTATAAATTCTAGTTATTTAAGTTTCAACGCCACTGCAACACGCGACGAGATAGTTGAAAATAAATGTATGTACCATGCCCGCTTTATACTTGTAAGATACTTTAATTCCTTGGAAAGAAAGCTCAAAAATTCGACAAAATCGTCAAGTACTATAAAAAACAAAAGGAAAGTAAAAAATGGACACTATATTGTATTTTTAACTCACGAAAATAAAGTAGATACGTAAAATTTGCTTACATGTTTCGTTACCAAGGTCTCAGATGAAAAAGACGTATAAAACACTTTTTTTATACTTAATTTCACTTGTGTTTCTCTATTTCGTTCATAATCATCATTCTAAGAAAAGTCAAGCATAATCAAATATAACTCTATAATCATTATGCTAATGGAGTTGCTCTTAGCAATGAAAGTGAAAGTTAAGAGCACCATTGGTCAAACTGTAAGTTTGGATTATTATGCCAATGCTATAATTTGGATTATTAGAATCCAATTTTCGAGCTGATAATAATTCATATTTACAGTTTGATCAATGACACTTCCAACTTTCACTTATGTTGTCAAGGGCAATCCTAGTTGCATAATCACCATAGATTCATAGTCGATTTACACTTGATCTATATTCAATTTTGCTTGTGGTTTATCCATTCCGTTCATAATCATCATTGTGAGATAAATCAAGTGAAAATAAAGCATAAATCTATGATCATTATACTATTGGGATTGCTCTTGGTACCAGAAATGAAAGTAGAAGCACCAATGGATTATTATCCTTTCAAAAACAAAAAGTATGGATTGTTATCGACCCAATTTAAATTATAAAAATCAATTTCCTCATTTCTTAATACTTCCTAAAAAAAAGTAAAAAAAAAAACGAGACAACTCAACTTTTCACATCTAGAGTAATAAAGACATAGAAGTTGTGAAATAAGTAAAAGAAAATTGATGAATAAATTTATCAAAATGGTAAGAATAATATGAAGTAAAAAAAGGTTGAAGTATAATAAGCTTCCTTTGTCTCTCATCAACCTCTACAAGATTTTCCTTACCATGTTACATACAACCTCTTACTAGTAACTAATTTTACATTGATCCATCACCACGCCGCCGCCATACACCTCCTGCTGTCGCCACCATATTCTTGAAATTAGTCTAGAATTATACAATCAATTTTTTGAAGAAGACATCAATGTGTCTTCTATCTCTCTCTCTATACAGAATCATAGATGCCTCTCTTACTTTGGCCTCATTAATAATCCATCATTTTTGTAATGTGTGATACTATCATAGCTCAACTTTCATTTGACCTGTGGAAAGTGCATACATAAGATTATTTGACTTTTTAACTCACAAGAAGTCAAACTTTAGAAAAAAGTCAACTCACCATGAAAGCCTTGTGGCTGATCCTGACCTCCTAATGCCATCTTTACAACACTTTGAAGGTCATTTTCCCATAATGTTGAAGCCTAAATAAAAAAAAATATTATTAATAAACACATTGCAATACATATCTTGGAATATGTTTTACAAATTGAAAATTTAGTTTACCTCACCAAAACCATCAATGTGAGACGGCTTAACAGTTGAGTTGCGGTGCATTGCCGCCACCAATGGGTTCATGGAAAATTGATTCTCGGGTCTGTCCAGAATCATACTATTTATTTGGGAATGGAATGCATAAGGGAATGAATGTACTGAGGTATCGAACGGGTCCACATTGTTTGGCACAGCAACCTGAGGCCGAAACATCTGAAAATTTGCACAAAAAGTACACAAAATTACTCTCAAATTTTAAATAAATACACCTCTAGTCACGCGTCCATATGCTACTCGAAAGCACAAGTTATGGGGTGTTTGGACACATGTTTAATCAGATTGAAAGGTGCAGGTAACAAGTTGATGTAAAAAATCAACTGTTTTTCTAGTAACAAGTTTCAAAACTAACATCCAACCCCCCCCCCCCCCCCCCCCCCCCCACTGGTCAAAGGATTTAATAAAAACAGAACATAAAAGCTTACATCTTTAGATACAAGTGCTTCCGTACTTGCATCCATCCTAGGATTGACAGTCGCCAATTTCATCGACAAGAACTGCAAATGAAGAGAACGCGAAACAACTTTAAAACCAAATCAACGAATTTCGCTTTGTACTATAACAATCAAGTATGTAATCTTTCTTAATTACCTCAACTTGTCTCTGCAATGATTGTACATAGTTTATAATCTCATCAAGCATAACCGCCTTTCCTGTCACCTAGAGAATCAAATCCCATCTCAAATTTAAACCTCAAAGTCCAAATGCTTCAATCTTCAGTTCAAAAAAAAAAAAAAAAAAAAAACTGAAACTTTATATTCACCTTGTTACAACCAGGAACAAGATCTTGAAGAAACTTCATCCTCTCACTGATTTTCTCTCTTCTAACCTGAATTTGCCAAAAAAAGCAATAAGTGTGAGTTGATTGTTATTTACAATCTTTTTTGCTAACTTTTCAACAATCGTCGCGGTCATTTCACTGGGACGGCGAACCTTGTTAAGGACAACTACTATCTTTGCATTACGAGTAGATCCAAATATGAGAACATTAATTGTGATAGGTGGTGTCAGTTTAACATCCCTGATGTTATTTTTTTGTGATTCCAGTTTCCTGCTGGTCCGGTTTCTATATTTTTATATATGGAAGTTTCGCCGTCTAAAAAAAGGATAAAAATAAATAATAATCTTGCTAAATTTGCATAGTTTTTCTTACTCTTTCTGCAAGACTATGGCTATCAGTGGCTTGACCTCTTCTAGCTCTAACATGAATGTAATCTTTTGGTGGTTCTGTTGACTTTTCATTTGACTTTTTTCCATCATTTGACTTGCTTCTTTTTGCATCTGATTCCTCTTTTTCCACTTCTGCCACAACCTACACAACACAAAGATTTTCTTAAAAAAAAAAAAAAAAAACTAAACTGTAAACAACTTAACAACAAGAACAAAAAGTAACTAATGAACTTATGCAATGATGAAATGACTAAACTAACCTTGTCATCTTTAGCAAAAAGAGTACTACTAGATTGTGTCTCTTTTCCATTTCCCTTTCCTTTAGCCACTTCCTTTCTCTTTCTTCCATTATTATTAATATTATTATTATTATTACCATGTCCTTTTATTCCAGTTTCAGCTTCAGATACAGATGATTCCTCCATGGAATCCAATTCCATTGATAACCTGCTAAACTTCTTGTTCTCTATCAACTGTGATCCAACAGTCTTGAAAGATTGATTACTTGACACCCTTGACAGCTTTCCTGATTCCATTCCATTATTATAATCATTCTTTCCAACTAAAGATGAATACTTTGCTAATGGGAATCGGTGATTCCCATTCCCATGAATATTATGATCAGTTATTGACATGTTAACAACCTTTTGTGGAGAATTCAAAGGAGTGTTGTAGCAAGAACTAGTGGTAATATGACTAATATCACTGGAATTACATATGCTTCCTAACCTTCCAATCAATTCCTTGAGAATAATATTCTCTCTGGAACCGGAATTCGGGATTCCGGTTCCAGAATTAGCAGGTGATGAGATAATTGAAGTTAAAGAAGACTCAAAGATATCTCTTTGGTCAATTGAGTTAATAACACAATTGGATTCCCATTCCAAAGATGGAATTCCATTCCCTTCATTGCCTTGAATTCCTATTCCAAAGATGGAATTCCAAGCTTGTGGGATTCCATTCCCTTCATTGGTGAAAATATTCTCCTTTTGCATAATTCAACTGAATTACTAAATGGGTTACTTTGTTTTTTTATGTATTTAAATGGGTGTCTTGTTTCTTGGAGAATTGAGTAATAAAGATTGGAACTTGAAGGGAAACTTGATGTGGAAGTGGTAGTCTTTTTGGTTATTGGAATGCACTCAAGTGTGTGGAAGATAAAGGGTAATGTGTGTGTGTGTGTGTGTGAGAGAGAGAGAGAGAGAGAGAGAGAGAGAGAGAGAGAGAGAGAGAGAGAGAGAGAGAGAGAGAGAGAGAGAGAGAGAGAGAGTGGGCAGTTGTGAGTTGAGGATAGGTAATATTTAATAACATAGCAAGATAAAGAAAAGACATGGGAGGAGGAAAGTGAAGAGGAAGCAATGAAAAAATATCAAAAAATAGAAGGAATGTTCATTTGACATCTAAGGGGGTTTGGTTTCTTAGATGTAACTTGTGTTACATGGACTATTTTTCGCCTTTTGGGTGTTAGGGACTTGGGAGTTAGGACGGTGTGAACACCATTTACCGATCGGTCTGGTTGAGTAATTTTAAACTGTCGATTTTTGTAGAACGTGACATTGACCAATTAAACTAGCAAACCGGATTAGTGAATTAAGCTAATAATAATATTGATGATAATAATAATAAAAAAATAATAATAAGGTGACAGACTTATTAAAGAAATAATTAATAATCATAGAGCAGCTAAAAGAATATTTAAAAGTTGGTAAAGGAACTTAAGCTTCAACTAGCAAATAACACTCTGTTATAACACTGGCACTATTTGTCATAATGCGTCTCAATCATTAACCCCCGGGTTCAAAGGGTAAAGTGTCTGCTGCTACTTGCTAATCATATATTAATACAAAAATATTAATAGAAGTTAAACATTTGATGGGTCTGTTTGCTGCAGGCTTTGCGGTCAGACGGATGAGAATGCGGATCACCTTTTTACAGGATGTTATGTGGCGTCGATTATGTGGCAAAAGGTTACTACTTGGTGTAAAATACCCCCAATCTTTGCGTTTTGTGTTCGTGATCTGTTTTGCGTTTACAAAGCCTTGGCGATTGATAATATAAGGCGAAAGTGGGTACGGTTGGTGATAATTGGGGCTTGTTGGATAATATGGAAAGCACGAAATGGTCTAATATTTTCCGGAAAGAAAGTGTGTCCTGAAGCTCTATTCGGAGAAATGCAAGCGACCGTATTCTTATGGGCGAAACATAGGATGAAACGAGGCGTGCCGACTTGGGAGGACTGGATTGCATTCAAGGGTCCGTTAATGTAGAATTTGAATTTGTTTGTAATGATTTGGGTGATGTCTGGTGTCTGTAATACTGCTTTGGCCTAGCACCTTGCTGGTCAAGCTTGTACATTTTGGGTGGTGATGAATAAAGTTTAGTTTGCCGATCAAAAAAAAAGAAGTTAAACATTTGAATGTAAATATAACCTGGATTCAATAAAATATATACTCATTCATTACAAGTTCAATATTTTTTTTTAAACAACCTTTTCATTTATGAAATGACAACTTACATTAGGATAACTGTCCGCTGCTCCGCCACCCATTTCTGAATAATGAAACTTAGTCTATATGGTTTAAAGTAGTGTTATTTTTTTTCTTTGGTCGTTGTCTAAAAAATTCGACTTCTACAAGTTCATATTTGGTTTTATTTTTTAAACCTTTTGATCCTAAATAATATATATATATATATATATATATATATTTTTATACTTTTTTAACCTAAATTGTGATCTTTTTAATGCGGATTTATCCAGTTAATATCATAAGGTTGTCCACAACGCAACGGGCTTCAAACCTCCACCCTTCACTCCTGCCTGGTGCCACCTCAGATGCCCCGCCCTTCCCCAAATCCTCTGCAACGGGCGCCGGACGGTGGGTCCCATCTTCCCTCTCACAACAACCCAACATCTCCTCCACAGGCGCGCCCTTGTGCAAGGGCGGCACCAAAACCCTCTCAGTGCCACGTCCTCTAGCTACCGTCTCTCTCCTCCACCTCCTCCACATGCGCCCATTTTCTTCTGCGTTGTGGACAGTCAAACAAATAGCAATCCTTTTGTATGAACTTGGTTTTTTTATATGGATTCATATATGCCTAAATTTATATATATTTTTTATATAATTTTTTAGGGTTTTAAATTGTCTTAACCTTTTAGTCTTTTACAAAGTTTGATATCTTACAACTTTACAGATTAAGCTTACGTTTATGCTTTTATCACAAAATACATTAGTAAAGTTGAGATCGTTGTTTCATTTTTCTATGTTTAACTTTTTCGATGTACAACATAAAAATATACACTACTATATTATACAATACACCTATTCGATGCAAGTATATTATTACAAATAATGAGACAACATATCCAAGCTCATATTGCTAGTCTACATTTATAACTTTGTATGTTTGTAAATCATTTTATTCTGTGGTTAAATGGTTTAAATACTTACTTGGCAGTTTACCATTTAATAATCATATTTTACTATAAAACAACATAAATACATTATATATGATACAAAAGGAATATAATTGCTTTTGAACGTCCAAATCTATATATATATATAAAAGAAAGCCCTTTTGCTGACGTGGCGTCCATTGGTTCATTCAATCCCCTCTTGAAATCGCCACGTGGCATCCTAATTGAATGTTTTTAGTGTTTTTTAATTTATTTCGTTTTTAACAATTTTAATAAAAACCAACCCAAACCCTATTCCCAACCCTATTCCCGTATTCCTCAATCACAATCTTCTTTCCTTCAACCCTAATCCTTCCTTTACTCCCCACCTCTGCCTCTCATTCTCTCTTTAATCGTATCCCATAAACATCACCTCTCTTTTTCTGTTTCATTAACGCCGCCTCCGCCGTCAACCGCCCAAACCGTTGTACGCCTCCCCACCTCCATCTGAATGCAGACTTCATCTCCTACGCCAGTAGGGGCTGTTGTTTGACATGGTGGTGGGTGGCGTCGCTGGTGGTTCAGACGGGTGGTTAACCGGTTACCGGCATGGTGTTGGTTCCAGATGATGTGTGCTCCATGGTTTTCTCTCTTGGAGTTCACCTAACCCTCATCCCCTATACTGATGGTATGGTTCTTCTATAATTGTTTTTTTTTTTTATTATTATTATTATTATTATTATTTATTTATTTTGGCTAGGGTTACCTCTGTGATTGAATGATTGTTGTGGTTAACACTTACAGTCTTCAGATATAGATAAAGCGTTTTCAGGAAGCAAGAAGCAAGATGAGGTATGATTTAGTTGCTTCATTTTGTTATTATATCATGCCAGTTTTAATTGTTCATCAGATGTTAACTTGGACATATCTCTGGTAGATCTGTTGTATTTCATGTGACTCTTTACCAACTGACCAGCTGATATTGCTGACATGAGAGAGAGCTCACCTGCAAGGACCGAGCCAGCTACTATTGTGGCTAACACCCTTGAGTTTGACCCTGGTTCATCTTTGCTTGCACCTTTGACACCTAATAAGTTAAGATATTATTATTATTATTATTATTATTATTATTTCAGATGAGGTGTCTGCAGGGTGTTCTTCCTTTGGGGCTACGACACTTGAATCTTGTGCAGGAAAAGAAAGTTCTCACAGTCACAAATAACTTTACATGTGAGTCTAAGGTACGTCGCTTTTTCTATCTTTTATTATTTATTTTTTTTATAAACTTTGATTTATCTATTGTTTAGATTGTTTTTATGGTTTATTGTTTTTATCTGTTACGGATATATCTATAGTAATATATTTAGGTATGATTGTTTACTTAAAGGTGAGTTTAGGTACCTTGAGTTCAGTTGAATTTATGTGATTGTAGTGTAATTTGTTAACAGAATTGATAGGCTTCATCTTCCAATTTTGTAGTGGTTATGTAAGTTTCATTATTTATTTCAAGGTAAGTTTTGTTAGGTTGAGTTAAGTTTAATTTTGTAGTGGTTATGTAAGTTTCATTATTTATTTCAAGGTAAGTTTTGTTAGGTTGAGTTAAGTTTAATTTATATCAGTTTAGTTTAATTTGTTAAGAGAATTGATACATGTATTGAAAGATTGTTTACATTCTTGTCTGAATTTCCACCGTAGCCACCGTAGTTGGCTGCGTTAGCTGCAGTACCGTAGTATGTGGCGTAGGATTCCGCTGCTAAGGATGGAGGGATGGTGCTGGTGGCTATGATGGTGGCTGCAGCTAAAGTTATTGCTGTGGTGGTTAATATATTTAGGTATAATTGTTTACTTAAAGGTGAGTTTAGGTACCTTGAGTTCAGTTGAATTTATGTGATTGTAGTGTAATTTGTTAACAGAATTGATAGGCTTCATCTTCCAATTTTGTAGTGGTTATGTAAGTTTCATTATTTATTTCAAGGTGAGTTTTGTTAGGTTGAGTTAAGTTTAATTTATATCAGTTTAGTTTAAATTGTTAAGAGAATTGATACATGTATTGAAAGATTGTTTACATTCTTGTCTGAATTTCCACCGTAGCCACCGTAGTTGGCTGCGCTAGCTGCAATACCGTAGTATGTGGCGTAGGATTCCGCTGCTAAGGATGGAGGGATGGTGCTGGTGGCTATGATGGTGGCTGCAGCTAAAGTTATTGCTGTGGTGGTTAAGTTTGGTAATTGTAGCTTGGTGGTGGATTGGATCTTCTTTTATTATTTTTTATTAAGTCATATTAGGATTTTCAACCCCGGGACCTTCCCGGGGTAGATAGCTAGTTAAAATATATTATGTTGAAAGCGGTGTGGGAGAGAGTGGGAGAATTGTATTTTTCTTGTTCTCTCTTGTTCTTTTCTTATTTAATTTAATTTAATATAAAATAAAAACATTAGTGGAGATAGGAAAAGATCAAAAGAGATAAAAACAAATCTAAAGGGTTCAAAAACGATAGGAAAAAGGAATCTTGGGATAGAAACTAATGTTAATTTTATATTTACTCTATAATTTATGCTTAGTTTAAAATAACTGTTAATTTTTAAAAATTATTTTGCAATTTTTTCCTCATTCTCTTCATAGTTATATGAATATATAAATATAGTGCATTAATGGTATATTTTAAAAGTTTTAACAGCATCAATTTAATTAAGAAATGCAGAAACTATATATTTTTATAGTATACAATGACGGACCTACGTACATCTTAACTGAGTGGGCGCCCCCTTAAAAAAATTGTTTAGTGTAATTTGTAGGCAAAAATCCCAAAACGCCCCTTAAAAGTTTGATTAAACCCCTCGCTCTCCTGGAAAATAATTCATGAGTCCATCATTGATTGTATATGCGTTTTTTGTAAATAATTATTTTGAGACTGATCAGGTACTTCTAATTTTACCTATCATATCATATATTTGATATGTATATGTGACTACTGTACAATAATTGAGGTATGTATCTTAAAATAGGGAATATTTTATAGAATAGTAATTAAGTTTTACTAGTGTAAAAAAATGCTTAATATGGGGGAAAAAATGTTTTTATTAATGGGGGAAAAAATGTTTTTATTAAAATTGTGAATATTTAAAAAAATGCAAAAAATTTAAAAATATTTATATTTTTAATTTTTTATATTTTTTTAATTATGGAAATTGTGGAAAAAATGCTTAATAAAAAATGATGACCTTCTAAATGGGTAAATTATCTATGATTAGAACATTAAAAAAACTTTAGTTACCTAATTGGAACAATTTTTTTTATGAAGGACTTGATTAGAACACTCCTAAAACTATGTTACTATTTAACAAAGTTACCCCCTTAAAATATTATTAAGAAACAAATATGTGAATTATAAAGCATTAATTTTGAAAATGTGATTTACACTGAAAATAGCTCTTATCATTAAAGTTGCAATTTGTCATTTGAAAAAGGAAAATGAATAGATAAACTTTTTTTTTAACGGCAAACTAAATATCACCTGAAGTGCCAGTTGGTTAGCACCAGACAAATGACTACCCAGTCCACTAATTGAAGGAAAAACCCGTCGTTTGAAAACCCACAGCTTTAAAACCCATCTGAATCGGATTTGAACTTGAGATCAAAAGTCTTAAGCTCTTATCTTCATTTCACATACTACTCAACCAAATGACGGGGACAAATCGATTAGATCAAAAACATATAGATCTAAAGGTGGCGCTAAGCCGTTAATCATTGAAATGCAACATCCTAAATAACGTTTGACCCAATAATTAACCCCTTAAACATATATTATTAATAATAATTTTTTTATTAGAGGGACACGAATACCTATGCTTGTTCCCGATAAAATAATTTATATGTATATATGTATATTAAAACACTTTATATGTAATTCATAAAATATTGATATGATAATATGATATCATAAATTATAGTTTTATGCGGCTAATTCTTTAATGATAAGTTACTTTTTATGGTCTGTTTTTGTGATTATATATCTTTGTTGGAGTTGAGCGTTATTTATATTTGATAAAGTTATCCAAAGGTGGTAATTCTAAATAAAGTTTAGCATTGGTGTAGTTAGTTTTAAGGAAATTGACATAAAAAGTTGATTTTCATTAAAACATAATGTCTTAAATACAAATTTAAAGGATGTTAAAAAGGAGAAACAATGACCATGCCCAGATAAAACCAATAATAAAAGGAGAAGGTTACGGTCAAATAAGGTGAATAGAACGATTCCCTTTTATTCCCTTCTCGAGTTGAGCGTATAGATCTTGAACACCTAACTTGACGAGTAAATTTTTTAACTGTTGTGTCCCAAGGGGCTTGGTAAGCAAATCTGCGATTTATAACGTTGCACATGTTTTGTTTGTTCATGGAATACGTAATTGTTGGCTATGTCTTGTGACGCCTAGTTATCACAAAACAATTGTGTTAAACCAATTGGACTTGTTGCTGGTACTTTGAACTCTTCATGTAATCAGCGAACTCATAATATTTCGCTCAATGTAGTTGCCATGGCTCGGTATTCTGCTTCGGCAGAAAAACAGACACTAGAGATTCTTTCTTGGACTTCTAGGAAATGACAAGATTAGTACCACCTTGGATCACAATAAGTGACAAGATTAGTACCACCTGGATCACAATAAGTGACAAGATTAGTAGCACCTTGTTTGGTAACAAAATTCCTTGCCCAGAAGTAGCTATGAGGTAGTGAAAGACACTCGTGGCAACATCCATGTGATTTTCCTTTGGGTCTACTACAAATTGACTAAGTACATTAACTAAGTAGGCTATGGATGGTCGTGTGGCTTACATATGTAGCAACCTTCCAATCAAGTCTCATATATTGATAGGCATCAACCTTGTTTTCTTCACTTCTCTTGTATAGTTACAAATTTTGTTCCCGGACTTGGACGACAGCCTTGGCCCTTGAAGACCATTATGCTTTGAGAATGTACAAGGTATATTTTCTTTGGCTGAGCACTAGGTCTTCAGATGTTCGGGCCACTTCTATTTCTAGAAAGCATTTTAATCTCCGACCAAGGTCAGATTTGGTTTGTTGGATCTTGTTGATAAATAATTAATACAAAACAAAACTAATTGATAGACACCTAAAATGTACATTAAAACACCCTTGGATCCAATTTTACTTAAGTGTTTTTTGTTTCTTAAAAGGTAAAATGCTTGCAATCTGCGGACCGCATTTACAAAAGAAGAGGTGGACCAAACGTCTGCAGTCTGCATGAAGAAGACTGTTTGTTTGTTAACGTCTGCAGCGTAACCTAAAACCATAACCCATCATAACTGAGACCCTCCATCGTAAACCAATACCCTCTGTTCTCACCTGAAACCATAATCCATCACAACCCACAATAATCATAACCCATCACAACCCACCATAACCAACCACAACCCACCACAATAGTGTCATCTGAATTCCATTAGAACCAACATTTCAAGCAATTCAACATAACTTCATCTAATCAGAATTTATAATCTCAAATAATATCACATCATAGAATTCTTTTTTGAATTTCAAAAAAATTAACACAAATACTTATTAAACCACACAAAAATGTTATAAAAAGAAAAAAATCGTGTCAATTACTGTACCACAAATCTTGGCAGCCAGATCACGACATAAATCGCTACAGATGCTAATTATAAACTTATTATAATACGCAACACATCAACTGATCAGTAGTTCACGCGGCGGAGGGGAGGGGGGGAGGGGAGGGTGGCGGCGTGGGAGGGGAGAGGAGGGCGGAGAAGAAGAAGAGAAGAAGGATGAGGAGGAGGAAGGAGAGAATTATGATGATGAAGAAGAAGAGGAGAAGATGAGGAGAAGAGGTGAGAGACTATGGTCCAAGTCAGCACCAAGAAGAGGGCGCGCAGACGTTTTTGAATGAAAGGTTTTCTAAAAATCAAACAAGCTATAGACCCAAATGTTTGAGCTTGGTCTGCGCCGCGCAAATAAAAGAGGTCAGAAAGATGTTTTTGTAAAAAACAAACACCCCCTTAGTAGTAACTACAAAAATAAAAATATGTTAATTAACAAGATGAGAGGACAAGAGGGTGGGAATAGACCAGAAATCACATTACTTCCAAACGATCAAAGAAATAAATGAGTGGAAAGGAACGTAATATAGTCCTTTGAAATGTTTGTTGAAAGGAATATACATCAATCATATGTTTTTGATGTGTCTCGTCATACCATATTACCATTGACGTCCTATCTTTGGTTAGAACCTAGGACCATACATCAATTTTAGTAACTCAAGTCAAAATCAAATAGTTGATTCGTATTTTAGACCTATTGAGATCGAACAACAATTGTTCTAATCCGTGAAGGAAGCCGTTTGGCACGTTCTTAATGCTCGTTTGCATTAAAAGCAGACATCACGAAGCTTATATCTCGCATAAAATAACAAAGATCTATTACTTTTAAAGACACTTTTTTCTTACTATTTTTTTCTATTTGACACTGACACTATTCTTTTATCAATCGGGGTGTAGAGAGTTAGAGAGCTCTAGCCTGAATCGAGATTAAATTTTCCAAACTCAGGCTTGCCTCTAGTATTTTTTATAAACTTTTTAATGATTTTATTTATGTTATATATAGTTATTTTACATATTCATAACTACATATGTAACTCAGTATTTTTAGCATTTTTAGCAGGGTAGGATTTGCAATTCAAAAGGGGGTTGCGGCGCAGCTTGTTGCCCGTTTACCTGCCATCCTCTTGTAATTTGTTTCGGTTTGGTTGAATTAGAAAAAAATATAAATATATACTCAGTATTTAATTAGCTATTTTTAAACCTTGGGACTTATTCCTCTACCCAAGCAGAGTATAAATCTCAAGCTCAAACATTTGGATTGAGCTCCTGCTCATATAAACTCGGTTCAATTAGGTTCAATCTTCTAGCTCTTCTATATCTAGTAGCTCTCCATTAGGTAGCCTCTTTTACACTATTTGTCCTAATGGAGTTAATAAAATGGTATGTTAAATAATATAACAAAGGCAAATGGGCTCCAATATTATCATTCAACAAATAGCAATTCTTATCTTTTAACTATGTTTTATAAAGTTAAAGCTGCAATATTTTATAAAATTACTTTTATGTCATTGCGGCAGTTTTGTTTATGTGGAGATATAAAGTTACTAAAAGTTTAGAGTTGTGATAACAACATACAAAGGATTAAAACACAAACGTAGACTTTTATGTCATTAGCAAGTTACCTCACGGTTTAGTTTTTCCCGTTAAGAGCATTAAAGTAAAAAAATTAGCCTATAAATTCCAACCAACCCTACCAAAAGTACTCACAAAAAAATCCTATTTTACCCATTCTTACCACAATTCCTCTCCCAAAAAACCTACCATTTTAAGCATTTCTTAAACTAATCATCTCTCTAATGACACGTTGGACGGAAGAAAAAAATACCATTGACATTGGCTTGGATAAATGTCTAAGAAATAAGGAACCCAGGTTTGTCTTCCTACCGGAATACAGTTTTAGCGCAATTTCGTCAGCTACTTGGTAAAACTAACCGTACGGTTCTCACGGCGACAAGATGATTGTCGACAACATGAAAGTCTTGTTGGTTCAACTGGAAACGAATAACCCCATTAAGATAAAATGTGGAGAAATTGGTAGAAATTTAGAGAATGTGAAATGGTTTGAATAAAAGATGGTGTGGTTGAATAAAGAAGGTAAAATAGAGATACTTAAAAGGGTAATTTTCTTTTGACCGAATGAGAAAGTATTGGGTACAAAGTCCCTTAACATACAAAGTGTAAGAAGCCACAAAATGTTGCTACGTGGAACTTGTCTGTTATATCATAACAACTGATGAGAGGGGTAATATTGACATTTGCATCTATCAATAAATGACATTCAAATTTACGATTTCATGAATCCCTGTTTTATCGTTTAATCATAATTCAAAATTTCATAACTGATTACATGATTTTCTTCATCAATTCATACCTTATTCAACATTCCGTCTCGATCGTTCAGAGTTTCTACCAAAATCATAATCAATTTTGCAGAGTTCATCATGTTTGGTACGTACTCTGTTTTTATAACTTTACTTAATCGTAAGCTTTATTTTGATTTTAATTGTTTATCAGATCTAAACAACGAACCTGAAATCGTAAACGAAGACGAAGATGATGTTGTCGATGCTCATAGTCTGAATTTTGAAGGTTAGTTTATACTATTTTGATTTATATTAGCAGATCACAAAAAACAGAGATGAACAGAGTTTTGAGGTTACTGCTTGGTTTAACATGCGTTTTATTATGTTTAACATGCGTTTTGAGGTAACTGCTTGGTTTATAGAAATGATTTTTATTCAAATGCGTTTTATTATGTTTAACATGCGTTTTGAGGCAACTGCTTGGTTTTATAGAATTTGTTTTTATTCAAATGCGTTTTATGATGTTTTAACATGCGTTTTGAGATTTGTTAGATAAATCCTTACATGTGCATGTGAATGCTTACTATTATGTGCCTTTTTATAGTATGAACATGTCATTTTGTCATTAAAATTAGATTTTATAGTTGTATGTTTTGTGTTTTATGATAGATCTTTCTAAGAAAGATGTCCCCATTGATGATCAAACTCCAATATACAAACCTGCTGTTGCATCTTCATTGAAACCAGAAGAGGCAATGAAGATGAAAACGAGATGAAAAATACATTGTTACAAGATGAAAACAAAGCAGTTGAAAGTGCTGAAGACTATGGAAATGTACACCAGGCAGATGAAGAACAAGTTGTTGATGAGTGATTTTTTTTTCAGTAATGCGTTTTATGTTTTTATGCATGCGTTTTGGTATATACTGAATAGTTTGCACATCTTCTCTGTTTTTTACGAATGCGTTTTATGATCATATCGAATGCGTTTTACTAATACATCACATATATATTTCATTTCACATCAAAACAAAAGCTTTTTCAAGCTTTTACATACATTATCCATATATATTTCATTCCACATCAAAACAAAAGCTTTTTCAAGCTTTTACATACATTGAAAACTCTGATGACTAAACCTCTGATGTGTAACAGCTGATGGAATAAACTATGTTTGCTTGAATCATCTGTTGGAGCCTAAGTGTTGTTGACTCCAACAGACCTTGTATCTTCAGACCTTTGGTAGACAGTGGTATTTATGTATTGGTTTTACATCACCAGTTAAATAGATTTCCATATATCAAATGCGTTTTAGTATTTATTGAATGCGTTTTAATATGATTCATACAAAACATCAAATGAAACATGCATTTTTAAACCAAAAGAGACATTCAGGTCTAACACTGTAACATTCAACAATGTAAAGATGCAAAATTAACAAACTTATCAATCTTAAAACTTTTAGCTCATATTATCTACTCGCTTTAGCACCTTCGTGTAAACATTTTCCATCATCTTTACCAACCTTGATGTATCCCCCGCAACATTCTCGTCAACCCTATTTGATGTATTGTCTCCAACAATTTCATCAATAACATTGTCCCAAGCAACATACTCATCAAGTATGTTTGATGTAGCATCTTCGACATTTACACACTGTCAAAAAATAAATACATGCGTTTTAAGTATTACCAAATGCGTTTTATGGATAAACAAATCCGTTGATTGATAACTTCTGATGAAGTGTTTGTAACTACTGAAGAAGAAGTTAATAACTACTGCTGAATCAAACCACTGATGGCCTAACTTCTGATGAGCAAACTACTGATGAACATTTACAAATGCGTTTTACTTTTTTGAACATTGATACACATGCGTTTTACTTTTTCTTGACGAGCAAACCACTGATGACCTAACTTCTGATGAGCAAACCATTTTACACTGATTTTGTCCATTTTTTTCATCCAAACCTGCAGAAAACATAACATGCGTTTTACTCATTATGCATGCGTTTTACTGTATTTTTTTCATCAGACCGTGTTTCATTTGGTGGTTCTGTTTTAAGACAAAAAAACATGAGATATTTCAATACAACTCATCAACAACCTTATTCATCATATTAACAAAAACGCCTTTTATAACTTTAGCAAAACGCATTCGATTTTTGCACTATAATGAATCACATCAAAAAACGCCTTCTTTAAAACTTAAAAACGCCATCACTAATGCAATGGATCAGTGATGGCGTTTTTCAAATCAGACCATATCATATCAACAACATATCATATCATACAAAAACGCCTTTACTAACAATTAAGAACGCCATCATTAAATCAGACCACTAAACCATCTTCTTCAACATTCATGTAAACGACTAACAAAATAGCATAAAACCTATCATCTTCATGTAAATCATACCTGTATTAGTTGGTTTTGAAGCCCTGTCATGACACAACTTACTTCTTCTTTCTCGTGCTTCATCTGTTTTAGGGTTTTAAAACCAACGATTAGCACCAATTATTGTTCGATTATTGACATACGATCGTAAATAAACTAAATACATGATCAATTTCTTACTTGATTTGCGTTTTGGAGACATGATTCTTCTCTGATAAGTGTTACTTTCCAGTGCTCTGTTTTGTTTTGGTTAACAGGGAATGATTTTGTGTGAGTTATTAGGGTGAATGATTCGATTGTGTGTGTTTAATTTTGATGAATGATTTTGATGAATGATTCGTCAATTAGAAACCGTCCATAAACGAGGGTAATTTGGCGCTGCAATTAAAAAAATTCAAAAAATTAGAGTTGTAATTTGTCTGATTTACCCTCAAATTGATAACTGCCATAAATGAGAAGGGTGTGTATTAAATGTACGAGGTAATTTGTTAAAAACGCAGAAGGTGGGAGATGGAGGGCCAGGATCCCTTCTTACACTTTGTATTTTAAGGCTACTTTGTACAATAGCCTCTCTCTTGACCGAATAACCGTTTTTTTTTTGTGGTGGTGGGGGGATCAAATTAAAGAATTAGTAGCTGTTGTCTTCTACTCGTGTGGGGTACCTGGAACCCACTACTCGTGTGGGGTACCTTCACGTATGGGTACCGTAACAAACTGAAATAATCCCATCACAAGAAAAATAATTACCGGTCTTCATTGTCATTTTTATGGTTTTCAGTTGACTTTGAACTTCGTGAAGATTTGACAAAAACTACTCACCATTTGGAAATTATACAATGATCCACAATTCCAGATTCCATATGGTTTTGGGCCTGCATCATATGAACTACGAATGGTGTGGGTTGGATGATAGGAACCCATTTGGTAACCAAACCGTTTGAAAATGAAGCCTAGTTGAAAGTAGTTCTCATGTTTGGGCTGAGGTACAAAGGGTGTACCGATTCGGATAGGGTTGATCGTGTGTTCGCAACCATTGAGCCCGGTAGATGGCGCAAGGTGCGTGTGGCTCGGGAACACTGGCACATGGATAGGGATGATTGTGTGTTCGCAACCATTGAGCCCGGTAGATGGCGCATGGGGCGGGCGACTCGGGAACACTGGCATACGGATAGGGATGATCGTGTGTTCGCGACCATTGAGCCGGTAGATGGTGCAAGGGGCCACTGGCTGTTTGCTTGTCGAAATCCAAATAACATTTCCGGGTTTGAGTTTTGAACTGATTCGACCAAAAAAGTAAATCGGGTTCATTGAACCAACCCGGATTCAAATTCGGGTTCGGTTCTAAAAATTTCAGGTTCTTTGAACCTGAAAAAAAAAAAAACAACTAACCCCTATACTTGTCGCCAAAAATACAACCGGTAACATCACTCGATCAACATAGGATAAAAAGTGTACTACAAAAGTGTGCTGAAGTTAACTCTCACATGGAAGTTCTTATTGCACAGGAATCACATTAAACCTATTAACTTTTTTCTAACTGATGTATGCTAATCTTGTTAGATTCATAGCATCATCATCTTTATTATCAAAGAGTGACCAACTTCAAACGAAAATCCTAGGAACAGATTCCGGGTGGCCGGAAGGCTTGCATTCGATCTCTCGTAGCACAGTCTTGAGCCCGACTCCAGCTGCATTCGCTTTCGGGTGGATTCCATGGGTTGGACCCTCCATGTATGCCCTGTTGGCCCTCTCCTTCTCAAATGAGACGCCATATCGAGACTCCACATCTGCAATCAACCCGAGTAAGAATTTTAGTTGCGGGTTCATTACATCCGTTCGGTTTTCATGTTGTTTGGTTCGAAAACGGTTTTCAGGTTATTATATTTATTAATTAGTATATGTAACGTGGTTCAGTCAATGTGTACTTTCTGTCCACAGCAACTTTTCGACTCCTCGGGACGAGGCTTTGTTTTCGGTAGAAATGTGCGACGGTGCAACTTATTGTCTGTCTACCTGCTACCCTGATGTAATTTTCCATTATTATCAATTAAACTTTTGTTTATACTAAAAAAATGTAATTTTCTTCGGTTTCAAACGTTTGCTAGTTTTAATCTTATATGTAATTTGGTTTGGTCATAAATGATTCTTGGTTTAATCTGTTTGAAACCAAACAATGAACACCCCTCAAATTAAAATAAACGAAAACAATACCTTTCGCGAGGTTGGGGTAGAGTTGGCCATCTCGAGTTAGCGCCATCATCACCTGCGGTAACCCGAGTGGCAGCTCATCACCTTTATCCACCTGCCAAAAGTGAATCGTCTTCCCGTACGTTTTCGCCACTTTCTCGAGATCTTTTCGCTCAACCGGACCAGGAACACCGGGTAGGAAGAGCACGCCGCTCTTCACCTCGTACTCGTGGCTATGCCACATCGGTTTTTCCGTATCCGGAAGAGTTAAGAACAGTTCTTCTGTTACTATGTATTCTAGACCGATCAAACGCGCATCCGCGTCTGGTCGGTCGTAGATCAGGCATTGTCGCATGTCTTCGTTTAGATGGCCGCAGTAGTGGTGCGCTTCCACTTGTCGAGTCATGTCATCGGCATAAAAGTGAAATCTATACAAAATCAACAAAATTAATACTTGATTAGTTTGTCACTAAACGCTTAATCATGTTAGTTAACAGATTGTAGGGGCGTTAATTACTCGTTTGGAACCGGTTAAACCTAAAACCGTAACTGAATAAACCGAACCAAATAACCAACTCGTTTTACTTGTAACTTGTTTTCTTTTTGGGTTGTAACCAGTGACGTAGCTTAAACAAATATACAAAAAACCGAAAGTCACGGACCCTTAAACTAAGGTGGACTCGATACGTATAAAATTTTTAGACGAAATACGCGTAAATAGAATAGAGGGGCGGGCCCAATAAAGCTTCGCCAATGATTTTAACAGTGTTTTGAAACCCGGACCGGATCGGGCTCTGGACCCCTGGCCGGTCCGGGTTGGCACATCAGACCGCCTAGACATCGAACCGCCTTTTGAACTGGTTGGACCGGAGGTTGAATCGGGTTTTTTTTAAATTTTTTTATAATTATTATAGGTTTATGTTTCTTTGTGAGCCGGTTCGTTGGACCGGTCGAACCGGTTGGACCGGCGAACCGCCGGGGACTCCGGTTCGACGTCCGGTCCGGTTCTGAAAACATTGGATTTTAACAAAAACAGAAATGATTGATTTGTTATAACCCGAATGATTAAATTTGTAAACCAAATAAACCGAGCCAAATAACCAATTCGGGTTTTTTCAGATTGTAACTGAAACCGAAACGTTAAATTTGTAAATTAATAACCCGAGCCGAAAAACCTGAATACGCCATTCCAACGGCGGAAAAAAATTATATATTTGGACATACGCGCAAAGGTGTTGATGGATCTGTTTGGTCGGGCCAAACGACTGGATGGTGGCGGCCGCGGTGTCGACGAGCGAGGTTCCGACTTTGGTCTTTTCACCGGGAACCTCAGGGGTGATTGATGCGTGAACGGGGTCCATTTTCGGTGAGGTTGGTTGATCAAACTTTTGGTTCTTAAAGCTTGGATATGGACTAGGTGATTTGTGTTGTTTTAGCTTCCACGTGGCATTGAGGGTATACGTGGCGTTATTTGCTTGCCACGTGGTAAGGGACGTGTTTTGTTATGTTTCTATTTAGAGTAAGTGGACAAATAAATGTTTTCTACTTTGACTTATTTGCTTAATTGGGAAATTGTGCTACGAATGCGACACGTGGGAAGTGGCTTTACATGAATGTGGATGAGAGGTTCAAAGTATTTTTGTGTTTAACGATAAAGTCGACATTTGGGTTTACTCGGGTAAATGAATCACTCTTTTGCTCGAAGAGCCAGATGTAGTGACTCGGCCTACCCCATCACTCGTAACTGAGAAAACCCATGACTAAATTCGGAGCAAATCATTTCATGTGAGATTTCAAGCCAGGGCCTACTATAAAAAAATGTCATGGCGTAGCGCTATGACCAATTGGCCTTCTGTAGAGATATTGAGAGTAAAATAGTTAAATTATCATAACAATTACCAAGATCAAGGAAATATGAAAATAAAAAATTAAAAATTCGAAAAGTGATGCTTTAGGGTCGTATTTTTCTTCCGGCATAAGTTAAAAATCACATGTTGATTGGATTGCCAGAATGATGTTTTCAAGTCGACATCTGATACGAAAAATGTCTTTCTAACATCACAAATACGGTTTCAAACTCGAAAAATAATTTGATCCAAGTTTTAGATTTTATAGATTTAAGTTTGAATTTTGAATTTGATTACCTTTTATCATCAATTTCAATGTTCATTTATTTTTTCAATTCCTCATAACATTTTTTTGTTGTTTATTTAATTAGGTAGCCAAGAGGCACTTAACTCAAAAGGGTTGAGGACTTGGATGTAAAGCTGGATTAACAAGTGGAGATAACAAAAACAATTAAAAGTGAGGTAATACTGTTTTATGTCTTCATAATGAATCGTCCACAAACGCCATACATGTACACACACCACAAACCCTAACAACAATTATGAGGAAATAAAACAGACGCACGCGTAACAAGGTGCGGACATTCTCACTTGTACGTAAAAATATAGTATTCATTATGTGCTATCAGAAGTTGATGTGGTGGTTTGTTATCAATGTTGTGTGCTAATATATAGTTCTGTATAGTAAACAGAAGTGAAAGAATTAGTGAATTACAATCAACATTTCTTTTCATCATGCTTAGAAATGAGGAATTCAACCTCGTTCAAATTCCAGGAAAATTACACCCTCTCATCTATCAAATGATTGGCGAAACAGTGTGGGTCCCCATGTTCTGGTTGTGGTCGGTTTGGATTGTATATTTCTAAACTAAAAAAATGTCAAAAACTGAAGTTAAAGTTAGGAAACTATACATGTAAAAATGTTGTATATAGTGAAATATTATATTTATAGATTTATAATAACTCTTTTATTGGTATGTGTATTTTAGTTGTAATTTCTATTTGTGATTATTTAATGTAATAGCTTTTGTGTTTCTTTTGTCTATAGACTTGCAAGTTTTGTAAATTAAATTGTAAGGCATGTGTATTGAACCTGTTATAACCTACTCGATAATAAAGCAATATACAAGTAGATCGTGTTTGTGTCAACATGTGAAAACTCATACTACGTTCAATTTTGAGTAGTTGATAGTGACAGGATTTTAGTTTGGTGTTCTATAAGGGCTCGTTTCAAATTCAACCCATCAATATGTGGGCACAACCTAGCTACACAACTTACCGACCATTTACCTTATGTATTTGATATTTAGTTTTCTTTAGGGGGAATAAGCACCTTAGGGTAGTATCCTAGCCCATCAAATCATACGGTGTCATGCCAAATTCACCCCAAGTACCTTAGAGAAGCCTGTGGGGTTGCGGCTGCGTTGCCTAGCGGTTTTAACTGGATCTAAAGTTTTAATTGGAGGAAAAATAGTCAAATGGTCAAAACACACAAAGCATTAAATGATCATAACACACAAAGCACAACACACTTCTCGACAAGAAGCAACCGGGAAAAAAAAACCCGCAAGGGGTGTGGCAACACTTTTACCGCGCGACAATTAAACCCCGCCCCCTTGCCGTGGAGTGCCAAACCCTCTCTTATATCATGTTTCTTGATTCTCGATTATATTTAAAGGAAAAAAATATATGTATTACATTTACCTAATTTTAGCATCAAACAAAAAGTATAACCAAACATCCATCCAAACGGCAAACAAATAATAAAATAAGTTGGCCATAAGTCACCATATATAATTTTTTTTTGGAAGGTGTGCTTCAGCGGTAAACCCAATCGACAGACAACCCCTCGACCCGAGTTCGAATCGCTACCCACGCACCGGTGTCCACTTTGAAGTTATCTCAAACCGTTACATGGAATTTTTTCGTAGTGTGCAGGATTCGAACTCAAGACCAAGCCCGGGCGGGAACCCTCCGAAGAGGTAAACCCTCCCACCTCTCCCCAGCTGGACTGGAGGTCATTGGCTATATAATTTAATATTAATTTTTTTTGAACGATATTTAATATTAATTTAAACTAAAAATTTATTGACTAGGTTTATTGACTATAGAGTATATCGCGGCGTGGCCGGTGGAGGTTGGTTGCCGTTGATATATCATGAAAAAGTCATACACAGCGCCGTGCATTTATATTTATAAAATAAATAAATTAAAACAAAAACTATAAATAATAACAATAATAATCTCAAACCTACTAATAATACTACCCCACCAATTCCCACATATATATTCAATCAGTTCAAACATCCTTATCATCACTTCACCATAATCAACTCATTAATTATAAATAATAATCACTAACTCCATTGATATACCTGTTCATGGCCGTTAATCCTGTTAACTAATAATTCATCCTAAACTCCTAATCTGTAATCAATCGGTTAACAAACAATTAGATGGATTATTCTAACGAGCCGATTGAGGTTAGGGCTTTGGATGCGTTAGGGTTAGGGTTTGATCTAGCCAGTGATTTCAGGTTAAGATTTGTGAAAAAGTGTCCTGATGGAGGGAGATTGGTGGAGATAGATGAATCCAGGAACAGAGACATTGTTCTTCCTGGTGGAGTTGTTGTTTCAGGTGTTTCAGAGGATATTCGATGTGATAAAGGCGATCGCGTTCGGTTTAAATCGGATGTTTTGGAGTTTAATAAGGTAGTGATATAATTGTTTTGTTTTGTTATGGTTGTATGTTATGATTGTATGTTAGTTTTTGATGTTTAGATTAAAAACTTATAAGTTATTAATAATTTGTTATTTATCGATTAGAATTGCAGTAGAAGAGACTAATTTTGGAAGTACTCCGTATTTATTAGATTTTTTTATAGTTTTTATGAACAGTTAAAGTGTTGGTAGAAGTTCTGTTTTTGGAATCTTTTGATATGTGAATTGTGATAAACTAAGGCAAGTTGCACTACTTACTCACATACTCTCTTAACTGTTGATGAAGTTCAACTTTTGATAAAAGAAGCTTAAGATTATTATCATTGTTATTAGGGACTTGCTTTCACTTTTGTTTCATGATGATACATGGAGCTTTTATTATTATGGTGATAATTAGGCTTTTAAATTTTTGTTTCGGTTATGGTCATTGTAGTAATTACTTAAGTGGTAATTGTTTAAGTTTTTGATCGTCTGTAGGGGTGCAAACGAGCCGAGCAGCTCGCGAGCTACTCAAGCTCAGCTCGACAAAAAGCTCGAAACGAGCCGAGCTTTATCGAGCTCGATATGAGCTTGAGCGTAAAACAAAGCTCGTTTATTTATCAAGCTAGAGCTCGAGCCTGACATGTGAAGCTCGTTAGGCTCATCGAGCCTTATCGAGCCTAGTGTAATATTAGTTTTTTTTAATATTTAATAATATTTGCCACTCATTTAAAGTTGTTTAGTAAACGAGCCCCGAGCTCGAGCTTCACTTATCGAGCTCACGAGCCTAACGGAACTATTATTTATATTATTTTTATTTAACATATTAACTAATAAATAATAAACGAGTCGAGCCCGAGCCGAGCTCGAGCTTGAGAAATTACAAACGAGCCAAGTTTGAGCTTTGAAAACAAAGCTCGAATCGAGCTCTTCTAAGTTAATCGAGCTCGGGCTCAGCTCGGCTCGGCTCGTTTGCACCCCTAATATTCGTCTGCCTGCAACAGCGTTGTACTGTTGTTTTAGCAGCAGCGGACCCTCTTCACGTCTCCACCTCCATCACCCTCTCTGCCCTAAACGGCCCTTGTAACTTGCAAACAGCCCTAAACCCTCCTTGCTGCGTCTGTTTGTGTTTCGACCCTTGTAAGCTGCAAATTTGGCATTCTGATTTTGCAACCTGCATTATCAGCCAGGCATCAACGATAGAGGTGGTGATGGTGAGTAGAGAGGATGGCAATGACAATGGAGGTGGAGAGGATGTTGCAGAGAGGCATCAATAATGCGACAAAAGGCCACATGGAAATTGTATATGAACTGAAAGTTTGATGATGATCCTACACGTAACCATAATGGAACCCGAGTGAAAGTAGGTTGCTTTTGTATGACCTTAACGCTTAATGATATTTTTAAGATGAAGTGCAATGCGACATTTATAATACTATTTTGGTGGAAATCATTATCAAGAAAAAAGAAATTGTATAAATGAATGTTCTTTTTGCGTATTCTGTGTGATCAATGAATGTGTGTTTTTTTTTTCCTTTGGCACTTATATGTTACATATGCTGATTGTCATTTCTTTGAATTGTGGTCATGCACCTTTTGCTAATATGAATTTCTGTATTTCTTTTTGATATTTATTCTTCAGATGTCAGAATTACTTAATCAAAAATCATCAATACAAGGAAAAGTACCATCAGGATACTTCAATGCATTATTTGATCTAAGTGGATCATGGTTAAATGACATAGCTGATGCCAAATATCTTGCTTTTGATGGCTATTTTATCTCTCTGTATCATTTGCACCTAACAACATCCCAATTGGTACTCCAAGAAAGTGTCAAGAAATCTGTTCCAACTAGTTGGAATCCGTTGCTACTCGCTAGGTGAGTATGTTTTACATTTTGAGTCCTGTAAGTTGCTTTCGTTGGATTCTTAGCAGTATAGGTGGCTGGCACTTCCATAGTTCCATCCCATATGTAAACTGGTCAATTTGGGTTATGTTGTTGATAACGTGTCAAACAGGTCAAATGCAGAAAGTTAGTTAAAAGTGAAGTCGGTCAAACATACTAGTGCAAAAGTCGGTCTACATGTTTTCAAAAGCTTACAAGTTTATTTGAAGGATATTTCTTATTATTTAGAAAAAAAAAAAACCGGAATCGTATTTAATACATCAATCATGACAAGATTAAAAAAGGACAAAAATTGCTGTCTGTTGCCACGGCCTATTTTAAATAATATAATCTGTTTGACCCGTTACCTGATCCATCTGTTTTGCCACATCTACTAATGAGATATGTTATATATGGCAGGTTTATTCAGACTTATGGCACACACATTATTGTGGGGATGGCTGTTGGTGGGCAGGATTTAATATGTGTTAAACAGAAACCATCCTCCACTATTTCTTCTGCAGAACTTAGAGGATACCTGGACGATCTCGGAGATAATTTGTTTTCAGATGGGAGGAGTCCTCCTTCTCTATTAGACAGGAAAACAAGAGATGGCAAACAAAAAGTAATTAAATCATTAATTTCTAGCTTTTAATATCTTAAACTATCATGTAAGTTTATATTGATATTTTCGAGTCTTATTTAGGTGCCAGAAGTCTTCACTCGTATGTTGCAGCCACACACCAAGCAGTTCACCAATATTACAGAAACTTCAAGCAAGGATGTAAGTTGGAAAATGTTTTCTACATTTTTTAAAACCAAAAATTTTGATCCATTTATTTATGAATAGGTCTCAAATTATGTTTTTTTCTCTAACGCATCAACATACTAGATTTAAAAGAAAACAAGTCAAACAAGGGAATGGAGGGTGTGGATTGTGGAGGATGGTTTTTTGTGATTATGAATATAATACAGGCTGTAGTTTTTCTGTAATTTAATCTTAATTGATATGTATTGAAGGACTAATGTCTGATTGGAAAAATCAGCAGACTATTGAACGACAGATACATCGTTAAACAATCTAAGACCCACAACTAACAAGCCTAGAACATGCTAAGTCTTGTACTTGTTGGCAAACTATGAACATGTCACACTCTGGATTCGTGACAACGCACTCCTAATGTTTGTGACAGCGATTGTTTCAGGATGTTTACCATCTCGGCATCTCTTGGTTTGGTTAAAAGTGATTGACTTTAAATCTAGAAAGTGTATGAGAAGATTTAAAACCGTTAATTAATTCAATAACCTTTTGTCTTGATTTTATAATAATACACATAACAATAACGGGTCAACCGGCCTGAAATGGTTCAAAAATGCCCGTTTCAAAAGATGTTACCCGGCCCACCCGTTTTGCCACATCTACACTCACCCTATAGCAAAGTCCTGGCTACAGGCCACTATTTGGTGCATCAAGTTTCACAAAAAGTTAGGCAAATGGGAAAAAGCTGATGTATGGTCTACACTGGAACAGGGCATTACAGTTATTGAGTGTAAAAGAGGAGGGGATGTATTTTCAGACAGTTATTCAAAGTGGCTTCAAACAGTTGGTACTGATCCTGAAGCAATGCTTTTCAAGTTTGTACCAATTACTTCTCTTCTTAGTGGAGTTCCTGGAAGTGGTTATCTCAGCCATGCGATGAACTTATATTTACGCTGTAAGTTACTCAGACATACTAATATAATTCTGTCCGTTCGAGTTTATGCTGACAGCACCTTTTTTTTGCATAATCATGCAGACAAGCCTGCTGTAGAAGACTTGCAATATTTCTTAGAGTTTCAAGTTCCTAGACAGTGGGCCCCTTTATTTTGTGAATTAACTCTTAGGCATCAAACGAAAAAAGCCTCATGCCCTCGGCTTCAGTTTAGTTTGTTGGGCCCCAAGATATATGTCAGCACGACCCAGGTACGCTATATACAAGTGGGTTAATGTAAATATTTAACTTAAAAGGAAATGGGTCGAATGATTTGCACCGCTTATGTATTTCAAATGAGTTGAAAGTCATTTTAAATTGTTTAGATGCATGAAAGCCTTCTGAATCACTTTATTGATAAATAGTTAAGATATTTTTTGTCATAATGTAGATTTTGTAATTATATTTAACACATTAATTGTCTATAGATTAAATAAGGATTAATAAAAATGTGCTTGCCTGATTTGAATAGGCTTTTAAAGTTTAAACGAGCCGGGCCTGAGCTTAGGGTGAGCTTGAGATCTGCTCGTTTAAGTTAATAGAGCTCGGCTTGCTTCAACCTTTATTAAATGAGCATCAATATAAGCTCGGGCTCGTTTAAGCTCGGCTCGATTTTAGATTTTAGTGAGCCGATATGAGTAGCTCATTAACTGCTTGGCTTAGTTACATCCATGGATTTGACCCAAACTCTTGTAACGTGTATTTTTTCAGGTTACGTGTGATGAACAACCAGTGGTTGGTCTTCGTTTGTTTTTGGAAGGCAAAAAGAGCAACCGATTAGCAATGCATGTCCAACATCTCTCCAGTCTTCCAGATACCATAACACACGCACTTTCAAAATCCACCATAACCCGCAGACAATCTCAATGGCGCGGTTCTGATGAATATGAGACTCGTGCCCAAATTCTTGAACCAGTCAGATGGAAACAATTTTCAAACGTGTGCTCATCTGTAGTCAAACATGACCCAAACTGGTTAACCCAAGAACCAGCAGGGGGCGTGTATATTGTAACCGGGGCTCAGCTCATCATCAAAGGAAAGTGGCCTAAAACTGTACTACACCTTCGGTTACTATTCACCCACCTGCCCAACTGCACCATTCGTAAGACCGAATGGGCTGGTGTACCAGCAGTAGCTCGGAAATCTAGCCTTTTTACCAACCTAAGCTCGACTTTTAGTTTCACACAACGATCGGTTGCTAATGCACAGAAGCAGCAGCAGCAGCAGCCTGAAACAGTTAACTCAGGCGTGTTTACTGACAGCCCGCCAGTGCCGGTTCGGTCCACAAAACTGCGCAAGTTTGTGGACACAGATGAGGTTGCTCGAGGGCCACACGACTTGCCGGGTCATTGGTTAGTGACTGCGGCTAAATTAGTCAAGGATGGTGGTAAGATTGGGTTGCATGTGAAGTTCGCGTTATTAGATTTTGCACAAGAATTAGCGTGATTTTCGTATATAAGAGTATGTAATAGGTTTGCCATTCCGGT
Source organism: Ambrosia artemisiifolia (assembly GCA_032199755.1). NCBI lineage: Eukaryota > Viridiplantae > Streptophyta > Magnoliopsida > Asterales > Asteraceae > Ambrosia > Ambrosia artemisiifolia. The sequence goes on along the minus strand of CM063525.1, from coordinate 50,326,900 downwards.
TATTTTTTTGGGTTAATGAGTTAGATCGTTTATGTTACGGGCGTCAGATTTATCGTCTGGCTAAACTGGGCGTAAATCAAGCTGAGCAACTTATACGTACGAGTTGAAATTAGGGTAGAGGAGCCAAGAGGAGCCAAGCTGAGCTCTAAGCTAAGTTTGAGCTCCATCGAAGCGCACATAGATATAACTTAGGTTAGATCCGAGCTATATCACTCGTTAGAAGGTGACTTAGAGGCGGTGCTTGGGAAACACCCTCCAACGCTCAAGTCGTTGATTTATATAAGTATGCATATGGTATACCTATAGATATATCATGTGCATACTTATGAGGTGCACAACATTGGGTCTTCTAACAGCACCTACATATTTTACCTTACCATCTTCCTATAAGTTCCTTTAAGTAACTAGTTTAATTCTAGCTAAACAAACTTTTAGGGTAAATATCACAAAAAAGTAAAATGTCTCATCAATAAGATTGAAAGTTCAAAATTCTAACAAAACAAAGACGACATAGTTCATCATAGCAAAACGCAGAAACAACATTATTAAACTCCACACGATTACCATTACTTGGATTTCCACGAGGACAGAGGTGGAGTATCCACATTATTGTAACAATGCGCCAAAATCTGTTCAGGCATTCGATCACCTTTGAATGAAGCCATGGATTCAAGCTCAGCCATGTCCTGAGCCGTGAGTTCAACTGACAGGGCTCCAAGGTTCTGGTTCAGGTTTTTGATCTTGGTTGTACCAGGGATCGGACACACATCATCCCCTTGGTGTAGGACCCAAGCCAGTGCCAGTTGGGCCAGTGTGCATCCCTTTCTTTCTGCCATGTCGCTAACTCGCTCAAATACACGTTTGTTGTGATCAAAGTTCTCACCTTGTAGCCTTGGTAGAACCTAAGAAAGATGAAACCTAAATTGTTAAACTCAAGAGTGATTACATAATAATCATTACTTCGCCAAATGCACATATAATCGCAGTATGATAAACGCACAAACCTTTCTATAGTCATCATCCGCCAAATTGTCCATCACCTTTGGACCAGATGCAAAGAACCCACTACCCAAAGGAGCGAAAGGTACGATCCCAATCCCCAGTTCTCTGGAAAATAAATGGATGTGGTTAACATCATATTTGCTTGTTTGTTATTTCTAGGGTGTTCATTCGGGTTTCGACAAACCAATATTTGACCCAAGAGCCAACCCAAAACTTGGGTATCCAATTCAAACTTACCAATAAACGGTCATGGAAAAAAGCTTTAACAATAAACGGTCACATGGATTTCGAGTGAGCCCGATAAAAACTTACCAGGTTACACCAAAAACCAACACGAATCACCCGATCCAAGTAAAATAATACAAATGGATTGAGTTGAGCTATTCAGTTAATAAGAATAATGAACAACCACCTTAGTTATCGGGCTTGTTGCCCGCTTATCAGCCGTCCACTTGTAATGTGTTGATTTTAATTTAATGAAAATCTACTTAAAAAAAAATAGTACCTAACTATAGGTTACTTATGGGTTACCTGCAAGTAGGAATAACATCTTCTTCTACATCTCTAGTCCACAAAGACCACTCCAGTTGTACAGCTGTGATTGGATGAACAGCATGTGCTCTTCTAATGGTTGCTGCACTTGCCTCAGATAAACCAATGTATCTTATTTTACCTTCCTCAACCAGTTTCTTTAGCTCTCCCATCTATCAAAAATAACGTTTTGCACAAATATCGCCTTAAAATCTTATATATTTATTTAAACAGTACTTAACCACAACACTTCATGTGTGATTGATTCAAGAAAATGTTTTCAAAACTGCACCGGTCGTCTTGCTGGTTAACTGGTTGGACTGAAACAACAACCGGATGACATCATAAATACTAATGTAAAAACCGGTTGCATGCCCGATTCATGATCCAACCTATCCCATCAGCCAGTCCGGTCCAGTTTTGAAAACACACATCAAGATCTTGACATGCAACACAGTGGCGGACCCAGGAATTATTTTCTTGGGGGCAATTGAAGAGTTTAATCGAACTTTTAAGGGGCTCGGTCGGAATTTTTGCCTATAAGTTACACTCAATTTTTATTTTTAGGGGCCCCCTTGGGTGTATGTACGTCCGCTACTGATGCAACATAGAAATCTCAAATCACACATTGTGTTCTCGAAAATGAAATAAAACACGAACCGTGATTTCGATGGGGACTTTAGGATCGATGCGATGAGCATAGTACAGATCGATGTAATCAACACCGAGCCGGTTCAAACTCGCCTCACAAGAAGCTCTAACATACTCGGGTTCACCATGGATCTGTAATTCACCATATCCATCTTCTCCAAACCTCAGCCCAAACTTGGTAGCTACTTCAACTTTCTCTCTTTTCACTCCCTTCAATGCCTGCAACATATCATTAATTTACACACAAATTGAGTAGATTATACATGGCGGGCCAAAGGGGTCAAGAGGGTCCGCTGACCGCGTTCATTTTTCAACAAAAAATTAACAAAAGAGTTGCTCATCGGTGCGGTTAACGATTAAGAGGGTGTTTTGTTGCAGTAGGGGTGAAACTGCTTTTAAATTATTGCGTTTTGGTAACCTATTAAACGCAAATAATCTATTTTTATAAACCTTTCACAAACAGTAAAAACTGATTATTTGCGTTTTAATCTGATCGGGTCCGAATTGATCCGAATTAAGCAATGGTCTATGAATCCGAACATTTAAATTCAATCCGGATCGGTTTCGGATAAAAACCATCAAAAACCAAACAAAAAATCGACTTCAATCAAATTAAACCGAAAAACATGTTTACCATACATATAATAATTAAAAAATAATTAATTAATTAATTAATTTTTCATACCAACTTTGGACCCTTTGTACTAGACTAAAAAGTTCTGGTCCCGTCACTTAAATAACATAAAACACGACGTAAAACGGATTACCTTCCCAATGAGGATCTCATTGGTGTGAGGTCCGTAGACGTCAGAAGTATCGAGATGAGTGACACCGGAGTTAACCGCATGATGGATGAGTTCGATCATCTCTTGTTCAGGTTTAGCAGGACCGTACGCGTACGACATGCCCATGCAACCTAACCCTATTGCTGAAACCTCTAACCCTTGTGAACCCAGCTTCATCCTCTTCACATTTGACATTTTTTTTTTGTTGATTTAATATCCTAAAAGATATGTTTTTAATGCAATGGAAGGTTTGTTGAGTAGAAGGTTTTATTTATATAGGATGAATAATTGAATATATGATATGATATAATTACAATTTAATGCAAAACGTCGTCGTTGGTTCAATGTTACTTGCATGCTTTTGGAGTGGTTGGTATGAACAAACGACGTCGTTGAGTGATACTATCGTTCAAAATGTGAAGCCAAGTGGGGTGAAGGAGAACACGTGTGGTAATCTTTCTGGAATGTGTAATATAAAGTCAGATTACTTTGGGTTACTTAGCCTATGGAGTGCGGAGGAGGGTAGTCCTTTAAAGACGGACCGCCTCCACGTAAACGCCACATCATTGTGAGATAGGCTAATTAAGATAAGGATGGAATAAGGGGGTGGGTGATGGACCTCCCTCCTTTTAAAAAAAAAAACAAATCACGAATGAGCAGGCCTAGCTCCAACGTCTTCCCCATGATGATCACGACAATGATGGGGGTATGGGGCGGTGTAGCCGGCCCAAGCTACACCCTGACGGGGCTATGTCGACCTCCATACCGTATGGTCTTATGTTTGGTGTTGTAATTTTTTTCTTCTATAAAACTAGTGAAGCAGCTAGCTGGGTTAACAAAAGTTAAATGGAAAAAAAATTAAAAAAAATGTAGATAATAATAAGAATGTCCAAGTGATATGTAAAAGTCAAAATATTTTAGGTATTTTGACAAAAAGATACAAGAAAAAAAAACTAAAATATATAGTTCAAATATGCCGAAACATGTTGGATTTGTTTGTTTTAATTAATGCATTTTAGTCACGTAAAAGGATGTTTAAAATTATAAAATAGTTTTGCATTTTAAGTTAGAGCATTCACATCCCCTCCACCAAATCCCATATATTAAATTACACTAAAAATCACTCCTTCATCCATAAATCTTCTCTCTCCTAATAAAAATAATAATACTTTTTCATACTTTTATCATTACATTTTTTCTCTCCTCACTCACAACTACTTACAAAAATATTAAAATATATATATATAGGGGTGAACAGTAGTTTTTCATATTTAGGGTGGAAGAGTGCTTCCACCAAATATTTTCTCTCTCCTCCACTCACAACCACTTACACTCACCCCATATAATTTGGTGGACACACTCACATACATTTAGTGGATCGGATGTGAGTGCTCTTAATACTTGAAAAAAAAGCTAAACGGTTATAAAGATATAAAAAGAAAAAAAAAGAGGAAGAGTAAACTGCACAGATGGTCCCCGTGGTTTGCACGAATTGTACAGATGCCCCTATTTATTTTTAATGGTACCCATCGTTGATATTTCATAATCCCCATGGTCCTTACCACTACCGTTGTTAAATTTCTCAGTTAAGTCATGTAAATAACCAAAATACCCTCACCATACAAAAAGTATAAATAAATTAACTAATCAACCGTCACCCCCTTCTTAACCCTACCTCCACCTAAACCTTTCATCCACATCTCTTCTTCATTATCAACCCAATGATAACCACCACCTCCGTCTACCGTCCACCTCCATCATCATCAAACCGCCTTCTTCTTCAACCCCAATGTAACAACTATGGTCCACCACCTGTCACCATACTGTTACTCCAATGTAGTTCCTGTTTTTAGTAAATCTTCCTCTTTACAGTTGAGTTTTCTGTTTGCTTTTATATTTATTATATCTTTTTGCGTATTGTCTGCTAATTTGTTTGATTAATCGCCTAGGACGTCTCACTCACGAAGAATAAATCTAATTAAAGCTACTGCTACCCATATGACATCACTGGGTGGGCTTATGTATGGGGGTGGACGACAGAGGTTAGGGTGGGGATATGTATGGTGGGGGCGATTGTGAGAGATGATGTTGGTTATGGTTTAGACGGAGGTGGTGAGGGTGATGGAGAGGTCAGATCAGGCGACGATGGTTATCAAGTCCGGTGGGGAAGGAATAGAGGTGGTGAGGTCGGCAGTGGGTAAAGGAACATAGGTGGCAAGGTCCGGTGGTGAAGGAACAGAGGTGGTGAAGTCGTTGATGGTGAGGTCCGGGGCTGAAGGAACAGAGGTGAAGTAACAGTTGTATGATTGAATCTGTGTGTTTGTTTTAAACGATTATTTTTTATTTTACTAGTTTTGGGTTTGATTGAATATATGGCTGTTTAGGTAATCAATTTGATTGATGGTGGTTGTGGTGGAGGGTTTTGTTGATATATGGTGGTGGTTGGGGGAAGATGGTGGTGGTGGTTGGGGGTTGAGAGAGACAGAGATAGAGAGAAAGTTTATAATATATTTTTTTATAAAGATGGGTCATTTAGCAATTTCATATGAACTTAACTGAAAAACTTAACCTTCATCCAAGTCAGGGACATCCGATGCAATAAAATCTATACCACAGGGGAAAGGAAAAAGAAAAGAAAGAAGAAAAAGAAGGGGATACACTACTAAATGGGAATCCACAAAGAGCATTTATATCTCATCTATCGGGCTCTTTCATTTCTTTAAAATAAAGAAAAATCTACCCGAACCCAATATCGCTCACTAAATCAAACACGCTTAATCCACCATATTAATGCCACTTTTTGAAAGATGACACATGCCGAGACTCTGATATCCCTCACTAAACCAAACACGGGTAAATCACCAGACCAACGCCACTTTTGGAAAAATAATGCAATGCTTTTGAAAGATAAGGTTTTTGTGTCTCCTTCTTTTGATGGATTAACATTAGATATACCCTTTAAATCTAGTCATATGCAATAAACATGAGTAGGGATGGCAAACGAACATGTATTGGCATTCTATATAGCATCCTAAAACCCAAAACATAAAGTTGTGATATGCATAAAAGGATATCGACATGTGTTTTACATCGGTAAAAAATCATAAAAACAAATATTGGTAATGGTTCATGTCACATTCCGGCCTATGGCGGAAACGCAAGGGCATGACGAATTGCAAGCAGTTGGAATAAAGAAATGAATTTAAATCATTTAAGTAGTAAGATTTGTCTTTTTAATATTTAAATTTGAGTGTTTTTACAATTTTTAATCCATCACTTGCAAGGATATATGTTAAATTGAGTTAATTGCCAAAATGGCCCCTGTGGTTTGGCCCAAATTGCCACTTTGGTCACTTTTTTGATTTTTTTGCCAAAACCACCCCTCACAGATCGAAAAATGCCAAAATGACCCATATTTAACTGAGTATGGAAAGTCAGTTAAGTCTCAGGAGTAATTTCGTCATTTCATCTGTTCATCTTCTCCAACCTCCCTTGACTTCTTTTATAAAAATAAAACACACACATATGTCTGTACATTTTCATTTCATCCTCTACACACACACATCTATAGAGAGAGAGAGACTAATCTAGATAGAGATGGAGACCAGTGGTCTCCTCCACCCGCGGCGGAGCTCCGGCAGCCGGACATCACAACCACACCATCACCTATACTACTCCACCGGTTATTATTCTAGAGAGAGAGAGAGAGAGAGAGAGGATCGATGGAGAGAGAGGGAAAGAAAGAGGAGCCAGGAGAGAGAGAGAGGGTTCGGAGGAAGGAGAAGGAAGGAAGAAGGAGAGGGGTCAGCGGTGGTGACGAGGCTTCCGATAGGAGCAGATCTGTTCCAGAAGATCTGACGGTCCAGATCGCAGCCTTCAACGATGACGGTAGATCCAAAGGCGTCAACGGAATGAGGAACAAAGTTAAAGAAGTGGGTGTCTTGGGAATAAGTTCCAGTAAGCAAGCGCATCATATACTGGTGAGAGGGAGGGCCATGGAACCACCATTCGAGGTCAGGGGCTAAGAGCTTGTGGACGGTGATGACGTCACGTGAGCTTAGGGCATGGTAGAGCTGGAGCACCACGCTCTTGTTGTTGCTGGAATCTTCCTCCAGAGCTTCTTGAGGGTAAGCCAGTTGTGGAGAGTTTTAGAGAGAGAAAGTTTTGAGTTTTAGAGAGAGAGTTGTGGACTGTGGTGCAACGGTGGTGATATTATTGTGGCGACTGGTTGTTGGTGATGGTGGCTATTAGGTTCCAAAGGAGGTTTGGTTTCTATACAGTCTATTGGGGATTTGAGGTTAGGGTTTTGATGGAAAGAGAAGAGGGACAGTCGGAGGTATAAGGAGGGTTTATGGTCAGTGAAAGGGATGATCGGAGGAGTGGTGGTTCTGGGTTGAAGAAGAAGATTGGGTTGAAGAAGATGATGAGGAAGAAGGAGTGAGTTGAAATGACGAAATTGCCCCTGAGACTTAACTGACTTTCCATACTCAGTTAAAAACTCAGTTAACTATGGGTCATTTTGGCATTTTTCGATCTGTGAGGGGTGGTTTTGGCAAAAAATTCAAAAAAGTGACCAAAGTGACAATTTGGGCCAAACCACAGGGGCCATTTTGGCAATTAACTCATGTTAAATTCTTTTGAAACTATGTATTGAAACTTGTACTTGGATATAGCCAATTGTGTACTTACGTCAAGAACAAGCAAATGGGACGACTTTCTAAAATTAAGAGCATCCACATCCACGATGGTTTAGTGGTTAAAGATTCTAAACCGGCCTATCACATAATTCTAAACCACTACAACTATTGTCAATATTAGTTATGACCGTTAACAAACTAATCATTAATTATCTATAGAAAATGTTTGCGCCTTAAAATTATTTGAATTACTATATAATAAATATTATTTATATAATTGTAGAAGAATGTGAATATACTTATTATATTGTGAAGCATTTGTAGAAGTTGTATATAGTTTATTGAGGCTGACATTCCTCTAAAGCCTAAGCCATGTGGAATCATATGCACCAGCTTACCATGCTGTATCCACTTCTAGATAAATAATCAGCTTGCGATTGGGGTTGGTATGGCAAAGCAAGGCTTTTAAATACACTTAAATAAATGTGAGATCTTGGGTTCAAGTCACACAAGGAGCAAGAAATTCGCCATTAAAAAAATAAAATAAATAATCACCTACTGTTAGTCATTGAATTATCTTATTTTTAATAGCTAGTTTTTTAAAATTTACTCAACTTTGAGTTTTGATGTCGTTATACTTTTTTGTCTTTGTATACATTACAATTTAAGTTTGATGTTTTTAAAATGAAGTTTAAACTTTAATATAAATAACAATATTAGACAGAAAACTGAATATATTTCTATATATGCCTTTTTCCTAAGTATGAAAATACTTAAAACACAATGTAAAAATAATCAGATTTAAATTGTCAAATCTTGCCATTGGGGTTGGTGGTCCAGTGGTAAGGCAAAGCCTTTTAATACACTAAAAGTGTGAGGTCTTGAGTTCAAGTCTCACAAGGAGCAAGAAATTCGCCTTTCAAAAAAAAAAAATTGTCAAATCTACCACGTTTTAGAAGCGTTACCCATCAAGTCGTTTAAAATTTATAATTAAAGTGTATTTATAATCAGGACAACATGCATGTCAAATTGTTTATGACTCATTTATTACAAATCATTTACGGCCCACAAACCCCTTTGACTCGTTTAGACAAATGGATAACGCGGTAGTTTGCATGCAGTGGCGAAGCTTGAGCGGAAATTTCGGGGGGTCGGAAGTCACCGGTTACGGGGGGTCGAAACCGTATATACCCAAAAAATTTTATACGGATACTATATAATTAATCGGAACTTCTGAGCGAAAATTTCGGGAGGGTCGGGCCCGGGGCGCCCCTCCCGCCCCTATAAAGCTACGCCCTGGTTGCATGCTTTTAAGTGTGTTTGTATTGAGATTGATAGCTATGACAGTGAAGAAATATATTAATCGGGTTGAGTTTATCAGTTCAACACTTACACCCACCAATCTGAAACAATCCTACACAACTGTAAATATTAAAAGACATGTTTGAAAGATATAATATTAGTGTTCCATGATTAATATTCCTTTCAAGTTGCTACCCATTTGACATTCGATCAGTTCGTACACCTATCCTATGCATACGGACTACTTCTTATCAATCATTACCAATAATGCAAATTCTCATCATTGCATCATTTCATTGTGTACCCTCTACCTGTATTATGTTCTTAACTATACCTATAAATAACCAAATCAACAAGTACATAACATACAAAAGTATTTAAGTAACTACTTCAAAGTAACATCTATAAGTAATCATGGTTATCAAACATATCATGGTCTTGCTTGTTCTAGTTATTCGGTTATCATCATCCGCAAAGGTTACGTACAACGTCCAAAGTTTTGGAGCCAAGCCAGACGGCCGCTCAGACACAAAGAATGCGTTCTTGAAAGCATGGGATTTGTCGTGTAACTCTACCAATCCCGCCAGCATTTATGTGCCAGTTGGAAGGTACTTGATTGCCTCGGCGCTTACATTCTCTGGTCAAGCATGTAAGAGCCGAGCCATCACATTTAACATAGCTGGTACATTGGTGGCACCATCTAGTTATAATGCTATTGGCAACGCGCAAGTCTGGATCAAGTTCTACATAGTTAAGAATGTGACCATATCCGGTGGAACCCTTGATGCACAAGGATCATCTCTATGGGCCTGCAAAACATCTGGAAAAGCATGTCCTAAAGGATCTACGGTAAGACCATACATTTCAACAAAATTTACAATTTGTACGCGTTTCCTAAACCATGATATCAAAAGGCGCATGTGAATTGCGTGTTTGTATAAGTGCATTTTTCCTTTTCTTATCATGATCGAGATTATAATGAACATATATTTGTTGCAGACACTTGGCATTTACCATTCCCAAAACATAGTGATTAGTAAATTAAGGTCATTAAACAGCCAAATGTTTCACATGCTGCTCTATAGTTGCAAGAACGTGAAAATACAAGGAGTGAACATTTTAGCACCCGGGCTCAGCCCGAACACAGATGGCATTCATATGACATATTCCACGGGAATCACCATTTTGAGCTCTAAGATCTCAACAGGTGACGATTGTGTCTCAATAGGCCCAGGAAACTCTAATATCTGGATAGAAAAGGTGGTTTGCGGGCCGGGTCACGGCATAAGGTACACTCAAGTCTCAACTAACACATAAATTTCTTATTAGGCATTCTTGAAATAAACTAATTTTGGTAATAACTTTCTTGAAATAAACTAATTTGGTTAAAGAATAAAATAAAAATACATGTGCGCACTCACACATGTATAGAGAGACAAATAAACGTACCCACTAATATCTTGTTCATGGCAGGGCAGGTGTTATAAAAGCAAACTTTTCCTCTATCCCATAAGATAAAGAGGTTGCACCCACCGAGATACACAGAAATACGATTTGCTAATGATTATACATTTGATTTGTGGATGCAGCATTGGGAGTCTAGGATGGGATCGGGAAGAACCAGGTGTCCAGAATGTAACAGTAAAAACGACCACATTCGTAGGTACAACAAACGGTCTGAGGATAAAAGCATGGGCAAGGAGTAGCAATGGGTTCGTTAATGGCGTGCTTTTTAAAGGAGCAACCATGATGAACGTTAAGTACCCAATCATAATAGATGGAAAATATTGTCCCAACAATGTGAACTGTCCCAATGAGGCTTCGGGAGTAAAGATTAGCAACGTAATGTATGAGAATGTGCATGGAACATCAGCTACACGTGTTGCAGTGAAGTTTGATTGCAGCAAGGGAAACCCGTGTAGTGGAATTGTATTAAAGGATGTTGACCTTAAATTTGGAGGTCAACCAGCGAACTCATCTTGCTCTTACGCTGCTGGAACTGCTTCTGGATTGCTTCAACCTACAAGTTGTCTATAACTGTCATCGTGTCAATTGTGTTGAGTTGGCATGCTTTAGATTTAAGTTTGGTGGGTTAAATTTTTGTACCCGAACATGACATATTTATTTGTATAAAAGCGCCAAAATTTGATCGGCGTCGAAGGACCGATCAAAAATAAGATTAAAAATCAGTTCCTTATTACCTTATTAGATAGGGTAAGTCAGGTGTCGAACCACGAGGAGTACTGTGGAAAGTATTTGCTTAAATCGATTGATTAATTACTAATGAACTAATTACTAGAAAAGTAAATTCGGTTGTTTGAGAATGATTGTGAAAACGAAAATAAAAACTAAGATGTAAACAATTGGAGAAAAGGTGATTCCTGCAAGTTTTGGATTCAAAGTGGCTTCAAGTAATTAGTTTTTATTGATAAAATCACATAGACATGATTAAGATAATTAATTAGTTGATTGGGATAAACGAGGACTAAGTACTTTGATTGCAAAACAACGAAAGGATATCACATGGTTATCAATTGAGAATTACAACAACAACAACAACAACCAAGCCCAGTAAATCCCACAAATAGCAAAGCTATTAGTAGGGTCTGGGAAGGGTGGGATGTAGGCAAGCCTTACCTCTACCCCTAAGGATAGAGAGACCGCTTCCAGGGAGACCCTCTGCTCACACACAACGAAAAACATACATACACACACACCAAAAAAAAAAAAACACACACACACACAACTACTGTTATCAATTGAGAATTACCAAACCTAATCCTTATCTAATATATCCCAATTACTAGAACTCTCGGGAATTGAAAGAATCAAAACTAGGTTTTAGATAAAAATCAACTGTTTACAATCAAACTAATAAATCACTAAGCAAAAAAGCATCGAATGCTTAGATTGCTAATCTCAAATACAAAGAAAAACTAAAAACAATCATCCACTTACAAGAATCCTCCACTCGGAGGAAACCACGAAAAGATTAGCCATTCATGTTCTTGATTTGATCTTCAATCTTGATGTTTGATTGCATGTTTGATGTTAGAATGATGATTGGAATGGTTAGAATGGTGAAAAGATCTCTAAGAATGCTCATAAAATCGTCCACTAAGTCCCCAAGAAAAGTTAGAATAGAATGGTGGCTTAAAACCCTATTTTTTATGACTTTTAATGAGTTTCCCGTAGTCCAGCGTCGTAGCCTACACCAGTCAGCACCAGAGCCGTAGGCTACGCTACTGCACATTCTGATGTGATCAGCTAAGGGGTTTCTGTAAGCTACTCCAATTAGCACCAGATCCGTAAGCTACGCCTCTGACAGCTATTATTATTTTATTTCCCGCAGATCGCGGAGATCTACCTTGATCCTCCGCGGTCCGCGGGCGCGTCCTATATTGCTCTTACGAGCTGTTCGACTTTACAGCTCGGGCCAGCAAGTTTTTGCATCTTCTTTGTCAATAAAACAACAAAATGCTTCTGTAACAAAGAGAACTCGACGGGACTTGATCCCAGATCAGTCCCAAACATCAAAATGAAGCCATGAATGCTAAGGAATGAAGCTTGTTCATTTCTAATCATGTTCGGTTAGATTTTACTTCACTTTCGGGTGAAGATTTTGTAAGCTTTCGGTTTGATATGTTGTTATTCTGATTGTGTTCATGACATTTATTGCAGTAGATAATTGTTGTGTTAATTGTCGTGATATTGGGTTGAACTTAGTTCATGTTTGAGTATGTCTATGTATTTAAACTTGTAAGATGAATCCTGTCACTTATGCCTTAGCACGATATAGCAGATTAGGTGAACGTGATAACAAGTGCGGTTCTCTGTCCTCGCGTTTATTGTAATGAACACCTATCATAGTAGCCTTAGAAAACCTAGGACTTGCATATCCGATCCTGGGAGTGAATGTTAGTTAGCTATAATTTTAGTTTTGTTACTCTTATTGATACGAGTTAGTTGTGGCTTGTATTGATATTCCAATCTATCCAAACTATAAAAAGAGAAAAAGAAACTAGCAAACTTCATAAATCTAAACAACTTCATAATTGTATTTTTGTGTTTATTCAATAAAGACTAGATAAGCAACCATTCGGTGTAGTGCTAACCACATGCTCTTCGTGGATTCGATACCCTTTTTACCATAGCTATTTAGGTTATTAAGGTTTTGTATGACCCGTGACGATCGATTCATCAAATGGTGCCGTTGTTGGGGAGCTATTTCGCTTGGTATTGCATTTGCTTGTTTGTTTGTATTTTTAGTAAAAACATATACAAAAATAGAAAAATTAAAAAATATAAATATGAAAATAATAATTATACTTGTTCTTGTTATTTTTAGATTTCACGTGGGTTGTTGAGTTGTTTGTGCAGATCTCTTGCTACAAGCAAATAATCTTAACATGAATTGGGTAGATTACGACCCATGTAAATGTTGTGGAAGCAAAGAGCATTTCTCGAAAGATTGCCTATTATTCCAAGAAAGACTCCAAGAAAACCGAGAACGTGCTATTTATATCAACACTTACCATGGGAGTCCCGCCATATGGGTAGAAGCAATCACCATTATCAAGAACCGCCACCACCACGACGTTACCAAAATTACTATCATTGTGAGGAAAATTTGTATTATAATACTTATGCTTCTAACATGTCCTATTTTCCAATTACCAGGGAGAATATGATAATTATGATAGCTATTCTTATGAGCCCTTTAAACGACCTATGAAGCGCCTCAACAATCAAGAAGTTTTGATGTTGAAATAGTTCAGCCTTTCTTCCAAAAATTTATGAAATCTCATGAAATTTTGGCTATGCAGGTTGAGCAATTAACCGAAGCTTTAGCTAAAGAAAGGCAGGAACAAGAAGAGGTGTCCGCACACAAAGAAATTTTGGCCTTGGGCAATAAAATACTTAGAGCTCAAGAAGATTTGGTTATACAGGTTAACAAGTTAGACGAAGAAGAGGCGGCCAAGCGTGAAGAAATTCTCGATATGCAAAATGAAGCGGTCAGAGGTTACGAGGAAGATAACAAGGTGGATAATACGGTTATATGTCTTCCGGATCAAGAAAGCGAGTGTTTAAACTAAAATGAAGACATATCTCTTATTGAGGTGAAGGGTGATACAATTACCCCAAGGTGAAGCGTGGGTTTAAAGGACATTGGGCAATCTATCTTAAAGCGCTTCCACAACCCATACATGCTGATTCTAGTCAAACATCTTTTGACTCGGCATGTAAACTACCGAGACTTCATTGGGAACTCGATAGGCAAATGTGCATTGAGACCACCTTGAAAGTGACACTAGGTACGGTCCGGCTGAAAGACCCATAACTTTAGCTCTCTCGGGAGGCAACCCGAGTTGTATTTTCAATTTTTGTGTGTTTTTGCATTTTTGTGTGTTTGTGTGCTTCTGAGTGTTTTGTAGGTTCACGAACGTGCAAAGTGGACACGAGCTGGATGCCGAGGTAAGTGGTAGGTGTTTGTATTTGATTTGGATGTTCTCGGACAAGTTTGGAGTGAATTTGGTCGAAAAATGGGTAGAAAACAGCTTCTGGCCGAAGCTGTATAGTTTATGTGAAAAAGTTCTCGCCGCAGACCGCGGAGAGTTTGTAATTCCTCCGCGTACCGCGGCCATAAAAAACCCTACCATATTTGGGCCGCGTACCGCGGAGGAATTCTTATTCTCTCCGTGGTCAGCGAGCAAAAAAAAAAAAAAAAAATTAATGCAAAAAATTTATAGATCTATTCATATATATATAAAGGGTACATCGGAGTATGGGATAGTATATACAAGAAACAAATTCGAATTGAAAGGCTTTAGTGATAATGACTATGCAGGAAATATAGATGATAGTAAAAGTACATCCGGATATATTTTCAATATAGGATCAGGAGCAATTTCATGGTAATCAAAAAAACAAAAGGTAGTAGCATTATCATCAACAGAAGCTAAATACATTGCTCTATCACTTACTGGATGTCAAGCACTATGGCTCAAAAGAATCTTAAAACAATTAGAGTTTGATACAAATAAAGCAATCACCTTATATTGTAATAACAAATCTACTATCAACCTAGCAAAAGATCCAGTATATCATGGGAAAAGCAAGCACATAAGAGTAAAATATCACTTTATAAGGGACATAATCAAGACTGAAGACGTGGAGATAAAGTTATGTAACACAAAGGATCAAGCAACAGATATTTTCACCAAAGCATTACAACCAAAGGACTTCACAAGACTACGCAATATGTTGAATGTACTACCAATCTAGCTTAAGGGAGGGTATTGGACGTTATTATTTTATAAGCTAGATATTATCACACTGGTTCAACATAGTTCGATTATAATCAAACCGGTTCACCAACAAGACATGTCGGTTCACCGAAAGACACGTCGATTCATACAAATCGGCGGTTATTATAGTTAAGATTAGTATGTATATATAGTTATTGTATGTAATCATTTTCGGTTATCAAGTTTCATTATCAAAACCAAACAACCGAAACACTCATCTGTATCATTACAATTATACAGTCAAATTATTATTCGATCTTTATCAGTTTTTCTTATCAATTTGCATATATTCTGTGTAAATCTTCCAACAGATGCTTCCTTTAAATAAGTTCCAAAGAATTAAGACGTACAAGACGAGTCACTCAAATGCTCCCTTCATTCAGCATTACTTTGTCTTATATTACAAGTTCCGATTCGGATTACACTTAAATATACTGGTAGATTGGTTAGGTTTTAAATCCAACCGCGGGTTTTATAATTTTAACGCGTTTACTGAACCAACCCCAGCTGCTGCTATCACGTTTTTTTAACAGTCAACACACTACTCATTTATTAAAAATAACTAAAAATGAGGTAAAGTGTTCTCGGATAAGCATAACCCGATCTGAAGCAATACAAAGTTACAGACTGCAACCTACCCATTTTGACCCGTTCGTTCAAATACCTTTCCAAGATGACAATGGAGGAGTATCTGAATTTATCCAGGTATATTGCATGTACGAGTATCTTTCGCCCAACACTGCGTCACCTGAAGCAAACGATTCAAGTTCAACTATTTCGGTTGGTGTTAGTTTTACAGAAAAAGATCCAATGTTTTGGTTCAAGTTTTCAAGTTTAGTGGTCCCTGGAATTGGAACCACGTCGGTTCCTTGGTGGTGCACCCACGCCAGTGCTAGTTGAGCCGCACTGCACCCTTTCCTTGTAGCCATCTCATTCACTCGCTCGAATACAGTCTTATTGTGCTCAGCATTCTTAAACCTTGGATGACCCTGCAAATAAGTTTCAATACAAGTTAAAGAGCGCGTAGGAAGGTTGTTTAACGTACTAACAGTATCACGATCGACAACTTTTGGATAATGCACATATTATACCAGCCTTGAATCGCTCTGTGTCAAGCTTTCCACCAATTTAGGACCACTAGCCAAGAATCCCCTGCCGATAGGACTATAAGGAACGATTCCAATGCCAAGTTCTCTACAAAACGGACCGTAAAATTTAGCATCAAAGTAAATAACTGTAGAGAAAGCTTTCCCTAAAGTAGATAAAAACAGTTGAAGATAACCTGCAAATAGGAACAATTTCATCCTCCAAATCGCGTGTCCATATAGACCACTCGGCCTGTATGGCTGTTATCGGATGAACAGCGTGAGCCCTTCTAATTGTTGAACCACATGCTTCTGATAATCCTATGTACTTCACTTTTCCTTCGACGACCAGTTTCTTCAGTTCTCCCATCTGTGTTCAAATAATTTTTGAGTTGAATCAAATCGAATTCAGACCAAATTTTTTCGAATCGAATTCAGGTTTAAAATTTCAAAACTCTAATAACTAAAACTCGAGAGAAAAACCGTGACTTCGATTGGAACACGAGTGTCAATCCTATGAGCATAGTAAAGATCAATACAGTCAACTTCAAGTCTTTTCAAGCTAGCTTCACAAGCTGACCGGACATACTTCGGATCACCACAAATGTCCACCTTTCCATCGGTCCATCGTATGCCAAATTTCGTAGCGATTTGAACCTTTTCTCTATATCCTCCTTTCAAAGCCTGCAAAAAGTATTAACAAATAACAACCTTTGAAAATGAAATCATAACAAGCAGCCTGCACTAATATAAGCTTCGTAATATATCGACCTTGCCGATAAGGATCTCATTCGTGTGAGGGCCGTAAGAATCGGAGGTGTCAAGGAAGGTGACGCCAGAGTCGATGGCGTGATGGATGAGCTTGATCATCTCGGCTTCGGGCTTCGGTGGTCCGTAGTGGGCGGACAAGCCCATACAACCTAGTCCCTGTGCTGAAACAATCAGACCTTGTGAACCTAAGTTCACTTGTGGCACTTCCAATGATGTCATTGTTATGTGTAACTGTAAATGCCGCCCAGTGTGTCATGTACTGTGACTTTTATATTGAAGGATGTAGATGAACTCAATGATAAGCTCATTGCCGTACAGAGAATATTCGTTTAACATATCTATCTAAAATGTATTATATTCTTAATGTTTTTTATTTTATTGTGATTAGGAGACGTTATAAACTACCAAAGATCATAATTGAAATAACCTTGTATAGCTCGTCCGTTATGATGATAAACACACAAGAGACTTATTAGATTACATCATAACAAAAACACTCGAAAAACAGAAGGTATCAAACGCATGCCTTTAGTCTCTTACACGGCCCATGCCAACAACAACAAGGGGCAAATACTAAACACCAATGCTCTTATTTGGATTTCCACGAGGATAAAAGTGGAGTATCCGAGTTCTTGTAACTGTGCACCAAAATCTGTTCGGGCATTCTATCACCTTTGAATGAAGCCATAGATTCAAGCTCAGCCATGTCCTGAGCCGTGAGCTTAACCCCAAGTGCTCCAAGGTTTTGGTTCAAGTTTTCGACCTTGGTTGTCCCAGGGATTGGACCCACGTCATCCCCTTGGTGCAGGACCCACGCCAGTGCCAACTGCGATGGGGTGCACCCTTTTCTTTGTGCCATTTGACTGACTCGCTCGTATACAAGTTTATTGTGGTCAAAGTTGTCGCCTTGCAGCCTTGGAATAATCTTTGACATATGTAAAGATAATGATTAGGATTAACAAAAACTTACAATAGGTTGTCAACTACAGTAATCCTCGTACCTTTCTTAAATCATTATCGGCCAAATTGTCCATCACCTTTGGACCTGATGCAAAGAATCCGCTACCCAATGGAGCAAAAGGAACGATTCCGATTCCTAATTCTCTACAAATTATGAACAGATAGATCGATTACAGACAACGTTAGCATTACATTAGCTTCGTGTTTTCAGTTAATAAATTATCTTATTAACATATATCTATATATGGGTTACCTGCAAGTAGGAATAACCTCGTCTTCTGCATCTCTAGTCCACAACGACCACTCCAGCTGTACGGCTGAGATCGGATGAACAGCATGCGCTCTTCTAATGGTAGCAGGACCAGCCTCAGATAGACCAATGTATTGTATTTTACCTTCTTCAACAAGCTTCTTCAGCTCTCCCATCTATGAAACAAAAATGTTAAAACTGCAGCATTATATCAGTAGGTTTATATGTTGTGATTTTACTAACATAAAAGGATCAAGTTAAATAAGAAACTAACTGTGATTTCGATAGGGACTTTCGTATCAATGCGATGAACATAGTAAAGATCAATGTAATCAACATCAAGGCGCTTCAAGCTCGCTTCACAACAAGCCCGAACGTACTCCGGTTCACCATGGATCTCCACCTCACCCATTCTCTCCCCATACTTTATCCCAAATTTTGTAGCCAGTTGAACATCCTCTCTTTTCACTCCCTTCAATGCCTGTTACCAAACATAAATTCCCACATACACACACAGAATCAGTCAAATATCACAGTTACAACTCAATGTAAATGGCTACTAATAATGAGAGATTCTTGACACTACCTGTTTCAAACGGGCCAATTAACACGACTCGTTTGAAACGGGTCGTGTTCGAGTTAATCTGTTTTAAAAAAAAAAAGTTCAGGTTTGGGTTGACCCATTATCATGTTTACGTATTTAAAAAATTATAATTTTATTTTGTTTTTTTATACGGTTAATAAAAATAAACCTAGTTTTGTCACACACATGTTTGACTCATTTAAAAAATGGGTATTGGATTTTAATAATCCAAACTTTCACCCATTGGCCGACAATGATCTCTACTTAAAAAATTCCCAACAACGATTCCAACTTACAACGTATTAGCCGACAATGAGCCTTTGTTAACTGAGAACTAACCCAGTTAGTGGATGATGACATGGACGCTGATATGGATGATGATGTGGCATGATGCCATGTCGGCGTCCATATCATCATCCATGCCAGTGTTGGCATGCCACATCATCATCCACGTCAGCATCCACTAACTGAGTTAGTTCTCAGTTAACAAAGGTTTATTGTCGGCCAATACGTTGAAAGTTGGGATCGTTTTGGGAATTTTTGAAGTACATATTATTGGCAGCCAATGTGTGAAAGTTTAAATTATTAAAATCCAATATCCGTTTAAAAAAGGGGTTAGACGGGTCATGTTCTAGTTTACTCGAATTTACGTGTATGTTGGTTATGGTTGAAACTTTGACATGAATATACTAATGGGGTGGCAATCACAACCCGAACTCTCATTCCCGGGTAGTTTTACGGTTTAAACCAACCCGACCCGAAACCCATTCCGACCCAAAAACCAGTTCCTATCCGGACCCGTTTTGACCCGAACCAAAAGAACCCTTTTTTGAACTGACCCGCTATGACCCGTCACCCTACCCGACTGTTTTGCCATGCGTAAGTATGAATCATGTTCGGGTTGCACATTTCAACCCACCAACCCGACACAGTTGACACCCCTAATAACTAACCTTTCCGACGAGGATTTCGTTCTTGTGAGGTCCGTATACATCGGAGGTATCAAGGTGAGTGACACCTGAGTTAACAGCATGATGGATGAGTTCAATCATCTGTTGTTCAGGTTTTGCAGGGCCATAGCCTCCAGACATGCCCATACATCCTAAGCCAATAGCAGACACCTCTAGTCCCTGTGATCCCAGCTTAATCTTTTTTACATCCAACATTTTTTTTTATCAGTGTCTGGTTATTGAAATCTTAAATATATGTTTGGTTTTATGAATTTAAGGAAAGTGAATTGAGCACAGATGATCTGAATAATGATTGTGAGGAAGTGAGGAACATAATTGACTAATGAGTGATTGGAAAGTCTAACGGTTGTCGTTGAAAAGGAGAATAATATATTCTTCAATATAGGCGGCTGACACTTGCTTCCTTTTTCAAATTTCATTTTCACATGTTCTAGAAAATAATATTCGATATATGTTTGTACAAAAATTAAGACCAAAACTAGTGAGATTTCGCTGCGAAAACTCATGTTAACTCGGTTGGTTGGTATTGGATTGGTTTGTTACGGTACTGATATTTGATATAGTGACGACAATCCGTATGGAAAAGCAAATTAGGGGGTGTTTGGGATTGATTATTCAAAACAAATTATGCGTTTTGGAAAAGCAAGGGTGGAGCTGCTTATAGATTATTGCGTTTTGGTAACCTAAAAAACTGATTATCTGCGTTTTCAAAACGCAATCCAAACACTAAAAACTGATTATCGGCGTTTGCAAAACGCAATAATCTAAAAATCAGATTCAAAACGCAATCCCAAACACCCTCTAAAAAAAGGTAAAGTTGAAAAATAAAGTCTATGGGTCTAAGAGCATTCTAATCCCGGGCATCAAATATATGTGAGTGTGTCCACCAAATTATATGGGGTGAGTGTAAGTGGTTGTGAGTGGAGGACATATAAAATATTTGGTGGAAGCACTTTTACCCCAAATATGAAAAGTTACTGTTCACCCCTAAACATATTTTAATATTTTTAGAAGTGGTTGTGAGTGAGGAGAGAGAAAATATAATGATAAAAGTATGAAAAAGTATTATTATTTTAATTAGGAGAGAGAAAATTTAGGGGTGAAGTAGTGATTTTTAGTGTAATTTGATGGATGGGATTTGGTGGATGGGATAAAAATGCTCTAAGTGTCCAACTCTCCAGGTTACAAAGCAGTGGCGTAGGTTTTAAGGGGCAGGGGGTCGCCCGCACATCCTCTCAAATTTTCGCTTAGAAGTTCTTATTATATAGTACTAGTATAATTTTTTATATATATACGGTTTCGACTCCCAGTTTAAAAAAAATAGTTATATACTTTCGTCCCCCGGTTCGATTTCTCAAGCTTCACCACTGTTACAAAGAGAATGAGTTTGCTGGTTTTGAGACAAGTCCCGAAGTAAAAAAAAAAAGAAGTGGGCCCTAAACATATGGGTAAACCCTGCCCAACTAGCCTAGTTACTAGTTATCCTATTTGGCTTGACCCAAACTTTATTACAACCAAAACTCATGAGGTGGTGTGTGAACTACGGTCCTATCCAATAAGCATACAAATCAATTTGCTCCATTTCCGGAGCCTCATAGTGAAAGACATAAACCAAATTCCAGTTAATATCAGGATCGTCTATGATATTTTTACAAGTAAAAATGGACCTTTAGAAAATATGTTTTGGGCCCTTCAAAATTTTGGGCCAGGTATGGTCCCACCTCACATGCTCAGCAAATCAAACTTAGCCCAATATGTCATCCATTAAGGCCCAAACAATAAATCCAACGCATTATAAATCTTGCCCAAATGCGGATCAGCAAATTAGCCTAATCAGAAGCTTATAGGTTCTAATCCTCGATTCAGGTATGAAAAGCCCACCGCTTTTGCGCGTAGACCTTGTCGCTTTTGTGCGTCTAGTGCTAACACCAAGCCCAATACCAATTCAATAATATATTCCTTAACATATAGGCCCTTTTCACATCGCATGATGTTAAAGCTCAATGGTTTTCTCTTTAAAAACCAAAAAAAAAAAAGGAAAAAAAAACACTAGAATATACTCAATAAACTTTGTTTTAAGTTACTTTTTGGAATATATATTACATATTTTGATAAAGGAAACATTAAACATTGCGAATACAAGTTTTTTAACTAGCGATTTCGTAAAAAAAATATTCAAATCCTAAAATAGTCGTCAATCTTAAAAAAAATAATCTTCAAACGACCATGGTCATCAAATCTTCAATCGTTAAACCTTCAACGTCTTAGGGATTAGTTGAGCATACCGATTATTCCGTAGTGATTTCCTCATTGAAAAGTGTGGTTGCTCGACCTCTTGCTACATCGTAGTTCGTGTATGAGTTCTTCCACATTGAGTTCGCCTTCAAGATTCGTCATATGTTGTATACGTTACGCCGCCAAGTAGTCTTTCAAGCAGATGCACCTTTCCACTAACGCTGGAATGAGCCTTGTTCTTTGAATAGATAAAACCCTGTCATTAAGAGAAAAAACCAATTCCAAAGCTGTGAAAAATGGTAGGATGCTTAGTAGATCACGGGCCATGTTGGCTAGAATTGGGAAATGGGGTTCCCTATCTCTCCACCTAGCTACAATATCAAATACTTTGAACCCATTAGGAAAAGCTATTCATAAAAAATCGTTACATTTATATCTCCCGAGCTCACTATTTGGGGTGCTACCACGCGACCAATTACTATTTTTGTATCTCAAGTTATCATATGAACTTAGCTCCAGGTTCCCTTTCGAGCTACTCTTTGACCCCAAAGCCATTGCTTCGTAATGAATTGTTAAATGTTCACTTGCTTTTGCAACTGTGCTTTCAAAGTGGAGTTTGATTCCGCGTTTAGAAACGTACAACAACCATGCATTGAAGCCTTTGACCAGTGGGGAAGCTTAGGAAGAGCCCGGGGGTACCCGACCCCCACCGTTTTTTTTGGCTCAATAGTGTAAATTTCTTCATTTTTGTTAAAATTTTTTGTATATATTAAGTCCGGCCCCCACCGATTTGATTTGATATTACGTAACTTTGGGTCTGATGACTTTTGGCCTCCAAACAACAACAACAACCTTACCCAGTAAATCCCACAATTAGCATAGCTAAGAGTAGGGTCTGCGGAGGGTGGGATGTAGGCAGACCTTACCCCTATCCTTGCGGATAGAGAGGCTGCTTCCAGAGAGACCCCCGGCTCCATAACACACACACGACATACAAACAACACTAAACGAGTAATAGAGAGCTACTAATGTAAAGAAACAGTGAGCGCGTCACATATGTAAAACAAGGTATATATGCCATCATAGAACAACATAAACCATAACTACTCACATAGAAAACACCGTTACAGGCATCCTACCAGTGTAAGAGTAAGTCTAAGCTCCTAGGACCATGCTACGATGCAGCCGACACTCACCCCTAATACTCCTTAACCTTAATCTTATGTCTCCACGAACCCCTATCCTCGACCATGTCCTCAGAGAGGTGCATCTCTACTAAGTCCTGCCTAATCCGCTTATCCCAAGTCAATTTGGGTCTCCCCCTATACCTCTTTCCCTCTAAAGTGATGGTTTCCACCACTCTAACTGAGGCCGTCATTGGCCTCCTCTTCACATGTCCATACCATCTCAATCTTCCCTCTTTTATCTTGTCTGATATACTAGCTACCCCTAACTTTTCCCTAATAACCTCATTTCTTACCCGGTCTATCCTTGTGGTCTCCTCAATCTTAAAATTCAAGCTTCGTCACTGCCCTTTGACAATTGTTGGACATTTCACATAAATCAAGTTTTGTCCAAATATGTTGGTTCCTCGTGGGTTTTAAGATACTCACCATCGTTACTTCACTTGAGGAAGCACTGACTTCAAAAGTACCTTACTTGAGCTAGCCATTTGAGATTTTAGTGGTTTTGACACTCGCGTTTTTGTCTGCAGTTTTGTGGTTTCCATGTTTTGGTGTTTTTGAGAGCTAGAGAAATGGTGTGATTAATCCGACACACTCACTACCTATTTATACCAACCATGTGAGGCAAAATGGTGAAAAAAACCGTTTTCAAACAGCTATAAACGGGTATATAGCAGTTTGCCAATGGTTATACTTTTTCATTGCACTGGTTAAGCGGTTTTGCAGTGTTTAAAAAACCGGTTTATAAAAAAATCGGTTAAAAAACTGGTCACAAACATACGTTATATATGGAAATGAAGAAGATGAAATGGCATTTATACTGATAAGCTAGCATATGTTATACAGGAAGAAGCTTTCTCTTGCCTTGGTTCTTTTTAAAGCCACCATCCAAAGCTCTCTTTCTCTTGGTTAGCGTCCACCTGGTTTACGCAGGGTTAAAATGTACATAAGTACATAATGACTCTAGTATACGAAATACCTTTTCACTAGAAGTATCTAAACATATACCTTAATAACATCAAAATGAGTCACTTGGTCCTCGATCTCCCCGTAAACTGAAAAAATCAAAAACAAAATTTAAGTCAAATGTTATGGTTGAAACTTGAAAGACATATACACCAAGAATACAAGTGAATGAACGCCTATGTATGGTTGTAGACATTTTCCAGCTTCCACAAAGATTTGAATATTCATTTGTTATAGATTAATAGTTTTCCTTGTAATGAAAGCAGACATTTGTATTCTTTCTTTCTGTACAAATATCAACAAAATAACATCCCATTCTATATAAGACTATGACCTTATTAAAGTGAAACCCTAGTGGACTTATTATATGCTCATGCGTGTGGTCCGCTAAGTAATCAGTCCTTGAGCAAGGATTTGAGATGGTCGAACCTGGGTCTTAAAAAGCGCGCCTAGGCTCAAAGCGCAACCTAGGGCGCCTCAGGGTTTTTCACCTATCCTTTTTTCCAAAGGCGCGCGCCTGCGCTTTTTTGTCAAATTTCAGGCGTTTTTCTCCCTGAGGCGCGCGCCTCACGTACCTAGGGTATTTTTTATGCATAAAAATGTTGTACCTTGGTGTTTTTGGCTATATAGGTAAAATAACATAAAAACCTTATTTATAGCTATATTTTGGGTAAATGAAGCTAAAAACTCATGGAATATATATGGGATATATAAAAAAATTATATAATTAGTGTGCGCTTCTGGTACGAAAATCCCACGCTTTTTACGCTTCGCACGATGCGCTTAGACCTCATCGCTTTTGTGCGCCTAGCACTTTTTAAAACCAAGGGTCGAACACATTTAAAACCATAAATCATAAGTTATTAAAATACAATGTGGACAAATTTCGCAATTAAAAAAAGAATGATAGACAAGATACAAGAAACTAATGGAAGATCAAACCATACATACCGCTAGCATTAAAATCTAAAATCAAGCATTTGGACCATGAGCAGAAAGACCTCCCTTGATTAACTGCAATATAAAATTGAACATAAATGAATGATAATAAACCGAAGGCAAGGCAGTGTGTTAACCCATTACTATTACTTGCCTAGTTGCCTGTGTTTTATCCTCCGGCTGCCTATTAACATGTGGAGATACAAGACTCTGCACAAATACAGGGGCGTGAATATGTCTTATGGGGTCACAGATATAATCCAAAGTACCCGAAAAACACGATTCAGCACTAAAGAATAAACTCTTCCGATTCGGCGATCTCATGTAGTGAATAATGTCATACTTCATCTCACAACCATGTGGTAGCAGTTCCCACGACTCTTTTACATTGTACTCCTTCATCAACCATATTCCATGATTAAAACCATTCTCCGCTCTTGCATATACGCATATACATCCTCTAACAATCCCCAGGCAGCTACTAGAACTACAATCATATCTCGCATCATCAGGTTGGGGGATTTCTTGAAACTCCTCTTTAGATAAATCATAAGAAAGAACTAATATCTTCTCATTTTGATGATCTTGTACAATCCAGTGAAGCGCACCATTGCATAAGATACCCGCGCTAGTAATAAATGTACACTTAAGTTCTCCAACAACTTTCCAAACATTTGACTTCAAACTCAACACTTGCATTTGAACACATGTCTGAAAAACATCTTCGCCAACCCACGCCCCAACGATAACAATGTAATCATCGGTGGATGAGTCATAACCAAAACCCCCACATAATAATGATGACCTAATAGATGACGAAAGTCTCAGTCGTGTTACCTCTCTAGTCAACGGATTGCCTACGAAAAGGTTGGAGTAATTACAAGTAGAGACAGATACTACTACCAACCCATTTGAGGAACCAACAAGATCGTAACTTGTTAAGCTTATGTTTCTGTGTCCAATATCATTGTTGTTGTGGTCTTTGTTGTAACTATGATTGAGATGACATTTAATGAAACGAGGACTTGTGATTAAAGAGTACCATGACTTACACACGCTCTTGCAACGGAGGAGATCCTTAACGTCCATTGTTATGAGTATTTGCTCAATTAAATCTTCATCATCAAGAAGCTCTGACATTGCAGCCCTAGCGAAACGGGGGAGATGGAAACAGATGAGGGGAGACGAAAGGTTTGATTTTGAGTAGTGTAGTGTAGTTGTTTTAGTATTTGTGGTTTGGTTAGAATAATGGATTTACATGTTTGGTCCCTTATCACTTTATTAGTAGCACGTTCAAGGGTCCGGCTTTCTTCATCTATGCCAGCTGCCACGTACGAGCCTATGGAAAGGATTTCAGCGCCCCTCTCTAGATAAGAAGCAGAACGCGCCATCACCTACAGCCCTTTCCTCTACCGGGGCGCTAGTCGGTTGGTGCGGTACTGATTAGTGATTTTAGGGATTAGTATGGATTAATCGTCATTAATTGGATTGAGATTTTATATGTAATTTTCAGTTTTATATATACACATACATTTTATATGTAATTTTCAGTTTTATATACACACACATTTATATGTAATTTTTTATAAATAAACATGCTTTAACCACTTGCTCTACTCATATCTTTAAGTGTATATGATTACGGGTGTAAGTGATGCGCAATGGCTCGAGATGGGATCGGTAAAAAGCTCGAACGAGCCGAGCTCGAGCTTGAAAAATGACTCGTTTAGTTATCGAGCCTGAGTTCGAGCTTTTCATACAAAGACCGTTGACGTGTGCGGAT
The DNA here is from genome assembly GCA_032199755.1 of Ambrosia artemisiifolia. Taxonomy (NCBI): domain Eukaryota; kingdom Viridiplantae; phylum Streptophyta; class Magnoliopsida; order Asterales; family Asteraceae; genus Ambrosia; species Ambrosia artemisiifolia. The sequence continues at coordinate 50,299,957 of CM063525.1, read as the reverse complement.
ATACACATAATTTTACAATGAATAAACACACGTTTTGCTTTAATATTTATAAAAATGGTTTCGACTTTCATATTAAAACACACACAATAGGGCAAGTGTACCATGTCATATATGTAGTAAGCTGAGATAAGAACCAAGTAGCGATCCATGGACGCGCGCGGAGCAATAATACTAAAACTCTATCCTCGATTTACCAGTAGAAAAAGGTTGTGGAAGTTTTGTTTAAACTAAATTAATTCTAAAACATATAGTTAACATATGTAAGACTCCAAATAAAAAATATAACTATAAAGATAATATAATACCAATCCTAGCATGTCATCTACATATCATATGATATAAAGGCGTGTGATCAACATTCCCATTTTCAGACAATTAGTATCCCTTTCGGGAATCCTAACATGACAACTATACGGAAAGCTAACACGATAGACACACGTTAACCACCTCAAGTTATTCATTAGCGAGCAGCTGATATGATCTCATGAGAATCTTCTAAAGATAAGTTAGTCATCCGTTGAGAGTTTTCTAACCTCACTAATCAAGGAAAGCGATACCGAATACACAATACAACCACCGAGACTAGCATAAAGTAGAGCATTTCACAACCTATTCCATTTTACCAACTTTGATCACAAATCTACCAAGATCGCCATTTTAACCAAAATAACTACCAAAGATCATTAACCGTGTCAGAGATTGGCAACAACACCATTAAGCTTTTTAAACCCTTTTACGTGCCGGTAAGCATTTATAATCATTATTTAACTGACCTTAACCAAACCAATACCCGGTTACAGTTTCATGGTGTAAACTTATTAACAAGTTAACTAGTCTACTACCGGATGATTAAACGAACGGTTTTTCATTATGTATCCGCCTAACACACACGATAATCATCAAAGTCAATCAAACACAATCACAAATCCAACAACAATGAAACAAGGTTGCACTATGATCATCAAGATTCAAACATGAAAAACACCAAATTCATACAAAACATGATTAACATACAAACGATTGTTTTACTACTAATGATTACTAAATATTATCCGTAGACATACATAAACTAAGATACATCATCACAGATTACAACAAAATCAGATTTGAACAAGTTATAAGCTTAAAGATCAAACCATAAAGATGCAAGTGTGATGGATTGGATGATGATAGATGAATCGGATAGCTTCCCGAGCTTGTTCCTAGCCTTTACAGCAGTATTTCACCCCTGGAAATCGCCCCAGATCGTCTCCAAAACACCCAATACCACCCAATATCTGATCAGTAAGTTTTGCTCTGTTTTTATACAAGTTTTGATTTTGTGCACGGCCGTGCACTTTAACTTTTGATGTGACAGGCAAGTGGGCAATTGGTTTCTGAAAATATCTTGGGTTGTGCACAGCCGTGCACCTGGGGTGCATGGTCGTGCGGGTCTGGTGGTGTCCGGGTACAAGGGGTGCACTGCCTGGTGCACTGGCAGTGCAGCCGAGAAGTCTGAGTCGCACGGGCTGGTGCACGGGAGTGCTGATCTGTGTGTCCGGGAACCTGGTGTGCACAAGCAGCTGCACTGCCGTGCCACATGAGCCCGCACGGCCGTGCGCCTGGGGGTGCACGGCCGTGCACATCTTCCAGATTTGCCTGATTGTGCAGCAACTGTCCGTTCAGTCCAGATTTTGTCCGATTTCTTCGACTTTGTCTTTGGGGTGTCGTTTAAGACCTGCAATAAACATATGAAGCGGTTAAGTACCGAATTCGTGCAATTATGGTCGAAAACGCGTAATTTGGGAATTTAATCGGGGGTTTATATATGTATATTTTAACGTATATCAACCGTTTAGGTTTGCAAGCCTAAACGAGCCCAAACAAATTTTATATTATTACTATTATTTTATTTTTAGTATATCAACTATTTAACATTGGCAAGGCGAGCTCTAGTCGAGCTTTGGCTCGTTTAAGCTATCGAAGTGAGCTCGAGCCGAGCTTTTAGCTCCTTTAAAATTGTTCTAAAATTATTTCGATCTGAGCCGAGCCAAGTCGAGCTCGAGCTCTTGGGGTTTTACTTTCGAGTCAAGCACGACTTCGTAAAAGCATGACGAGTCAAGCTCAAACCCAGTCAGGCTCGGGCTAGGCTCAGATCATTTACACCTCTATATATGATTAAATCGCTAGACTACCATAGAAGGCTATGATGGATTTTTACAACTTCATTACATACTTTTTCAACACCCAAAATTGAATAAAGGCATGTTAATCGTTTAACATCTAAAGACTAATTATATATTATATATTTGTTATATATAAATAGGGATGTTCACGAGACAAGTCGAAGCGAGCTGACCTTTACTTCTGTTTGGCTCATTTACAAACCGAACCAAACGACTTGTTTACAACTGATTAAGCATTTTTTGAGCACATTTTTCCACTTAATATCATAGAAGAGCCGTGACTAATCAGCACAAGTGCAGGCCCTACTTAGGCAAAATCAACTTTTTATTTGATCATAACGCATTATATAGATATAGGTAAGGAGTTTACTGAAAAGTTTATTTTTCCTAAGAAGTGTAAGAATTCTACTTAGTTTTTAGAAAAAATGTTTAGATTAGCTTTTGTGGTGGTAAAGTCAATAAATTATTTTTTAAAACGTGTTTGTTGCCTATTTATGTAAAATAAACAGAAAAGATTAAGACATGGGTAGTTTGGTAATTTGATATTAAAAAACAAAAAACGGTTTCAAAAGTCAGGTTTTTGTGGCTTTTAACAAACAGTTTTATAAATCACGCCAAAAAGCCAAAACAAAGCCAATGCGGTAGTGGTGGAGTGGTTGGGGGAAAGATTTGGTGTTTCTTGTGACCTAGGTTCGATTCCCACTCACCTCATTTTTTTACGGCATCTGGGCAATGATGGTGACAAACGCACCGAGGAGCGTTCTGCGTTCGATCCTGAGCCGCACCCCGGTTTTCACCCGGCTGTTACTCTAGCGAGGAAACTCGTGTGGAGGCAGTACGGTTTCCGGGGGAACGCCGTAACCAAGTCTGATACACAAGCACAGACCCGGTTAAGACAACGTAGTCTGGGGGTAGACCTTGGTTAGAGCTGCCGATTAGGTAGTGTTAGGTCATTCATTTGAAAGTGACGGTCAAAAAAAAAAAAACCAAAACAAAAAATAATTTTAACTAAGCCGACTTAACGAGTTTTCCAAATTATAAATAGTAGCCAATAATCTATAACTTATAATAAAAGAATTGAACTTTGATGATGTGACATTCAATGGATGCCTCAACCCCTCCTTGAATGTGCCACGTGGCATCATGTAGGATTTTTTAATTTTTGAGTTTTTTTAATAAATCTATATATATATTATAATTATTTTAGGAAAAGAGAAGAATTTAAAAACAAAACTAAATTTTCTCTCTAATGTTTCCTCCCATAACTTTTAAACGTTAATATCTTTTATAAACAGGATTTTTTAAAGAAAAAAATTACACCAAATTAACGAGAGTTTTATTATCTTTCCAACGAGTACCATAGTGCTATATAAAAAACGGAGAAAAAAAACAACTATTTTTGTGGGGTTTTGTTTTCAAATATATTTTACTCTACTAATAAATCACAAACGATAAATATAACTTCATATATAGGCCTCGGGCCGTAGCCCAAGCTGCCCAGCCCAAAATCCGGCCCTGGTACTTAACTTACGATCCTCAATAGAAGACTTTGATTCAAACTCATGGATATGATCATATACGTGTTTTGTTCTATTTGTTGCCAATTGAATTGTTTTTGTTTTTCTCTTTAATCTAGTTGGTATATAAGAACGATCCAAACTGTAGACTGCATGTTCATGGCTTTCGTTTAATGACTTCAATCTAAGAACGATCTTGGATTGTATAGTGGATAGATAATACTGTGGAACTTGATACAAAATCTCTTTATTTATTAGTTTTAAATAAAATTTTACAATGTTTTTATTCTACAACTTATTTATTTAGGGAGGTGCTATTGGCACACCCACTTGATTATCTAGACACCATTGTAACCTTATATAGAGAGGGTTATATGTCACACAGGGCCGGCCCTATAGTATAAGAGGGTGAGGCTTGGGCCTAGGGCCCCCATTTAATTAAAAAAAAAAAACGTTTGTATATTGCATGTATATATCGTATTTTGATTAGAGAGTCACATAACATTTCTGTGGTGGAGTAGAAACAATATTGCTCTACTCTATGGGAGGCCTGCGTTCGACTTCTATATGGCTTGGTGTTTTCCTTTTTTTTCAATTTTGACTCATCTAGGGACATTAAACGAAAGACGAAGATGTATTAATTAAATGAATTCGTGACATTGCTATAATGAATTTAAGTACTTTTATCAATAAGATACAAAGCAAATTAAAAATGGTTTTCACATTATTTAAAACTTAAAAAGAAATAGGGAATTAATGCCCGCGTATTAAAAACTCCGATTTTTCAATACTTGACCATATACCGGAACCCAGTTTCATACGAGGCTTTGGGTATTAAAAACCCTGATTTTGCACCTCAATGTTAGCCATATGATTTGTTGGTTTTAACTCGTTGCCTACTACCAGCCACCAAACCCGTTAGAATCTCACTTTGGATTAATTTTATTTTCTTTTAACAACAAAGGCCCCATTTTTATGATTCGCTTAGGGCCCCCAAAAACGTTGGGCCGGCTCTGATGTCACCTATAGGGTAGCCTCGTACTGAGAAAGCTGCATGTGTCAGCCGACACGTATAGGACACATATAGTGTTATGTGTCATGTAGGTCCCAAACCTTTCAACAAATCTATGTATAAGCTCACCTATATGCCATGTATATTTTATGTATTTCCAAACTTTGCAACAATTAGTATTTATCGGGTTCAAACGTGTCGTTTTAAAACATTTGTTAATATTTATTTGGTTTTTCGTGTCGTCTTCAAACATTTGTTAATATTTATAAGGTACCCATGATCACACAAAAAGACAAGCGTTTGAACCTTATATGCCACATGTAGTGTAATATGTGGCGTATGTGTCATATACGACGCATATAAGGTATTACGAAGCATATAGACAAAAAGACAAAGGTTTGAACCTTATATGCCACATATAATGTAATATGTGGCGTACAAGGTTTGAAAAGGGGCCATAGTTGTCATTTTGCACAGTCTTGTGTTCTGTGTAAACCCTATATGACATATATGGCACTATATGCGTCATATATATGGTGTCAATTTACTGAAACCGGGTGTTCCTTTAACACATCCCTTTATTTATAATTAACAGGTAGGAAGGCTCTCAGTGAGGATCTTGTTGAGACGCCATCAGCAATCGCTGCTGCTTCTGATAACCCTTCAGAATTTCGAGCCTTTAGTGAGGATCCGTGGGATGCAGCAGATGTTGCAAGAGCGATTGAAAGCGCAAGAGCAAGAGCAAGAGCAAGAGCAAAAGCAAGAGCTGTTGGTGAAGGCAACAACCGTCGTTTTTGTTCTGAAACTAAGATCTTTGCTTAAGCTTGAGTTTCACTGACAGGGTAGTTAATTAAAAGTAATTATTAGTTAATAAATGGTTTTAATATGAATTTCAGACAAGGACGAACTGACTACTGAATTTTGTGCCTTTAATGAGTATCCGGATCTTCAAGCATTTGCTGCAGATGCACTTGCTGCTGGTAACAACTCCTTCTCTCACCTTTTACCATAATGGTTGATTGTTATGCTAACTAACTTGTTTCCGTTTGTTGTTTGGTTCTTAGGTTGCGAAGTTAAATGGACAGTATCAACATTGGTGGTCTCGGAGCCAGCAAAAAGTTGCGATGTGCCACGCAGAGCACCAAAGTGGCTCCTCCAACTGACCGATAAGGCCGAGGCAATGAAATAGATGAGAGCCTTTTGGATTTTCAAAGTGTATTCTGTCAATACTTCCTTTCAATTACATGATGTGAATCTGTTAAAATACTACAAATTTCAACTTTTACTATCGTTATGGATTTTCCTGTTTCTTATGCAGTGATGTTATGTATGTGCAATGGTTTATGATATTTATATGGGTGTAATGTATAGCTAAAACAGGCGCAAGTTTTGATAAATAACTCGATATATCACTCATTATAGACGACCTAAAGTTAGATTTGTTACAGTCTAATGTGAATGTAATGACAATAAACTGGGTTGTAAAGCCCTTCGATGCCTCAGTAATTGACAAATGAAATGGAGTTGTGGTTACATTGACCATTTTAAAACCCATGGCTGTTAATGTTAATGTTTGTCGAATAAGGCTTAAATATAGACGCATATCATACTTTGTTTTAGAATTAATAACACGGTTGGTTTATGACTTTATGTCGTTTTGACCCTAAGTTTCATTAATTAAAAAGACAAAAAGTACCCATTATAATCACTTTAATTTCTTGTTCATTCTTGTTTATGTGGTTAATGAGAGCGTCTATATGGCCTAGTGCGCGGGTTATGGGTCTAGGGCCAAGGAACAAGTCATTTGATGCACGTAAAATGATTCAAATTGGTTAAGTATCGCGCAGATCAACTGCATGAGGAACTTGATTTCAATCCTAATTGATCTTACAGACTGTGTTAGTGTTTAGTGACTAAACAATAGAGCCATCACATAAAATTCGTTTGGCAGTTAGTGATGGAAATTAGTTGCGATAGGTGTCGCTGATTTGTAGTTTCGACCTTCCAATAGGAATTGGTGACTAATATCAAAAGGCCACTATGACTTATGAAAGGAGTCATTCCACCCATTGTAGGAGCTAAGAAACATCACAATGTACACATCCCTACCCCACCGCACCCCACACCACACACCCTTTTGTAACTGCAGGACACAATAGGGCTGTGACCAAATCAACCATGAGACATGCTATCGAGGACAAATCTAAGGACAAACTCAAAATTCAGCAACAACACATCCACCACTGAATGATATAAATTGTCGCCAACGGATACAATAGATTGCCAACTTTGAGAGATGACGGGGGTACGCTTAGCAGCACCCTTAAAGGCCAAATTGTTCAATGTACTGTTCAACATAAACTGAATTCTTTTAAAACCAATTGAATTAAGATAAGAGTATAAACATGCAGATTGTTTCATCAAAGAAAACATACTAGAAAGCAGAAAGATAAAGTATAAACAATTGCCTTTTTCCATCAATAACTATATTGTCGAAACATCAAAGGCAAGAACAATGTACTAAAAAGTAGCAAGATAAAAGCATAAAAAAACACTTTCTTCATCAAAATGCTGCTGGCACTTGGTCCTGGATCTTCCTTCATCAACTATAACAATAAAAAAGGAAGTGAATGAATGCCAAGTAATATGGTACAAGGGTGTTTGGGATTGATTTTTCAAAATAGATTATGCGTTTTGAAAAACAAGGGTGGAGCTGCTTTTAGATTATTGCGTTTTGGTAGCCTAAAAATCTATTTCAAAACTCAACCCCAAACACTAAAAACTGATTATTTGCGTTTTCAAAAAGCAATACGAGAACGTTCTTTTGCTGATATTATTACCAGTATTCGCTACTGGGTCATTCATAGCATTACATCTAAAAATCTATTTCAAAAAGCAAAATCTCAAACACCACCTAACTGTTAGCAACAAATTCTTAGAAGTAGATTTTCAAAAGATCTTAAGAATTTCACATAGTTTTCTATCTTTATCTTTAAAAGTTCTTGATGGTGGAACCCGTTTAGAAACACTAATCACGAATTCCTCAAAATAATCATCCATGAGATACTAGGAGAAAGATTCATACCGCGACATGAGGCTTCTTCTGCTTCAATAGCATCAGGCTAAGGCATTTGTTCCACTGAGCAGGACATACCAAGAAAATAAGTGAATTATAAGAATTTAGAAATTAAGGCGAACCTATAATCAATTCTTTGTGATTAAAAATAAAACATTGATGAACTGCATGGTAAATAGAACCCACCTTGCATTTACATGGGGAGATACAAGGCTCTGCACATATCTATGGTGCCAATAGAGATGTTCCTCGGAACGGAAAAAACATGATGCATCATTATTTTTGGGTAATTTTAGTCTTAAGATATGTACAATATCCTTCTTCCTCTCACGATCATGCTTGAGTCGTTCCCACGAATCTTTTACATTGTACTTTTTCATCACCCATATGTTTTTTCCTCCAAATATGCATAGACATTCTTTGGCAATTCCCAAGAATCTACAATAACTATGATTATACATTGCATCTTCAGGTTGGGGGATTTCTTTAAATTCATCTGTAGATAAATCATAAGAAATAATGAATATTTTCCTATTTTGATCATCTACGATCCAGTGAAGTGCACCATTGCATAAGTTACCGTCCTCACTAATAAACCATCTATACTTCAGTTCTCCAATAACTCTCCAAACATTTGATTTCAAACTCAACACCCAAACACATATTTGATTGTTAATTTTCCAGGACCCTATAATGACTTTGTAATCATCTCTTGATGAATCATAACCAAAGCCCCAAAATAATCGTACACCGATCCAAGGGGGATGTTTCACTTGTCTTACCTCTCTAGTCAACGGATTGCCTACTATAAGACATTGTTTAATGGAACCACCAGAGATGCAAACCAAGCCATTGGAAGAACCAACAAGCTGATGACCATTTGTGAATATAGCAATTCTTCTATGGCCTAGTTCATTGTTGCAGCGATCTTTGTTGTAACTATGGTTAAGATGACATTTAATGAAACGAGGACTTGTGATTAATGATTGCCATGACTTACACACTCTCTTGTAACGAACCAGAACATCTGCATCCAATCTTATGAGTATCTGCTCAACCACATCGTCATGAACAAACGCTGCCATTGAAAGTTGAATCCCTAACAGTGAAACCAGAAACCAAGATGATATATATGGAGTAAATTATTAATTAAGAGTTTATATACATTTATACATTCTTCCAAAATCAACTCGAGCCGGACCATAATCATATGGACCAGGACTAGTTCTTAACGTGTACCCAAAAAAAAAAACAAAACAAAAAACATATAGTGATATGTTATTCAACAGCTTATCATGGTTTTCTTTATAAACTTCTAGTTTTAGAATCAGTTCTTTATAACACACTAGTTATACAAAATATTACATACATACACAATATATAACACGTCAATATAACCACACATTACATAAATCTTTACACACACACACATCAGTAAGTATTAGAACTTGAATATATATACATACCAGATTAAAATCGTGGAACAGGCTTTCGTATAGAACTTGATGGTGATGATAATGATAATCAACTATATATAGGTGAGCAATTGAATGTAGAACTTCATGAAGGTTGATCGATATTGATTGAAGGTAATTATAAGTGCCGTAATCATCGAATAGTGTTTTATGGGGATAATATACGTATCACGTTTAAAACTCCTAAAAGATCTAGTTTTTATTTATTTATTTATTTTTTATTAAACGGGTATATCTTGTCACCCTATAGTTGGGTTTAGATATCGATCATTGCTTGGGAGTTTTTTGATAAAGTTGTAGTTTTTTTTTATTATTTTTGCGTCTTTGGGTGTTGTCAGAAACATGTTTTTGAAACTGGTACTTCCGCAATCTTAGATTGCGGAAGTGGTGACATGGATCATGAGTTCGACAAAAGCAACGACATACGTGGAAAGGTTGGTGCTTTATTTTTTTTGGTTTGATAACATGGCACTTTCGCAACTAAGATTGCGGAAGTCAAATCTTTTTGTTTTTTTGTTTTTTGTTTTTTGAGAGTTAGAATTGAGTTTGTATCATATATAGGTTATTTATTTTTCGTTTTAAACGTCCGAATCAATCGAACATAAAAACATTCAACCAACATATTTGTTTTCCATTTCCATGTAACACATTACACAAAGTTTTTTCACGCTTATATCCGAATTCCATAAATTTCGTGTTATTATACTGGTGTGTATGAAGGGTTACAAATACACGGTGTCATTATACAGGTGTATATGAAGTAAAAAAGGGTGGCGTTTCATAAGTTTGAAATGAAACTCGCGTTGGAGGCTATGATTTTTTAGTGTTGTTGGATCGGTATTACATTTGCATGAAATCATTTGGACCGATGTTACATTTGCACGTGATATAACACGTGTTAAATGACAGCCTGGTCATGTGATTTCAAATATACTAATGTTGGAGGTTTCAAAGGTTGTAGAAGAATCCATCCAGTTTCTTCTTCGCATCCCCAACCACTTTTTAGACGGAGATAATGGTTGAGGACGCCCTTAATTATTGTTGATAGGATAAATCGCAATGGCGTCGTTGATCTTCTATCTTATCGTGGAGGGCGCGGATTCTTTGTTGATCATTTACAGTTGCTGGTGGATGTTGGAGTCCAAAAATATATTTTTTTTTTATTTTGAGCCTTGCGGCTCCAGCATCTCATCAACCTCTCCTTAGACCGTGTTTCTCTTATAAAGATGGAATCGGTGTTCTCAAAAAAAGCACACGTTGGTGTTCATTGGATATAGATTGTTTTGTATATTATGTAAATGTAAAATTCGCTACAATTTTTTATGTTTGAATTGCATGTTTTAGTTTTATGTAATGTGTTGCATGGAAATGGAAAAAAAAATATATTGGTTGAATGTTTTTACGTTCAATATTCGGACGTTGTTCTAAAACGAATGTTTTTCTTAAATAACCTATATATATAATACAAACTCAATTCTAAAATAAAGATTTGACTTCCGCAATCTAAGATTGCGGAAGTGCCATGTGGAAAATAAACCGAATGTATTATTTTTCTCGTCCACGGCGTACCCATTGTCCACGTCGTCGAATACCATTGCGGAAGTACCTATTTCACAAACAAGTTTCTGACAACAACCAAAGTCACAAAAACTTAAAAAAAAGACTATTTTATCAAAAAAACTCTATTGCTTGGTGGCCTTTGGCAAAAACAAAAGATTTATTGTTTGACAAAGATGACACTATAAAGAAGCTAAATTATACCTGGGGAGCGTCCCGAGGACCAGGGTTCAAAAATCTAATATAATTAAACAAACAAAAAAGAGTAAATAACTTAAACATACCACTGGTGAAATAACTATGTAGACATCGAATTAAGTAATATATAACCATTTGACATGATGACTTTTAGATAAATGATAGATTGCATGAACATCCAGCTGGCTCAACTTCCACAGTAGAAATAACAATAGCCTTATTAGAAACATATCAAAAGCATTCACAACATATGCAGTGCGATAACTAAAAACTAACAGCAACAACTAACAGGTAAACAATATAAATTGTTTGATATTTTCTGCTCCAACGATGTCTTTATATATGCTTTTGAGTTAGTTCTCTCATTTTCTTTAATAAAAGTAAATAACAGGGAAAATGGAAAGAAGGCTAATCAAATATAAGAACAAATAAAAATTTCAACTTGTATAAAAAATTAATCTAAAAAGTTCAATAAATGCATATTGTAATTTGAAAAGTTAATAGCCAAAATCGTCCCTAAGGTTTAGGCACTTTTGCCACTTCAGTCTAAAACCCAAACCTTTTAAATCTGGGTCCTTATACTTTATATTTTTTGCCACATTCGTCCCTGACACTAAACACAGTTAAATATTAACGTTAAGTTGGGGGGTATTTCTGATTTTTTGCCTACCCTTTTAACTTTTTAATATTTTTACTTAATAAGTGGGACCCACCTCCCCACCTTCTTCTACTCTAAACCTGCCACCATCACACACCACCACTACCACCACCACCACCACCACCATAGCCTCCAACCTTCACCCTCACACAACCACCCTATCTGGAACTCATAAACCAGTCTTCCACCTTCCATCATTCAGTCCATCATCATCACCACTAAACCCGTCTTCCATCGATCAGAAACAGAAAGAGAATCAGTGGGTTCGGTAGCCGGAGAACTCGCCGGAGATACATCGGGGGTTGACCGAATCTCCGGTCACCTTCACATCATCGATACTATCTCTCTAACCACCTCTCTCTCTCTCTGTGTGTATGTGTGTGTGTGTGTTCCAGGTTATAATACCACACACACACACAATCGGTGTGTGTGGGTGTCGAGTTAAAGGGTTGGATTCGATGGTGGTTATCGGTAACAAAGAAGGGACAGGTTTGATCGGCATATTATAAGGCTCGATGATAGTCACCATAGCTTGGTGACTGTTCGGTTATGATAACAGAGAACCAAATCCGGTTATCTATGATGATAATATCAAGATGAAGGAGGAGACAAGGAGGGTGTTTGACTGCAGGAATAGAGCTGGTGCTGGTTGTCCGGTTGGGCTCTCAATCAGAACACACACAAGTGTGTGTATGTGCTTGTGGGTTTCTGCAGAGAAGGAGACAAGAGATAGGGGTTTTTATAGGAGATTACAAATTGAGAGTGTTTGGGAACGGGTATAGGAGTAGACAAGGAGGGTGTTTGGTTGTAGGAATAGAGCTGTACATAGAGTGTTTGTGATAAGTTTAATAGTAGATTAAGGGCGTTTGGCTGTGATAAGTTTAAAAAGTCAAAAATGCCCCCAGAGTTAACGAGATAAGTTAACTGGGTTTAGTGTCAGGGACGAATGTGGCAAAAAATGTAAAGTATAAGGACCCAGATTTAAAAGGTTTGGGTTTTGGACTGAAGTGGCAAAAGTGCCCAAACCTCAGGGACGATTTTGGCTATTAACTCTAATTTGAATAACTCCAAAGTACTAAACATCCACCTCATCACCTAGTTCTCCTTTTATTTAATTTATACCCTACACACAAAAAAATCAAAATTTTGATTTAATAACATAAAGTACATGAGGGTCCCACCCCACTTCCAACGGACACTCCGCTTGAGCATACCTCTCCAACCAAACCAAGCCCCTACAATGGGCAAAACACATTTAGTTGGTCCCTTTGAAATGAGCGAACAATCCACTATAGAGCAATGTGGATGCTCTAAGGTTGGGTGGTGTAGGGGTGGCGCCTCCTCCACCTCAGCTATTTCTTATTCAATAACATCCCCTCTGTATTTCCTGGGCGCCAAAGTGTGGCGCCATCCAACTCTTCACCAAGCCCCTCCAAGGAAATAACGGGCATTAACGTGGGCCCTCTAAATTTGCACCAATCACTTTTTTTTCTATCATTTATTTAAAAATAAATAAATAAATGAGTGGGTAATGATGAGAAAGCTTTATTCTATTTCCTAGGTGTTATTGAAATGTGGTAATATAACACCCTTTTAATGTGGCGCTTATATGACCCTAAGTTAGCGAAATGGACCTCATAGACGCCCCATTCCACACTATGTAGCCTAAAACTATCAAATAAACACTTTTTTTTTTTTTATCATAGAGTAGATTCCAGAAACTTCAAACACATGACACCAGAAAGTAGCAAGATAAAGTATAAACAATCCCCTTTTTCATCAAAGACGAGATACTAGATACATCAAAGACAAGCACAAGATAATAAAAACTAATAGCAAGATAAAAGTATAAACAATCACTTTTATCATCCCAATGCTGTTGACACTTGATCCTGGATCTTCTCTCATTAAGTGAGACATTATGGCACTTGGTTCTGGATCTTCCCTCCTCGAGTGAGACATTGTGGCACTTGTTTCTGGATCTTTCACCGTTATCTAAAACATTAAAAAGGGAAGTGAGTAAATGCCAAATGTTATGGTACAGGTCAGTTGTGGACGCGCGAGCAGCACGACGTGAACGAGGTTTCAGCGCCTGTGCTCACCCCAGCCACAACAGCCCTATGCGAACAGTCTCAGCGCAAGCACAAGCGACGGTGGTCGTGTGGGTTAACAGGAAAAAGTGACATTTGGTCGCGCCGTTGCTCACCCCCAGCCACAACTGGGTCAAGTGACCGGATTACTTAATAGTCACGTCGGTGGCTCGCGCCCGTTCGCTCGTGCGTCCACAACGGACGGCCTAAGAGTGAAAATACCTATAGCAGTTACAAAATCTATTCCTACAATCTCTAGATTTGAGGGACATCTGCTTCATATAAGGATTGTCAAATAATCATAAGCATTTCATAGTATACTCAATTGATTTTATTTAGAAGTTCTCAACAGTGGAGCAGGTTTAAAAACTATAAATCACAAATTCCACAAAAAAATAACCTTCACAATATGCTAAAAGATAGATTCATACCTCAACAAGAGGCTTCTGCTTAAACATCATCAAACTAAGGCATAATTGGTCCAGGAGCAAAAGGACATACCAAGAAGATAAGTGAATAACAAGATATCAAAAGGAAAAAATATATATAGTACATAGTAAAGAAGACTCACCTTGCATTAGCTTGGGGAGATACAAGGCTCTGCACAAATGTATGGGCATCCATATACTCCCAACAGAGATGTTTCAACTCATGGTAAAACCATGACTCATTAGCATCATCGGGTAATCCCAATCTCAAGACGTGTACAATATCATGCTTTATCACTCGATCACTTCGCAACCTTTCCCATGATTCTTTAACGTTGTACATTTTCATCAACCATACATAAGCAGAGCAACCAGATATGCACAAGCATTCTTCTCTAATTCCAAGGTAGCAACCTATATATCCTGCATATTCAGGTTGGGGGATTTCTTTAAATTCTTCTCTAGATAAATCATAAGCAACAATAATGTTCTTCATGTTTTCATCTCTTGTCAACCAGTGGAGTGCACCATTGCATAATATTCCAACGTCCTTACTAAATAATCTGTACTTCACTTCTCCAATAACCCTCCACAGATTTGATTTCAAACTCAAAACTTGAACACATGTTCCATTCTCGCCTTTCCAGGACCCTGCAATAACCTTGTAATCATCCCTGGACGAATCATAACCGAAACCCAAACACATGTATTCTGAAGCTGATCCAAGGGGAAGTTCAAGTTGTCTTACCTCTCTAGTCAACGGATTGCCTACAATAATCTTAGAACTAAAATAAGGAGAAGAGATGCAAACCAGGCCATTGGAAGAACCAACAAGACGATAGCGATTATGGTTGAAAATAGGACGTGTGAATAAAGTAATCCTCCTATGGCCAAGTTCATTGTTGTAGTGATCTTTGTTGTAGCTACGGTTCAGATGACGACTAATGAAACGAGGACTTTTAATTATAGAATACCATGACCTACACACTATCTTGTAACGGAGCAAATCCTTCACATCCAATCCTATAAGTATCTGCTCAACTACATCATCATGAAAAATATGTGCCATTGAAAACTTGAAACCTTAGAAAACGGAGTAACGACGATATACAACTTATTTGTCGCTAAAAAACATGGGGGGTGATAGACCTAACTTATTTGTCCAACAAAGCATTTGATGTATTTAAAATACAAGTAAAAGGATAACTGCATTTATTTATCGCAAAAACCATTTATCAAATAATAAAAACAGCCGTCCTTCTCAATGCACAATGATGATCACATCTAGAATTATAAATTTCAAAATTATTTAAAACTAGCTAACTACCCCGGGAAGGTCCCGGGGTTGAAAAATCTAATATGACTTATTAAAAAAAATAAAAGAAGAAAACATACGAAACGTAAACTCAGTCATTCAGATCAAGTCAAGTCTGCCTAAAAAGTTAAGTTTTAATGTCATGTCCATATCAGTTACATCCTTTCCATTCAATAATCAAACCATCAAAGTAATCCTATGATCTAGAACTATGAATTCATGTCAGATGTATGCAAGATTAAACATGGTAATTTAATACAAAACAAATGACAAAACTAAGGAAATAACTTAGATTCTAAAAATTTTGATACCCTGAAAGATCAGCATGTGCAGCAATCCAAGACTTAATCACAGAAGAACCAAAATCATCAACAATTTATCTCATTTTTAACCAACTGTGGCTGTGATTGATTTGTTGTTAATGGATTTTCTATATATATATATATATATATTGTGTTTGTTTATGTTTAGGTTGATATAATTGCTATTGATTTCTCGGAGAACCGGTTTCGGTTGAATAGGTTATTAGTTTATTTATTTTACTAATTACTAAGGGTTTTTAAAATTTTTCATAAAATCGACATACGGATTCTGAACTTAGTTTTTATGATTTGGGCTTTTAAAATCTTTTTTTAAATATGACGTAGGTTTTAGATTTGTTGTAGATTCGTATGTTTTATATGTGTTAACGATCTCATGTGTGATTGATAATTCGTGAATAGGTGTTACGTTGAAGATGATAGATCAATGGACACTTGATTGCTAACTATTTTCATTAAGTTATAATACAATTGTGGTTTTAAATCTGTTTTGATCGATTGGTTCTGTTTTTAATTGATGGGAATTTACTGATATGGATGTCATCAACAGATCTTTGTTTCCTTATCTTTATTCTATCATGTTTATATATTAAAAATCGAATCTTTAGGTTAAATTGCTATATAATCAATTTATGAATATCTATATGTAATTCATGATGGGGGAAGAACCAATAAATTCATAAATTGATTGGATATTTTGGTCAGTATTTGGCTATCAATCAAATAAAATTGAACCTAAAAGAATTGATAGTTGCTGACGTGGCGTGCAATGGTGGCCTCAACATCTCCATGAAACGCCCTCATTTTTTTTTATGGTTTTTGTTGCAGGTTTTTGGTCTGGGAGCTGGTCGCAATTCGTGGTGATCTTGGCTGAGGTTGTAGGCTAAGGGTGGTGTTACATGGTGGTGGTTAGTTACCCGTTTGTTGCCAAACCCTAGCCGCCACCGTGGCACAACCCTTTCCGAGCTTTCGCACGGTCGGGTCGGTGGTGATGGAGACTGAGGGTGGTGTTACCTGGTGGTTGTTGTGTTACCCCTTTCTTACGAAACCCTACACGAACTTTTTTTTTTCATATTTAAAAATAGTAATATGATTGTAAAAACTATGTTATTAAAATAAATAAGATTTTTAAATCAAGCGATATGGAGGGTTGGAAGAATAAAAAATACACTTTATGTGACCTTCAACCCATTTGACACGTTTCCATCTTAGCTATAAACATTAATTGCGACATTAGGGATAAAGCATGACCCAAATCGACCCACTCATGAGTCATGAGTAAATTGGCTATATGGCCGATATTTCCAACTCAAGTTGAGATGCATTACTTAGGCATGGTCCCATGGAAAGCAAGTAGAATTAAGTAATTCACTTACTAATAACTCATATAGCAACAGTTTAATAGACATAACACGTTTTTATTAAAACTATGCATGATATCCTATGTATATGCAATAACACAAAACATGTAAAATTGCCAATCATCAAGCATTGCCTTCGCAACAAATTGACATAGAAATAATAATGGCATAGTCTAATTGTGAGCTTTCAAGGGTAGGTTTGAAGATTGAGGAAGTGGAAGACTCACCCTGTTGTCACGATTTGCATGAGGGCTGCTAGCGATTTTAGGCCTGAATGCGTTTGGATTACGTTCCAAAGTAGTTTCAACAGCCTCTCTTCTGGCAGGCTCATTTTCTACATTGTTATGACAGTTTACACAGTTGCAACCATCACAGTATATTCCAGATGCAAAACATTCACAATATCTGACCACAAAATGACATATATGTACATCATCAGAAATTAGAAAATTCATCAGGTATCGCAGTTAACATCTACAGATCTTATGGCTCATTAGGTAGGTTAACAGTAAAAGATGTACTTACAACTTCAAGCATCGTGAGTGTTTGCAGTTGCATTGCTTTTGCTTCTTTGGAGTGCCATCCTTTATATCAACATTTTGTCTTGGTCGTGGTTTTGGCGACTCGATTTTCCTGAAATTGCAAAATAGTTTTAGTTACCATAATAAATAGACTGTTCATACAAATATGCTTATATTGTGTATTAGTCTAAGAGTCATAAATGACGTGTAACGTCACATGATAGAACATTGGTATTAGACCTCCATGTTTACCACTATATTCTCTACTAATAATTACAAAATACTAAAGCCAACATGCCATTCTTTCTTGTAAAAAACAGTTTATTAAATCACACTATCACCTCCATTCTCCATTTCTGATCTTGTACACCCTATATGAATCCTCCTCAAAGACTTAAATGATATCCATCATCATCATTTCATCGCTAGTCACACCATATGCCTTGTAAATTTCTTTTTCATTGAGACAGAGGGTACTGTTATATACATAAATGATTTGGATTTTGTTGCAAACTTCACATCACTAATATACTATTTCTGGTACTCGTTACAAAATTCAATGTAGCAAGTAGTACCAAAACATTTAAAATCCGTATAAATTCATTTCGAAAGAAAGTTTGAAACGCAGAGTTAAAACTTAAAACCATAGCTTGTATTATATAATAAGAGTAAACAAATGGCTGCATATAACTCAAAGTTGTTAAAAGCCAACGCTTTAAGTCGAGGAAATTGCGCTTTAATTCTACAGGTGATGGTTTAGGCGCAAATTCCCGCGAGATTCGCAAATTCCGTAGAGTTTCCAGCCAAATTGGTTTCCACTTTTATATACGGAAAACTTCTTTTATACACTAATACACAAACATTTTAAAAAATTTGATACTAATTAGATCATACTAAATGTTATATAATTAGCCTTTTTTTATTTTATTTGAAAAATTGTACTGCTTTTTTTATCTCAGGCCCTCGCTATTTTTGCGCCTTACGCTTAGGCCACAGGCGAGACCTGTGCGCCTTGAGTGTGCCTAGCGTTTTTGATAACTATGATATAACTTTCCATTCTAACAACATTCACCACCTCAATCTCTAAACAATTTAAAACTTAATCCTAAATAAAGAATAACACACACTCATCACAATCAAAATCTTTAATCTAAGAACATCAATTTCTAAACTTTTTTTATAACAAAGACATGAACTTTTGTAACTTATACTTAATATCATACACGTGCCCCTTCAATTTCAAATCATATATCAAACTAAATCATCCATTAACTAATCTTTTAATGAAACACAAATACACAATGCACAACACTTACACAGGCCTTATAGGTTGTTGTTGTTGTTGAAGAGTAGTTGCAACATGACCCTGCTGCATCCCCTGCACCTGCATCCCCGACATCATCGGTATCGTATGCACCTGCTGCTGTTGTTGCAGCTGCTGCTGCGGCGCAGGTGGCGGCCTAGGCTGTGATGCCACCACCACCGCCTGCGGTTGCATCTGTGCAGCCACCACCCGCTGCGTATTCTCCGGCAAACCGCCAGCAACCACCGCCCCAACCGACCCACCTCCACCACCAACACTATTAAAATCCAGCTGGCGCGCCAGCTTCTTCCCAACATCTAATCCAACCAACCTAATAACTACCTCAAAATTCAACTTCAATTAATCAGTTCTATTCATCCGGATTTAAATTGCCTAACCAAAAATCAACTTTCATAAAAAATCTAAGGTGAACTTACATAACCACCAATACCTCTATCAAATCTGTTAAGAGTAAACTTAAGTGACATAAATTAAGCTTAACTTAATGTAAGTAAACTCAACTTAAAGTAACTAATGAAACATGTAACTCAACTCAGCTTTAAGTACCTAATGAATAAAACTCTGTATGCAATCCTTTTCACACTGAAAAGCACATCTTATTCGCATATGTTACAAGGACCGAACACTGCCAATTAAACACATTAGGAATTAACTCAAAACTATAATTTTAACAGATTTTACGAACCAAACACATCGACAAATAGAATTCAGATTCCAATTTGTCTAATCTCGTGAACCAAACATACTCGTAGATTAGATGTAAGGCCAAGTAGATGCAGCTACCCTAACCGCCTATTGATAATACTTCAACAATGACATGTCTAGCACGTATCAAACTCATCAAAATTCAACTGTCATTTAAGTATTGGGTGCTTTTCGTTATGTTTGGTACACCAACACATTAATGGTTTCGTATAGGATAAAAGAACCAGAAACAGAGATGAAATTTGGATGCTTTTCCTAACCTGGGCTTAGAACAATGGCAGTAGTACATGCGTCAGCTTGTATGGGTACTGGTTTGAAGGCCGAAGCCCTAACAGCAAATAGGGTGGCGGCGACTGTGGGATGAGTGTGTAGCGGAACCCTAGATGGTTAGGGTTGTGGCCAACGGCAGAGGGAGGAAGAAGAAGGCGCGCTCAGGTGGTGGGTGATGGCTGTGAGGTGGTGGTGGGTGATGGCTGTGAGGTGGTGGTGGCTGACGGTGTTTAGAGAAAAGAAGAGAGAGGAGGAGAGCTAGGGTTTGGGAATGAGAATGAGAAAGAGGCGGATATAATTTTAGGGTTTAAAGGTTTTCCTTTTTTTTTTATTAAAAACCAAACTAATTAAAAAACACTAAAAACTTTCAATTAGGATGCCACGTGGCACTATCAAGGGGAGGTTGAATGCACCATTGAACGCCACGTCAGCAAAAGGGCTTTGTTTTATATATATATATAGATTTGCTATTTATAATATTAAATTACTTAATTATATAGTTATCAGAAATATTATACATCTACATCTATCTTATATAAAAGTTACCTACGGGATTGGTGGCCCATTAGCAATTGGTGGCCCATTAGCAATTACAAATCCTTTAAAAGACATAGGTTTGGAAGTTTTGAATTGTAGTCCTTGGTAGCTGGTACTAAAACAAATTTTCCTTAAAAAATCAAATAAAAAGTTACTTTGTAGTTTAATTTTTATATAATTAAAATTTACCACATTACTATTTATAGAATTATTAACAAATGTTTTCTAATGCATTATCACTAAAATTTATATTTAAACTTTATCTAGTTCTTCTATTTAAGTTTTCAAGATAATTAACCTCATTAATCAAAGGCAAAATGGAATTTATTAATCCCACCTTTTTGCAGTTGGCCGATAATAATCTCACCTGAGTTTATTCTTCTCACCTGAGTTTATTCTTCTCACATGTCTTGCCTTTCAAACATTTTACTCTCACTGCACCCCCCGTTAACTCACACTAACGTCGCTGAAACTCACAATCCTAGGTCATTATTCACCGGATTTGAAAGAGGGAATCGAGACGAATATATTGGTATGTTTAATTACAGAAATAAGCATGGTTCTTCGATTGTAGGTTGATGTTCTCTTCGGATGGGTTGACTAGAACCGACGATTAAACCATCGAATCGTGCTTATTTCTGCAATTGAACATATCAATATCTTCATCTCGATTCCCTTTTTCAAATCCGGTGAATAATCGCCTAGAATGTGGATTTCAGCTAACGGCGTTAGTGTGAGTTAACGGGGGGTGCAGTAAGAGTAAAATGTCTGAAAGGTGGGACTGGGGGGAAGAATAAACTCAGGTGGGATTACTATCGGCCAACTGCAAAAAGGTGGGGTTAATAAATTCCATTTTGCCTTAATCAAATGGTTCATGAATATTCAACGATGGTGATGTAGAGACGGTTCACTTGAATTTTGAATTTGCACATTGAAAAACTTAGTAGGTCCTCGTTACGTATAAGTTCGTTCGATTAACAAGTTTTACATGTGGAATCTGATCTTGTTGTGGTGATGAATAAAAAAGTGGATAACTTGACCCACGTTTTTTGGTTGGGTATTTGCTTTCTGGTTTAGTACCTCACTTTATGAAATGGAGGGTTAAATATAACGCCCCTAATTTTGATTGGTCTACGTGACAGCTGAGTTAGCATAGGGGTTTAATCCAAAATAGGGGTGTAGTGGGGGAAATAAATGGGGGGCGTTAATTTAAATAAAAAATGGTGATAAATAATAATAATTTGGTCAAAGTGGAGTCCTGGAAAGTAATAAACAATTGAGGAATCTTTCTTTTCAAACGTTCAATTCTTGTTGGTGGCACGTGGCCATGGATGATTGGTGATTTCTTTTGTTGGACAGGCGCTATAATCATCCCCATTTTTTTCCAGATTGTGCGATGTTGTCCCTGATTTCCACAAGCTAAACTCTTTTTATTTAATTTAAATTTTAAAACTTTTTATATATTTAAATGTTTTAAAGATAAATTAAAATAAATATCTATACTATATTATAATGCATGAGCCAGGGACTTCTTAAAACTTAAGTAATACAAATATAATTGCTTAAAGTACAACACTTAATGCACATAATAAAAAAAATTTAGGGGCAAATATGTCTTTTTGAGAGAGGGGTATTTTAAGATACCCAAAAGTTAAGAACTAATTTTTTATTAATAACCCTAAAATGAGGGTAAAGTTGTCATTCATACATTATTTACACTTTATTACCCTATCTTATTTACACTTTAAATCCTCATTTCCAACTTAATTCCTGATTTTTAGTATGAGGAGTTAAGAAGTTTTACCCAAAAATGAGGGTAAAATATTTATTTAATCACTTTTACACATTAATATCTCCTTTTAGTTAGTTTAATTTCCTGAATTTTAGTTACCAGTCACATAAAATTTTCATTTGAGTTTTGAATTGCCGCTCCCCAGTTCTCATACACATGTATATGTATTCTTCATTTGCAGAGAGAGAGAGAGAGAGCGCACAGATGAGAGGAGAGAAGGAGCCCGACCATTTCATCCAAATGATTAGCAACACAGAGATGGTGGTGGTCCGCGGCTCGTGGTGGTAGTCGTTGATGGCAACAAACACCTTCTAGGGTTTCGAAATTTTGTATAGCGGTGGCGATACTAGCGGTGGTTATGGAGGATCTGGTTAAGCAGAGACAAACGAGGACGGTTGCTGAGGTTAGCTCCTCGAGTTCATCTTCACCCCACCGTTTTTTTTCGGTTTTTGAAAGTTCGAGGGGTTGGGAGCCCTAATCAGGGTTATAGTTTCTTTAATGTCAGAGATCTAAATTCCCTCTTACCCTAATTTTTTGTTTACACATAGTCTATGCAGAGGCTTTCAGCTCCTAAACCATTTTTAGTTGATAAAGTAAGTTGTATATGTTTTGGTTTATATGAATTAATTTTTTATATGTTTTTGTGTTAATTGATGCAGGGTTTAGGCACTCAACTCAAGAATATTCTAAACGGTATGCGTTTTTATGATTTTTTTATGCTTAATTTATGTTAAGTTGTAAAGATAGTGTTGAAGGATAAGTTAATTATGCACATTGAGGAACTTCAATTGTATTGCATTGTATCTGGTTGCTATTAGTATTACGTTGCTTTGGTAGTATAATGCTGCAGAAAGAATACAGGCCTCACATGACGACAATGAGGGCGATACTTTATTTCTGTTAACAAGGTAACTTTCTACGACTCCCAAGTCCAGTATTCGGTCTAATCTACAACTTGATATTTTTTATGGTGATTCTGGTTAGTATGGTGACTATGGTGGTGATTCCGGCCGGAAATAGTGTTGGATGAGAGTAAGATAATATGTTTGGATTTTAGCATATTTGTTCCGTTTCTGTAAACTATAATTGAGGACATAAGCATTTGTGAGACTTAATTATTGTGTTTATTATTCAGAAACCTAGCAAAGGGTGGAAAGCAAGGTGAGCCCTTTAAAAAGATAAAGAAGAACAAAGTTGGTGGTGCTACATGGGAAGGCGACAAGGCAGCAACTACTTGGCATGTTAATTTGGTACTTACTTTGCCATATATCTTTTCAGTATTGTTATATGAGGTTATTTGGCAAGCTTGTTATCTTCTTTTTCGTTTAATTATAATTATCATTATGTTATTTCAGACCAAATGGGTGATGAAAACTCCATACCTGAAGACCTTTGTAGTTGTTTACTATTGAGCAATTCCGCACTTCCTTCAGTTTCATCAATATCTTATGATGGATCATTAAGCGCGAGTGGATTCTCTAATTCGTCACCTAAGGTGTTTTTTTGGCTTATCTTTATTGTGGGTAATAATTAAATCACATGTTTGTTTTTATGTTCAGGTGTTCTAGAGACAAGTGTAGGGTCAATTGTTTTTTTGTAATATGATCAAGTGATACTCTGTTTAGGTCATTTTTTGTGTTGATTAGTTGTGACTTGTGACGATTTAGATTTTTCTGTTAATAGTCAAGAAGTTTACTCAAATATATCTCAAATCGGCGTTTTTTCCGTTATGATATTCAAGAAGTTTTGTTTGTACTTTGTAAATAGATTTTTCTTGATAGTTAATGGTCTAAAACTTCAGCATTTTTGTCTAAAACTTTTATTTGTTATAAGAGTTTTCGATATAAAAATGATATTTTCTTGAATAAAGAAATTTATTTGGATAAGTTGAATAATATTGTTTTGTATGTAATTTTTCTTACTCTTAGACAACAGATAATGTGATTTACTGGTCTTCTGTTGAATCAGCTTATTGTAATAATGTAATATGTTAGTTTTCATGTATAGCCAGATAGGATAAATTGTAAGGCATTGTTACACTTTAAACATTTATGTAGTTCTATGTACAATAGCAATGATATATTCTTTAATTGTTGCATGTTTAAGGTGAACTCATATGATACAACTTAGATTCCTGCTGGAATTTAGTTTCGAGTTGACCGAACAGGGACGTATTGATCCTTATAGCATATATATAAAACCACGTGGCTACACCTCATCACTAAAGCATATAGGAACATATTTGGCAACTATTTACAATTTGACTGACGTGTATGCCTTATATATTTTGATAATTGGATGTATGCTTTACGATACACAACC
This sequence comes from Ambrosia artemisiifolia, assembly GCA_032199755.1. Lineage (NCBI taxonomy): Eukaryota > Viridiplantae > Streptophyta > Magnoliopsida > Asterales > Asteraceae > Ambrosia > Ambrosia artemisiifolia. Next base: position 50,275,314 of record CM063525.1, on the reverse strand, counting down.
GTGAAATTTCTTTTCTTTCCCAACTTTACTAAACCTATTCCTTTTTGCCAGTTATTTGCTTCAGGCTATCCCACAAAGAATTGTCATATTATAGGTTATGACTTCCGAGTCACTCGAAAACTCGGAGAAAAGGGGTTAGGAAAACTAAATGGAATATGCAACTACTTGCTTGCGTATTGGTCAACCAGTAAGTTTTTTCAACTCTTATTTGCTACTTTGCTTTCTGCTGCTCTCTTTATTGTTGAATTCAAAATTACTTCTATTTTAGATGGTTCATCGACTTTCTGCTTGCATTTTATATGTGCATCCTTAGCACCAAATGAGTTTTTAAGAAGTTGATAAGTTATACTTTTGATTAAATGTTGGTTTAATTCTGATCTGAATGCGTTAAATTACAAAAAGTAATTATTATATGGTTTGTTATAGCACATAAAACATGGTTGTTTTTTTATTTTGTAGATAAAAAACAGGAAGTGTGGAGGCAAATCAGAGCGAAACGAGCAGATAATGATCTCACAATTGAAAATAAAGGCAATTAATGTGGGTTTTCGATGAATTGAAATGTAGGTACCAGCATGCCTTTACAATATAGTTTATTTCTAGACTAGAACTGGGTTTCTCGGCTTTCTTCATGCGAACCTAGGGGTGCCTAAATGGGTCAAAAGAGCAAATTAATAGAAACGAGTCAGTCATATCAGGGTGGGCTGAGATGTTACCAGTTTTATGCATGGTTTAAAAAACTTTTGAGGCGTGCGCCTCGAGGCGAAACACTAAGAAAATGAGTTTGAGGCGTTATATACTTTTCAATGTCATTTATTTTATTTTTTGATTCCGTCTGGGGCGTGGCTTACTCCTCAGTTCACCTCAGGCTTACGCCTCAGTCCACCTTAGGCTTATGCATGCAACATGAATGGAACAATAAGTGGTCATCCCTCATTCCTCAAGAATGGACATATTTACTCCAGGATCATGAAGCAAAGGTTAAACAATATCCTTAAAATGTGAGTTAAAAATCAGTAGTGGCATTATAGAGTTATTAAAAAAAAGGTAGGGGATCCATGATTCCATGTAGGAATTTGGAACCAACTTTTGTTCGGTGTGGTTTAGTTTTTTTTATAATTTGAACGGCAAAGAACGACGTGCCAACCACCATGACACCGTGTATTCGCTCTTCAACTAAATGACACTCCACCACAAGGGTTGGGGCCGGTGTGGTTTAATTAGAATGGAGAATGGCAAGGGGTGGTAGTAAAAGAGTAAATAATGTTTTTTTAATTTAACCGGAAGAAAGTGTTGTGTTTTTGTTGAAAAAGGATTAGAAATTGTATTTTGGGATGTAGAATATTTGGAAAAGTTGTTTCTTCAATTTTATAATTAATAAAAAGAGAGCTATGGTTTGGTTTGAAATATTTTTGATTTTGTCAACAAGATGTTTTTCTTCAAGCTTCTTAATTGTCTTTTCTTTTTGTCAGTTTAAATATGTTTTTAGAATATCATTAGTTTCATAACCCATTAAAATTTTTCTTTGTTATCAGCAACTGATGTAAGAATTTAAGATAAGAAAAAAGGTTTCCTATGCTTTTCAGGTTAGCCAAGAATAAAGGCGCCTGGGTGAAAGACAACTATGTTCAGGACGCGTTGGGGCTGCGTTGGAGATGTGACTGGTCGCGTCAATTATCCACGGATGCTGAATGGGTCAGCTTCAGTTAATGGCCATTCTGCAGCAAGCTGTGATTCAGGAGGGGGATGATAGTTGGGTTTGGGAGAATAATGGCGATATGGTGTTCTCGGCAAAAGAGCTTCGGTCTGATATAATTGTTGCAGGGTTGGGGGCTGACATAGAACCTGCATTAACTGGAATAACTGGGCTCCATTGAAGGTTTAATACTTATGGAGGGCTGCCTCGGGTCGGGTTTCAGCGAAAGAACGTCTGCAGCAGAGAGGGATTAGCTTATCTTCGGTGGTATGCGACAGATGTGGCTGCTATACTGAGTCGGATGATCACTTATTTGTTGGGTGCCTTTTTGCTAAATCTATTTGGTGGAAAGTTTTGGTTTGCCTGATAACGTGGCGTCCCTTTCTGATTTGTTACAGATTATTTCAGAATGTCCGGGAAGCAAAAGATGGAGGAAGATTGTCTACACGGTCATTATGGCTACGGTGTGGAGGATATGGATGGCTCGGAACTCCAAAGTGTTTTAGGATAGGTTCGTCCCCATTACTACGTCCGTGGAGCTTATTAAAGAGGATGTGTTTTTTTATGGATATCGCATACATGCAAGGCGGATGTCATCGTTTGGGATAAATGGGTTATGTTTGATGTGTTAGACCTATTGTAATTGGTGCCTGTTTGGGCCTTGTGGGGTTGTGTTTGTATCGTTTTCCAGTTTCTTGATGGGCCTTTAAATATATATATATAAAGTTTTTGGCCGTTCGAAAAAAAATATTTATTTAAAGTGAAAAAGATCAACTTTTGTGAAAAATGATCAATAATGTTACAAAACCAATATTTTACAACTGTGATCCACATATATTTGAAATAAAATGATTTATGAGGTTTTAATACATTCAAATGGTCCAAACGTCATAAAGTATTTTAGTTGCATTTAGAAAAAATCGCACAAATGTAGATATGATGGTAATTTAGACTTCATTCAATAAAGTTACAATTAAAATGTATTTTTGTCCAATTAACTTATGATTAGCTATACAATATTTAAAATTTTAAGTGCATAACAAGAACTAAGGGTGGAGAATGTGGATACTTAAATTACCATAACACCTTCCAATCACATGTTGCTACATCAGATTTTTCTACACTACCTTAAAACTATCCTAAGGTACCAGAAATTGGAGGGTGTGGTGCAAATTGGTACCATAAGGTACCCTAAACCATGGATTCCAACATTTTACACACATTACCTACTATCCCCTCTTTATATCTCTCACCTACAACACATACACACACACTCCTTCGATTATTACCAACCAAATATGATAGTATGAGCAAAAACCATGAACAATCTCAAGTTGTTTTGCGTGTTGATGAAACATATAGTTAACAATCACATTATTAGTATCAACAAGGGGAGTTCTTAGAGATTATCAATATTGGAGAAAACTAAATTGGTGCTTAACTGCTTATACAACCAATTAATAAGATATTTTGTTGGGTCAAAAAATATCAATGTTTTGACGAGTAGGTAAACAAGCAATAGAAATATGCAGCTCTTGTAATGGTAATGCAATCCAACAAATCTCTGAAGTATTGTAAGCAATTAGCATGCACACTCAATTCAAGTAGTTTTTTTTTTGGAAGATGACATTTTGTCTCGGAAGTTGTCATACCTGCAAAGTAGCAGGCCCTAACCCTCCACACTCTCAGTCTATGTTGTCTTAACCGGGTCCACGCTGGTGGGTTGTGTGGGCTATTAACAGCTTCCGCCCGGAAACCGTACCGCCTCTACACAAGCTCAGTTTTACTGTCATCCGCTGGAGTAACGGCCGGATGAAAACCGTGTCAGCTGAGGTTCAAGCCCCCTCCACCGGGAAAGGCCAAGCTCTCCCCATCATTGCCTGGTGTCGATATGTAGACTTTTATGTTAGATTATGATTGATATTTTCTTATTCGTGTGTGGATATACTTGATAGTTTCAAAGTAAAATTACTATTTAACTGACACTTGAAAGGCACATGTCATAGATAGACCATACAAATATTACGAATAAAAAAACTAATTAGCCGATACAATATATCACGAGATTATTCATAAGATGAAAAAAAACGAGTATTGCGTTGTAAAATATTGCCACCGCCGCATCGCGCGGGTTCCCTACTAGTACATAATTAAAAAAAACAATGATATATAAATAAGAAAAATTCCAAAAAAAAAAACCCTACAAATTTTTAATAAAATAAACAATACAAGTTCATTTGTAAACTTTGGAGGTAGAGGCTTGTGCCTATGTTCCATATTCTTGATAAGATCCGCTTTAAGGCTTAGGTGGATAGCTCGTGATCGTAACAATAAAAGAATATTGTCTTCAACTATTCCTTCATTTGGCAGAACATCTACGTATTCGGGAGATATCGCTACACTTGTATATTTCAAAATCATATTATGTAAAATAATACATGCGTACATGATTTTTATCATCTTTGGGGGATGCAATGGCCTTACAGGTTGCGGGCGAATGTGTTACCCGCCTTTTATGACCTCGAAGACTCTTTCAACGTCCTTGCATTCCGCTACGTGTGCTTTCTTATAGAGGCAACATTTTGCATCGTTCTCATGAGGTTGTGACAATGCCTTCATTAAAGTTCCCAAATAGCGATATATCCCATACGCAAGATTATAATGAATCTATATTGGAGTCCATATGCCACGAATCAACAGTGACGGACCGATCAAGTCATCCATATAGTTAGAATAAATATTAAATATTAGAGTGCAACATTTTATGAAAATTTCTACAAGTTACTATAAACAGTTTATCAAAAAATAAATTGTGTAAAAAATAAGAACAAAAAAATATCTATACATTCTCGATGAAGACACGGGGTCTTGAATTTGGTGTGTATGTAATGCGGCTACGATATAGTCATATATATAATACCTTGATTTTCTAACTCCTTGTCGTAGTCGTCCTCGTCGGAGCTTGATGAATTATCATCAAAGTATAATATTAGTGTGGATTTACATTGTGCCACACTTGGTTCGGTTCGGTTCTTATAGATGCATGTAATTGAAATTATGAACCTTGGTGCGCCCTAAAAGACTAGATCAGGTAAACCATTAACATTGCATAAGCTTAAACTAGGAATTTCTTATGGTCACAATAGGATGAAATAAGAACTCACATATTTTTGGCTACAGCTATAAAATTAGGCACTCTTCTATACTGGGGCATAGCTTATGCTTATCATTTTACTGTAGTCACCCCTGTACTATCTATAGATAAAAGCAGCTGCACTAATTAATAAGTGTGACCAAATTAAAACGACTAGATTTAAAATCACATAAATTAACAAGCAAACTTCATATATAATTATTATAAAAGTATTAAGCGATCGATAACGTCTGAATGCATCAAAGACAAGATGATAGAAAATAGAAGACAGATACCAAAACGAACCCAGCATACTTCATATGTTATAAACCTACAATATTCAGCTTCAAGTCTTTCAACAGCATCAAAATGTGGCAGTTAGTCTTGGGACATAGAAAGAAGACAATTGAAATTTTTTTCATACCGCGACGCTTGTCATTTTGACTGCTTCTTCAATAGCGCCAACGCACAGGAGAATCGTCCTCTGATTATCTGCTTAAGAATAACAAGAAGAGAGGTGAATGAATGATGAGAAATTAAAAAGGCTAGGAAAGTCTATAAACTATATTATGTGATAAAAGAAACGAATAGAACCTACCTTGTTGTGCTTCGGACTTCCATTTACATCGCTCTGCGGAGCATCAATAGAACCCACTTTACTTCGCTTCAGCCTCTCATTACAATGGGGATACACAAAGCTCGGCGGAGTAGCAATAGAACCCATGGATCTCCTCATGATATTACTAGCCTGCTTTGGCCGCCCATTCACATGCGGAGATACAAGGCTCGGCACAAATATAGGTGCAGCAGTATGAGCCCAACTGCAATCACAACCCCAATGATATTCCAAAGTATGGTAAGACCATGATGTATCATCTCCCTTCAAGTAGAGTACAATATCATGCTTCATGTTATGGTTATGTGGCAGCCGCTCCCACGACTCTTTAACATTGTAGCTTTTCATCATCCATAAATCGTCAAGCAAACAACAATCTGTTCGACGAAATACGCAGAGACAATCTTTGACAATTCCCAAGTAGCTACTAGAAGTACATTTATATCTTACATCATCAGGTAGGGTGATTTCTTTAAATTCCTCAGTAGATAAATCAAAAGACATAATTAATTTCTTGTTATTTTGATCTTTTACAATCCAGTGAAGTGCACCATTGATTAGAACACCACTCTTACTAATAAATGTATACTTCACTTCTTCAATAACTCTCCAAACGTTTGATTTCAAACTAATCACCCGAAAACATCTTTCTCTATTTTCTTTTACGATAACCTTGTAATCATCTGTGGATGAGTCATAACCAAAACCCCAACATAATGAAAAACCTATCCTAGGTACACGACTCAGCTGTGTTTCCTCTCCAGTCAAGGGATTGGCTATCGAAACTTTCAAACCAAAATCAGAGGCTATGCAAACCAGGCCATTGGAAGAACCAACAAGAACAGGATCAATATCATCATCAACTATTAAACTAACTCTTCTATGTCCAATCTCATTGTCGTTGAAATCTTTGTTGTAACTACGGTTAAGATGACGATTAATGAAACGAGGACTTGTGATTAAGGAATACCATGATTTGCAGGCACTCTTGAAACGGAGCAAATCCTTCACATCTAATTCTATCAGTATCTGCTCAACCACATCTTCAGGAACACCCTCTGCCATTGAAACTTGAAAACCTTAACAGGAATTGGAAAATATCGAGTAGGTAAGGGTATACACGATATATATGGAGTAAATTTAGAGGCTAAAATAACAGATTTCATCCATTACTAAAATATATTTTACTTTTAAATAAAGCAATTATTTTTTATTTTGTGACGAGTAATTTAAGGAAGTTTTATATTTCATAATTATAATTAGAGGTTTTTTTTTTTATTTGAAAGGTAACTTTTATAAAACAACCAAACCGCCAACTAGGGTTTAGGGGTGTGCATGGGTCGGTTTTTACCATTAACCATAACCAAACTTTGGTTATGGTTAAACGGTTATGAATTTGGTTATGGTTCGGTTATGGTTATTTCGGTTACTAACCACAAACTTCAACTAAAACTAACTTTTGACTAAAGTTTAAAAATTAAAATCGCATTGGTCTACAAAATAAAAAATGGAACCTACGATGGTGCACTTAGCTTAAGTTTTTTTTTATAAGACTAACAAGGTTAAATTTTTTTTGTTAACCTACCAATGGGGGATCTTTGTTAATAAGATATTTCTAAACAACTAAGCCTAAGTTTTAGTCTTCATTAAAATAAAGGTCACCTACATCAAGATCGTTTTGTTACTAGCATACTTTTATCTTAGCAAAAAACCTCTACATGGTTAGTGTAAAACATAAACCTATTACATAGACTTAAAACTAGAAGTTCGGTTCGGTTTTGGTTATATCGGTTAACCAAAGTTTTATAACCATGACCATAACCGCTCGGTCAGTTAAAGAAATTTCATAACCATAACCATTGGTTATGTCGGTTATCGGTTAAAATCGGTTCGGTTATGTCGGTTATGGTTCGGTTGTTGGTTATGGCGGTTAATTTTGCTCACTCCTACCGCCAACTATGTCTCCAAGTAAGAGACAAAGCCGCGGCGAAACCAAAGACTATTACATCACGTCGAATTTGCACCACGAATTTCAATTTATACAACCATTTTTATATCTACATCTAAACCAAAGGAAGCTTAAACTTTTTATCTCCGCAACCACTTCCATAACCTTCAATTTTTTATCCGAAAAAATTCGATTGTTTCTAGCTTTCCAAATACTCCACAATGCTATGAACATAATCTTCCTGAAATGCAATCTTCTTAACACCTTTCAATCCCACCGTTAGATGCATAGACACAATATCTCGGACCGAAAAAGCGAAGATGTTTGGAATGCCACACCAAGGGGCTAGGGCTGTTCACGAGCCGAGCCGATCCGAACGGAGCTTTGCTCGTGCTTGGCTCGTTTACAAACCGAACCGAGCGGAGCGGCTCGTTTATAATCGAGCCGAAAATCGAACGAGCATTCTTCGAGCGAAAATTTTCCGAGCGAGCGCCGAGCGAGAATCGAACGGAGAATAATATGGACGATTATAAAATTGGGATGTTTCCTTCGATGTTTTCATTTTCGGGTGACAACTAAGGTCAGAATGTCCGATGATAACACTAATATTAAGATTCCAGTGTCCAAAAATGAGGCTTAGATTGAGGCTGGTGAGGTGATGAGCATATGTCAGACAACAGTTGTTGCATTGTGACGTAGGTGTGGTATAAAGCTATGGACGACTATTAACATAAAGAAGTCAAGACCATCACCTCATGACTTATTGTTTTACTATTAAATCTAGTGTTAATTTTTTTATTGTGTTAAATGGGTTGGTTATATTTTGTTTGCATATACTGACTCAAATCCAATAGAATCTTATATATAAAGCCATAAATTTATCTGTAAATTGTGTATATATTTATTATTAAATAAATAAAAATTTATTCGAGCCGAACCGAGCCGAGTGTACCTTTGCTCGTGCTTGGCTCATTTACAAACCGAACCGAGCCGATCGGCTCATATACAACCGAGCGGAAAATCGAGCGAGCAATTTCCGAGCAAATTCCGAACGAGCGGCGAGCGATCGGCGAGCGCCGAGCGTTTTGAACAGCCCTACAAGGGGCTATCGACATCCAAATTCCAATCGCAAAGATACATCCCAAAAACAAATGCTCTACCGTCTCCAGGATATGATAAAAAACGTAATTCTTTTTTTGTACTTGAATATTCCTTCTTTCTAATGCTGATGTCGTAGCAATGTTATCCATCTCCGCACGCCAAACAAAAACCTTAGACGGAAGCCATTTACACCACTCCAAGACAAACGCCGGCCTATGTTGATCCTCATTTTGAAGCCAATGTCGATTTGACCGAAAAAGCCCCCGAATCGTCCACTAGCCAAGTCCAGGAATCCGAAGCTTCTGAAAAGGTAATATTGGCCATAATATCCATACACACATCCCTCTCATCCTCCATAGTAGCATTCCTATAATCACTGACTTGGTTCCAAAAACTTGACCCATCGGACATAGAACCACATCGCTCGACGACCATAACCAACTTGTTCTTTTCTAATTTAAATAAGTTAGGGAATCTATCTTTGAAAGCTTCTTCACTTAGCCATATATCAATCCAAAACCGAATATTTTTCCCATCTCCCAACTTATCTTTCAACAACTTGTTCATACTTCGGCCTTCAACCTTAGTATTATACCCATGCTTCACAAGGTTTTCCACCTTCCTGCTAACCTACTATTAATCGGCATCGCTCCCCATTTCCTTTTTGTGTAATGAATAGAGTCAATATATTTTCTCCACATTTCGCATGCCTCCACTCTATATCTCCATACCCACTTAAGTAAAAGCACACTATTACTTAGACTATGTGTTGTGGCCTGCAAGCGAGACGCCGCGAGCCACAAGTTGATCCACGTGGATCGCTCAAACCACAACACCCTTACTTGAAAGCTACCACGAGCGACGCCAAGCTACCACACTCGCGTGTGGTAGCGGTTCAAATATAGCCGTTGGCTGGTCAAAGACGACCGTTGGCTAAAGCGTTTATTTTTGGCAAGTTTTGATCAAAATCTTCAATTCTCACAATTTCACAATCAAATTATTTTTCAATTCACTCTCTACAAATGGCTTTGGCATGGAACGATTTTTCTTCGTCGGACTTGTCCGAAGAAGACAATTTGATCATGGAAGTGGGAAGGATAACGATTGAATACTTGATGGCCCGGTCTCAAAGACGAAGAATTTCCGCGCTAACCTGACAACCAGCGCTTGATCGTGATAGAGAGGGAGCAAACGAAACTTTGATACGGCACTACTTGAGCCCGGATCCCGTGTATAGTGAAGAACATTTTAGGCGACGCTTTCGAATGAGCATACGATTATTCATGCGCCTATCAAATGATTTGTCGGAGTGTTATCATTTTTTCAACAAAGAGAAGACGCAAGGGGCGACTAGGGTTCACCTCCGTACAAAAATGTACAGCCACTCTTCGGCAACTAGCCTACGGGCTTTCGTCGGACGCAATGGATAAGTATATTGCCATGTCCGAAAAAGTTGTGCGCGACTCTCTTCATTTTTTTGTCAAGGTATATATATCTATATATAGTTTACCTTACACATATTGTTTACACTTTTATTATCAAATGTCGTTTAAATATATATATTTGCATAGGGATCATATCTATTTACTCACGAAGATATTTGTGTAAACCAACAATGTATGATATCCAACGCACATACGAGGTTCATGGTGAAAAACATGGGTTTCCTGGAATGCTTGGTAGTCTCGATTGTACGCATGTTGGTTGGGCTATGTGTCCTACGGCTTGGCGAGGTCAGTTTCATCGAGGTGATCATTCTTGACCGAGTATTATACTTGAAGTGGTGGCCTCGCATGATCTTTGGTTTTGGCATGCTTTTTTGTGGAGTTGCTGGGTCAAATAACGACCTAACTGTTATCGACCAATCACATATATTTGATGACCTTATCGACGGGGTTCAGCCGCCCCAATCGTTTTACGCTAATAACGTAAAGTTCAAGTACGGCTACTACTTGGTCGATGGTGTTTACAACGAATGGGCGACACTTGCTCAAGCTTACTCGTCTCAACTTGAAGACAAACGCAAGTACTTTACAAAGAAACAAGATTCGGCAAGAAAAGATATTGAAATAGCGTTTGACGTTCTTAAAAAAAAGATTTTTGTTGATTGCCAACCCAATAAGGTTTTGGACACGAGAGAGGATTATGGACGTCGTCTATACTTGTATTATTCTACATAACATGATATTGGAGGACCGAGGCATGGCGATATGTCAAAATTACCAAGGTGATATCCCACGTGCCCAATCGACAATCGCTGATATTCGAAGACTCGACAACATAAACAATTTCTAGAACCGTGAGATACACGGAAACCTCCGTCACGAATTAGTCAAGCATTTGTGGGCTAGACGTCCCGATGATATTGTATTAGATTAGTTTTTAGTTTTTTATAGTTTGTATTATTGTAAACATTAATCTAATTTTTAGTTTAGTTTATTTTTGTATTAATATTATAAATTTGACAAATTTAGAAAGTCTTAAAAAATAAAAAATAAAAAAACGGGATAAAGCTACTGCTCACCTCTAGCCACAACAAGATCAGGTGAGCGACCAACAGCTTTATCAAGCAGCCAACTAGGCGCTGACATGGCGCAATATGAGAGGATAAAGTCATGGCTCACCTCTAGTCACAACGCATAGTCTTATATCCAACCTCTTCAACCCCAAACCTCCGTTCTTCTTAGATCATGGGACCTTATCCCAAGTGACCCAATGTAATTTCCGAACTTCAAAGTTCCCTCCCCATAAAATTTGTTTTATTATCGCTTCCAATTCGTTAATAACCTTCATCGGTGCCTTATAAATAGAAAAGTAGTACGTTGGCAAACTCTCCAACACCGACTTGATCAAAGTCACCCTCTCCTCAATGGACAGTACCGGCGACTTCCATTTAGGTAACCGGGAATGAAATACTTCTTTCACCAGCTCCCAATTGGAGATACGATTCATATTAGCCCCCACCTTCACACCCAAATATGTAAACGGAATAACTCCAAATTTACATTTAATGAGGCACGCCTGCTCCTTAACTAATTCGAGATTAACACCACAACCGAAAATGGATGATTTATGTATGTTGATTTTGAGGCCCGAACAAAGATAAAACACCCACAGTATGAGCATCACACGTTTAAAATTATTATCACTCCACTTGCCCATCACCCTAACATCATCCGCATACAATAGATGCGTTAAAAGTGGTCCTTCATTAGGAAGATGAATACCTTCAAGAACATCGACATCTGTAGCCTTACGAAATAGACTTGAGAGAGGTTCCATCACAATCACGAACAGAGACAGAGAATCACCTTGCCAAATTCCTTTTGTACACTCAAACTCAAATGTGGGAGATCCATTTACTAGACTGATGATCTAGCAGAAGATAAAATTCCATAAATCCACTTGCACCATTTTCCAAAAAAACCCATTTGATGCATAACGCTAATAAAAAATTCCTAGTGAACATTTAAATAAAACTACTTAATTTAAATATAAATACATAATTAAAAAAAATACTAAATTTAAATGTATACATAACTAAATAAAAAACAACTTAAATTAAACTAGTTTCCCCACGGGGATGGTTTCTCAAAATTTGTAATGCCGAAACGTGCTTAAATTTTTGGTTTATGTAGCGATGTTTGTACTCGCCATGGGCCATTTCAACATCCTCGCCATCCATATCAGCTTGTTGAAGGCGTGATTAAATCTTGTAGACTTTCCACGGATGTCCCTCAACCTGCAAACAATTTGATCAACGTTGGAAGGGTCTTAAGCAAATGTTGACAGATTTGTTTAAAGATCGCATTGAAAACGACCTCGATGCATAAGGCAGAGTTTCCTCGTGGACACTCACTCAAGCCGTAGCCAAATCTATGGCTTCTTGGGTCCAGCGTGTCCTTGCCATTTGAGTGAGATGAAATATCTATATATAGGGGATGGTTAAAATGAAAACCACAAAAAGTTGAGAAAACCTTGTAAACTCTCTTTGAGCCATTGATCAAAGTAGATGGATGGTGTGGATTGAATCTTGATTATTTTAATATATTTATGTAGGTAGATGACAAAAAAAGGGCACATTGGTCAAATGACATTTTTCTGAAAAAGCACATATGACAAGTGGACCCCATACATGTCACATCATCTCTCTCATACTTTTGTGACCATGGTCCTAAATCTGTCAGCACGTCATCTTACATATGTAACATATGCAATGTTGCGTACGTTAAAGTTGCACAGACTCTGGTCTCATATGTGATCTTTTGTTGCATACGTTAAAACACATAGATTGTATATAATCAATTAAAAACTTTATAGATCAAATAACATTCAAATGTACACAAGAAGTGTTTCTTACAAAGTGATAAAAACAAACAAAACGGTCATTACAAATCGACAAATGCTAAAAAAAACTATCATAACTAAAAAATATTGTCTACACTTCATTCTTGATAATCATGTTCATCCTGAATGCAAAAAATATGCTCACCTGCAAAAATAAAACAAAAATCATCAATTTACATGTAAAGCCCCCCTGCCCCCCCTCGCCCCCGCGGTCTTAACGTATGTTAACCATCTGGATTACAAAAAAACATACAAAACTGATACAAACAAACATTGTTTTATCCATTTAGTTATCAAGATTATCAAACATACGAAACTGATAGCAACTTAGTTCTGCTGTTACATACGAAACAGACGCAAAACATATATTTGATCCCATGGTTAGTGACTTGTTTTAATCAATATATGGTAAAAAAAATCAGAAGCTAATTTATACCAACTTAGTTCTGCTGTTACGTACGAAAAACATACGAAAACTGATACAAAAAAAAAATGTTTTATACATTTAGTTATCAAACTTAAAAAATCAAAACTTTGTATCTGGTAAAAAAATCAGAAACTAATTTATACCAACTTAGTGGTGCTGTTACATACGAAACAGACGCAAACATAGATTCACCCATGATCAATGACATTAAATTAAACCTTTGTATCTGGTAAAAAAATCGGTAACAAATTTATACCAACTTAGTTCTGTTGTTACATACGAAACAGACGCAAATATAGAAAACAGACGCAAACATACATTCCACACATTATAATACTCATACAAACATGCACATACTGGTAAAAAAACAAATCAGACATATTGTTGCATATGTTAAGGGACATTAAAATTCACCAATTTTGATTAAAAAATATATTAAAATCTGTACCATTGCACACACTCCATGTGAATTTACTTTTTAAAATTCACTACTTTTTATTAAAAAAACTCATAATAATAATGATATTCACATATTGATCGATCTCGTCGTTCATAAAAAACATACTAACCGATGCATCTCCAAACCAATATTATTATTATTAATTAATATTACACATAAAAAAACATACTAACCAATCCATCTCCAAACCAATACTATTATTATTAATCAATATTACACATAAAAAACAAACTAACCAATCCATCTCCCAACCAATATTATTATTATTACTTTTTTAGGAATAAAAAAAACCCAAATTAAATAAAAATTAGTTATTATGCTTACCGGAAACTTGGTACTTCACGGACTAGGATTTAGAAAAACTAGTACCTGGAAACAATATTATTATAATAATGAATTCATGATACTAACCTGTAAATGAGTGAACATGCCATTCAATGAAACAATATTATTATAATAATGAATTCATGATACTAGGATTTAGAAAAACTAGTTATTATCGAATTATGCTATTCCTCGATGACAATTAAAGAACAGGTTCCAATAAAAAATGATGCGAGTACAATCAGCAAACATAATGAAAAACAATTACAATCGAACAGAACCATAACAATCGAACCTGTTTAAATGTATTTTTGTTTCAGATCTAGTTTTGAGAAAGAGTAGAGGAAAGAGGGAATGAACCTGCAACCATTACAATCAAAATAGAACCATTACAATCGAACCAGATCTAGGTGGTGGTGGTGGTGGTGGGAGGTGGTGAAAGAATTCTGATTATTAGAGAGAGAGAGTGAGAGAGAGAGAGAGAGAGAGAGTATGTGTGTGAGAGATGGAGAGATCTTGTTTATATAGGAGGGAGAATAAAAATATTCAAACTTATAAATGGGGGGAAAGATAAAATGTCTAATATACCCCTCAAGACATAAAATAATATATTTTCAAATGGGTGATGTGGTGCAATGTGGTCCACAAGATGGGTTTCCGGGAGTTTTCTCGTTTTAGAGGGTTTTCTCTATACCTTTAGCCTATATATATATATATATATATATATAAACACACACACATTTCTTTTATAGAGAATTGTGTTTTAAAAGGGTATTATTTAGAGAGAAGTGTGTGTAAAATGGTACGATTTGGTTGGTATTTAAAGGGTTGTATTTATTTATTTTTATTAAGGGTTAACGATCATATGACCGTTGTGTGTGAAAGTTTCTCCCCGTTGTCTGGTGCCATCTCCATGGCTCCCAGTGTAAAATTTCTCCCGGATCCGGTGATTGGTGTTCCTGGACGGGATCGACTTGGTTTCCCCATCCCCTCCCCAGCTCCCACTCTATGTGCTCTAAAGAGTTGATATCAAGTGTGACCACATTAAAACGACTAGATTTAAAACCACATTAATTAACAAGACTTAGCAGCAACAAAAACCCTTGAAAACAAGCAAGTTTCATACAAAATTATTATAAAAGAATTAAACAATAAATGAATGCAACAAAAGACAAGATAATAGAATGTAGAAGACATATACCAAAATGATCAAGCAAACTCCATATTTTCCTTTATTATGGACAATGTGATAAAAGAAAAGAAAAGAACAAAACCCACCTTGTTGTACTTCGACCTCCCACTATAATGGGATCTACAATGCTCGGTGGAGCATCATCTTATTCCACCTTGTCATGGTTCAGCCTCTCATTAAAATGGGTATGTCCAAGGCTCAGTGGATCCTCAATAGAACCCACCTTGTCACACTTCGACCTCTCATTAAGACTGTGATAATAGATATACAAGGCTCGCTGGAGCATCAATAGAACCCACCCTGGCATTCCTCACGATATTACTAGCCTGCGCTGGCCTTCCATTAACACGTGTTGAAACAAGGCTCCACCCTAACACACATTTTGTCACTTCATATTAGATTTGTCTATCCCGTGAAGTTTCCGTGAGATAAACTAGTATTCAATATAAACCAAAGGTAAGGCAGAACTACAACCTATACTATGTTATAAAAGGAAAACATTATGGAATACAAATAGTTGCCTGTGATATGTGTTTTACCTAATAAAGAAATTATAGCTTTTTAGTTTTTTTTTGGAAGGCGAATTTTCTATGTTGTGGCAGAGATCATCACAACCCCCCAGAAGGGGAGTCCCCTAGCCACTCTTCAATGGTCAGACTATGTTGTCTTAACCGGACCCACGCTGACACGAGAGTGGCCGGCCCACAAGCGAGTCGAGGCTGCGCATAAGGGACACTAAGGCTTCCACCCGGAAAATTTCCCGCCACCTGCCCCTTGACAGATGTTGCACCCTCCACAAGAGGCAAGCCTCTCTGGAGTAAATGCACGGTAGTAGAAAACCGGGGGGCTATCAGAATCGAACCTGGCACCTGCAAGCAAGCTAGTTTCGACCATCACTTAGCAAATGTCCCCCATATGTTGCCTGTGGGGATCGAACCGTAGATATCCCAAAGGAATCTTCCGTCGCCAACCACTAGACCACATGTGAAGGACTATAGCTTCTTAGTTAAGCCCAAGTATTTAATTTCTTCTAATATATTGTCCACTTAAAACTATTAAAGGCTAATGTCTTATTTTTTATTTTTTTAACCCAAATAATAACAATGCAGGGTAGAGATCCTAAGAGAGCCAACCCCTATTTGAGAACTGAGAGAATCATTCTGGGTCACACATTTCATATAAAGACAAAAAAAATTGTTTTTTTTTTTTTTGTTTTTTTTTGCTTTAATCGCACCTTTTTATGCAAGGAATTTTTTTTTTGAATTTTTTTTTTCATTTATACATATGTGTATATAGCATTTTTCATTTATACATATGTGTATATTTCAGTTATACATATGTGTATATAGCAATTATACATATGTGTATATAGCATTTTCAGCTATACATATGTGTATATTTCAGTTATACATATGTGTATATTGCATTATACATATGTGTATAATGCAATTATACACATGTGTATATTGAAAAAAAAATACAAAAAAAATAAATAAAAAAAATTTCCCTGCATATTAAGCAGCGACTAAGCCAAATTTTTTTTTTTTTGCCTTAGAGAAATTGGTGGTCCAAAATGATTCTCATAGTTCTCAATTTGATAAAAGGTTCTCATTTGAACCAAATCCTAACAAATACAAACCAAACTAATTAATTTGAATTGTTAAAAAAAAATTCCCTCACAAGTCCAGTTCACTACAAAACTTTCAGCCTTTAGTAAATAGGATATTTGACTCATTTGGTATATATTTGTAGTTTAAATGTTGATAGTTGACCCGTTTGGTATATGTTTGTAGTTTGACCCATTTGGTGTATGTATGTTTTCTAAATGTTAATATTTGACCCGTTTGGTATAAATATGTTTAGTAAATAGGAACAAATTAATGCGATGATGGCCAATCCTCAATTCCAAGCGCAAATGTTCCAAATGTGTAGTCAATTTTTCCCGTCACAAAACTTTGGAAATCAAGGCGGTAGCGGCAATAGTGGCGATCATGATGAAGACGAAGACGGAGACGAAGATGTTTAGGCGTTTTTGTAAGATCGGTACAATTTATAATGTTTATGCTTGAATGTAAATATTGGTATGTTTGCTTAGTTTTCTTGGTATGTTTAGACGAATGTTTGAAGGCGTATAATATATACGTAAATGTTGGTATGTTTGGTTAATTAGTATTCTTATTATTTTGCTTGATTGTGCGTTTGTGGACAAAGAGTATTAAATCTGAATAGGAAAGCGAGGAGGAAAGAAAACAAGTCGCCACTAAAGACGAAGACGAAGCTGTTAGGCGTTTTATTTTTTTTTTGTAAGAATGATACAATTTATAATGTTTATGCTTAAATGTAAATATTGGTATGTTTGCTTAGTTTTCTTGTATGTTTAGAAGAATGTTTGAAGGCGTATAATATATATGTAAATGTTGGTATGATTGGTTAATTAGTTATCTTATTATTTTGCTTGATTGTGCGTTTGTGGAGAAAGCCTATTAAATCTAAATAGGAAAGCGAGGAGGAAAAAAAAGACCTTTAGCGGCGACATGGGGTATTAGCAACGTTTTTTTACCGACGAAACCTTTAGCGGCGACTGTCGGGTAAAGGTGTAGTCGCCGCTAAAGCCCCCCTCTGTTGTAGTGGTTGTTTAACCTTGGATTTTAGACTTCGTCAATAGTAACTTATAGGATTATCAACCTTTGGCTTGTTTTTTAAGGATAATGCACACTTTTAGGCTATGGGGTGTGGAATCCTTCCTCCTTCCCTCCCCCTTGTCTACATCAGCGCCACGTTATTTCCCCCCCTCCCCTCCCCCTTCTAAGGGAAATGGTTTCCAAGGGGGAAACCCTCCACCTCAGCTCACCGATCATGTTCACCGATCCACACCCAAAGGTCTTATCCTTAACTAAGAAGCTGAAAAAATCTGAAAATGCAATTAACGAAACCGGCCAGCACACGTCTGAATAAAGCTACTCTTCTATGGTCAAGTTTATTGTTGCGTCTACATATCTTTTTTGTAACTACTGTTCATTGTTGCATCTACATATCTTAAGGTTCAAGAAACACGACATTAACAAATGCTAAAAGCTGAAAGCACAAGAACAATAAGAACACAAGATATATTGTGGCTCCCTCCAGTATCTACTTCATCATCAACTATGTCTATAACCGAAGTAGAAAGATTTTACTATGTACAATATATATCAAGATAAATTATTCAAGAATAAAGCTTAAACAAACCAAAATGTAACAGGGACAAAGATGATTTAACATGTTCATGTAAATATAATAATAATCAAGAATTCCACATAAACTGAAACAATAGTTAAAACTAAGAATTGATGAGATAAACATAACATAAACAATTATTGCATCCATCAAAGACAAGATACTAGAAAGCAGAAAGAATTCGTAAAAAGGTCTCCCCGGTTAGTAAAATCTAAACCGCATCAAAATGTGGCACTCTGGTTCCCCTGGATCTCCATATCCCCCTCAGTTAACTGAAAATCATACCAAGGGAAGTTAGTAAATGCCGAATATTAGTGTTACTAGAAAAGTACCACGTATTGCCTAGAGTGGAACCGCAGTAGGCTAATTAGTAATCATTGACAAGATACCGGAAGGTACTGAAAAATAGATACATACCGCAGCAGTGTCATATCTTGACTGTTTTTTACTTTAACCGCTTCCGATTAAGGCATTTGGTCCAGGACAAGGAGGACTCCCTTTGGTTAAGAAACTGCTGAGGAATTAGAAAGAGTAAAAATAGTTATAATTGCAGCACATACAATAAAGAGAAGTAAATAGAGAACAAATTTATAATAAAAAATACATAATATATAGAAATAGAACTCACCATGGTACTCCTCTGCTTGGGGCTCTCATTAACATGAGGAGATACAAGGCTCTGCACATATATATGTTTTAAAGTACGCGAGAAGAATGATTT
The DNA here is from genome assembly GCA_032199755.1 of Ambrosia artemisiifolia. Lineage (NCBI taxonomy): Eukaryota > Viridiplantae > Streptophyta > Magnoliopsida > Asterales > Asteraceae > Ambrosia > Ambrosia artemisiifolia. Next base: position 50,256,133 of record CM063525.1, on the reverse strand, counting down.
ATAACCATATCGTTTACGCTTATCCTTGGTTATTCTCAAAAAGTGCACAATATCATATTTCGTTTCATGAAAACATGACAGAAGTTCCCATGAGTCTTTTACATTGTACTTTTTCATCACCCATACATCCGCAACAGAAGGACCAATATCGGATCTATGAAACACGCACAAACATCCTTTGACAATCCCCAGGTAGCTACCGGAAGTAACTTCATATAATGCATCTTCAGGTTTGGGAATTTCTTTAAATTCTTCTTTAGATAAATCATAAGAAAGAATTTTTATCCTCATATTTTGATCTTTTGCGATCCAGTGAAGCGCACCATTGCATAAGATACCAATCTTAGTAACAAATCTATACTTCACTTCTCCAGTAAGTCTCCACACATTTGATTTCAAACTCAACGTTTGAAAACGTGTTGGATTTCCGCCTTTCTCCTCCCCCACGACAACAGTGTAATCATCTTTGGATGCATCATAACCAAAGCCCCAACATAACGGTGAACCGATCAAAGAGGGAAGTTCCAGTTGTCTTACCTCTCTAGTCAAGGGATTGCCTACCAACACTTTACTACTAAAACAACATATGATGCATACTAGCCCATTAGAAGAACCAACAAGAAACATACCGGAGGAAAATTCATTGACTAAAGTAATTCTTCTGTGGCCAAATTTATTGTTGTAGTTATCTTTTTTGTAACTATTGTTCAGATGACGATTAATGAAACGGGGACTTGAGATTAAAGAATGCCATGACTTGCACACACACTTGCAACGCATCAGATCCTTTACATCCAATTCTATCAGTATCTGCTCAAGCACATCGTCATGAACCGGCTCTGCCATTGAAAGTTTAAACCTTAACAGGGTCTGCGCACAGGGATCAAAACAAAGTGCGAAAGATATGGACTCAATTATAGTTTAAAATAAATTTTGTTGGTTATCATCAAAGAAAGTAATTATATTTTAATTTATCTGACGAGAAATTTTTGGAAGAATAAATATTGTGTTACGTTTCTTTAGCCATAAGAATCTCACCTTTTATTTTATCTAGAGAGAAATTAAAGGAAATTATATTTTAATTTATCTACCCACCGCTCACTTGTAATTCTTGTTTTTTTTTTTTTTTTGAGAGTAGTGTTTCAGCGGTAAATCCCGTGTTACAAAGCGACCACTGCCCAGGATCAAATCCCATAGGAACCACACGGGTTTCTCCTTTCAAACCCAACGGTTATTTTTTCGGTGGAACGTGGGAATCGAACCTGAGACCAAACCCGGGCAGGAACCCTCCAATGAGATAAACCTTCCTATTATTATTATTATTATTATTATTATTATTATTATTATTATTATTATTATTATTATAATAAAAGTCACTTTATTGACATCTAAAAAAAATGCATCGTTTAAATAAACTTAAACTATGCGATAAAGGGAGAAGATTCTGGTCACAGGTTCTGGAGCACCCAAGGCAATGAAGCTAAGAGCTTGTGGTCCACTAATTGATGCAAGTTTGAATCTGAGCTGATCCGGTTTTCATCCGGTTGTTACTCCAGCGAGGAAACTCGTGTTGAGGTAGTACGGTTTCCGGGCGAACGACGTAGTCCCCACCATACCAGCGTGGACCCGGTTCAAACAACATAGCCTCGAAGCACGGGTGATTAGGGCCTGCCATGAGACGGGTGTGATGATCTCTACCACACAATTAAGAATGTCATCGTTCAAAAAAAAATAACTTAAACTCCATCGTAGGAAACCAAAAGGGAGAAACAAGGCTCCGCACAAATATAGGGGCGCCCAAATGGATATCAGTATATTCCGAAATCCATGATTCATCAGGATGGCTTAAGCTTTCATTCTTGGGTGTTCTCAATCCATGTGTGAAATCCTCTTTCATCTCATGATAATACAGAAGTACTAGTTCCCATGACTGTTTTACATTGTAGGTTTTCAACAACCATACGCCATAAACAGAATACCTGGATTGATGAAATATGCACAGACGTTCTTTCATAATTCCTAGGTAGCTAGGTATAGTAGATTCATATCTTGGATCCTCAGGAAGTGGGATTTCTCTAAATTCCTCTTTAGATAAATCATAAGCTAAAATCTTCATGTTGTTATCTCTTACAATCCAGTGAAGTGCACCGTTGCATAAGATACCAGCTTTAGTAACAAATAGAGACTTCAGTTCTCCTGTAACTCTCAACACATTTGACTTCAAACTCAACACTTGAAGTTGAACACAAGTTTGATCCTCGTCTGTCCAGGCCCCTACGATAACCTTGTAATCATCTGTGTATGAATCATAACCAAAACTCCAACATAACGGTAAACGCAATGATCTCAGTTGTCTTACCTCTCTAGTCAATGGATTACATACTATAACTTTACAACTAAAACCAGTGATGATGCATACCAGACCATTGGAAGAACCAACAAGATGATAAAAGTCACCATCATTAATATAACGAGTGTAGAAATCACGTACGAAATTAGAATTAATTCTTCTACTTCTAGTTTCATTGTTGCAGGCTTGCAGCGATCTTTATTGTAACTAAGGTTCAGATGACGACTAATGAAACCAGAACTTGTGATTAAAGAATGCCATGACTTACACACGCTCTTGCAGGTGATCAGATCCTTGACGTCTAATCTTATGAGTATATGCTCAAGGACATCTTCATAAACACATTGTGCCATTGAAACTTGAAACCCTGGATTTAACCAGAGAACGCGTATATATATACCAAAAGATTTTTGTTTTTGTGGTTATAATTAAAGAAAGTAATTATTTTATTTTATCTTGATCTAAAGAGAAATTTAAGGAAGACAAATAATTTTCTGTTTCGTTTTTTTTACATAAGATCTCATATAATTATTATTTTATTTTATCTAGAGAGAAATTTATGAGAATAATGTTTTCCATAATTAATACATCGATTTAGAATACATGGAACGAGAATACTTAGAAAACTACGTTTCTGTGTAAGATATTTTATTAGAATTTTTGGGGAGAAAATAACATACAAAACTTCCTTAATATGAGAAAAGAAGAAAGTAATATTGGCCATTGATTAGGTTTAAATTTCCACGCGTTGGCATGATCGTAATTATTAAGCTAATTAAATAATGTTAAACATAAGCAAGAATATAATCGTCTCACTATAAAATCAAATTTTAATTGAATTCAAATTGCACCATCTAATTCTCGTTTGTTAGGGTTACTATCCGGAAAAATGACGTATCTGACGAACGTATACAAAAAACCACAACTCTTAATAGTATCTGCTCAAGGAAATCTTCATAAACACACACTACCATTGAAACTTCAACCCTTTACAAGGATCCAACCATAGTATGCGTATATATACGAAAGATTTTGTGTTTGTTAGTACATGTATTCTAGATGTCTCTAGCCTAGTATAGGTGTTCGTATGCTGTTTTGTGGTCGTTTATATGTAATTTGTGCGTTTTTATGGTGTTGGGGATGTTTTCGACGACTATGATTGGTTTGCACGACTAGTTTTGCTAGTCGTGTGGTTTCTGGGCAACTATGGCCATAGTCGTGCAGAATACAAGCGACTATGGTTCTTAGTCGCCACTCGATGCTACTAGTCGCCCCTTGGGTCTGGGCCGACTTGTGGAGGATATAAATACAACCAAACATTGCCCTAATCATAGAGCTGTCATTTCACACATTCCCCAACACATAGTGCCTCGGTTTCAGTTTCTGTAGCTTCGTATTGTACACATGCGCTCTGTTTTAATATGAATACAGCTTTGAACCATTCTTGTGTGTGTTTTGATATCTCATGTGCGTGTTTGTTGGCGTATTTGTTATCCAAACATCGTCTAGAGGATTCCGCACTCTAGCCGAACCAGCTCGTGATAGTCGGGTTGTCCGAAAACGATTCTACAGTGTTTGTGTTTGTGATTATCATTGAAGAAAGTAATTATTTTTATTCTATCTACAGAAAAGTTTAAGGGAATCAGATTATATTGTTGTCTTACACTTTATTTATATTTTTTGTTATATCTAGACCGAAGTTCAAGGAACTTGTATTTTCTTTAACTAAAATGCTTCTTTTTAGATTTCAATGTAATGATGATAATTAGAAAACTAAGTTTTGGTGCAAGATATATTACAATAAAACCTTAACAATTTCTTGTTTTTTTAAGGGGTACACAAATGGACAATTTTAAGAAATAACAAAACATAGATAGTAGAATGTGCACTTGAGGGTAGTACGTTTAATGATGATGAGTGACTTGAAAATGTTTCTAGGCTACATTCCCCAACCAATGTGAGATAAGACCAAACTCACATTCACATATATAATTTCCAACAAACCCCCACTTGAATAGGGGTTATTCTCAGAAACAATCTCATTCCGATCAAATTTCAACAGTTGAGTTTTGCATACGATAGGTGGGTGTGACCCTTTGAACCTTCACTCGTGAAACGCACTTAGCCCGCTGGCTCTGAGTAGACGGCGATGTATTTGAACTCGTCTGCCATTTATGTAGATGACAATACGCTTCACACAAGACTCTCCCTGATAACGTCAAGTCCTCATAGTTGTGTCTGTTATGGTCATGGACATGTGCCTAGTTCTGCGAGATCTCTTAAGTATTGTGCCCTAACAATACCCTTCGAAGCGACCCCACTTCTCTCTCACATAGGTGATTCACTAGGACTAGTTACCTCAGTCAAATCATTAAAAGCCATAAGCTTAACCTCAATCTTGTCACTTTTAGGAATGGATTGGGAAGCTTACAAAATTCCTATGGCAAACTCTCTTTTCAAAGTGTGGGGTTTATTACAACTCTTCCCCCACAGTGACCTCACTTGTTCATATAATTAGGTTGTCCTATTAAACTCAGATCTTGGGATCCAGTAAGCTGAGTTAGGTTTCCTTCGCATGAACTTAATTAAGGGCTGTAGTCCCATTCTCATGGACGACTCCTGAACTAACTCTATGCTTAAGCCTTTTGTTAGCGGATCCGCGATGTTATCCTTTGACTTCACATAGTCAACAGTGATAACTCCTGTAGATTAGTTGTCGTACCGTATTATGCCTATATGCATCTTCTTACTGTTATACATTGTGCTATGAACTCTGCCAATTGCCGATTGGCTATCACAATGTATGCATATGGTTGACGCGGGCTTCAGACACCTTGGTATATCCTTAACAAATTGAGGTAGCCATTCTGCCTCTTCACCTGCTTTTATCTAAAGCGGTGAATTCTGATTCCATTGTGGATCTAGCAATCACCGTTTACTTAGATGATTTCCACGATATTATTGCACCTCCAAGTGTGAACACATACCCACTTGTTGCCCTGGAATCATTCTTGTCAGATATCCAAATTTGCATCATAGTAACCTTCAATAACTGCAAGATATCTACTATAATGCAGCCCATCTCGTGTGTATCTCAAGTACCGTAGCATGCACCCGTGTCATGCAACCCCAATGAATTGAACTTGAGTTGCTTGTGTATCTACTTAGCTTTATTAGAGCATATGCTAAGTTTGGTCTAGTACAACTCATCAAATAAATCAAGCTGCCAATAATTCTTGAGTTCTCTAATTGCTTAACAGGGTCATCTCGATTTTTAGCTAGATGTTGACTCGTGTCAATGGGAGTCCTAGCCACAATAGAGTCATTTGCATTGAACTTCTCAAGAATTTTGTCCACATAGTGAGACTGACTTATCAAAGTCCATTTTGGGTTCGTATGATTTTTACTCCCAAAATCACATCCGCTAGTCCTATATCTTTCATGTCAAACCTTGCTCTCAGGACGTCCTTTGTAGATTTTATCATTTTTTTCATTACTTCCGGCAATGAGTATGTCATCCACATACAAACATAAGATGACATATCCATCTGGTATGCCTTTCACATACACACACTTTGTCACATTCATTGATCTTGAACCCATAATTAAGCATGACATGATCAAACTTTTGATGCCATTGTTTTGGAGCTTGTTTCAAACCATACAAGAATTTGACAAGCTTGCATACTTTCTTTTCTTGTCCTTTGGCTATGAAACCCTCGGGTTGTTCCATGCAAATCTCTTCCTCTAGATTTCCATTCAAGAAAGCCGTTTTCACATCCATTTGGTGAACTTCCAAATTTCTAATGGCTGCAATGGCAAGTACCATCCTGATGAATGTTATTCGCGAGTTCTACATTACTAAAAAATAATAGAACTGTTAGTACAAAAATCTGTTTAAGTTTGTTAGAAAAGGCTTACAAAAACTGAGAAGAAGAAATAGATAATGAATGACAGAAATCAGGCTTGTGTTTGACACAATTCCCTTAAACAACCCGTCATCTGTTCCCAGTGTATACCAGACCATCCATCGAAGGTCGGCTATTGTATATTGTTTGCGAGTGTTGTGTGTTCTACACAAAGTTATGCAGGTCTTTTATAGACTCAAAACACCAAGAATTAACTGCAGCTGAAGACCAAGAACACGTAGACCCGGATTTTTGGAGTTGCATTCGTGTCCGTAGGTCATGCGGGCGTCGCGTTGGTTCAAGAATTTTCCTCGAACCAGAACCCGTTTTTGCACCCCTCCCCCTGCGCACGCGGGCAGGTGCCCAAGTATAAAGTGACTAAACATTTTATTCCTTCCAATTTGATTTCCTCTTATAACCCTATCTAGTTTTCATTCCCCAACCAATGTGGGACAAGACCAAACTCACATTCACATGTATATTTTCTAACAGTAAATGACTACAATGAGACTTATTTCTATTGCAAGGCCATGACTTCTGTTATGCAGAGTATTTTCAAATGTGAACCTTTTTATTGAAGCGTGGCGTATTAAGGCTCAGTGACATGCTTCTTCATAGCCCATGTACATATCTATATTTTAGGCAAAATTACAACTTTCCATTGTTAGTTTGACTCTCAAAGATGGGGCCAAACCATTCCAAATTGAAACCGACTTGTCCTTGCTTTCCTGGAGAAAGAAAATCATTGACAGTAAGATTTTTATCCGTGTCTCTTCCCGAAGGAGAGACACGGAGGAGTACCACGAGCCTAGAAATCCTTTTGTCAAAATATGAACCTAGTCGTGTTGAAAGTATGGCTAAAACAAATGCATGTGTTGATTTTTCTTTTTGGTGTGAATTTCCATTTATGTTTTTCTTTTCTTCTCAGAATATAAACCTAATTGTTGAAAGTATATAGCTAAAAACAAATATATGTGTTGATTATATCGAAGATTAGATTCACAGAACATCATGAAGTGGAGTTTTCAGAATCTATTCCTCCCTCTACCCTGGAGAAATTGCAACTATTATTCCAACACAAAGAATATGAATTTTTTAACAATCTTTTATATAAATTGTTAGAGAAATATGTCAATAAGTGAAATTAAAAATTTTTATACTTTATACGGTGATAGATTTGTAGAATCATTTTATGTTGGATTTATACCATATTGCTAAGCATTCCACTATCTGGGCAAGGGCGGACTAGCTTGTTTGCATTTTGTTTACTTCAACTTCTTTTTATTTATTAAACCCCTAGACGTGGTCTTTACTAATGCATGCCTTAACATGTATAATTGTTTACTTGGTGTTATTTGCTAATCTTAAGACTTAACTTAATTCTTTTAGTTGAGCTTAAAACATTTTGCTTCATATGGTTGCAGATCATACTCTTGTTACTATGTTAGTATATTTTGGAAATTGTAAACAAGCGGGTTTATCTTGTTTAAGGATTGTTATTTTTTAGGATTTTTCGGAGCCTTGAAACTTTTAGAATATGTGTTTGTTGATCTATTGTTTCAATTTTCAGGTCTTAATTTGTTAAGGTTTTTCTTATGTCATGAACTTTACCCAGCTTGAACCGTCGAACTGACCCAAAATTTTTTGACATGTTTAGTGTAACTAGATCTTCTAAAACAGTGAACCCACTGGAATAAATTTCTAGATCCACCACTGTATCTGGGTCTTAAAATATAAAAGTTTCTGTGACACCCGGCAAACTCAGGTTAATAACATGGTTTGGGTCAAAGTCTACCTTAGCGAGTCACGCGTACAGTATACTTAACTAGGTCGGTTAAGTCGTGTTATAGTTCGGGAGTCATTAGTACAACCTAGAGGATCGTTAGATGTCGGCCATTTAACCAGGTATGCAAGGATTGACGATTCGTGGAATCGTCAAACCTTAGTAGAAACACAAGTCTCGAGTCCCGGGAATTGGTGAACGAGTGTGAATGTGGTTGTCTACATGTATTATGTGATTATAATCTTTATGTGACTTGTCGGTATGTGAAAACATGTTAACATATGTTAAAACGGAGTTTAACGCGCCAAATACACAGAATCAGACCCTATAGGCGATTATGCAGAGGCTGAAGGCGATTAGCCTCTGTAATCGCCTATAGGGAAGGCGATTGGGGGTATCCTGAGGGCGATTAGGCCCTAATCGCCTATAGCTATAGGCGATTAGGAGCCATAATCGCCTGATACTGCTGCGTAATCGCCTGACGTGTTTTAAATGACTAGAAACGCCTATAAATACCACCCTTGACCTCCAAAACACCTCTAATGCAACCCTAGCCGTCTCATAACATATCCCAACTCCCAAACACCCTCTGGAACACGTTTTAGCATCAAAACACCTATTTTCAAGCTTTACACATCAAATCCTCATAAAACCAAGGTGTGTTCTTCATTCCCAAACCTTTGAATGATTGTGTTTTACTCCCTAAAGGTCCAGACCTGATTTATAAACATTTGTGTCTTTGAAAACCTATGAAAATCGTTTCTAAACAAGTCCAAACCATTATGCATGTTGTATGTGTTAAATATGATTAAAAGATAGGATTTTTGTGATTCAAAAAGGATTGTTATCATGTTATTAAGGTGTTTACAGCTTGTTTATGATAGGATGATGATGTCTTAGGAGTTTGGATGGTTTTGAAGGTGTATTGTGAATATTGAGTATTTTGACCCATTTGAATGACTTTGAATGATTTTGGATGATATGAGGTGTTTTCCTAGTTGTTTGATGTTAGGGTTTGTTGTAGATTGATATTAGAACAGTAGGGGATGATCGGATGACGTGGTAACAGGATGAAATCTGAGTATTTGCTATTTAGGGTAAAAGTTGTGCATGTTGATGTGATGTTTTCATGCTAAGTATACTATTTTGGGAAAGAGCTTGCATTCGGGGCTGGTAGAACGATGATAAGCTAGGGTTTTTGCTTGAAATATGTTTAATAATGTTGTATGATCAATATTTGGTGTTTCCACACGTTCCGGATCTGATTTGGAGGGTTAAACGCGCGAAAAACCGGAACAGAACTGCTGAAGGTGATTGGGGACCCTAATCGCCTATGCTATAGGCGAATGGAAGCCCAATCGCCTGATATGGAAGCCTAATCGCCTATAGTATAGGCGATTGGGGGCCTAATTGCCTTCGTTTCATGCGATTGTGATCCTAATTGCTAGTTAAGCCCTGAATTGCATGTCTTACGACCTAATCGCCTGATAAACTCCTGAAATGCATACCACATGACCTAATCGCCTATAGTATAGGCGATTAGCCCCCATAATCGCCTGTTGACTTTCATAATCGCTAGTTGACTTTTCCTAATCGCCTGTACTGCTGCTGTAAGTGTATTTTGGCATTCCGAGACCCGATTTGACACCTAGGAACATGCTAGGAACCTCGTATCATACCTGATAACTTGGTAACACGTGCTCGGGCTTATTTGTGTACTGTTTGAACTACGTGTTAGACTTGTTGAACTTTAACGTATGTTAAGTGTGATTGCATGATTATGTGATTGAGAGTGCAAGTATAACACGGGGAGTCTCGGGTCACCAATGGGATGTCGAGTCTTGTGCTTTTGGTCGGTTAAACAGTCAACGTGTTTTCAAACGAGGCTGGTTATGGTCTGGACATCTAGGGACTAACTAACCTACGGGTTATTAGTCTAAGTACTTGTAACTGTCATATGTTAGGTCGCCGCTTTACGGGGCTAGCATAGCTTGCTGATTTTATTCATTAATTGAAGTAACGCAACCTAAGGTGAGTTCACGGCCCCACTTTAACTGGTTTTACTTTTGGGGGAGAAAACATGCGTTAAACTTGTGTTTGGTAACAACTGTCATACTATGGGTTACGTTGGGTTACTATACGATCTTTGGAAGTCCCGGGGAAAACCATGAATGTGCGGTGTAGCACAACGGGGAAATGTGGATAGATCTATTGGGCGTGACCTGCCCCGCTCGTCGGCTTGGAGGGCCGGCGGGTGCATATTGTCTCAAACAGGAACGATACATTATTCGGGCAATGCTTCTGGTATGCGTGTTAGTAATGGTTTTCCAATCGTAGTAGTGACAAAACATACGCCTAGCTAGCGTACTTTGGTTTACATTTTTGCATAGTATGGACAGGGTGAACTTGGTACTTTTATTACAAACCTGTGAACTCACCGGCATTTTGTGCTGACGTACTTTTGGCATGTTTTTCTCAGGTCGCTAAGGTAGCAAACGAGGACTAGGGCGCACGCGTCTGCACGGCGTCTAGTTTAGGATCATGTCTTTCTTATGTTGAACTTTTGGAACTACTTTTGGGTTTTGATTTGTAAACAAGCTTCTGCTACTATTTTATGGTTTCAAACTTATGTTTTTAAATATGCATGCGTTCATATAGTGTTGTTTATTGTGATCGTTGACTTGGATCCTGGTTTGTCACACGCCTCGCGGTAAAACCCCGCAGGTGGATTTTGAGGGTGTGACAGATTGGTATCAGAGCCAATGGTTATAGTGAACTAGGACTGCATGTAGAGTCTAGTCTATAGCCAAGTCGCACACACACTAGACGGTCACATGGTACTAGACGTCATAGTGGGTAACATATGGGCCTGTCGGGGTGTCTTTAAATCATCGAATTCCTTGTGTTACATCATCCGCTCTTATGAGTATTTGACTGTTAATTTCTTAGGCAGTGTGGTGTATTGGAGTGGTTTGTGTACTTTTGAGATCTGTCCAAGGCTCGGACATCTCCCCTTCGTACTCCAATAAACCCACTCGCCCCCGAACTGCCGTGATGTTTATGTCATTGTGGTGTACGGCTAAGCATCCGTGTTCGGTGACTTAAACTTTAGACTAGGAGAACGCTAGGAGTACCATGTAGAGCGGTTTATCATTTCGGGTGCACACGAAATCATAAACCTAAATGCATGAAATCCCTAGTGAGCTCTGGGTTTGAAGGGATGGTCCTGGATTAGACCTAGCCTTGATTATGTGAACACTAGTGGTCATCACTAGCTGAGAATCTGAATTTTCCTTCGTTCTTGTTGCAAGAATCATGTCTGGAATTCGCGGTGGACGTAGAGGTGGTGGTCGTACCGGTGGACGCGCTGGTGGAGGTGGTCGTGGAGGTGTGAACCTAACTCAGGAGGATCTGAACAACTTGCTGCAGGCTGCCTTTCAGGCAGGACACAATGCCCATGGCGGTAAGTTGATCCTATCAGCTTTGCCTTGCTGTGAGCATGGTATCTTTCTTTTGTGGTTTTCTTACATGTTTCGTTTCAGGTGGTGTTGTTAATCCACCCCCAGTCATGTGCACGTACAAGATGTTCCGGGACTGTAAGCCCCATGATTTCTCTGGCACCGAGGGGGCTGTAGGCTTGCTCAAGTGGCTAGAGAAGGTGGAGTCGGTGTTCTTGATGTGTAACTGCCTTCCTGAGGATCGAGTCAAGTATGCTGCCGCGCTCTTCCAGGATGTCGCCTTGACCTGGTGGAACTCTACTACTCGGAATATGGGTTTGGGTGAGGCTTATGCCATGCCATGGGAGGATTTTGTTCAGCTGCTGAAGAGAGAATACTGTCCCAGGGAAGAGATTCAGAAATTGGAACATGAGGTTTGGAACCTCAAGATGGTTGGGTCTGAGATTGAAGAGTACACGGTGAGGCGTAACGAGTTGGCAGTGCTGTGTCCTGACTTACACGTACCAGAATACAGGAGGATCGAGCACTACATTTCGGGGTTAGTACCAGAGATAGCGGGGTTAGTGGCTGCGGGAAATCTTCCCAACTATGCAGATGTGGTTCGGTCGGCTCATAGGATGACCAATCTGAAGGTGAATGAGGGTATTCTGCCTGCTCGTGGTGCAACTGTCAAGGCTCCAGAGAGTAACAAGCGCAAGTGGGAGAATGTGGGTAAGGGTTCAGCGTCAGCTCCGGCACAGCAGGGTAAGAAGTATGATGTTGGGGGTTCTTCTTCGTCGGGTTCTAAACAGGGTGGTTATGCAGGGAAGCTTCCAAAGTGCAACAAGTGTGAACGACATCATCTGGGGAACTGCGACCGTGGTCGTTGCCATCGTTGCCAGCAGATTGGGCATTATGCTAAGGATTGTAGGGTGAACCTGTCGTCTTCTCAGGGTCGTGCTGCTGTCCCTACCCTACTGCTCAGGGGACTTCAGGGAAGCAGGGTTGTTACAATTGTGGTGAGGCTGGTCATTTCAAGAAGGATTGCCCAAAACTGAGGCAGGGCGGGGATGTGAAGAACGGGAACAGTAACGGGAATGGTGGGGGCGGTGGCAGGAACGCAAGCGCCTTTGTCATTGGAGCCGCTGAGGCTAAACTGGATCCCGACACAGTTACCAGTACGTTCCTTCTCAATAATCGCTCTGTTACTGTTTTGTTTGATTCCGGTGCCGATAAAAGCTTCATATCTTTGGAAGTTAGCCGAATGTTAGATATAAGGCATGTCCCTTTAGAGGCTAAGTATTTGATTGAGTTGGCTGACGGTAAGAATATTGAGGCGACTTGTGTCCTTCGGGAGTGTCACCTAGAGTTGTCGGGTTTGTCTTTCCCCATTGACCTTATGCCTGTACCCTTGGGTAGCTTTGATGTCGTTGTAGGCATGGATTGGTTATCATTGTATCGTGCGGAGATCGTATGTTTCGACAAGGTTATTCGGATCCCTCTCCCGGATAGAGAATTTCTTTTGGTACGTGGTGAGAAGAGAGGTTCTCCGCTAAGTCTCATCTCCAGCATGAAAGCCCTTAAGTGTATTCGTAAGGGTTGTTCGGCCGTTTTGGCACTTCTTTCTGTTTCCTCTACCGATGAGAAGAAGATCGAGGATATCCCAGTGGTTCGTGACTTTTCTGATGTTTTTCCCGATGATCTACCTGGTCTTCCACCCCATCGTCAGGTTGAGTTCGGTATCGATCTTGTACCGGGCGCAGCTCCTATTGCTCGGGCCCCCTACCGTCTTGCACCTCCCGAGATGCAGGAATTATCTAGCCAGTTGCAGGAACTCTTGGATAAGGGTTTCATCAGACCGAGTTCTTCCCCTTGGGGAGCCCCGATTCTATTCGTAAAGAAGAAAGATGGAAGTCTCCGGATGTGCGTGGATTACAGAGAGCTGAACAAGGTGACCATCAAGAACCGTTATCCTCTTCCTCGCATTGATGATCTCTTTGACCAGCTCCAGGGTTCTAGCTACTACTCCAAGATCGACTTAAGGTCCAGTTACCACCAGTTGCGCGTGCAGGAAGCTGACATTGCGAAGACTGCCTTTCGTACACGTTATGGCCATTTCGAGTTCTTGGTCATGCCCTTCGGTCTCACTAATGCGCCGGCGGTTTTCATGGACCTGATGAACCGCGTGTGCAAACCTTATCTTGATAAGTTCGTCATTGTGTTTATTGACGACATCTTGGTTTACTCCAAGAGCAAAGCTGAACATGAGGAACACTTGCGTTTAGTTCTGGAACTTTTGCGACGGGAACAGCTTTATGCTAAGTTCTCGAAGTGTGACTTTTGGTTACGTGAAGTTCAATTCCTAGGGCATGTGGTTAATGAACTAGGGATTCATGTCGATCCGGCTAAGATCGAGGCAATTAAAGACTGGGAAGCACCAAAGACGCCATCTGAGGTGCGGCAATTCCTAGGTCTTGCGGGTTACTACCGTCGTTTCATTAAGGGGTTTTCGAAGATCGCTCAACCCCTCACCTCTCTTACTCAGAAGGACAGGAAATTCGACTGGAGTGAATCGCAAGAATCAGCGTTCCAGAAGTTGAAGTCCAAACTCTGTTCTGCTCCTATTCTATCCTTGCCTGAGGGCACTGAGGACTTCGTTGTTTACTGTGATGCTTCGATTCGGGGTCTCGGTTGCGTGTTAATGCAACGAGAGAAAGTGATTGCCTACGCCTCTCGTCAACTTAAGGTTCACGAGAGGAACTATACAACCCACGACTTGGAGTTGGGTGCAGTGGTGTTCGCGTTGAAAATTTGGAGGCATTACTTGTACGGTACCAAATGCACCGTTTATACCGATCACAAGAGTCTCCAGCATATTTTCGACCAACAACACCTGAACATGCGACAGCGTCGCTGGGTTGAACTCCTGAACGACTACGATTGCACCATTAAGTACCATCTTGGCAAGGCGAATGTGGTGGCAGACACCTTGAGCAGGAAGGAAACAGCAAACCCACGTCGCGTTCGGGCGTTGCAACTCACTATCCACTCTTCTCTTCCCGACCAAATCCGTTCTGGGCAACTAGAAGCTTTGAAGGAGGAAAACCTTAAAGCTGAGAGTCTGAGACCATGCACGGTGCTGATAAGCACCTCGAGCAAAGGCCTGACGGCTTGCACTACTTCGCAGAACGCATATGGGTTCCGTTATTCGGGGGATTACGGGGGCTTGTTTTGAATGAAGCTCACAAATCCAGGTATTCCATTCATCCTGGCTCAGACAAGATGTACCAAGACCTAAAGGTACTCTACTGGTGGCCAAACATGAAGGCTGACATTGCCTCCTACGTGAGCAAATGCTTGACCTGTGCCAAGGTCAAGGTGGAGTATCAGAAGCCTTCTGGTCTCCTGCAACAACCAGAAATTCCTGAATGGAAGTGGGAAAAGATCACGATGGACTTGTTACTAAATTACCTAAGTCACCTAGTGGTTGTGATAAGATATGGGTGATTGTGGATCGGTTGACAAAGTCGGCCCATTTTCTTGCCATTAAAGAAACCGACACTATGGATCGTTTGGCTCGCCTTTACCTTAAGGAGGTTGTTTCTAAGCACGGTGTTCCGGTTTCTATCATTTCGGATCGTGATTCTCATTTCACTTCGCATTTTTGGAAGTCCTTACACAAAGCCTTGGGTACCCAGCTGGACATGAGTACAGCTTATCACCCACAAACTGACGGGCAGAGTGAACGAACAATTCAAACCTTAGAAGACATGCTTCGGGCATGTGTGATTGATTTTGGCAAGACTTGGGAGATTCACCTGCCGTTAGTGGAGTTTTCCTATAACAACAGTTACCATGCGAGTATCAAGGCAGCTCCGTTCGAGGCACTGTACGGGCGGAAATGCCGGTCTTCTCTTTGTTGGGCTGAGGTGGGTGAGAGTCAACTCACTGGGCCTGAACTAGTGTACGAGACTTCGGAAAAGATCGTACAAATCCGTAACCGTTTGGCAGCGGCACGGGATCGGCAGAAGAGTTATGCTGATCAACGTCGCAAACCTCTAGAGTTCCAGTTTGGGGACAGGGTGCTTCTGAAAGTTTCACCATGGAAGGGCGTCATATGCTTTGGAAAGCGTGGAAAACTTAACCCTCGGTACGTTGGACCGTTTGCAATCCTGGAACGGATTGGACCGGTGGCATATCGACTTGATCTACCGGCGGAGCTCGGTAATGTGCACAACGTCTTCCATGTGTCTAACTTGAAGAAATGCCTGGCTGACGAATCTCTTATTGTTCCACTAGAAGAGATCAGGGTTGATGATCGTCTTCGCATTGTGGAGGAACCTGTTGAGATCCTTGATTACAAGATTCGTAGCCTTCGTCGGAGTAAAATCCGTATCGTTAAAGTTCGCTGGAACTCGAACCGTGGACCGGAATTCACTTGGG
Source organism: Ambrosia artemisiifolia (assembly GCA_032199755.1). NCBI lineage: Eukaryota > Viridiplantae > Streptophyta > Magnoliopsida > Asterales > Asteraceae > Ambrosia > Ambrosia artemisiifolia. The sequence continues at coordinate 50,240,212 of CM063525.1, read as the reverse complement.
AACGCGAGGATCAGATGAAGTTTAAGTATCCTCACCTCTTTCCTAAGCGCGCTTTCGAATCGAGACATGTTACTACTGCAGCTGAATGAATCTCGGGGCGAGATTCCTTCTAACGTGGGGATGATGTGACAACTCGGGTAAATTCTCTCTTCTGGTTTCTATCTTTTGTTGTTTTCTTCTTGACTTGTGCTAATTTTCGGAACGAAAATTCTTTTAACGTGGGGATGATGTGACACCCGGCAAACTCAGGTTAATAACATGGTTTGGGTCAAAGTCTACCTTAGCGAGTCACGCGTACAGTATACTTAACTAGGTCGGTTAAGTCGTGTTATAGTTCGGGAGTCATTAGTACAACCTAGAGGATCGTTAGATGTCGGCCATTTAACCAGTATGCAAGGATTGACGATTCGTGGAATCGTCAGACCTTAGTAGAAACACAAGTCTCGAGTCCCAGGAATTGGTGAACGAGTGTGAATGTGGTTGTCTACATGTATTATGTGATTATAATATTTATGTGACTTGTCGGTATGTGAAAACATGTTAACATATGTTAAAACGGAGTTTAACGCGCCAAATACACAGAATCAGACCCTATAGGCGATTATGCAGAGGCTGAAGGCGATTAGCCTCTGTAATCGCCTATAGGGAAGGCGAGTGGGGGTATCCTGAGGGCGATTAGGCCCTAGTCGCCTATAGCTATAGGCGATTAGGAGCCATAATCGCCTGATACTGCTGCGTAATCGCCTGACGTGTTTTAAACGACTAGAAACGCCTATAAATACCACCCTTGACCTCCAAAACTGTAACACACCGAAAACCCACTTTGTTTAAAAACATTATAGGCGGGATTGATATATGTATATGGTATGTTATTAGGAGATTTTAACTTGGAGGGTGGATTATGTCAATTTCAAAAGTCCATAACTAAAATTATAAAACATGATAAAAACACCAAAAACACACACAAGGTGTGTGTTTTGGTCGTTCATCAGGAGAAGAAGAAAGGGGTTCCCACCCCAACCCAACTACCAAGCTTGATTTAGCAAGAATTCAAAGGGGAAATCGATGCATGAGCCAGAAATCGACCCTTTAAGGTCGATGGAACCCAAAGGTACCTTTTGTTTGGTAGAATTTGATGTATAATTCGTGTAGGGTTCGAACCCCACTTGTGGGTTTTGAGCAAAACATGTTAAATTCGTGTTATTATGGATCATAAGTAATATTGATCATCCCTAATGGCTTAGGAATGAGTTAGATTGTTGGAAACTTGCTTGTGTGCAAAGATGATGATTTTAGATATCATTAGTAGCTTTGATGTTACTTGATTTGTTGAAATCATATGTTAGTGGCTTAAACTAAGTGAGAGTTTCACCCTATGTGTCTTGCATGATGCTTGATTTCTAAATCCAATTGCAAGTAAATTGAATTGATAGTAACCAAATTTAATGGTTGATGAATATATTGATGTGGGTGGTAATAGAATAGGCATGTATGGTTTGATGCATATAAGGTGTTTGATAAAATGCCTACAAGAAACTTGAATTAAATTGAATGGTGTAAAATTTGTATGAAATTCGTCACTTTTGACAGCACTAAATAGTCATTTTGTTAATGGCATATCTCATTCGTTATTAGGAGTTAGAAGACGAGCCTTATATCGTTGAAAAGCTTGTTGCGCATGCTACATTTCATATTTAGTCATGTGAGGCTGGTTATGAGATTTAGTGGGTCAAAACAGCATGATAAGTTAGTAAATTGGTGCTAACAGCATGCTGTTTGGAACCATTTTATGTGCAGACCTGAACTTCAAATATTCATATAAAATCATAGAAAAATCGTTATGAGGTGTTCTTTATATGCTTGGAAACGTCTTTGAATGATGCACACTTTGTATTTGATAGTCGAGATCTGATTTCGAGGTTTAGAAGGGGAAAAATGACCTTGAACAGCAGCTGCGCAGAAAATCGCTGCACAATTATAATGTAAACTTTAATAAGAAAAGGTGTAAGAATGTACACGCTTGTAGTAGTCTTGGAGTACGGATTGTAGGGAAAGAGTAGCGTATTATGTGGCGTTCAAAAAGTGTCTAAAAACACTTACCAACTAGTTCATGCAAGTATTTTCACTAACGGGTCGAACGGGTAGTATATGCAAAGACTTATTGAATAGAACTAGTTGTTGAATGTTTTGATGTCATGTTTGAATGATGTAGAATGAATACTAATGTTTGAATAGGTAAGTTCCAAATTAGTATTCTAACATGGCATGTTGATTTGAAAGTAAGCTAGGTACAAGAAGCTTAAAAGTCAACGGGTCAAGTGGAGGCAAGTAGCAAGCATCAACTTGGAGGACATAAGGTAAGTGGTTCTTATTCCACTTAGGATAATGAATCTTAACATGTTTATGTGTTGATAGTAGTACGGGGACCGTGAGATGATGGTACCTAAATAACGAGGTTAAGGCTTGAATTGGAGTTTATATTGGAATAAACGTGGCTTCGAATGGATCGGCTCGGATGGGTCAAGGAGGGATGGAAAGGAGAAACAAAATGGGAAATGTGCAGAGCCCACCGTAAGTTACGGTGGCACCGTATCTTACGGTGGCCCTTGCAAAGATTTCCCCACCGTAAGGCAGACTTGAAACCACCGTTGGGTTTTTGAGGCCCACCGTAAGGTACGGTGGCCACCGTACCTTACGGTGGCCCCTGGGAAGAATTGTTAATTTCTATCAATTTTTGATGTTTTGCCTATGTGCGCGACCCGTAATTGCGTTTAACGCACCAATTAACATGGTTGTACCTTGTGTGGGGCCTTGTAAGTGTGTAGCATGTAATAGTAACGTTGGTTTTATAAACATGATCATAGTATGAAATGGTACGAGTGCGTGTAGTTTAGTTGATGCATTATTCGACGGCATCAAATACGGTAAGTAGATTACCATGATTATGTAGATTGTAGATGTGATGTACATATGGGTTCTCATGCTCGGGTTAGAGGGAGAGAGTTTTCTTGTATGTATGGTGATATCATAGGCGGGAATTGTATACTTGTATGAATGGTGGTATTATAGGTGGAAGTTGTACGCTCGTATGTATTGTAGGATTATGCGAATAAATTGTATGCTTGTATGCATTGTAGTATTTCATGTGGGAGATTATACTTGTATGAATTGTGGTATTACATGTAGGAGTTATGCTAGTATGTATTATGGTGTTATACGTGGAGGTATATGCTTGAATGAATTGTGGTATTACATGTAGGAGTTATGCTAGTATGTATTATGGTGTTATACGTGGAGGTATATGCTTGAACGAATTGTGGTATTACATGTAGGAGTTATGCTAGTATGTATTATGGTGTTATATGTGGAGGTATAAGCTTGTATGTATTGTGGTGTTACATATGGGAGTTTATACTTGTGTGCATTGTGGTATTACATGTGGAAGTATATACTTGTATGTATTGTGGTATTACACGTGGGAGTTTATGCTCGTATGTAATGTGGAATTGTATGTAGGGGATTATATGCTCGGATATATTGCGAGGTTATTAACCCTTGTTATGAGAATGATAAGAAATGTAGGTATGTAAGCATGAATGCAGGAGACATGAAGGTTCGGATCGGGGTAACCCACCCGAACTTGAAGGAAGGATCTTAGACAGGATCACAGAGTATTGTGGGATGCTACTTCCGCATCATAAGTAGATTTTATAAAGTTACCTATTGAACTAACGGATTGGTTATGTGGTGATTGCAGGATGACTGGTTTACCTCATAGAGCAAGGGATGGAGATCGAGCGAGGAGGCGGATTGTACGTGGTCATGATTGTCTAATCTAGTAGAAAGGAGTTACGTTGATTGTATTACTAAATATTCTAAGATGTAACACCAAAACACTTAGAAGATTCGGTTTTAAAGGTTTAAGTTTGTTTTTAAGAAATGAATTTTTCGGTTGGTATTTTTCCGTTGCGACTTTTCTATAAAAATCAGTTTTAGGGTGTTACAAAAACACCTCTAATGCAACCCTAGCCGTCTCATAACATATCCCAACTCCCAAACACCCTCTGGAACACGTTTTAGCATCAAAACACCTATTTTCAAGCTTTACACATCAAATCCTCATAAAACCAAGGTGTGTTCTTCATTCCCAAACCTTTGAATGATTGTGTTTTACTCTCTAAAGGTCCAGACCTGATTTATAAACATTTGTGTCTTTGAAAACCTATGAAAATCGTTTCTAAACAAGTCCAAACCATTATGCATGTTGTATGTGTTAAATATGATTAAAAGATAGGATTTTTGTGATTCAAAAAGGATTGTTATCATGTTATTAAGGTGTTTACAGCTTGTTTATGATAGGATGATGATGTCTTAGGAGTTTGGATGGTTTTGAAGGTGTATTGTGAATATTGAGTATTTTGACCCATTTGAATGACTTTGAATGATTTTGGATGATATGAGGTGTTTTGCTAGTTGTTTGATGTTAGGGTTTGTTGTAGATTGATATTAGAACAGTAGGGGATGATCGGATGACGTGGTAACAGGATGAAATCTGAGTATTTGCTATTTAGGGTAAAAGTTGTGCATGTTGATGTGATGTTTTCATGCTAAGTATACTATTTTGGGAAAGAGCTTGCATTCGGGGCTGGTAGAACGATGATAAGCTAGGGTTTTTGCTTGAAATATGTTTAATAATGTTGTATGATCAATATTTGGTGTTTCCACACGTTCCGGATCTGATTTGAAGGGTTAAACGCGCGAAAAACCGGAACAGAACTGCTGAAGGTGATTGGGGACCCTAATCGCCTATGCTATAGGCGAATGGAAGCCCAATCGCCTGATATGGAAGCCTAATCGCCTATAGTATAGGCGATTGGGGGCCTAATTGCCTTCGTTTCATGCGATTGTGATCCTAATTGCTAGTTAAGCCCTGAATTGCATGTCTTACGACCTAATCGCCTGATAAACTCCTGAAATGCATACCACATGACCTAATCGCCTATAGTATAGGCGATTAGCCCCCATAATCGCCTGTTGACTTTCATAATCGCTAGTTGACTTTTCCTAATCGCCTGTACTGCTGCTGTAAGTGTATTTTGGCATTCCGAGACCCGATTTGACACCTAGGAACATGCTAGGAACCCCGTATCATACCTGATAACTTGGTAACACGTGCTCGGGCTTATTTGTGTACTGTTTGAACTATGTGTTAGACTTGTTGAACTTTAACGTATGTTAAGTGTGATTGCATGATTATGTGATGGAGAGTGCAAGTATAACACGGGGAGTCTCGGGTCACCAATGGGATGTCGAGTCTTGTGCTTTTGGTCGGTTAAACAGTCAACGTGTTTTCAAACGAGGCTGGTTATGGTCTGGACATCTAGGGACTAACTAACCTACGGGTTATTAGTCTATGTACTTGTAACTGTCATATGTTAGGTCGCCGCTTTACGGGGCTAGCATAGCTTGCTGATTTTATTCATTAATCGAAGTAACGCAACCTAAGGTGAGTTCACGGCCCCACTTTAACTGGTTTTACTTTTGGGGGAGAAAACATGCGTTAAACTTGTGTTTGGTAACAACTGTCATACTATGGGTTACTTTGGGTTACTATACGATCTTTGGAAGTCCCGGGGGAAACCATGAATGTGCGGTGTAGCACAACGGGGAAATGTGGATAGATCTATTGGGCGTGACCTGCCCCGCTCGTCGGCTTGGAGGGCCGGCGGGTGCATATTGTCTCAAACAGGAACGATACATTATTCGGGCAATGCTTCTGGTATGCGTGTTAGTAATGGTTTTCCAATCGTAGTAGTGACAAAACATACGCCTAGCTAGCGTACTTTGGTTTACATTTTTGCATAGTATGGACAGGGTGAGCTTGGTACTTTTATTACAAACCTGTGAACTCACCGGCATTTTGTGCTGACGTACTTTTGGCATGTTTTTCTCAGGTCGCTAAGGTAGCAAACGAGGACTAGGGCGCACGCGTCTGCACGGCGTCTAGTTTAGGATCATGTCTTTCTTATGTTGAACTTTTGGAACTACTTTTGGGTTTTGATTTGTAAACAAGCTTCCGCTACTATTTTATGGTTTCAAACTTATGTTTTTAAATATGCATGCGTTCATATAGTGTTGTTTATTGTGATCGTTGACTTGGATCCTGGTTTGTCACGCGCCTCGCGGTAAAACCCCACAGGTGGATTTTGAGGGTGTGACAGTTTCGCTAAAGCAATGCAAAGACAAACACCTAAACTTAAAAGTCCTATACCTTAATCTTACTTCTCCACGCCTATCTATGACTACATACCTAGAGGTGCAAGTCTAGCAAACATTACCTAATTCATTCATCCCAAGTAAACTTCAGTGGGTACCATCTCAGTCTGCTTTCATTTATCTTATCCGATATACTAGTCACCCATAGTCTTTCCTGAAAAAACTCCATTTCGCATCCAATCAAACGTTGCATGCTCATACAGTCATACATCCACCTTAGCATCATCATATATATTTGCTATCTCTAGCTTAAACATTTGTGTTTTTTTGATGGCCAACAATCGTTTCCGTACAACATAACATGTCTAACTGTATGTATCCCTATAAATTTTCCTATTAAACATTGTTAAAAACCTCATGTTGCGCAATGCCCATCCTACACCTGCCTATCTATAACAAATATTTTTAAGATAACTATTTTTTTTTTCAACAAATGTAAAAAAATAAAAAATCAACCACATTTAAAAGCTTGTTTTCAGCTTGCCGAAACTAAGAAAAACTAAAATGATAATGGTTTGTCTCACTTATAACATCCATGGGTAAAGCTTGACCAATTTTATTGGAGAGACCAATGTTTTAAGATATACTCTCTCTTCTCGAATTCTTATTTTATTTTACAACATACTCTAAAACATGAGTTTTAAGGAACTACAAAATTTAATGTTTGTTACATTGTTATGACTTATTTGATATGTCCTTTATCACATTTGTTGTATTATCACAAAATATTGTTGTTTGGTTCACCACTATAGGAAGGGATCAGGTTGTTTTGTTCGGTGGAATCCAACATGTAAACATGGAACACGTATTTGGACCATCTTGAGTGAATTATTCTATTAGCATCACTTTCATATAGAATAACATCAATTTTTGACGGGTTCTAGTATCCGAAATCTGAAAGATGCATTAACATTACGTATATGTGTTTTTATTCTCTTTATTGATGTCATCTCGAATCAATATAGAGAAGTGTCTATGTTCTTTTCATTTTACGTTATTTTACTTTGTTGATTTGTTTATGTGAAGTTAAATACCATGTATTAGATTTCACATGTCAAGGAAGAATATTCTTGTAATATCGTGTTACATATTGTGAATCCATTTATAGTGGAACAATTGTTGCTTTTCAAGGTTTGAAAATCAAGTTGATTAACCAAATCGATACGTTTTAAACAAGAATTGAATTTCTATTTTGTGTCGCAAGAGTGTATTCAAATAAGAAAAAAAAAAAGCCCTCTTTAATTGAGGAGTTCTCCCTCAAGGAGAATATATTCACACATGGCGAGGCGAAGCTTGGTTCTCGAATCGGTGGAAAACGGACTCAATTTTTTCAATCGGTAGTGGCCGCAAGATCAAATCGTTGGGGGCCAGGCTCAATTTACCTACAAAAATCGCAAAATTCAACCACTCGGGCCCTAAAGAAGTTGTGGCCCTGATGATTCATATACTGAAAAAAATATTTAGTGATAAAAGGAGCGACAATTCCTCGCCTAATAAGCGAACAATTAGTTTCGTGGGCGTTTTGGGTTAATAACTTAATATCAATGAACGAACCGTTAATCGAACTTACTATTTTAGCTATACAAACCCACACCACGTCATAAAAAGTCATGATGGGCCTCGACATATATGTTTATGGTTACTTGTGTAAATACTCTGCATTGTTGGGCATTGACATGTATTTGTGGGTTCGTTTTGGCTGGATGGCCTCACGTAGAGTCGTAAGTCGTAACAAGTGAAGTATAGCCTATTGATCCTTGGGTGTGAATACTATGCATTGTTGGGACTTGATGGAACTATACATGTGTTTGTGAGTTCATTTTTTGTTACACGAACTCAAATTGTTACGAACTGGTGTACTCTGATAACAGACCACGAATCTGTTTAAGGGAATTGTGTCAAACACAAGCCCAGTTCATATTACTAATTTTGTCTTCGATTTCATTGCAAGTTTTCTAACAATAAAACTCATATAACCTTCCCTGTATGAGAGTTTTATGGGATTCTTTTACTTTCTAATCATGTGTATGAATTTTAGTAAATTAAGGTTAATAAGTTACTACTTTATTCTTTGAGTAGTACAATCTCTTTCTCTTAAGAAACTGATTTAATCATTTAATATATAACAAAAAAGTAATTATGACCAAAAAAAATGCTTAACATGATACCAAATTGTTTATGGGTTGTGACGTTGGATTCTTATATAGCATATATCACACTTTACACCTATAAATAGCACTTCACATATCACTCTCCAAGGTACACTCAAGCAACCTCAAACCAAATAGAATCCTAGTGTTACTTTTCTCCAAACTTTGTGGAGATTTTAACTATACCCACAAAATGAAAATAAACATATTTACTAGATTCTGGAGGCAAAAAAATGTTGATTGTTCTAATGAACAAACAGAAAACAAGTCAACTCATGAAGCAAACTCAACACTGAAATGGGTCGGTTGTACCGAAACTTGTTTGGAGGGTGGTAAAGAGTCATGCCAGTGCGGTAATGAAAACATTGATAGAGATGAGTTCCGCTTTGAGGTGAAGAACAAGTCAAGTGACGAGCAAGCAAGTCCACATGAAGCCGGTAGTTCTTTCCTTCATTCGGTTGCTAATATGATTGGAATGCTCATAGGTATCTCTTAATTACATTTTTTCATCCTTTCCTTTATAGTATTTGATAGCAATACGACATGGTCAATTCACTACTAGAAAAGTGGTCATGTTGCTACAAAATTTTACAGTGATACAGAAAAAAAATACGTCACAAATTTTGACAAAATGCCTACTCATTTGTGACGACAAAAAAACTTGAATTTTTCAAACAAATTTGCTACACAATATGAACAATTGCATAGGAAATGCATTGCAAATTTCCTGCATCGTATTTCGTAGAAAACAGGTTGAAAATTTTGTATTAATGTGTAATAATTGGTTTCCGATGAGGTTTTTTCCAACATCAAGGTTTCGTTGCAAATGTGTCAATAATTCAAATTTGCTACACATTTGCAACAAAACCTTGATGTTAGAAAAAAAAACTTGCTGAAAACCAATTACTACGCAATTTTTAACGTATTTCTTATGAAAATATGGTGTAGGAAATTTGGAATGCATTTCCTATGTCATTTGCTACGGAATATCCTGAGTATTTGTCCGTATTGTGTAACAAAGTTGTTTAATAAAGTAGAGTTTTTTTTGTCACAGATGAGTAACAACTTTGTCAAAATTTTGACGCATTTTTTTTCCGTTGAAAACTTTCTAGCAAAACGACCACTTTTCTAGTAGTGCAAAAAAGGTCCAGTGACTCATGGGGTGGCATTTTAGATGACCAAGAGTTAACAAATCCTCTTGATCCCTTGGTTCCCGCGAGTCTCTCCCTAGTGGACTAAATTTATGAGTTTATTTAATAGAAAACATAAAATAAACCTTTCCTTTAGCAAAACAAATCTGCTATCACTAAACCGTCACTATATATGACATCTAACAGGACTTGGACAATTATCAACACCATATGCACTAGAAAACGGAGGATGGATCTCTTCATTCCTGCTTATAGGCCTCGGAATCGCAACCGCATACACGTCCCACCTCCTAGGAAAATGCCTAGAAACCAACCGAAAAACAAGAAACTACACCGATATCGGCTACCACGCCTTTGGAACCCATGGTCGAGCCATCACGGCTGCATTCATCTATTTGGAGATCTTCATGTCACTTGTTTCCTACACCATATCATTACATGACAACTTGAACATGGTCTTCCTAGGAACCCATATTCGGTTCTCATGGGTCCATCATTTGTCTACATCTCAAGTCCTGACCGTGTTGGCGGTTTTGGTGGCCTTGCCTAGCCTTTGGCTTAGAGATTTGTCGTCCATTTCGTTTCTCTCGATTGGTGGCATTGTCATGTCGATGATGATTTTTGTCACTGTGGTGTGCACGGCCGTGTTTGGTGGCGTAGCCGCGAATCATGATATCCCGGCTCTACGGCTAAGGAACATACCGCACATATCCGGGTTGTATGTTTTTGGATACGGTGGTCATATTGTTTTTCCTGATATACATAGGGCCATGAAGGACCCATCAAAGTTCACAAAGGTTGGTATATTCTTTCTTTCATGTCACATAGGCATATTAGTTTTTTTACATGTTTAATTAGAGGTTTTCATTTAATTTTATATTCTTTGAAACCAGAAAAAAAATATAAAAAAATAAGTCGGCCCCTAAACAAACATTACTAACACGTTATCTTGATATCACAAGTGTATCATACGGCCCGTATGAGATCATGAAATTCTATGGGCCATATGAAAGGCGAAAAATGGACATATATGGATCTTATAGAAGTGAAATCATACGGCTAATATGATATAGCTAACCAACATAAAATGACTGTTGTGATCATTGACAGAGTCATACAAGCTATACAATATTATATAGTCGTAACTCGTATGATATAACAAACTCTAACATAAACACTTGATTTGACATCACACAATCCATATTATGTAACAAGTGGGCTAGTAGTGTGTCTTTAGAAAATATCGAATTAGTTTGAATTTAAAAATATCAATCACCTCACAAACAGGTGAAATTGTAAAATTAACGAAATGAATCTGCTACAAATAAATTATGAGACCTAATGGTAAATGAGATTTCAAATAAACTATAAATAGTTGTGTCATTATTCAAATAATATTTATTTGATATTCTATTTCTATCATTTTCAGGTATCAATAGTAAGCTTCACATTTGTAACTTTGCTCTATACATCCTTAGCATTCATGGGTGCCAAACTATTTGGCCCAGAAGTAAATTCCCAAATTACCCTCAGTATGCCTCGAGGCCTTGTGTTCACAAAAATAGCATTATGGGCTACAGTATTAACACCAATGACCAAATACGCACTAGAATTTGCACCCTTTGCAATCCAACTCGAACACCGATTTCTTTATTCCATGAAGTCACAAACCAAAATGATCATAAGAGGCACCATTGGCTCAGTTTTGTTGCTACTAATACTTGTTTTGGCCCTAACCGTCCCATACTTCCAATACGTGCTTGGCCTAACTGGTTCACTCGTTACTGTGGCAATTATACTTATCTTTCCATCGATATTTTACATCAAGATCTTTTGGGACAAGATATCAAGGCCTGTCTTGGCTCTTAACGTTTTCCTAATAGCAATCGGCTTTCTTCTTGGTGTTTCAGGCACAATCTCGTCATTGAAGTTGCTTGTTGGAAGTTTTGAAAGGATCCACTCAACTTCGTAAACAAAGATACTTGTCTATCTATATTGCCAAATGAGTCATAAAATAAATGGTATAGCAAGTTAATTATCATTTGATCAAATGAGTTCAAATGTTACGTTTGTCATATTTGTGTCATATAAAATAATATATAGTCCTTGATGTTCTATTAAGTTATAGGTTTCCTGTTAACTTTAAGTGAAATTTTAAGTAAATAATAAAAGTTTTACTTGCTTGTTTTCCTATCAAATTAAGGGGTTGTTTGGTAACCTCTTAATGAGGCTCTGAACCATTCAGCACCGACTGATTCAGCATTCAGCGCATTTGTTTCGATCAGCTTCTGAATGGAATGGTTAAGGCTGAACCAATAAGACTTGGGATGTTGCTGAACCATGAAGCACTGAACTACGCTGAATCTTAATGTGGTTGTCCTACCAGTGTGGGACAAGAAAACTAACCATTAAGAGGTCCAACTTAATGATTCAGCACTTAGCCATTCAGACATCTTAACCATTCAGACCTCTTAATGATTCAGCACTTAATCAACCAAACAGCCCCTAAATGGTTACTTTTCTATTTTAATTTACCTTAATCAAAAAAACCCGTAACAAATTACAAGAGAATTGCAGGTAAACGGGCAACAAGTTGCGCCGCAACCCCCTTTTGAATTGCAAATCCTACCCTTCTAAAAATAAAACCTTGGGTCTTAGAGGACGAAGAATTACTATGTACGATCTTTTGCACCCGATCCAGGAATCGAGTTGCCTCAGGGGCAAGAGATCCAAATGTATCAAAAGCAAATGGCACAAATGCATGTTGATTCTCCAAGCAGGATGTTTCATGTTTTGCCACCTTTTTAGCCTCCGCATTCAAAACCGATTTCCCTGCCACAAACCTTGTGTCCCGAAGTCCCACCAGAGGAGACACCCTAGTAAGGTCTACACATGCATGTTTACTGCCCGCCCAACCAAACACAAGGACATCCGCCGAGCAAAGGGTGGACCTTCCTTCTAGTGGGTCTGTCAGAAAGTTCAGAGGGGCTTCTTTCTTAGCAGAAATCACAACTCTCCTCAGCACATCCCACGGGACATCCCAAACTAGGTCATGCTGGTATTTAAACCCCGGCAACTCCTTATAGTGGAGGGTGTGTTCCCCAAATTTATCCAAACATGCTTTTTTACAAACAGAAAATGGCTCGTCTACAGGGAACATGGGAATCATAAGCCAATATTTGAGAATAGCTCGATATTCAACCGTCGACATATGTTGGGCCAGCCCCTCGATGGGAAGAACTTTTAAATTTGTCTTGAGAATATGAAGTTAAATTCTTTCGTCAAAAGACTCGACTTTATTCGAACAAATGGTTTAGTTCGATGACCATGTAAAATATGTACATATGAATGCATATTAAACATGTATAATATTTGTTTTGAGTTTTGAGGTTTTTTTCTTCCTTTCGAAAACAAAGAAGAATTTTTATTCTTTATAGTAAACATTTTCGGTCTTTTATGAAGAATGTTATGGTTCAATGTTTGATTATTATCATTGATTGAATGAGATTATATACATAATACATTCCCCTTATTTTAGGGAAGAGATAATCACAATATTAAATACATAACAATTATCCTAATTTACAATTGGAACCATCTAGAGATATATTCCATTACACCCCTGCAGTCGAAGCAGTAGGAGGGCGAATGTTGAGACTGGAGCGGAAGTCATCAAATAGAACTCGAGGTAGACCCTTGGTGAAGATATCAGCAATCTGAAGCCGTGTAGGCGTATGAAGAACCCGAATGGTGCCCCGTTGAACATGCTCACGAACAAAATGAATATCCAGTTCAAAATGTTTCGTGCGCTAGTGTTGTACTGGGTTATGGGAAAGATAGACGGCACTAATGTTGTCACAATATACCAGAGTGGCCTTGGACAAAGGACGGCGCAATTCTAAGAGAAGATTGCGAAGCCAGCAAACTTCGGCAACAACGTTGGCAACAGCCCTGTACTCAGCTACGGCACTAGATCGTGAAATAGTAAGTTTGCCGTTTTGAGGACCAAGATAAAACATTAGGACCCAAGTAAACACAATAACCCGAAGTAGAGAGGCGAGTATCGGGGCATCCAGCCCAATCAGCATCAGTGTAAGCCCGAAGAGAAATATCTGCGCATGCTGATAAAGTGAGTCCAAAATCGGAAGTGCCTTGAATGTACCTGATTATTCGTTTAAGGGCATTCCAATGATCAATTGTGGGACTGTGCATGTGAATGCAAATTTGCTGAACCGCGTATGTAATGTCAGGCCTGGTAAAAGTCAGATATTGCAGAGCACCAGCTAGACTGCGGTACAAAGAGGGATTTTCAAACGGTGCGCCTGATGTTGCACTTACCTTGGGTTTTGTGTCGACTGGGGTTGCAACCGGGTTACAAGAGTCCATACCTGCACGACTAACAATATCCAAGGCATAAGATTTCTAAGATAAAAACATCTGGTTATCTGTTCGAGAGGCAGAGATACCCAAAAAAATGACTAAGAGGTCCAAGATCTTTCATGGCAAATTCAGCTGCGAGGCTGCCCATGAGTTTCTTCCTGAGAGAATATGTAGAAGTGGTGAGAATAATATCATCAACATAAATCAATAAGTAAGCTGTATCACCCCCATGGTGGTAAGTGAAGAGAGAGTTATCACATCTACTCTGCAAGAAGCCAATAGAAGTGACAAAATCAGTGAAACATTGATACCACGCCCGCGGTGCCTGTTTGAGACCATAAAGAGATTTGGTCAAACGACACACGTGATCGGGATAGTCCCGATGTCCAAACCCCATGGGTTGATACATATAAACCGTCTCAGTGAGGTGCCCATGTAAGAAGGCATTGGTGACGTCCAATTGATGGATGGACCATGACTGTGAGTGTGCCAGAGTCAACACAGTTCGGATGGTGGCCGGTTTAACAACCGGGCTAAATGTTTCCCCACAATCAATCCCAATCTCCTGATTACTACCATCACAAACCAAACGAGCTTTGTAGCGCTCAAGTGTACCGTCAGACCTGTATTTGTGGCGAAATAGCCACATGCTACGAATAATATGCATATCAGGATGTCTCGGAACAAGTTCCCAAGTCTTGTTTTTAATTAAAGCATTAAATTCGTTTTTCATGGCATTGTGCCACTCCGGTTTAGTCAAGGCATCATGGGGATTTTTAGGTAGCGGTGCAACGGTAGAGGTGGAAAGGTTAAAGATGTGTTTAGGTTTGGAGATACCGGACATAGCTCGGGTGTGAATGGTGCGGGTAGGAGGAGGAGGTGGTGGGATCGGTATTGGTGAGGGAGACTGTTGTGGTAAGTGGTCCGTAGGGGGGATTGGGCTTTGTGGGACGGATAGTGGGCTGTGGGCCGGATGTGAGCCATTAAGTGACGGTATAGGGTGGGACGGGTCATTGGGCTGGGATGTTGGGCTTACGAGTGGTGTTTGCAATTGGGCCAAGGATGGAATGGGTTCTGGAACGGTAGGCATAAGAGATTGAGGTGGGGTATTGTTGTCTGTTGGTATGGGCGGTGGGGCCGTAGGGGTAGTATAAAGAAATGGGTGAGGGGAATCATCAAGAAATTTGGTGGTATGATGGGTAGTTTTGTAAGTTTTGGAAAATGGGAATATGGTTTCGTCAAACAAGACATGACGATTAATGGTGATGGTACGGGTTTTAAGGTCAAGGCACTTGTACCCCCTATGATTCGAAGGATACCCCAAAAAGACACATGGGTGAGAGCGGTAAGCAAGTTTGTGTATGGTGGTGTGTGGGATGAGAGGGTAACATACGCACCCGAACACACGAAGGTGGTCATAGGTGGGCAGGCAATGGTAGAGTCGTTGAGTGGGGTTTTGGAAATTATGTATTTTTGTGGGGATGATGTTGAGTAGGTAGGTGGCTGTATCAAGGGCATGTGGCCAATAGGTTGTGGGCATAGATGAATGGGCTAAAATGGTACGCATAAGGTTATTGATGGTTCGAATTTTACGTTCAACTTTGCCATTTTGGGAGGAAGTGTGGGGGCAGGAAAAACGGAAGTGCATGCCATGTGAGGTGCAAAAGTTATAAAATTGATTATTGGCATACTCACGACCGTTGTCACATTGTAATTGTTTGATTTTAGTGTTGAATTGGGTTTGGACAAAGTTATTAAATTTGGTGAACATGGCAAAGACATCAGATTTATGACCCCCATTAGACATAATAGGGGAGGTCCAAACATCACTATGAACAAGATCAAATGGCATACGAGTACTTGTATTAGAAGCAACAAAAGGAAGTCTGGTGTGTTTACCAGAAATACAAGCACTGCAAGTTTTATTATTTAAAGAACTACAATAAATTGAACTAGAAGTTTTTAAATTATTTAAAATAGCTGGGCCAGGGTGACCGAGCCGTTGATGCCAAATGTCTTGAGAGATAGCTGCATAAGTGGAAGCAGTTGTGAGGTTGGTGATGTTGGACGGGCTGAGAGTGTAGAGATCCCCAGAGCTATTGCACCGTAGGATAGGTTTCTTGGTCTGAAGGTCCTTCACAGTAAAACCATAGGGGTCAAATTCAACAGATAAATGATTATCAGTTGTAAAACGACGCACAGAGATAAGGTTTTTAACTAGGTTAGGGGCATACAGGACATTGTTGAGTTTAAATGGTGGGAATGGTGGTGGTAAGGTAATGTTGCCTTGGCCTAAAACCGGAATGGTTTTACCATTCCCAACAATAATGTTGCGAATAATGCTAGAATTAAAAATAGAGGAGAACTTATTAAATTGAGGAGACATTGTACCTGTGGCCCCGGTGTCCATGATTGTAACACCCCGCCCCTCTCACCACCAATATTGTCCGCTTTGCCCATCCAGAGCTCACGGATTTGTTTTTGGGTGCCCAAGTGGAGACTTCCCAGGAGGTCACCCATCCTGGAATTTCTCCCACCTGAGCACGCTTAACTGTGGAGTTCTCCTCTCATCCACTAACATTAAGCCCCAAAACGCGTTGGTGATTTAAGAGGCAAGACATTACTTATGAACCAAGGATCTCTCCTGGCCACGGCCGATGTGGGATTTTCCTGGGGTGTCACATTCACCCCCCCGTTAGAGTCTCATCGTCCCTGATGAGGTATGTACCCACCATCCCGAACGGCACAGGAGTGGCTCTGATACCATTCTGTAACACCCTGCCCCTCTCACCACCAATATTGTCCGCTTTGTCCTCCCAGAGCTCACGGATTTGTTTTTGGGTGCCCCGGTGGAAACTTCCCAGGAGGTCACCCATCCTGAAACTGCTCCCACCTGAGCACGCTTAACTGTGGAGTTCTCCTCTCATCCACTAACATTAAGCCCCAAAACGCGTTGGTGATTTAAGAGGCAAGACATTACTTATGAACCAAGGATCTCTCCTGGCCACGGCCGATGTGGGATTTTCCTGGGGTGTCACATTCACCCCCTGTTAAGAGTCTCATCGTCCCTGATGAGGTATGCACCCACCATCCCGAACGGCACAGGAGTGGCTCTGATACCATCTGTAACACCCCGCCCCTCTCACCACCAATATTGTCCGCTTTGCCCATCCAGAGCTCACGGATTTGTTTTTGGGTGCCCAAGTGGAGACTTCCCAGGAGGTCACCCATCCTGGAATTTCTCCCACCTGAGCACGCTTAACTGTGGAGTTCTCCTCTCATCCACTAACATTAAGCCCCAAAACGCGTTGGTAATTTAAGAGGCAAGACATTACTTATGAACCAAGGATCTCTCCTGGCCACGGCCGATGTGGGATTTTCCTGGGGTGTCACATTCACCCCCCCCCCCCCCCCGTTAGAGTGTCATCGTCCCTGATGAGGTATGTACCCACCATCCCGAACGGCACAGGAGTGGCTTTGATACCATTCTGTAACACCCTGCCCCTCTCACCACCAATATTGTCCGCTTTGTCCTCCCAGAGCTCACGGATTTGTTTTTGGGTGCCCCGGTGGAAACTTCCCAGGAGGTCACCCATCCTGAAACTGCTCCCACCTGAGCACGCTTAACTGTGGAGTTCTCCTCTGATCCACTAACATTAAGCCCCAAAACGCGTTGGTGATTTAAGAGGCAAGACATTACTTATGAACCAAGGATCTCTCCTGGCCACGGCCGATGTGGGATTTTCCTGGGGTGTCACATTCACCCCCCCCCCCCCCCCGTTAGAGTCTCATCGTCCCTGATGAGGTATGTACCCACCATCCCGAACGGCACAGGAGTGGCTCTGATACCATCTGTAACACCCCGCCCCTCTCACCACCAATATTGTCCGCTTTGCCCATCCAGAGCTCACGGATTTGTTTTTGGGTGCCCAAGTGGAGACTTCCCAGGAGGTCACCCATCCTGGAATTTCTCCCACCTGAGCACGCTTAACTGTGGAGTTCTCCTCTCATCCACTAACATTAAGCCCCAAAACGCGTTGGTGATTTAAGAGGCAAGACATTACTTATGAACCAAGGATCTCTCCTGGCCACGGCCGATGTGGGATTTTCCTGGGGTGTGACATTCACCCCCCGTTAGAGTCTCATCGTCCCTGATGAGGTATGTACCCACCATCCCGAACGGCACAGGAGTGGCTCTGATACCATTCTGTAACACCCTGCCCCTCTCACCACCAATATTGTCCGCTTTGTCCTCCCAGAGCTCACGGATTTGTTTTTGGGTGCCCCGGTGGAAACTTCCCAGGAGGTCACCCATCCTGAAACTGCTCCCACCTGAGCACGCTTAACTGTGGAGTTCTCCTCTCATCCACTAACATTAAGCCCCAAAACGCGTTGGTGATTTAAGAGGCATGACATTACTTATGAACCAAGGATCTCTCCTGGCCACGGCCGATGTGGGATTTTCCTGGGGTGTCACAATGATCCAAGAGGAGTCATTGTTTTGAAGCGCCAGATTGTAGAGGGCTTGAGCAATATCCGTAGGAGAGTAGGATGCTGAGTACGAATGAGCAGACTGAGAGGTGTCCGGGCTGGGGCCTAGGAGGCCTGGTTGGTTGGTCGACCTGGGTTGTTGGGCCTGATGGGTCTGATGGGTCTGTTTGGTGCTGTTGGAAGAAGCAGGGGACTGGGCCGAGTAAGCGGGCTGACTATTGGTGTGGGCCTGGTAGTTTGTTGGAGGGTAGTAGGGAATAGGGCTAGAGGGGTAAGGACATGGAGGGTAAGTCCACTGGGCCCAAGGGTTGAATGTTGCGGGCTGCTGAGAAGGGCCGAACCAGGGTGCCTGTTGCCAAGGGGAATTCGGTTGCCAAACAGCCTGTTGAAAGCGACCACGTCCGTAGGAACCTTTGCCACGTCCACGTCCATGGCCTCGGTTTCGGTTAGTGTCGCGGTCATTGATGTCCGTTTGGGTTTGGGTTTGGGATTGGGATTCAGTGGGTTGAGTCGGGTTGGGAGTAAGGGTATTGAGTGCGGTTCCCGCGAATTGTGCGGAGAGGATCGTGTTAGTGTTTTTTGTCTTTTCGTCTTGTTGATGAGTTGAACCGTAAAGGTTAGAGAAGAGATTGTAAGGGATTCAAGTTGGTTTCTCTTTGTGTTTTACATTTTGTAGGTGTTGCAACCTTACGTGTGTTCTTCGATGTAGAAGATTTTATTCTGGTATTAAAATCTTGTGATTTTGAGTGTTATCGGATTCTGTTTAGGCTGTAACGGTGCTTACATGTTTATGAATCATGTGATTCAGTTTTCTATGGTTCTTGTTGTTTTGTGAAGTTGTAAATGTTTGATTTAAATCAAAAATTTTCTTTTACATGTTAATAAAAGTTAAAGTGTTTTGGATAAATCAAATGAGTGTTTACGTTCTTCACAAGGTTTTATCAACATGAATATTATTTGCATTGCATGTTCTAATTGATAATCATGTGATTGTGTGTTAATTGGAATATGTTTCACTGTCCTATACTCCGTTGTATATGTTGTTGTTAGGACTGTTGTTATTAGAGAATTGTTCCTCTGATATTTTTAAGAATCGAGTGATTCTTGGTTTAAATCAGAATATATTTTCTTATTGTCTTTTGTTCTTTTGTATGCCTTGACGGCAGGTTTATAACTTAGTTGTGTGATTGAGTTACTTTAATGAGAATGTTTGCTTATCATGTTCGTTCTCAAATAGTTTTTTTTAAATCCTTTTGTTAGCCTCGTTCATGACGAGGTTAGTTCTAATATATATGATCTTCTAGTTGATTATCATTGTTGGTATTAGTTCGTAGATCTAGTCATGTTATTGAGAATTGTTAGATTGTTCAAGTCATTTGTTTTCTGTTTCTTTGTGATTATTTACTTGTCATAAAGATAATGTTTCTTTAACAGTTATACTCTTGTTTATGCAAATAATAAGTTGGTTATGTATAATAGTAAATGAATTTTCAAAGTGACAATTTTCTTCAAAACCAAGTTTCTTTTAAGGGATCTAGAACTTCTTAAACATTTTCTTTAACAAGTTTGAATTCAAGTTTTTTAAGGTCAATGTTATCTCTCAAGGTTTCCAGAATCACTTGTTTTTGGTTGATTATATTGCATGTCTCTTGTTTGTTTTGTCTTACATAGATAGTGTATCTTCTGTAAGCATGTAAGAGATTAAAAGCAGATAATATAGTTGATGGTTTGCAGTGATTGATAGTTACTCTTGATTTAGACTAGATTTCATTTTGGTTGGTTTTTGTTTTAAGTCGTTTGTATATGCATAGCCATGGTCGGGAAAGTGTTTTATATCTCTTGAAACTTGGGACAACGATAAACGCAGCTCATAATTTTACGACATTCAGGTAGACTGAACTGAATACTGAATGGCGTACCATATGTGCTGCTACACGTGGAAGTTTTTTTGACACATAACCAACTGAATATTAAATGTGCATAGTAGTATCTCAACTGTTTTTTCTAGTTGTTTATCATGACATCTTGTCTTTAACTGCACTAGTTGTTCATGGCTTTGTGCATAGTATGGTTTGAGTTCTGGTTAAGTTCATTAAGATTGTCATTTTGTTTCTTTAATGGTGGTTTAAAATTGTTTTGTCTATTCAGAATCACTTCTGGTTGATGGCTTATATTACGAAAAGAGATTACAATAAAATCAATTATTCACATCTTAGTCTCCCTCATATTGATCGCGTGTCTTTATTCGTCGATCATTTGAGAAATTTTATTAGGTCATTCAGTTGATGGTCTAAGGTTGAAAGTTTGTCTGTGTTGATTTGATCTTTGTATCCGTATTGTTTTCTCAAAGGTTTTTTTTAATAAAGCTATCATAATGAGAATATTATAAATCTAGATTGTCTATATAACCGTTATAAATGGTTGTTGACACGTCAGAATGTGTGGAATGTTTAGGATGTTAGCCTAGTTGAGATCGTCTTTGTACTGTTTTATGTGTTGATCAACGTGTAAAGTCGCTTGGTATGAAAGATGTTTTTTGATATTAAATTGTGGGTGGGGGGGGGGGGTGTTGAAATATATGTCAATTGTTCAATTTAATATCAAAGGGGTTATTGTCATTTATAGACTTGAATATGTTGTGTTGAAATATAAAGTCCTGGTTATAACATACTTGAATCTTTTTACTTGTTCTTGGGTTAAGATTAATTTTCAGGTTATTGGACTGGATGTTAGTGGGCTAAACTGATGGAATGGGCTAAGCTGCTGAATGTTTATGTTATTGGGCTCGCTAGCAAAGGCGTTGGAGTCTTGACTGGTCAACAGAATTTTCTTATATAAAGTCTTTATATCACAAACCCTATGATTGGTGATGTTCCTCTCCAGAATTATTTTTTGTTTCACTCACATCTCATATGTCAACATAGAGAGAAAGATGCTCATGATCTCATTAAAAGGGCTGAGATGCTTTGAGAGATAAATCCGACTCTTTTGATCTCGTCTTCCATAATAATGGTCAAGTGTTTTCTTTGTGTTTCTCTTGATTATCTAAATCTAGGGTTTCGTCCAGTAATCTTGTTTTCTGGGTTGAGTTATGTTCCTGGTGGATTTAGATAGGTCATCTTGTTTTGATTTATGAGAGATTTTGAGAGGATTCAGTCTTTGAGATTCTTTGTATTTTGTTTGGGTTGTAAAACATTTGTTGCTTTGAGTTTTAAACTTTCAGTATGTTTTTTATCTCATAATTCTGACATGGTATCAGAGCTAAGGCTCTTGATAATGGATCCGTGTTAGTTTGTGTAGATCCGGTTCATGGTCATAAAATTTGTTAATATTTTTTTTTTTCAGATCTAAGATACTTGTCTTCGTACTGCCCCTTCAAACTTTATTTTCAAACCCTCACTATTATGATTATTATTATTAACTACACCGGAACATGAGGGAATATTCAAGAGGTGCTGTTGTTCCTGTTGAATCTCTTTTTTAAAGTTGAGTATTATTTTCTTCCAATTGGCTTCCATGTCTCTGTCTTTGGCCTTTGGTTTGAGGATAATAGCGTCTACTGTGTCTGTGGATGGTGTCGAGAACCTTAATTGTTTATCGACGGTAGGTTTTCGGTGAATGGATGGTGGGGGGGACCTGGTCAGTGGGTTCGGTCATGCTTCTTGAGGCAGTTGAATGTGATCTGTTTAAGTCGCCTGGTTCGTCTCTGGTCAGATCTGATTTGAGTTTTTGTTTTGGGTCTGTGCTATCCGTTGCGTTCTTTGTCATTCTCTGGGTCAGATTTGTGGTCTCGAATATGATATCGTTCAAGATCTGGTGAAAGGAAGAAACCCGAGCTTTTGGGTTTTGATCTGTGGTGGGTTATCAAGGCGACTGTTGGTGTGGATCTTGCTGTTCTTGGTCTGAAACTCTAAGTGAAGCTTTGAGATATTCATCTTCTGAACTTGGAAGCTTTGCAACCGGTGAGATCTTTCCTGTTTTTTAGTTAATATGTTTTTCTTTTGTTGTTTGATTGTGTTTGGATGATTGCTTGTGTGCATTAAATGTAGGTATAAGGCTCCCATGTTAAGACATGTCCTGGCACCCTTGAGTGACGAACCAGGAGTCTTGACACTGACATGGTTTCGCCTGCTGTATGCTTGTGTGCTACTGTGGATATTATTACTTGTTCTGTTGTCACTTGGATTGTTATTGATTGGTGTGAATATTTCACTGGTAATTGTTATCTGTGTCTTGACCGGTTATTATTTGTTATAGTTCATGGTTAATCTGTAACTATGAATGGTCAGAATAACGGTAACAATAATTATATTAACAAAAGTTGTTATTGAAACTTTTTCATCTTGTTTTTCTAAGAATGTTATCTGGTTAACAGTCGTTTATTGATTACTTCTTGGTTGCTTGATGGTCTGTAAGTTGGTTTAAGTTTCAAGGAAGTTGTTGTTTGATTTTAAACCTTGTGTTACCAAGTTTCTGAGTATTTTGAGTTTACAATCATGAATTTTTATATGGATGACTGTTTGTCTTCTTTTGTACTCTTATAGATTCTTGTGTTGAGTCTCTGTTTAAGCATGTTGAGAAGGTTTTACCGATCTTGTTATTTGACATGAATTCTTTGAGTGTTGAGTCTACTAGTCTAAGTCGTACAAGTCATGTGACTTATTGATTATCTGAAATCTCGGTCTGCTTTGATTCTATTGTTTTAGGGTCTTTATTTGTTGAGAGATTTTTTAAGATGATGTGTGTATGTTGAGAACTTGTTTGTTATATGCTACTATTAGTAGTAATATTAAGTTTTGTTCTCAAATATTTGTGAACCATGTAACTTTGTTTACTAGTTTTGAATCGTGTGATTCATGGTTTTAATATAGGCTTTGACCGTGTCTTGATGGGTTTTTTGTTATTTGAACTCGTATCATTATGGTTTTGTGTGGTCTATATGTAATGTGTGTATAATCTTGTTGATTGGTTAGTCGAACCATGTGGTAGACGTATTTTAACCAGCTATAATGTCAAGATTATATTTTTAACAGCCTTGTATGTTGTCTCTTGTGAGATTTTCTGGTTGCAAATCGTGTGTTTTCGTGTTCAATCAATGTTTGTCTGGCTGTGTCTTTATAGTCTGATGGAGTCATATGATGTATGATTCTTATTGTTATGAGACTTGTGTGTTGAATCGTGTGATTCAATATTTGTTGAGTATTGATTGTGAAGTTGTAGAAGTTTTTGCGAATTGATTCAAATTAGTCTTTATGTTCTTTACAAGTTTTTTATTGATATGTTTCTTGTAAAGTTGTAAAAGTTTTTGATCAATGCAAATTAGTCTTTAAGTTCTTCTCAAGTCTTTACCTATTGTTTGTCAGCCTTGTTTACTCCTTTGTGGGATGTCTTTCTAATTGTAAAATCATGTGATTTTTCTTATTCAATTAGATGTTTTTGGCTGATAATTCTAGTATTGAAACGTGGTGCTTGATTTGGCAACCTGTGTGTTTCAATTTGTGTATCTCCTCTATTGTAATCTCTGGTATTGGCACTAGATCTAGGATTCCTGAATAAAATCTACTAGTTGTAGAGTTAGGAAGTCTGTTGGATCGTGTTAGTGTTTTTTGTCTTTTCGTCTTGTTGATGAGTTGAACCGTAAAGGTTAGAGAAGAGATTGTAAGGGATTCAAGTTGGTTTCTCTTTGTGTTTTACATTTTGTAGGTGTTGCAACCTTACGTGTGTTCTTCGATGTAGAAGATTTTATTCTGGTATTAAAATCTTGTGATTTTGAGTGTTATCAGATTCTGTTTAGGCTGTAACGGTGCTTACATGTTTATGAATCATGTGATTCAGTTTTCTATGGTTCTTGTTGTTTTGTGAAGTTGTAAATGTTTGATTTAAATCAAAAAATTTCTTTTACATGTTAATAAAAGTTAAAGTGTTTTGGATAAATCAAATGAGTGTTTACGTTCTTTACAAGGTTTTATCAACATGAATATTATTTGCATTGCATGTTCTAATTGATAATCATGTGATTGTGTGTTAATTGGAATATGTTTCACTGTCCTATACTCTGTTGTATATGTTGTTGTTAGGACTGTTGTTATTAAAGAATTGTTCCTCTGATATTTTTAAGAATCGAGTGATTCTTGGTTTAAATCAGAATATATTTTCTGATTGTCTTTTGTTCTTTTGTATGCCTTGACGGCAGGTTTATAACTTAGTTGTGTGATTGAGTTACTTTAATGAGAATGTTTGCTGATCATGTTCGTTCTCAAATAGTTTTTTTTTTAAATCCTTTTGTTAGCCTCGTTCATGACGAGGTTAGTTCTAATATATATGATCTTCTAGTTGATTATCATTGTTGGTATTAGTTCGTAGATCTAGTCATGTTATTGAGAATTGTTAGATTGTTCAAGTCATTTGTTTTTTGTTTCTTTGTGATTATTTACTTGTCATAAAGATAATGTTTCTTTAACAGTTATACTCTTGTTTATACAAATAATAAGTTGGTTATGTATAATAGTAAATGAATTTTCAAAGTGAAAATTTTCTTCAAAACCAAGTTTCTTTTAAGGGATCTAGAACTTCTTAAACATTTTCTTTAACAAGTTTGAATTCAAGTTTTTTAAGGTCAATGTTATCTCTCAAGGTTTCCAGAATCACTTGTTTTTGGTTGATTATATTGCATGTCTCTTGTTTGTTTTGTCTTACATAGATAGTGTATCTTCTGTAAGCATGTAAGAGATTAAAAGCAGATAATATAGTTGATGGTTTGCAGTGATTGATAGTTACTGTTGATTTAGACTAGATTTCATTTTGGTTGGTTTTTGTTTTAAGTCGTTTGTATATGCATAGCCATGGTCGGGAAAGTGTTTCATATCTCTTGAAACTTGGGACAACAATAAACGCAGCTCATAATTTTACGACATTCAAGTAGACTGAACTGAATACTGAATGGCGTACCATATGTGCTGCTACACGTGGAAGTTTTTTTGACACATAACCAACTGAATATTAAATGTGCATAGTAGTATCTCAACTGTTTTTTCTAGTTTTTTATCATGACATCTTGTCTTTAACTGCACTAGTTGTTCATGGCTTTGTGCATAGTATGGTTTAAGTTCTAGTTAAGTTCATTAAGATTGTCATTTTGTTTCTTTAATGGTGGTTTAAAATTGTTTTGTCTATTCAGAATCACTTCTGGTTGATGGCTTATATTACGAAAAGAGATTACAATAAAATCAATTATTCACATCTGGAAAAATGGAAATAAATAATCTCAACTTTTGACTATTGGCCAATAACAGTTCCAACTACGAAAATCACCAATATTGGTCCCAACTTTCGACATATTGGAAACCAACGGACCCAAACTAACGGAGACTAACTCCGTTAGTGTGATGCTGACGTGGCATGCTTTGGTGGCAAGATGATCCTACGTGGCATTCTACGTGGCATGCCACGTGGCAAAATGATCCTATGTGGCATCCTACGTGGCATGCCACGTGGCAAAATGATCCTACGTGGCATGCCACGTCAGCATCACACTAACGGAGTTAGCCTCCGTTAGTTTGGGTCCGTCGGTTTCCAATATGTCGAAAGTTGGGACCAATATTGGTGATTTTCGTAGTTGGAACTGTTATTGGCCAATAGTCAATAGTCAATAGTTGGGATTATTTATTTCCATTATTCCTTCACATCTTAGTCTCTCTCATATTGATCGCGTGTCTTTATTCGTCGATCATTTGAGAAATTTTATTAGGTCATTCAGTTTATGGTCTAAGGTTGAAAGTTTGTCTGTGTTGATTTGATCTTTGTATCCGTATTGTTTTCTGAAAGGTTTTTTTTAATAAAGCTATCATAATGAGAATATTATAAATCTGGATTGTCTATATAACCGTTATAAATGGTTGTTGACACGTCAAAATGTGTGGAATGTTTAGGATGTTAGCCTAGTTGAGATCTTCTTTGTATTGTTTTTTGTGTTGATCAACGTGTAAAGTCGCTTGGTATGAAAGATGTTTTTTGATTTTGAATTGTGGGGGGGGGGGGTTGAAATATATGTCAATTGTTCAATTTAATATCAAAGGGGTTATTGTCTTTTATAGACTTGAATATGTTGTGTTGAAATATAAAGTCCTGGTTATAACATACTTGAATCTTTTTACTTGTTTTTTGGTTAAGATTAATTTTCAGGTTATTGGACTGGATGTTAGTGGGCTAAACTGATGGAATGGGCTAAGCTGCTGAATGTTTATGTTATTGGGCTCGCTAGCAAAGGCGTTGGAGTCTTGACTGGTCAACAGAATTTTCTTATATAAAGTCTTTATATCACAAACCCTATGATTGGTGATGTTCCTCTCCAGAATTATTTTTTGTTTCACTCATCTCATAATAGAGAGAAAGATGCTCATGATCTCATTAAAAGGGCTGAGATGTTTTGAGAGATAAATCCAACTCTTTTGATCTCGTCTTCCATAATAATGGTCAAGTGTTTTCCTTGTGTTTCTCTTGATTATCTAAATCTAGGGTTTCGTCCAGTAATCTTGTTTTCTGGGTTGAGTTATGTTCCTGGTGGATTTAGATAGTTCATCTTGTTTTGATTTATGAGAGATTTTGAGAGGATTTGAGTCTTTGAGATTCTTTGTATTTTGTTTGGGTTGTAAAACATTTGTTGCTTTGAGTTTTAAACTTTCAGTATGTTTTTTATCTCATAATTCTGACATTCATGTTTAGTCTTGAGGTCAAGACTTTGTTATGGGAGGGGAGTATTGTTGGGATAATATTGGTTGTTGATAGTTCGGGGGCTATTGTGTAATAATTGATAGTTGTTAAGTGGTTGTAGAAGTATTAAGGGTTAGTTTCGTATTAAATCATAGTTAAGGGACTGATATGTTTGAGCTGAATCTTCTCTCTAGTTTCTCTCGTAACATAAACTAAACTATATATAGAATTAATATAGTAATAATACACTTGTAAATCATATATTAACACAAAAAAATATTGATAAATTTAGAAAAAAAGAATTAGAAAGTGTTTGTAGGTCATATAAGTCTGGTCCAACCCAACCTATTTCAGCAAGCACAAAAACTACTTGTTAATACAAGTGGCACTTCAAGACAATAAATGAGTTACGTAAGTCATGTTTTGCTTGAATGGGTTAAGTGTGTCAAGATTAGAATTTTTAAAAACAATAAACTATAGGAGTCAAACCTAGGTGATACCAACCTCCCAACCCGAACACAATACAAAAATTACCGAAACTCCACCCCTAATTAATGACCTGTCACACAATCCCCCCATTTTGAAAATTGATTACCAATTAAGTTGGAAAGTCAAGCATGGCAGCACTAATTACTTCTTTGCCCCTTTCGAGAAGTGAAGAAGACCAACGCATAATGAAGTAGTTCCTTGGAACCGGAGAGGCGTAGAGCGAGAAAGATGGGTGGAGTAGCTGAGGGTTTTCTTGATGCTTTTCCTGGCCTAGTGCTTTATTGGGCCTTGAGCTTTATGGGCCTAATGCCCCATGTGTTAGGCTTTAGACCGTAGGCGTAGGGCTGTAGGTGTTAGGCTCTAGGCGTTAGGCTGTAGGCTCTAGGCTTCAAACGAAACTCTGGTAATCTTGTATCTACAAACCATTAAATGTATAAAATAAAAAATAAATAAGTAAAAAGTGAAAATAACTAAAAATCACAACATTTAAATTCAAGATAGCAAGTTGAAATTCTGTAACACCTTTGTTTCCAGGAAGCATTGACACACTCAGTCTAGCACGAGTATCTGAAATCCATAGCCTCTGAACCATTTCTTTTTTCATCTTTCATCAGATGAGTTTTTCTGCATCAAAACAGTTGAAAATATGAGTTAACTTGGGAGTGAATAGAGGGAAATCAATCCAGCAATCAGTTCATAAGTCTTCCTAACATCAGGGCAGTGAATACACAGAATGAATATTGGGATTGCTTCATATACTGAGGGAAGTTACTAACCGGTTAAAACAAGTTATTGTTGAAATCGGAAAGTTAGGACAGTGGATGAAAACCGAATAACTTACCTAGGAAGTTAGATTAACCAAGCTTTGAACATAAACAACATCAATATTTAATACATATTCAAGATAGATTAACCAAACAAGATAGAGAATAGTGCTCTAGTAAAAACCAATTCAACTAATCGGATAGTATTATCAGTTTAATTTACAATAAAAAATTAATGAACGAAAGAACTTATTGATATATCAAACAGTTATAATAAGCAACCAATCCCAAAGTAACATCTCGTCCATATCATCATGTGCCGGTTCATATTCCAAAATATAGGTTTCATAATCTCTTTAATTCAACGAAAATGTTAGATGAAATTGTACCATTAAAGAGGTTACTGCACTCTTTGATAGGTTTTTAACAACAGTATTAGGTGCCACGTTAACCAAGTTTTGAACATAGTTAACAACAACATCAATACATATTCAAGATAGTTTAACCAAACATGAACAAGAATAATGATCTAGTAAAAACTAGTTCAATATTACAGTTTGTAACATGAGTTCAAATTAAAATAAAAAAATAAAGAAAGAAAGACCACAACGGCTGATGGTTATATCAAACAGTTTCAATAAAACACCATGTGCCAATTCATATTTCAAAAAATAGGTGTCATAGTTCTCTCTTCAATTCAAAGAAAATGTGAGATGGATTAAAAAGGACTTACTGTGTCATCCGTCTTTTCATCAGACTTTTTCTTCTACAGCAGAATAAATTCAAACGATCAGAAACAACTTCTTTTGCCCTTCATCAGATGAGTTTTCCTGCATCAAGACACTTTAAAACATGAGTTAAAATGGCAGTGGATAGAGGGAAATCAATCCAGTAATCAGTTCACAAGTCTTCCAAACATTAGGCCATGCAGTGAATACACAGAATGAATATTGAGGTTACTTCATATATTGTTGAAAATCAGAAAATTAGTGCAGTGAATGAAAACCGAATAACATACTTTTGAATCAGTTGAACCTAGCCTCTGAACAATTTCTTTTTTCGTCTTTCATCAGATGAGTTTTTCTGCAACAAAACAGTTGAAAATATGAATTTCATGGCTGTGAATAGAGGGAAATCAATCAGGCAACCAGTTCAAAAGGTCTACCTATGTCCTAACATCAGGGCAGTGAATACACAGAACGATTATGGGGATTACTTCATATATTGAGCACTGATTTGTTCAGTTGAGTGTGCTACTGACTGTTTAGGGCCATGGATGAAAAGTGAATTACTTACTTGTGAAGTTAGAGTAACCAAGTTTTGTACATAGATTACAACATTAGTACATATTCAAGACAGATTAACCAAACAGGATAGAGAATAATGTTATTAGTTTAAATTACAATAAGAAATTTATGAAGGAAACAACTTATTAATATATCGAACTATTTCAAAAAGCAAGCAATCCTAAAGTAACATCCTGTCCATATCATCATGCGCCAATTCATATTCAACACATTCAAGATAGCTTAAACAAAATGATTAAGAATAATGCTCTAGTAAAAAGCAGTTCAACATTACAGTTTGTAATATGAGTTCAAATAAAAATAATTAAATAAAGAGCACAACGGCTGATGGTTATACCAAACAGTTTCAATAAAACGCCATGTGCCAATTCATATATCAAAAGATAGGTTTCATAGTGTCTCTTCAATTCAATGAAAACGTGTAATGAACTAGAAAGGACTTACTGTGTGATCCGTCTTAACATCAGACATTTTCTTCCACAGCAGAATAAATTCAAACGATCAGAAACAATTCCTTCTTATGCCTTTCATCGGGTGAGGTTTTTCTGCATCAAGACACTTATGAGCTAACATGGCAATGAATACACAAAATGAATATTGAGATTACTTCATATATTGAGCAAAGTGATTACCAATCAGTTGGTAAGACAAGCACAGCAGCACTAATTACTTTTCCAGGCCTTGTGCTTTATGGGCCTTGAAGCTTTATGGGCCTTGAAGCTTTATGGGCCTTGAGCTTTGTGGGCCTTGTGCTTTGTGGGCCTTGTGCTTTATGGGCCTTGTGCTTTATGGGCCTTGAGCTTTATGGGCCTTGAGCTTTATGGGCCTAATGCCCCACGTGTTAGGCTTTAGGCTGTAGGCGGAAGGCTGTAGGCGGAAGGCTCTAGGCGTTAGGCTGTAGGCGGAAGGCTCTAGGCGTTAGGCTGTAGGCGGAAGGCTCTAGGCGTTTGGCTGTAGGCAGAAGGCTCTAGGCGTTAGGCTGTAGGCTGAAGGCTCTAGGCGTTAGGCTGCAGGCTTCAAACAAAACTCCAGTAATCTTGTATCTACAAACCATTAGATGTATAAGTAAAAAGTGGAAATAAACAACATTAAATTCAAGATAGCAAGTTGAGATTCTGTAAAACCTTTATTTCCAAGAAGTATTGACACACTCAGTCTAGCACTAGTATCTGAAATCAATAGCCTCTGAACGATTCTTTTTTCATCTTTCATCAGATGAGTTTTCTGCATCAAAACATTGGAAAGTATGAGTTAACTTGGGAGTGAATAGAGGGAAATCACTCCAGCAATCAGTTCTTAAGTCTTCCTAACATCAGGGCAGTGAAGACACACGTTGTTTAAAAGTACAGAATCGTGCCTCGAGGCGTTTTCCCTTCGCCTGAGGCGGAGTTAAAAAATGAATTAAATACTTATGAAAATGAAATACTAACTTCATCATGAGATTCATCAAAACCACACATTAAAAAGACATGGAACGCTTGAAATTGACATAAAAAGTTTAAAACATAAAAAACCCATGAGGCGCACATGAGGCACTGTATTTGTTACCGCCTCAGCTCTATGAGGCGCATCTACAAAATACCACCTTGAGGCGCACGCCTCACCCTTTTTTTTAACCATGAATACACAGAATGAATATTGGGATCGCTTCATATACTGAGCGAAGTTACTGACCGGTTAAAACAAGTTATTGTTGAAATCGGAAACTTAGGGCAGTGGATGAAAACCGAATAACTTACCTAGGAAGTTAGATTAACCAAGCTTTGAACATAAACAACATCAATATTTAATACATATTAAAGATAGATTAACCAAACAAGATAGAGAATAGTGCTCTAGTAAAAACCAATTAAACTAATCAGATAGTATTATCATTTTTATTTACAATAAAAAATTAATGAATGAAAGAACTTATTGATATATCAAACAGTTATAATAAGCAACCAATCCCAAAGTAACATCTCGTCCATATAATGTGCCTGTTCATATTCCAAAATATAGGTTTCATAATCTCTTTAATTCAACGAAAATGTAAGATGAAATTGTACCATTAAAAAGGTTACTGCATTCTTTGATAGGTTTTTAACAACAGTATTAGGTGCCACGTTAACCAAGTTTTGAACATAGTTAACAACAACATCAATACATATTCAAGATAGTTTAACCAAACATGAACAAGAATAATGATCTAGTAAAAACCAGTTCAATATTACAGTTTGTAACCTGAATTCAAATTAAAATATAAAAAAATAACAAAAGAACACAACGGCTGATGGTTATATCAAACAGTTTCAATATATCACCATGTGCCAATTCATATTTCAAAAAATAGGTTTCATAGTATCTCTCCAATTCAAAGAAAATGTGAGAGGAATTAGAAAGGACTTACTGTGTAATATGTCTTTTCATCGGACTTTTTATTCTACAGCAGAATAAATTCAAACGATCAGAAATAACTTCTTCTTTTGCCCTTCATCAGATGAGTTTTCCTGCATCAAGACACGTTAAAACATGAGTTAACATGGCAGTGGATGGAGGGAAATTAATCCAGCAATTAGTTCACAAGTTTTCCAAACATTAGGCCAGGCAGTGAATACACAGAATGAATATTGAGATTACTTCATATATTGTTGAAAATCAGAAAACTAGGGCAGTGAATGAAAACCGAAAAACATACTTGTGAATCAGATGAACCATAACAATTTCTTTTTTCGTCTTTCATCAGATGAGTTTTTTTCTGCAACAAAATAGTAGAAAATATGAGATAACATGTCAGGGAATAGAGGGAAATCAATGAGGCAACCAGTTCATAAGGTCTACTACCTATGTCCTAACATCAGGGCAGTGAATACACAGAACGATTGTGAGGATTACTTCATATATTGAGCACTGATTTGTTCAGTTGAGCGTTCTACTGACCGTTTAGGGCCGTGGATGAAAAGTGAATTACTTACTTGTGAAGTTAGATTAACCAAGTTTTGTACATAGATTACAACATCAGTACATATTCAAGACGGATTAACCAAACAGGACAGAGAATAATGTTCTAGTAAAAACCGATTCGACTAGACAAATGATATTATTAGTTTAAATTACAATAAGAAATTTATGAAGGAAACAACTTATTAATATATCAAAAAACTACTTCAATAAGCAAGCAATCCCAAAGTAACATCCTGTCCATATCATAATGCGCCAATTCATATTCAATACATATTCAAGATAGATTAAACAAACATGATTAAGAATAATGCTCTAGTAAAAAGCAGTTCAACATTACAATTTGTAATATGAGTTCAAATAAAAATAATTAAATAAGGAACACAACGGCTGATGGTTATATCAAACAGTTTCAATAAAACGCTATCTGCCAATTCATATATCAAAAGATAGGTTTCATAGTGTCTCTTCAATTCAATGAAAACGTGTAATGACTAATGAATTATAAAGGACTTACTGTGTGATCCGTCTTAACATCGGACTTTTTCTTCCATAGCAGAATAAATTCAAACGATCAGATACAATTCCTTCTTTTGCCTTTCATCGGGTGAGTTTTTTCTGCATCAAGACACTTTAAAACATGAGCTAACATGGCAATGAATACACAAAATGAATATTGAGATTACTTCATATATTGAGCAAAGTGATTACCAATTAGTTGGTAAGACAAGCACAGCAGCACGAATTACTTCTGTGGCCCCTTTAGAGAAGTGAAGAAGTCCAACGCATAACCAAGTAGTTCCTTGGAACCGGAGAGGCATAGGGCGAGAAAGATGGGTGGAGTAACTGAGGGTTTTCTTGATGCTTTTCCAGGCCTTGTGCTTTATGGGCCTTGTGATTTATGGGCCTTGAAGCTTTATGGGCCTTGAAGCTTTAGGGGCCTTGAAGCTTTATGGGCCTTGAGCTTTGTGGGCCTTGTGCTTTGTGGGCCTTGTGCTTTGTGGGCCTTGTGCTTTGTGGGCCTTGTGCTTTATGGGCCTTGTGCTTTATGGGCCTTGAGCTTTATGGGCCTTGAGCTTTATTGGCCTAATGCCCCACGTGTTAGGCTTTAGGCTGTAGGCGGAAGGCTCTAGGCGTTAGGCTGTAGGCGGAAGGCTCTAGGCGTTAGGCTGTAGGCGGAAGGCTCTAGGCGTTAGGCTGTAGGCAGAAGACTCTAGGCGTTAGGCTGTAGGCTGAAGGCTCTAGGCGTTAGGCTGTAGGCTGAAGGCTCTAGGCGTTAGGCTGCAGGCTTCAAACAAAACTCCAGTAATCTTGTATCTACAAACCATTAGATGTATAAGTAAAAAGTGGAAATAAACAACATTAAATTCAAGATAGCAAGTTGAGATTCTGTAAAACCTTTATTTCCAAGAAGTATTGACACACTCAGTCTAGCACTAGTATCTGAAATCAATAGCCTCTGAACGATTCTTTTTTCATCTTTCATCAGATGAGTTTTCTGCATCAAAACATTGGAAAGTATGAGTTAACTTGGGAGTGAATAGAGGGAAATCACTCCAGCAATCAGTTCTTAAGTCTTCCTAACATCATGGCAGTGAAGACACACGCTGTTTAAAAGTACAGAATCGTGCCTCGAGGCGTTTTCCCTTCGCCTGAGGCGGAGTTAAAAAATGAATTAAATACTTATGAAAATGAAATACTAACTTCATCATGAGATTCATCAAAACCACACATTAAAAAGACATGGAACGCTTGAAATTGACATAAAAAGTTTAAAACATAAAAAACCCATGAGGCGCACATGAGGTACTGTATTTGTTACCGCCTCAGCTCTATGAGGCGCATCTACAAAATACCACCTTGAGGCGCACGCCTCACCCTTTTTTTTAACCATGAATACACAGAATGAATATTGGGATCGCTTCATATACTGAGCGAAGTTACTGACCGGTTAAAACAAGTTATTTTTGAAATCGGAAAGTTAGGGCAGTGGATGAAAACCGAATTACTTACTTGGGATGTTAGATTAACCAAGTTTTGAACATAAACTACATCAATATTCAAGATAGATTAACCGAACAAGATAGAGAATAGAGCTCAATTAAAAAACCAATTCAACTAATCTGGCTAGTATTATCAGTTTAATTTACAATAAGAATAAGAAATTAATGAATGAAACAACTTATTGGTATATCAAACAGTTACAAAGCAAGCAATCCCAAAGTATCATCCCGTCCATATCATGTGCCAGATCATATTCCAATATGTAGGTTTCATAGTCTCTTCAATTCAACAAAAATGTTAGATGAAATTGTACCATTAAAAAGGTTTACTGAACTCTTAACAACAGTATTAGGTGCCACCTTAACCAAGTTTTGAACATAGTTAACAAAATCAATACATATTCAAGATAGTTTAACTAAACATGAACCAGAATAATTCTCTAGTAATAACCAGTTCAATATTACAGTTTGTAACCTGAGTTCAAATTAAAATATAAAAAAAAATAAAGAAAGAACACAACGGCTGTTATATCAAACAGTTTCAATAAATACCATGTGCCAATTCATATTTCAAAAAATAGGTTTCATAGTATCTCTTCAATTCAAAGAAAATGTGAGAGGAATTAGAAAGGACTTACTGTGTAATATGTATTTTCATCGGACTTTTTCTACTACAGCAGAATAAATTCAAACGATCAGAAATAACTTCTTCTTTTGCCCTTCATCAGATGAGTTTTCCTGCATCAAGACACTTTAAAACATGAGTTCACAAGTTTTCCAAACATTAGGCCAGGCAGTGAATACACAGAATGAATATTGAGATTACTTCATATATTGTTGAAAATCAGAAAACTAGGGCAGTGAATGAAAACCGAAAAACATACTTGTGAATCAGATGAACCATAACAATTTCTTTTTTCGTCTTTCATCAGATGAGTTTTTTCTGCAACAAAATAGTTGAAAATATGAGTTAACATGTCAGGGAATAGAGGGAAATCAATCAGGCAACCAGTTCATAAGGTCTACTACCTATGTCCTAACATCAGGGCAGTGAATACACAGAACGATTGTGAGGATTACTTCATAAATTGAGCACTGATTTGTTCAGCTGAGCGTTCTACTAAGCGTTTAGGGCCGTGGATGAAAAGTGAATTACTTACTTGTGAAGTTAGATTAACCAAGTTTTGTACATAGATTACAACATTAGTACATATTCAAGATGGATTAACCAAACAGGACAGAGAATAATGTTCTAGTAAAAACCGATTCTACTAGACAAATGATATTATTAGTTTAAATTACAATAAGAAATTTATGAAGGAAACAACTTATTGATATATCAAAAAAACTACTTCAATAAGCAAGCAATCCCAAAGTAACATCCTGTCCATATCATAATGCGCCAATTCATATTCAATACATATTCAAGATAGCTTAAGTTAACATGATCAAGAACAATTCAGAAACAATTCCTTCTTTTGCCTTCCACTGGGTGAACTTTAAAAAATATTAACTATTAACTAATATCAAAGAAATGTAAACCAGAAGGCAGTAAAATCATACATGATCAAATAATCTTCACCACACCATGAAAATATTAACAGAATCCATTCTTGGGACCTTTCATCTACACGTGATGTAATAGGTTGAGCAAATGAAATGTCTGCAATAGGAACAGTCTTGCAACATAAGATGCTCACTTAAACTGCCATAAGATGTAAAAAAAATAACACAACAGCGTATGGGAAACAACCTTCGCATTTGTGTTGAGAACATATTCATAAGACATTGAAGATGCACACATCAGGCTAATGTCAAGGTCCTTTCCATAAAAGAAATAAAAAACAAATAAAACCAAATCGAGTGGAGAAAGTGTGAAAGATAAAAAAATCCTCAAGTAGAGCGGCGATTACCTTAGCTGCTAAACAAGATAATAGTCTGTTAACATCTTTGAGTAGATCATCCATTATAGTTAATGCACACTAAATGTGTTTGGCCAGTAGTCCACTTGGCGTGAAACATTCTTACAGCAACCAATCAGTTCTCCATGAAAGCCATTAGGAATTGCAAGATATGATAGACAATAAACAGACATAACAAATTATCAAAAACATACCTTGCAATCAGTTCTCCATGAAAGCCATTAGCAATTGCAAGTTATGATAGACATCAAACAAGAAAATAATATATCCATGTATTTCTGCAGGTTGAAATTCAACAAAAATGTATTGAAATGCATAAAATTCTATATGTTACCTCATCAAAAGTTTGAAACTAAACTATATATATATATATATATATTTATTAATATAGTAAAAATACACATGTAAATCATACATTAACACAAAAAATATTAATAAATTTAGAAAAAAGAATTAGAAAGTGTTTGTAGGTCATAGTAGTCTTTTCCAACCCAACCCATTTCAGCTAGCACAAAAACTACCATCCCGTTTAAATAAACAAGTAACGTAGGTCTTCTTTTGCTTGAGTGGGTTAAGTGTGTCTAGATTAGGGTTGAGTTTCTCTAAACAATAAACTAGAAGAGTCAAACATAGGTGATACCAACCTCCCAACCCGAACACAAAACAAGAATTACCAAAAACTGAAAATATATATAATAACTGATCGAGAAGTGATTACCAATAAGTTGGTAAGACAAGCACAGCAGCACTAATTACTTCTTTGCCCCTTTCGAGAAGTGAAGAAGTCCAATGCATAATCAAGTAGTTCCTTGGAACCGGAGAGGCGTAGGGCGAGAAAGATGGGTGGAGTAACTGGGGGTTTTCTTGATGCTTTTCCAGGCCTTGTGCTTTATGGGCCTTGAGCTTATGGGCCTTGAAGCTTTATGGGCCTTGAAGCTTTATGGGCCTTGAGCTTTGTGGGCCTTGTGCTTTATGGGCCTTGAGCTTTGTGGGCCTTGTGCTTTATGGGCCTTGAGCTTTGTGGGCCTTGAGCTTTATGGGCCTTGTGCTTTATGGGCCGTGTGCTTTATGGGCCTTGTGCTTTATGGGCCTTGTGCTTTATGGGCCTTGAGCTTTATGGGCCTTGAGCTTTATGGGCCTTGCGCTTTATGGGCCTAATGCCCCACGTGTTAGGCTTTAGGCTGTAGGCGGAAGGCTCTAGGCGTTAGGCTGTAGGCGGAAGGCTCTAGGCGTTAGGCTGTAGGCGGAAGGCTCTAGGCGTTAGGCTGTAGGCGGAAGGCTTTAGGCGTTTGGCTGTAGGCAGAAGGCTCTAGGCGTTAGGCTGTAGGCTGAAGGCTCTAGGTGTTAGGCTAAAGGCTCTAGGCGTTAGGCTGCAGGCTTCAAACAAAACTCCAGTAAGCTTGTATCTACAAACCATTAAATGTATAAGTAAAAAGTGGAAATAAACAACATTAAATTCAAGATAGCAAGTTGAGATTCTGTAAAACCTTTGTTTCCAAGAAGTATTGACACACTAGTATGTGAAATCCATAGCTCTAAACGATTTCTTTTTTCACCTTTCATCAGATGAGTTTTTCTGCATCAAAACAGTTGAAAATATGAGTTAACTTAGGAGTGAATAGAGGGAAATCAATTCAGCAATCAGTTCATAAGTCTTCCTAACATCAGGGCAGTGAATACACAGAACGAATATTGGGATTGCTTCATATACTGAACGAAGTTACTGACCGGTTAAAACAAGTTATTGTTGAAAACCGAATAACTTACCTGGGAAGTTAGATTAACCATGTTTTGAACATAAACAACAACATCAATATTCAATACATATTCAAGATAGATTAACCAAACAGGATAGAGAATAGAGCCTAATTAAAAACCAATTCAACTATTATGATAGTATTATCAGTTTAATTTACAATAAGAAATTAATGAATGAAACAACTTATTGGTATATCAAACAGTTACAAAACATCCCGTCCACATCATCATGTGCCAGTTCATATTCCAAAATATAGGTTTCATAGTCTCTTCAATTCAATGAAAATGTTAGATGAAATTGTACCATTAAAAAGGTTTACTACACTCTTTGATAGGGTATTTAACAACCACATCAATACATATTCAAGATAGCTTAACCAAACATGATCAAGAATAATGATCTGCAGTTCAACATTACAGTTTGTAATATGAGTTCAAATAAAAATAAATTCATAAAGAACACAACAGCTGATGGTTATATCAAACAGTTTCAATAAAACACGATGTGCCAATTCATATTTCAAAAGATAGGTTCCATAGTGTCTCTTCAATTCAAAGAAAGAAAATGTGAGATGAATTAGAAAGGACTTACTGTGTGATCCGTCACTGTTTCTTCTACAGCAGAATAAATTCAAACAATCGGAAACAACTTCTTCTGCGCTTCATCAGATGAGTTTTCCTGCATCAATCAAGACACATGAGTTAATTAACAGTGAATACACAGAATGAATATTGACTATTGAGATTACTTCATATAATGTTGAAAACCTAATAACATACTACTGTGAATCATGAAACAAGGTTAAACCCTAGGATATTTTGGTGTAATAAGAATAATAGAGCAATAATAAGATGAAAACAGAATCACTTACTTGTGAATGCAACAATCATCGATCAATCTATTAACATGACATGAAGAAAAAGAAGTTAATACTTGTACTGAATCGCCTTTATGATAACAATGAATTAGAGCGACTTGAAGGAGGAGGAAGAGACGCAAAGGATTTAATAAAACAATTTGTGTTTAACTAAAAATATAAAGAAAACAAAATAGGGCAGATGATGAATACTTGTTAACCAAGGGATTACATTTATGGAGGGAGATTTTGGTGGACAATTTTTTATGACCGTTTGTTAAGATTTGCGTAACAGATTTGGAAATCCCAAATTTATTTATGTTGCCTAATAGCCATTATCATTGTTATTGTTATTATTATTATTATTATTATTATTATTATTATTATTATTATTATTATTATTATTATTATTATTATTATTATTACAATTACAAATCTTTTTTAAAAAATTTTAATGTCCGTTATGCATAAATAAGTTATAATCATGTTTTTATTATTTAAATATTTTTTATGAATCTATTATTATTTATGCTTGTATTTTGCCTTATTAGTCGACATTATATGAATAACAAGGCAACATGAATAGTATGAATAGCAGAGGTCGTAAAAATCCCGATTAGTAAAAATAACAAGACACTTCTCCCATAAGTAAGATTGTAAAAATCCCGATTAGTCACCGATTAATCGGTGACTAATCGCTAGTCCTCACTTTACTGATTAATTTTGGGCTAATCACTCAATTAATCGGTGTCACGATTAATCACTAATTAGTCGGACCAAATTGGCCTTAGTCGGACTAAAAAAACTAAAAATTAGGTAAAAAGGAATTCGAATGGGTCAAAACAGGAGCAAATCGATCAAATAAAACAAGTTCTTACTTCCAAATTGGATGATAATTCATGAATTAGAAGCAAAATCGATGAAACTCCATGAACCCTAGTTGCGTCTGATGGTTCCTTACGATGAAAGAAGGAATTGGAAGGAAAAAACGGGATATGGTGAACGATGGAGGTGATTAGGGTTATTTAAGTTTAGGTATTTTAATATTTAACCCCTCGTCCATATTCACTAGTTTATATTTGGCCTCTAAACTTCTAAATTTATACATATAAGGTATAAAATTAGCATTATATATATATATATATATATATAAATCCAATCCGATTAATCCCGATTAATCTTAATCAGTACCCCACCGACCGACTAGCGCCTAGCAAATTCTACAACACTGCCCATAAGTGTCATAATTGTGACACAACCCTTCATCTTTATAACACTCACCCTACACCCATCCATTCCTCACTACTCGCTGTCAATTAAATCTCTATAGACCTTCCTGGCTTTCTCTTCCTTTTTACACAACTCTCTTTCTTACCACACATCACCACCAACACCTTTCTTCACATCCAAACCTTTCTTTTAGCCTTAGCCACGTGTGTACTTTTGTTAATATATAAATGACATTTTTCTCTCTAGATGTTTACTGCTCATCTCTCTCTCTCTAGCGCTAAACCTCACGGTGGTGGTGTAAAAATTGAATTACAGAGGTTCGGATCTGGAGTGGTGATGTAGTTGGTGTGTATAACAGTGGTTGCATGTGGATGTCACAGGGTTGTGATGGGGACGAAGTCGTCTCCTTTCGTCGGTTCTAGCGATGGAGAGAGAGAAGTAGGTGGGTGATGGGGATCATGGCCGGCTATGGCCAAAGCGGGGAGGCCACTCGGCTTAGGCCTATTTTTATCGGGGGTACAATTGTTTCCATAAAATTCCTATACATGTGTGTGTATTTTTTTTAAAAAGAAAACACATTTAACATTTAAAAGTTAAGCCTAATAACCAATTTAAAACTTATAAATTATTAACCCAATGCCCATAACATTTATAATCTCAATACCTATTTACCTACTAAATTAAAAAAACAACGATATTCATTCTATAAGGGCATATTTTTTAACGGCTCGGATAGGGCAGGTAAATCTTCGGAGACGCCTCTGATGGGGATGTACGGAGGTTGTGGTGAGACGGTGATGGTGGGTGTTTTGGTGTTGGTGGGTATTCGGTGTGAGAGGTAAGACGGTCGCTAGGGTCAGATAGTGGTAAGGTGTGTTC
This sequence comes from Ambrosia artemisiifolia, assembly GCA_032199755.1. Lineage (NCBI taxonomy): Eukaryota > Viridiplantae > Streptophyta > Magnoliopsida > Asterales > Asteraceae > Ambrosia > Ambrosia artemisiifolia. The sequence goes on along the minus strand of CM063525.1, from coordinate 50,198,906 downwards.
GGTGGTGGTGGTGTAATGGCGGGATGATGGTGGTTTGTGGCGGAGTTACATGGTGGTGGTGTGTGGCGTTGGTGGGTGGAGGTTCGTGGCAGCTGTGATGATAACCGGATATGGTTAGGGTTGTAGAGAGGAAAGAGAAGAAGAATAGATGTGAGAGAGAGGATAATCTCTATTTGCAGGCATATGAAGCATCAGTTGATTACTTGCTTTCTCTAAGCATAGATGGGTACAACGAAATTGTATACAACTGTTGTAAGGCCACCCGTAGTGGGCTCCATGGGGGCTTGATAGCCACCCATAGCGCCGGAACACCGCCCCCTTCCCCGGGCACTACGCGGGCGCGATGATGAAGAAGGTGATGACCATCGCGAGGTGAAGTTCTGTAAATTGGAGCGTTATATGGTGGGGAAGGGCTTGATGGTGATGATGAAGTGTATATTTGTATATTTAAATAAAATAATAATAATATTTTAATCTCTATAAAGCCCACATCAAGCCCCTCGTCTACTACACACCTACTATATTAATATTTTAATCCACCAAGCCCCCTCCCCCCACACATACTCTAAGATTGGTTTTTTGTTTAGAACCAGCAATGGGTTTTTTTAAGATTGAGTGGTTTTGTGAACTGTGATAAGCTAGAAGTTGAGTATGACATTTTTTATTCGAAGGCCTGAAAGGGGTTTGAATTAGGGATGAATTGTTGGGACAAAGAGGATTGAAGAAACCACCTTTTGATAACCTTAGTCTAAATTCATATTCTGCTTAAGTATAGGAAGAACTGCTGAAGAAGAATGAAGAAGTACTGAAGAACAAATATGCAAAGTACTGAAGAGTAACTCATCAGAAGTTCTGAAGTCTAACCAGACATTTCACTGAAGAACTACTGAAGACAAACTACTCATCAGCAGTTTATCACTCATCAGCACTTTGTAATCAGAAGCTTCTAACCGACTGAAGATCAGCAGTTTTATTATTATATTGTTTTGTTAAAGTCTAGATTTCAAGTTTCAATGTACAGGCTGTTGTAAGCTTATCTTTGCATAATATCTTTGTTAAATATCTTAGATTACTTCAGACAATGGTTTAGTACATTGGTCTATAAATAGATGAGTTTGTTCATCTATTTTAGATATGTGATTTTGTGTAATTCCTTTGATCTAAATTGAAATCCTTCGGGCTTTGAACTTATAATCCATTTCACATCTGAGAAACATAAACTGCATTTACTGCTTTATACTTGAACTGTTTTATTGTTTCTCATTTATTATTCAGTCAAGGGGGAGTAATAACTCCTCTTAAAAGTGATCTTTTAAACCTTTGAACACTTGTTATTTCCGCTGCTTATTAACTCTTACATAAATCTGATACACATAAGTGTTCTTAACATAAGCCACTGATCCAACAATTGGTATCAGAGCATCTGGTTAATCTGATCAAAATCAATCTAACAAATTGAGATTCAGACACAGGCTCTTATTGATATTCAATAAAGGATAAAAGGCTCACTTTTTCATCCATCACTTTAAAGAAGCATTGACAAATTCAAACTTCTTAAAAATGGACCCTTACAATACTGGATCTGCCAACAAACCTCCTATGTTAGTCAGAAATGAATATAACATATGGTCTAAAAGGTTGGCACACACTATTTCCCAAACTAATACTGGATGTTGGAGGTCTGTAGTTTTTGGACCTCACAAACCAGTGATAACTGATCCAGAGGGAAAGACTGAAAGACCAAAAGATCCAAAAGACTACACGGAGGAAGATTTCCAAAAGTTTGAGCTTGATGCAAAAGCTTTCTCCATGTTGGCTATGGCTCTCCCAAACGAAATATATGATGGCCTTTTACACTGTGAAAGTGCTAAAGAGCTGTGGGATTGCCTAAAAGAGCAGTTTGCAGGAACTGCTGAGGTGATAGCCAACATCAGAGAAATATTGGCTCAACAATATGAAACTTTTACTCACATAGAGGGTGAAAATTTAACACAACAATTTGAAAGATTTTCTTCACTCATCTCTGAGTTAAAAATTAATAATCAGACCTATTCAAATGAGTCTATGTTACATAGATTTTTAAGGTCTTTACCTTCAAAATGGGAAACTTACTCTATAGTCCTCAGAACAAGTTCAGATTTTCACACCTTGAACCTAACTAGGTTACATGGTAAATTACTAACTTTTGAGAGAGAAATCAATCAAAAGAAAAAGTTACAAGAATATGGTAAAACTGCTGATGACTATACTCCAGGTAGCACAGCCTTATTAGGACATGACTCACCATCTTGTTCTAATAATTTTGGTTCTTTTGACCACATTGACATAACAGCTGGGATCTCATCAGATGGATCCTTCCCAGCTTATGACAATGAAGAACTGAGTCAAACTGCTGACAACATGTGTTTCATCATGGATGATTTAAAATATTTTAGCAGTGATGACTTAGAAGAAATGGAGATATTGCACCAACTGGCCTTGTTAAGCTTAAAAACTAACAAATTTTATAAAAGGTCAGGAAGGAAATTTCCAGGACTAAACAACTCAACAAAAGTTGGTTTTGACAAATCTAAACTTAGATGTCACAAGTGTCAAAAGTTGGGACACTTTGCTAGAGAGTGTAGAAGCTCTAGCTACAACCAACCCATGTCTGGAAATCAATTTAACCCCTCTTATAATAGGAATAATGGAACTCAAGGGAGTGCTCATTTTGTACAGGCACAAGCTCCACAAGTTCAATATGTGCCACAAGTACAATATGTCCAAATGCCTTCTCAGCAACAACAGCAGCTGATGCCTCATTTTCCAACTGCTCAACAACCTGCACAAACTCAACAACCCCCTCAGCAACAAAGCTTATTTACATCAGGGTATGTTGACTGGAGCAGTCTTCCTTATGACACATCAGAATGCAGTCAGGATGCAGGCAATAAGGTCTATGATGTCAACTGGGGAGAACCTGATAATGGCAGAAAGAACTTTGCCTTAATGGCTTTTGAAGGATACTCTTCAAATTCTGCTCTCACACAGGTATCACAACAATCTCTGTTAAAGCTTTGCACTAAATCTTGCAAAGAATCTTTTGCTTTAATTAGAGAAACAAATGTGCATTTACAAGGCAAATCCAATGATATGGAGAGAAAATACACACAGATGAAGTGTGATTTAGAAAGAAAAATTGTTTTGAAAAACAAAGAAATTTCTAAACTGAATGATAAATCCATTGAAACCCAAGCACAGATTAAAACAATGATAGACAACCTAGGAAAAGTCAGACAAGAGCTTGCTGACACCAAGGTTGATTGTGAAAAATGGGTTGAGTCTTGTAAAGGGTACCAAATACAGCTTAACAAACAAACTGCAGCAAATGTTAAGTTTGGCATTGGGTATACCCACACTAAATCACCAACAGATTTCACCCACAAAACTGATAATGATGGGAAGAAATTGATTCAAACTTCTGATATGGAGGAATGCACTTCCTACCATCAGAACTTTCTCAAAAAGGAAAGTACTGCAGAAGTTAAAACTACTGACAATAAGCCATCAGCAGTTTTAACTACATCAGGAGTTGAGACCCTGAAAACTGCTGATGACCTATTTCAAAATTCTGATTTTGTCAGTAAATTGCCTTCCAGCTCTCTTGATTTATCTAAAAAGAAAGAGAAGGCAAAAGCATGTGAAATATGTGGTCTGTTTAACCACATAACTGAACTTTGCAGATATAGAAAGGTAAATCAGTTAAATAAACAAAGACAACAACTGATTGTGGGAAAGCAGATGAAACAAAATTTTGAAAATACTTTCTTTCCCAACAAACAACAATCAAACAAAACCCTTTCTAAGAAGAGGCTTTTATCTCAACAAAAGTCGTCTTCTCAAAGTTCATCTTCAGAAGTTACACCTAACTCATCAGCAGTTTCACAAACTGCTGAAGTTAAAGATTTGATAAACATGGTTAAACTTCTGATGACCAAAGTTGATGGTGGAAACCAAAAAGAACCCACCATTGTTCTTAATGACAAATCCATTGCCAAAAAGACATGGATTACTAAAATTGGTCCACAACAAGCTGCACCTGTTCTCAAGAGCAAACCCAAAGCCAAACTGGCTTGGGTTGCCAAAACTAACTAATTTGCTATCTTGTGCAGAGGGTCTCCAGAGGTTTGAATAGCATATGGTATGTGGATAGTGGAGGCTTAATGCACATGACTGGATGCAGATACCTGATAAACAATTTTATCAGTCAAAGAGAAGGATCTGTGTCCTTTGGGAACAATGCCAAGGGATATGTGCTAGGATATGGCAATGTATCCTCAGGCAAAATGCAGTTTGACAAGGTCAATCTGGTTGAAAACCTTGAGTACAACTTGCTGAGTGTTTCACAAATGTGTGACAAAGGATATTCTTCCTTTTTCACCAAGACAGCATGCAAGATCATATCACCAGAAGGCCAGAAGTTGATAGAGAAGATTATTGAAGATCATACTTTGCTGATTGCCAAAAGGTGTGGCAATGTCTATGCAGTGGACATTGAAAAAGACAAAGTATTGAACAAGACTGCCTGTTTCTTCTCAAAGGCATCAACTTCAGAAAATGATCTCTGGCACAGGAGACTTGGCCATGTGAACTTTAAAACCATCAATAAAGTCACAAAAATGGGCTTGGTCAGAGGTCTACCTTTGAAGGAATATCAGTGCAAAGAACACTGTGTTTCCTGTCTTAAAGGTAAACAGCATAAGTCCTCCTATAAGTCTATTGAAGAATCTAAAACAACTGCATGTCTTCAACTACTCCATATGGACTTATTTGGACCAGTCAAGATAATGAGCCTTGGTAAGAAGAAGTACTGCTTGGTCATCATTGATGACTACTCAAGATTCACATGGGTCTTCTTCTTATATTCCAAGGATGAGGCAGCTGAAATCATCAAGTTCTTCATTCTACAAGTTGAGAAGCAATATTCTCTATCTGTCAAAGTCATCAGGAGTGACAATGGGACAAAGTTCAGGAACAAAACTCTAGATGAATTCTGTCTGTCTAAAGGGATTGTTAGACAGTTCAGCATTCCCAGAACTGCTGAACAAAATGGTTTGGTAGAAAGGAAGAACAGAACCTTAATTGAAGCAGCCAGAACAATGTTAGCTGATTCAGGCCTACCTTTGTATTTTTGGGCTGAAGCAGTCAACACAGCTTGTTATGTTCAGAATAGAGTTCTTATCAACAAGAGACATACCAAGACTGCCTATGAAATTCTTCATGGCATAAAGCCCCTTATCTCCTTCTTCAGGGCTTTTGGGTGTCAATGTTTTATCCTCAACATCAAAGACTCTATCTCAAAATTTGCTGCAAAAGTTGATACAGGTTATTTTCTTGGTTATTCTCCTTTGAGAAAAGCTTACAAAGTCTTCAATTCAAGAACCAAGATAGTAGAAGAAACACTGAATGTCAAGTTCAATGAATCAAAACACACTCTTATTCCAGCAAATCCTGCTGAATTATTTGATCTTGACAACTTTCATTTCGGACCTGAAAAGACTGTTGAATCATCCAAACCTCCTCAAAATGGTTTTTAAGGATTTGAAGATGATAGTCCTGCACCATGGACTCCAAACACAGTCAGAAGATCAACTATCAAACCTTCAGAAGTTTCAATAGCTTCAACTTCAGGAACTACTGATGAACATTTTGAAACTACTGATTCAGCTGAACCTAAAACTCCTGAAGTTCAAATAACAGCTGAACCAGATATTATCAATCTCAGTGGTTTATTTGAAGAACCTGTAGAGCCATCATCTAGTACAGGTCTACAACAACTGATTGAACACAAAGATCATCCATTGGATCAAATCATGGGTGATATTGCATCAGGGGTACTCACAAGAAACCAGCTTTCCAACTTTTGCTTCTTCTCAGCATTCATTTCTCAGTTGGAACCAAAGAAGTATCAAGAAGCCCTCAAAGACAACAATTGGGTGCAAGCAATGCAAGAAGAGTTGCTTCAATTCAAGAAACAACAGGTTTGGGAAATCTGTCCCTTACCTCAAGATAAGCAACCAATTGGAACAAGATGGGTCTTCAGAAACAAATCAGATGAGGCTGGTATGATCATCAAGAACAAAGCAAGATTGGTGGTACAAGGTGATTCCCAAGAGGAAGGAATTGATTATGATGAAACCTTTGCACCAGTTGCAAGACTTGAAGCTATCAGGTTATTTTTAGCTTATGCAATTTCCAACAACATTAAAGTTTATCAAATGGATGTCAAAAGTGCATTTTTGTATGGAAAAATAAAAGAGGAAGTGTATGTCTGTCAACCTCCAGGGTTTGAGGATCCTTCTCATCCTGATTGGGTTTACAGACTTGACAAAGCTCTTTATGGCTAAAACAGGCTCCAAGAGCCTGGTATGAAACACTTTCAAACTTTTTACTTAAGAATCACTTCTCAAGGGGATCCATTGATAAAACTCTTTTCATAAAACATGTTGGAAATCATGTCTTACTTGTTCAAATTTATGTTGATGATATCATATTTGGTTCAACAAACTCAAAAATGTGTGAAGATTTTAAGAAACTCATGCAATCAAAATTTGAAATGAGTACAATGGGAGAATTGCAGTACTTTTTGGGACTGCAAATCAAGCAACAATCAAATGGAACATTTATACATCAATCAAAATATGTTAAAGAATTATTGAACAAATTTTCTTTTCAAGACTGTAAAACATGTTCCACTCCCATGACACCAATCACACAAGTTGAACCAGATGATCAAGGGAAACATATTGATCAAACCATGTATAGATGTATGATAGGTTCTCTTTTGTATTTAACTGCTTCTAGACCAGATATCATGTTTTCAACTTGTGTCTGTGCTAGATACCAATCTGCACCAAGAGAATCACACCTAATTGCAGTCAAAAGAATCTTCAGATATCTGAAAGGAACTCCTACTTTAGGAATTTGGTATCCTGCTTCAAGCAATACCAAGTTAACTGCTTTTTCAGATAGTGACTATGCAGGGTGCAAGATGTCAAGAAAATCAACATCTGGTGGTTGTCAATTCTTAGGAAACTGTCTGGTGTCCTGGCAATCAAAGAAACAAACATCTGTGGCAACTTCAACAGCTGAAGCTGAATACATTGCTGCTGCAAGCTGTACTTCACAGATACAATGGCTCCAATATCAACTTCTTGATTATGGAATCAAAGAAACCAAGACTCCACTTTTAGTAGACAGCAAATCTGCCATTAGCATCATTCAAAATCCTGTTCAGTTTTCAAAAACTAAACACATTGAAATCAGGTATCATTTCATAAGAGATTGCTATGAAAAAGGCAAGATTGAGGTGAAGCATGTCACAACAGCTAATCAAATAGCTGACATTTTCACCAAACCCCTTGATTCAACAACTTTTCAGAGGTTAGTATCCATGCTTGGGATGTTAAACTTAGAAGAAAGTCTGTAAGTGTTTCACTTTTTAGTTCTGCACATATTTTAATTTTCACTTACATACTTATCTGTCACAAACCTCTGAAGACCAAATTTGAGAAAGAGAAACTACTGATGAACAATTTTTGAAAACTACTGATGAACATCAAAAATGGGAAATTTTCAAAATGGATATAACTACTGATAAGAATCAGAAGTTAGTTAAGTGTTTTAAAAGTCATTTGCATCAGCAGTTAACTGCTGAAGAGATGACCAAAACCACTGATGAAGAAACCTTCTTCATCAGCACTTTCATTAAAAAATGGTAAAACAAACTTTTCACTCATCAGAAGTTTGACCTAGTCGGTTAAAAACTTCTGATAAATACCTTTTTCAAACAGTTATCCATTCAAAAAGCAAAATTCCCTCTCTCTCTCTCAAATCAAAAGCAAAACCCCTTCTCTAACCTAAAAATACTGTTCGATCAAACAAGCAATGGCTCTCGTGTTAAAACAGGGACATTATCAACGAGGCTACTTTGTGAAAGATGAAGCCTGGTCCCAGTATGATGAAATGATTGATCTCATCATGAAATCCCAATATTATGAAGCTTTCACCATCGATCCACCCATTCATGAAGAAACTCTAAATGAGTCCTGGGCAAACACAGAGACGGTGACAGTCAATAATGAAGTGATCTCCCTCAAATCTTCTATAAAAGGGAAACTGATGGCCATATCACCGGAAACACTAAGCATCAGGCTTGGTTTGAAGGATTCTAATGCTCCTGAGCATATTCCAAACTCAGACATCCATCTAACCATGACAGAATGTGGTTATCAAGGTACTTTGGCACAAGCAACAGTTTATAAGAAATATTTTGACCCAAAATATAAACTGTTATTTCATTATATTATAATGTGTCTAAGTCCAAAAACTGGGTCTATTGATCAGATGCCTTCTACTTTTCAACCAATTTTTCATTCAATCATAAATGAAACACCTTTTAAGGCATCCAAACTGTTTTTCAATGAGTTGGTTCTACACCATGAAAATGATAAAAAGAAGTTTTTGTTGTACCCAAGATTTGTTATGCAATGCATAATAAAAGAACTTGGAGAGGGAGTACTTGTGGGTAAAACAACAACTTTAAACCCATTAACCTCACAAGTATTCTCTAGGCACAACAAAACAGCACTTGTGCTACAAGATGACCAAGGGGAAGAACAACCCATCCCCAAGGAACCCACATCTTCCAAACCCAAAAAGAAAACAAAAAAGCCAAAACAACAAAAACAAAAACAAACCAAACCTTTGAAAAAGACAGTTCAGGAAGTGGAGAAACCTGAAACTGCTGATGTGCAATCTGCACTTGATAAGGATGTGGCTGAAACATCCTCTCAGCACACTCCTTCTCCACCTCCTAAAAGAAACCCAGTTACAGTTATTTTTCAAAGAAAAAGATTTAAGAAACCTGTAACTGTTGACCCAACCTTTGAAACTGCTGAAACAGAACCTGAACCCATTCCAACTTCTGAACACCTACCCATTACAACTACTGAACCTGAACCTTCCCACACAACAATAGAAATAGCCCAACTTCTCTCAGGACTAAAAGGATCCCATCCAACACATGTCACTCCCCCAGCAACACATCAAATTGGGGAGATGCCTTCTTCTATTGACATGGATGTGGACCTTATTAGCCCAAACCAGGGAGATGAGGATGGACCAGAGTTTATAAGCCCAAACTTAGAAACTCTTGGTACTTTTGAGGCTGCTACTACTCACTTATCACCCAGTGGTGAACTTGAGGACAATAGTAACATTGCTAAGACCTCAAATTTGGCAACTACTGATGAAGGCCTAGTGCCTGAAGTAGGAAAACCTCAGTTCCAAGACAAAGAGGTTCATGAGACTACTAGTTTGGGACTAGCTCATGATTTAACTGATCCTGCCCTCTCTGAGGACACTATCAGGGATTCAGATGATTCCATTAGCTTGGATGATGAATCAAACATTCCACAAACAGAATTGACGGTTGAGATTGAAGGTCCTGCATCTAAGGTATCCAAGCTCAAGAAGCTGGTCACCAAAGATCAGGTTAAAGACCACTTAGCCCAAAAATCCCCACAAGTGGCATCTTCAGAGAAATCTGAGGATCACCCAAAAAGCCCCCCTTCACAAAAACAACCTACCCAATTCCCTGGGCTTACTGGCATAGACTTGAACCAACTATGCAGCCCAGATGGTCCCCTGTTCCAAACAATGCAACAAATCATAACTGATCAACTCAAGAAATTCACAACTGCTTGGGAGTTAAAGGCTAACAACCAATTTGGGTTGATAAATTCAAGACTTGCTGAGTTGAACAAGAAGATGGATCAAACTCAAGATCAACTAGCAAGGTTGTCTGCTGCAACTTCTCACTCAATAAGGCTTCCAGAAGTGGATGAAGCCAAAAAGGGGAGAAGACTAAGGAACCAGAAACTGAAGTTGTTACAACAAGACAAAATCCTGATCCTGAAGCTGAAAAACCAACACAAAGACCAGGAAAAGAAGTAGCAAAAGAGTTCTCATTATCTAAGGCATCAGAGGAAACTGCTGATCCCATTATTCAAACTGCTGAAGACAATCCTTCAGTAGTTGTGAGTCAAGTTACTTCATCAGCAGTTTTACCTCCAAAACCAACATCAGAAGTTTCTAAGGCACCTGTTAGAGAACCTGCTTCCATTCCTTTGCCTACAACAACTTCCACAACTGTTTTAAACCCTACTCCCATTGCCATGTCTAAAGAACTATTGGAGAAGAGTTTAAAAGAGGTTGCAAAGAAGGCAAAAGAAGACAAAGTATGGAACAGCCTAGAGACTAGAGATGATCTGAACTTTCAAGAAAAATTAATCAAGTATCAAGAAAAGCTTGATGAGCTTGAGGCTCAAGAGAGAGCACTTGAAGCTGTTGCAGAAGAAGACAAAAGGGCACAGCTTATAACATTCATAACCAAGAACTCCAAATCCAAACAAGTGGCTCTCAAAAGACTCTCAACACAAGAACTGACAAGAAGAGCACAAATGCTGTCTGATAGACTAGCAACAGAGAATGAGAGGAAAGCCAAAAGAGCTGAGATCATAGAAGAGTTAGTGGCAAATGGCTATGGTTCAAAGGCCTCAGTCTCCAAATGGAAAGAACAGACTTTATATGAGACTTACAAGAAGTACAAGGCCAGCAAAGCTGCAGAGCCAGAGAGATTTGAAACTCCAGAAGTCCAACCAACTTCTATCATAAGGAGATCTTCTGGTGCACTAAGGAAGCCTGCCACAAAGAGAAAAGCAGAGGGTGAACCCATAGTAAAGACTGATTTCAAGATGGTACTCTTGGAAGGAAATCAGTTAGTGCATGGTGATTTTGATGTAGAAGAAAAACCCCTCCTTACACAATTCAGAGACAAGGCTACTTATGCTTATCAGTTACAACAATCCATTCAAGAGAAGACACATACAAGGGTTGTAACAGAACATCACTTGCCCAACATGCCTATCCAAAGTGGTGTTGAACTTCAAGGTAGTCAAGAATCTCACCTGAGAGTCACTGAAATTGAAGACATCCCTCAATCATCCTCAGGACAACCTAAGGAAACGGGCTTGGTTTCCTATGCCTCTGACTTTGACAGGTCAAAGGTAAACATCATTAAGTGGTCCTTTACTGATTCCAACTCAGTACTTGTGACGAGGAGAGATCGTTCAAGTAAGGTCTACAAAAACTCAAAGGAGTTGAGTGTTTTATCTTCCAAATACCTTCTTACAATTCAACATCTTACACCTGAACTTGGACCTCTCACTGAGCAACAAAGATGTACTCTTACTACCCGGATGACAGCAGAAATCTGGAGGATATTAGAAGAGAGAAAGAATCAGCAATAAAGATTGGATAAGGTTTTGGCTTCATCAATCCAGGGGGAGATTGTTGGGACAAAGAGGATTGAAGAAACCACCTTTTGATAACCTTAGTCCAAATTCATATTCTGCTTAAGTATAGGAAGAACTGCTGAAGAAGAATGAAGAAGTACTGAAGAACAAATATGCAAAGTACTGAAGAGTAACTCATCAGAAGTTCTGAAGTCTAACCAGACATTTCACTGAAGAACTACTGAAGACAAACTACTCATCAGCAGTTTGTCACTCATCAGCACTTTGTAATCAGAAGCTTCTAACCGACTGAAGATCAGCAGTTTTATTATTATATTGTTTTGTTAAAGTCTAGATTTCAAGTTTCAATGTACAGGCTGTTGTAAGCTTATCTTTGCATAATATCTTTGTTAAATATCTTAGATTACTTCAGACAATGGTTTGGTACATTGGTCTATAAATAGATGAGTTTGTTCATCTATTTTAGATATGTGATTTTGTGTAATTCCTTTGATCTAAATTGAAATCCTTCGGGCTTTGAACTTATAATCCATTTCACATCTGAGAAACATAAACTGCATTTACTGCTTTATACTTGAACTGTTTTATTGTTTCTCATTTATTATTCAGTCAAGGGGGAGTAATAACTCCTCTTAAAAGTGATCTTTTAAACCTTTGAACACTTGTTATTTCCGCTGCTTATTAACTCTTACATAAATCTGATACACATAAGTGTTCTTAACATAAGCCACTGATCCAACATGAATGATTGTCATGTGTCTTCGATGATTATCTTTATTTATATTAGTTAGCTTGATAAAAGTAACCGTTATAACTAGGAGTGTTAAAATGATTCGTGACTAAATAATCTTTTTCTTTAGATATGTAAGTACTACTCACTATTTTATCTTCTATAGTTTTACTTGAAAATGAAATCTATAATAATGTATGATGATTAATGCATTAAGGGGGGACGGAGCGTCACCCGAATTGGTCACGGGTACCAACTACCAGCACGGTAATACTGCCGCCACCCATGCTGGTAGTGGTCCCGTGAACACTTTTGCTGGTTTTGTTTACCGTGCTGGTAACCGTTCTTATTTTTATTTTTAAATTTTTTTTGTTTCCACTCAGCCCTAAGCATTGTTGGAGCACCATTTTGACAAATTCAAGTACTGCGAGAGTACCTGAGTTGTCAAACATTAATTTCGAGGGAAACTGGTAACCTACCCACCCGTAGACACCCTTTCGATAAAACTCATCTGGCTTAAGAATTGAACCCAGATTCCCTAGGGCTTCTATCATTACCACTAATGTCTTGCCATTACACTATTAACAACTAATTTTGGAACCACCCACCTTATGGTGGAGTGGTATGGAGGCTCAATGATAGAAGACTCATGGCTGAAAGGTCATGGGTTCGCTTCTTGAGAGCGCCAGGTTTTACCGATTATTCCATTGTCGTGCTTTCAGGCGGGTGGATAGTCGGGTTTTCCCCGGAACTGGTGGACTTTGTGAAACCAGGAGCTCCCGTACATGTCTGGCTATGCCGGGTGGAAGGGGTCGTGATTTGACCGAGTAGAGACTCCGAAGTAAGTTCTAAATGCACTCCCATTTTTTTTATTTTTACTGGTTACACCCCCCCCCCCCACCTGAAGTTTTTAAATAAATACAATATAAGCTTACATTTTCTATTTTCTAGGTTATTAAAAATTGCATTAATAAGTATCTTTAGTTATTCTAGGGGTTTATCCACTTTCCATAACATGAATTTTGAATATATATATATATATATTATCATACATACTATCAAATTTCATAAACAATTTTTACGTCTAGAGGTTGTTACAAGGAACGTATAATTCAACTTTAAAGAATATACTACATCTTTTGATTGAGCCTTCTTGATACGTGTAGTTTTCATTTGTGTACGAATATAGAACATCAAATAATAAAGTGATTCTATTGATTGAGCCTAATTAATTGTGCCCATCTATCATAAAATAAAGCCTTCAATGTAATCACCTCTGTGTGTTAGAATTTTTTTTTAATTGCAATTTGTTAAACATAATTTGGTTAATCCAGCGCCTAAACCTCATTTATGGCTGCAGCAAACTCAAGAGTACCTGTACGACTTCATGATCCATTCATGAAGCTTTCTTCGAGTGTAACCAATAAACTGAGGATGCAAATAGTTGCTTGCAGAAGTAAGCCTCCGTCTCACAATAGGGGGTTTCTCATAATTATGAGTTTCCTCCTGAATTGGTGATTTGGTGGTGGAATATGATCGCGTGGCAACACTGGTGGCACGATGATACTCCAGTGTTCCGTGAGTGATTCCAATTTGTTGGCCGTTCAAAAAAAAAACTGAGGATGCAAATAGACTAGAAACTACATGGGCTTGGGATTGGAAAGTATAATGACTTTAATTAATTCATTTTATAATTAAAGGGATGAAAATTGAAAAATTGTAAAATGCTTTTTTGGAAAGGGAGTGTAAAAAGTAAATAGAGGGGGTGCATTTAGCCAACCCCATTTTGAAATTAAGCCTTTGTACTTGCAATATAAACAAAATCTTCATTTTTATAAATTATAAAAAACAAAAAGCAACACTGTAACGTGTCAACTCATCATTTTCATCAGAGCCCAAAAAGATCGTCTTTGGATGATGAAGAAGAAGCAGCCCTCTCGATTTCATTAATAATAATAATAATAATAATAATTCATCCACGAGATTAACGAAAACCCCCAAATATTCCTCGATTTTTGAGACAATATCATGAGATTTAATCATTCATAAGTCTTTATAAGTTTTTATCACAGATTAAAGATTCAAGTCACCCCCTTTGAATCTTCTGCCCATTAATCAGACGATTTTGTTTCAGGGTTTTCTCATCTTGTAAATATCCATGTACGGTTACATTTTACAAACCCTAATTTAAGCAATATTTGATTTGTTTTTTTTTTCAATTTTTTTTTATTTTTACAAACCCTAATTTGTGATTTTGTATGATTTATTGATTGCTAAATTTGGTTGATTTTTGTTCCAGATTAAGGTTTTTTTTTTTTTTTTGCTGTGCATATAAAATTACTATGTGTTTTGAATAATTATAGATGGGGATTACATGGAAATAAAGATAAAAAAATGTTTATAGTTGTGGTTTAGATGTTCTGGTTTTTTTTTTTTTTTTTTTTTTTTTTTTTGGGGGGGGGGGGTTACTTGACAAATGCTAGTCGGGTTAAGTGGCTAGAATAATGAAGGAACTTATTGGGACGGTGGGTTCGATTCCCGGTCTCTATGCCCCTCTTTGGAGAGGAGACTGAGAATGGGCGGCCTCGTCGATTCTACTAAGTGCGCCCTTAGCATAGGTGATCGGTATTGAACCCAGGTCTTGTGGGTTCTCAAGTGTGCGCGCTGACACTTGATCTAGCCGTTTAAAAAAAAGATTAGTTTAATTTAGGTGGGTGGGGATTTTTTTTTTTTTTTTTTAATAGAGAATTATTGCTCAATTTGCAGGGAGTATAGGATACCGGATAATGAAGTTGACGAAATCGATTACATAGCCGATGAGATAGATGTTATGGAGTTTGTGATGGATGATGTGGAGGGAGGTGGTGGTGGTGGATATGAAGTTGTTGATGATTATGATATGGTTAGTATAATTTCATTGTGTTTTCTTTCCATGTTGTGCACATGAGTGTCGTGTGGTACTTGCATAGTTGTTTGGTGATTAGAGGTGGTAATATCGAACTGTTTATTTAAAAAAAGGTTGATTTGCGCAATACTTATACTTGATGTTGATCTGGGCAACAAATGTCGACGTTGTTAACATGTTATTCGGTATCATGGTTTTTTGTTACTTTATGAAGGTGACGGATACTTCTTCCGCTCAAGCAAGAAGAGGTAAAGACATTCAAGGCATTCCATGGGAGAGGTTGAAGATAACAAGAGAAAGCTACAGACGTACGAGATTGGAACAGTACAGAAACTATGAAAACATTCCATTATCAGGTGATGCTGTAGATAAGGTACAACTTTAACGATTCTGTTTACCCTGAGCGTGTTTGTAATAATATAAGTGTGTATATGTGTGCATATCAAGCATTAGACTCCCCTGACCCGTTGACTCTCTTGAAAACCTTGTTGGCATGTGTAGATATGTAAACAAAAGCCGAAGGGTGCCAACTACTATGAATTTTTTCACAATACAAGATTGGTGAAGCCTACAATACTTCACTTTCAGGTAACTGTTGCGTCGCTAAGTTACAATTTAACGTAACTGACATGTAAAGTTGACATTTTTGTTGAAAGTTGTTAAGAGCGTATTATTAATGTATAAAACCTTCTAAATCATCATAATCAAAAGTTAGCTTATCATTGAAATAATACAATTGTTTTGTGATATTCAACGAACTTATTATTTGTAAAAATATTAGAAGACCAAAAATTGTTTCAAGTCGACTGAACAAACTATTTGAAAGTCGTACAACTTGTATTTTTTATGTCTAAAATCCTTTTTATCCTGAACATTTGATTATTATTGAATTAATATAACCTTTTAAACCGTATTTGACAACGTAATTATTTTTAAAAATATTTAAAAATGTGGACCAAAATAACCCGGGTGACGCAACTCGCCCGCCTGTCCATTTTTTCACTTTTTTCCAATATGGGTTTGTAATCGATTCATATCGTTCTTCAGCTAAGGAATCTGGTCTGGGCTACCTCAAAACATGATGTATATCTCATGTCTAACTACTCAATCATGCACTGGTCATCATTATCATCCAATTTGACCGAGATCCTTAACTTTTCTGGTCATGTAGCACCTACTGAGGTAATTTCAGATAACTTTATGATAATTTCTGTCTATTTTTACTATTTTTTAGTTTCTTTGAAATGTTATTGTCTTAATATTTAATTAATTATATGCTTTATGGTCATCTAGAAACATGCTGGTAGTTTGCTCGAAGGTTTTACACAAACACAAATTAGTACTCTAGCAGTTAAGGATGATTTTTTAGTTGCTGGAGGATTTCAAGGAGAGCTTGCTTGTAAGGTAATTTGGAAGTATAGCGGTTCAGTTTTTTTTTTTTTTTTTTTTTTTTTTTTTTTTTTTTTTAATGTAGGTTTTGTTGGTTTGTAATATGCATTTTGGTTCCTAATATTTTTTATTTTATTAAATGATGCAGCGGTTGGATAAACAGGGAGTAAGTTTCTGTACAAGAACAACTTACGAGGAAAATGCCATAACAAATGCCATTGAGATATATGACAGCTTGAGGTAATTACAATTTAGGGCAGTTAGTTTCTTTGGTCAAACAGATTCATGTCAAAAGTCAAAACGGTAATTCTTTGGTCGAGTCGACTTTGATTGACGGAACGCCGCAATAGTTTCTTGTCTAAAATTTTAATAATTCATTATAAACAGTTGGCGTATTAAATACGGTTACTAGTTGCAGAAAGTATATTGTTTCAATAAAAATATTGTTTCAATAAAAATATTGTTTTTTGAATGAAATATGGTAGGAGACTATGCATTTTGATGGGCATCTTCATGTATGTTTGTGCTGGTGTTAACATATTGATTACTGTGTCGCTTTGCAGTGGTGGAATGCACTTTATGGCTTCAAATAATGATGGTGGCTTGAGAGAATATGATATGGAGAGATTTCAGCTTATGAATCACTTCCGTTTTCCTTGGCCAGTTAATGTGAGTTTCTTGCATATCTTTTCTCTGGTTTACGGATTTCTTGGTTCCCTTTTCCCCAATTGGAAGGCGTATTTACCTTCTTTTTACCATCATTTTCCAAGATCTAGAGATGTGGCAATATAAGCAAGTTGGGTAATTGGTTAAAGTGTTGAAAGTTGTGAAATATAAATTCGGTTGCACATTTTGACATCGCTATTCTCTTTTCTGGTCTCAAGATTCTTGGTTCTCATCGCTTTTACTAGAGTTGGTATTTGTCTTTTCGGTTCGGTAAATGGTCAAGATGGGTTGGTTGGGTTGTCTGAAACACTTTGTGTCTAAAAGTTCAAATCTTTTCATTTGTGCGCTTCAGTTTTGGACGAAATAATTTATTCTTTTTGTTGTTTCAGCATTCATCATTGAGCCCAGATCGCAAGCTTATAACTGTCGTTGGAGATCATCTTGATGGACTTATTGTGGACTCTTCAAATGGAAAAGTAAGAAGTTATACATGCCATTTTTTTCGACTTATCAATGTTATTTTTTTTTTCTAAAAATTTATCTTGTTTGCAGACGGTTGCATCTGTTGAAGGTCACCTTGACTACTCATTCGCTTCTGCGTGGCATCCAGATGGAAGACTCTTCGCTACAGGGAATCAAGACAAAACCTGCAGAGTATGGGACATAAGAAACCTCTCTAACCCAGTTTCAGTTCTCAAGGTCAACATGGGGGCAGTTCGGTCAGTCCGTTTCTCATCCAACGGGCAGTTTTTGGTGGTGGCAGAGCCTGCTGATTTTGTTCACGTTTACGACACCAAATTAAACTGTGAAAAAAGGCAAGAAATCGATTTTTTTGGAGAAATATCGGGTGTGTCACTTAGTCCCGATGATGAAACGCTATATATTGGAGTGTGGGACCGGACTTATGCTAGTTTGTTACAATATAACAAACGGCATAAGTACGGTTACCTTGATTCATTTGTGTAGGTCTAGGTTTAGTTGCTACCTAAAAATAATAATAATTCTGAAATGAGTTTTGGTTTGATGCTTGTTCTGGATTCTGATTTAGTTTTGGTTATATTTGAGTATATGATGCAACAGGAAAGATTAGAACTTTTTAGAATAAAGTGATTGGTTTGGAGGGGTTTGACCACCAACTCAAACGAGTTGGAACCACACAAAAGTCAACAAACCACCCACAAACCCTTGACAACTATTCCATTAAGGGAATGAAGCTTTTCTTACATACAGGCCTTGATACTGCTAGGCCAGAGACCCTTTAGTCTACGATCACCTATGTTAGACCTTTGTGTTTTGGTGATTGCTTTCGACCTTTCGTTTACAATGTCTCCACTTAACAAAACATGACATGTGTAGTGTCATGTTCATTTCAAATCATTAGAAAAAGAACACAAACAAAGATCAAGATGGTTACCTATGAGTTCTTTGATAAGGAAATCAATGATAGAGATTAATTCAATTCACATGTTAATATTTCTTATTATTTCTTAGTACCTGAGTAAATGTCACATAATTCACTTGAATATTTTTACATGTGAATTACAAGTTACAAAGTTTAAAATTTTTATCCGGTGGTTAAAATTTGATTATTTTGTTCTCTTTAACTTTTATATTTTATTTAGAATGTAAGACCATCTTTTATGCGCTCGAAAAGTGACGCCCGAGATAACCCTGAATATATCCAAAATTAAAGGCCCATTAATCTGCATTTGTAATATACACAAAATCCTATTGGTTCTTGAACCATTAAATGCATTATTTTATGTTTTGATTCCACCAACAACATCCATTCATTGAGCAACATTATTCAAGTAATTAAATTTAAAGAAAAAATGGGTGATGACATGGAAAATGTAAGGATGTTTGTATGGTTAGAGGTAAAAGTGAGGTTTTTAAGGATTTCTAAGGATATAATGTGACACCTGGCTAGACAAGTAAGAGCACCCTTAGTATTGGAGATATTCTAAACATCATGATTGTTGCTAAATAAACTTTGATATCCATTTCCATGTACTTTCTCGTTACCAAGAAATTGTTTAAGTATCCTTCAAACACTATTTTATATACATAATCTTGAAAATTCAAATCAAATCATTCTATTTAATTCATATATTCACATGGTATGATGATAAACCCGAATATTGATTACCATAGTATTAAGCAATATGAGAGTTGACTTTAAAACATTTTGACAAAGTCAAGATTTCAATAAAAGTCAAAGAAACATCCCACATCCCTATCATTACCAACTTCTATCGTATCCATCTATATAAATATGTACATATGATATGTTTTATTACAAAAATAAACCAACACAATGGACAAAATCCTCTTTGAAGCATCCTTAACAGGAAATGTACAAGTCCTCAACGAAATACTCGAACAAGACGAGCTTGTTCTCGACAGAGTTTCGCTAACCAGAGTCAGCGAAACTCCATTGCACATTGCGGCCTTGAGAGGCCACAATGATTTTGCGAATATTCTTCTTCGCAAAAAACCAACACTTGCCATGTCCCTCGATTCGTCAAGGCAAACACCACTTCACTTGGCCGCAGCCGAGGGGCACGTGGAGATCGCACGCGAACTTTTGCATGTTACGAGTGTGGAAGGATGTCGTTTTCGCGATAAAGATGGAAGGACACCTCTCTACTTGGCTGCCAAAAATGAACAGTTGGAGATTATTAAACTGTTGATTGAAACAAAACCTGATATTTGTAAAGAGTTGCAAGTAAATGGAGAAACTATTTTGCATGCATGCATATTTTATAACCGTTTGGAAGCGTTTAAATTGTTGTGTCAATTGTGGAATGAAGATGAGTTGGCAATGCTGACAGATTGTAATGGGAACACCCTCCTTCACCTAGCTGCTGTTCATAAACAAGTTCAGGTACTAGTTTTAGCTATCTCTTTATAATTATGTTCTTAATTTGATATTTGCTCAAGTTTAACCGATAATAGCATAGCGGTATGGTGTTTGCGTCCCAAAAGTGGAGTGGGTTCAACTAGTGTTGGCCCTAATCTTCTCTCTTGATGGAATTAATTGAATAAGAATAATCAAACAATAATAAAGAAACAAGAATAGAATTGAACAAGAACCTTGATTTCTTATTGATGGATAGAAACTTGAATGTATGATGTGATTACAATGAAAGCAACCTAGCTATTTATACTAGTCTAAAAGACATGATTGAATAGATGCAACCCTTAATGAATAGACGTGTCTCTTGCTTGCTTGAACTCTTCATCTCCGTGTCTTTTGATGAAGAGGTGTGTCTCCATGAACGGTTGTAACCCTAGTATAATTGGCGCTATCTTCCTTGTGCGAATTGATGTCTTTTGTCGATTAAAGTGGTGGTTTTTAACTTTCGTTCTTGTCATCTTTATCTTTAACCCTTCTAATTATCTATTAACTAATTACCAATTAGCCAAAGGCATTATAGCCCAGCGACATCTTGGTGGTGGGATAAGACTTAGAGACTATAAGGCACTAATGTTTAAAGGTTGTCGCAATAAGGTAGAAAAAAGAAAAAACAATAATGTACGATTATGAATTTCTCGTATTTGGGACCATTTTGCAATAGTGGTATATAATTTACATAGTATTAATTTATCAGTTTAATTAAAACTATTGATTTTAATAATTTTTGCGACCGATTTGCTACCGACAAAAGATCTCGCTTGGTCGTTAATTTTGGCGACCAGTTTAATTTCGGTCGAAAATCAGTCCGACCGCCTTTTGTCCGTAGTAATTTTGTATCGTTATAAATCTGGGTTATGTTGTTTGTGTAGACTGTGAAGTATCTGCTTCAGAAATCTAGCATCAAAACAAATAAAAACCTTGTTAATATACACGGGTTCACAGCATTGGATGTTCTTGATCATAGTCCTCGTGATTTCGAAGCATTAGAAATCCGAGCCCTCCTTACGGAAGCCAACTTTCAAAGAGCCAAACACGTTAAATCGTTCCAAATTGGCGAATCAAATTCGTCGCAAAATGTTACGAGAAAAAAGCCCAAAGGACTCATGTCAAAAATATGGAACTGGTATCTAAACAACAACGGAAACTGGTTAGAAAAACAACGCGGGATTCTAATGCTAGCGACAATAGTCATCGCAACCTCGTCGTTCTACTCGGGGCTACACCCTCCAGGAGGGACGTTGTTACGTTTATAATTGTGAGGGGCTTAATTGTCATTTTAGATAGTTAATAAGTAGTTGTTTGTAGTTTTAGTCATGATTGTAATAAGTCATAAGATAGAGGGTCAAATGTGTCAAAGTCTGTAACTTGTAACAGACTGACCGTTATTGGCAGTTATAAGTCATTGAGGGCTGTATTGTTGAGCTCATGGATGAAATGAATTGAGCTTTCCCTCTCTGTTCTGTCTTCTTTACATTTTATCCTAACATTGGTATCAGAGCTTACGATTCCTCGGAGCTCCGGCGACCACCATTAATTCCGATCAACCACCATTAATCACCGTTCGTTTTCGTTTCATTTCTGATTAATCTTCGTTCGATTAGTCAAGTTTTTCATTCAATTTGGTTAATCTTCTTTCGATTAATCAATTCCGTTCATTTCAATTCAGATTAATCATCTTTCGATTAATCATTCAATTCTTTGCAATCATCTAATCATTCTTGTTAAAAAGATCTGTGTGTCGATTTTCTTACTGTTATGGCAACAAGACAGCAAGAAATGGAGAGAGTTGAAAAGATAGCTAAAGACAATTCACAAGCTATTCAGCAACAACAAGCCATTATTGAAGAAAGTTCTGTTCATGTCCAGAATCTGCAAATTCAGATGGTCGAAGTTTGCAATCAGTTAAAAGAATTGAAAGGCTTACTATCTCATACGAATAGGGGCAAAGATCAAAGGTTAGTAAGATTGGGGAAACTGGATTTTCCAAAATTCAGTGGAGATGATGTAGAGGGATGGTTATACAAGTGTGACCATTTCTTTACCATGGATAAGACCCCAAAGGAGATGAGATTACAGTATGCTGTGGTGAATCTTGAAGGTGTGGCTCTGCAGTGGCATCAGGGTTACATGACTAGTCAAGATAGGCAGTTGGAAGATATTGAGTGGGAAGATTACTCAAGATCAATTATCAATAGGTTTTCAACAAGATTATCTGAAGTACCAATTGAAGAAATCAAGAATTTACAACAAACAGGATCCCTACAAGAATACTGTGATGAATTTGATGCATTGTTGAATAGGGTGAAGTTGTGTGAAGAGTATGCTGCAGGATTGTTTGTAGCAGGGTTGAAGCCTGAGATAAAATGTTTGGTGAAAATCTTTAAACCAAGAACCCTTAGAGAAGCTATAGCCATGGCTAAACAACAAGAAGTTGTGTATAATACCTTGTTTGGCAGTAAAGATTCCAAGAAATTGAATTCCACTCAAACAACCACTCAAAAGTATAATAATAATTGCCATAATAATAATAATAGTAGCACTACCACTACACCATACAAAGCCAGTACTTCATTTACCAACCCTACAGCTAATCTTTCATTATTACCCACACCACCAGCTAACAAAATGATCAAACCAGTAAGAAAAGTACCAACAAAAGAGGCTGAAGAAAAAAGAGCCAGAGGAGAGTGTTTTTGGTGTCCAGAAAAGTATTCTTCTACTCATAATTGTAAGTTCAAGCATCTTTATATTCTGGAAATTGGTGATGATGAAGAAGATTCTACTGTCAATCAAGAAGCAGTGGAAATTCCAGAATTCAATGCAGATCCTCATATTTCCTTAAATGCCCTGATGGGAGTTCCTTCTTTTAGTACTATGAGAATAGTAGGGACTATTGGCACCAAGAAGTTGTATATTTTGATTGACTCTGGTTCAACTCACAATTTCTTAAAGAAAAGTTTAGCCCTGAAGTTGAATTGTCCAACAAAATCAGTACCTGCTTTGTCTGTAGCAGTAGCTGATGGAAAGAAACTTGCATGTGTGGATCTTTGTCAAGATTTTCAGTGGGTTATGCAAGGTATCTGGTTTAAATCTGATGTCCTTTTGTTACCTTTAGAAAATTATGATATGGTTCTAGGCATTCAATGGTTACAAACCTTGAATGACATTGTGTGGAATTTTAAAACCCTTACAATGCAGTTTTCTGTGGGAAATCAAAAGTTTGAGTTAAAAGGGACCAACCACATGGGCATGTCACTATGTTCAGTGGAAAAAATGAATTCAATGGTTGAGTTAGATAGTTCTTGGGTGACTGCTGAGTTGTTTAGTATCCAAACTAATGTAGAGGGTACATTTCAACATCAAGCTAAGATTAAGAATGAAAATGATAACTCTGAAATTGAGAAACTGTTGTTAGAGTTTGATGATGTATTTCAGGAACCTAAGACTCTTCCACCAGTTAGATCATGTGATCATAAGATTGATTTAGTAGATGAATCTGTTACTATCAATCAAAGAGCTTATAGATACCCTGTGGGGCAGAAGGATATTATTGAAAAGATGGTTCAGGAAATGAAAGATATGGGAATCATTAGGGACAGTGTTAGTTCCTTTGCTTCTCCTGTAGTTTTGGTGAAGAAAAAAGATGGAAGTTGGAGATTTTGTGTAGACTATAGGAGATTGAATGAAAATACAGTCAAGAATAGGTTTCCTATCCCATTGATTGAAGAGTTAATTGAGGAATTAGGAGGTGCACAATATTTTTCTAAGTTGGACCTTAGGTCTGGATATCATCAGATTAGAATGCATCCAGATCATGTGCATAAGACTGCTTTCAGAACCCATCAAGGACTCTTTGAGTTCCTGGTCTTACCATTTGGGTTGACCAATGCCCCTGCAACTTTCCAGGGCTTGATGAATTCTGTTTTCAGAGAGTTATTAAGGAAAAAAGTACTCATTTTCTTTGATGACATTCTGATTTATAGCAAAACATTTGAGCAGCATATGATAGATCTAAAAGAAGTCCTACAAATGTTCAGAACCAACCAGTTGTTAGCCAAGAAAAGTAAATGCAGTTTTGTGGGCACTGAAGTGGAGTATTTGGGGCATATCATTTCAAGGGAAGGAGTGGCTACTGATAAGTCAAAGATTGCTGTGATTAAAGACTGGCCACTTCCAACAACAGTTAAACAGTTAAGGGGGTTCTTAGGCTTGACTGGTTATTATAGGAGGTTTATATCTTCCTATGGAACAATTGCTAAACCATTAACTGCATTATTAAGAAAAGATGCATTTAAATGGAATGAGCAAGCTCAAGATGCTTTTGATCAGTTAAAACATGCTTTGACCACTGCTCCTGTGTTGGCTCTTCCTGATTGGTCAAAAGAGTTTGTGATAGAAACAGATGCCTCTTCAAAAGGTTTGGGGGCAGTTTTGATGCAAGATAATCATCCATTAGCTTTTGTTAGTAAAGCTTTATCAGTTAGACAATGTTCCTTATCAGTTTATGGAAAGGAATTGTTGGCTATTTTGATGGCTGTGAAGCATTGGCATCAATACTTAATTCTGAAACATTTCACCATCAGGACTGATCAAAGAAGTCTTAAACATTTGCTTGAACAAAAGGTCACAACCCCTCTGCAACACACTTGGTTAAGCAAGCTAATGGGCTATGACTATGACATTGTCTATAAGAAAGGGACTGAGAACAATGTGGCTGATGCTTTATCTAGATTACATGGGGCTGCCTTATTTCAACTTGCTATTTCTTCTTATCAGCCATTGTTATTAGCAAAGATTAAAGAGAGTTTATTGATTGATGAGGAAGCCAAGAGTATAATTCAGCAGTTAGAAGCTGGAGGGCAAATCAGTAATTTGTCATTGTCTGATGGGTTAATCAGAAGGAAGTCTAAGTTGTGGATTCCTAAAGATATGGCTTTGAGGAAGGAGATTTTGATACTCTGTCATGCTTCTTCTCAAGCTGGACACTCAGGTATGCATGCTTCCATTCAAAGATTCAAAGATATGTTTTATTGGAAAGGTGCTTTTAAAGATATGAAACTGCTGATTAAGAATTGTGAGGTATGTTTAAAAGCAAAATATGAGACAGTGGCATCCCCTGGGTTGCTCAACCCTTTGCCTATTCCAGTTGCTATTTTTTCTGATATAGCAATGGATTTCATTGGTGGTTTACCTCAGTCCCAAGGTTTTAATACCATTTTGGTTATAGTGGACAGACTAACCAAATTTGGTCATTTTTTACCTCTGAAGCATCCTTATACTGCACCTAAAGTGGCTCAAGTGGTGTTAGATAATGTGTTTAAGATACATGGTTGTCCACAAACCATTGTATCAGATCGAGATCCTCTTTTTCTTAGTAATTTTTGGAAGGAATTCTTAAGATTACAAGGAGTGAATCAGGCTCTATCCACTTCTTACCATCCCCAAACAGATGGGCAAACAGAAGTTCTCAATAGGTGCCTGGAAACCTATCTGAGGTGTATGGTGATGTATGAACCAAATACATGGGTCAAGTGGCTTCCTTTGGCTCAATGGTGGTATAACTCCACTTGGCATTCTGCCATTTCTATGTCTCCTTATAAGGCAATGTTTGGAATGGATCCTCCTATCCATTTGCCTCATATTCCTTTAGATACTAATGTAGCAGCTGTTGAAGAAATATTTCAAGCAAGAGAAGCAATGATTGGTACTCTTAAGCAGTCACTTGAGAAGGCAAGAAACAGGATGAAGCAATTTGCAGACACTCATAGATCAGAAAGGTCCTTTTTAGTAGGAGATTGGGTGTATCTGAAATTACATCCTTATGTGCAGACAACTCTTAGACTGCACAAGTATTCAAAATTGTCTCCTAAATACTTTGGTCCATATTTGATTTTGGAGAAGATTGGTCCTGCTGCTTACAGATTGGATCTTCCTGCTAATTCTCAAATTCATCATACATTTCATGTTTCTCTTTTAAAGAAGGCTGCTGGACCTCCTACTGATATCATTCCTATTCCTACTGCTACCACTACTGAATTGCAGCCTTTACACATATTGGATAGGAAGCTTGCAAAGCAAGGCAATAGAGGGGTGGTTAAATTTTTAATCCAGTGGAAGGATCATCCTTTACATGATGCTACCTGGATGGCTGCTGAAGAGTTCATGTTGAAGTTCCCTTCATTTCCAGTTGATGCTTGATTCTTGTGGTCAAGAATCTTATGGGAAGGGAGTATTGTTACGTTTATAATTGTGAGGGGCTTAATTGTCATTTTAGATAGTTAATAAGTAGTTGTTTGTAGTTTTAGTCATGATTGTAATAAGTCATAAGATAGAGGGTCAAATGTGTCAAAGTCTGTAACTTGTAACAGACTGACCGTTATTGGCAGTTATAAGTCATTGAGGGCTGTATTGTTGAGCTCATGGATGAAATGAATTGAGCTTTCCCTCTCTGTTCTGTCTTCTTTACATTTTATCCTAACAGACGTTTACGGATTCTAAAGACGGGCCGTTAGGGAATGCGGTTAAAGACGGTTTCACGGTAGAGAATACGGTAATCATGGTTTTGTCACTGATGATATTTGTGTTGTTGCTAAGTGGAATCTCTTTAAGGAACAAGGTTTGTTTGTGGTTGCTTAATTTAGCGACACTTTGCATCATGTTGTTTGTGACGTTTTGGTACATAGTGGAGATAGCTAACATGTCTCCTGACTCGTGGGTGAATGAGCTAACTGTGATCATGTGTTATGCATGGTTGCTTCTATGCTTGTTGCTTGCGTTTATTCACACTATTTTCTTTATAACATGGGTTGTAAAGAAATTGTTGAAAGCTAGAAAAAGGACAAGAAATAGTGACACTTTTAATGGTGTTTGAGTTAAAATAATGAAAATCTCTAGAGATTGTTCACCATGTTTGGTGATATTAATAATTTCATTTAACTATTGTATAAATCTTATGTTGTTTTTCGGATTTACTAGTGGTTATGTGAGTTACTTTTTATGTAAAATATTTGTGTTCGACTTCATTTATATTCTCTTTTATTTAATAACTTTTTTTTTAATTATTGATACAATTCGCAACTTTAATCATTCGTACGCTTATATCAACCGTTTACTACATAGCAAATACGGTGTAGTCCAACAATTGGGGTCTTATGCAAACTAATAAGGGGTGCTCAGTGGCGTATCCAGGACAGATTTTCAGGAGTTCCTTTCACAGATTTTCACTAATTTTTCAAAATTTCCACTAATTTTTTTCCAAACCGAGGGGGTTCCTGGGAATCCCCCAAAACCTCTTGTATCCGCCCCTGGGTTGCTAACGATTTTTGCATGAAATTTACACTAAATTTAATAAGGGGATGAGGCACCCCCTCACATCAAAGAGCAGGTCAGCCCCGGTTGTCACGTACATTAGATTAAATGCAAAAACTCTTAAAACTACGTTGTTTTGATGCAAAAACGCCTTTGGGGGATGAGGCACCCCCTCAAGCGTCTAGTAGCCTTTTCATCCATATGTCATCATTTTATTGGTTGGTTTATGAAACCATTACAAGTTAAAGAGTCGTTATTTAAGAAACTTGGACAGATATCAGATTCTGAGTAGTGTTGGATAGTGTGAAGTCTCTAAACTTAAGACCTTTCATGTGTTATTTTTGTAAGTATATGGTGGTCAATGTTTATTTTGGAGATTTTCCGGGAAAAAAAATCATTCAAATGTCAACATATGAAATACTTATTTTTCTTATTGTGTTTTTACATCTTTAATAGTCTAATAAATATCATGGAAAATTTTTTTGACGAAATCAAGCACACGTATTTAAAGAGAATTAAATACATCATGAAAATAAAAATAACTACGATATTACTCTATTATTGTGATTTTCATGTCCAAAAAAGTATTTTAGTCTATATTTATTATTATGATTAATAAATTAAGTTAACATCTTCAGTACAGTAAGTTTATATTTCATAACAGATATGTTATATCTTTGTGAAATATTCACACATAATAGACATATAGAAACCACAATGGTGTCATCAAAGGTGTCACAACTAAATTTAGGTTCACAAGGTCTAGTTGTTTCAGCACAAGGCTTGGGTTGCATGGGCATGTCCGCGCATTACGGACCACCAAAGCCTGAACCCGAGATGATCAACCTCATCCGCCACGCTATTGACTCAGGCGTCACGTTCCTTGACACGTCGGACTTCTACGGCCCTCACACCAATGAAGTCCTTGTTGGCAAGGTTGGTAACAAAGTTGTTATTAGAGTAGTGTTGCTTTGTTTGATTTCATTTAAGGAATGTTATACTTTGGGCAGGCTTTGAAAGGAGGATATAGAGAGAAGGTCCAAATCGCTACAAAATTCGGAGTGCGGTTGATGGATGGTAAGCCTCCGGTAGTTTGTGGTGATCCGGCGTATGTACGATGGGCTTGTGAAGCTAGCTTGAAAAGACTCGATGTCGATTGCATTGATCTCTACTACGCTCATAGGATTGACACTAGTATCCCAATCGAAGTCACGGTTGGTCTCTCTTGCTTTTCAGTGTATTTTAATTTGGAAAAAAAAATTGTTTAAAAAGGGACCACCCAGCTAGTGGGTCACTAAAATGTGCTATACAACCCTTTCCAAAACTGTCTATATCGGGATCTATACAAATTGGACCTATAATCTAGTGACAAGGCCGACTCAACATTCGTGAGCGCCTAAAACAAATACTAAAATATGGCCTTTTGTAAAAATAACAACATAAAATGTAAAGATGACAATTATAGGATTAGAACTATTTACATGAGAAACCACCTAGTTATTGGGTCACTTAAATGGGCTATATACTTGATCCAAAACCATCTATACAAATTGGACCTATGATCAAGCCCGATTAACTGTTTCTGGACCATAATTGGCCCAAAATGAAAATTCAAAATATACCTATTTTCAAAATGGGCCTATGAATAGCCCATTTGAGATTAAAACCACTGCAAGAATACTAAATTTATTCAAACTAAAGTTAAAAAAAATAGAGTTAATAGCCAAAATCGTCCCTGAGGTTTGGTCATTTTTGCCACTTCAGTCTGAAACCCAAACTTTTTACATTTGGGTCCTTCAGTTTCACTTTTTTTTTTGCCAAATTCGTCCTTGACAAGGTTTGGTGTATGGACTGAAGTGGCAAAAAGTGACCAAACCTCAGGGACGAATTTAGCAAAAAAAAAAAAAAAAAAAAAAAACTGAAGGACCCATAGCAAAAAAAAAATAAAACTGAAGGACCCAGATGTAAAAGGTTTGGGTTTTGGACTGAAGTGGCAAAAGTGACAAAACCTCAGAGACGATTTTAGCTATTAACTCAAAAAAATACTATGAAGAGCTAAAAAAACAATCTGAGCAATTCAAGCAATTACAATCATGTATTGTAGCAATGTCAAGATAAAGTTGTTCTTAACTAACACTTTTATGTATACACTCGAAAAGATGGGCGAACTGAAGAAACTGGTTGAGGAAGGCAAAGTGAAGTACATAGGATTATCAGAAGCATGTGCTTCAACAATTAGAAGGGCTCATGCTGTTCATCCCATAACCGCAATACAAACCGAATGGTCTTTATGGTCACGAGATTTGGAGGATGAAATCGTTCCTACTTGCAGGTCATCTTTAGAAGTTTTGATGTACTTTAGGGAAGACACAATGTAATGTAATGTTACGCTAATTAGCTATGAATCTATGATGGTGATTTTATGGCATGTTTTGCAGAGAACTTGGCATTGGGATTGTTCCTTATAGTCCTCTTGGAAGGGGATTCTTGGCTGGTGGTCCAACATTGGTGAAAAACTTGCGAGAGGGAGACACAAGGAAGGTATCATAATTATTATAAGTCATAACACACTATTATAAGGGATAATCAAAAGACATTGCTTATATGTTAATTGTGAAATACTAAATATAATTGTTATTCTTTGCATCATCATCATCATCATACTCAGTTTATACCACCTATACCAAAGCTAAAGTAGGGTCTGAGGAGCGTAAGATGTAGACAACCTTACCTCTACCCCTAAGAATAGAGAGGCTGCTTCCAGTGAGACCCCCGGCTCGATGTGGTTTGGTATCAAACCTTGGACATAAGGCACAGAACACTTAGCAATCGGGACAAACCCGATCGGTGCATAACCCCTTTGTCTTTTGGCTATCAACGCCACCACATGATGCATGATTAACCGTCCCTCATTTTTAACGTTATTTTCACAAAATTAGTAAAATAACATTAAAACTAGTGCAACTTTACTTTTGCCTCCCGAGGAATTGTTATCCTCTACATTCTAGCTAATTCTCTCTATCTTCACTCCTAGCCCACTAGCCCAAAAGATCATGTAAACATGTCATGCATGAAAGAATAAATTAAACATGACATAGACTAATGCTTAGTGAAATAGTGAATAGATAAAGGGATATAACATGCATAAAATAATTAGGAGAGTTTGCAAGGAAAGACTAATCTATTCTCAATGTTTACAATTGTGACTTCTTTATAAATCAACACATGAAACCACAAGCTCATTATATTGTTTGTAATCTACGGCACGAATGTAACCATTAATTAGTTGTACTTCAACTTATTACAGGATTATCCAAGGTTTAAGAATGTTGAGCACAATAAGATTGTATTCGAGCGAGTGAATGAGATGGCTACAAGGAAAGGGTGCGCAGCGGCTCAACTAGCACTTGCATGGGTGCACCACCAAGGAACCGATGTGGTACCAATTCCAGGGACCACAAAGCATGAAAACTTGAACCAAAATATTGGAGCTTTGTCTATAAAGTTAACACCAAGAGAAATGATGGAACTTGAATCATTTGCTTCGAGTGATGTGGTGAAGGGGGACAGACATGTATACATGCAAAGGACCTGGATAAATTCAGATACTCCTCCATTGTCGTCTTAGAGAAAGAGAATCCACGTTTCTTAAAAATAAACTGGCTCATAAGACTCATATGCGCGGTTTCTTGTATTGCTAAAATGTCAGGCTGTTAAAGCTTTATCATTTTAGCTTTCCTTTAATTTCCATAAGCATGTTTTATAATAAAAGATTGTGTGTATGTGTGTGTGTTTTTAAAGATAGTCACTCTGTTGAAGCTTATGTTATGCATTATGATGTTAATTTTCTTTTGTAATTGTATCATTGGAAAGTTTCTAGCTCCTTGCTATGAGCTTCCTTTTCTTTTCAGTTATAATCGAAATAGTTGTCACTCAAAGAAAAAAACTTTTAGCTATGTGCATTGTGTCTGGTCTAATTGTTTTAGTCAGGTTAATGATTGATTGATACACAAGGTGGGTTTGGGTCGGGCCAAACCATTCATATTGTGTTAATTTGGATTGGGCCAAGTTACATTGATTTGAATTGGTCCGGATGTTAAGTTAGTTGTGTTTGGGACGATAGTTAATCACTGAGTTTGAGTTTTGGGTCTAACTATATATACTATTAAACATAACACACTTCTACAGTGTCATTAGCTAATGTGCGCCTCCAACATTTTTTTTATTATATTGTCTGCCACCTTTTCTCTAAATGGATCAGCCCAGCCAACCATTTTTTATTACATTACTTGCCACAGGCCCACAATGAGGAAAGAACTAGACACTTTTATAGTAGCATATAGAAGACTATTTGCCCACATTATTGCCCCATGTAATTGAAGAAAATTGCTAACGTAATTGAAGATCATTGGCCCACGTAATTGAAGAAAATTGCTACATAGCGGTACGACACTATTGCCAATTGATGAAATAACTAGCCAAGACATTTCGGTAGCGTCCCCGCAGCGAAGCGTAGGTAACTAAAACCCTAGTTAATATTAATTATACTCGGGTTGTTTAGGCCCCCTAGTCATTGGGCTGGATCACTAAGTAACCAAACTGGACTTTGAGTTGTTGGGCATAATTAGGTAATTGGGTCGAATCAAGTTGTTGGGTGTAATTAGGTAAATTAGGTTGAATCATTTGGGCCGGACTACACTAAGTCGAATAATGTAATTGGATTTCTTATATGTAAAAACTTGACCCGAAAATTAGGGGTGTTACAACTGTCATACATTGTGGATTTCCAAACTTTGTATATTCACGAAGCGTTTATGGTTCGATACATTTTGTGGATTTCGCGACCACACTTCTTATTCTTGATGACTATTTTGCTATATTTCTTTATGGACTACTAACAATCATGAAATAGTATAGAATCTTAACAATTTTGTCAGGATTTTGATGGTTAGAATGGTAGATACACTAGTTTGATATGACTATTTTGGTTACTTTTTACAAATATGTGTTTGAGCATGTAATATGATAATTTACCGTTAAACCAGCTCATACTACATCAAAAAACTCTCAAAGAAACAAATGTTTGAAATACCACAAATCAAGGAATTCGAACAAGAGAACCAATTTCTTGAAAGCCGCACCGGTCATCAAACCGGCCGCTGTGTTGTTCATCGCTCAGTGGATTGGACAGTTTAAAAAACGGATCACATCATGATTAATCCAAAAAAATGAAAATATATAAAAAAACAAATCTAAAATAACTAGGAAACTCTAAACCTTTTTTTCAGCCAAGTTTTCGCATAACAGGCCATGCTTAATGCTTGGTGCTGAACCGATGAACAGGCCCATTCCTGGTTCGACCCGAAGATCTGTTTTGGTCCGGTTTTCAAAACCATGGACAGAACTCATCTTTGTTGAACTCAAGTTCAATACCCTCATGTCCATCAAACTCATCAAGTCCTAATACTTGCTCAATGACACCCTCTGCATTCAACTTATCTACTAACAAAAGATCTTCCAACACCATCTTATACTTGCTCACGAACCGTTTTGTCAAACAGTCAACTTCTGCTTTCTCCGTGGCTACTATATCCGCGCTTCTTGTCATGTTTGATGATGATTTTGAGTCTATGCTAAACTCCAGCCTTCTGTTGCAACCTTTTTTTAAACTCATTCCATCTTTGTTTCTCGGATTACCTGAGGACTGTAAGCGTGTTCCAAACACGAGTCTTCTGTTGCAGCCTTGTTTTGAATTCAGTTCTCGATTACATGTAGTTTTTGGTGACATACCGACTTTGTATACATCCTTACGTGGGGACATAATGAAGTAATCCCATTTAGTCTCTAAACCCCAATCAGATGCCGAATTAAGTGGCCAAAAAAGCGGTTTATCCGTACTAACTTCTTCCAAATCCATGACTTCTGATGAGTAATCAGAGCTAGAAGATGAAGATAACAAAGACTGCTCATCACTACTATCTGTATAATATGCAAACTTTGACTTTGACCTTTTACCAAATGTTTTACTAAAACATTCATTCTTTAGCCACATGACCACTTCTTCTTCCTCCAAATTCTCTTGAAAAACCATATTTTCATCCAATTTTTTACTTTGATCAAGAACTAAAGACGCTTCTTCTATCGGATTTACTCTAGAACCGTCAAAGAATGTGATTTTTGTATTCAAAAGGGCATCTGATCTTGATGATTGTGTCGATAATAACGAAATAAACCAGGCATCTATCTTGACATCCATGTAACCACATAAACCATCATCTTTATAACACGACGATGGAGATGATGCATCACTTATCGACAACCACATGCAGTTATCGCGATTAAGTAACTCTTCCTTCCTTAAAGTAATAGCAAATTCACCATCTTCAACCTCACTTTCTCCCTTCAAAGGAGAACGCGCGTCTCCTATCTTCAAAGCAGAACGCGCGTCTCCTATTTGAAGGTGGACCGGTTCTTTAAACTTGTCATTTGATACTAATTTAAGTTGTTGTGTATGCACTTTAAGGTCATTCCTAATGCATACCATGATGAACACTATGATAATTTGAATTCAAGATGTTAGATTTAAGTATTTAACTATTAAGGTCACAAACTAAAGAATTCAAGTATATAATTTCAAAGATATTATTAAATAATATGATTGACCAACAAGACTTACTACTAGTTCAACCAAAAAATAACTTGAGGAAACAAAATTGAACAAGTCATAAAAGAATCTTCCAAACATTTGGTCATATATGTGTTTATGTCTGCAAAAGATCGAATTAATGTCGATTTCTAGAGGTTGTTTTTTTTTTTCAAAAGAGTAATGCTGAAATTTAAATGTTGTTTAAAAAATATTTAGCAAAATAGTGTAACGATTTAAATTACATCCTTTTTTTATTTTCTAGAGGCATAACGAAAGTAGTAATATTTATCTAGGCGTAACGAATTCAACACGTTACATTTAACTGTTGAAAAGTACAGAATTCTAAATTGAACAAGTCATAAAAGAAGTTAATATCATATGGTAAAAACTACAAACAGATAATCATATCGAATCGAGTGAAACGAAATGAAATTACATGGTACCTTTGATTTTTCAGGAGAAATTCAGCTACATATAATATTTGAAACTTTAATTTTATAAGAAATTGAAGTGTTTATAACCAGTCTGATAAGGGTTGGTTCTATGTATGCCTTTTGGAACTTTACCCGCATTTGTTGGGCACTAAGGAATCGTGTGCTAACCGGTTAGCTAGCAGTTGTTTGAATTTAAAAGAGTGGTGTTTATTGGGCCTTTGGTGTGGGTCAGTTGCAGCCCATTAAACAACTTAAATATTTTGGAACGTAATAGAGGCAAGTTTAAATTAAAGTTTTTACAAAGATGTTAAGAGTAAAGATCTTGTACAAAGTGTTTTTTTGATAAGAACTGTGAGAATCAAAGGAGGTATTTTTATTTTATTTTTTTTTCGAAATTTTTTTTCCCATATTGTTAAACATGTATTATAGTATTGAAAACTAAAAAAAAATTTTTGGTGTAGAGTAATTACGTGTAGAGTAATTACATAATTACTCTAGTGTAAACTAATGTATTTACTTTAATGACGTAATTACACTAAAAAAAAATTAAATTTTTTTTTTTTGCATTATTCATCTAGAAAGTATGTTTAAGCACATGAGAAAAAAAAATAAATTTTTTTTACCCCTTTTGATTCTCACAGTTCTTACCAAAAAACACTTTGTATTTGATCTTTACTCAAGATGTTAATTATTCATACCAAGAACCAATTGTTACTTGAACGATAGAAAAACTACCTATCTTCTCATGTTAATAGGCTAACATGTAGAGTTGGTAAATGATGCAACCAAAAGATAAGCAAAGGTTTTACAAAGAAAAACCTAAGAAAACTTCCAAAGAAATCTAGGAGAAGAGGATATCAAGCACAAGGCTTCTTTTCATATTTCATTCATATCTAATTCTTTCACAAACAAAGCCATTTATAGGCTTGTAAACATAAAGTAGATAACATGAACCCACTACTACTATACTTTAGGAAAATAACTAATAATATGCATAAACATAGGAAACCATGCAGAGATATAAAGCCCACGGTGGTGCATGAGAAACATGGGTAACTACTGGGTAATAGATGACACGTATCAGTAAATAATAATATGCATATACAATAAGTCAGGAAAAAAAAAAGATAAAGAATTCACCTTGAAACGACTACACTTTATACATTAGGGGCATGAAATTGAAAAGGCTAACTTGATATGGCTATACTTTAGGGGCTTAAAGCTAAAACAGCTACACTTGGAATTTTAGACTATGTGGTGTGGTTGAGGAAATGCTTGGGAAGCCTTGTCGTCACGTCAACAAAAAGTGGGTCCCACTTGTATTTAGACAACTTGAGGACTACCCAAGGGTGTGGAGTAGTCTTCCTTAGTAGTCCTCTACTCCAATTGGTCCAATCTTTTATTTATTTAATTCTAAATAATAAATAATTAAATTAAATATAATAACATAGTCTAAACTAACTCTGTGTGTGTTGTTCCTTCTAGAAGACAATAGAAAGGAAAAATATCCTTCTACTTCTAGGTCACAAGCCACTTTTGTTCATTTCACAATCTTTTAGACCCATCACAACACCACGAGCAGAACACCAACCATCATCATCTTCCACTATTCCAACCCATCACAACAACAATATATCATCATCATCTTCCACTATTCCAACCCATCACAACACCACAACCAGCAGAACACCAACCATCACAACACCACCACATCTCTCGTTCACCGGAGCTGGCCACCACAGTCACCGGAGTTGCAGGTTGTCCTTGGGTTTTTTTTTTTTTAATTCAACGGTCATATATAGGTTGGGAGGGACCCACCATTTCAAACCAACCAAGCATAAGGCCCATCTCAAACATCCGAAATTGGACGAGTTGGTCGGCCCAAACACGGGGGGGGGGGGGGGGGGGGGGGGGGTGGGTGTTGGCCAGACCTGGACGTGGTCGACGGGCCGATGCCGCCTCCTACACCACATGGTCTTAGGGGCGTTACCTCAAGGAAGTGTCTAGGTTGTGTTAGAGACTTTTAAAAGTAGAAGGCTAACACTTAGCTGGTTCAATTGTAGTGGCTTTGTTTCTTCAGTGACACATGTAACTTTTTTATTGGTTCAAATTGTGGGCCTGAGCATTCATACGGCTCCACCTTAGCCGCTTGAGAGATATGTCACTTCCAGTTACTACTCTTCTAGTTGTCTGTGAACCACCCTATGTTTTAGCCTATAAGAATGTATATTTATTTTGGTGAACTTCTCTAATCAATGTTTAATTCAGTGACTAATCTGTTAATAGTGAATTGGTTGAAAATTAATTAGTGATTTTCCCAAATAACATTTTTTGCCTAAGCTAAAGTTAAAAACTTAAAATAACATTTTTGACCCCTATAATTTACAAAAATTACGGTATCATGTAATTGTTAATGTTAGATGTTTAAAGAACACAAAAATATATATATGCAACCTCAAAATCACCATCGAATCCAAAATTTCACCATAGAATCAGTGTTTCCAATCCTAATATGATTAAATTTTGCAACATCAATCTAAACAAATCCTAATTTCATTTCATAATACCATCATCAAATCATTAATCATTAATCCTCATCAATGGGTGGTTACATTTCTGTTGCCAACACAAGCAACAACATTAGAAGAAGCCGAAAACAACGCAAACGCATAAAACATCGAACCCCTAAACCATTCACACGCCCCGTTCGTGTCATCAAAGGCACAAACGGGAAAGACATATACCAACATTACAAAATTGGAAAAGAGCTTGGTAGGGGTGAGTTTGGGGTGTCATACGAATGCCAAGACATTACAACAGGCGAAAGAGTCGCATGCAAGAAGATATCAAAGAGCAAGTTAAGAGCGCAAATCGACGTTGAAGATGTGAGGAGAGAGGTGTCGATCATGAGGCATATGCCATTGCATCCTAATATTGTGACGTTTAAAGATGTGTATGAGGATAAAGATGCGATTTATTTGGTTATGGAGATATGTGAAGGTGGTGAGCTTTTTGATCGGATTGTTGCTAAAGGTCATTACACTGAACGAGCTGCGGCTCTTGTTATCAAGACGATTCTTGAAGTTGTTCAGGTTATTATTATCTTCGTGTTCTATAGTAAGTTCTCTCGATTTTCAAGAATATATACATGCTAATGATAAACAAACAGACGCATTAGAATAATAAAATCTCACTCGTAGCATAGCTAATGATAGGGTTTGGGAGAGTAGGATCACGGGATAGAGATGATGCTCCCATTGAAATTCCCTACGATTAGAAAATAAGGTGAACATAGATGGTTTTTCAACGGTTTTTAATTGTTACGAAGTTACTAGTTATGAAAGTTATGACTTATGAAAGTATTGTTGGTAACCAAAATTCAAAATTTACCAGAAATATGTTAACCATCAAACTTACACTCAATTCATAAAGGTTAGGGAGAGGTACCGAATTCGAGCCACACTTGTGACATGGATAATGAGGGGGCTTCTTGGGACAGCGAGGGTTTGATCTCCGGTCTCTATGCCCCTTAGTGGAGAGGAGGCTGATGTTTTTTGGAATCATAGGAGGCCACTAATTCCAACTTGTAAGAGCCCTTGGCATAGATGAGCTGTATCAAACCCAAGTCTTATGGGTTCACAAGTGTGCACACTGCTACTTGATGTAGCCATTTAAAAAAAATCATACATTCGATTTTGATTTATACAAAATTAATTAATACTCTTTTATCAAGGCTTGAATTTTCTAGTTAAAAAAAACCCTAATTTGTGATCTTAGTATGTTATAATAAGGGCATTGTCTATATGTTTCGTTTTTAGTTTAATAGTATTTATTATGGTATAAATATATTTGTGTAGATGTGCCACAAACATGGAGTTATACATCGTGATTTGAAACCAGAAAATTTCTTGTACGCTCATAAAGGCGAACATGCAGCTCTAAAAGCAATCGACTTTGGTCTCTCTATATTCTTTGAGCCCGGTATGTCCTAAAAACAGTTTTTTTAGCTTGTTTTCTCGTTTTCTATTAGTTTTAGTAATAGAAACAAAATATAATAAGGTTGTAAACTAAAGAAAAAAATGAATAATAAATAAATAAATGCAACATGGAAATAAATAATAAATAGGACTGGAAATGAGGACAGTTGTTCCAATTTGTATGTCTCGTAATCTTTACCTCACATGCGTTGTACAACATAGTGTCTTGTTACAACATTATACAATTACAATCCTAGAAATCTAGAATATTAAAAATATTACATGTGAAGTCATGAGACAAGTGTAGACAACGTACTAATTGATCCGATATATTGGCACAATTAGTTAAACGATTTACATCAACTTATAATATTGTTATTATTCAAAACAAGCACTCAATTTTACGTGTTAAATTGTAAAATAAACCAAAACACGCATTTTTTTTATCTTACACCGATGAAACTGATTTGGTTTAGGCCAAAGATTCAAGGACGTTGTCGGAAGCCCATTTTACATGGCACCCGAAGTATTAAAACGGAATTATGGAGAACAAATCGATGTATGGAGCACCGGTGTCATTCTTTACATCTTACTTTGTGGCGTTCCTCCTTTTTGGGCAGGTATGTTCATTTTATGGGGCTATATGTAATTAGATCAAACTTTAAGGGGTAAACTGAACATACAAAAAGTTTGGTATCACTCCCTCTATGTCCTAAAGAATGCAACAATAGGATCCTAGTAAATTCCTCACATATTGGTAATTTATTTGCAACTCTTTTCCATTTCCGTTAAAGAGTTCTTATGTGTTT
The DNA here is from genome assembly GCA_032199755.1 of Ambrosia artemisiifolia. Lineage (NCBI taxonomy): Eukaryota > Viridiplantae > Streptophyta > Magnoliopsida > Asterales > Asteraceae > Ambrosia > Ambrosia artemisiifolia. The sequence continues at coordinate 50,159,765 of CM063525.1, read as the reverse complement.
CTGGCGGTTCATTCAATTTATAGAAACCGAGGAGGGAATTGCTCAAGCAATAATCCAGGGTGACATAAACTTTATAAGGGACCCTTGGCAAAGGGTCTCCGAAGATGCGAAAAAACTTATAAAGGGCATGCTCGACCAAGACCCATACGACCGACTCACTGTTGAAGAAGCTCTCGGTATGATGTTGATGATGTCTACATTACTAGCAAAGAGACTTTCACCAATACATACATTTGTCGGTTATCACCCAAGGAAAAACTGAAGGGTTGTTTGGTTGGTTAAGTGTTGAACTATTAAGTACTGTTTTGTTGGACCTCTAAATGGTTGTCTTCTTATCCCACATTGGTAGAGGAAGTAAAAATAGATTCACTCAATGCTTAATGGTTCAGCAACATCCAAAGTCTTAATGGTTCAGCCTTAACCATTTCATTCAGATGCTGAAACAAACGTACTGAATGAGCTGAATGTTGAATCATTCAGAGACTCATTAAGAGCCTTACTAAACAGCCCCTAAATTCTTAAAAGTTGTTTGTAATAACATATGGATCACCGGCAAACAAAGCCCAAAAAAATTTTAAAAATAAAATTATTAAAGGTTAGTTAGTCGTTTCTAACAGAACTACGATAGAAAAATAACCAAAAAATGAAAGAAAACAAGGGTTATATTTTCATGGAGACTGATTACCGCTGGCTTTTATAGATAAAATTTCGAATAAGATTCTTTTCAACGCTTTTCAGACCTTTGGTTATAAGTTGATTACTTTTGTTCGTATTTATAGATAGAAATATATTCAATTAACCATTCAAGTAATAAAAAAATTTGGCCTAAAATTACAAAATAAAGCTACTATATGACCTTTAATATCATGTGCCACAGAGAATCAATGGATTCAAAATGCCCATAAGGTTTCCATCATTCCCTTGGGAGAAAACGTACGCTCAAAAATTCAACAGTTCTCTTTGATGAACAAATTCAAAAAGAAAGTGATTACGGTAAGTTAGTTAATTAACCATTTCATTATGCTAAGTTGAAGTAAAAGTTTTGACCTTCTTTAGGGTTTGAACTCAGGTGGTTGCGGAAAATTTGCCAGATGAACAAGTTGATGGGCTGAAACAAATGTTTGATGAAATGGACAAAGACAAGAACGGAATGCTAACTTTTGAAGAGTTTAAAGACGGGTTGTGTTCGATTGGAGATCAACCACTTGATGATCATGATGTTCGGATGTTAATGGACGCTGTAAGTACCAAACATTATTGCTTGATGATCCTTCATAAAACAGTGGCGGATATAAGAACTTTGTTTTTGAACAGCAAATTTCTACTTCTTGTGAGACTTGAACCTATAACCTTCTCAACTTAGGTGTTCCTGGAAGTTTTGCTTCTGCCATTGGGCTACCAACCCCAATGGTGGATATAGGAACTTTTACTATGGGAAATTGGGTTGGGTCAAATTTGAATAGACCATATATTAGGTCAGGCCATAAATAGGACTTTTCTTAAAAACAATAAAATAAAATAAAAAATCTTGCTTTATAACAAATGTAATCAACATAAACAAGAAAACATAAATAATTAATAATCATAAAATTAAACTAAATCTTGAAATAAAAATAACAAATGTACAAATAAATAAAAATTGTGAAAATTTTAGGGTTGCAAAAATGATAATTAATTTCAAATTTACATGTGCCACTGTTATGCTTCTATTAATTATCATATGTCTACTTATTTGAAGGCTGATCTTGATGAAAACGGGGTACTAAACTGTGAGGAATTTATGATGGTTGCGATTCACTTAAAACGGATTAGCAACGATGATCATCTTCGTCAAGCATTCCACCATTTCGACAAGAACAAAAATGGGTACATCGAGTTTGATGAGTTGAAGGAGTCATTGTTTGAAGACCAAAATTCACACAATGAGAAGCTAGTCAATGATATCATCCATGATGCCGACCTAGATAAGGTAATAAATGATGAATATAACAACAAATGTAACACATAACACTAAAAATGTTTGAAAAATATGTTGATTCTGATGTGGGTGTGTTTTAGGATGGCCGGATCAGTTACCCAGAGTTTGCAGCGATGATGACAACGGGGATGGACTGGAAGATGGCGTCTCGACAGTATTCGAGAGTGATGTTGAATGCAATTAGCGTGAAAATGTTCAAAGATCAATCGAAAATACAAACAATAATTGAATGAATTGTAGAACTTAGAAGGATTCTAGAGTGGTGTTGAATGCAATTAGTGTCAAAGATCAACTGAAAATATAAACGACTGAATGAATTGTAGAACTTAGAAGGTGTGTGGAAGCAATTAAGCTAATACAATATTGGGCCAGCCCTTAGCAAAGGCAGGGTGGACGACCACCCGGGGCGGAGACCCAAAATTAAAAAAAAAATTATTATACATACATACACACAGACACACACACATGTGTATATATATATATATGTAATATAATACAACGACCTAAATATTCCTAAAATTTTGTGCAACCCCAACCTCAACCCCCCCCCCCCCTCAAAAAAAAAATAAAAAAAAAACCCTCAAAGATTTGCCACTGTCCGCAAACCATAAAAACATCACCATTTCCATCGACCTTAACTTTCAATTTTCAAACATTCAAATCATCAACCATCATTAATAGAGAAAAGGCATCAAATATCAAAATTATACATACATTGATTTGTCGCTCTCGCTGTTGTTATTAAAATTCGCTAATGTTAATTGTTCTCGTAAAACTGCTGATGTTTGTTGAAGATCACTAATGTTTTCTTCCTTTAGCTCGTTGATGTGCCGATTCATATTCTTTTTTTAGTGCAGGTTCGGCTCCTAAGGTCTTGCCTCCAGTTCCTCATATATTTCGTTAGTTGATACTAGGGGTGGCCAATTGCTTGTACTTGAGATTATTTAATTCCAACACTCTTAAATTTAAATCATATTTAAAAAAAAAACTAAAAAATTAATAACTTTGAAGCATTAACATGACTCCTGTTAAAAATACTAGTGGAAAAGCCCGCACGTTGTCGCGGGTACTTATGTTTTATTGGCGCACTTTGTGTTACCCATGTTTAATTGAAAAAGTTGTTTCATATCGTCTAAAAGTATATTGGCGTATAACATTTAAAAAAAATGTCATGCGGTTAGTTTGGGGGTGAAATAACAAACAAAGTGTAAAGTTGAGAGTATTTGTAGTCAAAGTGATAGTTGGGAATGATATCGGCCAACGACCAATAATTTAGAATATTCGAATTCAATTACCAAAAAAAAAGGTAAAATGATTATGAATTTTACAAGCTAAATCTCCCGTTGTTCAATTATACATATTCTTGATGCTATAGCGTTGAATAACTTAATGACATGCATCATAGGTTATTATAAAACAAAAAATCTAGCCAATACATTTTACGTTTACATTGAGTCACCAAGTCTCATATGTCAGAAAATATTACATGGATAATATATTATATACTTTTAATTATGTTTAAATATGAAATAATCGCCAAACAAAAAAATGATTGTGAAACAAACTTAACAAGCCAGTGTCTATAGATGGTTTCAGAGCCATCATGCTCTCTGCAAGTTCATTAATCTCCACCAGCTGAGCAACCGTTTCCAAAGAGCTAAAAATTTAGTTAAGATGCTAGTACACACCCAATCCATTAAATGAGACCACTCACACATGTAAAAAAAACTATATGCAAAGTTAGAAGGCAACAACAAATTGGGCAAGAGCGGATCATCATCCTTCATGCGAATCTGATTACTTAACATTTTCTGGAAATTTTAATTAGTAATAAGAGATAAACCATCGCAGTGGCATTCATCGCTGCAACATACTCCACCTCTAAAGCACCTGCGATTGCCTTTTATGCAAGGTAACTTTCTGCAGCGACGCACGGTCCTATGCTTTCCCATGACTTGCTGCAAATTAACCAACAAGGCAACAACCCGCTTATAGTCAATCAGTCCTAATCAATCTACTGGGATTAAATCTGATATGTAAATTACATACAATGACGGGTGTAACCCCATAATTTTGGGGGAAAACGGGTCCGGGTCTCTAGCGGTGATCTGTCCACGGGCATCCGAATAGGTTTCTTCGTTGTTGGCAGTGTTGAAAAAGCCTCGCAATCACAAAGGGGGCTGCAATATATCAATAGCTGAACAAGTTAATTTTTCAAGATAGGTAATAAAATATTAACCAAGGTAAGTAAATTGTAGTCAAGTTTGGGTAAAACCTATGGTCAGAAAAAAAAAAAATCCTTGGTGGCACCTACAGTAAGCGCCTTTAGCTAACACATTAGTCGCAGTAGTTGAATGACCAGTTTACCATTTCTATTAGTGTTAAAACCAATGTTGCAGTAAATCAGTAATATTACCAGTTCAACGCATCCTGAAGTTGCAGAACCCTTCTTTCATGTTTCTTCGAACTTTTGGCGCTTCATTTCTTTAATTTGGGGGCCTGCATGCAAATAAGTGAGTTTACATAAGGTGGATAATTTAGAAACTGAACAATGTCGGAGTAGGGTTAAAGTTTTTAGCAGGCTTCTAGACTGGTTGTACGTCGATTCCATGAAGGGTGTTTTGAGTGGTTATACACAATAAACACACCTAAAACATCCAAGTGCATGACTAAATAGTGACCAAACCTGAAACTGGATATGAAAGAACAAAACCACCTAAAGCATTCAAATAGAAGATATCCAAGTTACTAATGGCCTACCAACTCTTAATCAACATTTTTAACTATGACATCATCATCGAATACAAAACACTTATACCAGTGATTTTTATCATGTAATATTTCATGAGAATGTGTGCCATTATCTGAACTCTTAGGTGCACCACATACCTACAAAAAACGCTCGACAATTAAAAGATTGTTTTATAGTAAGATTGTTGTTTATCTTTAGTAGAGGTGGTAATTTCTAGCCATTTACTTAGGACTGGGTTTTCCTCGCTTCATGTGTATTTTGTAACAGGTCAAATTGGTCTAATTAACCTCCAAATTGTTGATAATCCGTTAATTGAGCGGTAGGTAAAATAAACGATAAGATCAAATCCAAGAGACTGTAACAGAAACAAACCAATGTTTAAACATGTTAGCCAAGGGGAATATAAATGAAAGGAAAAAAGCCATGTGAGTCATTTCATGCCTGAAGAACAATCATCTCATATGCAGCATACATGATAATATATAAATAATTTTAGATATGTACTCTCTTTTGTTTTTTCAAAAAGTCCAGCGTCAGATATGGTTATTAAACTTCAAACTGTGTGTATTCAACACCAAATAAGTAAACCTTTTTCCTTTATGTGAAAAGTAATAACACCACTCATCACATAATTTGTAAATCGAACACTTAACCACATTATTAAACCAAAAGGAGCAATAAGATGTAGCAAGTAATTTGTTTAATATATTGTTCTTTAAGCTAAATGATTTATTCTTCTGTTGCTAGATTTTAGTTTTTAATTACATAAATCAAAACAGTAAAGCGACTAAAGAAGAGGCAACATATCTGCAGGTTCGCTGATGTACATGGATCGATGCCTTTCGACTCTTCTTCTCTAACTTCCTCATTCTCTTTTTCTGTCACTGCAAAATTCAGATTCGATGAACAATTATAAAAATACGAAATACAAAAAATTTATGCATACCGCATGGTCTTTATTGGAAGATTAATGGTTGCCATATGTTCACCATAACGATTGGATTTCTGCAAACCGTATGGTCTTTGCACTATCCAGCTACCCTTGCTCTGGCCGCCCTCTTCCGCTATTTGGTCTGGCCACCCGCTTCCGCCAATTACAGTTTTTAAATTTAATAAAAACAATAAGCAGTAAAACAGATAAAGATATGGATTAAGCAAACATACTTCAAGAATAACCGCATGTTGAGATTTGCTGGTGCAGCCACACATACATCAATAACTTTAACTCTTTTTTTTTTTTCAAATTATCAAGCGGAATAAAACAACTTGACACCTACATCAACAATCCAAAACACAGAGGGAAGAATAATAACTTACAAGTATTGAAGTTCATTAGGATAAATATATCACCTTAAATTTTCAAAAAGAAGGCAAGTATTTATGTTTGAATCATCTCCGCCAACAACAAAAGGTGGGTAGTCATGTTGCATCTTCGGGTTGCTTAAACTGAACCCAATTAATAATTATATGAACTTCAATTTAGTTCATAATATCCACAAATCATAAACTGAAACGCCATCATAGGTACCTGCAGCATACGCTGACTGGGAATTAGGGCTTCAATCAAGGCGATAAGAAAAACAAAACTAAAAAACATACCGTTGAAACGCGGATGCGGACCCATCGAGTTTGATCATTTATTGACAATGATTCCATGCTGTGCAGGAGGAGATATTTGATGAAACGGATCACCAGTTTGAGGACTTGTAAAAGTAGTTAGGGAGGCAAGTTTTCTTACCTTCAATTTAGGCCAATGTTATGAAATCAGATGTTGTAAATGTTTTACATCACAAAGCATGATCAAGTTTCTTAAAGAATAAAAAAAAAAATCTACCTTAAGTGTGCCCAGGAAAAGGTTCCTAGTATCCAAACCAATAAAGTCTTTCCTCTTGAACCCTGCAAAAATTGAAATAGAAGGAAGGAGGCACACAAGAAAAAAATGAATTTATGGTTTAGGTTTGGCAAAAGTAAGGGCGGGCGCCAGGCAGGCTTAGTTCGATTACCTAAAAACCCCCAAATCAGTTGTTGTTGTGGCCGGAAAAGACCTGCAACTGTTGTATAAGGAAGTCGTCTACTGCCCCTGTACATTCAGCGCCTTTCTAACTGTTTTGACCGATAATTCCTTGAAAGTTCCCGTTGACTTCCACATCCAAACATATTTCATTCCCCCCAGTTCCTGTTGGAACAGCAGATTCCTGAGCTGATTCGCTTCTTGTATCTACAAATTTGTAGCAAGGTCCCTATTCCATTCCACATTTGATTGAAGAGGGTGAATTGAATTTTGATACAGAATAGTTCAAAATCTAACTATTAAACTTAAAACATTTAGCAACAAAATACTTCAGAACCTTAGAATCAGTCACACACTTGATCTTAGGCAAAATATATGAACCCTAACATTATACACTGTATAAATATCAAAACACTAAAAAAATACAGAACCATCACCTGATAAATAAAATATCGGCATCATCATTCCTTAGCAATCGAAATACATAGAATTTCTTACATTCAAACCTTTGGAATCGAATATTCAATTCTCCTCGACTCACAGAAGTGTATGGCAGTTTCGTGATGGCGTTTGGTGGTGATTGTGTGGCGGCTCGTTGATGGATTCCGGAGAAAACAGAGAAAACGAATTCTTAAGATGAATCCACCAACAATAGAAAACCTAATTTGGAAAAACCATAATTCTGAAACAAAGAACAAAAGAGGGGTAGAAATTGGTACCTGACAAACAGAACGACCATTGCCTATTAAAGAGACGGACGACTGGAAACGGAGGGGCGGATCAATTCATATCTTCAATCGCCAATTCAGTAGGTTACAATAACTTCATATCCCATCTTAAATTCGTCAGTTATATTTCCACTAAAAAATGTGATGAAACTGATGAAGGACCGATGAATTACCAGAGGGAGGAAGGAGGGTAGTATTGGAAGAGTGTTTTGAAAGTGCAAAGGATGATGCATGTGGAATGTCTATATTACCCTTCTACGTGTCTTAATCGTCCCAATTATCCCAATAATACCCTTAAATTTCTTGCTTAAATATGTTGTACAAGCTGCTTCTTAAGTTGTACGGAAATGAAAATGACCATATTGGCCATCACTCCTCCTTAATAAGATAATATAGATGTTGGATGAGAAATAAAGACGGGGTACCTAACATGAATAAAAAATGAAAGTTTTTTTTATCTCCCTTAAAAATATGTTCGGATGTTAATGGACGCTGTTAAATTTTGAGGGTAAAAACATGTTAGGTTTTTGATGTTAATGCTCTCATCCATGTTCAACACTTGTAGCCCAGTTGGTTGAGAGCCTAAGTTTCTTATAAAAGACTTGAGTTCAATTCTCACTAGCTACATTTGAAGGACATTAATGAGAAATAAGGGATGACTCCTCACCTATGGTCAGGAGTTAGAGTCCTGATCTCGCCCGGGTTTTACCGGTTCTCCACAGCGGGTCTTCGGACGGGTGGGGGATCGGGTTTTCCCCGGTTCGGAAACCTCGTGGGCAAGCCTGGCTACCCTGGCCAGCCCCTTGCATAGTCCTGGGGGGGTTCTTGAGTTCGCCAGTTTACGGGTCCCATGGGTAATAGGGCAAAAACTTTTCGTTGGCCGTTAAAAAAAAATGCTCTCATCCATCAAACCATCCCCATTTTTTAGTTTTAAAAATTCTTCTTAGAACACACTAGTGACACTACATTCTCAAACCTATACTTTTAAAAAGTTGCTACAATATATTTTTATATATAAAAGCTATTATCCATTCTCCATCCTCCATCAACTTATTGTGAGTGTATAAAAACAATAAATATAATAAAATACATGTTTATGAGTAAGATAAAGATAAAATTAGTGAAAAAAATTTGGAGATTTTCTAAAATGAGAGATGAATTAGAAAAAAAAACCATAATTTTTACTTCAATTATTGGATGAAAAATGATGGACTGAATGTGAATGCTCTAATATAAAATTGAGAAAAATGAACCAGCTTATCAGGCTATAAGGGGGGAGGGGCACAAGCCCTGTGTAGCCACATGCCCACCAATCACACAGTGTCACATCATTTAACTCTATACTAGCCTAAAGTAGCATAAACACCAGAAACGCCAAGCCCAAAGTAGCCTGAAACCAAGGACCCCACCATTTTACCAAACCCACCAATTACACACACCCCATGAGATAGTCCCCACCCAAAAACCCCACTTTTTCTTTCTCTCTCCTCGGCTTCTTTCCTTTCTCTCCTCGGCTTGCACAAGCCTCAAATTCAAGCCTATTATACAAAGCCCCATAGGAAGGAACGGTGTAGCCGTGAGGCTTCAGAAGCCTCGACACCCAAGCCTAGGGTGCCCCGTCCCCCCTAAACTAGTCAGTGAGTCATATATGAGCTCTGGTAGTGGTATTCACCAACTAAGCCAACTTAAAATGTGATTGAGTTAAAAAGTTATACAACCCAACGTGACCTACCACGAAATCTCTTTACTGAGTTGAACTATGAGTTAGAGCGAGCTAGATCTACGAGCCAACTTGTTCTTTGAAATAAGAAGAATCAATGCATAAGAACTCTAACCTAACCAACTTTCAAAACACATAAGAGATCAAAAAAGAAATCATGTTTTTACCCCCTAAGACTGTGTGTACGTAGTCAGCATATTTTAGACTATCCGTTGTCGGCTGTGAGCGAGCAGGCGCGAGCCACCGACTTCATTGTCAAGTAACTCGGTCATTTGATCCCATTGTGATTGAGGGTAAGCACTAACGCGAACAAAACTCACTTTCTCCCGTTAACGCACGCAACTACTATCACCTATGCTCCCGCCGCAACTATTCGCGTGGGGTGTTGTGGCTATTGTGGCTGGGGTGAGCACCAGGCTCGCTTGCGGCCCATAATAGATAGCCTTTTTTAAATGGCCAACTAAACCGTCCCTCCAAGCCCGGGTACTAGCCAAATTCCTCAGACCGGTATATGTCCAGCAGCCAGACCACCGTTGAATGGGAAAACCCTCGCCCCCGTTTGGAGTCGAACCTGGGTAAAATCTATTCAAACTCTTGATTGCGATGTCCATCAACTAGTTGAGCTAGGTAGTCAAAACACAATAGATAGTGTTATAACTTTTTATATAAAATGAAAGTTATTGACATCCACCCAAGTGTATGAATGGGCTTGTACTTTCATATAGTAACATTTGTCGAAATCGAAAATCGAAACAGATATGGGCAAAAGCATCTGCCACGTGGCGGACTGATTGAGACACACCAACGGCACAAGCGCGTGAATACACCTTCACGGTTGGGAACAAAGAGCCACCTAACCAACATTAGTGGTCCCTATGGCGAGTGTATCTCAAACCTGTGTTCTAGCGAGTGGACAAACGGACGGACGATTGTTATTTCTTATCTTTACTACACGTGTGTGGTCTAGAAGCAATTCAAGCAAATACAAATTAAAAAATAAAATGATATATTAATTGCGGTATAAACTATAAACATTTTTTTATACCAATCATCTCCAGCCCAGCTCAGCTGGTTTGAGGTGGAACGGTTTATATTATTGGAGGGTTTCTGTCCGGGTTTGGTCTAAAGTTCGAACCTCACGCTCCACCAAAAAAATAACCGCTTGGGTTTGAAAGGAGAAACCCGTGTGGTGCTATGGGATTCGATCATGGGTAGTGGTCGCTTTGCAACACAGGATTTACCGCTGAAACATTACTCTTCAAAAAAAATAAACATTTTTTTATATATTTACACTTTTATTATATTTTGTATTTTATTTTATGTTTGTATATATAAAAGATATGTCACATTCTTGAAACATGTGCCATATCGAACGTTTAGTTATGGAGGCTCAGTTTTTATATTTTTGTTGTAATCGTCGCAGCTAGGAGCTAACTTATGGTTACTGAAACTAAAATCATTAAAAAACCAAATATACAACTCATCTTGATTTTAACTACATTTAAAACTGAATTCTGCGTAATAATATACAACTCATCAAAACACAAATGTATAAACTGTCAAGGCTACTGAAAAGCTTCGATAAAGGCTTCCTTCAAGATATCCGTAAAGGTGTTAGTGTTCACGACCTCAAAATCACAAACACAAACATACTGACACGCAACATTTTCGATGACTAAATTGTACTTTTCTTTTCAAACGATATAAGAGGGACGGAGCGCAACTAGTGAATGGCATGGTACCTCACTATCGGCATGGGTTCACCGCCGTCGTGGTCATGGGTAGTAAGATTCTGGTAGTCACGTGAAGAGTTTCCGTTGTCTACCTCACGGGTGTAGAGGAGAGAGGGATATTAGGTGCTCCACGGATGCTTCACTGGTGGTATTGTCGATGGGAAGGGTTCACGAGTGGTGGTCCAATTAACGGGCTGCGATTTATTCGTTACAGGTGCTCCACAGATGCTTCACGATAAGCACCCCTACTCTTCTAACCGCAAATCATGGCATTTTTACAATCTCAGTGAAATCATCATTATTATTTTGATAATTAGATTGTTTTAGTAAAAAAAGAAGTTAATGCACGTTTTCAAATGATAGTTTTTTACTTTCTCTGTATGATAATGTAAAATTGCTAACATGTATGGAACATGTTATTGCCAAAACTATGAAAAGTAAAATTTTTAGAAAAAAATCAAATGTAATCGACAATTAGTAAGGCTAGTGGGTGTGGAGGAAGCCCATTCTTTGAGGATGGTCCTTCAAATCAGCCGTCACACCAGCATGAGGCAGGGCCATGGATGATCCTAGGGGCAGTGTGGGAGACGGTTTTAAGGGGGCGGTGTAACGCACCCTAAGGCCTAATGGATAATGGATACGAGTGGAGAAAAAGATCACGACGACGCATTCGTGTTTGAAGAGACCGAAAGTCATCGCATATGCATGGTTAAAATGGGAAGTCAATATTGACGACTCCAAAATAGTGAAATTATTAAAATATTAATTGATTAATAATATCGTATAAATATATAATACATTTTATTACATTTATACAGGCATGCATTCATACATGCCCTGTATTGTAGATAAGAAGCTACAGAGTACATCCATATCTATATATACTTGATCAAGAACAATCACACATGACACATCCATACCTATATATCAAGAACCATCCACATGTATATCAAATATTTTTCTATTACATCAAATATTAATAATGTATACACAATAAGATAAAATATTATGTACGTAAAAGTTAGTATATAACCAAAAATGATAATTTGAATTACCAAAATGTCTCGGCTTTAAATAGATATCCACTTTAGCATATACCAAAATGGCAAAATTGACATGTAAAAACAAGCAAATCAAGATATGATAAATAGGATCGTGCGGCTAATGTGACTAGAATTTAGCTGCACAAAATATCTTGAAAAGTACAATAAGTTAGAAAAAAACCAATCAGGGGTATCTCCTTTGGTTGGGTTAAGGGAAACAGGGTTTGTAGCTGGGCAAGCATCAAGAAAGGCGGAATCGAAGAAAATAGATAAGCATGCTAAGGCTTGTGCAGAGAACCAACATGTCTTTATCCCTTTGGCCTTTGATACCTTTGGCTCCCTAGCGCCAGAAGCTATTCGTTTCTTGACGAGGGTCCAACGGGTCGTCCACATCAATAGTTCATCTCCAGGGGGTCAAGGATTTGTCTTTGGTAGACTAGGGTTCGCTATTCAAAAAGGGGTGGCGGCGCAGCTTGTTGCCCGTCTACCTTCTATTGTGATGTAACTTTCGTATTTTGTTTTAATGAACTTTATTTATTTAAAAAAAAAACATAATCAATATAATATACGTGTGATACGTGGGCTAATTTAGCCGATGAATGACAGACAAGGGCTAAACTAGCCGACAAAGAAATCGAAGGCTGATCATTAAGCCAACAAATGACAAACGAGGGTAACCTAGCCAATAGATAAAAAATCACGACTAAATCCTAGCCGTCAGCTAAATTTAGCCACACTTTACACGTGTTTCAATCTAAATAACCATTATGTGTTTCCTTTATACCTCATCATGAGTTTTTATGCTAGCTAATCCTTAACTATTTCAGTCTACGGATACTATTTATCATCTCCTAATTAACCCTTTTGAAGATATCTGTTTTAGCAAAGGGAGAAAATGAATGTCGACTCTCACTCTACCATTATATTTTAGTTTTTTTTTTCCAAGTATTGTTAAGCCTTTTTTTTGGACAGCGAGCTCAGTTGAGAGTCACCCAGCATATTGCAACTCACACATGCCAAATTCGAGCCAGCGCCTAGGCGACTCAACCAAGACACCACTACAAACCCTGGCTAGAAGCAAGGGGCTGTCAGGACTCGAACTCATGACTTACCCAAGCTGAAACCTACCAAAAAACGTTAAACCTTCCCACCTCAACCATGTTATCATGACATTGGCGTTCATCTTCTTATTAATTGCTATTGCTATTTTTGGAAAGGTCAAGATAAAGTACATGTTAAGGTCACTCACCTACATGTCACTTTAACTTGCATCTCTTCACAAACAACTTTATAAATATTAATCGGTTCCCTGCATCTAATAACATCCATCCTCATTTCTTACACGTTTCACCAATTTTTCTGGAACTTGTATTCAACAACAACAACAGCAGTCATCTCTTAATTCTACACCTACCCATCTTCCAAAAATACCCAAAATACCCTCATCTCTGCAAAGCTTTTATATGTTCAATAATAATCAATATAATCACCCAACGTTAAATTTGATCTCAGTAACCCATCAATCAGTTGTTTTTCATTAATACCCAAAAGGGTTTTCCATATTTTCTTGAAATAAAACAATCCCAATTGTTTTAATCGGTTTTTCACCTTTGCACGCCAAGTGTTTGATAAATTGCGTGACTGAGTTTTTTTATAAAATTTTGTAAAGTTAACAACTGGGTGGACGTTATTCCGTTTGGTTAAGATGACGATTGAATCTTTTCCAGGGAGTTCGGGGTATATAGATGCTGGTGTTGATAAGAAGATAACATATTTTAGTAATACGTATGTCTTGGGGTTGACTGTTGTTGCTGGGATTGGTGGTCTTCTGTTTGGTTATGATACTGGTATTTGGTTCTTTCTTTTTCATGGGTTTTGTTTCTTTAATCTTGTTTGATGATCATATTATCATATTTGCAAGATCTGATTAAAAAGTTGCTGTTTTGATAAGTCTTTATATAATATTGTGTTAGTTTATGGATCCAAAAGCTTTGATTTTGGTTATAAAAATAATAAATTTTTGATTTTGTATTTTCTTTTATTAAACACTTTATCCTGTCAAGCACTTTTCTTTGAGATTTTGTTCCTGTAACTACACAATGATTTTTTGTTGATTTGTATGTTATTGTCTTGTTGGGCTTGCACCACTTGTTAGTTGTTACAAAAAATGATGGTACTGTGTTAATTCCTTTTATTGTAAGGTGATTTGAACTAGTTATAGGGTGTTTAGGATTGAGTTGAAAAACAACTTATTGACTAAAACTACAGCAGAAGCACTTTCTGTTTTGACTTTTTGATATGAGTTGAAAAGCCGTTTTCAAGAAGTCACAACCTGGCGTTTTGTTTTGGTGTTTGGGATTGAGTTGAAAAACAACTTATTGACCACTGCAGAAACACTTTCTCTTTTGACTTTTTGATATGAGTTGAAAACTTGTTTTCAAGAAGTCACAAATCCGGCCTTTTGTTTTGGCTTTTGGAATAAAAATTACAAATTTACCCCATACAACCATTCTTCCTAATAAGCTAAGCCAAATGCTTTTAAAAAATAACTTATTGACTTTTAATGGTACTTTTTTAAAAACTTCTTTTTAAAAAGTCATAAGCACTTCTGACCACACACAAAGCACTTTTGGAGTTAAATAAGCAAATCCCAAACACAAATCAACTTGTTTAGAAAGTTTTGCCTAAAGAAAAAAGTATAGAAATTTTAGTATATTAGTCCCAAAAATGAAAATTGTATACAATTTGGATGCTGGTAACTAATGAATTTATTATCTTGGTAGTGACTGATTTAAATGTTATTGGGCTATAGACATATTTTTCAAATAATGGTACTTAAGAATCATGGTCTTTAAATAATTGAAGCTGAATTATATGTTTCAGGAGTCATATCTGGCGCGCTTCTGTACATCCGAGATGAGTTTGAGGTCGTTGATCAAAGTAGTTTCTTACAGGTACAAGTTCAATTGTTGACCAATTTGGAAAGTTTCATTATTTTGGAGGTGTTTGGATGTGTTTAGATATGTGTTTATTAAAGTAATTATATGATATTGAATAATCACAACAAAGTAATAAACTGTGGTAAAACATGCTGCAGGAGATGGTGTTTGAGTGTAATATTGTAATAGTTTGATAATTAGTTGTTTCAGTGTTTGGCAAATTATGATTCTAGAAACTTGACGATAAATGACCAAAACATACATTTTTATATATATTTGAAGTGTTCAATATAAAATATGGAAATATATCTCTTATCAAATAGTATAGTATATGTTAAAACTATTTGTGGGCTAATACTCTTCCCCCCTAAAATTAGTGGGTGTTTGGGATTGATTATTCAAAACAGATTATGCGTTTTGGAAAAGCAGAGGTGGAGCTGCCTATAGATTATTGCGTTTTGGTAGCCTAAAAACTGATTATCTGCGTTTTCAAAACGCAATAATCTAAAAATCAGATTTGAAACACAATCCCAATTATCATGTTTTTGAAGGCTTATTGACAATGGGTTAAAAGAAGGATTAAATAAGCAATCAGATAATAAATAATGATAATCAAATGTCAGTTTATCAAAACACTAATTATCATGACTCAAAAGTCTCAACAATCAGATAATCAGTTTTTATAATGCACATCCAAACACCTCCCTTTTGTCAAATATTATCCTGGTCTTTTGGTCTTTCTACTTATCTGATTTACTATTAATGAACTTTATTAACGGGTTTATAATGCACTTTTAAAGGTCTAACAACACCCTTTTTTCCATTAAAGTTTTTATTTTTATTTTCTATGTACAGGAAACAATTGTTAGCATGGCTTTAGTGGGTGCAATGATAGGGGCTGCTGCTGGTGGTTGGATAAATGATGCATATGGGCGTAAACGGGCAACACTTTCTGCCGATGTGGTTTTTGCACTTGGGTCCTTTGTCATGGCTGGTGCACCCGACCCGTATGTACTTATATTTGGTCGGTTCTTGGTTGGGTTAGGTGTGGGCGTAGCGTCAGTTACTGCACCAATGTATATTGCAGAAGCAGCCCCATCTGAAATACGGGGAGGTCTTGTGAGCACCAATGTGCTTATGATCACTGGTGGACAATTTCTTTCATACCTTGTTAATCTTGGTTTCACTGAGGTTAGATTCTTCTTGCTTTAATACTTGCTTGTTTGGTTTAGTTATGAGTAGGTTAATTCTGGGTTTGTGGTTTTATCTCAAACGGGTCAAAAGGGTTTTTGTGGGTCAAAACCAACCTGGTATGTTTATGCTTCACTAGTCTTCGGATGTCGTCACTTTATAACTTGTGAAAACTTTTAAGCATGAATGATATGACTGTTGTCAAAAATAAAATAAAACTAATGAACCGTTTTGTTATGCTAAAAGGAGATCTCCCACTTGGAGGTAGATCATTTATTTAAATACATGTCTACAATTTTTTTCTTCTTGTTCTTTGGAAACTCCGGAAATAATGCCCCGAGTCAAACCTAGCTCGTTGACCCTTCTCTTATATAATGATTACAACCATAATACCATATACTTGCTTTTCTCTTTTAGTAGTAGTTTTTCCTTTTGAATCCTATGATTAAGTATTATTGATTATTGACAACACTTCAGGAGTAATATAAGGAGTAAGGACTACTAAAATATGCTAATGATTGATAATATTCATTTATTCGACTCCTCCATTATAAGCATATGCTTGATATACTAAAGATTTGCGAAATATATATATAAACTAGTAAAAAAAATGAAAATTATAGTTTTAGTAATTTTTAATCCAAAGTTATGATCAACTTGTCGGTTTTTTAACAGTGATTTTTATACCTAATTAAAATCTAGTCTTGTACTTGCAAGGATTTAAACGCACCACTTTTTGTGGGGGCAAGCACCGTCTACGTTTTAAAAAGCGCGCTTAAGCGCGAAGCGCACCTAGGCGCAGAGCCTGGCGCCTTATGTAAGCCTAGGCGCACATCGTACGAAAAGCGCGATTTTTTGCCCAAAAAAGCCCCTGAGATGCGCGTTTTTCGTACGGGGGGGTGTTTTTACGCTTAAAATTGTTATATATATATGTAGGTAAAAGGGTTGTATATTTAAGTTAAATCATATATAAACCTTATTTGTATCTATATTTTGGGTAAATGATGCTAAAAACCTATAGCATATATAAAAAAAAAAATTATATAATCGTTTTGCGCTTCGCGTACGAAAATCCCACCGCTTTTGCGCTTTGCGCCTCGGTTTTGGACCTCGTCGCTTTAGTGCGCTTCGCGCTTTTTAAAACCAAGAGCACTGTACCACCAGACCACTAGGTATGGGTGATCAACTTGCCATTTAATGTGATATTTTATATGAAAGATTCTGGTTGTGCAGCTTCAACTTTCAAGGAAGCAGCTTCAAGGTCGAGTTAGGGGCCTGCTTAATAAGTTTGCTTAAAAAGGCAAAATTACTCTCTATTTTCTCGCCTGAATTTTTGCAATCAAATGTCTCCCTTCAATCTCAAAATAAATATCAGCGTTAATAAAACGGAAGTGTTTTTGTTTGCTATTTAATCCATTTAAGGAGAATTTTGTCGGCTAAACTCGATGCTATCAATAATTTCTGATAATTAGTGATATGCGGAGAGGGGATTCAAGATTGAAACTTTTCCGAAAAGGTAAAATGGGAAATGGTTCATTTATTTTGAGATGAAGGGGGTATTCTTTCACTACCTAACATTGAAAAAAAACGATGTTGGAGTTTGTTTTTAATCATATGAAGTTATAACATACGTTTCCTGTTATAATATTAATACGTTTGCTTCTATAAAGGCGGCCTGCTTGGAATACTAATTTGCTGCCTGATCTTTGGCTTACCCCGTAATGGAGGTGGTTTTTTACGCATCACCGACTTATATTTTCTGTTTTTACTAGTTATAATATTATTTTGAGCACCAATATGTATTTTCCATAATGTTTTTCACTTTTTCTGTATTCCTTTTCATAATGTTATTGATCATATGACTTCATATCTTATTCTACAAACAATATGATACACTTTAGATACTATTTTTCAGTAATATTTTTATGATAATGTTATTTATCTTATGACTTCATATCTTCCACAAACAACATGATGGTGCATTTTATATAATATTATTTCGATCTTATTACCTAAATGATTTTGAAACAGGTTCCTGGTACATGGAGATGGATGCTTGGAGTAGCTGCGGTACCAGCTATTATTCAATTTTTTTTAATGTTGTTGTTGCCCGAGTCTCCACGATGGCTTTACATGAAGGTATACGTCAAATAAGTTACATCTAAACTCCAGCCTTTTATTCTTGGAGCAATAGAAATAAATAATCCCAACTATTGCTCTTTGGCCGATAATAGTCTCAACTACGAAAATAACCACTAGCGGTCCCAACTTTTGACATATTGGCCACCAACAGACCCAAACTAACTCAGGCTAACTCCGTTAGTGTGATGCTGACGTGGCATGCTTAGGTGGCTAAATGATCCTACGTGGCATCCGACGTGGCATCCTAGGTGGCAAAATGATCCTACGTGGCATCCTAGGTGGCAAAATGATCCTATGTGGCATCCTACGTGACATCCTACGTGGCATGCCACGTCAGCATCACACTAACGGAGTTAGCCTCTCATTTTGCCACCTAAGCATGCCACGTCAGCATCACACTAACGGAGTTAGCCTCAGTTAGTTTGGGTCCGTTGGTGGCCAATATGTAGAAAGTTGGGACCGCTAGTGGTTATTTTCGTAGTTGGGACCATTATCGGCCAAAGAGCAATAGTTGGGATTATTTATTTCCATTACTCCTTTATTCTTTCCCCATTTTAGCAATAGAAATCAATTTACTATCGATTTTAGCAACCGATCTCAATTTACATTATTTTACATGTAAATAGGGTATGTGGCACTGCTTATGCCTTGCTAATGGTGTTTGTTAATCATTAATGTTATATAGAAAAGCAAATCTGAGGCCATTGTTGTGCTGTCAAAAATTTATGATCCGCTCCGGTTAGAGGTAGAACTTGATCAGCTTTCTTCTGCTTTAGAAGAAGAAAGGCAGAGAAAGAATGCCATCAGTTACTTGGATGTTTTCAGAATCAAAGAGATTAGACTTGCATTTTTTGCTGGAGCCGGTCTTCAGGTACATGGGCTGGTCGGGCAACGGGTTAAAAACTTAAAATGGTCGGTTCAGAATGATCAGTTCCTTGGCACATGTCGAAACGGGCCAGGTTGGGTTGACCTGAAATGCATTTTGTCCAAAATTTTTATTTTTTTATGAATAATTAGTGTCGAAAGCTAACCTTTGGAATACAGATGTTAGGTTTTTTGCATTAGAAGTTTGGCTGAACTGTCAAAAGCAACCGATTGTAGAAACCATTTTAAGCCACATAATAAAAATGTTTATGTATAAAAATTAAAATAACAATTGGTAAGAGGTAAGGCTCACTGAGGTCTCAATAGAAGCAGCCTCTCTATTCTTAGGGGTAGAGGTAAAGCTATCTACATCTTACCCTCCTCAGACCCTACCTTAGCTTTTGCTATTGGTGGGATTAACTGAGTATGATGAAGATGATGATGATGTACTTTAAATTTATTTTAGATTTAAGATCAGATGACACGTGACATGCATGTACACATACTCTGTAAAGATAAATAACATGTTAGATGCAACATTATTTTGAAAATCGGGGGTGTTAGGGAATGATTATTCAAAACAGATTATGCGTTTTGGAAAAGCAGGGGTGGAGCTGTTTATAGATTATTGCGTTTTGGTAGTCTAAAAACTGATTATCTGCGTTTTCAAAATGCAATCCCAAACACTAAAAACTGATTATTTGCGTTTTCAAAACGCAATAATCTAAAAATCAGATTCAAAACGCAATCCCAAACACCCTCTGAATATGTCATTTGTTAATACAATTGGCAACAAAATGTGGACGCAAACATTCGTAGTCAAATGAACATTGGTTTCTTGATCCGACCCATTCATAAATACACGGGTTGAGACCGCCATCTATCTATTTCACGTAGTTAATCAGGTCTGATTTCTAATTCTGAAACCACATGTTGATATGCAGGCGTTCCAACAATTCACAGGGATCAACACCGTAATGTATTACAGTCCAACAATAGTTCAAATGGCTGGTTTCCAGTCAAACCAATTAGCCCTTTTACTCTCCTTAATTGTAGCATTAATGAATGCTGCGGGTACCGTCGTCGGAATCCACCTCATCGACCATTCTGGCCGCCGGAAGTTAGCCTTAAGCAGCTTATTTGGTGTAATTCTCTCATTAATTCTCCTCTCAGTTGCATTTTTCCTTGCATCATCAGGTTTTGCTAATGTTGGCTGGATCGCGGTTCTTGGGCTAGCCCTTTATATTGCCTTTTTCGCACCCGGTATGGGCCCGGTTCCATGGACCGTGAACTCTGAAATATATCCGGAATCATATAGAGGAACTTGTAGTGGAATGTCAGCTACTGTGAACTGGATTTCAAATTTGATTGTAGCGCAAAGTTTCCTTTCGGTTGCTGATGCTGTCGGGACCGATTGGACCTTTATGATTTTGGCTGGGATTGCTGTGGCCGCGTTTGTGTTCGTGTATGTGTTTGTACCCGAGACCAAAGGGTTGACGTTCGATGAAGTTGAAAGGATTTGGAAGGAGAGAGCTTGGGGTAGTAACCATGGCTCAGAATCACTTCTCGAAAAGGGTGCTCAGTCGTGATGTTTGAAACATGACCGCGGTGCACCATGGGTTTGCCGGCCGGCGTCGTGTGTAGCCGATTTTAATGGCTAAAGTCTGAACCCAGTTTGTAGTTATAGATTTGCTTGAAAAGGATGTACAGGTGTGCTTTATATGTTTAAAGACTCAAATAAAAGATATATTGGTGTTATGTTGTGGATTTGTTTTGTTTTGTTTTGTTTTGAGGTGTGTACAAAGGCGCAGCAAGATTAGTGCCAAATTTAATAAAAGAAATGGGTTTGTATTTTGTAAATGGTTATGATTTTAGAGTTACATTGATATAGAACCGATTTTAATAATTAAAGTTAGTTCAATATAAATCTGAACTTAACTACTGAACCATGATGTTTGCATTAAGCTTGTACTATGAGCAAAAAATGAGCAATAATGGTGATCTTATAAAATAGTAATGGTTGCTAATCAGTTTGTAGGAGAAAAAAAAGGCAAAAGATCAAATAGATATATGGTACAAAACGTACGAAGCAAAAAAACATAAAAAAAGCGCAATGGCATTTTTGTAAATAATAGTTACATCTGTTACTCTAGAGTAAGTAATTATGTAATTACGCTAGTTATATATGTACGCGAGAGTAATTATGTAACTACATTATATAATTACTCTAGTTGTATAAAGTTGTCAATATTTAGAGTTATGCCACCGCGTGTTTCTTTCGTTTTCTTCACTTCGTACGTTTATCCCATTTGGACCGGAACTTAGTAGACCATAAACATTCAAGTGATGTAATTATCGTATTTGAGGGGGTTTGTTAGCCGATTGTTATCATTATTTTGGATATAATCTAGTATACTTATCTAATATTGGCCATTTGTTTAACAACTTGTGAACAATTATTAAAGGAAGCTAAGTTGAAACACTTTTATTTGAGGGGGTTTTATATCTGATCCATCGTTAGACCCACGTTTCTTCTCATTCGGATCGCACACAGGCCCAATAGTAAGCCCAACATTACATTGACTGCAGACTTGACAACTTGTTTTAGCATTTCACAAGCCCAACCAACCCAGGCTCACATTTTACTAGACCAACCCCTTTGTCACACTTTGCAATAGTGGACTTCCAACAATAAGGGTCTAAAATAATATACTCGTTCTTCCTGGTCTAACTAAAAACCATTTGTCTATTACTCACTTTGTTATCGATCATCATATTGTTATATTGTTGTTTTTTCATAGATTCGTTTATCTATCCAAACTTTAACAAGTTAGACCATACATCGCATGCTTCTTAAACCACACAAGCTTTACTCGCTCTCCACTGTTGCCACCACTTCTCATTCACATTCAAGGGCAGAGTTTTGTTGGGGCCAGGCAGGGGCCCTCTCTGTTTTTTTTTTTGCTCAGTAATGTAAAGTTATGCGTTATGCATTTTCGTCCGAAAATTTTATACGTGTTGAGTCCAGCCCTCTCTTTTTTAAGGGTCCAATGACTTTCGACCTCTACGGAAATTATTTTCAAACTCCGCCACTATAATCAGGTTGGCACTCTTTGAGGATTATGGTTTTTTTTTCTTCACATCTTCCATTTGTCAATTTATTTTACTAGATAAACCTTTAACAAATCATTGTATCATTGCAACACTATACCTAAAAATATCTTAAATGTGTATTTAAAGGGTTGTCTTTTCTGGTTAGTTACAATTAGGTGTAAGAATCCTAACAAAACTAAAAAGAAACCTAACAAATATTTTGTATGGATTTCATGAATCTAGAAATGAAAAATTAAACCAAGATTTATGACGTAACGAATGCAATCGAAATCCCATCTATCTAAACCACTTGAACACATTTAACAAATGTGGACACACCTTCAAACCTACATATGCAAAGGGTCTTTTAAACCATTTGAACACATTTAAAATATGTGGACACACATTAAAACCTAACTACGCAAAAGGAGAGTAGGAATAAGGAGCACCACTTTAAATCAAGGAAGAGATAAATAAGAGATGGTATGAGGAGGGCCGGATAGGTGACATGTGTGGCAGGTGCAAATGTGCAACCACATAGGGCCCATCATCTCGGGGCCAAAAATTAAAATTTGTTACTCCCTCTGTCCCATTTTAGATGTCATTCTGAGTTGTAAAATGACAATAATATCCCCACGTTATTATTTCAAATCGTTGATTGTCTTTTGTCTTTTATGGGCAAAACTGAAACTTGCTTAAAAATGAACATTTAATTTGCGACAACAAAAAATAGAAAAATAAACATTTAAAATGGGACGGAGGGAGTAATATACTTTATTTATAAGGTTAATCTAAAACATAAATATGTAAAGTTTAAAACTCAATATCATTTTACATCCGCTAACTTAAAAAAAGAAGCTCAATTTTTTTTAAAAAAAACTTACTAAAAACACCTTACATCCCATCCACCATTTTATACCCCATCTTTATATTTTGAAAAATCCATCTTCTAGCTTTTTATATATAAAAAGCTACTATTCACCCCCCATCAAATTATTGTGAGTGTATTTTAACAAGGAATATAATAAAATAAATGTTTGTGAGTAACATAAAGGTAAATATGGTGGAGGGAATGTAGAAGATTTTTTTAAAATGAGAAATAAATTTTGAAAAGTATAATTTTTTGTTATATTATAGGGTATAAAATGGTGGAGGGGATGTGAATGATCTTAGAAGTTATATTATGAAAAGTTGATTTTAATAATGCTAGGAGATCATCACAAATCAGTAACTATTAAAATAGATAATTTTGCTTAAATAGCTTTCTTTTTTTTTTTCATTTTATCATAGTTATTGTTTTATTATTGAAATTCTTTTATAGACAAGTTCATATTTATGGGCATTTTGTTTTTCTTAGTTGCATAGGGCACCTAAAATCTTAAGGATGACCCGGGTACGAGGACCACCACAAAGATGGCCAAATCAAGAAACTAAAGAAGAGATGGAGGCATGTAGAGTGAGCAAGACGGGTGCAAGACGGGTAGATAGATAAATAAGAAGATAGATGGAATGGGATAGGGTTTTTACCTTCATGCTTTAAACACATATCGAGAATCAAACACTTTGTTGGTTATTTACGCATTGATTGGATTGCCATAGGGTAAACCGACATGTTTATTATTATTATTATTATTATTATTATTATTATTACTATTATTATTACTACGATTGAACAGACAAACCGGGAGACCAAGTCAAACCAATAACTATAAATGTGACTATGTGAGTCCTAAGTTTAGAACTTGTGACGGACGATACAAACTACATAACAATATAGTTGTAAATTTGTAATTAGTCGTATAATAATAACAAAAGCCTTATCTACTTTCGACTAAACTATAGTAAACATTTTACTTTTAGATTTAAGTAATTCATTACCTTATGTGATTTTTTAGACCAGTCCAACCAGTGAAGGCTATAAAAAATTGATACATCTAATATTGACAAAGCTATCTTAATCACTATTCTTAGCCATTTATCTCTACAATAAATACAAAATTTGGTCCCCTTTTGATGAACCGTCGTACTCATTCGACTATAGTCTCGCTAGATCTAACATACAAACCGAATCAAATCTTGAAAACCGAACAAATCCAAATCGATTATGGATGACGGGTCCTCAACATGTTAAACCAAACCACCAATAACCAAACGAGTATCAAGTGGTTTGTATTGGTGATGGGTGCAAAGAATATGTGGTTTGGTGTAGTAGGGACATAGGGAAAAACATGGTTCACCCAAGTGCTTGTGACTGAACGGTGTTTGATGGTGACCCTCCCATGTGATATGTTGGCTCTTTATTGTCTTTTCTTCTCTATAGCCCCCACCCATATGGTCTCTTGCTCTAGTCAATTACCATCAGTCATCACTATGTCTTTTCTTCTATATCAAACAAAACATTTGATAATTATGTTGTATTTCTTTTCCAAAATTATAACATAACTTCATTTTGTTTTATTCCCTATATACAAACTGAATGTAGTTTTCTGGATTTTATCTTATCAAATGATGATTTTTGTTCAAACAAATTATTTAAAAATATGTTAAATCAGATGCGTCACGCATTTTACCAGGGCCATCTTCGGAGTATGATGAAGGTGCGAAATCATATAGCTTATGTAGGTCATTTATTTATCAGGTGGCTGGGGTCGGGTCCGGTCAAATCGTATAATAAAAATAATAACACTAAAATAATATAATTAACAAAAGAAAACCAAAAGCCCAAAAGTAATTTAAACGTCATTATATATGCATAACAAAATTCTAAAATCTAAAGTTGTTCTCTTCGGGTCTTCATTTTTTGTAATCTATCTATAACATCTCCTATCTCCACATTTATATACAATCATTTTCAATAAAAGCAATACAACTATCGTTTAAATTCTCATCACCAATCATAGTGCGCAAATAGTTTTCCACAAACTTCATTACCAAAAAGCTTCTTTTCAACGGTTGCAACTGGAACGGGTAATGTGAGAGCTAACTGCAATAAACGATACACCAATATAATGTTGGTGTTTCTTTGTTTCAACCATCAATTGTATCAGAGTTGATGTACCATTCAATTGAGGATTTTCAGTAAGGAGAGGAAAGGACTGGTGGACTACTCTGTTTCTGTAATGTTTTAGGCGCTATGCTGGTTTTTTTTCTTCTTTTAATCAGAATTAAATTCTATTAAAATTATGGGCTTACTCTTAATATTTGGCTACTAGCCTATTAACTATTAGAATTGGTCTAACTCTAAAGTATAAACACAAAATTGGCTACTAACTATTAAAATATGCTATCTCTAAACACAAAATTATATATATTTTTTTTCTTAAAGGTCGGTTTTAAAAGTTCAATGAGTGCGATTGAAAATTTTATGGGGTGCAGACGAGACTAACACATATATATAATACTAAAATAATTCAAGTGGGCGCCCGCCCCATTTGGCTTGGGTGGGTCCGCCAATGATGATGAATCGATAAAGTGTACTTGATGGTATGGTAAGACTGGGTGTAGTGGGGCTTTAATCTGGGCGTGAATTTCGTTTTGGCGCCCTGAACACCGTTACAGGCAGGCGCTAATTTGGTGGGGGGGGGGAGGCCTTAAAATTTTAACGCGTGATGGAGAATGTTTCGGCCAATGTTTTGCAGCCACCTCATCGACGTGGATGATTATTTTTGAACGGGCAAAATATTTAAACCCCTCCCCCCCCCCCCCCCCAACGTTAATTTTTAAACAGTCAAAATATTTTACTTTTTTTTTTCAATTTTAACTATATACACTACAAACCAAAATTTTATATCCATTATCAAATAACAACACAAATACACCCTCACAAAACCAATTATCTCAAACATTCAAACATATGGGTGGTGGTTATCCTAACGAACCTGCCGGACCTTCCAATCTCCGGCGATACTCTCGCTTCGTCGTCTATCAGTGTCCTCTCCTCCTCATCCTCAATTAATGTCATCTTCTCCTCCTCCTCAATCAATGTCATCTACTCCTCCTCCTCCTCGTCCACTAGTGTACACTCCTCGTCGAGTAACTATCATTCCTCCTCTATCAGGTTACACTCCCCCAACTCCAGATGCTCCTCTCACAGATGAGGAATATATTTGGGCTGTAGATTAGACCATGGTTGTCCTGGGATTGTGGCAGCTACAACTGGTGGAGACCAACCCCACCCAACCCAACCTTACCCCAAACCCTCTTGCTCCGGAGCCAAATGAGAAAGGGTATGAAGTAGATATTGGTGGGGAGTATATGAGTATGGATGATGAACCATACTATATTCCAAGTCCTGACTATGGTTGCATCCGCTCGGATGCTAGCTCGGACGGTTGTGATAACGATCGTTCGGTGTAACCGCCGGAGTACTTTCTAGAGGATTGGGATAACTACTCTCCGTAGGTGTTTTTAAGTAATTTAGGTTTAATAGATGTTTTAATTTAGGATGATGTAATGTTTTAATATTATTTGTAAGTTTTTTTTAATAACATTTGTATGGTTTTAATATTATTTGTAAGTTTTTTAATTAATAGTATTTGTGTTTTTTATTACTTTTACTTGATTAATTAAATAATAATAATACTTCATCCGTCCCAATTTAAATGTCTTGTGCCCACAAACACACATATTAAAAAATCTTTTGTTTGTATGTGGTAAAATGACAATAATATCATCAAATCTTTGATTGTATTTTGTCTTTTATGTGCAAAACTGAAAATTGCATTTCTATTTTTGGAAATGGACATTTAATTTGGGACAACAAAAAAAGATTGACATTTAAATTGGGACGGGGGTAGTAATAAACAACAAATCATTGGTAGGGGCCTTAACCCCATTTTGAATTAAAGTCCCATGCTGACTCAGTTGTCACGTGAACTAATCATTGAGAGGGACCTTAAATTTAAAGTTCCACCACTACACATGATCTAAGACAGGTCCAATGTGACTGGTTATGTAGATAAATAAAGGGTATCAAATAAAAACATGACATTGCTACTAATAATCAGGCACGAGAATTTCATGATTACTTGCTCGTTTTGTTATAGTTGCGTATTTGTTTTAAATAGATTAGGGGTTTCTATTTAAAAATGGGTCAAAAATGTGTGATGGCATAATTTGTTGTCCGTCTACCTAGTATCCTTATTTAATTTGCTCTTTATGCATCAATGAATCAAATTATTATTTGTTATAAAAATTATTAGTTAACAATGAAATTTTTTTATTTATTTACACTGGTGAAGCTTGGCTTGGGCCAGGCTGGCCCCGATCCGCCCAGCTTTTTCGCCCATAGGTGTTAAATTACCTACATTTTTCTAAAAAAAAATATATGTATTGAGTCTAGCCCGCCCAAAAAGTTTTTAGTTTGGCCCAACCTTATTTTTAAGAACATTTACTAAGGCCACAATTATATGTATCGAGTATCGAGTCCACTTTTAAGTCCACAAACAATTACTTAAGCCCACAAACATCACCTGTATCGAAAATAAAAACCTATCCCCTAAAAAACAACCGTGAATCGTGAATACTAGGGATGAAATCCGTACTATACCCTTACCTGTACTGAAATTAGCGGTACCGAATTTGAAAAAAAAAAGTGGGTACCAAATATCTTACGGAATATTAGTATGGTACGGGTATCTGTAATGGTACTTTGGTACGGTACTTGTTTCGCTACAACTTTGTTATATTTATTTTTTTAGCACTAGTACGGGTACCATTAGGTAAAATCGATACGAATACCCTAAATATCAAAATACGAAGTAAAACATAATATCAAATTCATTAGTATACAAGATTCGGTACCCGTACAATTTTTACCCCGATCGATACCGCAAGCACCGAATACCAAAATCAACAAAAGTGGGTATTGATACCTATATCAAATATCCAAAATTGGTACATGTACAGATACGGTATGGGTACAAGCTGAGTTGTTAAAGCTCGTCGGGCTGAATTGTGACACATTTTCAAGTACATGTCATTTCTCTTGCATTTTCATGTATAGTTTTGGTCCTTGTTTGTTAAAAATTTGTTTTTTTTTCTATTTGTGTGAAAATAGTAATTTGAATTATATATGATAAATGGATATTTAGAGTTTTTATTGTTTGACACGACCCGACCCAAACCGGATCGACGAACCAAAACTTGGTGGTAGGAAAAAAAATTAGGTTAGGTAACTTTCAGCCCAACCTAATCAAACATTCAAGATCCGCCACTATTTATTTAGAGAGAATTACTATTTGCGTCCCTGTGTTTTAGTCGTTTTAACTACTTGAATCCAAAAGTGAAAACTTTAACTACTTGCGTCCCTAGTTGGAAATTAACTAACATCTTGAGTCCAAATTTCTAACTCCGTTAACCAAGTCTGTTAATTCTGTATGAAATGACAAAAATACCCCCACTAATAAAATACAAAATAATTATTTAAATCAACACCTTCCCCCATCATCATCTCTGTCATCCTCATCTCCAACCCCCCCCCCCCCCCCCCTCTCTCTCACACACACACACAGAACTCCCTCCTCCTGCCCTCATACTACACTTACTCATCGTCCTCTCTATTGCACCACCACCACCAAAACCACCAAGTTACACTGTCATCAAGAACCAGAAACCGTCGTCGTCTCGTTTCTTGATCGTCCTCTCCAGGCTAATCTCTCTACAACAATAAACTTTACTCTGTTTCTTCTCCTTTCTTTTCGTCGAGACAGTTTACGATGCTGGTGGACAAATAGAGTTGTGAAGGTTGGGGGTTGACAGAGGAGGCTTCAAGATTTTGCAGGAGGTTGACGTTTGAAAGTCATCGGGTAAGGATTGTGAAGCAGTTAACGTAGGTAGGTGGTGGATTTGCAGGTAACGAGCGTGAATCTGGTGGAGGATGACGACTAGGGTTTGTGGGTTTTAGATTTCGGGATTAGGGTTCATAATTGATTTTGGGGGTGAGGTGGGTTGCTGCAGTGGTGGTGAGGTGGGCCGGGGCTGCTGCGGTGGTGGAGGAATGGTGGTGTTGAGGTTGGGCTGCTACGGTGGTGGAATGGTAGTGTTGTGGTTGGATCTTATAATATTAGATTGGGTTTAATATTGGGTTGGATTTGCTTGTTGTAGGTGTGGTGGATTGGTGAGGGGGAAGGTGGTTGTGGTGTAATGGTTTAGAGGAGGAAGAAAGAGATACAAACTTTTCGAGTTCTAGTCGTGGGTCAAGTATGGTGAGGTGGTAGGGTTGAAGTCAGATGGTGGTGGTGGTGGTGCAGTGCGGCGGCGGCGGCGGTTGTGGTGAGGTAGGGTTGAAGTCAAGGAGAAAGAGATGGTGGGGGGGGGGGGGGGTTGTCTCTCTGTGTGTTAGTATCAATATTATCAATTATATAATAATTATTATAAAATATTTAAAAAATAAACTGTAAATACATTGTGCATTGTATGCTTGTACATTTTGTATAAATGACAGAAATGCCCTTCAAGTTAACAGACTTTTTAACGGAGTTAGAAATTTGGACTCAAGATGTTAGTTAATTTCCAACCAGGGACGCAAGTAGTTAAAGTTTTCACTTTTGGAGTCAAGTAGTTAAAACCACTATAACACAGGGACGCAAATAGTAATTCTCTCATTTATTTATTAATGAAAAATGGAGATCACATAATGTTACAATGTACCACCCTTGGTTTCAAAAAGCGCGAAGTGCACAAAACCGACAAGGTCTAAAATCGAAGCGTAAAGCGCAAAAGTAATGGAATTTTGTACGCGAGGCGTAAGACGATTATATATATATTTTTTATATATGCTATAGGTTTTTAGCATCATTTACCAAAAATATAGATACAAATAAGGTTTATATATGATTTAACTTAAATGTACAACCTTTTTAGCTACATGTATAACATTTTTAAGTATAAAAACACCCCCCGTACGAAAAGCGCGCGCCTCATAAGCTTTTTTGGCCAAAAATCGCACGTTTCTCTAGGCACGCTTTTTTAAACACATGTACCACCCACCATTTGGTGGAGTGATATGGGGAAATGATGATAAGAGTTTGAGGCTATTTGGTCTCAAGTTTGAATCCAATCCAGAGGGATTTTATTTCTTTACAACAGTGAGTCTTCAGACAACGGGTCTTCTCAAAATTGGTGGCTTAATATTTAATACTAACTCACCGACAGTTCAGGTAATATTTAATTAATCATTAAAAAAATCATGTTACAATGCACAATCCTTCAAAAGTAACGTTTGACTTGGGTTGTTTGATTAAATATTTAAATGCAAAGAAGCTTCATGAAATTATACAAGGTAGAAAATGATCTGTCGTCATTTGATAGTGGTTTCTAATAGTAAATGTTGGATATAATAACCAACTAATGTGACATATGTTAGGAAAATATAATATAGAACAACAAAGATAATAGAATAAATAGTAGTATTATTAACTTTTAAGAAAATGTGTTTATAGAGACAAATTTGAAATGATCTTCAATAAACTAATCTCCCCAAATTCCTATTTTTCCGAAGCATTACATACTAGAGTTGGGGAAAGGACCGGTTTCCTCCTTGGGGAGCCGGATTCGATTTCCACTGGATGCATGTGATGGACATCCTGGTGAAGCTTGGGCCCGGATTTTACCCGGGTTCGAGTCTGAGGGGGGGCGAGGATTTACCCATTCCACGGGGTTCCCGCGCATCTGGTGTGGTCCGGCAAATCTCTGTAAGTCCCTTGGGGATTACGTAAATTTTGCCAGTACCGAGTTTACTTGGGCGTGGATTTGTTGACCATTCAAAAAAAAAAAATTACATACTAGAGTTGAGTTATTCAACACACTCTCTTAAATCTAGAAAGGGTACAGGTGTACAACGACACATTAGATCATAAAATATAATACAACATCGAGCGAAATATAACACAATGTTGAGTAATATTACACCACTAGCTTTTATCCCGGGAGTGTCCCGGGTTTGAAATATCTAATATAACATAATAAAATATCTCTGCCTATGAAGTTATGTTTATCGTTTGTGATTTATTAGCAGAGTAAAATATATCTGAAAACAAAACCCCACAAAATAGTTGTTTTTTTTTTTCCGTTTTTTATATAGCACTATGGTAATCGTTGGAAAGATAATAAAACGTTCGTTAATTTAGTGTCATTTTTTTCTTTAAAAAATCTCGTATATAAAAGATATTAACGTTTAAAAGTTATGGGAGGAAACATTAGAGAGAAAATTTAATTTTGTTTTAAAATTCTTATCTTTTCCTAAAATACTTATAATGTATATAGATTTATTAAAAAAAAACTCAAAAATTAAAAAATCCTACATGATGCCACGTGGCACATTATTTGACAGAAGAAAAAGGGAGAAACTCTTCTTATTACGATTACGTGAGTTTTGACTATTTGGATTGGGAAATAGCGCACTTCTCGCATTTAATGTGCCGGAGCGTCCCAAACAAAACAGTTGAAGTTGAGGAAAGGCCTTCACTCGCGCATCCATATGGAGATCAGCCTACAGGCAAAGGAGAGTCTACGAGCTTGACTTCGCAAAGTTGACAGGAGAACCCGATGTTCATTTTCATCCGTTACCAAATCATGGGAAGGCTGTTAATGCGGGAACTCGCTTGTCGACGCAAACGAGACTTCTCTGAAGTGAAGTTCCACATGAAAGTAATGCAATATTGAAAGTTCTGTTTGAAGCAGAAGTTATCCAGCAGGAGTTCCTTGATCCCGACCTCCGGTATTCTGGAAGAAGGAAATGGACCTACCCTAGCAATCTCTTCAGCTCCTTATTTGTTGTTTGTTGTTGGGGCTCGAGCTTCCTGTATAGCTTTAGCTCGATTTTGACGGATTTCAATACCCTTCCGATGAACTAGAAAGCAGAGTCTATTTCCAGGGGTCAGCCCTCAGGCACACTTCCCCTGAAATCGATGTAGATTCGCTGCTTGCCATTTTTCCTTCTTTTGAGATAGATGTTACGGAGCCCTTTCCCAGAGAATCTTTAAGGATAAGGATTAGCCCATGTTTAGGGAATTGGGTTTGTTTTGTTCCTGATCACTGCCCTAAAAGAAAACTTTCGTTCAGTGACATCACAAGGGTTGGTTTGAACGCTTTGGGCAATTGGTAGGTGTCATCCGTCATCCGCGCTAGAGCGCTTCTTCTTTGGGTCCATATGGCTGGTAGGGGTAGCATTGACTATTGGAGTGAGCCAATCCTTTCTTTGGTTCTTTATAGCAGATAATAAGTATAAACTCTGGGGGTATGAGTGCATGATTCTTTCACCCACAAGCTTAGAGAAAGAGACCGAAGGAGGATATGAAAAATCCGCTGATTCCCTAAAGCTAGAGCTGCTACTTCCTTTGAACTACTCCGAGATGGTTTCAAAGAAAAGCTCACTAGCAGAAAAAGGGTTTTGAAGAAGCCGACATTGAATTGACTACCTAAATTGCCAGCCTTTCTTTCAAGATCAAAATAGTACTACTACTCCTATGATTTCATTACAGGGAAAGGAAGTGAAACTCGGAAAAGATGTAAAGAACAGGCCTGCTTGAGAGTGGAACTTACCTTAAGATTCAACCCAGCATCCTGCTAGATGGGCGAAGGAAGGGGGCTAACTAAACCGAAAGAAGCTGTGGGACTACTTCACGCAGTAAGTCCGGCAAGTCAAGAAGGAGCTCTAGTAGGTAAAGCCACTAGGGCTGGGACCCTTTCTCTTTTTAAAGTCTTATAGTTCTGAGCCTACCCCAGCGAGTGGTAGAGGGAACATTTTCCTATATTATAAAAAGAATGAATAAGATTCTTAACTCTTGAACTGTAAGAGAGACTTCATTTAGGAGCGATCTTTTCATCCAACTAGAAATCTCATAAGAGAAGAAAGAGAGCTTTAGAAGCATCTTTTCTTTATGCCCAAAACTCCCATGTCTTTCTGGTTAAACCAAGCAGCAATTTCCAACAAGCAAGTCTTTCTGCTTTTTTCGAATTTCAGTTCGTTGATCCATTCAGTAGCACGGAGTCCGTAATTGGATACTAAATTGTTTGGTTATGCCATTTTAGGCTTTGCTCTCATGGAAGCCATTGCCTTGTTTGCTCTTATGATGGCCTTTCTGATCTTATTCGTATTCTGAGATTCGCTACCGTCAGTAGCCTTCCTCCCAAGGCGAGCGAAGTGACGTGAGGCGGGCGTCTGAGTGAGTTGAGTGAGGAAGTGAGGGTCCTCAAGTTATAGATATCTATAATCTATAACTTATAATAAAAGAATTGAACTTTGATGATGTGGCACTCAATGGAGGCCTCAACCCCTCCTTGAATGTGCCATGTGGCATCATGTAGGATTTTTTAATCTTTAAGTTTTTTAATAAATCTATATATATATTATAATTATTTTAGGAAAAGATAAGAATTTAAAAACAAAATTAAATTTTCTCTCTAATGTTTCCTCTCATAACTTTTAAACGTTAATATATTTTATATACGAGATTTTTTAAAGAAAAAAATTACACCAAATTAACGAGCGTTTTATTATCTTTCCAACGAGTACCATAGTGCTATATAAAAAACGGAGAAAAAAACAACTATTTTTGTGGGGTTTTGTTTTCAAATATATTTTACTCTACTAATAAATCACAAACGATAAACATAACTTCATAGGCAGAGATTCTTTTTTTTTTATATTTGAATATGATAACTTATGGTAGAAATTTGTTTAAAATAAATAATAATAATAATATTCATTAATCATGTATTGGCAAATCATTAATTATGTTGTCATATTAGATATTTTATTATGTTATATTAGATATTTCAACCTCGAGACACTCCCGAGATAAAAGCTAGTAGATTATAGATCATAAATGTTTTGAAAAAGACATAATAAATTGCAAAACAGATACAAAAACGAAAATAAAATGGACACAACCTAAAATAAAAATTCTAAAATCTAAGCTAAAAATTCAAACAAGAAAACTTGGTGTAAATAGAACCCATTCTTTACTATAAATTTATGTGTCTTTCCTCATACATGATATATTTAAGATACATACATACATGATGCATGGTATAAACATCAATCCAGTATGTAATGAGCTGTCACAATGGACCACTTCAAATAAAAGGTAATAAAACAGGACACGTATCGCAGGTAACCTCTGTTGGCATATATATTTTACTAAATTCAACTTTCAGGTGTGAAAAAAAGCCCATATTCGGCGCTTGATCCCTTTTCTTATTACAAAATTAAAAAGAACAAGAGTATAAAGCATATAACACCTTTGATGCATATGGTACAACACCAAATTGCATAAGTTGTTTGTAATTTAATACTATATATAATATCCTTTTTTATGCCATGTTTTATTATTATTTGTTATCATACAACACTTTATAGGTTTTTCTATAGATATAATAATGCTTTCTAAGCACTTAAGACTTTTTTATACACTAATTAAATTTAAAGATTTACAACTTTCAATTTAGTTCACAAAGTTAACTTTTTCCTTTTGGTTTTATATTGTTATTAAGGATGTTTCAAAGTTTTATTGAAAGTAAAAAATGAATAATCTATATCTATATATATAATAAACTGAAATTATGTCACATAAAACTAGGTGAAGCCTTTACACCCTTAATCTATGTCAAAAAGTCTTTTTCTCTCTTAATGCACTTCTCCCACAATTTTAAACGTTAGTAACTTTTATATACTGACATTTAAAAAATTACACCAAAGTAACGAGAGTTTTTATATAATAATATCAACTTCACAGTTTTCATCAATTATAAAGTTTATGATGTTTTCTTTGTCAGCCTTCGTTGTTAGGTTCTTGGTAGGGCTGTACACGAGCCGAGTCGAGCCGAGCCAGGCCCAGCTCGAGCTCGAGCTCGAACTTAAACCGAGCCAGCTCGGCTCGGCTTGTTTTTCTGGTCGAGCTGAAAAGTCGAGCTCGAGCTCGGCTCGTAGATGTTCGAGCCAGCTCGTTATATTTATTTTTTTATTTTTTTACAAATATTTATTAAATAAAAAACAATAAAATTAGACATAAACATGTATATTTTCTTTTATTTTTCTAAGTTATGGTTTATTTAGTATGAAACTATGGGGTAGATAGGTAGTATGAGCGGGAATTTCAAATTTTGAATTTAAGAATTGGGTTTGGAGCCAAAATATACTCGTATTATTTTCATCTATATATTAATTACACATACACAAGCCTGAGTCGAGCTAGATACCGAGCCATCGAGCCGAGCCACTAGTCGAGCCATCGAGTCGAGCCACAAGTCGAGCCACGAGCTGAACACCCCTTGCTCAAGCTCGGCTCGATTACAAAACGAGCCAGCTCGGCTCGGCTCGAAAACAAAACAAGCCTCTTCGAGCCGAGCTATTTTCGAGCAAGTTTCGAGCGAGCCGCGAGCTTTTTGTACGCCCCTAGTTCTTGGTGCGTACTCGAGCGGATGGTGGATTTGCTCTGGGTTCAGTTACTTAGACTAGAGATAAAATTTATGAAAAGGTTGCATTACTGAATATAGAGTTAATTGCCAATTTAGTCCATGAGGTTTGTCAAAAATTGCCACTTTCATCCAAATCTTTTTTTTGTTGCAACTGTGTCCATGTGGTTTCATTTTTTTGTCATTTTAGTCCAACTCTCTAACTCCGTTAAAAAAAATCAGTTAACTCAAGGGTATTTTTGTCCATACACACCAATCGTTTTTCTTTTGCCATTTTCATCCAAAAAATATTTAATTAATAAAAAACATTAATAAAAAACATAAACAATTATAAATAGTTTAATTAATAAAATAAATAACTAAACACAGAAGATCTACACTCTCACTCTCATCTTCCTCTGTGTCATCCTCTCACCATTACCATCACCACCCAAATCAACTAACATAAACCCCAATTCATAATCAACCTAATAGACCTCGAATTCGATATAGTTAATAAACAAGATCATAGGGCTTTTAATCCCTGATGAAAATCGAATCAAAAGCATATAATATTAGACGTTGAGATGTACCGAAAGGGACTGCAATTTGGGCACCAAGCTACGGCCAAGCAATCTGGGCACCAAGCTACAAAATTCAGCAGGGATGATTTGGGTGGTGGCGGTGGATTGGTTGGTGATGACGTCAGCAGGACTGAACTGTTTTGTTGTTTTATTACTCCGGCGACTGACTCGTCGGAGAATCTTAAATCTACGGTCAGGGTTGGTGATGCGTCAGTGATGATGGTTTGGGTGGTGGTGGGTTGGTTAAAGATGGCGTCAGAAGGATTGAATTGCTTCGTCGTTTCAACCGGTGAGTGAGCTGTCGGAGAACCTTGAATCTCCGGCCAGGGTTGGTGATGACGCCAGAAGGGTCGGTGATGACGTAAGCAGGGATGTTGTTAATGTTAAAGGTGATAATAAGAGGATAAAGGGGGTAAGGCTGCTGCCAGTGGTTGCTCGGCTGCCGGTGGTGTTACCGGTGGTTGTGGGTAATATTGGGTCGAATTGGATTTTATTCGTGGGTTTGATTCGGCGAATGAGTATACGGGTCAGGTTGATGGGGGTAATGGGATTCTTGAAGATGAGGAAGTGAGGAATGGGTCAGTTCGGTTTGGTGTCGTGTTAAGGTTATAAGGTCACTAGAATATGTTGAAAGTTTTTTTAGCTGAATTCAAGCGTGTAACTGACGGGGATGATGGTCTTGGTCAAGAATCAATCACGATGGTGGAGGTGGAGATGGTGGTTGTTGCGATGGCAAGTGGTTGTGGCGATGACAGGTGGTGGTGGCGATGGCAGCAGGTGGTGGTGACTGGTGGATGTTGATGGGTTAACTGAAGGGGGGGGGGGGGGGGGGGGGTTAATCAGTTTTTATATAGAAAAGAAATATATATATATATATATATATATATATATATATATATAATCTAAAAGAAATTAAAATAAATTTAAAATGTGTTTTGGATGAGCATGACAAAATAAAAACGTCTGGTGTATATGGACGAAAATGCCCCAGAATTAACTGGGTTTTGTTAACTCATTTAGTGCAGATGACTAAAATGACAAAAAAATGAAACCTAAGGGACACAGTTGCAACAAAAAAAAGATTTTGATGAAAGTGGCAATTTTTGACAAACCTCAAGGACTAAATTGGCAATTAACTCTTGAATATAAGAATGGAAATCAAATTTGAACATAAAACATTACATATATTATATGGTAAGATTTGAAATCAAAACTGACTATATTTATGAAAATAATAAAATTGAAAATTTATTGGTGAAATAACTATATCAAGTGGATGAAGAAGGGACAGCACAAGTTTGCTGGCATGGCAGTTGGCCTTAAATCTTTTATTTCCATTATTATGTATTTTGCAATGATAATGCAGTAGATATAATGAGATAAAAAAGTTGGTAACTTAAAAATACAAGTATTTGCGTTACTGACTTTATACCTTATTATATGTTTTGTAATATTTAAATTCAAGATGTGTTTGATGCTTGGATATTGGATCAAAAGATTCCATGCTCAATAATATATATAAAAAGATAAAATAAAATATTTAACCAATCATTTTTATTTTTAGCTAGTAGGTGAGCCAAAAATTTCATTTGGTAGGGGTATATTCAATATATAGAAAAAATCATAAAGAATATGGTTGTATTTATATTTAAAGTGAAATAAATTTTTATATTTCAGTGATGAAATTAATGGAACAAATTCACCAATTCATTTTCTTTTGTGAATGGTCAGAATTTTTTTTTTTTTGCTTAAATAACTTTTTCATTCATAAACATAAAAACGCGATAAATATAGGATCTTATCTTATATATTGAACGTATGTATGCACTTTTTGATAAATATATGATTTAATTCATTGTTCTTTATAAATACAAATAGAAAAACGCAACTTAAAAAGCAAAACTACATGAATTTTTTTCGTTAAGTTTCATTATTTAAACTTAACTTTAAAATTAGATCTTTTTTTCATATAAAATAATTGCTAGATTCCCGGGAAGATCTGATTATAAGAGCCTCCGTAGTGGAGGCGTTATGGAGTCCAAAAAAAATATAGCGCCCCCCCAACACCGCTACGGGGGGGCTCCATGCTATAAAAATCAAGCCTCGCGCTATGGAGGAAACGCCCGGAAGAAAAAACCCCCCACCAATCAGAGCATGCCACCTCATCCCCTCTCTCTTTTTATTATTTGTTTATTATTTTTTTATTTTAAAAGATATGATAAAATATTAAAAGGGGCTTTATATATAAAGCCCCACCACTACACCCCTTTTTCAGTTTCTCTCTCCATGCTGACTCAGCAGCCACGTGGACCAATCAGGATGAGGGGCTTTATACATGGAGCCCCATAAAGCCCCCCACTACACATGGTCTAACTAATAAGTATTCTTAGCTTCTTTTTTTTTTTTTTAAAACTTAACTTTCATTAAAAAAAACACCAAACACAAGGCAACCTATCACCAAGACGGAAATAGGAAGCCGAAAACCAAACAACGTTTTTACATTAAATCAAAAGAACACCATCGCTCCCAATCAACCGTGCCTCCTTTAAACATATGTTTGTACCACAAAAACCCCAAAGCCTTTATATCCGCGATCAAGTCCACTACCTTCGTGTCTTTACTCGAAAATATTTTTTCATTGCTCGCCTTCCAGAGCCGCCAACAAGCTAAATTATGATCCCATGAAGAACCGTCTTCTTATTCCCCGAGATGGCACAATGCACATGCATTTCCACCAAATCCTTAACATGAAACCAAAACATACCCGAAATCCTGTTCCATACACCCTCTACAATACCGCAACCTGTAAGAAGATGCTCGATCGTTTCGTCATAGGTCTCACACCAAATGCATATAGGATTATCCACCGGAACACTTCGTGTCAACAATGGCATCTTAGTTGGTAGTCGGTCCAAAAACTCTCTCCACATAAAAATGTTGCATTTAATAGGAACCCATTTACTCCACGTAAAGCCGAACCACTCACCGCTGTTTCCTGTACTTCGCAGCCACCTTTTGATCGATGCCACATTGAATCCCAAATCCTTTCCATCGGTCCAAACCCAAGTATCATGGGTGTTTGACATCCTCACCTGCTGAAGCATTAATTCCAATTGTTGTTTGGATTGTACCTCCTCCACAGTTGAAGGAGAACGACTCCACTCCCATGTAATAATCTTAACATTGTTTTAGAACGTTTAACCAAGTTAAGGGTTAGGAATGTATTAATTATTTTAATTTACTAGGTTATAACCTATGTATTACATGTAGTTGTATATTTAACTAAAATTTACACAAAATAACTAATTTCCTTTATTATTTTTTACCTAAAAAGGTTACTCTAACTTAATATAATAATTAAATTTTTATCAGAAAATGTTTTGTATACATGATCATACAAGAATCTTTTTATTTAAGAATAAAACATTTTAAAAATAATCATTTTCTAAGGGGGGATTTGACAACTTTTAATGCGATGAGGGATATGACAAGTAATAGAGGGGTATGTTTAGCCAATCCTAATAGAAAAATGAAAGTATAATAATGTGTATAATAAAAATTATACATTTATAATGTGTACATAACTTTAAATAACTGAAGTACTTTTTAGTACATACAATAGAAAATGAAAGTACAAGAGATGGACAATCCATTTTAGTTGGTTATTCTACAATATGATGTTGATGATTATTGAGGGTTGTATGCGAAGTCGGGCAATTGAATGTAAATTGATGTTGTATTAGTGCTTAGAATCGTCATATGAATACTATATTGTGTAGAAATTGGATGATTCTTAGAGAATTGGAAGATGTTCATATGAGTGAAAGGTGGGTTTTAACATTTAAGTGAGACCCACATTCTTATGTGAGTATGATGATAAGTATGTTTAACATTGTAGGTTTTATTAACTACAATGTCAACAATTGTGTGGAAATGGTAATCGATGTTCATATGGTGATTACTGATTACCTAGGTGAAAATTAACAATAGCATTAGTTGTTAAAATTGACGCACGCTATATGTTAGTGAAAATGCCTAGTTTAGAGTCATGAATGAAATTGTTTGTTAGAACCTAACAAGCTAAATTATTATGTGGGAATGAATATGATTGATAATGGCATGAGAAATGCATATTAGGTAGTTATGTAAGTGACGAATAGCATAACTTCATAATATGCCATTGCCTTAGAAACATGACTTCTAAATTTAGAATATGTGATACACACCCTATAATGAAATAAGTTGCATAATAGTGATTAAGAAGGTAATGTGTAACCTATGATCTCTTGGTCTAGTGGTATGGTGTCCCTTCTTACAAATGTGAGGTTGTGGGTTCAAATCATTGCAATGGTAAGGTTATGTGGAATTTAAGGTGTAATAAAATTTGTCGTTCAAAACAAAAAAAGGTAAGGTATTTAGGAACCATACACCCTATAATTAGGATTCATACACTCTGGCTCACATAACATACTAATAGGAGGCTGCCACATACCAAAAATGTGATGTCATACACCCTGAATCTGATGTCACATGGTGTATGAAACCTAGAACCCAAAAGGTAATGTGTACTAGACATGATGAATGCAGAACAATGAATGAGGAGCTAGTTTTTTACACGGGTAATTGCTCTAAGATTAGTGTACATGAATATCATCATCATCATACTCAGTTTATCCCACCAATAGCAAAGCTAAGGTAGGGTCTGAGGAGGGTAAGATGTAGACAGCCTTACCTCTACCCCGTGGGAATAGAGAGGCTGCTTCCAGTGAGACCCCCGGCTCGATAGTGGTTTTGTATCAAGCCTTGGACATAAGACACATAACACTTAACAATCGGGACAAGCCCGATTGGTGCATCATGTGCCCCCTATCTTTTGGCTATCAACGCCACCACATGATGCATGATTAACCGTCCGTCGTTTTTAACGTTATTTTCACTAAATTAGTAAAATAACATCAAAATTAAAGCAACTTTACTTTTGCCCCCCGAGGGCCACACATATATACATTATATGTGCACAGCCGTAAGCGGGGCCACACATATATACATTATATGTACATGAATATGTTAATGACAATTTAACCAAACCCCTGTCATAAACTCCTAATCTATAGCGCAGTTACATAATAAAAGAAAATCACTTATACCACTTGATGCTCGACAATACCATTTCATTACTAACTTAATCGTTAAGGGTTATACATAGTCCGCGTAACCTTCGGTCTAACCAAGATAATAATAACAAATTAGAGTTCCGTAACAAATTAAATAAAATTAAATAAGTAGGTATTGGCGTGTTGGTCTTTGACTATATTGTTTGATATTGTCATTGACAAATTACTTAATCAACTACCTCCTTCTAATCGTGCCTATTTATTACTCATGTTCACATTGATTTGAAACGGTCAAAATACATTGATTATATTGTTTGGAACGAAATGAAATCATTTTTACACATTAATTACTTTTCTAGAACATCCAATCTTTCTAACGACTCATCGTATCAGTTTTTTTCTTAACAATCAACAGTACCCCAAAACTGCATAATTCCATAATAAAAAAATAGTTTTCCATCAAAGTTTTTTTTATTTTTTTTAGAGAATTACACAATTAGTCCTTGTGGTTTACTATTAGTTTCACCTTTAAATATTAAAGTTTAAAAGTTTCATGTTAAGTTTAGTTTTTGTAACATAATAGGGTATTAGCATTAACAGGGGTTAATATTAACTGAGTTTACCCTCAAGTGACTAATGGTAAACCACAAGGACCAAATGTAAAACTTAATTAGGGCCCACCACTATTAGTGCTAGTACCCTATTATGTTACAAAAACTAAACTTAACACCTTAACATGAAACCTTTAAATCTTAATACTCAAAAGTGAAACTAATGGTAAACCACAATGACTAATTGTGTAGTTCTCTCAATATTTAAAAACTTTAGTGTGACCCACCACCCACCTCCTTCTTCACCTTCACCCACCACTATCTTCACCTTTCACTACCACAATCAACCACCATCTCCTTCACTTTTCACCACAACCAACCTGTCACCTCTCATCACCCTCCACCAACCCATCACCAACATCCACCCACCAACTCGTCGAAACCCAAACCTGCAACCCATTCCAACCGATTAGACCGGTCGGTTCGGTTTTCAAAACCCTGGTAATCTACATGGTGGAAAGTCTAAACAATAATAATTTTTGGGAAAATCTCCCTTTTAGCCATTGACCAAGTTTTTTTTTTTACCAAACTAGCCACCTCCCGTTTCTTGGGAGAGTCCGCTCACAGGTCCCGAGACGTCTCTATAAGGCTTTAGTGGTGAACCAATAGCCGATTGCAACGTGTAAAAAATATAATAAAAAAATCTTCACACTTTCCCAACTCTCTCTCCTCTCTCTCTCTCTCCTCGATAATGGGAATAGAGAGGTTGTAAAGAAGTTTTAGGCGTTGGGAGACGTCAAAGAGACGCTTGCAGCACAGTAGAGACGTCACAGAGACGTTTTAGGCCTTGGGAGACGTCACAGAATAGCTTTAAGATTTTTTATTAGAGGAAGGAGAGAGAGAAAGTGAGGAGAGAGAGATTTGGGAAAGTGTGAAAATTTTTTTATTATATTTTTGACACGTGACGATTGGTTATTGTTCTATCACTAAAGTCTCACGGAGACGTCTTGAGATTTGGTAACCGTCTCTCCAAAAAGACGGGAGATGACTAGTTTGGTAAAACAAAACTTGGTCAATGGCTAAAAGGGTGATTTTCCCATAGGTAAGGCAGTGCTTTTTTTTTTAACGATTAATTTTTTACACCATTTTCTTTACATTCTTTTACATATTTTTTTGCACATCTTTAGAATTTTTTTTTGAACGGCCAACAAATTGGAATCACTCACGGAACACTGGAGTATCATCGTGCCACCAGTGTTGCCACGCGATCATATTCCACCACCAAGTCACCAATTCAGGAGGAAACTCATAATTATAAGAAAACCCCCTTTGTGAGATTCGAACCCAGGACCTTATGGCCTTTAAGTCTTATCTCACCACCAAGATACCACTAAGCTATAATGCCTTGGATTGCACATCTTTAGAATTAAACTCACAACCTCACTTAAGAAATAATTTCCTCTCTACCGCTAGACTATAATCTAAATGGCATGTAAAGGCGGTGCTTAAAAGAAAATATCAATTTTACAACTACATACATACATCATACTACTTAGGTTATAGCCTAGTGGTAGAGAGGAAATCCTCTCTTGGGTGCGATTGGGAGTTCAACTCCAAGGGTGAGCAAAAAGGGTGTAAAAAGGTGTAAAAAAGGGTGTGAAATTAGCCGTTCAAAAAAAAAAAACATACATACATCATACAATACATACATGACCACTTTCATACATACATCATACATGACATACATATTATGAAACATAGCATTCACATGCTTCAATTGTTATAAAAACCAACTCTTTCCTCTCACATAACCACTTTCACACCACCTAAACAATCTAACACAACAATGGACAACTGTTCATACGAATCCATGTCAACAATTTCCGAAAGAATTTTCAACAAAGATCAACAAACTCGATCTGGGTCTCTTAATTCACGGTCCAAAAACATCAAAAACAGCTTCAGGAAGAAGAAAAACCAAGTCTTTCTTGAAGGGTATGT
The DNA here is from genome assembly GCA_032199755.1 of Ambrosia artemisiifolia. Lineage (NCBI taxonomy): Eukaryota > Viridiplantae > Streptophyta > Magnoliopsida > Asterales > Asteraceae > Ambrosia > Ambrosia artemisiifolia. The sequence continues at coordinate 50,115,926 of CM063525.1, read as the reverse complement.
AGAGACATCAGATGAAGATGATCTTGTTAGAGCCAAGAGTTTAACTGATGAAGATCTTGATGAGCTTAAAGGGTGCTTTGATCTTGGGTTTGGGTTTAGTTATGATGAGATACCTGAGCTTTGTAACACTTTGCCTGCTTTGGAATTGTGTTATTCGATGAGTCAGAAGTTTCTTGATGACCAGAAGTCGCCGGAGATGTCGTCGTCTCCGGCGACGGTGCCGGAGGAATCCGTGTCACCGCCGCCGCCTGCTCCTATTGCTAATTGGAAGATCTCTAGTCCTGGTTAGTATTTTTATTTTATTTTATTTATTTTTATTTTAATTTATTTGAATATTATTATATTGAGATGTGTATCATGCATCTAGACACCCCAAGATCTATTATTTACTTGAATTTTGAATTATGTTTATTTTATTTATTATATTTTTTTAACGACCAATAAAAGCCTGATCATTTGGTAAATCCAATGCAAAAAGGCCACCCATACCCTGAACGTAGACCGTGTTGGTGACCTGGCCCGCCACCATTCTAGAGAAAACCCCACCGCCCCAAGACCTAGTGTGCAGTGGCGAAGCTTGGTTTGCGAAACGGCGGGGGCGGACTCAATTTTTTTCGATCGGTAGTGGCAAATCGGTGGGAGCCGGACTCAACCCGGACTCAATTTACCTATGAAAATCGCAAATTTCTACCACTGCCACAAAAAACAGGGGGGCCAAGGCCACCCCTGGCCCTTCTTAAGCTTCGCCCCTGCTAGTGTGTAAAGTCTCTGGCTCAACCCAGAAAATTTTTGCTCGAGGCGAGACTTGAGCCCAATTGGGTTTTAGGAATTTAGACTCTTGTATATGTTTTGGGTGTGGGGTTTTAGGACTATATGTTGTGTTTATTGAATTTTATTTATTGAGAAATGTTATGGTTCGAAGCTTTTGAATCCTTTGAGTAATCTGGTCATTTGATTGCTTTCGTTTCTGCATTCGTTTACGAAGTTTTTAAAATGTACAAGATCTAGTTTTTAAAAATGTGTTTGGATTTGGTTTTTGTAGGTGATCATCCTGAGGAAGTGAAAGCAAGGCTCAAGTATTGGGCACAAGCAGTAGCTTGCACAGTTAAATTATGCAATTAATAAGTTTTCTTGATTTATGCACAAATTTGTGGCATAAATTTTGAATCTTTATCATGAATCTTGGATTAGTGGGAAGTTTTCTTGATTTATGCAACAATTTGAAGCATAAGTTTCAAATCTTTATCATCAATCTTGGATAAGTGGAAGGAGATCTGAATGTGATTGCAACCGGTGGCGGTCGCGGTGGTGGATGGTTTTCAAATTCTTGATCTGGAGATGGATAATCAATGAGGGGTTGGGATTTGAAGAAAGAATGTGGATGGAGTTGAAGACTAATTGTAATGAGTTTTGGTAAAATCAAATTGATAGTTGTATGATGAATTCATTTGTAGCTTTTGAGTAATAAATTCTTGAAATAAAAGGTTCCATCTTGTTATTATTGTTTTGGGTTTAATAATCTTTACAGAATCTAGTTATGTGTTTTACTTTAATTTATGGTTTGATTTGGTAAAACCAACACTTGTTTTAGATTATAAAAAAGTGCCTCAAATCGAATATTTGTATAGAGTAATCATTTGTTACAAATGATTGCATCTTGTTTCTGTTGCGACCATGTGAGGGTATCTTCATTGAGCTTGGTTATTTTTTTTTTTTAACGGCCAACAAATTGGAATCACTCACGGAACACTGGAGTATCATCGTGCCACCAGTGTTGCCACGAGATCATATTCCACCACCAAGTCACCAACATAAATGAGAAAACCCCCTTTGTGAGATTCGAACCCAGGACCTCATGACCCCTAAGTCTTATCTCACCACCAAGATACCACTAGGCTATAATGCCTTGGGTGGTTATTTTTTTTTTGAATGGCCAATAAATTAGAATCACTCACGGAATACTGGAGTATCATCGTGCTACCAGTGTTGCCACGCGATCATATTCCACACCAATTCAGGAGGAAACTCATAATTATGAGAAAACCCACTTGTGAGATTCAAACCCAGGACCTTATGACCCTTAAGTCTTATCTTACCACCAAGATACCACTAGGCTATAATGTCTTGGGTACTTGGTTATTTTTTTAAAGGCGTAGATCAGTTGGTAATCTTTTTCTAGTTTGCTTCAACCATTTTTTTACGGAAAACAAGCCATCCGAGTTCGAGACGGCACCACACCGAAGTGGACATATAGGCCTATCTCCTTGGGGCATAAATCGCCACCAACAAGACTCGAACTCGGGACCCCGGGCAAAAACTTCCGAAGAGTAAACCTTCTCACTTTCTTCCAAACCAATTAATTGGTCTGGAGCTCATTAGCCATTGGGCTTGGTTATAATGGCTTTTATGGTGTATTAAACTTCTAAAAGCCACCTGTTTATAACAAACTATCTTTGCAAGAAAATAAAGTTTTAACATATTCTAGGAAATATTTGAACCCGAGAACGAAACCCATGGATTGAAGTTGGTTCGGGTTGAAATGAGTCATATGTTAATGGTCGGGTTAAGTTTTCGACCAACTAGTCTATTGACAATAAAAATTGAAGTCGGTTCGGGTTGAAATGAATCATTTATTTAATGGCCAGTTTAAGTTCTCCGAGCAACTTGTCTATTGTTACAAAGTTTCTCACAATTTATGCATTACACAAACATGTTGTCCAAAACTAGACATTTTAAGGCAAGGATTGAGCGGAGAAAAGAAATGACTAGGGGTGCAAACGAGCTGAGCCCGAGCTCGACCAGGCTCAGACTCAAGCTTGATTAACTTATAAGAGCTCGAGCTCCGCTCGTTGGCAATTTCTCAAGCTCGAGCTCGGCTCGGCTCGGGCTTAGCTCGTTTATTATCAATTAGTTAATATATTAAATAAATTAAGATAAATAATAGTTCATTTAGGCTCGTGAGTTCAATAAGTGAAGCTCGAGCTCGGGGCTCGTTTACTAAACAGCTTTAAATGAGTGGTAAATATTATTAAATATTAAAAAAACTAATATCACACCAGGCTCGATAAGGCTCGACGAACCTAACGAGCTTCACATGTCAGGCTAGAGCTCAGGCTTGATAAATAAACGAGCTTTGTTTTAGGCTCAAGCTCGATAAGGCTTGGCTCGTTTCTAGCTTTTTACTGAGCCGAGCTCGAGTAGCTCGCGAGCGGCTCAGCTCGTTTACACCCTCGAAATAACTACAGGTATGATGGTTGATATAAACAGATCCATGAACGCCTAGAATAGCCTTTTTTTTGTGAACCTGAGATGATTTATGGAATTATTGGGATAACAGTTCCAAAATACAAATCTAAGCAACGTAGAACACAAGCCACCACAAGTTTGCCACGTGACCAAATTGGCCTATTGGTGATCCACCAATACAAAATAATGCATATAGCACATGGTTGTGTGTAAATTTCAAGAGAACAAATATATTCATAGCACATGATTTTGATCAACTAATAATGTCCAACTTATGATTTAAAAAAAAAATCTCCATTGAACTATAGATCTATAAATCTATTTAAATATAATTGTATATGTAGGCAATCATGTCCTATTGAAATATGTCCGGCCAGCTTATTTATTTCAGATTACATTTTAGGTTATTTTTCATATGAGACATATGAAAATAATTTTCAAAGTTAGTTTTCTTCTGAATCTTCTCATTAATACAGTGTGATTGAGATATTGAAATACCATCGTTAGCTATAATAATGATAGTCAAATACCCCTAAATAAAAACGTATGTCTTCAAATCGTGCCTAATCTCAAGCTCGTAATTACCAACTTAAAAGAAGTAAATGATTAAATGAATCGCATAATATCTAATTACTAGTAAAAGTGAAGATTGTCACCTAATCGTGACCACTATGAGACTAGTCCACGTCCTTGACGTATGTGGATGTCTTGTTCGTTCTCGCACCAAGCACCATCTCCGCCGTAGAATTTATAGGCGACAATCTTCACCATTCTAGCGATTCTTTCCACCATCATAAGGATTATTAAGACGACCATAAGTAACCATCATAATATAGTATAGCGTAGAACTGGCACCACCATTGTTCAGCGTCGTTAATTGTTGTTGTAGCCGGCCACCACGCCCCCACAACCCTTCAACACCACCCATCACACCATGGTTGTCGGGTTGTTGAACTTCATCATGGCATTCTTAACCTGAGATTGATTTCCAAACATTTGATTTAAATTTCATACATATTATCCAGTTACTAGAAGAACACAAAAATATAAAATGAGGGTCTAAACATATAAATAATATTAATGATTGGCCACATCTATTAAATTCACCAATTAAACTACTGGAACAAAAATGTAAATGACTCAATAATCGATTTTTGAAAGTACATATTTGTCTACCCCCCTACCTTGTTTTTCAGATTTTGGTTGATAGTTAATGAAGGAACCAAATGCTTGAGTATGATGGTGTGGAAGCAGTCAAGATGGCAAAGCTATTAAATATTAAGATTTCATATATTCACTTGTTTTTATTTTACCATATTATTTGATGGATTTAGTAATTGTGGTTGAATCTTATTGATACGATTTTGGATTGTGGTCTAGTCATTTTTTTTGTGGTCACACCTGAGCTCGGGCTCTGCTTGTTAATAATTTCTCAAGCTCGCGTTCGACTCGTTTATTATCTATTAATTAATATATTAAATAAAAATAATATAAATAATAGTTCGTTTAGGCTCGTGAGCTCGATAAGTGAAGCTTGAGCTCGGGCTCGTTTAATAAACAACTTTAAATGAGGGGTAAATATTATTAAATAATAAAAAAAACTAATATTAAACTTAGGCTCGATAAGGTTCGATGAGCCTAACGAGTTTCACGTACTAGGCTCGAGCTCGGGCTCGATAAATAAACGGACTTTGTTTTAGGCTCAAGCTCGATATGGTTCGGCTCGTTTTGAGTTTTTTTTCCAACCGAGCTCAAGTAGTTCACAAGAGGCTCAACTCGTTTGCAACTCTAGGTGTGTATATCATATATCTTCACAAGCAATTAATTGACATGACCAAGTTTTTAAACCATGCCCCGAGATGGAAATATACTCGGTCATTGATTGTTGTTTTTTATCACGAATAGCAAGCCTTCAAACAAATTGAATAATGGGCCTATTGAGTATTGACACATCACACTTTGAGTCTACCACTACCTGAAAAAAGGGGAGCCAAAATCTCTGACCGTAAGCCTTTCGTTACACAATTTTGTGTGATAAAAGGTTGCGTTATCCTATGTATATTACGACCACTTTCACATCTAGTGGTCGTAGCTGCTAAAACTGTGGCTAAAGGGTACAAACATTTCTTGCTAGAAGCAAACATTCCCTCAATTAAATATGACTTAAGGGTAGGAAAGACTACATGAAATTATTTTAATTGTGACTGTTTTCGTTATACAGTGATATTAATTTACTAAAAAGTTTCTGTTTGTGGTTAAAAGATAAAGAGTAAAAGTCTTTTTTTTAAAGACTCGGTGCATAGTTATGGTTCAAATAAAGGAAAAAAACCGTAATTTTGTATTTTTTATTATAGGAAAATGAGAAGAAAAAAAACTACATTTTATTTTAGGAAGAAATTACATTACATATATTTACTTGCCATATATATTCCAAAACGGCAAAACCTAAATTACATATATATTTGATATTTACTTACAAAAATAGCCCTTTTTTATTGAAATTTGAAACTCACGACTAAACCAAATTCTCTCAGCGATTCTAACAAGTAGCCACGACTTGTAATCAACACAGGAGCGGCTCCATCGTTTCTCTTTATAGGTGCGTCGATATCGGTTTAAACAATTTTTTTTTTTTTTTTTTTTTGAAAATTTGGTTTAAACAGCTAGTGTAGGTTGGTTCAATTTTGTTTGTTTTGAGTAGAAAAAAACTTAGGGTTTCGCTGAAAACGTACAAATTCGGTATCTTCATTCGATAATCAAATAAACAAATATCGGTTTGATCACCCTTTTCCTTCATTAGGGTTTTTTATACAAGATCAGAAATTTGCAATAGAAGCGTCATGCGTTATCCCAGGCGCAAGAACAACATGGCATCCGATGTAAGAACATCATCATTATCATCCATTATAACTTTTATATGTATATATATCCAGTACGTACACATATGTTTTTTTCATTTTATTATTTTTTTTATCATGATGGGATCAAACAACATACTTTCTTTCGCAATGTAACAACCTTAAAAAGAGATTCAAAGACTTGTTATTGTGAGTAAAGAATCAAACAACTTTTTTATTCGATGTGTTTTCATGTGATGAACAATTTATAGTCATAGCACTGCCTTTTGAATTTAACAACGGATTACTTTTTCACTACTATTTGTCAAATTCCTCTTTAGCTGCCGGACAGGTTTGCCAAGATACATCTTACACCGCCCCATAGTCCCAAGATCTCATCCGAGAAGGATGTAAGAGCACTTTTATATACCCTCTTATTATTGTTATTATAATAATAATAAGTGGAATGAATGTTGTAATTCTAATGTTTTCTCCCACTTACATTACAGGACAAGGTTTCTACGACAAATGGTTCTGATTCTCCTGGGGCTGCTGCAAGTCAGCTGAACTGCAGCAATATGGTAACTGAAGGTACGCTCATAGTTTCCATTCTCGTGCCTATAGTTATAGATAATGCTTGCTACAAGATAATTTTTTTTCTTTCATACCATACAGGGATCCCACCTCCTCTTCCTCTTTTGGTATATCTGAAGATTAAAGAGGCAGCTGACATCATGAATCGCCCCGGGTGGCGCAATGGCGGAGAGGATGAATTTGATTTGGAAATTGCTGAGTATAAAATTGGTCTTGCCACCAAAGCCTTCCGCTCTGACTTGCCAAATGGCTGGAAATAGTATGTTCCTTTCTCTTTTAAAATAAACCCATCTTTACTTTTCTCACGCGTACGTTTATATAGGATTCATGGTGCATGTTGGACAAGAACATGGACAGTGTTGCCACATCAATATTTCTTACTGTTGTCAGATTTAATAATTAATCAACTTTTTTTTTTTTTCCAGTGAACGGAGGTATGCCAACTACCTTATTTCCGGAGGCTATTACGATGATCCAGGAGAAGATAAGGATGAAGACATCAAGTAGTTTCTTATGTTTAGCCAAATACATTCCGTTTATGATGAATCTTATTGCTGTGGGATCTTTCTTGTGGCCACTTGATCTTGGTTATGGGCTCGTGTGTTATTTATACGACCGAGTTTGGTTCTAGAGTCTAAGACACTGCGACGCTTATGATGTCGTTATATGTGCTAGTCAGTTGTAGGAAAAGTTTAAAAACATATTGTCTTCCTTCTATTGCATTTGAATGCAAAACGATGTATATGAAATAACCAAAAAGGTTTTATTAGGCTTACTTGTGTGATATTGAAATTACAAAATAAACCTCAATAGATTTGCTTTCAATGTGACATTTACAAGAAAACTTTGTTACAATCAACTGTCGATAGATACCTGTGCATCTTGCTCAGCCTTGAGGACAAGGTTATCGACATCTGCTTCTGTGTCACCAACACACTCATCAATCTTATGCAAAGCAAAACAGAATCTTGTAAAGATAAGGAGTTAATTTTTAACATAAACCTAAAATTTGGTTATGCAGTTTACCTTCATAGATTCCATTCCATTTCTTGACGCACATCAAAGTTTCTTTCTAGCACTTCGCTTCCTGATACCTGATAGTTGTTGCTAGTGAAATTAAAGGATTATGATTGATATGATATTGATATTGATGAATGAGTGTTATAAACTTTTTGCCTGCCCCGAGCTATATACAGTTTGTAACCGATTGAATGAGAAACTCTTGTAAGGAGAATCACTTCAAAGCATGAATGAACATAATGGGAAAACAGGTAGCGTGATTATCTTCTATGAGCATTTAGGGAAGAAAAGTGGTAAAATTTAGGAAATTGTAAAGAAACCCTTGTAATGCCATCTTAACTTTGGACAATTTAGACATATTTGGTCATGTCTCCTCATTTATAATGTAGTATATATATAGATAATAATAATAATAAATATGTAATACATATATTTTTGTTTTCTCACCCACCACTACGTCAAAATTTCTAAAAACAACTTCTACCCCAGTTGTTCCAAATGATTATGATTGAACAAAATCAAATTAGATTCATTCTAAACTTCGGATCCGATTTCCCAAATAACATTCTATTTCTTGAGTCTAATTACTATATAATAATATATGTGATTTTATAAACACAGGATTTAAGAACTTGAAGTTTTGATTGATAATATAATAATTTAAGATACTTGATTCATAATGTAATAATTTAAGATGCTTTCAAAATTTAATAAATAGCCTTATGAATATTGTTTAAAAACTGAATCCTTCGAAAAAATTGATAACTTTTATATAAAAGGTATTTAGGTTTATTAATAATTTCTTTAACATGGAATAATGATTTATATAAATAGCAAGGTGTAGGTAACCTTTAGAGTTTTTCTACATTCATAGCAAAGTGCATTCAACCATTTTATTTAATGTCACAAAAAATGTACTAGTTGCTTTTGCTAATGGGGGTAGTATTGGAAGAATTTTCATGACATCTTGGGTGTGAAGCAAGAAACTCTTCATATGCCATCTTAACTTTAGACAATTTAGACATATTTGCCCATGCCTCATCCTTTATAATGTAGTATATATTAGTGATATGCAAGATTTTAGTTACATAGGAGAATGGTATCGGAGAATATTAAAATGATAACCTATGATTTTCCTAGTGTATACACAACTAAAACAATAAAAACTTGCAAAAAAATCTGAAATATAATTTTGAACTCTAGAATATATATTCGGTTATGCTAATAAATAAAAGAAAGGATCGTTATTTTATGGAATTGAATACATTTTTATTTTAGGAAGAAATTAATTACATATATTTACTTACCATATATATCCAATCGAATTTACGTATAAAAATACCCGGCATGCAACCTGGCCTATAACCACGACTCTTGGTTAAAGCAATTCCACTCTAGCAGCGATTGAGAAACCAACTTCACACCAACCTAGCTAACCAAGTTCTTGTAGCTAACCAAGTTCTTGTAGCCAGGTGCGTTTTATAATTTAGAAATCCGCATTAGGAGCGTCATGCGTTATCCCAGGCGCAAGAACATCATAGCATCAGATGTAAGTTCATCATCATCATCATCCATTATAACTTTTATATTGTATATATATGCTTTCTTAGTTTCTTTCTTAGGGTTATAATTGATTTTTTTAACTATCCAGCACGTACACATATGATTTTTTTTTCTTTTTTTTTGTCATGATGGGATAAAGAACATACTTTCTTTGGCAATATAACAACCTTAAACAAAGATTCAAAGACTTGTTATTAGCTTTTTTTTACTCGATGTGTTTTCATGTGATGAACAATTTATAGTCATAGCCTTGCCTTTTGAATTTAACAGCTTACTTTTCACTATTATTTGTCAAATTCCTCTTTAGCTGCCGGACAGGTTTGCCAAGATACATCTTACACCGCCCCATAGTCCCAAGATCTCATCCGACGAAGATGTAAGAACACTTTTATATAGCCTCTTATTATTATAAGTGGAATGAATGTTATATCTAATGTTTTCGCCTACTTACAGGACAAGGTCTCTAAGACAAGTTGTTCTAATTCTAATGGGGCTGCAAGTCAGGTGAATAGCAATATGGTAACCGAAGGTAATTAGTTTCCATTCTCTTGCCTAAAGTTATAGATAATGCTTGCTACAAGATAATTATTTTTTTTCCTTCATACCATATAGGGATCCCACCTCCTCTTCCTCTTTTCGTATATCTGATGGTTAAAGAGGCAGCTGACATCATGAATCGCCCCACGTGGCGCAATGGCGGAAAGGATGAATTTGATTTGGAAATTGCTGAGTATAAAATTGGTATTGCCATCAAAGGCTTCCGCTCTGATTTACCAAATGGCTGGAAATAGTATGGTTCTTTTCTCTTTTAAAATAAACCCATCTTTACTTTTCTCACACGTACGTTTACTTATTACTGTTGATAGATTTAATAATTAATCAACTTCTTTTTTTTTCCCAGTGAACGGAGGTATGCCAACTACCTTATTTCCGGCGGCTATTACGATGATCCAGGAGAAGATGGGGATGAAGACATCATGTAGTTTCATATCTAATAAGAACACAACTGCGTGAGTCCTTGGTTTGATTTTATATATTGTGAAAATCGTTTGTGCATTTATTTTAGTTCTTATGATTAACCAAATACATTCAGTTAATGATGAATCTTATTGCGGTGAGATCTTTCTTGTGGCCACTTGATCTTGGTTATGGACTCGTGTGTTATTTATACAATCGAGTTTGGTTCTAGAGTCTAAGACACTACGACGCTTATGATGTGGTTATATGTGCTAGTCAGATATCGAGAGTTGTTATGTATATGTTCTTTATGATAATGCAAGTTTAGTGTAATGATTAAGATCTTCGGAAATCCATTCACGAAGTGTCATGCCATTATATCCATCACATATACATAGATATAATACTTATAAACAAAAAGCCTATTGTTCAAAAATGAAAAGTTAATCAAATTTATTACGGATGAATCCTAACTTTTACAGCAACATGAGATATTCAAGTTACACTAGATAATTCATGGTTAACTGGAGAAGAGTAGAAATTATGAGGTGTTTGGGATTGACTTGGAAAATGGCTTATTAACTTATTAACTTTTTGAAAAAGCTAAACAATAAGTCATTTGAAAAAGCCAGAACTCCATTTTCGTAAAAAAAAATACTTGAAGTATCGGAACATTATGTGGCCCACTGGACTAGTCATATTTGCAACATATAAGATTTTAGCATGTCTATGAATTGACCATTCATATTTGCAACATATTTGGGCAGTAAATTGACATTTCGTTACTTTTTACACATTTTATATCGTTCGTAGCATAAAAAAGTTTCTTATTGTGCACCATTTAAAATGAATTTGTGGCTTTGTGTAATCAGTATGCTTAAAGATGTCAAAATCTTAAGAAAGACGATATGAATCGTATAAATAAATGTAATCTCTAGGTATTATACCCGTCCGGTGAACGATCATATTAATAGTAATCTCTAGATATGATTTATAACTGCTCTAAATGATGGTTTAGGATTATTATATCTAAATGTTTACGGTAAAGTTACTATGCTGAATTTTAGATGGTTAAACTACATTACGTGATAAGTCCATTTTTTAAATTAAAAAAAAAGTTTTTGGGACCAAGCTTTGTTGTTACATTTTTTTTAATAAATACTTAAAATTAATGAGTCTAACACATCCTTAGTTGGTGGAGTGAGTTACTGCTTTTTAAGGGCTCCGGCAAAGGCTTCTGACCAATCTGTGAAAGAATGCTTTATAATTATATGGTTTTCTGATATTTGTTTTCTCAAACTTAATCTACTTGTTGACCATATGTTTCTTTTTTCTTTCAGGGGTACTATATTTTCATTTGGTCTACTCTCTAGCGCTGCTGCAGCAGTATGCATGATTACTACCCAAGTAAGAGTGTAAGACTGTGATTTTGGTAGAATCGGTTATCGGTTTAACAGAAGTTGATTATACTTGAATGTGGGCAGTTGCACCTAATATCACACACACACTTGAGTTACCGTAGTTTTAAAATAGATGGTTGTTAATGATAGTGTGGTGAAATTCCTGATGGCAAGACTTGATTTTTAGGTAATTTAGAATTAAATATTGGTGTTTTTGTTAAACCAGATTGCCTCGTGCAATAGGGGCGCCTTTTTAAACCAACGTTTGATGTAATTCATATTGGTGTTTTTGATAATTTGGCTAATTCCATTTTGGCATGTGAAGACTGAACATAACTTAAACCATGGAAAAAAGTAACTAACAGTTAAAATGTAAATATGTAGTGGATATTCGCAGCATGTTTATTTCATTAGACCATGCGTAGTGGGGGGCTTTATATATAAAGCCCCCCTTTTTGATTGGTCCACGTGGCAGCTGAGTCAGGATGGAGAGATAAAGTGAAAAAAGGGTGTAGTGGTGGGGCTTTATTTATAAAGCCCCTATTAATATTTTATTATATCTTTTAAATTAAAATAATAATAAAATAATAATATAGAGAGAGAGGGTGATGTGGCTTGATCTGATTGGGTGGGGAATAAGTGGTCAGGCGTTATAGCAATGGAGCCCAAATGAGATTTTGTGAAATGGAGCCCCCCTGTAATGGTGTGGGGGGCGCCATTTTGGTCCACATCAGACAGGGCGTTATATTAAAAGCCCCAGTACATAGGGTCTTAGTTTATGTGTAGTGGGGGTTATGGGTATTAAAATATTAAAAAGTAATAGAATGGGGGTCATGGGGCTTTATGAAAAAGAGGGTGTAGTGCGAATGGGGGTTATGCGGCTTTATAAATGATTGAGTAATCATTGGTTAATTATTCTTTTCTTATTTAAATTATAATATTAAATAGTTTAAATAATAATATTAATAATAGTAAAAATAATAATAAAAATAAAAACGACACTTGAAAATACTTGATAAAAACCTAAATATTTCACTAGAATTTAAAAAGTACAAAAACTAACTTGATTAAAAGGTATTTCTTTTTATTTGAAGTTAATGTTTATTTACGGAGTATTTTATTATTCAATTGTAAATTAAAAATATAGTACTTTGATTAATAAAAAAACATACATCCATTGGTTCTCCATCCACACAATAACATGGACTCACCTGTTATTTTTATTTTATATTCACACACACTATCACCTATACATACAAATCACTATTTCTATCTCCATCTCCATTTATCTTTACAATAACCTGCAACAAAATTTTCATCTACAAAAAACTTGCATCTGACTTTCAGCCAAATTAACAGATAACAACAAAAATGTATATGGGATAGAGTGTGCATATGCACATTCACCAACACTCACAACGCTCGTCATGTATAAAACGCCAAGCATCGAAAACGCCCTATAGCGCCCGGGGGCGGTGTACCCCGACGCTATAGGGTCACAAAACGCCAAAAAACGGACCACTACACATGCCCTTACAAAGACCATTTGCTTATTACCTCTCACTTATTAGACATTATCAGTTTTCTTCTATTGTTTTATTTTTGCTATACTAAACAATGGTTCTAGTATATTATATTACTGAACTGCTTTCAAATTGCAAGGTTCTGAACTATGGTGACCCAGACGAAATATCACTTTATTTAAAACTTGGAGTCACCTGTATTGGGCTGATTGCTTCGTTTCTAGTATTCGACCCTTTATGCCATATTAGATTATAAGTCAACTGTCAACCTGACTTTGGTTTCAATACCTGCAAGCTAGTCACCATGGCATGATGGCTTTTGGTGTTTATAAGTATTGTGCAGGAACCTAATCGAGATAGTTGGAGAGAAAATAATGTAATATAGAGAATAGTAAGTGCTTTTTGTTTGTTACCCTATAGCTTTATTAGGTTTCTTTTGTTTTCATATTCAACATACAACATATACATTGTAGTTTGATATCTTTAAATGCATTTTCATCATATCTATAAACTGAGCTATTTATGAAAATTGATATAAACTACAAACATAACTGAGAGAGATTTCTTAAAAGCTAACACTTTATAACAATGCTAGTTAACGTACACTACTATTGACCATCTTCAAATATACATGTGTAGGTTAAAAAAATATATTAATACCACAAGGACTTTTCTTGGAATATTTGTATTCTACATTTTCTCTTCGGCTTTAACTGGAATCAATTTTGATACCTTTCGCAATTTTGGCTAACTTCTCACTTGCTATCTTCCTGTCCTTTTCTTCTCTTCTCGAAATCGTATTTTCACCTCACCTGTAAGTTTATAATCATCATCCTTCAACTGTTCTATTCTAGAATATGGTTGACATTGAGACTCTATAGTCTCATAGAATACTTGTTCGCTCATTTTCTTAAATAAAGGGTATTTCAAAATCATTCGAAATTTTCCGTTGTCGTATACATGGGAGTGGTATTTCATTCCCTTATACCTGCAAACATTGAACTTTGTGGGCATTTTGTGCTCTTTGTGCTTCAAAACTATATTCACATCTTCGTCTGACTCCATCCTCACAATACAACTTCTGGTGTAGGTAAGATCATCTCAGCTAACAAAAGAAACCTTTTTAACTTGGTCAACTCCTACCAAATTAGTAAAGTAACGTTGTATATCCTCGATTGTATTAAACAAAGACAAATCCCAAACGAAAATACATGTATTAAACACATCCTTGTCATCTTCTTTGTCTAGTGGTCTCTCCCTACTTGTACAGCCAGATCCTCCTTCCTGCAACTTCATAATAAAAGAAAATATTGTGAATAAAATATTGACGGCAGGCCCCTATTCTATGTAATTTGTATTCATTTTCTATTTATTCTAATAATTAAATTTATTAGGGATTGACAACTTTTCAAAAAATGTTATGCATCTCCACCTAGTGGTAAGTTGGTAATTTGCTAAGGAATGACAACAAGAATTCAAACATCTAGGAAGCAAGTCTTCAATGACTTAATTAGTTATTTTAGTAATAATTGTTCCTTTTATGCAATCAGAATATAAACAAGAAACCAAAGATAGATATGATTCCCTAACCTGCGTGCTACTACCACCAACATCATCATCAACTTTTTTATCTTCATTCTCATCGGTATATTTTGTGATTATTATGTATTTAAGCGCGTCAAATCCAACAAAGGATAATCCTCGAGTCCCCCTTTTTTCCCGTGACTGTTCTTAACTCTACACATATGATTTAGGGGATCTTGATCCGTTGTGTCACAACCAACAATTAACATCACATGCTTATACTCCATCTCTGCTCTTTTTTTCGCTCTCTTGAGTGAAGGCTCCTCCTTGGGTGGAGGATGATACGAAATTCCCTTTTCCTCTATTATACGCGCAGTTTCTTTATCTGAAAAGTCGTCCATAAACATCGCTGCTACTATTGGGTATTTGTTTCCTTCATGGCCAAAATTTTTCAATATGTTATCTTTTATTTCTTTTGGATCATAAACGAACCTCAACTTAAAAATATAGTGTCTTTCATTTTTTTCTTTTGAAATAGAGGTCCTCATTCGAACCATCCCTCCTAACACGAGTGAAAGGATACGTGTTGACACATTCAAGTCCAAGATCACTGCACAAGTGGTCACAACCATCCCTCGTCCTTTTGATTTGAAACCTAGGAGGTGTGTTCCTTATCCATGAAAAACTAAAATTCAATCATAACAAGTCAATTAACTGGTGTTGAAGAGCTGGTTTTACTAACTGTTGGTTCATTCTAGTTGTTTCTTATTAGTTTGTTATTTCAGCTATTTTGTAAGTATCTATCCAGCAGTTTCACAACTGCTTGTACTTACATTGATAGTTTGTTTTAAGGGTTGCTTTCATGGTGACCTTACAAGCTGTTTTAATCACCCTATAAATAGAACACTACCACCAGGCATTTGTTATTACTCCAAGCACCTGATTAAGATCATAGAATCCAATAGGAGAAAGCCATAAGTGTGTAAGACGGGGGAATTGGTGAGGGGAGCGAGATCAGATTATACTTGAATTTCGTTTATATAAAATCTATGATAACTCCATTCCATCTACTAACTAAAAAAACACACACAAAACACTCTCTCAGATCAAACACACTCTGACCGTCGACTCTCCAGTTGTTGACACTCTGATATCAGTCGACACTTTCTGGCCGATGACACTTAATTTTTTTTGACATTAAAAAAATATTATATTTCTATAATTATTTAAAAAAAAATATCATCCAGATCTGAAAACCAGCCATTGTACACCTTCACCCTTACCTTCGGACCACCAACAACCACCATAAACCTCCTCCGACCACTTTCACCACCTTCTCTGCCACTAAAAACCATCGTACCACTGTCACTACTCAACTCCTGCCACTGTACAAACCTAGCCACCTCATTACCACCTATCTACACCCTACCAACCATCACCCCACCATACACCATAAACAAAAAAGGGTAGGGAAGAAATAGATCACAAGATTGGATGTTGTTGTATTTGTTGTTTTGAGTTTATGGTGTTGTTACAATAGTTAGTTTATAGAGAAAAAGAAGAAAGGATAGAAGAGTTGTGTGGCTGCTTGTCTTTTGTGCTAGGGTTTAAAGGTTTAAATAATAACAAGAGTAAATTACTATTTTGGCCCTGTGGTTTAACTAATTTTACCCCTTCAGCCTAAAAAGGATTCTTTTGACATTTCAACCCCTTGTGTTTAAATTTTGTAACTATTTCAACATTTAACACTAACTTTGTTAACATTTATATATAGTTAAATCTAGTGGTATTTAAGTTTTTTTTTGAAAGATCAAATTTCATTAAACACCACGGCAACCTATTCCAAGATGGAATAGGAAACCAAAAACGAACATACAATTACATTAAATTAAAATTACACCATTTGTCCCAATCCATCAATCCCCGACGCGCCCTATTGTCGTACCAAAGAAATCCCAAAACTTTGATATCCGAAATAATATCCGCTACTTTAATCGTTTTGCTCGAGAAAATCACCATTCCACACCCCCGCCGCTAAACCACACCCGTATTAGTAAACGACTTAAATACCACTAAATTTAACTATAAGTATTAACAAAGTTAGTGTCAGGGCTGAATTAGTCACATAATCTAAATGCTAGGGGTTGAATATTTGAAGATTCTTTTTTGAGGTGAAGGGTTAAATGAGCTGGTTTCTATTTCGAACTAGGGTTAGTGGTTTTGGGCCATGTGTTGAAAACATTTATATGGGCCTACAAAATTTAAATGTGGTAAATTGTTGAATAATCTGGTGGGCTTATGACTTAGTTTTAATTTGGTCTGAAATCACAGTTTAAGTTGTGTGGGCTCGGTGATCAGTCTGAACAAGTTTTTGTTACAAGTTGGGTTTAGAGAAGTTAATTGATGTCGACTGTTTTTTTTTTTTTTTTTGACAATGTGAACTATTTGAAAAATATTAATTGCAAATTAATTGGTGGTGATTGGGTCGATTAGTTGGGATAGTTGAATCATTTTTAGTGGATACCAATGTAATACTATGGAACCATAAGAAAATTGGTGATTGTTATGTTTTTTAGCATTGTCAATTTGGAAGGACAATTATACAAAGGAAAGATTTCGCTTATAAAGAAAGATGAAGTATGAATTGAATCACCTTGCTTTTGATACACTAAGTTTTGGTATTTCAACAAAGACTAGTAGGGAACCCGCGCGATGCGACGGGACAACAAATTAGTAATCGTTTACCTTTAATTTATGGAATGTTCAACAATTTAATATTAAGATTTTGTTTTCCAAGTGCAATGCAAAGATAAGAAATTTTAGAACTAACGACTCCTTGCTTGATTTCATAATATTGATTTAAAAAAAAAAGCATGTGTTAAGAAGAGAATGAGAATTTGTAAATAATGATTGATCATTGATCTTTAAGAATGGATCTTCAAAAACGCATGTGTTGATATTGTAAAGCTAGTAAAGAAAATAGAAGATTGTTATTGGCATTGTTAAGTTAATTCCTCTAGCAAATATCAAACTTGTACTCAACCACAAAAAATACTAAACCCAACCAAAAACATTAACTAATAATCAACATAAACCACCTTATTTTCAATTGACTAAAGAGCACCTCGAGGATTCCAATTCGAAACACCAACATGTCATTTCTATCTCTTCGCCTCACCCCTTCCCTCTATGTACATTTTTATCCTATCCTATCCCATCCTCATCCCAGTCACAAGACTCATCTAGATGCCTCCGCATCTAGAATTCCATACGCCTCAACCCCTCTATTCTATACGGGTCGTTTTTTCTAGTCATGTGCATCGCGTTAATTATTTATAAAAAAAAGTTAAACAATTGGACAAAATGGGTTTAGGGTCAACCGGTCAACCCAACCCATGTGCTTGTGTTTTGTGTTTCTAACTTGCAGGAACTAAGCTGCCTACAATCACCTGAGTAACATCCAAAACTTTAAACCATACATGTAAATATATAAAAAAAAATTGATCAAAAACTTTCATGTAGACCAAACATGCTAAGTGA
Organism: Ambrosia artemisiifolia; assembly: GCA_032199755.1. Lineage (NCBI taxonomy): Eukaryota > Viridiplantae > Streptophyta > Magnoliopsida > Asterales > Asteraceae > Ambrosia > Ambrosia artemisiifolia. The sequence continues at coordinate 50,097,722 of CM063525.1, read as the reverse complement.
AGCACTATACATCAAGAGAAAGCATCAGGCCAGGTTGTCGATTCAAGTTTTTTGCGAGCCGATGTCGAGTAGTGTAGGAGCGGTTTGGCGTGTTTACACCCTTACTTTCAAGTATTCTAACCACTTTTATGAAATTCCAATCATACCCCTTGCATTTCCTACTGATTATCGTGGGTTGACTTTGCTTAATCATACATTCATTTATCAATTTACATGTCGGCTATTTTGGTCATTTAAAAAAAGAATATGTTCATTCTTAACAACTTGAACTCGTCTCTGCTAGATTTTGACTTCCCATGTCCTTTTTGATCAATTTTGACTACATTTAAAAAAAATCAACCGTGTCCAACTGTCCATATTTTCAAGTTTGACCAGAAAGTCAACCAGACTAAAAAATAATAGCTGTCAAATTTCAACATACTTTTTAACTACAATGAAAAACCAAAAAATATATAAATAATGTTTCCTATTGAACTACAATTAAAATATAAACCACACAAAAAGTACTCACTTGTGGCTTCCTTGCTATTAATTATAACATTTAGATAGTGCTATAAATCCCTCCATCGATTAGCAATCTTAGATCTTGCAAGTTTGTTGATAGGAAGCTATCTCAATGTATAATTTGACTTTACAACCTCGCTTAGTAACACTCCTTGTGGAGTCTGCATCACTTATAATTCAAAACAATATGATGTTATGCAAATCCATAAAAATGAAAAAAAGAAACAAAATTAAAAACAATTGTTTCTTGTGACTAGCCTCATTCCCACAAATCTGTAATTACATGTGAAGAACCAGACCATTTTAACATGTTAAACAAAAAAAAGTAGGCATGAGCATTTTTTTACCTGCACTAATAATTGTTCAACTGAATAAAGTCTCCAATTAGGTATTTCCAAAATTTTTGGAAGCAGTGAGTAATAATCGTTCTAGAAACATGAATATACAAACATGACATAAAGTACACAATTCCTGTTGTTGATCTCATAATGAAGATCAAACTACACTGAAGTAATATATATATATATATATATATATATATATATATATAGGGGAGGGTTATCTTGAGAACGCTAAATATTGTGAGAACCGTGAGAACAAGTAAAAAAATCAATCAAAATCAATTTTTTTTCATACAAACCTCATTATAATCAAAATACAACATTAATAAATGAATGTTCTTTTCAAATAATTCATCTTTTCTTGCAAAAATATCTTCAAATTAACTTTTTACACATGTGTAAATGAAACAGTTTACACATGTATAAACAGCAAATTTACACATGTGTAAAAACAATTTTTTTTCGTATACGTTTGAATTTTTACGCGTAAATTGTGTTTTTGGGATTGTATTTTAGTAATAAAGATAAATGTAAAATTTTTTTTTGAATTTGAATGGTTTTAGATGCCGTTCTCACGGTTCGCACGAAATATAGGTGTTCTCAAATTAACTTTCCCCTATATATATATATATATATATATATATATATATATAGGTTTAGGTTCCTGTACAAAGCTAAATTTTTGTGAGAAGGGTGAGAAGCAATGGGGTGGTGACATGTGTCAACCAAGAATATTTACTAGAGGGGCATCAAGGTAAATTGCATCATAATATTATTTTTAGAGATAAATTTGATAATAATGTTTGTAATTAATTTGGAGATTTTTTAGGGATGTTATTATGACTCTTAACAAATCATGCTCAATTATTATAAAATCATTCCTGCATTGCATTCATCATTCACATATTATTCAACATCAATTCTCGAAAATTCTCGTTGTTGTGTTTTAGCATTCTTGCTGTTGTGTTTTATGTATAATATGTGTTTTATAAATCAATCAAACCATATGCCTCATTAACCTTGTGTGCTTTAACACCAAATCAAATACGTTACCTGTTGTGTTTTAACCCCATTAGAGTAACATAAACCCATTAACCCATAAAACCATAACTGTGTGTTTTATCACCATCTTCTCCATAATCCAGTGTGTTTTATCTTTATCATACACAATCAGTAACGCATTAAAAAAACACACCAGAATGTACTTTAAAACACAACTATACATCCACAACCAGTATAGTGTTTTAACACCAAACAAACAAAGTGGTTAAACTAAGAAGTGTTATATTACACAATAAGGCTTTCAAATAATATATATGTAAAGATAGAAAATTGTTTGGTTGTTAAATCTAATTCCACAGTTCTAATTATATTTCTTTTTATCAAAAGAAAATCAACCATGTAAAAGTTAAAATATATTTGTATTAACTAATAGCTACTGACAAATATAAAAACTACACTAATAGAACGCATGTTAGATCTAAATTTCAAGATTCACAAACCTAGTCATCATCATCATCACGTCGCTATCAACCATTATTTCGAATGAAGAGGTGAGAGATGGTTTTGGAGGGGGAGTGTTGTTTTGGATAGTGCGATAATTTAGGATGAGAGATAGGAGATCATAGTTATTAATATCATTTAATTGTAGTGAGTATCTTTACTATTATACCCCTAAATGGTTTAATTCATTAATAAAATTATAACACTAATTACAATATTGCCACTTAATTAATCTACACCATAGATTAAAATGATCTAATGGCCAAAACACCTTCTTACCCTTCTCACACAAAACACACTTTGTACAGGATCTTGACCCTATATATATATATATAGGGGAAGGTTTAAATAAAAACCCACTCAAAACGAAGAAACCCGGTAAACTGTGACTTCCAGAACTTTTTATCATCTGAAAAAATTAGGGTATGTAATGTACATGATTTTAAGAGTTTTGAGCCAAAAAAAATAAAAAAAGCGCCGAGTGGATAGTTTAAAAAAAATAAATAAGTTTTTTGTGTTACATATGTAACATAAATAACAGAAAAAACTTATTTATTTTTTTTAAAAATATCCAGTCGGCGCTTTTTTTATTTTTTTGGCTCAAAACTCTTAAAATCATGTACATTACATACCCTAATTTTTTCAGATGATAAAAAGTTCTGGAAGTCACAGTTTACCGGGGTTTCTTCGTTTTGGAGGGTTTTCTCTCTATACTTAGCCTATACATATATATATATATATATATATAGGTTTAGGTTCCTGTACAAAGCCAAATTTTTGTGAGAAAGGTGAGAAGCAATAGGGTGGTGACATGTGGCAGCCAAGAATATTTACTAGAGGGGCATCAAGGTAAATTGCATCATAATATTATTTTTAGAGATAAATTTGATAATAATGTTTGTAATTAATTTAGAGATTTTTTAGCGATATTATTATGACTCTTAACTAATCAAGCTCAATTATTATAAAATCATTCCTACATTGCATTCATCATTCACATATTATTCAACATCAATTCTCGAAAATTCTTGTTGTGTTTTAGCGTTCTTTGCTGTTGTGTGTTATGTATAATATGTGTTTTATAAATCAATCAAACCATATGCCTCATTAACCTTGTGTGTTTTAACACCAAATCAAATACGTTACCTGTTGTGTTTTAACCCCATTAGAGTAACATAAACACATAAAACCATAACTGTGTGTTTTATCACCATATTCTCAACTTTGTGTTTTTAACAATCCCATGTGTTTTATCACCATTTTCTCCATAATCCAGTGTGTTTTATCTTCATCATACACAATCAGTAACACATTTTAAAAAACACACTAGAATGTACTTTAAAACACAAGTATACATACACAACTAGTATAGTGTTTTAACACCAAACAAAAAAAAAAGTAGTTAAACTAAGAAGTGTTATATTACACAATAAGGCTTTCAAATAATATATATGTAAAGATAGAAAATTGTTTGAATGTTAAATCCAATTCCAGAGTTCTAATTATATTTCTTTTTTATCAAAAGAAAACCAACCATGTAAAAGTTAAAAGATATTTATATTAACTAATAGCTACTGACAAATATAAAAATTACACTAATAGAACACGTGTTAAAACTAAATTTCAAGATTCACAAACCTAGTCATCATCATCATCACATCGCTATAAACCATTATTCGGATGAAGAGGTGAGAGATTGTTGTTTTAGATAGTGCGATAATTTAGGATGAGATAGGAGATCACAGTTATTAATATCATTTAATTGTAGTGAGTATTTTTACTATTATACCCTTAAATGGTTTAACTCATTAATAAAATTATAACACTAATTACAATATTGCCATTCAATTAATCTACACCATAGATTAAAATGATCTAATGGCCAAAACACATTCTCACCCTTCTCACACAAAACACACTTTGTACAGGATCTTGACCCTATATATATATATATATATATATATATATATATATATATAACAATAAATTGATTCTTCCAGTTTCATCCAACTGACAGGACTACATTTATATCAAACATAATCCGGCAAAAACATTGGTTAGTTACCTCTCAATCAGCTCATATAGACCTTTCCAGCCATATGAATGCCTAAGGAAAGCGGAGGTCTCTAAACTTGTTCAACTCATCTGGGTCTTTTCCAGTGATGCATCCAAACTGAGCCGATAATTCTACCTTGGTCAACCTGTTCCATCTGATAAAAAATTGTTTTAGAAATTCAAAATTAAGACGGTAAAATTAATAACTTAGCAAACTACTATTTGTTCATTCAAAACTATCCAAACAATAACATATACCAAATGGTATCCTCTATTTTTCATACTATAATTTGATTATCCTTTCAATACTATATAAGACTACGGTCATACTATAATCTGATTCCATTATTCGCCATTCAAAATTGTTACAAAAGTTACCAAATCTAAGAAAAAGTTTAAGGAGTTCTGGTAAAGAGAACACTATAACTTAGTTTGTTAAACTACAGCTCAATACCCTTCCAGAAAACTTGCATTATCTGGGCAGCCAAAACTTCATAAAAGATGTTCATATATGATATTATTTAATGCTCAATATACCCCCCCCCCCCCAAATGGTCGTAAGCCCGTTATGACCCACAAACCAAACTACCACTTTCTGAAACAGTATGTTTCACCCACACCCACCAATTTGGTGGGACCTTACAACCCGTTTACCTGAACCTGGTGGACCATTATACTTCAACTTTGGGAGCTTCTTTGGATCATCCGCTGGACCAGCAAGAGTCTAAAGCCTAAAAACACATAAATTTAAATAATTTTAGTTAAAATCAATAAATAAAATTCAAATAAACCATGCATGCCATACGAAGGTATATAATTAGTAATACCAATTTAACATGGTATCTTGCATGACATAGTTAAAAATGATCAAAAACAAGCATGCAAATCACATGTATATGAAACTGCAAAAGATCAACCTCTAATTCACATATTCATAAAATATAGCAACTTTTTTTTAGCTAAGATTAGCTAAAAGGGATACATGTTGGTTGTTGAAAGTTTGTTGATACGAACTCGACGTTTTATGTTTACTTGGCTTCTTTATTTAATCTTAGGTGCCAACACGACACAACACGACCTGGACAATTGGTGCAGCACAAGATTATATTAATCACAAAATAGACTCCTAGAATCTCCGCCATGCTAAAACCACCTTGACTCCTTTGGTGCAGCACAAGATAATATTAATCACAAAATAGACTAAATAAATATTAATTTTCTTAATTAAGAATGAACTCACAAAGCAATCTTTCCCTTGTGACCTATGTTGTACCTTCCTCAAATCTGCAACCCTACGCCTCACCATGCCAATGTTTATTTGTTTACACTCATGTAATGCACATGATTTAATGAAACCATGATAAAAAAAAATCAGCCATGAAATTATTTAAAATGTAGCCATGGAAACTTGATGACCCGTTTAAAAGATAAAAACATAAGCGGAATCGACTCATTTGAAGTACAATACCTGACAACTTTCATTAAGTTACTCTATTTAAAACGCACCCATGATGGAAAAAAAAGTTAAAATGCAGCCATGATATTAAAAACAACAATAAATGAGAATAAATAAGTAAACTTACCTCAATTGTGATAGCGTTCAGCAAACCCGCCTCCATATATTTTTGCCTGACACAAATCCAATAATCTTAGTAAAATTACTGTAATAAGCCATATATACCAACAAATCGAGAACAACCGAAGTCATAAATATACATTTCGTTCCAAAATATAACTAACCATAATTGGTCAACATATGGCTAGCATTCTTATTTGAAAGTTTTCAGCAGTGAGCATCAAATTGATTCCCTACCATATTCACTGTTTAGTGCAAATTTTAGTCTCATTTCACATCAAATATAGCACTATTTAACAGAAAATATACAACACTGTTCACAGCGATCAATGGCCATTTATCCTTCATTCTGTACCTACACAGTCTGCATAGATGAATGCAATGGCTGTAACTACAATTTTTAGATGAATAATCGGATACAGAAAAACGTTACACTAATGCTAAAGCAAGACCACTAAATCAACTCTAAAAAACAGAAATCCCAACAAGGAGAACCAATAATCAGCCAAAAACAGATCGTCTTTACCTTGAACCTATATAATCAATGTACGACACTTCATTTTTAAATGTTTTAGTAAACCAATCTTGTAACCAAATTGAAAACACAATTGTAATATCAAAAGGGTAACACAAATTGTAAAATGAGAAATTACCGTCTCTTTTTTATATAAGCAGGTGTTCCAATAACCTCATTCGCTTTCCACAAATCAATTGAACTATTGGCTTAGTAATTCTAAATAAGTAATTTAGGTACAAATTCCACAGAAGTTTCCTAGAATGAAAAAGGAAGAATTAGTCATGTGAATGTCTAAAATGTCTATTAAATCTCCTTCTTTTGGTGAAACTGAGAATTCCATTAGTGGAAATCAAATCCTAGATGAATTTCTAAACTCACACTTGAACATAATGTAAATACGAGCTTGTTGACATAAACAAAAACCATAAATCAACAAAATTGAGATACATAACTCACTACCAAATGAAATCAGAACTCGCACTCGCCGAATGATCTGTTTTACTATTTTCATCATCGATTGGGTGGAGGTCTGCCGTAGATCAGAAACCGCGAACCCACGTTGTTCAGCCCTCTTTGACCATCTCTGTTATTTCGCAAAAATTCCAACAAAAATCCCTAGTTTGAAGAAGATGACAAATCGTAAATATATAACCAATTGATAGGTATGGTTATTTTGATAGAACTTGGTGAAATATTGTCCATAAAATATCTAGCATCAGAAGTGAATGAAAGGCTTACAAGGACCATAACCCCAAACACCAGAATAGCTAATAAAGGGGAGCTTATATAGTATAAAACTTAACTGTCTACTAAATCGTGAATAAGTCTAAAAGACTCATTTACCCCCCTAAAATCTCTAATTCATGCATCAAGTGTTGTACTATAGGAAATTAAACTTGTATTACTTAAGTTTTAAGAAGTCATTGCCTCATGCATTATAATATAGTATAGATATACAAAGTTTCAGCCGCATAAACAGCTAAATAATTGTTGGATGCTTTAGCTAAAAAAAATTAAAAGGAAATTCATGATGAAGTGAAACGTAGAGTAATCTAAATTCATGCTGTTAACGAAGAGGTATTATATTTGATCCGACTTGTTTCTAAACAAAATTTACGTTGAAGCGTTGACCAACTCAAAACATACATAAAGTAAATATAAGATGGTGTCGTACACGACATGATAAAATACAGACTTTAATAAATTAAAGTAGCATCCAAAGACATATCAAGCCCTATCTAACAATCAACCAAGTAAAAACCAAACAATATAATCAAAACAATACCACACTCAATATACATATATAGTGGAAAAGATATAAGAGTTCATTTGGAAGATAGCAAGTCTTCACAGTTAAGCAGTGTTTATAATCTTCAGGGAATGCTTCATTTCAAAGAAGCAAATCGGGAAAAAAAAGAATCAAGTTTCATTGTAACTCAACGAAGTTTGACTCATTTCATTTTAATGCACCATATCATTTCAACTCATATCTCACTAAAAAAACAGTATTGCAATTGTACTATACCAGCTTATGAAACTCAAAATTGTTATCTTAGCCGAATTCCTATTAGATTAGATATGATAGTGAACCTGATGATTAGGCCTGTAAACGAACCGAACGTTCATGAACTGTTCGTGACTTGTTTGACGGGAAGTTCGTTTATGTTCACGAACAAAAAAATTTGTTCGTTTAGTTAAATGAACGAACATGAACAAAGGTTGTGTTCGTTCATTTATGTTTGTTTAAGTTTTATTGATTACATCGGTAGTTATATTTAGAGGGTGTTTGGGTAAACTTTTTGGGAGCTACTCAGGGGCGAAGCATACACTTGGCCAGGGGTGGCCTTGGCCCCTCCCGTTTTTTGGTGTAGTGGTAGAAATTTTCGATTTTCGAAGGTAAATTGAGTCCGGGTTGAATCCGGCCCCCACCGATTTGCCACTACCGATCGGAAAAAATTGAATCCGGCCCCCGCCGATTCGAGAACGAAGTTTCGCCACTGGAGCTACTTATGACTTTTCACAAAAAAATTATAAGTTGAAAAGTTACACTTCCCTTACTTTTTAAAAACTCATTTTCCATGTTAGAGCATGGTTGGCTCTCCATCTCCTTTTCTCCTTTCTCCTTCTTCCACCTCCTTATCTCCTTAATCTCAAAAATCACAAATTCTGACTTTTGACTTTTTTCCTTCTCCACCTCATTTTCTCCTTAAACTAAGCACAAAAGCTCCTTTTCAATCCATCATGCAAACACTTCATTTTAACTTATGACTTTTCCAAAAAGTCATAAGTCATAAGGAGGTGGAAAAATGGATAGCCAAACATGCACTTATAAAAACTCATAAGTAAAAGTTAAAAGTCACTTTCGTAAACATGCTCTTATATATGATATAAATGCAAACATAAATTGGGCTTTAGCTACTTGTATAAATATAACCATTTAGTAATTGGGGTTGTTAGTTATATAAAATTGTTTATATTTACTATGTTCGTGAACGTCCGTTTATGTTTGTTCATAAAGTATTTGTTTAGGTTTTAAATGAACGAACATAAACGAACACGAACGCAAAAATGTTTTTAATTATGTGTTCGTGTTCTGTTAAAGTTAAATGAACAAACACGAACATGCCTATGTTCGTGTTCGTTCGGTTTGTTTACAGTCCTACTGACGATTTCCATCAAAATGCCCTAGCATGAACTTTTTTGGGTGGTAAATAAAACCCAAATTAACCAGTACACCTAGCATGTGATAAACACCAGTACATTGTTGTGATGGTGATTTCAACTAAGGGATGTTACAAGTTGGTTCAACAACGGATTTTACCAATTACCTACATTAATCAAAACCCACAAATCAAATATATAAGTCATGAACACCATATTCAGTTTTCAGATATCTTAAGTCCTCGTCTGACACCCTATTCAAAACTCAATTAAACCATAATTATGAAAAATATTCATGTTAAGTGATTTTATTTTTTGTTAAATTTATGAAAACAGATAGCTTAAGTCTGTCTTTCTTTTTTCTTTTTGTATGACACCGTACTAAAATATCAAAAAGTTATCTTTTTGTTCTTTTTGTGTGACACCGTACTAAAATATCAAACAGTCTGTCTTTTTTTCTTTTTTCTTTCTGTGTGACATCGTACTAAAATATCAAAAAGTTTGTCTCTTTTTTTCTTTTTGTGTGACACCGTACTAAAATATCAAAAAGTTTGTCTTTTTTTCTTTTACAGTGACACCGTACTAAAATACAAAAAACCTGTCTCTTTTTTTTTCTTTTATATTACACCGTACTAAAATATCAAAAAATTGTCTCTAAATATCAAAATGTGTGGTTATATTCATGTTAAGTATTTTTAGAATACTTGTTTATCCTTAATAATGCATTTTATTAATTTACGATAATTATCGGATCGTTAAAACAGATAAGAACCACGATAAATAGGCTTACACGCATTGCGAATGCGTGAGTCGTTAAATCTCGTTTCAAAAAAATGTTATTATATTGAGAAAAAAATAATTATTGTATATTACAGAATTTGTTAGCGAAAACGAAGTTTATAAATGAGAATGTGCCAAAACAAAGTTGTTTGTATGTTGTACTGGGCTTGGAGCCCAACCCAAAAAGGGCACCAATAAATACTCCTTTCTTTCTTATCTTCTCATTATTCACCTATACACAATTTCTCTCTACCTCACAACCCTCTCTCTCTCTCTACAAATATTCCGGCAGCTGTTCGACAACGACGACATTCTAGCGAAGATGAGGGAACCAACTTTTCCTACTAATTTCAACGTCCCGATTCAGTTGGTGATGTTAGAGCATTCACAATAGCCCCTCTATAATAGTGTGAGAGGGGCCTCTATATTATATAGAGTGAGTATAAGTGGTTGTGAGTAGAGGAGAGAGAAAATATATAGATGAGACACTGTTTATCAGTAAATTTGGAGGAGATACTATTCACCCTCTATAATTTTTTAATATTTTTAAAAGTGGTTGTGAGTAGAGGAGAGAGAAAAGATAATGATAAAAGTATAGAATAAGTATTATTAAATAGAAAAGGAGAGAGAAAGGTAGTGATTTTTAGTGTAATTATAGAAATGGAGATGAAGGATTTATTGTGAATGCTCTTAGTTTTCGCTAGTTTGGAGTGGTGGTAATATGGGTGCAAACGAGCTGAGCCCGAGCTTGTCCATGCTTGAGCTCGAGCTCGATTAACTTATAAGGGCTCGAGCTCGGTTCGAGCTTTGTTTATAAAGCTTGAGATCGCTCGTTTAGTGTTTATTACTTAATATACTAAATAAAAATAATATAAATAATATAAATAATAGGCTAGTTTAGGCTCACGAGCTCGATAAGTGAAATACTCATCTTGGCTCGCTGGTAGTTTCTCTCTCTCTATCTCACCTAAGCAAGTACGTCTGAAAATGAGGCTGCCGTGGATCTAGATATCATCCTTGAAGATGCCGGCAAGGATGAAGTGGCAGGGGAAAGTGACATAAACTAAGTTGCCATTCATCTCTCCAGTTACTTTTTATATATACAAAGCATTTCAACTAACCTAATTTTTGCAACAATTAACGGAGGATTGATGAATCTCTTGAGGGTGAGAGAAACCTAGATCAAGAAATAGAACTTGATGGTGTTGCTTCTCAACGAAAACTTTGTCATCTACTCCAAGACCATGGTCAGTCGGTTAATTATCTACTTTTTATATTTCCATTCCCTTCATTATTAAAGCGTCTACTGTTATTCGATTATACTATATGTTCTGCTATTTTAACCTCTGGATTTACACCATAACAGATTCCTCTTTTCATACATGCTAGGATTTCAACTTTTTTTTGCCCAGCTTAGGCTTGATCATGACATTGTTGAGCAAATATTGATAGCATTCGATGAGAATGATCTGCTTCATTACAAGGCCGCGTGTAAGAGGTGTCGGTCTTTATTCACAACTCCTTGGTTCATTACTCTTCATATGAACCGCAGTTTCTCCATAGATCGCTCAAACAATCGATTTGATCATAGAAGAATTACCTCCCTAGATCTGGTTTCCGGTATCATCATCGTGTTGGTGGTTCTTTCAATGGGCTCATATGCGTCATCTTTGGTGTTCAACTATTTGGTTCTGAAGTTTTTGTAGGCAATCCCATGACGGGAAAGGTAAGGCACTTTACAAAACTCCATTCTACCGGTGTACACTTATGTTGGGGCTTTGGTTATGACTCTTACATCGATGATTACAAGGATACCCTTGGAACCCATGAAGACGAGAATCATACATGTTTTCTAGGACTTTAGTTTGAAATCAAACACTTGGAAAGTTATCAGACTAGTGGAGCATAGTCGGTTTTGGATATTTCGGATTCGGATTTTTTTAACACTTCTAGAGCTAGATACCCGAGAGTTTTGAAAAATTATTTGTGCATATATCAACGTCCACCTCCTCCACATTGTCTTTGCATATGGTTCATGACAAAACATGATGGCCAACCAGCGTGGGAAATGCTGTCACGAGATCATTAGGGGGTGATCATGAGAATAAGTATGATCTTGTACACCATTTAAATTTAGGATTTGGCTCCAACAATTATGATGCAACATGGTCTTCCTGTGCTCCAAATATCATTGTTGGGAGTATATGGATGCCCCGTTATATATGTTGAGCCTTATATCTCCTCATTTGTGGTATGAATCTATCTTCTAGTATGTTTAGGGGTTTAAAAGAAGCAGATGTCCCTATATTGAGAAATTTGTAATTGTTGTGGCCTTTTTTAATGTTCTAATTAGAGAGGAAAGATCTAGGTCTGGTGCTCGCATTCGGATGAAAAAGGTGATTTTATATACTTCTATTATGTTCTTGTCATTCATGTTTCTAAAATTTCTCTTTGACGATGGTGATGATCCATATGCTTCGATTAAACTGGTTTGTATAGTGATGATATACTTCGATTAAACTGGTTTGTATAGTGATGATATACTTCGATTAAACTGGTTTGTACTTTTTTGTTTTAGTGTTGCATTTGATTATAAAGTTTCTTTCTATTTTTTTAAGACCGAGTTGTATTTGTGGAATGTATATAATCCTTATGTTTACGTCATATATCTATCATCTGCCTCTACTATGTTTTCGACAACTTTTAATGACAAAAGCTCGTTGATGACAATGTGGTTGAGTAGATACTTATGTAACATCCATATTTTCTGCTTTATTAACCGGTTTTTCTTCTTTCATCACAACTATTTCTTTTTATTAAGGGCAGTTCATATCAAATAAGTTCTGCAGATGGTGTGCTTCTTTACTTGAAGAATCTTGCAACTTTTTGAAAGATATAATACAAAATAGAAATTGTGTATTTAACTTTTATCATTCGGTCTTGGCTATTAAAATCATTAAAATGCATTTTAAACACTTTCATTTTGGATCTTTCTTTCCAACAATTAAGGTAGCAATGGTATAGGCTAGATCGGGTCATGTATGATGTAGATATAATAAATAACCCGCGGACTTCTGATCACTAGTACACAAAAGACCAAAAAATGCGGTGATTTAAGCTAAAAGATGTGGTTTTAGACCCCCATCTTATAGCCACGCATCAAAAGGCAACATTCAAAAGATGCGGGTTTAAGGGAACCGCACCTTTAGGCCAAGCAGCTGCATCTTTTATCTTTTAATTTTAACCTCATCTTTTGACAAAAGAACCACATCTCTTGGCTTTAGTTTTAGCAACCAAAATGTTTAAAGATGCGGGTATAAACCGCATCTTTTGGTATTTTAAGGCAAAAAATAATTTCTTTTGTTTTTTTTTTCAGTTTCCAGGAAATTTTATTAAAATTTCCCAATATATACAAATATATATACCAAAAATGAAAATCATATACAAAATCAAATTAAAACCAATATGAATAAACCAAATATATGAGTTACAAAAGTTTCAAGCTAACACAAATATACATATGTCTAAGGATGAAAGTCATATACAATAACTATCCGAACCGACATCTTCATACTTTCAATCTAAACCGACGTCTTCAATTAATACTTGCATCACGAATGGTAGAAATTGCCTGAAAAACATAATGTTACGTTAATAAAAATGTAGATTAAAAAATATACACAAGTGCCTATATGTTTACAATGCAATCTTTATATTCAACTGTTAAAATATTATCATACATGCATACACATAATCATAAGAATGCTACAATCGACTAATACACATACCGAATCATAAATCACAAACCATACAAAAAGCAATTATCATAACCATGAAAATCGCAGTCTATCTAATGCCAAGGATATACATGTCTTATGTGATGAACAAAGGAAATAAGTTAAAAATGTATTGGTTCGTTTGACCCATATACACACACACACACACACACACATAAACAAAAATACACATAATTATACATGTTTAGTTGACCCGTTAGATCATATAAATGAACATTAAATGGTAGAATTTAAGCTAACCTTGGGACACCCTTACAAAGTTCATAGTTCATGACCGGCCACCAAACACCTTCTTAATCCAAAGCGTCATTAATTCTACGACCATAAAATCGATTTCCTCATGTGATGTAATGTCTTCCGTATTCCATACCTAAAAACAAACAAAGTATCTAAATGTATACAAATAAATAGAAAAGTTGATACTTGTATGCATTAAACTCTTACTATATTAGTAAAATCATGTTGAATAATATCAACAAACTCCCGCATATGTTTTATAACCATAAACCCGCCTTCCCAATCGTCTGCTTGTTGGTAGCACTGCATGTATTTCACAATTAATTATTTTAAATACCTAAAAAACACAATTATATAAAAATAGAAAACATAACGTTCAAAAAAAATAAAAATAGAAAACATACATTTGTCATTGTCCAATTAAATTCTTTCTCGAAACCTCTAGCAATTAGAGACGAAATGGCATAACTGCTCTTGCTGTTTTCCTTTTTCTTAGAATCAACAATAAATGCGCTTGCGGTGCTCGGTTCAAATATTAGAAGAGTCCAGTGATCACTAATATGGTACCATATATTTATGCATTACGCTTTAAGAAATAGGTCCCTAAATTTGCTACCGCCAAGATGGTCACAATTCAATAGGTTTGTTGTTTTTTCATAAATTATTATTTTTTAATACTTTCTTATTATTTTTCTGACGAATTTACCACAAAAAATAAACGATGTCAAAATTTGCAACCGATTAGTTACCTTATCTTATAACACATATTTTACTGTAAAATCGGTTGCTAAATTTGCTACCATTTTTCTAGGTAGCAATTTTTGTTGACAATAACCCAGTTTTCTAGTAGTGGTAGGGAGGAGATTTTTTTCCCAAGTACCGTATTTTGGTATGTAATACCGAATTGTTGGATTTAAAGAGGTTTTTTTTGGTAGTTTCCATAAAAAATCTTGGTTGATAAAATCCTCAATCGTTATTCACAATTTAAACTATTTCTTATCAGCAATTCAAAAAATAAAACATATGTTAAAACTACTTGAACGTGTCCTTGTCACTTTTTAAAGCTTAGCATAAAACTTTATTATTGTAGGTAATGAAGGAAGAAGAAATAAAATTATGAAATATATCCGTTTGAGCATAAGATGCGGTTGTAGGAATCGCATCTCTTGGCACTGGTGCTTTTTCATGTAATGCATAAGATGCGGTTGTAAGTAAAACCGCATCTCTAGGTGCACCCCTTTTTCCAATATAATGTATAAGATGGGATTGTGTGAAGAATCACATCTTTTGGTGTTGTTTTTTTTAATAAGTCTATAAGATGCGGTTGAGATAGTGAACCGCACCTTATAGCTTTTGCCATTTGCATCTTTTGATCATTTTTGTACTAGTGGATAATCTATAGTATTCACTTTGGAATAGGCCACGACTTTTGTTTGCTCTATCCCTTCTCCATTAGAACATGAGCAAGATTGCATGCTGACTTCCTTCAAAATCTTTCGAGCGTATACTTCTTGATTAATACTTATCCCGAAATTGCTTTGAATGACTTCAATTCCAAGATAATATGTTAACTTCCCAAGGTCTGATATCCTGCTTTCAAAGCCTACAATGAAGTATTAACAATCCTAGAAAATGAAAGTATAATTTTTAATGCTATATATGGTAAATCTTATTTCACTAATAAATATTTTTTTAAAGATAAATAAAAAAATTTAGGGTTTTAGAATTTTACTCCAAACGTTACGTTAAACTACGGTTAATTGAGATTTTCAATTTATGGATTATTGTCACTTTAGGTATCTAAAGTTGTAATTAAATTATTGGAAAAATCGTGAATGCTACACTTGCATCCCTAGTGCACGCCCGTGCATGCCACGTGACAAAAATTCTTTTAGTCTTGGTCGATTCCAGAAGCTTCTGTGACGTTTGGGGTGGGTTGCACGCCCATGCACACCGCATGTTGACTTTTCCTTCCTGGTTGACTCTGAATTGATTTGTTGACCAAGGACCAATGCACGGGTGTTGCACGCTCGTGCAACATCGGGTGATATAGTTTCAAAAACCCGCATTTATCAAATATAAAAGATTTAGTCGTGTTTTCCAACTATAATTGCTTAGTTTTCTACTTTTTTTTTACAAAAAAGGATGACAAATGCATATGTAAAACATGTGTAAATGACGGCACATTGTTATTTTACTCTTGGCTACGTAGACCTAGGGTCATTTTGACTTATCGTGACCCGGTTGATTTTAACTTTTCAGTTATAGTCTGCCGCATTTTTTTCCACCACTAAACCAAAATCCTGGCTCTGTCTTAAATCCAGGGCCGACCTTGGGGTGTGCGCGTCACACCCCCCGCCTAAGCCCGATTTTTCATATATGGGACTATATATATATGTGTGTGTGTGTGTGTGTGTTTTTTGGTTCGTGTACTAAGGACATATTTCGTGAGATGATATAAGAACTGACTTGTAGGCATCATGTTTTCGATATATCAATGATGCTTTAAAACACAATATATATGCGAGGGTTATTTTGAGAACACTAAATATCGTGTGAACCGTGAGAACGAATTAAAAAATCAATCAAAATCATTTTTTTTATTACAAACCTCATTATAATTAAAATACAACATTAAAAAAGAAAATTTCTTTCCAAATAATTCATTTTTTCTTGTAACTCTAAAATCAACTTTTGACATATGTGTATATGAAACAATTTACACATGTATAGACGGTAAATATAAAAACAATTTACTTTCGTATACGTATGAAATTTTACATGTGAAGTGTGTTTTAGAGATTGCAGTTTAATTATAAAGATAAGTGTAAAAAGAAATTTGAATTTGAATAGTTTTAAATAGCGTTCTCGTTCTCACGGTTCACACAAAATATATGCGTTCACACAAAATATATGCGTTCACACACAAACACACATAGAGAATTAGGTTCAAACGAGAAGCTAATTGTAAATTAAGAACTTAAAGAACTAATTCTGGCCTTTCATTATTTTTTAGATTTTTTTGAACGGTGACTTTCTTAACTGTGTGGCAGAGATCATCACACCAACCTATTGTCAAGCCTTAATCACCCACGCGTCCAGACTATGTTGTCTGAATCGGGGCCACGCTGGTACGGTGGGGACTACGGCGTTCGCCCGGAAACCGTACTGCCTCCACGTGAGTTTCCTCGCTGGAGTAACAGCCGGATGAAAATCGGGCCAGCTCAGATTCGAACCTGCGCAACTAATGGCTAGCAGGTCTGCCTCTTCATTGCCTAATATTAGGGATTAACCCTTTACATTTAGTGTGTTGTGTACGTGTATTAGTGTATTACTACTGTTTTCTTCTTTTTCTGTTACATATTTTCTCCATAAAACTATTGAATATATACAAACTTATTTTCTCAGTAGAAGATGATCATAATATGTTTGATAACATATTATATGATCCTCATATTTTTAGAAGAACAAAAATAAATATAGTCAAGTCACTTCATTGAGGGGCCAAGCATGTAAATAGCTTTAATCATAGACCAAATTTGCTATTTTAGCTAAACTACAGGAATAAAATAGAAATTATTTCATATATATTTAATTTACTCCATAATCCATCTATCCATATCGTTTTACAATTCATGTTTGCCGACCCTATTATGATTTCAATGACAGATTTCTCATGACGATTTCGTTGAGGTGATACTCGTAAGATTGGACGTCAAGGATCTGCTCCGTTACAAGAGTGTGTGTACATCATGGTACTCATTAATAACAAGTCCTCGTTTCATTAATCGTCATCCCAACCATAATTACAACAAAGATCGCGACAACAATGAGCTTGGACTAGAAGAATTACTTTATTCGATGAACTCTACTCCCAATATGATCTTGTTGGTTCGTCCAATGGTCTAGTATGCCTCATCTCTCCTTATAATTCTGAAGTTTTTGTAGGCAATCCATTGACTGGAGAGGTAAGACAACTGAGATCACCTCACCCTTTGATCAAGTCATCATCATGTTGGGGTTTTGGTTATGATTCGTTCAATGATGACTACATGGTCATTGTAGGGGGTAAGAGGAAAGGCAAGAAGCAAACATGTGTGCAAGTGTTGAATTTGAAATCAAATGTTTGGAAAGTTATCGAAGATGTGAAGTATGCGTTTGTTACTAAACACGTTGGTATGTTATGCAATGGTGCACTTCACTGGATTGTAAGAACTAAAGAAACAAGAAGGTAATTATCGCTTATGATTTATCTAAAGAGGAGTTTAGAGAAATCCCACAGCCTGATGATCGAAGATATAAATATACTTTTCGTAGAAACCTGGGAATTGTCCAAGAATGCCTGTGCATATTCCATCGATACTATTTTTTTGATGTTGATGATCATGATGTATGGTTGATGAAAAAGTACAATGTAAAAGAGTCATGGGAACAACTGCCATGTGATGATAATATGAAATATGATATTGTACACGATTTAAAAACATCTAAGGATGATCATATTCTACCTCCAAGGTTTCGCAAACGAAAGAAACCATGGCTTAGCAGGACGTCTGTAGATACCGACTCCCTAGTTTTTGTGCAAAGCCTTGTATCTCCCCATGTTAATGTAAGGTTGATGCGGCACAAGACGAGTGACAAGGTGTGTCCTATTTATTATGTATAATTTTATTATTCATATAGTTTGTGTCCTGTAATTCGCCAATATATTTATGCAGAGCCTTGTATTTCCCTCTGCTAATAAGAGGCCAAAGTCGTACAAGAGGACTGGAAAGGTGGGGTTTGTTCTTTTATCCCATCACATATTATAACAGATTTGCCTTGTGTTTTTATTTCTTATGATTTATACATTTGGTCTTCAAACACTTCTCTTTTTGGTTTGTCCTTCAATTGTAACTACTTTTACTCATCAGTTAACCGAGGGACCAAATGCATGATTTTGATGCAGCTGAAGAAGTCAATATTACAGAACATATATTGTGGTATGACACTATCATGTAGTAGTTTGTTGAATGGTTATTTCGAGGAATGTGTGTTTCTGTAACTTGCGCGTTATGTTTTTAAAAGTGTTATTAGCTTCTAAGGCCTCATATCTTTGCCGAATTTCCCTCAAGGACCGATTAACTAGCCAACTCGCCCAACATATAAGCGCCTTAGGGTCCTACTCTAAAACCAACCAGCAAATGAAGCAACCCATCAGTTTATTATATATAAGCATTTACTTTACTTCTTTTTCTTAAAGTGTATAACGATCATTGATGGAAACTGTGTGTTAACGATAAGTAGTACTTTTGTACGCCAAAATTACTCACGTTTGAATGGGATGTTAAGCTATTTGGTTGTATTTGTATGGAAGGATAGAAAATAGGCAGTCAGTTACACATATTTGATTTCATTATAACAATTTGAAATCCCTTATGAGAAGCATAATATTTGGCAGTCACACATTTTCCTGTTTTTGATTTCTCAGTTAATGGGGGGAGATTCAGATTCAAGTGGCACATTTTGATTCGGCTAGCCTTTTATCAGAGAACTATCTTGTTTTTATCGATTCAGTAGTTGCTTGATACGTTTATCTTTTTTCTAATAAGTTTGAACCATTTTCATTGTAGTTTATGCGAAAATGTAATACTTTATAACTATTAAATTTACATACAGCAGTTGAGCCGTCTTATCCCTATGTGTAATAAGCTTCCTATATGTATAACATATCTTGTTATGCATAGTAGTTTTAAATGAGATTGTAATAGTCAAAAGTGTGATCCTTTGAATAACAGTTAATTGTAATAGTTAGCGACACTCTAAAGGGTCGTTGGACTCTGATTATCCGATCAAATTAGTGACAGGACGGAGGTGTCAATACTTGAACTCCAACTTCCTGATTTTGATCACCAACATCCTCCTTTTCTGATTCACTCCTTCCAGAAGTTGAACAATTTGCATCAATTTTGTTGGTTTCTTCAGAATTTCATTCAGGGTCTAGTTCACTTGCTGATGACTCACTATCTACATCTGTACTTTCTTCTGAGGTTTGAGCACTCTCTAACGCTTCTCCCGATTAATCTATAGTCTTTATTCGTTGAGCAAAACACGCTATTTTCCCTTTATCACCTCCCATAGGTTGTGTTTTCCGGTCAAAACCTTTCTCAGTATGCATAATCAATACACTCGCAACATCCGTGTTTGCTGGGACAGAGTGAATTGCAGGAGCAGTCGAAACCATAACTGTTTCTTGATTGTTTTGAACATCGTTAAGTTGTCTGGTTTGATTTGGTTGACTTTGACTAGCTTCTGACGTTGATTTCCTCTCCAGATGGGCCCACGGATTACATCCGGAACTCCCCTATTGTTGTCGTTGTTGAACGGGTTAGGTGTTCATTGAAGAAGAGAAAGCCCAAGGTTTGGTTGAATTTGCCATTACGAAGGTCTAGTGAAAAAGTCAACTCAGGTCAACAAAAGTCAAACTTCAGTGAAAGACAGTTCACACGAAAGGCGCTTTTATTTAGAAGTCAAACTTGGTCAACGAAAGTCAACTTCGGTCAACAGAAGTCAATCTCTAGTAAATTGGGATTTTTTTAGGAGACTATGATTGCTAGTTGTGTCACTGTAGCACGAGTAAGAAAGCTAGTCGTGTCATTGTAGCTCGATTAAGAAAGCTAGTTGTGTCACTGTAGCATAAATATGGCAACTACGAAAGCTAGTCGTGTCACTGTAGAATAAATGAGGCGACTATGAAAGCTAGTCATGTAAAAAATTCATAGTCGCCCCCAGCAGGTCTGATTGCTTATTTTTCACGAAAATCAACCGTTTTGCTCAAATCTTTCTAAAAAGTGACGTGTTTAATGATCTGATGATTAGAAAAGCTTGAAAAACACTTTAGGAACTAGGGATGAGATCAGTACCGTACCCATATCTATACCCGTACCGAAAATACCCGTACCGAATTTGAACAAAAGTGGGTACCGAGTACCGTGCCGAATATGTAGGTATGGTATGGGTACGAGTACGGGTATCGGTATCGGTATTTCGGTACAGTACCTGTTTTGGTACCATTTTGTTATTTTTTCTTTTTTGAGCACTCGTACGGGTATCAAGTAGGTAAACAATTACGAGTATCAATACTATACGGGTACCGAATTGAAAATTTTGGTACGGGTACCAATATGGTACATGTACCAAATATGTAAAATTGATACGAATACCATAAATACCATAATACAAAGTAAAACATATAATCAAATTCAATAGTATATAGAATTCGGTACCAATACCATTTTTACCCGTACTGATACCGAAAGTACCGAATACCGAAATCAGTAAAAGTGGATACCGATGATACCTATACCGAGTACTCAAAATCGGTACGGGTCCGGGTACCGGTACAGGTACCGTATGGGTACGGGTATAGGTACTCGGGAAAAAAATGCCCATCCCTATTAGGAACAAAACCCAATCAAAACTCACGTTTTTAACAACAAAACACTATCCAAATTAATGAAAAAGTGGGTTTTTATAAAAATGAGTTTCAAACTTTCATAAACACATTCAGATCTAAAAACACAACGATTTTAATTAGTTTTTGTTACAAAACACCCGTGATACGAGCCTTGGCTCTGATACCAATTGTTAGGACCGTCACGGACGATCCGGATATCACGGGTTTGACACAAAACGAGTGCGGAATCCTCGGTTCGCTGTTTAAGCAACAAGAAACATCAAACACACAAAAAGACGAGTTGTTCGGATCTGGTTTTCAATGATAAAGATTATATTAAACAGACCTCGAGTGTTACAAATACAATCCGATCATCAAAACACCAAATTTTTTTTCTCTCAAATGAACAACTCTTCTCATTAGGGCAAGGAGTGCACCTATTTATAGGCCCAACTACTTAACCCAGGCCCATGACGCGACTAGCAATTCAACACACGAGTATGGTTCATACTCGCCTGGAAAACCACATGACTAGCAAAGCTAGTCGTGTATAATCTTCATACTCGTGTGATTTCCTACAAAAATGCCCTTAATCATATGTACGAGCTACAAACAACTCGATTAACTTAGCCAACGCCCTATAACAACCCATCACTAACTGGGAACATACAAATAATGTACTTACAATTATACAAGTATTTAAATACTTGTAGATCATGTAACTTAAATAATTAATTCGATAGTTCAGGTATCTCAAATAAATATAGTTGCAAATATCTAACTTTCGGGAAAAAGTAATGGTAATATTATAGATTAAATAAACGGAAAAATTTGGCACTAAGTTTGGGGTGTTACAAAATCAAATGTATATATCTATTCCTATGGGTGGATTTACTCTTCGGATGGGTTTTTAGAAACCCGTTCGGTTTGAAATTTTTAGTGTTACTATATATAGAAAATTGATTAGGAACCCTTAACCATCTAAAGTAACCGCTCTAATGGTAATTCCCTCCCCTTCTAACATAGACATCTCAAGTTCAATTCTCTCCCCCCCCCCCCCCCACCCAACATCTCAAGTTCAATTCTCTTCCCCCACGTTCAAACAAAGTTTACACTTATTCCTCCTCCTCTCCTATCAAGTTTCTCTCTCTTTCTTTTATCTATTGAAAAAAATATTATGGACATGGGACTTATTGTTGTGTTTGAGTTATAAATTAATTCTGTTTTTATTAGAAGTTATGGATACATGAACGATTCTTCCATTTGTTACATTGAAAATGAGCTCCTACAAGTTTCGATCGAGAATGCAATGCAACGTTTTCAAAAGATGAAAACTCATAGGGAACAACTATAGGCATCGTATTTTATTTTTCAAGACTATCGTATTTATTTTACGTGTTTTAAATTTCTATGTTGTCATATGAAATTGGAGCATCAAAAAGAGCGAACCCATGAAAAAAATTCTTGGATCCGCCACTGATGGGTCACTACATCTACGAGAGATTGAAAAACACGAGTTGAAACCATAAATCAGTCCTTGAACAAGGAAATGATCTAGGGTATGATGAGATTGTGTATCACGTAAATGCTTATATAAGAAACCTCAATGGCTTATATATATGCTCCGTGTTTGGGCTGAGTATTCAGTCCTTGACCAAGGATATGAGACAAGCTAGAACATGTTTAAAAACCTTAAATAACAAATTATTAAAATACATTGATTATCATTCCTGAAAATAATAATTCACAAGATATTAAATTAAAGTGCTGGAACATAAACTAATAACACAAAGCTCTCACATGTTGACTACTTCAACTGCATGCATCCGGACTATAGGAGCAGAAGGACGGTCCTTGATTGACTGGAGTAAAAATAGTTTCAATTGAAGCACATAGCAAGTATATGATCATAAACCAAAAACAAGGGAAATCATTAACCTATTGCTATTACTTGCCTGTGTTTTTTCCCTCCAGTTTCCTACATATTAAGATAGGGAGAAACAAGACTTTGCACAAATATAGGGGCATCAATATAGTTTCTAGGGAAACCCAAACATTCCGAATTACCAGAAAACCATGGTTCACCGATACCAAGGTTGTAAACAATATCACGCTTCATCTCATGATCACGTGGCAGAAGCTCCCACGACACTTTTGCATTGTACACTTTCATCAACCATATGACAGGAGAATAAGGCTGATCTCGTACACATACACATAGACACTCTTTGATAATTCCTAGCTTGATATTAGAAGCACATTGATATCTTGCATCATCAGGTTGGGGGACTTCCCTATATTCCTCTTTAGATAAATCATAAGAAATAATTAATTTCTTGTTGTTTTGATCTTTTACAATCCAATGAAGTGCGCCATTGCTTAGAATACCAGCCTTTGTAATAGCCCGTGTAAATTTCACTTCTTCGGTAACTCTCCAAATATTTGATTTCAGACCCAACACATGAGCACATGTTTGATTCTTGCCATTCCAGCCCCCTACGATAACCTTGTAGTCATCTCTGGATGAGTCATAACCAAAACCCCAAAATAACGGTACTCTGAACCCAGGGGGAAGTGACCCCAGTTGTCTTACCTCTCTAGTCAGCGGATTGCCTACCAAAACTTTACAACTACATACATGGCAGATGATGCAAACCATGCCATTGGAAGAACCAGCAAAATGATAATATAAAGCCAAATTTAAACATCTTATTGGATCAATTCTTCGTTGGCCAAACTCATCGTTGTAGTGATCTTTGTTATAACTACAACGCAGATGACGTCTAATGAAACGAGGACTTGTGATTAAAGAGTGCCATGACCTACACACACTCTTAAACCGAATCAGATCCTTCACATTAAGTCCTATCAGTATCTCCTCAACAATGTCAGCATTAACAAACTCCGCCATTGAAACCCTAAAAGTATAATTGAAAGGCAGATTAGGAGTGAATTAAGAGGTTATATACCTTCAAGTTTAAATATTATTAAGAGGTTATATACATTCAAGTTTAAATATTGAGAAATTCACAACTTTTCCAGTGATTTAAAAAAAAATCACAGATTTGGTCCCTAATTAATTAAAGCTATTTAATTATTAGGGCTTACATATCGTGTCAAAAAACGATCTGTTAAGACACGAACACAAAACAAGTAAACACGAACATGAAACGAATTTTTAACGTGTTAATTTTTCCAAACATAAACACGAACCTGATAATAAAAAGGTTCCACGAACACAACCTGTTAAGACAACAAAAAATATATATATAATAAAAAAAGGAAAAAACCGTAAAACGGATAACATCCACAAGCAAAAGTCTTCTACATATATATATTCTTGAATCATAACAAGTGTTACCAAAAACCCATTGTTTCAAACAGTTGATCAAA
The DNA here is from genome assembly GCA_032199755.1 of Ambrosia artemisiifolia. NCBI lineage: Eukaryota > Viridiplantae > Streptophyta > Magnoliopsida > Asterales > Asteraceae > Ambrosia > Ambrosia artemisiifolia. The sequence continues at coordinate 50,072,923 of CM063525.1, read as the reverse complement.
ATCAATTATATAACATATTTGAACACCCCTACCCCCAAACAATCAACAGATTAAACGAACTGCAAAGTATAAACTATTTGAAGGCTTATTTGGATTACAACACAAATTTAGACAAATGTAAAAAATAATGCATAGTTGTAGATATACGAACAAAACCTTGATCTGCTTGGCTTAAATGGATTGTAACACAAATTTAAACAAATGTAAAAAAAATGCAGCATGCTAAGTATATGAATTGGTCTGGATTCCAGAAGCAGATTGTATATGAACCCTAACTCTTAGCGTCTAGTCTTTTAATTAATTTTTTTTTAATGGTGAGTTTATATGTACTGGACCGAATTGGTCACCGGGCTTCCTCTAGTCTTTTATATAATAAAAGATCAGAAATAGATTCTCTTTTTTAACAAAAAAACAACAATCATAAAACATATAAATCATGAAAATTCTATGTAGAAAGAGAGTATATCCACCTTCATTAGAAAAATACGGTCACTCAATCACAAGAGAGATACGGAGCAAAAAGGGAACCGAAACATACATTAAACTTAATGTAGTACTGTATTTTTGATCATACCAATTATCAGAGGAAATAATACAAATATATGTCAAAAGAGAAACCGACCTGATCCAAGAGAGTAGAGGTAGAAGGAGATGGGGCGATGTATATTAGGGTTAGGAGTACGTGTTTATGTTTTTGTTGAGGATACCGCGCCCCACATCCTATTTTATAAAATTAAAATTTAATATATAACCTTGTAAACTTCCTAAATTTCATTTATACCTAACAAAAACTTTAATTATCATATATACCCAACTTTAATGAATATTTATATAATAACTATTCTATCTTTCTTTTATAGTTTTTTTTATATGTACTAGGTTAGAGAGCCCATGTGTTAAACGATTCATCCAAAAGCTAAATAAAAAAAATATCAGTATTGTTGTATGTAAGTTGTTTTATGTATTGAATGTTAAGTAATCAAATTCACATGGATTTTGGTTGCATGCCATTCCGAAATAAGGCTTTAATGCAACATAATACTCACTAGCACAAACAAGAGCAACAGACACGGTCCAAAAAGATTTTAGACGCGGACCGTTGGAATCACCGCATGTTTTATTATGATTCATTAGAAAATGAAAAAGAAGGAAACATATATTAACAATAATTTGAGAATCGAAACAATTTACTTGGCTAACACATTATCCCAAAACGAATCCGTATTGTTTAACGTATTTGATTTCCTAACGTTTATCCACGCAATCGCCTAAGCAACAACTTCCTCGTCGGCCCACTCAACCGATAAAGATATGATGTAGTTGAGAAATTGTTTATAAAACTTTGGAGGCAGAGGAATGAAAATGGTAAAAAAAGGGGGTGAAATGGTTGAAATATATAGGAAAGGACATAAAAAAACAAACCGTTGCTTTTGACCGTTGGGGTAATTTATTACTTTTTTGACCATTGCACCTTGGAAACTTCTTGCCGAGCTGTAATTTTTTGGGCGTAGCTGAATGGGTGGTGGCGGTGTTACCCATCAGCAACCGTTGCAGAATCCGGATTAGAATTAACCCTTTACTTCTAGTGTGTTGTGTACGTGTGTTACTACTGTTTTCTTATTTTTTTGTTACATGTTTTCTCTATAAAACTATTGAATACATACAAACTTATTTTCTCAGTAGAAGATAATAATATGTTCGATTATGATCCTCATATTTTTAGAAGAACAAAAATAAATATAGTCAAGTCACTTCATTGATGGGCAAGCATGTAAATAGCTTTAATCATAGACCAAATTTGCTATTTTAGCTAAACTACAGGAATAAAATACAAACTATTTCATATATATTTAACTAGATTATACCCCGGGACGTTCCCGGGGTTGAAAAATCTAATATGACATATTAATTTTACATATGAAATAGAATGATGCGATTTACAGTTACATGCATGAAAGCTTCGGGTAGCAGCCAACCTAAAACAATTAAAAATATATCTCAAATGTTAACGCCTAACCTTAAACAATGTATGACTCTAATATTAATATCTAACCTAAAACAATGTATAACTCCAATGCTAACGCATGTTGAAAATAGAATTCATATTTACTGATTTGAACATAATTAGTAACTTGCTTATACATGATTAATAATTTACCTGAACGCTTTGTGTTTTTTTTTTCCTGTTTTAACAAAACCCAACAAAAAATAGTCGTTTTTTTATCCGTTTTTTATATAACACTATGGTACTCGTTGGAAAGATAATAAAACGCTCGTTAATTTGGTGTAATTTTTTTCTTTAAAAAATCTCGTATATAAAAGATATTAACGTTTAAAAATTATGGGAGGAAACATAAGAGAGAAAATCTAATTTTGTTTTTAAATTATTTTTTTCCTAAAATATCTCAATGCCACATGGGATGACACATGGCACACTCAATGAGAAAAATGCCTATTTGAGTTACATGTCATTAAAATGGCTTTCTTTTATTATATGTATAGATTTACTCCATAATCCATATATCCATATCATTTATCGTTTTACAATTCTTGTTTGCCGACCCTATTATGATTTTTTTTTTAACGGCCAACAAACTGACGTGCCAGCTACCCGGGCACCCAACAATCGTGAAAACACCCATACGCTCATAGGTGAAGACACGTCTTAGGTGCCCGCCTTAGAATGCGTCGGATAGCTAACACACACCAAGCCACCTATTCCGGAGAAAACCCGACCCTTTACCAGCCCGAGAGCACGACGGTAAAGAGCCGGTAAAACCGGTTGGATCAGGAATCGAACTCCTGGCCAAGTGGCCAGAAGTCTTCCATCATATCCCCCAACCACTAAGCTATAAGCTCGTGGTCCTATTATGATATCAATGGCAGAGATTTCCCATGACGATTTCATTGAGGAGACACTCGTAAGATTGGACGTCAAGGATCTGCTCCGTTACAAGAGTGTGTGCAAGTCATGTACTCATTAATAACAAGTCCTTGTTTCGTTAATCGTCATCTCAACCATAGTTACAACAAAGATCTCCACAACAATGAGCTTGGACATAGAAGAATTACTTTATTCGATGAACTCTACTCCCAATATGATCTTGTTGGCTCGTCCAATGGTCTAGTATGCCTCATCTCTCCTTGGAACTCTAAAGTTTTTGTAGGCAATTCGTTGACAAGAGAGGTAAGACGACTAAGATCACCTCGTTTGATCAAGTCACCATCGTGTTGGGGTTTTGGTTATGATTCGTTCAATGATGACTATACGGTTATTGTAGGGGGTAAGAGGAAATGCAAGAAGCAAACATGTGTGCAAGTGTTGAGTTTGAAATCAAATGTTTGGAAAGTTATCGAAGATGTGAAGTATAAGTTAGTAAACAGGTTGGTATGTTATGCAATGGTGTGCTTCACTGGATTGTAAGAACTAAAGAAAACAAGAAGGTAATTATCGCTTATGATTTATCTAAAGAGGAGTTTAGAGAAATCCCACAACCTGATGATCAAAGATATAAATATACTTTTCGTAGCAACCTGGGAATTGTCCAAGAATGCCTGAGCATATTCCATCGATACTAATTTTTTGATGTTGATGATCATGATGTATGGTTGATGAAAAAGTACAATGTAAAAGAGTCATGGGAACAACTGCCATGTGATGATAATATGAAATATGATATTGTACACGGTTTAAAAACATCTAAGGATGATCATATTCTACCTCCAAGGTTTGGCAAACCAAAGAAACCATGGCGTAGCAGGACGTCGGTAGATACCGACTCCCTAGTTTTTGTGCAAAGCCTTGTATCTCCCCATTTTATTATTCATATAGTTTATGTCCTGTAATTCGCCACTATACTTGTGCAGAGCCTTGTATTTCCCTCTGCTAATAAGAGGCCGAAGCCGGACAAGAGGACTGGCAAGGTGGGGTTTGTTCTTTTATCTCATCACATATTATAATAGCTTTGCCTTGTGTTTTTATTTCTTATGATTTATACATTTGGCCTTCATACACTTCTCTTTTTGTTTGTCCTTCAATTGTAACTATTTTTACTCATCAGTTAACCGAGGGACTACATGCCTGAGTTTGATGCTGCTGAAGAAGTCAATATTACAAAACATGTATTGTGGTATGACATTATCATGTAGTAGTTTGTTGAATGATTATTTCGTTATAACAATTTGAAATTCCTTATGAGAAGCATAATATTTGGCATTCACGCGTTTTCCTGATTTTAATTTCTCAGTTAATGGGGGAGATCCAGAACCAAGTGGCACATTTTGATTCAGCTAGCCTTTTATCAGAGAACTATCTTGTTTTTATCGATTCAGTAGTTGCTTGATACGTTTATCTTATTTCTAAGTTTTGACCATTTTCATTGTAGTTTTAGCGAATATGTAATTCTTTATTACTATTAAATTTACATAGAGCAGTTAAGCCGTCTTATCCCTATGCGTAATAAGCCTCTTATAGTATAACATATCTTGATAGTAGGTCTTGTCGCTGACATTGTCACCGACAGAGGTTTCATTGCTAAATGTTGAATTTGTCCTTAGACTTGCGAGAGATGGTATGTCTCATCGCTGATATTGTCATCGCTCTATTAGCATTGGTTTCCTTCACTTGTGAATGGTTACGCGGTTCATTGTATTGAGGTGTGTATATTGTGATTTCCTCAACTCCTTGAATGTTTATAATGGATCTTTTTAGAAGCCGTTTTTCGCCTTCGATTAGTCATAAACCACTCTAAATCGTCTATATTAACCCATATCACATTACAACAGTCAGTAACCGCCAAATGAACTTTATGCGACGCCCAAATGAAATACTATTTCTTTGCTAACTATGAGTTTTTGAGTGGTTATGACTTATTTTGTGCTATAACCATTGTTAGTTTGTTACTATCACTTAAGTAGCTAAATTTATGAAACAAGTCATCGCTTAAAGTGAACTCGGGAACACAACATTCACTTTTCTTTCCTTCCATTTCCTTTTTTTCCTTTCTTATCTCAAACCGATTTTCGCTTAGTGGTAGATTAAATCAAACCGGAAAACAACACTTTAAGCATCTTGAACCAAAAATCAGAGTTGTTTGGAACAATGTTGACAATATGATGATTTACTTATTTTGGTTTCATATATAAGGTAAAAATAGTTTTGGGGGTTTCTTTTTTACTTTTTTTTAGCTAAATATATATTATCTTTTAAATGAAATTATATGATCTAAACTCTAATAACTATGAGATAATATTGATTTTTTTGACGGTAAGATCACATTTTAATCCTCTAAACCAAGAGATAATAATTATTGATAGTCTGACCCAACTCACATATTCGTGTTTCTCATACCAATGAAAAGCTTGCTACATTATAGATAATACTATCGAAGAACACATAATCAACCAGCGTTTGTAGTCCAACGGTTAGGATAATTGCCTTCCAAGCAATAGACCCGGGTTCGACTCCCGGCAAACGCACATAATTTTCTTTTTTATAAAAATCGTCCAAAACATCCCAATTCATATAGTCACCACGATCTTGAAACACAAAGAAGACCAGGTCGAAGGATATGTTGGGCCAGGGGTAGCCCTGCCCCCCCCCCCCCCTCTCCGTTTTTTGGCGCAGTGGTATAAATTTGTGATTTTCGTAGGTAAATTGAGACCGGCCCCCGCCAATTTACCACTGTCGATTGAAAAAAATTGAGTCCGGTCCTCCCGATTGATTTTTTTTATTGTTTTGATTTATATTTTATAAAAATCTATTCTAATCTTTAGCTAGAAAATAGTACTAAATTCAAAGAAAGTAATTTCTGATGAGAACCATTAACGTATGAAGCGTAAGAAGGAACCAGGTGATGCCATGTGTCAATTTAACCAAACCCCGGTTAACCTAATCAAACTATAATTAATCTTAATCTCAGTTAAACCCAAGGGCAAATCAGACTTTTTCCTCTGTAACTGATTACTACAATCACGTTTTTTTCGTAAATGATTTCATAATATACTTGAACGATTTCAAATTCGAATTTGAATTATACAACATCAGTCGAATTCGAAATCAAGTTCACCAAATAAAAAAACGATCACGGAACGTAAATGAAGAACAGTTAAAAAAACGATTATAGAACCGGATGTTTAAAATTGATTTTGTTTTAAATCGAAATTATATGTTTGCTTATTATATGGTTTTTATTGTTTTTGATCGTTGATTATAAGTTTTCATAGTTTGATATAAAAAATCAAGGTTTTGAGGGTTTTTCAGAGGTTGAAGATGATCAGAGGTTGAAGATGATCTCAAGGAGTGCGTCTGAAGTATCACATGAGTGCGTCTGAATTTACAAGAGTGCGTCCAAACATACAGTGAGTGCGTCTGTTTATGTATTTGACTCAGTATTTAATGTCTTTTTTAGACGCACTTTATAATACGGTGAATGCGTCTGTTTCTGTCTTGTTTTCATTTGATGAGTTAAAAGTGCGTCCAAACAGTATAGTGAGTGCGTCTGAATTTACAAGAGTGCGTCCAAACATAAAGTGAGTGCGTCTGTTTATGTATTTGACTCAGTATTTAATGTCTTTTTTAGACGCACTTTATAATACAGTGAATACGTTTGTTTCTGTCTTTGAGGGTTCTTAATCTGAATCTTTTTCAAATCCATTTTTTTCTTTAATTGTAATTATATTTATTAAAATCATATGTTTTTGTAAATATTATATGCGTTGATTGTGTTTTTTGAATAGGATTAATGTGATTTTAAAAATTCGAATGCAATGCTCTGTTTTTTTTTCCTGCAAATCACGATCTGTTTATGATTCAATTCAATGTTTTTGATTGTTTGATGATTCTGAACATTTAATCGGTTTCAAATGTTTGTTTAATCGTTGAAATAATTTGTTTTGATGTTACGTTTCGATCATTTGTTGAATCTCTGTTGTTAAGATTTCTGCAAATTAAAACGCGTTTTCCATAATTTACCCCTGGTTAGCTTAACTGAAGTATGCTTAGGGTTGTTAATTACCATCTTGCCACCGCCTAAATCCAATGGCTCGGAATGCTTCTTATCGCTTCTTACGTTAAGAAACTTTATGCGTTATCTCTTCCCATTTCTGATAGCAACTAAACTACAAAACAATAGTTATTATAAAAAGCCTAAACCAAACAACAATTTTCAATCCACTATACTATCATATTTACAATGTCATTTGTTTTAGTGATGACTGTAAAAATATATTTGTATCCTATATGGTTTGATGTTAGTTTGTTTACCAGGCTAATTATATCTTATTACTAGGATGGTTATAATTTACTTTATGCTTATGGATGGTAAATGAGTAATTCCAAAACCAAAAGCAACTTGCAAACATTCTCTCTTCATGTTATGGATCGTCGTGTTTTTGTAACCGACTAACCAAATATTGAGTTAGACGTGCCTGAATGGAAGATATCTCCAGTAGACGTCAATTTTATTAGTTGTACCCATGTGACCCGTTTCATGAGGTTATTAATGCTGGATGAGAGACGTGACCATCGCTTAGATTATAATGTACAGCCACAAAAATACTAATACGAAGATACATCAGCGCAGTCAAGAACAACAGCGCAGTCAAGAACAACATGGAGCATGCCCTTTTTGGATAGCAAAACCAATGCAATATACATGAGAACGATTGAGCTGAAATAATGACGGCGGAAGCGCATAATCAAACCTTCCAAAGAGCGTATTAGGTAGTGAACTCAAGAGAGTTGACCACAAAAAAAGTGCTAAACAGATCTCTTCTTGCCTGATAACATTTTCGCAACTTGTTGATCATCAACAGAAACTGGCAAACAATTGAAACATAAAGAAATAACCTATATAACTGAAAAAAATCGAAAGTGCAGATGCCAGCCCCAAGACCTACCTCTCACTCCTAGATTGCAGTTCAGAATCTTGGGCTGATTCCTGATGATCTTCACTTGCAATTTTGCATCATGTGAAGTTGTCAACACGAGACTCACATTTTCGTGAAACACATTATTACCGTGTATCTTGTCATCTTCGTTATTTTATAGTTTACATAATAATTAAAAAAAAAAAAAGATTGTTAAAGAAACCACTGTTCCCAGTTCCCACGTCGTCTCACCAATCTCCTGCCTTGGCCGTACAACACTTTCGTAAAAGTCCCAGATGAATCGACCCCTTAATTATACAATGTATAGAAATTCTCTAAACAAGTTCCTTTATTTAGGAATCAATCCAGCATTTGCATGTTTATATGTGGTCATCAATAGGGTAACAGTATGAAGTAGAGATGGCAAAATGGGTCAATTAGGCAAAACACTTTTTGTCCAATGAGATTTAGAAGGTTTTATGCACTAGAGATACACTTCGTTTAAGCTTGAGTTAATGGCCAAAATCGTCCATGAGGTATGGCCAGTTTTGCTACATCAGTCCAAAATCAAAACTTTACATTTGGGTCCTTTTGTTTTACATTTTGTTTCCAAATTCGTCCCTGACACTAAACCCAGTTAACTATTGCCGTTAACTCTGGGGTATTTTTGTCTTTTTAGCTGCCCCCTTTTTACATCTTGGGTATTTTTGTCTTCTGGGGGTATGAATAACTCTGTTTAAATTGGGTTTTAAAAAGGGGGCCACCAAAAAGACAAAAATACCATAAAGATAACTAACAATAGTTAACTAGGTTTAGTGTCAGGGACGAATTTGGCAACAAAATGTAAAACAGAAGGACCCAGATGCAAAAAGTTTCGATTTTGGACTAATGTAGCAAAACTGACAAAATCTCAGGGACGATTTTGGCCATTAACTCTTTAAGCTTGGTCAAAATTACCACCTCTAGTATGCAACAAAATAATTTATATTACTTTTGACTGTCTGCAATTAGATTGTAAGCAGGGTCTACTACCAAACCAAAACATGAAAAAATGGCTCAAGGATTCTACAGAACCAGAATCAGATCTCTCTCATAAAAGTTGGCCTTCATTAGAAAAAAAAAAACTTTATTTTTAACAAACTAACAAAAATACTAATTGAAGATATGTACAAAAGCATTTAACCAAAACATAGTACTATCTATTATGAACTCCCATCTACACAAGAATGCATACCTTCAGATACGGAAAAAGAAAACAAAACGACCTTACATCACGGCGCAAGTTTCCATTTTTTGAACCTGTTGAAAAGCAGCTCGATAGATTTCTGTACCCTCGAGATCTCATTTTGTTCAACTGCTTGTGACGCTTGCTGCAGACTTTCAACCCCACGACCCAGACAAGCAATCAGCGGTGCAGACGGAACAGATTCAACGACACATTCAATACCATCACCGTATACAAGCAAACCGCTGCAAGTAGCCACGCTGCACCCGAATGTAGCCCATGGAAGAACCCCAACTGGACGGACGCGTCTTTTTCTCATTATTTCATAAAAAGCTGATCTCATTGCCGAAAGACTTGTTTTTTCGACAGATGCAATGACACTGTGAACAACTGTTCTAATCTTCTCTGCAGAAGCAGCTGCTTTCACTGAAGATGTGGTGTTTAGTCCAGAATTGAGAATATTCGGGCCTATTATTTTCGTCGGGCCAAGAATCTTGCTAACCGATATAGAAACGAGCTTTTGCGTTTGTGTCATTATTAGTTTTAAAGAAAACGGAACTTTGAATGTAACAGCTTTTACAAAAGCCGATGCAGGAACGACTTTCGAAAGAGACGACGCTCCTATTACAGCTGTTGCGCCTGCGCCCACTGCCACTACCGGTTTATCTTTCAGTTTTCGTTTTTTATCACTGTGATTGTTGGTTTCGCCATCCTTCGCTGACTCATCAACCAGCTCATCAACAGTGTCCATAATCTCCGGAGGAACGACGGTGTTCCAATGTTTCCTTAAACCGGCTAACGTACTAGCATCTAAAACCGCAACTATTGACTTAAAATTCTTCGTTTGACTACGAAGAGCGTTTGCAAGAAGCGCATGCGACTTTTCTTCATCAGGTAGAGAACAAAAGTCGGCATTTGACGATTGACTTCCGGTTTTTATAGGCATTCGACCAGCGTTATTAAGAGCAATTCTTAACCCCTCAACCGCTATTCTAAACGCATAAACTTCCGAAAGCAGACGAGTATCAACACTGTCGCCTTTACTAACATCAAGAAGCATTTTCTGTGCATACGCTAAAGCCCTTCCGATTGAAGGTATTTCCACAAATGTGTTGTGCAAATCTTCGAGTAACGGATAAACAGAACGAGCATATTGCGGAGCCTCATAATCATCTTTCGGTCGAATGTCCATACCACCCATATCTTGATCAGAACTTAATTCAATCAAATGAAACATTAACGATTTCAACGTCTGAGAATAAAGCAAATCATCCGAAACCAAATATCTACTTGAACTTGACGAAACTATCGAACTCACTTTTTGCGGCATCAAGTTATTACCCTGTAAACCAAAACCACGAGAACCGTTACCAGGTTCAACCTCGCTTGAGGAACCGTTATCCTGTCCTATATCCACAAAAGGCGATTCAAGCAACAAAAACGACGAACCAACTTCTTCAGCCGCTCGTTTCGCAGCCGAAAGATGCCCATTAAACCCAACACCAAAAATCCCTTTCAACACTAAACTCCCAGCCACATTCTCATACTTATCCTTCCCAATCTTATGCAAAAAACACCTCTTAAGCACTTCTAACGACGACGTCGGAATCAAACACTCATCATCACTAAACTCCACCTCCTTAACCTGTGCCACAACCGCACCCGGCTTAACACACCTCACAACCCGCTCTGCATCAACCGCGGACCTCTCGGACAAATTCTGCCCACAAAGTACATAAACCACCGCCTGCGATTCCGGTACACGAAACGCAAACACAAACCGCTTCGTCTCATCGGGTATTTCCAACCCACTAACCAATTTATCCGATACGCGTAAATCATCATTCGCAATCTTATAAAAGGGCCATAAACTCTGTACATAAGTCAAGATTTTGGTTGCCATCATCTAACACAACAGATGTGTAAAATCATACCCTAAATCGCCTAAAGTTTCGATCTTTCAGTCAATTAAATGCAAGAAACGAACAATTGTAATAAGATTGATAAAAAAGCAACAAATTTGACAAGAATTTAAAGAAAAAGATTGGAACCCTAATCAGTGATTAAGGAAAAGATAATGAATTGTATGATATTATTACCTGATTATTGGGTATTGATTGGGAATTGGGAGCTAGGGTTTATGAATGTGGAAGAATGGTGATGAATATGAATATTATTAAACACTAGAAAACTCTAAACTAAACTAGAAGTTTGGTATTTTATAAAACTCTTTTAGTTACATTTATTTATTTATTTATTTTATAGAATAGAATTAGAAACACATTTTTTGGTCAAAATAAAATAAAATAAAAGTTTTTTGTTTAGGTTCCTTTGGTTTACCCAAGGCATTATAGCCTAGTGGTATCTTGATGGTGAGATAAGACTTAGGGGCCATGAGATCCTGGGTTCGAATCTCACATAGGGGGTTTTTCTCATAATTATGAGTTTCCTCCTGAATTGGTGACTTGGTGGTGGAATATGATCGCGTGGCAACACTGGTGGCACAATGATACTCCAGTCTTCCGTGAGTGATTCGAATTTGTTGGCCGTTCAAAAAAAAAATAAAGGTTCCTTTGGTTTGATAAATTCAATCAATGTTATTAAAATCTGAATTTATTTATAGAAGTTGTTGATTTAATTTGGTTTCAAATGGTATATTTTGTTGGAGATCATTTTTCCCTAAAAATAATTAAATGAAAGGATGATAGGATAAGGGTGTTATCGGAAAGTTTGATTAGTTTTTGATTTACTTGGTTTAGTGATTTTTTTTGGTAAATCACAAACTTAACCCAATTTAAAATGTCAATATCGAACCAAAAACCAAATTTGAATTCAGTAAAGCTTCGATTTCAAACTTGAAATTTTTTAAAAAAAAAACAAATTTTAAGAAATATCGGTTTGGTTGTGGGTTCCTAGGTTTTGTAATGGATTGTTCAAATAGGACGATCTAAAGCCTGGTGTCAAATATATTTGTTTTCTGACTCGGACAAATTGGATTTCTTAAAACATATAAAACTAATTCGGTTATGTAGAAAATCAAGCCAAATGTCAAATATATTTGTTCAATGTAAAACGACTTTTGTCCAGTTTGGTTTCGTTTAATTCATTTGTAACAAAATATTAAGCAACCCTACAAAGGATTGAAATCTTCCACTCCTTTACTTCTCCTACCAATGACACCACCCTCCTATAGTTGCACTTGTCAACATCGTCATCACGCACCAATCATCCTTGTGACCGTCGCCCCTACCTCCACCGTGTATTGCCTCGCCAATGTTGCCGCCACTACCACTACCATTTTTGCGATGCCTATGGCACAAGTTTTATGGTGTATTTGAAAAGATTTTTAGGGAACTTATGTGTAGGAATTTGAAGGTAGTTCTCTTAGTTTTTTTACATATTATTTATTTTTGTGTTTAAACTAGGTTAAAAGTGTATATTGTTAATAGTATAAGGGGTGAAATTAAAAATACAAAACACTTGAAATAAGCAACCAATCATAGTAGTTCACTATCAACAAACTTTGCAAATGTGATATATTAAATGTTACTAAAGTAGTTATACACTATGCATACCAGAAGACCATATGTGTAATTAACTCTATTGTTAAAGACCAATCATGTTGTCATCCATAGTTCTATACGAAGTGTCCTAATAGATAAGACTAGAGGGGGTGGAGGGGCGGGAAAGAGGGGGGTGAAGCGCCATGTGGTACTTTTGGGACCCATGTGGGGGGAAAAAAATTGTGGGGAGTGGAAGGGGGGGGAAAGGGGGGTGAAAGGAATAATATTATATTGTTTTAAAGTAAAATAAAAAAAAAAGAAAAAAAAACACCCAACCAAAACCGGCCACGTCACCATCCACTCCCCCCCCCCCCCCCCCCCCCCGCCCGGCTTTCCCCCACCGCCCACCCTCCCCGCCCTCCTCTTCCCGCCCCCTAGGGACGGTGTTCCCGCCCGGGGTTCACTTCCCGCCCTCCAAATACCGCCCCACTCCCCCTAGTCTAAGATGAATAGCAACGATTTTTTAGTGCATGATGTACATGTTATAATGCAGAGAGTAAGATGAATCACTCCAAGAATCCAAGGTAATCAATTGGGCCAGGGACGATGATAATGGACCGAGTCAACAACTAGGCCATGGTAATAGCAATTGTAAGTCAAATTGGCCACCAAGTAGGCCCAAACAACGATAATGGGCCACATTTCACAAGTAAATGAATTTGACCATTAAACACCAATTCGGCCATGAAAGTATGAAACTCAATATTGAATCTGGATACCAAGAATTACGAGTTGACTCATGACTTTGATCCTTCTGTTCCTTCTGTTGGGCAACAACATTATGATTTGGGTCAAAAGCTATGATGATAACATTAACGTAAAGTATGTGAAAACCAGAAAATAAATTGCTTTTTTTTTTTTTTACCATTTACCCTTTACAAAAAGTTGAGTGATCCAAGTATTGTTATTTTAAATCTTTTTTTTTTAATATGAATAAGATTTTCTTTAGAGGAAACTATAACTATTACAGGAGAATGCCATGTTGACGGACAACAAGCTGCGTCGATACCTCCTTTTGATTTGTAAAACTTATCCTTCTAAAAATAAACTCTTAGTTCCTTGAGGTCCGGGAATTATTGTGAACGACCTTTTGCATTCGATCCAGAAAACATATTGCCTAAGGGGAAAGAGATCCAATAACTATGAGTTATCTTCATTCCAGCACTTTAAAGCTCATCTCTCATCAAGCCAACTCAATTATTTTTAAGAAAATTTATATTTATGATTTTCGCACACTGTGGTATATATAAAAACAAAAAGTAATATTCTAACCCACGTATGATGTAGAATTTATAAATTACAAAATATATAATTTATATATATTTAAATATGGGCGAGCGGGCCACTGAGAAGCTTACCTTTCCTTGGCTTAGCTCATTTATAAACGAGCCGATTTCTAGCGAGCTTTTCTCAAGTGAATTTCAAGCGAGCCTCGAGGCGCGAACAACCCTAACTTTGTCAACCATATCGACTTCTAGATATATATCACATGAATATCGTACACAAAATAATTTAAAATGAAATTACATATATAATAAATACAAATTTCCACGACTTCAAGAGTCAATACTTTGGGGTAAAAAAATATCTTGCATCAAATAATCATATGCGAAGACTTACGAGCGTTGTTGTCCAACTCCGGGTCAACTTTTCTATTTGTGTATTCGGGTTGTATGTTTTATGAGGAAAGATCCGGTACAAATAGCTTTTTTGGTAAGAACTGTGAGAATCAAAGGAGGGTATTTTTTTTTAATTTTTTTTTTAAAATTTTTTTTTCCCCATATTGTTAAACATGTATTATAGTATTGAAAACTAAAAAAAAAAAAAAAAAAAAAAATTGGTGTAGAGTAATTACGTGTAGAGTAATTACATAATTACTCTAGTGTAAACTAATGTATTTACCTTAATGACGTAATTACACTAAAAAAATTTTTTTTTTTTATTTTTTTTTTTGTATTATTCATCTAGAAAGAATGTTTAAGCACATGGGAAAAAAAAATTCTAAAAAAAAAAATAAATTTTTTTTACCCCCTTTGATTCTCACAGTTCTTACAAAAAAACTATATGTATTTGATCTTTACTCTGTTTTATATGCACCACAAAAATAATAAAAAAAAAAATAGTTTGGGACAAGATTTATTCTATGGCCATTTTTGTTTGAAAGCTCTAGCAAATTGTTTGTATTAAGTGAAAGCCTTGTTGATGGATCTGAAAGATGAAACAAAATCAACTTGTTTGAAAAAAATCATGAGAACGGAATAATCCACTAACAAATACCAATCCACCAAATGTATATTGGGTTGACTCTAGACATTCAATTTGAGGGGTCTGCTTCAAACTTGAGTTTATATAATCGTGGCCATAAGATTAAGTTATACAACAACAACAACAAAAAAAGATCAGCACATTACACATTTCATACAACATAATAACAAATAAGATGTACCATAAACATTTTGTGCATCTCATTTTCTTTTTTATTTTTTCTATGCTTGTGTTGGCATGGTTTAAGCCTACGACGGCCACCTTCATTGGACACCAAGTTGGAGAAGAAGCCGGTGTTTCTAAGTGCATCGATAAGGAGAGACATGCTCTTCTTCATTTCAAATCATATATTCATCAAGACCCTGAAGGCTTCCTCGCTACATGGACACCTGAAGACGAAGAAACTAATGATTGCTGTAAATGGAGTGGAGTCATGTGTGACAACCAAAGAGGTCATGTCACAAATCTTTATCTGGGTTATGGACGTCTTGAAGGTGAGATTAGCCATTCATTGCTTAACTTAAGCTACTTGAACAGCCTTGACCTTTCTTACAATTATTTTAATGGAACAATTCCCATTTTTATTGGTTCCATGTCTCAGTTAAGATATCTTAACCTTGATTCGAATAATTTTAGTGGAACCATTCCTCCAGAACTTGGAAACCTCTCAAATTTGCTAGAGCTTTCACTTAGACACCTCAACAAATGTACAATTGAAAGCCTAGATTGGTTGTCTCATTTGCCTCAGTTGGAGGTCCTTAGCATGGATGGTATATCTCTGGCCAAAGCAGATAAATGGGTAAATATGATTCTTAGTCTTCAAAAACTATCATCTTTAAGTCTGGGTGGGTGTGACCTCTCACAAGTCATGCAGCCATATTCTTCGTCTCTCAACTCTTCTTCATCATCTATTGTTACCCTTTCTCTCGTAGAAAACAATCTCAACTCATCCATGTATCTTTGGTTATTCCCAATGATTAGCGATAGACTTGAACAACTCCATCTCTATGGCAACAAGTTAGATGTGATCCCCAAGCAACTTGGAAACCTCTGTAGCTTGACATCTTTATATATTTCTAACAACTCTTTAGCTGTTAAATTTCCTGAATTACTGAACAACTTGTCTGGATGCACACAAATGACGTTAAAAGAGTTAGATGCTTCGGGTAACCAATTAACAGGGTCACTGCCTGACGATATCCAAAAGTTTTCATCCCTACAACTATTGTATTTGTCTAATAACCAATTAAATGGAGCTATAAGTGAAAACGTGTGGCAGCTACCCCAGCTTAACATTCTTGATGTTTCTTTTAATTCTCTTAAAGGTGTCATCTCTAAAAACATTGGAAAGACGAACATTGTGACCATATCTCTTTCAAACAACTCACTTGAAGGGGTTCCTTCTGAAGTTCACATGTCAAACCTTTCTAGTGTGGAAGAGCTTGACTTGAGCTCTTGCAAGCTAGGGCCTCGCTTCCCCAAATGGATTCAATCACTAAAGAATATTACATTTCTTAGTATTTCCAACTCTGAAATTTCAGACAGCGTTCCTTTAGAGTTTTGGAATTCGTGGCCTTCTCAATTGACAGATTTGGATCTCTCATACAACAATTTTTCGGGGCATATACCAAATGTTTCATCTAGTTTGCAACGCTTAGACCTTTCCAAAAATAAATTCTACGGAGGAATCTCTTTTTTGTGCCAAATTATGGAAGGGGCTTTATCTTTTCTTGATCTGTCAAACAACTTATTCACAGGACAAATTCCAGATTGTTTGTGGCATTTCGAAAAGTTGCATGTTCTTAATCTTGGACATAACAATTTGTTTGGAAGTCTTTCTCCTTCTATTAACAATTTGATCAGTCTTGAGGTTTTCTATCTATATCACAATAACTTTTCAGGAGAGTTGCCCTCATCTTTAAAGAATTGTACCAAGCTAACATTTTTTAATGTGGGGGCTAACAAGTTTTCCGGATACGTACCTACTTGGATCGGGGAAAAGCTATCAGGGTTGTATGCTCTTAGCCTTACATCAAATAACTTCTTTGGAACCATCCCTTTACAATTATGCCAATTAGTAAATCTGCAAATTCTAGACTTGTCAATGAACAATCTCTACGGGCCTATTCCTTCATGTCTCAATAATCTCACTACTATGGTTCAAGGTAGACTCTCGC
Source organism: Ambrosia artemisiifolia (assembly GCA_032199755.1). NCBI lineage: Eukaryota > Viridiplantae > Streptophyta > Magnoliopsida > Asterales > Asteraceae > Ambrosia > Ambrosia artemisiifolia. The sequence continues at coordinate 50,055,824 of CM063525.1, read as the reverse complement.
CTAAACAAAATGAGCACTACTTTGATTGGGGTTTCTTTTTTATTCATAAGCGTGAGTATGTTGACCATGCGATGATTAAGTGGCAAGGAAGTATGCGTGAATTTAGCAACACTCTCGGATTGGTGAAAAGCATTGACCTATCAAGCAACAATCTAACAGGAGAAATCCCTTGTGAACTAGTTGATCTCCACGAATTGATTGAATTGAACTTGTCAATGAACTCTCTACGCGGAGAGATTCCATCGAAAATTGGTCAGATGAAGGAACTTCAAATTTTGGATTTATCTAGAAACAAGTTTTCCGAAAGAATACCATCAAGTATGTCTACCATCACCTTATTAAATTACCTAGATGTATCGTATAATGACTTGTCTGGGAGAATTCCATTGAGCACTCAACTCCAGTCCTTTGAACCTTCAAGGTACACCGGAAATCCAGGACTATGTGGACCTCCCTTGACAAAATTGTGCCCTGAAGATAAAGAGTCACAAGTACCACCCCAAGTTGATCAAAGTGAGGGTGGAGATGGAGGTGAAGGCATAGATGATCTACAAATATTCTTTTATATAGGTGCATGCATTGGCTTCGTTACTGGATTTTGGATAGCATGTTGGGCTTTGGTTATTAATCGTCGTGGGAGGAATGCTTTTTTTAAGCTACTTGATAAATTGAAAGATTGAGTTTGTGCAAAGGTGATGGAGTTCATTGCAAAATTTCGATCAAAGCATTCCATATACATAGTATAGTAGCTACATTTCATGTTTTAAGTTATCTGATTTTTATGTTGTTTCTTGTTTTTATATTGGTGTATGAAGGAGATAAAACTGTAAGGCCACACTTCACTTGTATTTGGCAAGGGGTTTTTTAAATCCTCATCGTGAATAAGATGGCCACCAACACCATGGGTGGTCCATTTTCGGTGTTGTGTTAGATAATGCATCTTGAACAAAAGTCGTTCATTATGTAATTACGTATAAAAAAAAATAAGCATGTGGATATTGTTAGGATTCGATCTCTCGATCAACACACCAAACACAAACAATACTGCAAGAGATAAAAATAAACGAACACGAGAACACAAGGATTTACGTGGTTCAGTCGGCTGACCTATGTCCACGGGCTGCAACCAGGATATTTTATTATTGTTTTCTGCCTCACTCGTGATGAGGAATTACAAGTACAAGATGCCTATATTTATAATACAAGATTAGGGTTTACAACTTGATCCCCAAGAAAACTAATAATTGGCTAATTAAATAAAACGGGCCAAGTCTTCAATTTAAATTAGTCTTCCACTTATTGTCTTCTAATCCGAGCCCAAATCAAGTCTCCACAAACCCAATAGATATGAGCTACTATGACTTATGTTGTTCGGAAGTCCATTTTTGCCCAACATTGTAGCGTCAAATTTTGATAGGAATCGTTGTTGGCTGGTCAAATTTTATGTGAGACAAGACGCTTAATTATATGCTGATATTGTCGATAGAAACTTCAAATCACCTAAAATAAAGGGTAATGTTCGTTGTGCAATCCTACATAAATCATCCGAACCTATTTCAACACATTACCAACATGCCCATTTTGCCACATCTGCTTACCCTTGAGTTTTACAATATTCTTATTTTTGATAAACTTGGAATTTTATAATGATTAAAGTGATAAAAGAATTATAAATAGTTAGGAAATTAAGAAGGAAAACTAACTTCTTTTACCCGAACCTATCTTTCTCAAATCACTAATTGACTGGTTGTGAGCCAGACCCAATTTGACATGTAATCCAGACTTGATCCATTATAAAAAATGACCCGAACCCGCTGCAAATGGAGCGGAGTCTTATGCAACAACTAAACATGTCATGTCACAACCCATGAATGAAGTATGAACATCTTCTTAGATGAAAACTAAAGTATTTAACTAAAGAGTTTAGTATAAACACACTTCAGTGATTTTTTAATATTTTGTGTTGCGTAGTTAAGTTGTTGACAGGTTTGGTGGCGGTAGAGACGTGGATGTGGCGGTAGCCGCGGCGACAAGAAACAGTGACTATGAGTTGTGCTAACCAATTTAGACTAGGCTAAAAAAGTACTCAAATCAATGTAAAACAAGGTTGTCAAACTTTTTGACCTTTTCTTTATCAACTAAAAAGTTATTGAAACTATATACCACTTAATTACCTACTGAGTTCGTTTTTATAGCTTTGGTTTGCACTCAAGTTAATTGGTTGTCATGCATGCATATCTGGCTTGTGCAACAGTGACTTATGTACCCTAACCTACCCTGCCCTTAAATCTTTTCAGCTACTTCTACTTACAGATAAGTTATTATCTGTATTTTGCAAGTGTTGCAAGTATATTGTATCTTCAGGATTGTGTTTTTAGTGGTTTTAGTCTGTTAATTCGATTACATATTTGTGTTGTGTTTTCCCTTCTTTTGATTTTCAGTTTTCTATTATTTTTGTGTTTATTTATTTTTGTCAAATATTTATTGCTGTTCTAATTTAGGGCCACACGCAGTGGCAAAGCTTAAACTTTTAAATGGTTGGGTTGAAAGTCGCGAGACCCAAATTTTTTTTTTCAAATCGGTGGGGGTGAACTCGAAAAATATAAAATTTTTGGATAAAACCGGGGAAATTTACACTACTGAGCGAAAATTTGGTGAGGCCGGGCACCCCCAACCCTCAATAAGCTTCGCCACTGGCTACAAGTATAATACCTGTACCGTAGATTTGATATGATGTAAGACGTACATTAATGATTCTCTTGTATTTACCTATGTTTCCATCCCTTAACTATAATATGATACATTGATCAAGTCTAAAACAAGACCAAAAATGTCCTGCATTTTGTATGAGTTGAAAACCACGGTATAAATGTATTTAAACAAGAACCAAACATTTTGTGGATCTATATGAGTTTAAGACCACAGATATACTTGTACTTAACTGTGTTTTTACATGCCTTTTGTATTCAATTTTTCTATATAAAATAAATAATTGTCCATGGCCTCTTTTTGTGAAAAATAATATAGCACAATACCGTTTAGCAAATGTAAATGTATTGACTTTTCTCAAATTTTCTAGTATACAGAAGGAGGCACTTCCATGCTCAATTGGAAAATTAGACTTCATGTTTATGTTCTAATTATTAAGTTATTAGATCAATCAAAATGTCATCTTTTAGAATTATTTTTCTTTTACGAACGGTCGACGGTACACACCCATAACGAAGCTCCGCAGCCTTCAGGTCCGGTCCCCAAGCCCCCCTAAGGTCCAGCCCCTCATTTCAGAATAACTCTACTCTGAGTGTGATTCGAACATGTGACCTCCCAGGGCAGGAACCCCACAAAGTGGGTAAACCTTCTCACCTCCATTGCAACCACTAGGCTACAACATCATTGACTTTTAGAATTATGTGTATAACACACCCTCATGATAGTATGCAATATCTTATCATTATTATAATAAATATGTTGCTTTCTTAAGTTGTGCCCCTTAAGAAAGTCTAATATGATGAATAAAATAAAATAAATGTGGATTGATTAAAATCTTTGAACGTCTAGTATGGGACAAGTAATTAATTAATTCCATGGTAATAAGTCTTGTGTGTGGGCCTAAAAGGTGAAGAAAATCAAGTTGTTTGATATGCAAGTCATTAATAAAAACAAAATTAAACCATAACTATAGTTTATTTTTTATGTATTTATGTTACAGATCACAATTTTTATGATAAAAAAACTCATGAGTTAGGAAAACTCTCTAATACATACAAATTGACCAAGATGTATATTGGATTGACTATAGCCATCAAATTTGAGGATGACTGTAACCTGATCAGTTTATATAAAGCAAGGCATATGTGTTGATAGATCATATTAAATAAAGATTCATTATATACTGAACCAACATGATGAGAAATATGATTTGCCATAAACATTTTGTGCTTCCTGTTTTATTATATATCTCTATAGTACTTGTGTTGATATTGTTTAAGACTACAAATGCCGCTACCCATAGCCACTTGAATGGAGAAGGAGCTGGTTATCATAAGTGCATCGATAAGGAAAGAGATGCTCTTCTTCATTTCAAATCTTACATTCATCAAAGACCCCTATGGCCTTCTCTCTACTTGGACACTTGAAGAAGCAACTGATTGTTGTAAGTGGAGTGGAGTCATCTGCAACAACCGAACAGGACATGTTACAAGCCTTGACTTGCGCGATGGAAAACTTGAAGGTAAGCTTAGCCCTGCATTGGTTAACTTAAGCTACTTGATTCATCTTGACCTTTACGATAATTCATTTGTCGGGGACATTCCTATGTCCATTGGTTCCTTAACCAAATTAAGGTACCTTCACCTTTCCGATAATTCTTTTAATGGAATCATTCCGAGGTCCATTGGTTCCTTGAATCACTTAAAATACCTTTACCTTTCCTTCAATACTTTCTATGGAACTATACCTCAAGAACTTGGAAACCTCACGAACTTGAAAGAGCTTTCAGTTGCATACGTGGGCATTTGCACAATTGGAAACTTAGATTGGTTGGCTCATATGTCCCAGTTGGAGTACCTTCGTATGGATGGTATTTCTCTTGCCAAAGAAAAGAATTGGGGAAACGTGATTTTAGGTCTTCAAAAGCTATCATATTTAAGTTTATGTGCATCTAGTCTCTCGCAAGTCATGCATCCGTATTCTTATTCATCTATCAACTCTACCTCATCAATTGTTAGCCTATTTCTAACAAACAACAATCTCAACTCATCAATATATCGTTGGTTGTTCCCCTTAACTAGCAATAAACTTGCATATCTTGATCTGTCTAACAACAAGTTAGATAGGATTCCCAAATATCTTGGAAATCTATGCGGTTTGAAATTATTAAATTTTTATAACAACTCAATGTGTAGATTTCAAGATTTTCTCAACGACCTGTCTGGATGCACATCAGTTGCATTAGAACATTTGTTTTTTTCAAATAACCAGTTGACTGGGTCACTGTCTGATGATATCCAAAAGTTTGCATCCCTGAAATCTTTGGACTTATCTAATAATCAGTTAAATGGAACTTTAAGTGAAAAATTGTGGCAACTACCTAAGCTTCAAGTTATTGATGCTTCTTCCAATTCTCTTAAAGGTCTGATCTCTGCAAACATCGGAAAGACTAAGATTTTTTCTATATATCTTTCAAACAACTCACTTGAAGGAGTTCCTTTGGAAGCACACATGTCAAACCTTTCTTCTACAAAAATGATTGACATGAGCTCCTGCAAACTAGGGCCACATTTTCCCAAATGGATTCAAACACTAAAAAATCTTACACATGTTAATATTGCCAATGTCGGAATTTCAGACACAATTCCAGAGGAGTTTTGGAATACATGGCCTTCTCGATTGACATATTTGAATCTCTCTTCCAACAACATTACCGGGAAAGTAACAAATTTGCTATCTAATTTTGACCCTGAATTATCAATATTAGATTTAAGTTCCAACAACTTTCATGGTCCTATACCTGATGTTCCTTCCACTTTGGAAAGGTTGGATCTCTCCAGAAACAAATTCTATGGAGAAATATCCTTTTTGTGCCAAATTATTGGTGGGTTTTTGTACTTTCTTGATCTCTCTCACAACTCATTCACTGGACAAATTCCAGATTGTTTATGGAATTTTAAAGAACTAGTAGTTCTTAGTCTGGGACATAACAATCTATCTGGAAGGCTTCCTACTTCTGTTGAGTATTTGATAAACCTAGAGGTTTTGTATTTATACAAAAATAACTTATCAGGAGAATTGCCCTTGTCGTTAAAGAATTGCACCAAGTTAACATTTTTAGAACTAGGAGTCAACAAGTTCTCCGGCTACGTGCCTGATTGGATTGGGGAAAATGTGTTAGGGTTGTATGCTCTTAGCCTAACATCAAATAACTTCTTTGGACCCATCCCCTTACAATTATGTCAATTGATAAACCTACAAATCCTAGATTTGTCAATGAACAACCTATATGGAACGATCCCCCCGTGTCTTAATAATATCACTGCCATGGTTCAAGATGGGTTCTCACCTTACCAAAATGTTCACTCTTATTCTTGTTTGACCAGATTATGCGAAAGAAAAGGTGGACTAGACAATCTCGGTGAGTATGTTGACCATGCGATAATCAAGTGGCAAGGGAGTGTACGTGAATTCAGCACCAGTTTAAATTTGTTAAAGAGCATTGATCTTTCAAGCAACAATCTAATGGGAGAAATTCCATATGAACTTACAAGTCTCCATGGACTTATTGCACTAAATTTGTCAAATAATGTTATACTTGGGGAGATACCACATAACATTAGTGAGATGAGAAGGCTGCTAACTCTAGATCTATCTAGAAACAATCTTTCAGGAGGGTTACCATCAAGCATGTCTCAGATGAATTTATTAAACTATTTAGACTTGTCGTATAATAAATTATCTGGGAGAATTCCATCCGGCACTCAACTTCAATCCTTTTAACCTTCAAGGTACAATGGAAATGTAGGACTATGTGGACCTCCTCTTTCCAAGTATTGTCCAGGAGATAAAGAATTAGATGTTCCACCTTTCATTGGTGAAAGTGAGGATAACCGGGAAGACATAGACGATCTTGAGAGATGGTTTTATATTGGTGGGGCCACTGGTTTTGCAATTGGTTTTTGGATAGCATGTGGAGCTCTGCTTGTCAGTCGTCGAGGGAGGAATGTTTTCTTTCACTTTCTTGATAGCTTGAAAGATTGGGTTTATGTAAAGGTGATGGTGTTCATTGCAAAAGTGCAAAGGGGGTGCATGTTTTCACTTTCTTGATAGTTGTTGTTCTTCTTTTTGTCTTGGTGTTTGTTTTTGTGAACTAGGTATTGTTCTAATTAATGGCTACAAATACGATACAGTAAGATGTATGTGAGACAATGCTTCTATTGTATTTGGCTTTGGTGTTTAAGTCACAGTTATCAATGAAATTGCTATCAACACCATGCGAGGCGATTTCGTTCTATTGTATCAAATTCAACATTATGTAATGCATAAGCACGAGTTTCAAGTGTAGCTAATGTCATATCTGAGTGTTGCATGATTTCACCAGTACTAGTCTTAAATTGTTAATCTTATATTTTCAATGAAACATAGATGTGAATGTGAAACAGCCTAATGATAAATGCCATCCGAGGTTGTGATATACAAATGAAGGATAAAACAGGGCTGTGAACATAGCTACGCTGTTGTTGACATCAACATGTGGTTTCACTTGAACAAACTCACAAACTTCAATGATATTATAACGGAAAAATGGAAATAAATAATCCTAAGTATTGACTATTGGCCAATAACAGTCCCGACTATGAAAATCACCAATATTGGTCCCAACTTTCGACATATTGGAAACCAACGGACCCAAACTAACGGAGGCTAACTCCGTTAGTGTGATGCTGACGTGGCATAAAATTATAATTATATGATATAGAGGCAGTTTTAGGAATTTTATAAAAGATACGTATCCACCTTTTAACAAACTTTTGTACAACATTAAGGAAATCCATCCAATCAGAGTTGTCCATGAGAATTCTAAAAAATATTAGGCCTCGGGCTAGTACTGAGAATCAGGCTTAACTAAATTTTGTTATACAATTCTATAAAATGTTGGATATTTTAGTGTAATTAGATTGACTGATTGACCAATATCTTCATAATAAGACATCATATAGGTTTGGAGGTGCGAAGTGCATGCCTATTTGAATTTATTATAAACTTTGGAGCAAAGCCCCTAATGGACCGAGAGCAGGGTCCAAGGGGCGGCATAGGAAAAACGACGGTATTTTCTGTATATCTTTTAAACAACTCACTTAAACGAGTTCCTTTGGAAGCACGTATGTCAAACTTTTCCACTATACTGGAAAATCTTGCAGAGGAGTTTTGGATTACCTGGCCTTCTCAATTGACTTATTTGAATCTCTCTTCCAACAATATTTTAAATTTTTTATATATTTTCTATGGTAAAAATCTCTTAGAAAATTAATTTTCAGAATTAGAGGGACTAAATTTGGCAATTTTAAAACCTTAGAAATAACTGCCTAAAAGGCAATTAATGGGCCTTAATTCAAATACGTTTTTCATCTGGCCTTAATTCAAATAAGTTTTTCATCTTGGTCAATAACTCTAAATTGATTCAATCGGAAAGCGATTACGTGTCTTCAGATATTTCAATTATCCGATTGTTTTGTTCGTTATTACTGTAAATCCCCAACATAAAATTTTTTGGTTTTTACACTAAAAAAAATATTTAAAAACGTTCGTAAACATCAAAAGGTTAAATAAGGTAAGAACTTTATGATACTATAATTTGGTTAAATAATTTTTTTATACAAAATAAAAAAATATCTTATTTTTACTCTAAAAAACTAAAACGTTTATGAAACATCAAAAGTTTGTACGATACGTGTCAATACATACCTCTTTGACTTCGTCTTCTGTGATCGTGTCGTCTACATCTTTATCAACCCTACATTCATCGTATATCTAAAATTTAATTCCTACCTAAACAAAAATATAAATTTCAAATTCATTAAACAAAATAAAATAATAAACACTCACATGTCAAAGAAGTCACCAGGTGTAATGGTGATTTGTACTTTGTGTAAGAAATTGTTGTTTGTATTGGCGATTTGCACAGAGCGGGTACAAAGGAACAGAGTAGGTACAAAGGTACAAAGCAGGTACAGAACTTGAGTAGGTACAAAGGTATAGAGTAATTACAGAACTTGATCAGCTTTTTTTAGGTTTTTTTATTTGAAAATGCCATTAGCATTGGCAATGGCATCAAAAGTGAATATTTGGGGAGAGGGGCATTAGAAGTGAAAGAATTAAGGGAGATGGCCTTATGTTTGGAAAAAACTTTGTTTTATTACAGGAGTCCATTGTACTGTATTTGCAAAGAGCACAAGTCATGGTTGTTGATAGCAACATGCTTAGTTTTTATATGAAATTACATAGTGAATTTTTGTTCAAGATGCCTTATTAACATTATCTTGACAATACTTCGATTCGAGTATATTACTTGAGAGTCAATTCGGGACTTACAACGCGTGCCAAATACAAGTGAAGCAGATTAAAACAACATTATAAGTAGGAATCTCATAATATAATGACCAAACATGAAATGTAGACTATTGTACTATGCATTTGCAATTCATTACCATTTTGCAATGAACACCATCACCTTTACATAAACCCAATCTTTCAAGTATTCAAAAAAGTGAAAAAAAGCATTCCTCCCACGAAGATTGACAAGTAAATAGCCCAGAGCCGGTCTTAGGAATTCAAATGGCTAGGACGAGCTTGAAAAAAGGCCCTAACATATGAAGGTGTATAAACTTTTTTTTTTTTTGTAAAACGATGATAAACAGTGAAGCCCAAAATTATTTTCATTTGGGGTCACATTTTTTCTATACACTTACTTTTATTAAATGTGAGACTTAAGTTTTGGGGTTTTATTATGTAAAATAAAATCATACTTAATTTATCATAATAAAAATACATCATCTTTTTAAAACAAACAATAAAAAAATATCATTATAAGTGGTTAGAAAACCATTACCTTCATATATTGGTTATGCAAATCTAGCGGATTTTACATGTATACTTATAAAAATAATTTGTTATACTTGTTTTAGAGAGTCAAAATATTAAGAAAATTGTAAGATTTACAAAGTAATCATTAACTTTTGTTGTTACATTCATTTTTTGTTTTATTTTGTATTAAAAAACCATATAAAATATATTTTTTAACATTTATAGAAAAAAATGGATGGGTAATGGATGGGCCCAATAGTATGTTACTTTTCTTTCTCTCTCCACTCTACCTTCCTTTTCCTTTCCCTGCTAATCTTATTCCTCTCAAAAACCTACCATTAGAGCTCACCATTGAAGCTCAATTTAAAAAAAAAAACTCAAGTCGTTATCTTTAATTATTTAATATCATCGAAACTATTCTGTGACTTCTGTCTCTACCGGCAATTTCACATTCAAAACCTACATGATATGTTTTTAAAAATTTTGGGCCTCGAGGAAAACGTGCCTCGGCCGGGGGTGTGGCTCGCCCACCCCCAGGGCCGGCTCTGAAAGAGCCACATAGTATCCAAAATCCAGTTGCAAAGCCAGTTGAACCACCGATATATAACCATTTCTCAATTTCATCCATCTTTCAATGACAAGAGTTATCTCTAACTTTGTATCTCCCGGACAAGATTTGGTCATAGGAGGTCTATATAGTCCATTTCCAGTGTACCTTGAAGGTTCAAATGATTGGAGTTGAGTGCTGGATGGGATTCTTCCTCATAAATTATTACGTGAGACATTCAATTAATCTAATGAAGTAATTTGGGACATGCTTGTTGGTATTCGTCCACAGAGATTGTTTCTAGATAGATCTAATTGTAGAAGATTTTTCATCAGGCCGATTTTCAGAGGAATCTTTCCTTAAATAGAGTTTATTAACAAGTTCAATGTAATCAGTTCATGGAGATCAGCCGGTTCATATGGGATATTTCCTGTTAAATTGTTGCTAGATAAATCAATTCTCAGGATTCTGCTCACTACATTCATTTGATCTTTTAGAGTTCCTTCCACACGCGACACATTTCATGTAAGTTTCTTCTAACTGTGAAGTTTTGGATTATTTTAGTTAGTTTCTTGAAACCTTACTTCAATTTCTTGAATCTGCTGCAACAACAGTGATTGGAATTGTTAATTTCTTCGGAAGATATCGTCTCTTTTTGCCTCGGTGCGCCTACATATACGACATTTTGAGTTGTAAGTTCCAGAAAATTATTTTACTCGATTGATTCATATGGTGCTTTAATGGTTTTTCTTGTTTAGAGAGGTTTTGTTTGTCTGGAAGCATCACATGTCATATAATTTTGATTTATTTTTCCTTGAGTTTATCAACTTATTTTGATTTATTATGTCTGTTTTAAAGAACTGATTTAAATCTTAATTTGGGATATCTTGGTATTTGATTGAACGTTTAGATTGGTTGTTGTTGTTAATGGTTTTGATGGTCTTGAAACTAACTACAGTTGGCTTAATGATTCCTTACCAATTGATCATCACATAGTCAATATACTCACTCGTAGTGCTGCTACCGTTAAGATGGTGCACATTCGGGTGAGGTGAGAATCCATCTCGAACCATGGCAGTGAGATTACCAAGGCATGGGAGATGGTTCCATAAAGGTTGTTCATTGACAAGTCTAGAATTTGTAGATTTCCAAGTGACATAACTGTAAAGGGATAGTTCCAAAGAAGTTATTTGATGTTAGGCTTAGAACATACAACCCTGATAACTCTTCCCCTATCCAAATAGGTACGTTACCAGAAAACTTTTTGCCTTTCAATTCCAAAGAGCTTAAGCTAGTGCATTTCTTTAAAGATAAAGGCAGTTCTCCTGAGAATTCGTTGTTGTATAAATACAAAACTTCAAGACTTGTCAAATACTCAATAGAAGATAGGATCCTTCCAAACAGATTGTTTTGTCCAAGATTAAGAACCCTTAGCCATGTGAAATGCCACAAACAGTCTGGAATTTTTCTTGTGAATGAGTTATGTGAGAGATCAAGGAAATTTAAATACCCATCAACAATTTGGCACAAAAAAGATATCTCTCCATCGAATTTGTTTTTTGAAAGGTCTAACGATGTCAAAGTGGAAGGAACATTTCTTATAAGACCATAAAAGTTGATGGAACTCAAATTTATTCTTACAAGTTCACAATCAAAATTTGATAACAAATTTGTTACTTTCCCAATAATATTTTTGGAAGAGATCAAAATACGTCAACTAACAAGTACTCATGTTCCAAAACTCTTGAGGAATTGTGTCTGGAATGCTAGTGTGAGAAATATCAAGATATGCAAGTTCTTTAAGTTTCCAAATCCATTTGGAGAAGCTAGGCCCAAGCTTGCAAGACCTAAGAGATATTACTCTATATAAGAATGGTTTGATATATGAACATCAAAAGGAACCCCTTCAAACGAGTTGTTTGAAAGATGTAAACTCCATGTCTTTGACTTTCCAATGTTTTCAGAGATGACACATCTAAGAAAATTAGTAGAAAGATATAGAAGTTGAAGGTTGGAAAGTTCCCACACTTTTCACTTATAGTTCCATTTAACTGGTTGTTAGAAAGGTCTAAATATACCAGTGATGAAAACTTTTGAATATCATCTGGCAATGACCCTTTGAATTGGTTACCTTTAGCATACAACCCTTGTAATGTAACCGATGTGCATCCAGACAAGTTTTATAGAAAATCAAGAAACTTGAAAGCTATATGGTTGTTATATAAATCTAAAGATGTAAAACTACAAAGATTTCCTAGATATCTGGGAATCCCATCTAACTTGTTGTGAGAGAGATCAAGATTTACAAGTCGGTTGCTAGTTAATAAGAACAACCAATTATACATGGATGAGTTAAGATTGTTGTTTCCCAAATCTAGGCTAACAATGATGAAGAAGAAGAAGAAGAAGAGTTGACAGATGAGTAATATGGATTCATGACATGTGAGAGACCGCATCCCTTCAAATTTAAATAAGACAATTTATGAAGACTCGACATCACATTTACCCAATAATTTTCTTTCGATAGGGAAATACCTGACATATAAAGTTTCCTAACTTTGACAGACGAGACAACCAATCTAAGTTTTCAAGTGTACATCCTCCAAGATCTTGAAGATATAGATCTTGCATGTTGGTGATGTTTCCAAATTCTAGAGGGATGGTCCCATTAAAAAAAATTCTAAAAAGGTCAATTGCCTAATTTGAATCATAGAACAATGAACACGGGAATATTTCCATGAAAAAAAGGGGAAATTGGATTTTAACACACTGAACTATTGATTATTGGCCGCTGACACACTGAACTACAAAATTGTTCACCACCACACTGTACTTTCAACTTCTTGGCCTGTGTCACCCTCGCACTAACCATGGTTAGTTTTTTTTGCTAATGTGGCCATTTTTTGCTGATGTGGCATGGTGACGTGGCTATTTTTTTGCTGATGTGGCATGGTGAGCAAAAATGGCCACATCAGCAAAAAAACTAACCATGGTTAGTCCGAGGGTGACACAGGGCAAGAAGTTGAAAGTACAGTGTGGTGGTGAACAATTTTGTAGGTCAGTGTGTCAGTGGCCAATAATCAATAGTTCATGGTGTTAAAATCCAATTTCCCAAAAAAAATTGTACGAAAGGCCAAGGTGCCTCAACTGAGTCATGGAACCAACAAACATAGGAATGCTTCCACTAAAAAAATTCAGGGAAATGTCAAGGTACCTTAATTTGGTCAAGGAACCAATGACATTAGGAATAGTTCCATCAAAACAATTTTCGGAAATGTCAAGATGATTCAAGTAGCTTAAATTAAGCATGAAGGGCTGATCTTGCCTTCAAGAATTCCAGAGCTCAAGGTAAGCCTTGTAACATGACATGTTTGGGTGTTGCATGTGACTCCTTTCCAATTACAACAATCAGTTGTTGCTTCTTCTCACGTGTCCATGCAGAGAGAAGGCCAAAACGGTCTTGACAAATGTTTGCTTTGAAATGAAGAACACGTCTCTCCTTATCAATGCACTCATAATTCCCATCTCCATTTGCTGCAACCAGTTGGTGGCCAAGAGAAGTGGCACTTGTAATCCTTAACCATAACAAGAAAAGTAACAAACTAAAGAAAACAAGATATGGAAGCTTATGGAAAATATTATTTGTCATAATGTTTTTGAAGTGTGTTAATCTTTTCATTATCTGCTTAGATTTTATCCCGGGAGCGTCCCGGGGTTGAAAAATATAACAATTCTAATAATACTAATACTAATACTTCTCTTGATTAAGTATACCTATGCATCTTTAGAAGAGTAAAATTCCAATGATAGCATGGCGAATGGGCTGAATTTCAACATCGTAGATAAGAACCTGGTTTAAAAGAAAAAACATGATTAATGAATAACCTGAACACTTTGTGTTTTTTTCCCGTATGAACGAAACCCCACAAAAAATAGTCTTTTTTTTTTCTCCGTTTTTATATAGCACTATGGTACTCGTTGGAAAGATAATAAAACGCTCGTTAATTTGGTGTAATTTTTTTCTTTAGAAAATCTCGTATATAAAAGATATTAATGTTTAAAAATTATGAGAGAAAACATAAGAGAGAAAAAATTAAATTTGTTTTTAAATTCGTTTTTTTCCTAAAATAACTCAATCTAATTTTAGTAGATTAGGTTTTATATTATTATTTGTTTTTTTTTTAATTTGACACATGGCATGACACATGGCACACTCAAGAAGGAGAATGTCTCCTTGAATGCCATGTCATTAAAATTGCTTTCTTTTATTATATATATATATATATATATATATATATATATATATATATATATATATATATATATATATATAGATATAGATGTGTCAACTATATGCCGATATCAAGCTTTATATAAACTCAAGTTAAAGCATCCAAGCTCATATTTGATGTCAATAGTCAAACCAATATACAACTGGGTCAATCTTTATTCATTAGTGATGTAATGGGTTCAAATCAATGTCCATAGTCAATCCATTTGCTTGTAGTGTTGACAATTTGGACCAGCCATATAAGACTTTCAAGAATAAAAATCATGGAATAAATGAATTAGTTATTCCAAGTTAGACTTTTAGGTGTACTGAAATGTTGCTTCTCTCTTGCCTGGTAATACTTCACCATCCGCCATCCGCCATCCGCCTCCGTGAGGAAGCAAGTAATCGGGCCAAACCACGGCAAAAATAAGAAAATAAAAAAAATAATTGTGTGTGTATTTTTTTCCTAGCCCCAATTTTATATTTTTTATTTTATACCAAACTCATTAAATTAATTTATTCAATTATTAGTGAGTAAAATCAGTAAGAATTAATCTTTATCTTTATAGTGTATTATAAAGGGGGAGCTATGGGCAAAAATGTCCCAAATGTCAAAGTTAAGATGGCATACCAAAAGCCTCAAGTGTAATCTCCAAATTTTTACCCTCTTTATTCCATTTATACCCTTATGTACCATTTTTAATAGCAATTGTACACAATAATAATGTAACTCTTAAACTCTATCATTAACCATCGATACATCTATCACGAATCGATCATGGACAATGCAAAATAATAATGCAACTCATAAACTCTATCATTAACCATCGATACATCGTGTTTAGTCAATTTCGTGCAATCACTAAAGCATAGATGAATAAAGTGATTCATTTTTTTATTTTCTTTTTTACATGTCATTCTAGCTATCGTAAGTGCTCCTATTCGCCTTGACGACATAGTTTACAGCATAAATATTTCACATTCATAACTATCATATCACTAAGCCGGGATTTGGTCCCCTATTCTTATCAAACAAAAATATTTAGAGAACATTAACGACTTCTTAAATGCTTTAGAGTGCGACTAGCATCTTATAACATGTCTTTTAGATTGCGTATAGTAGCGTTATATTAGAGGTTGTGTACCCGTCGCATCGTGCGGGCTAAGTACCCACTAGTCTTTATAGTGTATAAGATGTTACAATAAATAGGTTACGTATGTAACGCCTACTTTTTCAAAACTAAGATAGAAGGATATCTATGGCGTAGAAAACCCAATAAATTTTTTTAACGGAAAACAACTATTATTCCATTTCACCCAATATATACAATTTTGATAGCTAGCAAGTCCTAGATCAACAATATTACATCATATTCAACCGCTTATTATGTCAAATATTACAATACATTCAAATTAAAGAAAGTTGAAAGACGCTCAACACTCCTAACTTATCTCGTTTTGCTTGGCTTTGTGTTTGATCCATAAAAAGGACGTTGCTTGAATTTCACTGAAAACACCCTCCACATTAGTTCTCCTTTCCAAAAGTTACTAACGTTTAAAAATTGTGAGAAAAAATAAGAAAAAGATAAAGATATAAATATTAATTAATATATTTAAAATGTTAAAATGATAATTAGTTATCTTTATTTGAATATAAAATATAATTAAAAAGACTTTATGAGGAAAATCAAGGTGTCTAATATCTCACATAGTATCATATAGCAAACACCGTTTTGTTTATTATAGACTATTGTAAAAAAGAACGTTAATGTAAAACGTGTAAGAATGACTAAGGGGATGACGTATGACACTAGTCAAAAGGGTATTATTGTCCATCATCATAATTATTGACTTTTCTCAAGTTTCATCTCCATTTTTTTAAACGGCCATAACTTTTTCATACTACATTATTTTAAAAAAACACCATAAAAACAAGTTTTTTATCCTCTTTCATTTGCATACTCATTGCCATATTTTTTTTAAAATTTGCTAGGTTTATCACTTGCGTCTTTTTGAGGGTATTCTTGCATTTGTTTATACTTGATAAAAGACGCAAGTTATATTTGATAAAATAAACAACTTATACCTGTTTAAAAAACGCAAGTTATACATGATAAAACGCAACTTGTCAACCCAGCAAAAAAATTAATATAGCAATAGGGTACGCAAAGAGGATAGAAATCTTGTTTTTATGATGCATTTTTTTTTAAATAATGTCGTATGAAGAAGTTATGGACGTTTAAAAAATGAGGGTGAAACTCAACGGTTATGCCTATTTTACCCTTCCCCTCATCTTTTAGAAAATCCAACGTATATATTCCCCCTTTTAATCTAATCCATTGAATTATTTAGATCAAAAGCCCAAAATCTTCTTATCCCTTTTTATGTTAAGATACTTTTTATACAATACATTCTCATATATAAAGATTAGATTAATCAAAATATCAGTTTTTAAATTTATATTTTTGACAACATCCTTCAGTACATTATGCAATATATGTTGCTTGCTTTATTTGTGCCCCTTTGTTTATCTTTTATATTAGGGACAAAAATAAGACTAAAATGTGGTGGAAAAAAAATATAGTCTAGTAATTATAAATGAGTCAAGTCTTTGAACGTGTAATATGGGAAAAGTAACTATTAACTAATTCCATGGTATTTAGTCTTTCATGTGGACCTGAAAGCAGAGAGAACCCAACTTGTTTGATACGTAAATCATTTATAAAAAGAAAATCAAACCATACTTGTAGTTTATTTTTTTTTATGTATTTAATTTACAGCTCAGATAGTTTGATAACAAAAAAAGGTCCTGGGATCCCGTTTATCTAAGAGGTAGAGGGTTCAAATTCAATAGATTGCAAGATCAAATGCCTTTGACTAGGGGTGGGCAAAATTAACCGTCATAACCAATAACCGAACCATAACCGACATAACCGAACCGATTTTAATTTAACCGATAACCGACATAACCAATGGTTATGGTTATGAAATTTCTTTAACCGACTGAGCGGTTATGGTCATGGTTATGAAACTTTGGTTAACCGATATAACCAAAACCGAACCAAACTTCTAATTTTAATTCTTGTAATAGGTTTATGTTTTACACTAACCATGTAAAGTTTTCTACTAAGATAAAAGTATGCTACTAACAAAACGATCTCGATGTAGGTGACCTTTATTTCAATAAAGAATTAAACTTAAGCATAGGTAAGTATTTTTATTGTCTAGAAATATCTTATTCACAAGGATCCCCCATTAAATATCTTATTCACAAGGATCCTCCATTGGTAGTTTAACAAAAAAAAAATGTAATCTTGTTAGTCTTATAAAAAAAAGTTTAAGCTAAGTCCACCATCGTAAGTTCCATTTTATTTTGTAGACCCACACGGTTTTAATTTTTAAACTTTAGTCGAAAGTTAGTTTTAGTTGAAGTTTATGGTTAATAACCGAAATAACCATAACCGAGTTCATAACCGATTAACCATAACCGAAGTTTGGTTATGGTTATGGTTAAGGAAATCCCATAACCGAAATAGCAGTTATAGTTATGGTTAATGGTAAAAATCGAACCAAACCGACCCATGCACACCTCTACCTTTGACAATCTCAAACTCCAATTGATTTGGACTTTGGTACGTAGTGTTTTGACTTCCTGTTCCTGCTTAATTATTTTAACTGTATGTGCAAAGTCTAATTTGTGATAATCAATCTTTATTCTTGCCAGTCTTATATGGTTGTCTCGATTGACAACAATATTACAGTCACACGCAATGTTTTAAAAACCGGTTTTTAAGTCATACCGGATTTGATTTAAAAATGGTTTAACCGGTTGAACCGGGTTGTACCGGGTGGTTGAACCGGTGGACTATTCACAGCCAATTATCGCATATGAAACTCATCTAATACCTTGAACTTCAATCATAACCTTCATACAATACCAACATGTCAACCACATGCAAAGATAAAACTCTAAAAGTATGTATTATCTATAATATATGGCTCATATATTATCTTTTTCCATATACATCCAATATCATTTAGCCAATACATTATACATTATACACAGTTTAACCTTTAGTTGTCCTCAGCTTCACATGATCACAACTTAAAGAATAAATATTCAATAAACACTTCTCTTGGAGGATGTGCAATGAACATCATTCTAATACAAAGTCCTTTCATCCACCCGAGACGCATTGCCACATTCGAAACCATCACTTCATTCTAAGTTTCTAAGTTCTAACCACTATCAGTCCATCACGAACCATTTACACAATTACACCACCACAAATACTTAAATTGGAACAGTGCCGCTGCCATCACAAAAGGCCGATTAAAACAAGAAAGTTCGTCGGTGTATTGCTGGGTCGTCATCACTGCCGCCGCCGTGAGTGAGTCCGTGACCCTGCCATGACCGGCCCGACAGCTTTTCTTACAAGTTTTCCGTTCAAAAATCAGTACCGATATAACGGTTTAAACCGGTATACCGGATTTTACCGGCGGTACAAAGTCGATGCCGTTTCTCTGATTTACCGGGGTGTTTCGTACCGGGGTGACTATCCACACTAATTTGAACCAACCGTTGCATTTATTAATTTGACTATTGACATTTAGTTAGAGTTTGCTTCAAACTTGACTTTGTGTAAAGCTTGATATGGACATATCATCATCATACTCAGTTTATCCCACCTATAGCAAAGCTAAGGTAGGGTCCGAGGAGGGTAAGATGTAGACAGCCTTACCTCTATCCCTGAGAATAGAGAGGCTGCTTCCAATGAGACCCCCGGCTCGATGTGGTTTGGTATCAAGCCTTGGACATAAGGCACAAAACACTTAGCAATCGGGACAAGCCCGATCGGTGCATGTACCCCTTTGTCTTTTGGCTATCAACGCCACCACATGATGCATGATTAACCGTCCGTCGTTTTAAACGTTATTTTCACGAAATAAGTAAAATAACGTTAAAACTAGTGCAACTTTACTTTTGCCCCCCGAGGGCCACACATATATACATTATATGCGCACACCGTAAGTGGGGCGTTGATATGGACATATATATGTTATATATACAAGATCAAAAACTGATCAACACGTACACTTTGAAAACATTATGAGAAATAATATTATCCATGAGTTTCTGGATCTTATTTTGTTACTCTCCTTCTTATGGTTAAAGATCACAAGTGCCACTCCCCATGGCAACCGTGTGCTATGCATCGATAAGGAGAGACACGCTCTTCTTCATTTCAAAGCAAATGTTAATCTTGACCGCTATGGCCTTCTCTCTACATGGACACATGAACAAGAAGCAACCAATGATTGTTGTAATTGGAATGGAGTCACATGCAACAACCAAACTGGTCATGTTACAAGACTTGAGTTACGCTTAGGACGGTTTACAGGTAAAATCAGCCCTTCATTGATGAACTTAAGCTATTTGAATCATCTTGACCTTTCCTATAATGAATTTTATGGAAATCTTCCCAGTTTCATTGGTTCATTGACCGAATTAAGGTACCTTAACCTTTATGGCACACTTTTACATGGAACCATTCCCACGTCCATTAGTTCCTTGACTGAATTAAGGTATCTTGACCTTTCCATGAATTCTTTTAATGGAAGCAATTTCGTGTTCAATGGTTCCATGACTCAGTTAAGGTATCTTGACCTTTCATACAATTCTTTTCAAGGAACCGTTACCACGTTCATTGGTTACATGACTCAATTAAGGTATCTTGGCCTTTCGCACAATTCTTTTAATGGAATCATTCCCAGTATCATTGGTTCTATGACTCAGCTAAAGCATCTTGACCTTTCCGGCAATTCTTTTAATGGAATCATTCCCAGTATCATTGGTTCCATGACTCAGCTAAGGCATCTTGACCTTTCTGACAATTCTTTTAATGGGGCCATCCCTCAAGAATTTGGTAACATCACCAACTTACAAGCTCTTTCACTTGGAAATCTTGGTGGATGTACAATCAAAAACTTAGATTGGTTGTCGCGTCTGTCACATTTGTGGAAACTTGATATGTCAGGCATTTCCATAGCCAAAGAAAATTATTGGGTAAATGTGATGCTAGGTCTTCATAAGTTGTCTGATTTAAGGTTAAGTGGATGCGGTCTCTCAAATGTCACACGTCCATATTATCCACCTGTCAAATCTTCCTCTTCATCTATTAATTACCTTGATCTTGGAAACAACCATCTCAACTCATCCATGTATCATTGGTTGTTCAAGTTAACTAGCAATAGACTTGAATATCTTGATATCTCTGGAAATACGTTAGATGGGATTCCATCATGTCTTGGGAACCTCTGTAGTTTGACACATTTATATATTAGTAACAACCTTGTAACTATCAAATTTCCTGATTTCCTGAAGAACTTGTCTGGATGCACATCATATACATTACGAGAGTTGCGTGCTTCAAGTAGTCAATTCATAGGTTCACTGTCTAATGATATCCAAAAGTTTGTATCCCTGGAAACTTTATACCTTTCTAATAATCAGTTAAATGGAACTATAAGTGAAAAGGTGTGGGAACTACCAAAACTTGAACATCTAGACGTTTCTTCCAATTCTCTTAAAGGTGTCATCTCTGGAAACATTGGAAACTCAAAGCTTTTGACTTTAGATCTTTCAAACAACTCACTTGAAGGGGTTCCTTTCGATGCTCATGTGTCAAACCTTTCTTATATACAGTTTATTAATCTTAGGTCTTGCAAGGTTGGGCCTGACTTCCCCAAATGGATTCAAAAACTGAAAAATCTTTTATTTCTTGATATTTCCAATACAAGCATTTCAGACACAATTCCTCAAGATTTTTGGAACATGTGGTCGTCTCAATTGATGGATATCAATCTCTCTTTGAACAACATTACTGGGAAAGTCACAAATTTGTCGTCAATTTTTGATCATGAATATATAAGAATAAATTTGAGTTCCAACAACTTTTATGGCCCTTTAAGAAATGTTCCTTCCGCTTTGACATCGTTAGACCTTTCGAAAAACAAATTCAACGGAGAAATCTCCTTTTTGTGCCAACTTCTTGATGGGTATTTAACCTTCCTTGATCTCTCGCATAACTCATTCACGGGAAAAATTCCAAATTGTTTGTGGCATTTCACACGGCTAACAGTTCTTAATCTAAGAGAAAACAATCTATTTGGAAGGCTCCCACCTTCTATTGGGTATTTGACCAATTTGGAGGTTTTGTATTTATACAACAACAACTTCTCAGGAGAACTGCCTTTATCTTTACAAAATTGCACCAAGTTGACTTTTCTGGAATTGAAAGGCAACAATTTTTCTGGTGATATGCCTGTTTGGATAGGGGAAAAGTTATCACGGTTGTATATTCTTAGCCTAGCATCAAATAATTTCTTTGGAAACATCCCTTTACAGTTATGTCAATTAGTAAATCTACAAATTCTAGACTTGTCAATAAACAACCTCTATGGAACCATCCCCCCATGCCTCGGTAATCTCACGGCCATAGTTCAAGATAGATTCTTACCTCACCCGAATGTGCACCATCTTACTGATACCCTTAGGGAGGATGAGTTTGTCGACCATGCGATGATCAATTGGCAGGGAATTGTACGTGAATTTGGCAACACTCTAGGATTGGTGAAGAGCATTGATTTATCTAGCAACAATTTAACAGGAAGTATCCCATATGAACTAGCCAATCTCCATGAATTGATTGCGTTGAACTTGTCAATGAATGCTCTCCATGGAGAGATTCCACCGAAAATCAGTTTGATGAAAAAACTTCTACAACTAGATCTATCTAGAAACAATCTTTCAGGACGGATACCGACAAGCATGTCTCAAATGACTTCATTAAATTATTTGGATGTCTCATTTAATAATTTATCTGGAAGAATTCCATCTAGCACTCAACTCCAGTCCTTTGAACCTTCAAAGTATACCGGAAATGAACTATGTGGGCCTCCCCTGACCAAATATTGCCCCGGAGATAAAGGGTTAGAGATACCTCTTGTCGTCGGTCATAGTAAAGGTGGTAATGAAGGAATGGATGAACTTGAGAGATGGTATTATATCGGTGGTGCTACTGGCTTTGCAACTGGATTTTGGATAGTATGCGGCGCTTTACTTGTCAATCGTCGTGTGAGGAATGCTTTTTTTCACTTATTTGATAGCTTGAAAGATTGGGTTTATGTAAAGGTGATGGTGTTCATTGCAAAATGGCACTGAATTGCACATTTTTATGTTGTTCTAATCTGCTTATATTGGTATGTGAGACATAGATAAATAATAAGGTTATGCTTTACTTGTATATGGCACGGCTTTAAGACACCAATATTAGTAAAATTCCCACCAACACCACAGGTGGCAATTTTCCTTTGTTGTGCGAAACAAGGCATATTGAACAAAACGGCATTGTGTAATTTCATATAAAAAATAAGCATGTTACGATCAACTGCTATGACTTGAGTTCCTTGCAAATAGAGTACAATTTGCATGTTACTCTCAAGTGATACACTCAAACCAAAACTAATGTCAGAATAATGTTAATCCTTGTTAAGCTTTAGAAGCAGTTAATGAAATAAAGATCACACTGAAATAAATGAGTTATCTAATTCATTTTGATGCCAAATAATGATACAATATTATAACTCTTAGATTTAAAAAAAAAAAAAAAAAAAGAAAAGTATTTCGGGTTAACCCAAACCCGACCCATTTGAACCCAAACACTATTGGATTTGACTCCCTACCCAACCCATCCATTAGCCCACATCCAGTATAATTGCATTGGATGGAATTTTCATACTTTCAGAAATAGTTATGGATTTTTTATTTGGCCCTAATGAGCCAAGCACTTTCTCAATTTGTTTTATTAAGGCACTCGAATAAGGCCACAAGCGGAAGCAGCCAATGCTGTTGGTTTTATTGAACCGAAACCGTAGAAGAAATCGAAAATCACTTGGATTATACTACGAGTCGTGTAATCACTATCAGAACAAACTATTTGATCGGTACAATCAAATGTTTGAACGGATTAAACGTAGTATATACACAAGAATCGGATTTAATTTCTTTGAGAATTATTGCACCGATGATCAAAATATGAATAGGTTTTTGTGTGTTCAAAACCTCCAAAATTCTAGAGATCTCTCTAGACCATTTTTGGTTGGTTTTCTCTGTATTTCAGTTATCTCACAAAACTGACAATATATTTGTTGTTTTTAAGATGCAATTGGATTGGGCTCTAGTAATTATGTTTGGGCCAATCTATTTGGCCTACATATATACCCAAGAGTTTACAAGGCCCTATCCGGCCCAAATCCAATAAACTAATGCTTTAACTTACTTAAACCAATAACACACGCAATCCCATTAGTGATAACCGAGCCCGCACTCCTGCATCTCCTAACTTGGTTAATTACTAACGAGATCAACCCATTCAACAAGTTAATCCAATATCACCATTAATATTGATAACACTAAAATTACCAACAAATGCTTTGGTCATTCAATATTTCAATTGACTCCTTGCTGCCAGTCCGTGCTTGCTCTCATGCTGGCAAAAGCGAGGCTTTCGGTCGGTTTTTAGGTTTCCACGTGTGGTGCGCATCTTGAACAAAAATTCACCAGGTAGTTGCATATATGCGCATCTTGAACAAAAATTCACCAGGTAGTTGCATATAACAAAAATAAGCAAGCTACTGGAAAGATGCTGTGAGTTAGTGTTGTTTGGTAGACAGTTTCTGCCCAGTGTTCTTACGGCATCTTGACCCACAGTTTGTAAGGTAAACATTTACTTCATGTAAGATTAACATATTACTTATTATGTGAGCTACATAGTTTCATGGGATGGTTGAATGTGCATTTTGAAAGTGATTATGTGATATCAAATAACTAGAAATCTAGAATCAATAGTTTAATGTAATGAAACACACAGGCTGAAGTGATTATATGTGACCCAGTATAATAACGACCAAAGGAAAACCAACATATGATAAGTTGATTTAAGTTCACATCTATCTCAACTTTGATGATCTATAACGCGTCCATTTTTTTGCCTTCGCCGATAAAAAGAACCTGATCCCAACACTGATGCATGGGTCAAGTTAACACGAATTCATGCGGTAATAAAACAAATTTTTATAAAATGTTATCAAAACAAAGTTCAAGTTCAGGTGTGTAAAGACAATATTACACATCCGAAATTCTTGTAATTCTTTCTAGATTTACACGCAACGAAAAACTGCTAATCAGACCTCAACAATAACAGAGACAAAATTTGAATTGATGGATTTCTAAACTCAGTGAACAATACATATAAATTGCTGATTTTTCTATTTTCTTAACGCGTATACGATGGCGTGAAGTCTAAAAAATAAAGGCAATTCACTGACTATTTAAGATTGTCTTTTCATTGGTGGTTGGTGGAGTATACTTTTTCAGCTATATCCACAATGACCATAATACCACCACACACTGTAAAGGAATTTTTTTTTTTTTTTTGATAATTAGAATTTTCTGTACCCTCCACAAGTAGAGCCAGAAAAGTACTTGGAAGAAGACACCTGCATTGACCATCACATTGTTAATTCTTTTAACCGATGGTGTTATGTCAAAATAATACGCTTGATATCACAATTCTGACCTATTTACTATGATTATGAACGAGTCGATTCAGATTATGTTTTATCTATAATGGCTAAAACGGAAAATCATTTTACTATTGAAATAGTATAAAAAGAAACTACACAACTTTGAGATAAGAAGTGTTCCAGAAACACCCAAACCCACGACGACTGAATCTAAAAATTTAACGGGTTGACCTACCCAACCCATCCATTTTGCCACTTCCAGTATAAAGTATAAACGCGCCAGCTGTAATTGTAGAAACAGCTATGGTCTGCTTATTTAGCCTTGACACCTAATGAACTACGAAATTTGCCCAAATAGATCCTACACGACTCGCACATTTTAATCATTGTTTGTCATTGTGATTTTTAACAGAACAGCTAAAATCCCCTAGGTCTCACACTTTCAGTAGTTTACTACTTTACCATCATTATGATGATAACTTCATTTAAGTAAAGAGATTTAAGCCACTATAAACATTACTCATGCACTTAAGAGGCTGAGAGCAGCTTTTAACCAGTTTGAACCATTTGACCGCTATGGATAAATCATAACCCAAATCAAGCACATAGGCCGAAATTGTCACCTCTAATAAAATATTAACTGCAATCAATTATGATATTATAATATAAGATGTACTTAGAGAGATCAAATGTTAGTTTGACAAACTTACTCAGAATTCACTTTAAGTAGGAAGAAGCGGCCTTCTTTCATCAGATTCTACACGATGACTAGCCTGTAAAAGAATCATACAAATCGAACTGAGTTTTAGTATATGGAATTTGAAATAGTTAGTTGAGAGAATTTAAAACTTATGCATGAAACATTTACACGTTTGGGGTATGAAAAAAAAGCATGTACTTAGAACATTACATCAAATTTATTTCAACTCTAATATACGCACCAGATTTCCATATTATTTATACTAGGTGACTCTAATTTTATACTTTAAATTATTAAGGTGTTCCCACTTAATATATAAATTTGAAAAGAACTAGTTTTATATTATTGCTATAGTTTTTAATTACTTCACAAAGATTATTTAGTTAGCCTTTTATTAATTCAGGGACGATTTTGGCTATTAACTCTAAATATAAACAAAATAATAAAATATACTATAAACCATCCTAATATGGTACTCCTTTTTAAAAGTCTCAATGAGATTAAAAATTAGTGAATTATGAAAATTTGGCAAGATGAATAATGTAGCCTCCAAAAATTAGAACGCTTTGGTGTTTTGGTGAATATACTGGATTGTCTAAGAACTAAAACTATATACAGTAAATCACCAAACATTTGTACCTCTTCATTTGCCCCTGCTGCTATATTTACGAATGTGTCCCTATTTACAGGTAAAATACAAGGGATTAAACACTTAAAAAAGAGAGCTGAAATTAAATTTAAGCAGAAAGGCATAACGGCAATAAGCACTTGGGTACCTATGATTGCTCTGAACTGGCTCCAACTCCAATACCCCGTTTTCTTCTTCCTTAACTTTCGCAAGAGGCGAAAAAAACTATAAAAGAGTGAAACAAGGAGTAAATTAGTAAAATCAAGTAAAAAGTAGGATGTACTGAAAGAACAGACACTTGAGATGCCATACCTGATGCATTGAGATGAAAACAATAGATATTCCAAGCATAAAATTTATAGTCAGTGTGTGACCAAACAAAGCTGCAGATGCAAAACCTGTGAAGATTGTGGCCACTGTCGAAGAATACTTTTTCAAAATTGTATCTGCATGCCAAAAACCAAATTTCGGAATATGTAAATATACCATCTAACGATAAACCTACAAGTGTTCGCATAAAATTCACTTTTGTCCCATTTTAGTCACATTGTACTACTGAGTCGCAAAGATGCCTTTTTAAACCATTTGGGTCATTACAGGGTATTTCATTTATGACCCAAACTGGACATTAGATTTAGTACTGAGTTTCACATGATTACCCAAACACTACAAAAAGTCGACATAATGACCCAAAAGAGACAAAAAGGTTAAGAGTCTCTTTTAATACTGCAAAAAAATAAAGTACAATGAAAAAATATGGGACAAAGAGAAACTACAAAAAAGTGAAATGAAACAAATGAACAAAAGACAAAGTACACTAGTACTTCATGCAAAGTGAAACCTCTCAAGAATAATAAACGTTGAACATGCATTAAATCTTACCAGCATATTTGAAGAAAAACGAAGACAAAATTCCTTGAGCTGCATTATTTATAATTAAAAGCATTGTAGCTTTGGAATGTCCTTGCAAAATATCAAAGCTTTCAGGGCCTGAAAAACATAATTATGCACAGCTGAGCTTCTTACTATATATGGTCACTTAAAAAGAATAGATAATGTGCATGTTAAAGAGTAAATATTTTCGTCTCTCTAAAGTCGCTGGATACATTGAAGATTTCTGGGTCAACCCGACGCATAGAAAAAGTACCCCATAGATAGTTTGCCACCTCTAATTGACAAGATAGCATTAATCAACAAGTTACAACATAGATTGCTAGCCCGATATGGGGTTTGTAAATGCCACGAATATTATAAAAGGGAGACATTATAGTATTATACATAATTTTAGTTATTGTGGTTCATAAAATAAGTGATAATGCAAAGTCATAAACTATTGGTCAATTGAGATATTATTTGGGAGACTGTATATCCAGGACAGTTAGTACCTTTGATAATGACAGTTGCAATGATCCCCAAGAAGTTGAATATAGCACCATATCCATATAAAAATAAATTCTGCAAATTTGACATGGTGAAATTCTCAGATCATACACACTGTTATTCTCAAGTTGAAAACAGTTTTGTACACTAAAAACACTATGTTATTTTCAAGAAAAAGAAAGATGAAAAGGTAATTCTCAAGATAAACTCACCTGCATGTAAATGCTTGTATCATATTGGCTTTTCAATGCATATTCATTAAAAACTGATGCCATGGATGGTACAGTAACCTGTGTATTCCACTTTTCAAGTTAGTTGAATTATACAAACTCTATTGAGCATTAGAACTTTCAATGTAAAAAAACGAATATGCTTGGAATAAAAGCTTGAACAAAATTTATCTTGATTCCAATGTATGCCCCAATACATCAATTCTTTAACTAAGTAACTTAGATTAACACGCTAATTTGTTTCAGTCAAACCAAAATATTTATAATGTTAGAAAACATAAGTTGATTTAATATTATACTTACTTGCCTATTTTAAACTTGTATTATTTAATCAGCTTATTAATAGGAATTATAGATGAAAAGTAAAAATCCAAAAAAAAACATATTCGATATGGTACTCGTTTTAAAGGTCTCGATGAGATTGTTCTAATAATATACTTTTTTTAATAAAATAACTCTTTACTTTTTTGCGTTGAGTATCAATAACTTGGTGTGATAAATAGTGTTACACCAAAACTACACCATTTTGGCGGTTGGAGACGGTTTACACCATAATGGTGTTTTGGTGCATGCATTAGAGATGGTCTAAATGACTAATTACATCATCACAAAGAATTATGCAGTCCATCTCAGTATGTTTATAAGTCATATAGAAATGTGCCAAATCAGTCTACAAAGAATGCTAAACCAACTTACAAAAATAAATGTGTAGATATAAGCACCCATTGCAACTGGAAGCCCCATTGCAGTAGAGCCCTCAGGTAACGAACGCATTTGATTTATGCTAATTCCAATAAGCAACAGAGCAAGAGCCTCCCACTGGAGAACACAAAAAGATATTTGTTTTGACTTTTGAGTAACCAATACAGGTAACACACATAAAAAAGTGAATCCAACTGCCAACATGGTAAGTGATCTCATGAAGAAAACTCAAAAATACAAAAAAAAAAAAAAAAAAAAAAAAGAAAGAAAGAAACTCGTAACAGACCTGAATTATCGAAAATCGACGCTTCATTACTATCTTCAACAGAACCGCAATCACCAAGACCTGCAATTTTCAGTTAAAATTAGGGTTCATGATAAAAATTAGCAAACAAACAATTTTAAAATAGGGAACGTATGAATGTGTCAAAAGTATATATTCCATTTTTACTGCATGAGAACAAAATAGATACGAAATTAGGAAACTAATTCTACTGACATATAACAACAGAAGAGCAGTACACATAAATTTACGGAGAAAATTAGTTGATTAATAAGATGTATTGATGCAAGAATGAAAACTTAGCGTGATGCAGTAGATAATTACCTTCAGATTGCTTAGCATCTTTACAGTTGCAGGATTAAAATAAAGCTGCAAAAGAAATCGTCATGTTAAGGCTCCAAGTGATATATGCAGATTGACAGTGATTATCAACAAAATATACAATTAGCAAACACAACTGCTACAGAAATTATTTGCTTTACATTTGAATGTTAAATATGTATTTTGTACTCAACTTATTTCGTCTACTTATAGGATCACTATGCTTCATAAGTTAACATAAAGTTCTACACAGCTTTCGCTAATATGTGGGGAAAAAATGTCTACTTGTGAAACATATCAATGTTTTTATCTTCATTTCATTCCTTTTGTTTTCAAATCATTTGTTCTCGTTGGGTATGAGAATAATCAAGTCCTGGATTATTAAAATATAATTTTTAAGATTTGCGGAATTTTTTTGTTGAAATAGCAAATTGTGTCCACAAACACCACCCTTAGCCTTCCAAAGATCTTGAATCTTAATGTCTGATCATGTAAACTTCTATAAACAAACTACATGTCAAAACAACTATTGTAGCACAAGTAAAAAGCATACCACAAAATTATTATGAAACTACATTCTAAGTTCCATTATAGCCGTTCCTTCTGGGTGCAATTAATATTAAAATCAAACAGTATCATTGTTTACAAGTTTCTAAGAGTTATGATGTTTTAAAATAATAATTACAATACCAAAAGGAATTCTACACTAGAGTACCTGCATGGTGAACTTAAGATAGTTATTAATAGCATAGAGGAATGCCGGAACAGCAAGAAGCACATTGTTGCGAGCTGCCTGCAGAAAAATATGGTAGGCATCAGATTACAAGCTCTGTTTTATCAAAAATGAACTTATGGCTCAATTGACTCTAACATGGTGGTAAAACTTGAAGCACAAAAAGATGTAGCATGTAACAAAATCTTCAAAACTCTGTACGTGAAGCATAAAAGTGTGGTTCTTGTACCATTTTCAAGCCAGAGAACTTTTTTTATTAACATA
The DNA here is from genome assembly GCA_032199755.1 of Ambrosia artemisiifolia. Classification (NCBI taxonomy): domain Eukaryota; kingdom Viridiplantae; phylum Streptophyta; class Magnoliopsida; order Asterales; family Asteraceae; genus Ambrosia; species Ambrosia artemisiifolia. The sequence continues at coordinate 50,025,600 of CM063525.1, read as the reverse complement.
ACACTAAAGTAGCAATGTGCATCATTAGGTGCTCTTTGGTCTCTAATAATAGTGTTTTCATTGTTTCGGTTTAATAGGGTACTTCATCTGTACCATTTACGTTATTCTAAGGATAATCATTAAGCTAAAGTAGAAATTGGTAGCATCAAGAAATACTGAAATACAATGCTAAGAACCAAATAAACAAACAGCAACCGTGTTCAGCAACTGAAGACAACTGCTGCATTGCTGCAAGCCTGCAACACTGTTTGTTCTAGGTATGTTAAACAAAAAGAAATGCCCTTAAATATCATTTAGCAAGCTAATATAAATGAACTAATAACTGGTTTCCAAGCATATGAAGTCTACACTCTACAGTCTACACACTGGTATTTAACACTGCCTTTGTTGTTGAAAGAACTGTGAACATGGTCATGATATGTGGGCCCAAAACTGAAATATGGCAGCATTACCTGTACAAAACTGGAGACAGAAAGAAGTGGTTTTTCTCCGATTTTCTGATTTCTAGCCTGAAAATTTAGAAAAATTAAGCAATTTGTAAAACCATATAATTTTAGCAAGTAAGCGCTATATATTCAACTTGGATCATAAAAAAGGTCTCCAGTAGAACTGATCAACATAAAGGACAATGGAGATCTAAAATATAAAAACCTTACCTGGATTAGAAGCATTATAACTGCAAAGATGACCTTTGCAAATTCAGTAAGAAAGTTAACACTGACGGGGCTAAATTTGAACTTCCCATCAACCTTGGACATGTACACCAAAATTGGCTGTAAAAGAACATGGAGATACTAAGCCATTAATAAATTATGCAAAATAATAATAGTGCACAACTTACTGTACCTAAAATCTTCCAACCAACAACAATTTAGAACTAAAAATACTGTCTTTGTCACTAAAAAGATTAAATGCTATAAACAGACAATCAAGACACATTCCTTATCCTCTCTTGAAATAAAATCAAGAGAAGGATGTAATGTTACACTACAAATCTCACCACCAATAGATATACAAAACGAATAGTGGGTTGTTTTGATCAAAGTGCAGTCTGGTCCTAATGAATTCTAACAGTCATTGAGAAGAAAGTAATAATGTAGCCACAAAATACTCAGAGTTAACGCTTAAGATAGCCAACTTAAAAAGGTACTCAGGTAGATTCTCTAGTAACTTGTTTTTACTTTGTTGATCAAGGATTCAAGATTCTGTTTACCACTGTTGGTGATTGGTGAATGAATCAATAACATATAAATGCAGGGCTTACAATATGTGACAAAAGTTTCTTTTAAAGAAAACTACAGTGCAAGAACAAAAAGGTAAAGACTACACAAACAAGCCCATACAGAAAATGACAAATATGAGTATCTGAATCTTGTTGTCTTGTGACGAATAAAAAGAAATCACCTGCAATCCAACTAACATGCAATCACCAACAACCAAGAGAACATTGAGTGCCCGTTGCTTTTTCGAAAACTTGCTCCTATGTCGATCATAAGCCCTAGATACTGTTTTGGCCGACGGATTCACCAACTTGGAATGACAGACACTGCATTCTATCATCCCTTGTTTCATCATCAAAATCCTTCCTGCCTTCACTCACTTCCTCCAAATCTCAAATCTAAAAACAACAATCCGCAACAAACACAAATCAGCAAAAATCAACAATCCATGACCTAAACTAACAACTAGACACTAAATCAATAAATCACTCGTCATATGCATTTACAAATTTTCTAACTGATAACAATTTCACTAGTGAAGTATAGTATATCATAAACCTAAACTCAATCATATCTTCAAAACAATAAATTAACAATCCAAAACCTAAATTAACAACTTGATACACTAAATCAGTAAATCAATCGTCATGTGCATTTATAAACCGTCTAATCGATAACAATTTCACAAGTAATTGAGCTCTAATATATTCTAAACCCAAATTCAATCAGATCTTCAAAACAAGTTATATATATATAAACAATCCAAAACCTAAATTAACAACTAGATACACCAAATCACACATCATATGCATACACAAACCGTCTAATCGATAACAATTCCACAAGTAAGTAAACTATAGCATATCCTAAACCCTAACTCAATCAGATCTTCAAAACAATAATCTAAGCTCCTCCGATCTATGATCTCAGATCTCGTAACCTTGAGATATCAAATAACCTATTTTCCTCACACTAAGATCAATAAACTACTACTACTAAGTACTAAAGCTAAACCACAAAACTACAACTCAACTATACGATCTCAATTCTCAAATAACAAATCAATTCTCAAACGTATAAATCAGCTCAAGCGAACCTCATAATATACAAAATGTTACAATTTCACAAGTAATTGAGCTCTAATATATTCTAAACCCAAATTCAATCAGATTTTCAAAACAAGTTATATATAAACAATCCAAAACCTAAATTAACAACTAGATACACCAAATCACACATCATATGCATATCCTAAACCCTAACTCAATCAGATCTTCAAAACAAACAATAAACTAAGCTCATCCAATCTCAGATCTCGTAACCTCGAGATATCAAATAACCTATTTTCTCACACTAACATCAATAAACTACTACTACTACTACAGCAAAACCACAAAACTAAAACTAAAACTAAAACTAAAACTCAAACTATACGATCTCAATTCTCAAATAACAGATCAAGCTCAAGTGAACGTGATTCAGCTGCAGACGGTTGAATCTGTAAATATATATATATATGGCGCGAAATAAACCCTAAGATCTGTTGATTTGTTTTAATGCGAAGAAGAATAATAATATGCATCACAGATCTAGTAAAACTAAAACTAACCTCAAGTATAGGATCTGAAATAATAATATAACAAATCAATTTGTGATGAGTAGTATGAAGCTCAGGTGACAGAGATTGTAAAAATAAGGCGCGAAATAAACCCTAGAAGATACAGAATGAATTAAGGAACGTTGATTGGTATTGATGTGAATAATAATATGTTATAAGATGATGATGAAGAGTTTGTTGTTGTTGTTGTTGTGTTTTTGCTTTAGAATTACAACACCATGGCGGTTGTTGACGCGTTGCTGTGATTGTGATCTACGGAAAACGTTGCCCGCTTTATTATTATTATTGTATACGGATTATATGATGGGATTTGTAATTCGAGCCAGATCGTGCTTGTCTGACTTGTAGATTGGATAGTTTGTCTGCCAATATACTCTGATTACTCTCTTTGCTTTCCTTATAAGAGGTGGGAAGTTCGAATCCTGCGAACACCAAAATGCTGCTGGTGGGCCGGGTTTTAGCGGAGTGGCCCTTCGGGCGGCAGGTTTTCCCCGGAAACTTGTGTGAAATTATTTGTGGACCCGGGTTACTCTCGGAGTACTCCTTTGTCTAGTGGGTACTTCGTGAGTGATCGTGATTGATTTGTTGGTCGTTCAAAAAAAAAAGTTTGTCCGTTGGACTCGACTAAGTAGACGCAGAACCTTTGGCATAAGATTAGCAAAGTTATCAAAGCAAAAGGTATAAACATATGTTAGTTGTTAAGATACGGTTTCTCTTGCCTTGTCACTTTGCTTGAATTAGCTTTTAAAGTAACCTGACCCACCGCAAATACACTATTCTCCAAACCCACCATAGGGGAAACCTATGTTAGATCCACACAAGCGAGTATTCCTCATATCCATACATGGTCTAAAATGTCAGCTGGTATAAAGGTTGATCTTCCTTCTATTGACCAGTTTAGAAATTCATGGTGTCACACTGTCACTTTCACGCCTTCGTATGTCAAAGGGAACAACCATAATCATGTCGGTACATAACCCTAGGAGTTCTTTACAATGTACTGCATGCTACCCAAAGGAGTCCAAACACGCCTTCCACCGTGTGTACAAGTTGCATGTGTTTTTGTCACTTCTTGTACTTAATTGCAGGTTTTAGATCTATGGCGGATATTAACGAATTTGTAGGTTTCAGATTTGCTTCACCGGAGGAATGTGGTTTGTTGACTGACGCTTCGAGAAATTATTTTGATTCGAACGACGACAGTGAAGGTCTAGTTGAATTCATATTGTGGTGGTGGAGACGGCGGTGGTGGGAATAAATAAACAAAGGTATAAAACAAATATTCCACATCGTTTTCCACGTTAGTTGCCATGTCACTATTAACTAAATAGGTTAGACTCCAAATTATCATCCACGTCAGCGTGAGCATGCCACGTCAGCATCCACTAACTGATTTAGTTTTAAGTTAACAAAAGTTCATTGTCGGCCAATACGTTGAAAGTTGGGATCGTTATTGGGAAGTTTTGAAGTACAAATTATTGTCGACCAATGGGTAAAAGTTTGGATTATTAAAATCTAATGCACTTTTTCAAATTAGTTAAAAATGAAAGGTTTACATGCTATGAGTTAGTGGAATTAATAAGGTTTACATGCTGTTTTTCATGCATTGATACATTATATCCTACACATTTAAACTTGTGTTAGTTGTTTTTTTTTTTTTTTTTGTGAAATTACAATGGAGGACAAAGAGCCTCCAAACAACTTTTAATATGAAACACATTTGATAGCAATTTGGTTGTTATTTTTCCAGTCTCACATCGCAACTTTATAATGTCTTGAGAAAGTGATAAAGTTGTATATAAGAGCATTCACAACACGGGAACCAAATTTATGTGAGTGTGTCTACCAAATCATATGGGGTGAGTGTAAGTGGTTGTGAGTGGAGGATATATAGAATATTTGGTGGGAACACTTTTACCCCTAAATATGAAAAGTTACTGTTCACCCCTAAAAATATTTTAATATTTTTGGAAGTGGTTGTGAGTGAGGAGAGAGAAAATATAATGATAAAAGTATGAAAAAGTATTATTATTTTAATTAGGAGAGAGAAGATTTAGAGGTTGAATAGTGATTTTTAGTGTAATTTAATGGAGGGGATTTGGTGGATTGGTTGTGAATGCTCTTAATGCACACGTAGAATTAGAGGTAGGTTTTATGAGTTATTGAGTGTTAATCATTTCCAAAAAATTCTTCTGAAAGAAACGACCTATTTCTTTTATTGTACACACGTTTTGTCACTTCATATTAGATTTGTCTATCCTGAAAAGTTCCTGACTGATAAACTAGTAATGATATATAACATACCTATAATCATCACAATGAAAATATACAAAATATTTAAATCTAAATATATTTTAATATTAATCTCAAATAAATAATTTCGTATATTGTATCATATAACTATAAATAATGTCATTAAAATATATAGTTTAAAAGATTTTTTTAGTTATGAAGCTATTTTAATGAAATATTACTAAACAATAATTAAAGAAATAAATAAAAACAAAAGCTAAAAGATTTCAGGTATATTGTTTGGGTAAACGGGTATATGATTTCGGGTAATCGGGTTGGGTATTACATAATCTCATACCTAGAAAATACATATATTTCCAATTCTATACCTGTTCCTATACCCGTCGGGCTCGGATATTTTTGTCATCCGTATGTGTCATCTTGGTTTATAAGAAACTGATTACGCGATTCAATGTGATTAAGTGTTTTTTTTTTTTTTTTGCACGAAGAAACTAAATGGTCAATTGCAAGAAAATTTGAAACCTTGATGGATAAATCAAATAACGCTTGAACACACGGGAAGACTAAGGGCAATAAGAGAAGACAACGGAAAAATAAAATAATTTGAACAGATACCAAACAAAAAGACAAAGGGCAATAAGGGAAGATAACAGAAAAATAACAATAACTTGAATTGAGACCTTTCTTATGCCATCTTAAAATGTGTGTAAAATTATCTTTGTGGTCATTTGTGACACCCTAGGAAAATCCCACATTGGCCGTGGCCAGGAGAGATCCTTGGTTCATATGTAATCCAATGCCTCTTAAATCAACAACGCGTTTTGGGGCTTAATGTTAGTGGATGAGAGGAGAAGTCCACAGTTAAACGTGCTCAGGTGGGAGAAATTCCAGGATGGGTGACCTCCTGGGAAGTCTCCACCGGGGCAATAAAAAACAAATCCGTAAGTTCTGGATGGGAAAAGTGGACAATATTGATGGTGAGAAGAGCCTGATGTTACATCATTCACTTTGCTTAAGATTATTGATTGTAAATTATAGATAGAGATTATAGATTAGAGTAATATATAAGTTACTAAAGTTACTTGATCCATATAAAAAGGTTAGGATTATACCTAAAATAAGGTTTTTTAGGGTGAAAACATGTCTTAAATTAATTTCGGACTTTTTTGGTATAGTTAAAATTTTTGAGATTTTTTTTAAATGCACATGTTTGTGAGGTAAATAATAATAGTCGCCACCACACATCCATAACATATATGGAGGCTATGAAGATGGTCTTTTATGTTTACGTGAATGTAATGTAGACTCTTTTGTTAATGTTGAACACCACCTTATAAAAAATTTATCATGTCATATATACCATCAAATCGACCCACGTTGGTAATTTTGCATACTGGTATGCCACTTCATCAAACTTTTACATGTACTATTTTCAACAAATTTAAGTTTAACTATTTTAATATAGGCGTATTGGATTTAAATAATCCAAAGTTTGGTCCATTGGCCAATAATAATCCGAACTTTAATGTTGGACCAGAATAATCTCGACTGGACATGTGAGTGTCCAGTTGTGCAAAGTAATTGGTTGTCTGCTAAGAACCAATGTTTTATTTTCAATAGAGTAGGTTTTGCAATAAAAAATGGGTAACGGCACAACTTGTGGCCCGTTTACCTACGTGTCACTTGTAATTGATTGTTTTTTATTGAAATAAAATTTCCCTCATGGTGGGGAAAAAAATTTAAATCTAATACCCCTTTCATGTATGAAACTTTGAACAATTTCTTTTGTGCAAGATGAGCAAGTATATTGGTTTCTTAGCATGCATTAACCAAAAGATTATTATAAGGCGTTAAATGATTTGACGATTAGATTTTATTTGTTTTTGTATAAAACATCGACTTACATATAAATATATAACACGTTAGGTACATTTCTATCTATTGTAAACTAGGAGAGATACTAGGTTCATAACATATGCTTGTGTTTTCAGCAGAATTGGATTCACCACTCAAATCAGGTTGACGGCGCAGTTTTACTCGTTTGCCTACCATTATATTGTATTTTTTTTTCAATTCTATTTATAGCATCAATAAAATGAAAACAAAAAAATTACAGTAAAAAAATCATAATAGGACAGGAGAGCACGCGTGACTTAATTGGATTGGTGGATGAAATGGTGATTGTGGCGTGAAATAATTTATGCTTGGATGGTTAGCGCCCATTTCACCAAGGGGGGGGGGGGGGTGTTTGGGGCGCGAAGGGGCTGGAAATCCCCCCTTTAACACCCTTTCATACTACCGCTACATGTGGTCTAACCAGAGCACCGTACCACTAAACAAAACAAATAAGATTATCAATGACTAATGAATTTTTTTTCGAACAAACCGACAATTGCACACGTAGAATTAGAGGTAGGTTTTATGAGTTATTGAGTGTTAATCATTTACAAAAAATTCTTCTGAAAGAAATGACCTATTTCTTTTATGGGAAAATGGCCAAAATAGCCCGTTGACCGGGCATTTTGCACAAATAAACCTTTGACCCCTCTTTGGAGAGACGGGACACGGCTCCCAACGAGCCTGAACCGTCTCCCGAGAGGCTTCCCATTTCAGCCAACAGAGGACCGCCACGTGTCGTTGTTGATCCCGAGGCTGTCCCGTCTCTCTCCAGACGGGTCAGAGGTCAACCGTCTCTCTCCCCAGACGGGTCACACTTCCCCATGCCGTCTCAAACCGTCTCAACGTGTTTCGGGAACCGTCTGAAGACGGGTCACATTTTACAATGGGGACTCGCCGTCTCCCGAGACGTCGTCTCCGGTGAGTCCCGATGGTTAGACCGACGCTTCGGTTGTCCAGGTCACCACCTATAAATACCGTGTCCCGTCTCCCGTAAGACCATCCAAACCACCACCACCGTCTAACAGTAGCAGCACTATCCAAACCACCACCACCGTCTAACCGTAGCAGCACCACCACACCACCACCACCGTCCACCACCACCGTCTAACACAAATGGCACCCCAAAGATGGACAGAAGAACAGGAGATTGCACTTATATCAGCATGGCGCCACGTTGAAGAAAGCACCCACCAAACCAACAAATGGTTTCGTATCCTACACGAGTACAACCGGCTGGTTGGAGGGTCAGACCGGACAACGGACTCTCTTAGCCGGAAGTTGAACGATTTGACCACGAAGTGTCAAATTTTCAACGGGTACCACAACCGGACACTTCAGTTGGTACCCCCCGGCTTTCCCGAAGACACGTCAATTAGACACAGCAAAAGACAGTATAAAAACAGGGAGGGAAAAGAATTTAAACATTTGTCCGCTTGGCAAATGATGAGAGATTATCTTAACTAGTTTATTTGTAATCAAATTTTATTTATGTTTTTTTATGTTTTTTTTATTAATGTTTATTTATGTAATGTTTATTTATGTTTTTTTTTATATAAAAGTAAATATTTCATTAATATTACAATAACAATATTATTACAATAACAATAAACAAACCATATTATTACAATAACAATAAAAAAACTATACTATTACAATAACGATAAACAAACTATACTATTACAACATACTTCCTAAATTTACTTGCTAAGAACTAAGAACTTTGTTTGAATGGTGTATGTGCGCTTCATAGACAAAGAACTCTTCTTGCAAATAAAATAGACTACCACATTGTAGATGCAAATTACACGGGTTAACCCACGCGCAGATGCAACAACAATCCAAGTAGCCGTACGCAGATGAAACAACAATCCAAGTAATCGGACAATATTTTCGTAAGCCGGTAGGCTTCGGTTGGGAAACCAAAAAACGTCATTGGTTTGGAAGATGAAAGGTTTGGGGAGGGTGGTGGGTGCAAATTTTGTTAAGTGAAATCGGGTATTTATATACACTAGTGAGACGGTTCAGACGGTTCAGACGGTTCCCGAGACGGCTTGAGACGGCATGGGGAAGTGTGACCCGTCTGGGGAGAGAAACGGTTGACTTCTGACCCGTCTGGAGAGAGACGGGACAGCCTCGGGATCAACAACGACACGTGGCGGTCCTCTGTTGGCTGAAATGGGAAGCCTCTCGGGAGACGGTTCAGGCTCGTTGGGAGCCGTGTCCCGTCTCTCCAAAGAGAGGTCAAAGGTTTATTTGTGCAAAATGCCCGGTCAACGGGCTATTTTGGCCATTTTCCCTTCTTTTATTGTACACACGTTTTGTCACTTCATATTAGATTTGTCTATCCTGAAAAGTTCCTGAGGGATAAACTAGTAATGATATATAACATACCTATAATCATCACAATGAAAATATACAAAATATTTAAATCTAAATATATTTTAATATTAATCTCAAATAAATAATTTCGTATATTGTATCATATAACTATAAATAATGTCATTAAAATATATAGTTTAAAAGATTTTTTTAGTTATGAAGCTATTTTAATGAAATATTACTAAACAATAATTAAAGAAATAAATAAAAACAAAAGCTAAAAGATTTCAGGTATATTGTTTGGGTAAACGGGTATATGATTTCAGGTAATCGGGTTGGGTATTACATAATCTCATACCTAGAAAATACATATATTTCCAATTCTATACCTGTTCCTATACCCGTCGGGCTCGGATATTTTTGTCATCCGTATGTGTCATCTTGGTTTATAAGAAACTGATTACGCGATTCAATGTGATTAAGTGTGTTTTTTTTTGCACGAAGAAACTAAATGGTCAATTGCAAGAAAATTTGAAACCTTGATGGATAAATCAAATAACGCTTGAACACACGGGAAGACTAAGGGCAATAAGAGAAGACAATGGAAAAATAAAATAATTTGAACAGAGACCAAACAAAAAGACCAAGGGCAATAAGGGAAGATAACAGAAAAATAACAATAACTTGAATCGAGACCTTTCTTATGCCATCTTAAAATGTGTGTAAAATTATCTTTGTGGTCATTTGTGACACCCTAGGAAAATCCCACATTGGCCGTGGCCAGGAGAGATCCTTGGTTCATATGTAATCCAATGCCTCTTAAATCAACAACGCGTTTTGGGGCTTAATGTTAGTGGATGAGAGGAGAACTCCACAGTTAAGCGTGCTCAGGTGGGAGAAATTCCAGGATGGGTGACCTCCTGGGAAGTCTCCACCGGGGCAACAAAAAACAAATCCGTAAGTTCTGGATGGGCAAAGTGGACAATATTGATGGTGAGAAGAGCCTGATGTTACATCATTCACTTTGCTTAAGATTATTGATTGTAAATTATAGATAGAGATTATAGATTAGAGTAATATATAAGTTACTGAAGTTACTTGATCCATATAAAAAGGTTAGGATTATACCTAAAATAAGGTTTTTTAGGGTGAAAACATGTCTTAAATTAATTTCGGACTTTTTTGGTATAGTTAAAATTTTTGAGATTTTTTTTAAATGCACATGTTTGTGAGGTAAATAATAATAGTCGCCACCACACATCCATAACATATATGGAGGCTATGAAGACGGTCTTTTATGTTTACGTGAATGTAATGTAGACTCTTTTGTTAATGTTGAACACCACCTTATAAAAAATTTATCATGTCATATATACCATCAAATCGACCCACGTTGGTAACTTTGCATACTGGTATGCCACTTCATCAAACTTTTACATGTACTATTTTCAACAAATTTAAGTTTAACTATTTTAATATAGGCGTATTGGATTTAAATAATCCAAAGTTTGGTCCATTGGCCAATAATAATCCGAACTTTAATGTTGGACCAGAATAATCTCGACTGGACATGTGAGTGTCCAGTTGTGCAAAGTAATTGGTTGTCTGCTAAGAACCAATGTTTTATTTTCAATAGAGTAGGTTTTGCAATAAAAAATGGGTAACGGCACAACTTGTGGCCCGTTTACCTACGTGTCACTTGTAATTGATTGTTTTTTATTGAAATAAAATTTCCCTCATGGTGGGGAAAAAAATTTAAATCTAATACCCCTTTAATGTATGAAACTTTGAACAATTTCTTTTGTGCAAGATGAGCAAGTATATTGGTTTCTTAGCATGCATTAACCAAAAGATTATTATAAGGCGTTAAATGATTTGACGATTAGATTTTATTTGTTTTTGTATAAAACATCGACTTACATATAAATATATAACACGTTAGGTACATTTCTATCTATTGTAAACTAGGAGAGATACTAGGTTCATAACATATGCTTGTGTTTTCAGCAGAATTGGATTCACCACTCAAATCAGGTTGACGGCGCAGTTTTACTCATTTGCCTACCATTCTATTGTATTTTTTTTTCAATTCTATTTATAGCATCAATAAAATGAAAACAAAAAAAATTACAGTAAAAAAATCATAATAGGAGAGGAGAGCACGCGTGACTTAATTGGATTGTGTCGTGAAATAATTTACGCTTGAATGGTTAGCGCCCATTTCACTAAGAGGAGGGGGGGGGGGGGATGTTTGGGGCGCGAAGGGGCTGGAAATCCTCCCTTTAACACCCTTTCATACCACCGCTACATGTGATCTAACGAGAACACCATACCACTAAACAAAACAAATAAGATTATCAATGACTAATGAATTTTTTTCGAACAAACCGACAATTTGTACCAAAATTAAAAGAAACAAAAAAACAAACCGACAATTCATGTGCAAAGCCAATAGTTATTAACTCACTGAGTTCAATACCGAGTCAGTACAGTGAGCTGTCGGTGGCGAGTTAGCTTAAATCTTTAGTTGGTGAGTCGTGGTTCAAAAAAAAAAAAAAAAAAAAAAAACCTTGATTCCAAATCCAGCCTGTTCATAAATAAAAACCATGATGTATACACATCAACTAAACTAAACCCCATCTGTCAATCTCCACCGTCCATTTCAACACCGTCTCCATTATTATTCATTTGACACAAATACTTCATCTCTCACACACAAAAATCAGTTGTATTTTTGATCAAATAATAATAATAATCTGAAGCAGATCTTGTTGTCAGGGGAGAAGTCTCCACTCTTTAGTAAGTACACATTTTACATTCTTGAAATTATTATTATTATTATTATTATTATTATTATTATTATTATTATTATCAAGATTGTTGGTTAAACCTTGGAAAGAAGCAAACTTGTATGATGGGTTTATTATTTTAGTTGTTGTTTGTTGTTTATATGATCTCTTTGTGATTTATGTGTTTTTATTGAAAAAAGAATCACTAAATGTCCAAATATTAAGGAAGGGACTTGATTAATATAAATCTTGTGTTTTTTTGTCAAAATTTTTATAGGAACTATAAAAAGAATTAAAATTTGTTAATGGGTGTATTAATTTAGTTAATTTCAGCATATGGGTCTTGTTTTGATGTTAAGAAATCTTCACCAATTGCCCAATTTTTCTTGTTTTTTTTTGTTGTCAACAAAATTCATAAGAACCCTAAAAAGAAATAAAATTTGTCAATGGGTTTATTGTTTTAGTTAATTTCAGCTTCTGGGTTATGTTTTATTTTAATAAAATTCCACTAGATGGCCAATTTTTTTTTTCTTTTTTTTTTTTTTTTGCAAAATTTTCATTAGAACCCTAGAAAGATTCAAACAAAATGTCAATTGGTGTATGTTTTAGTTAATTTTAGCTTTTGGTTCTTGTTTTCTGTTAAAAAATATTCACTAAATGCTCAAATATTCAAGAAAAGAAACCTGATTTGTTATTCGTTGTTTTGGTTATTGTATTATGCTAATTTCATATTAATATTTTTTTTTTCTCAAAAATTTCCATTAAATCCCTCAAAGGAAATTCATTTTGGTACTGAAATTGTTGTTTTAGCCAGTATCAGTTACATTAAGCACCTGGGTCTCTTTGATTCATGTTTTATCGAAGTTTTTTCATCGAATGCCCCGATAATCAGAAAAAAAGGAACTTTATTTAAAGGTCTGTTTTTTCCCTCTCAAAATCCCTAAATGGTCCTAAACGTTACCGACTTAGTTACGGGATTCGTGTCTATTTATACTCCGTTCATTTCACCTTTTATTCAACTCAAATCTTGTGTATTTTCAAACTGTCATTAACAGGAAGCAACTTTTCTGCATATTTGTCTGTAAGTCTGCCGCTTTACAACAAAATTTCGTGAACCGGTTAAATAAAATGAAAAAGGTTCTTGATTTGTTTACCTGGTGTATTCTTTTACTTATTTTCTGAACATTTGAGATCATCTTTTAACCAAAACCATAATAAACAATAAATCAGAACTTAATACATCAACGTGTGTTATGTGTTCTGTCATATTCATTAGTCAACCCTAATATACAAAGAAAAGGATGTTAATTTATACTGGCAATTTGTTTATTCCCTCTTGTTTATTTAAAGCATGTAGGTGTATCTTAATATCTTATTAATGTGTTTTATTTGCTGTTTTTTTTACTAAAAAGGAAACAAGAACTTAATTTCATGTCATCTTCTAACTTTCTGATATTAATCTCTATGTGTTCTTTTTTTTTTTTTGTTTTTTTTGCAGCAAAGAAGAATGGAGACGAAACATGTGTGTCTGTTGGTGATAACTCTACTGTGTTTGATCGTTTCAATCGCGGATGCTGACACGTCACCGATATTGGTGAAGAAAGTTAAGGGGAAAAAAGTTTGTGATCAGGGTTGGGAATGTAAAGGGTGGTCAGAATATTGTTGCAACCTCACAATATCTCAGTATTTTGATTATTATCAATTTGAGAATCTTTTCTCAAAAAGGAACGCTCCAGTGGCACATGCCGTTGGTTTTTGGGATTTTAAATCTTTTATCACCGCTTCAGCCATTTATCAGCCCCTAGGGTTTGGTACCACTGGTAACAAGACAACACAAATGTTGGAGATTGCCGCTTTTCTTGCTCATGTCGGAAGTCAAACTTCTTGTAAGTTCAAGCTTCCAATGTGTTGACTTTTGTTCTTTATTTATGAGGTGTCGTTTCATGCATATTTGCATAGAGGTGGTATGTTTGACCCACTTACTTTTAAATGGGTCAATTTGGGTTGTGTTACTTGTGTATCATCCGAAACAAGTTAAATTAGAAAATTGGGTAAACGGGAACGGGTCAAGTTACATATCGGTCATTTGTAACTTGACCTGTTCCCAATTACCTAATTTTCTAAATTATATGGATTTCTAGTTAAAAAAACCCCCCATCAAACCCGTACCCTCAAACCGAACAGCCATTAAATGGCAAAATAACTTGATTTTTGTTATTGCAAATGGTTTAGGTGGCTATGGAGTGGTAACCGGAGGGCCCACAGCATGGGGATTATGTTACAACAAAGAAATGAGCCCTATGCAAGATTATTGTGATGATAACTACAAATACACTTACCCTTGTGCCCCTGGTGCTTTATATTTTGGCCGTGGTGCTTTGCCCGTTTTCTGGTATGACACAAAATTTTCCCCGATGTTATTCACTTTTATGTCACTTATTTTAAAACCTAGTAACTACGTATGTGTTTGAGCCTTTGTTTTTCTTTTTGCACCTCAAAATCGTCGATTCTCTAAAATAGGTTGGACAGGTTGGGTAAACAGTCAAAATGTGTACTTTTTTAACGGGTTGGATGGATCCGGAACTCTGTCCACTTTGTTATACTAATCGGTCACCAGTGCGTCAAACTCAAACATGAATAGAATAGCTATATTATCAATAATAATAGACTATTTTTTTTTTTTATGTAATGCCATTTTGTTACGGGTCAAAATGGGACAGTTTTGGTTGACCCGAAACACTTTTTTTCCATCCATTCATAAGTATATAGATCTAAAGTGCTACGTCTACGAAGTTATATTGTTTTCAGTATTAATTTAAGTTTGTGAATAGTATGATTTAGGATGTTTTATGCATAAAAAATTCCACTTGGATAAGTTTTGACCCGTATTAACCTCGTTTTTCCCTAGATATACCATAAAGGCATAAACCTATCCCTAACCGTCGTGTTGTTACAGGAACTACAACTATGGATACCTTGGCGACTGCTTGAAAGTTGACCTTTTACACCACCCCGAATACCTCGAACAAAACGCCACTTTAGCTTTCCAAGCCGCAATGTTTCAATGGATAACTCCATTGAAAAAGGGTCAGCCGTCACCACATGATATCATGGTAGGCAACTGGAAGCCCACCAAAAACGACACTATGTCCAAAAGGGTTCCTGGATTTGGAGCCACCATGAACATCCTATACGGCGAACGCACATGTGGAAAAGGTGATGTTGATGAGATGAACACCATCATTACACATTACTTGTATTATCTTGACTTGATGGGTGTTGGCCGAGAGGAAGCTGGACCGCACGAGATTCTTACTTGCGCTGAACAGAAACCGTTTAACCCTTCAACAACCACTAAAGACTCGGCTTCGAGTTAACCTTGGGGTTGAAATAGGACACCATGTCAATGTGGCTTGAATCTTGAAAAGGTGCACAATTTGGAATGTTTTGAGGTTCACAGTCCTTTGTTTCTAAATGTTTATTATTTGTTTTGTGAGATATGTTTTTGTTTTTAAGTTGGAATTATAAAAACAAATCTTATATAAGTTTGTTCAGGTTATGTTATCTTGATTTTGCTTTTGTATCATAAATTTTTTTAATAAAATTTGTAACAAGACATGTTAGCATGTTACATGAAAAATTGTAAACCTACTTGTTTGTGCATTGCTTTTGGTAACAAGTTACATTCCCAAACTTATTCTAATAAACCCTAACAAATGAACACCCCTAATCTCACCTTTTTTTAACGGCCAACGGTACACACCAATAACGAAACCCTGCAGCCTTTAGGACCGGTCCTCGGGCCCCCCTAAGGTTCAGCTCCTCATTTCAGAATAACCTTACTCCGAGTGGGATTCGAACATGTGACCTCCCAGGGCAGGAACCCCACAAAGTGGGTAAACCTTCCCACCTCCATTGCAACCACCAGGCTACAACAACATTGGCATCTTACCTATTATGGGTTTAGTGGAGTGAGCTTTTTAAGGTTTATTTTCCAGCCTAATTGTAGGGAAAGAATAAAATAACTGGTTTGGAGTGTAAACAAGCTCTCAAGATTAGTTATTTTCATCCTATTAATTTTTAACTTTTGTTTATAATAAGGTGTTGTAACCTATACATTGTGCTTACCTAATGATTACATACAAGTAGTCATAATTTGATGTTAGTGGTCCACCAAAGGTTTCTAATGGTTGTATTCCAAAATCAAACAACATCTAGTAACCCCTTGACCAAATTTAATCAACCTTTATGGTGATGATTTTTTTCTCTACACAAAACACTAAACTTCCTTCCATGCTTTCAATTCAAGATTTAATTCAACTAATTAGTTATTTTCATATTAAACTCAATTAATTATTTCTTTCTAGTATAATCGACGCCAACGTCACGATTTTTTTACACTGTTTCATTTTTATATAAAGTCTGGTTGTAATCGCCAATATTTTTTTAAGCGTTTCTTTTTTCTTATATAGATATCAGATCTTATTGATATCCCTAGCGTTATGACATACTTATTTCATGTTAACATTTGATAGAATTTTTAATGCTTTGTTTTTTTTCTTTGTTTACACCACATTTTGGTTTTCTTGGATGTGTTTTTCTGTCTTTTAATTTGTCGCTATTCGACTAAACGTTACGAACAACAATCTGAGGTGAACTTTCATAAAGTTATGAATAGTATCAGCAGCCTCGTCGTAACGCATGGGTTTGCGAGTTTTTTTGTTTGTTTATATATGGTCAATGCCTTTTTCAACATGCAGGTTCGTTGGAATGTTTTGACGTCCGTTTCTTTCACGGTATTACCCCTCGGCGCACCACGGGGTTCTAATACTAGTTATTATTAAAAGCCTTAATTGATTCGGCCTTAAACAAGCTTGAGCTCGAGCCTAAACTGACCCGCGCACAAGCTTTATCTTCAAATGTACACTAGGCTCACGAACCTATTATTTATCTAAACATAACAATTTTATTTTATACAGCAAAATATATGATTACATAACATGTATAGTTATAAATATATAAAAAGAATGATATATGTATCTTAGTATGTATACAAATTAATTAAAGATTCAATGAATAAAAAGCCTGAGCCACACTAATAAGCCGAGATCAAGCTTTAAACATAATTATTCTAAGCAATTCAAGGTCGAGCTCGAGCTCTTTTTATTTAAACGAGCCAAGCTTGAGCTTAAACTACTCATCACCAATAATCAACTATAAATCTATACGTAGTAAATAAGTATCTGAATGCACCACGTGTCACAATTGTTGTGAGCTCAAAATTCTTTTTTCCGATTTCTCTTATTTACTCATTGGTATTCTATTTTTTATTTAAAACTTCAAAACTTAATTAATTAAACATAATATATTACTAAATATTAGTTATTTTTGCTAAATTTTCATTAATTTTCTTTATTCATCCAAAAATATCCAAAAATAAGCAGTCAGCTTTTTTTTTTTTTTTTTGCTTATATGATAAGTTAAGTAAAGTAAAGTCAATGACTTGAATAATAGGCCACATAGTTTATTAATTGTCAATATTCCAAACTAACATTGATCATATAACAATCATTATGTATCATTAGTGAATTAATAAATTTTATACAAAACATGCACGATCTTCCAACTCCAAAAACTATCACATAATTTTATTCATTTTTGTAATGCATGAACTAAGCATAATTAGGATTCAAATAAAGTGTATACAGACATAAATGCATACACACATATGTGTATATATACATCATGTTTGGTCTTTTATTATCCACATATCCATAAAACATAGGTAACATGAAGAATAATATTGTTTTCCTTGTGATCATTGCACTTGTCTCAATAGCATCATCAGCAAAGGTTACATACATTGTGACAAGTTTTGGAGCCAAAGGCGATGGCAAGACAGACACGACGAATGCATTTCTCAGTGCTTGGTCTGCTGCGTGTAATTCCACGAAGTCAGCGATCATTTATGTCCCCACTGGCACGTTTTTGCTAGCAACCGCTATCACGTTTGCTGGTGAAAGATGCCAGAGTAGCTCCATAACTATACGCATTTATGGCACCCTTGTTGCGCCTTTTAACTATGACGCGATTGCCCACTCGGGTGACTGGATTAGGTTCCATAGAGTCAACCATCTCACTATCTCAGGTGGTACCCTCGATGCCCGAGGTGGTTCTCTCTGGTCTTGCAAAACCTCTGGCAAAAGTTGTCCATCCGGAGCTACGGTACATACTATTACTTCTGGTGTTGCTAAACGTACCCCCTCCCCCCCCCCCCCCCCCCCCACACACACCCCTTCTTTTACAAACTTGGAGGTGGACCCACCATTAAAAAATATTTTTCCTCTCATGTTGAGTAATATAAGGGGTACTTTTAGACACGCCCTTTAGTTCACTTGCCACACCAGCGAACACTGACAAATATGTCAAAACTTTTATGGGTTCGCTTGTAGGGCTAGCGAACTGCCTAGAGGTAAAAGAACATTAAAAAAACGCCTAAAAATACTTGGCGGAATACTAAACCACCTTTTTGTGCTTGTCTGTGTACTTTCTTGAAGCTTTATTACGGTTATATAACCGCATGTATATATGTACATAGAAATGAATATAAGTTTTGTGTTATGCAGACACTCGGAATATACAATTCAAAGAACATTGTTATAAACGGATTGAAGTCTGTAAACAGCCAGATGTTCCATATTCTGCTAGATGCATGCACCAATGCCAAGCTACAAGGAGTGAGTATCTCAGCATCTGGTGCCAGTCCTAACACAGATGGCATACACTTAATATCGTCGAATGGTGTCACCATCTTGAATTCCAAAATCGCTACAGGAGATGATTGTATATCTATTGGTCCTGGCAATAGTAACCTCTGGATACAGACGGTTGCGTGTGGCCCTGGTCATGGCATCAGGTGAATTTTTATACTTTACATGTATAATAAAACTAATATATAGTTTCCCTGTGCCGCGCTTTATGTTATCCAGATACTATACTAGGTACGTCTGTTTGTTTGTTACATAGACACGCATAACGTATGATTTTTGTTGGTTGCAGCATTGGAAGTCTAGGGTGGGAACTGGACGAACCAGGCGTGCAGAACATAACAGTAACGATGGCAACGTTTAGAGGAACTCAAAACGGTGTAAGAATAAAGACATGGGCAAGGGCGAGCCATGGGTTCGTAACAGGTGCTGTTTTCCAGCATGTGACCATGGTCAATGTCAGTAATCCAATCATCATTGAGCAAAGGTACTGCCCCGACAAAAACAACTGCCCGAATCAAGTGTCAGGGGTGAAGATCAAGGACGTGGTGTATAACGATATCCATGGAACATCAGCCACCAAAGTGGCAGTGAAACTGGATTGTAGTCAAGGGAACCCATGCAGTGGAATAAGTCTAAAAGACGTTAACCTTAACTATGTTCGTGGGAATCAACCAGCGGTGTCCTCTTGCGCGTATGCTGCTGGGACAGCGTCTGGCATATCTAACCCGACAAGCTGTCTCTAGTTAACTAGTTGCGTCGCTCAGTTTGAAGATTCGAGTATTTCAAGACATCTTCACCATGAGTTTTGTTCTTTACATTGGCTGGTATTGTCTGCTGTCAAACATATTGTATAAATCAGTAATGACCCATTTTGATCCGAACCGAATTAATACTTTTTCAAAAAGATGGACCTGAGCCATTTTGACCCGTCACCTAACACGACCCAACATGTCTGTGTGCCAAGCTTAATATGACTAAAGGAAACATTGAACAAATAAAGTTTACCTCCACGACATTCGCTTAAAATTTTCGATATTCGTTAACATCAAAAATAGACATTTAGCAAAGAATACAATCAGAGCAGAAAGAAAAAATGTAAATAATAGTATGGTAGAATGTTTATGTTTAAATAAAGTTGGTATATATTTAACAAAGAAAAAAAAACAAAGGTGTTGACAATAAGCAGGTTTAAATAAATGAACAAATATTGACAAGCCAAAGATATATAACAGACCAATCTGATCATAAGCACACATCCATATTCTCAAACAAAAACATATATATATGCCTCAATACAACTAAAATCTACGGTCACGATTATAAAGCTGCAGAGGAAAACAACGGTCACAAGTTCGCTTATTTTTCTTCATGCTTTTTACATTATTATACTTCTGGAGCTGCTGGTGCAGGAGCCCTCAACAGCGGTTGAAGAGCTTTCACGACAATGCTCATATTAGGCCTAAACTCAGACTCGTACTGCACGCATAAAGCCGCCACAGCCGCCAGCTAGATTAACAAAACAGATCTCGTTAGTTGATAGTTAGTTAATGATTGTGGGTTTGATGTTTATAACGATACCAAAACAACCGAACCAAAAATCCCACAAAATAGCAAAAAAAAAAAAAAAAAAACAATAACAATATTGAAATATTATTATCATTTTGGAAAGAGATAGACCTTTGCAACAGCTTTTGGAGGGTACTCTCCCTTGAGCCTTGGATCGACACATTGTTTAACCTTGTCTTCACTTAGCCTAGGTGTAGCCTAAATGTAGAAGAAACAAAAAGAAATAAGTTCAACTTGTTTATATCATTTCTCATTAGGCTCACTTTCTATTTTGCGGCCCCGTCTACACAAGTCATAAACCAAATGAGATCATTTGAATGTCGAATGACGCAATGACAAATGGCTCTTTGAAGCTTTATGTATTTATCGGTATAAATTAAAGTTAAAATTTCAACCAAT
Organism: Ambrosia artemisiifolia; assembly: GCA_032199755.1. Taxonomy (NCBI): domain Eukaryota; kingdom Viridiplantae; phylum Streptophyta; class Magnoliopsida; order Asterales; family Asteraceae; genus Ambrosia; species Ambrosia artemisiifolia. Next base: position 50,004,767 of record CM063525.1, on the reverse strand, counting down.
TTATTCATGAATGGGTCGAGTCCAGGTATGTTTTATCTCTAATCGTTCAAAAGTCACCCAAAGTGTATTTTTAATCATAAACCTCCTAAATCGTCTTATTCAAAGAAAGTATATTATTACTGATGATGCATAACTTTTGCAAACATTAATATGCAACAACTTTCTATCTTTTTTTAATGGACAAAAAGCGTTTGATCCGTATAAAAAGTTAGCTGTTTTGACTTGTTACCCAACCTCTAAAAAGATAATCTTTGCCAAGTTTCTTAATCCCATATTTCTTTCACTTATATCAACTAAAGAGACCCACGAACTTGTTAGTGCCGAAAACACCGAAAACAAACAATAAAAAAAGGCTCACCCAAGTGACAAGGCTTTGCTGTCCACGTGGCATTGTGTGGTCAACAGGTTTCCGACCAGTTAGAAGCTCAAGCAAAACAACCCCAAAGCTATACACGTCACTTTTTTGTGTCAGCTGTCCCGTCATCGCATATCTACAAATTAAAAAAAAAAAAAAAAAAAAAACTAAATAATAAGTTTCTTCAAATACAAAGGAATATGCAATATATAACAATACGATAATGTATATGTTATCAATTGAATTATCATTCTTTATTAGTACCGCTGATAACAGAACAAATTCTTGCTAAAGAACAAAAGAAAATTAAGATTCCTATTAACACAACTAAAAGATGTTTGAATTAACGGAACTTTTGCAGTCTGAAACAAAAGGCATCCTATTTATGAAAAACTCACTTAAAAGGAACATATGCATATTTATTTTTCCATCACTCTTTACTCACTTTAAAGATGGCAATTATGATCCATTTTGACCTATAAAACGGGTTAGGTTTAATCTCAAACACATTAAAAGTCATCCAAGTGTTTCACATGCATAAAAATGCCCCAATTTAAAAAAAATTAAAAAATTAAGAACATTTGTGTAACTACATTTGGAAATTAACGGATAAAAAGTATTCATAGGTTGGACCAACCCACGTTGAACCAGTCAGACTAACATTTTGCGAAACTTGTTTGTTTTATATTAATCTAAAACGAGTCAAATAGATTTAGCTAAAGGAGTTGGCCAAAAAGGGAACAGATCAAATGGATTGAAAGTCATCCAAAGTAAATTCACATTTCATATGTATAAAAATCTTTTAAACCCCTCATTAATATACATTATTTCTCTAGAGTTACAAAAATAAATACAAAAAAGTATTTGGGCCTGTGGATCGATCCAACCCAAACTGACCCGGCCCACCTATTTTGCCAACTCTCTTACTTCTATACTTTAGCAATTAGCTATAAGAGACATAACTAATTAAAGAATCCGTCAAGGCATCAGCGGGTTGAAAGTCATCCCAAGTGTATTCATATGTACAAAACTATCCTAAACCGCTTTATCAAAAAATTAAATCATGTTTAGACATTACTTTTGTAAAATTGCAAAAAAAGCATATAAAAAAGTGCTATCCACCCGCGTGACTCGATAGTCGATATAACAACTCTATTTCTTTTGTGATTTAACTATAATAGTTAACTAGGGTTTAGAATCATTACTCTGGTGCATGATAGCCAAAAGTGCCCAAAACACGAGTAGAATGCAAACGAGCCGCCATATCAGGAGCTTGATTTGAAAGATTAAAATCGGCAATCTTGGCTCTCAGATCCTCAAACAATAGCACATTGCTAGACCTAATATCTCTGTGAATTATTGAAGGTTGGACCTTTTCATGCAAATAATCAAGTCCCTTTGCTGCATCAACAGCAATCCTTACTCTTTGCATCCAATCAAGCACGGGCCCCGGTTGCGCTCCTTGCACGCCCTTCCTGCCTATATGTTTATGTAAAGATATAGATTAACAAACCCATGAAACCAAAGGCTAAATAAAACTAAAAAAAAGTGTTCCATACCATGTAATATGTCATGTAGAGATCCCATGGTTGCAAATTCATAAGCCAAAACACGTGTATTTCCTTCCACACAGTAACCGCACAACTCAACAAAGTTTTCGTGCTTCAGTTTCGAGACCATTGAAACCTTGAATAGAATGGAAATTAACTCTTGTTAAAATAAAGGAACGAAGAAACCAAAGAACCAAACAGGAGCCAGAACCAGGCACAAGGCTGTTTTGACAGTTGACACGTTACTTAACTCGTCTAACCATCATGCCACCTCTAAACCCTCATACGCATCCGGTTTGTATTCCAGTTTGGAACCGAACACATTCAGATTAAGTGATTAACCGTCCATAGGTATATAACAGATTATTTACTTGCAGAAACATAAACTTACCTGAGTCAAAAACTCGTTATCGGATTCAGCCTCGGTAGAGACATCAAGCTTTTTCACAGCCACACTTTTTCCATTATCTAAATTTGCAAAATATACCCTTCCATATGAACCTTCACCAATCAATGCCTTTGATCCAAAGTTCTCGGTTTTTTCTTTCAGTTCATCAAGCGAAAGTGCAGGTACTTCGATTGTTGGCACTTCTTTTTGTGCATCAAATTTTTCTTTCGGTTGTACTCTGTCCTTTTGCTGTCCTACATTACATGTAAATAAAAAAACATTAATACACATAATGTGATTAGGGGAATTTCGGAAATAGTGTTTATATGTGTTATGCCGCTTAAAGTTTAAATAATCGTTGTCTATGGAGTTGAGTGTTTTAATCAAGGGTTATTTTGGTCATTTCAGAGTTACAGAGTATAAAAAAAGGTAGCTCATCATTAGGCATTTGTTTATCTGAATTTGATAACTGACATTAGACACATAATAGTCATATTAAACATACCATTAACATGATCATTGTGGTTTTTTACCAAGCCATTGTCATTCGAGGGGTAAGATTCTTCGACTTGACAAGTACAACACAACCACCTCCGCATCCTATCTCTCTTCCTCAAAATTAAACCGTCGTCAGCCCTTGGTTTACCCAAACGTATAAAGTATCCAAATGGGAGCAAGTATGCCTACATAACCATAAACCATTAAAACATGTTAAAAAGATCATATTGATATTACTCAACACACAACTTTAAAATAATAATTTACAATCAAATTCCACATAATATCTTCTCTTGTAAACATAAAGTTGCAATAACCATTAGTCACCATTAATATTAACATCCAACCCCCCCCCCCCCCCCCCCCCCCCTCTCTACATACACAAGGAGTGAATTCCCTACCCCCAACACATGCAAAACAACTTTCATCATACAAAAATTTGATCACAAAAACAATAAATATTATAAATATAATAACATTTAACACTTAAAAATCAATTGAAAAATAAATCTTGCACATTAACAAGACATCAAATATCTCACTCACATGCATCAAATTTAAACAAAGTTTATACAAATTCTTATAAATATCAGATCATAGTAAAACTATGTATATCATAAATTTATAACATTTTTAAACACTTAAAAAAAATTTCCTATCAAAAAGACATCAAAGATCTCACACACATGCATCAAATTATAAACAAAACAGTTAAAAATAAAAACAATTCTTACCAATAAACCACGAAAATATCCACCAGTAACCATCACAGTGCAAAAAAAAAAAATTTATAACCAGAAAACAAATATCTTCCAAGAATATGAAAATAACAGAAACCCCAATTGGAATAAATGAAAGAATTATTCAACAAGAGACCAAATTTAACATAAAATAAAAAGATCCAGTAATGAAAGATTACAAAACAAGAAACCAAATTGTTATTATCAAACACTAATTGAAGAATAAAACAGTTACCAATTAAATTACAAGGAATCCATCATCAAAGACACCGAAAGGAATCATCTTTATGAATAATGATAATAATAATAAATAAGTAGTAAAGGTTTACCTGTGTTGTGTTGTATTGTGTTCTTAGGGATTTGTTTAGAAATTGGGGAAAAGACAGATAAGCAATGAGCGATTACAATGAGAGAGAAATAGAAAGAAAAAACAGCGGTTTAAATTGTCATCAATGCAAAAAACGCGGTGATGATGTCATCCATTTCAACAATATTTTTTTTATTATTTTTTTAACACAGTTTGACTACCCGGGTTTGGGATGAGGTCGGTATCAGTAAAAAAAATCGCTAAAATTGGGTATTGGTACCGCAAATGCTCGATGTGGTACGGTATGGTATTGTATTGTATCTGTATTTAAATGTAAAATCGATAAAATACCGGTATCGGTATTGAAAATGCCAAAAAATTGGTAGCAAAGATTATTATATTACAGGAAATTTGTTAACGGTACGGTACTTGTTCGATACTGGTGCCCAATACGATTTGTACATCCCTAATCCGGGTACATTTATAGATAAAAGGTCATTCATTCTATGTGTAATCGTAGAGAATCGTTACAAATTCTAAAAGAAATCCATGCCCATGGGTTACTATGATTAAAAAAACCCTCACGACTTATATTTTTATTTTATCATTAAAAGAAAGGTTACAACTAACGAACTCGTTAATCAGAGTACTGCTAGAGCTATGTCTCTACGGTCAATAATCTAATAGTCAATTTATTATTATAATTGTATGAACAAACTTTATAGTACTTATGTGTTAATAATTATTACTTTATATACCTTTTTAGAACATTCAAGCCTTCCTAGTCGTCAACATTGACCTAAATGTTTAAATTTTGCTTGATTTAGACTTTAGACGTAAATTCTCATTGGTTGTTTTTAGATACCCTTTTTAAGTCATGACGAACATATTTATAAAACATGAATAACACACTAAAACACAAATGGGTCATCTTCTGCCTAGGTGTTTCCGGTTACTACCCATTCATAACATTACAAAAGTCTCTAAAATCATCATCTTCACATAATTCTTTATTACATAATACAAACGAGTACCTCACGTTCTTCTCATTTTTTTCGATCATCAAAAATTAAAAACAAGACTAATGTCTTATGTCTTCTTTGTTTATAGCCTATAGGTATTTTCTGATTTCTATCTTTTTTAAGCATTACATAAGAAGACTCAAACATCGTTGTCTTCAAATGACTATCATTACAAACTCTATACAACTCCCTCGCGTTCTTCACACCCCGTCTCACCCTTGGATCCACCATAACCCGCATAGGGAAAACTTACGTTCTTGTAAATGGATCTTTCGTTTGAGGCTTTGATGTATATTTAGAGTCTTGCTTTGCCAAAATTTTAAAACAGGACATATAAGTTCCCAACACTCATCACATTACGCCATTGTATCAACACCAACAAATAATAAATTGTATTAAAAACATGTTTCGAATCACATACGTTATGTTTGAACCTATGTAATTGAGGTGAGCATGTTATCACTGAGAGAGATAGAGTCGTAATAAACTAAAAAAAAAAAGAAAATAAATAAATAAATTTATGAATCTTGTTATGAATAGTTAAAATAAGTAACGAGAAATGAAAATTAAAAAATACAACTTCTTAAGAAAATTTAAAGATATAAATTATCAATTTCACAGTAACGAAATTGGCGAGAAAACGTTTTGAACCTGAAAAGACAATAAAAAACCTGACTTAACGACACGGGAATGGACGGAGTTACGGGGAGGAGGAGAATGATCTTAAGCAACTTGACTCAACCATGATTTTCAAAGGTTGAAGCCAGAGCCTTAGCACTTACTAGTGTGTTAAACATGAAATGCAAAAAAAAAAAAAAACATTTGAATTTGAGTAATATTATGATACAAGACATAAAAATGTACCTGTTTGATCTATCTAACTTGTTTCCTTAACTTTTATCTGTTTGAGATTAAAAAAATAAAATCAATCATTCATGTGTAGATGAGTAAACAAAAATCCTCCTCATCTATTCATAATATAAACTTAAGTATAGTTTGATTCTTAATGTTCATGTAACTTTAAAAATTGATAACTATTCTTTCACATTGGGAATAATATGGTGTACTGTGAAGATTAGCAAACAGTGTTGGGCTCGTTCTTGTCTTCCATGAAACAAAAAATTTCGTAGTGTCGAAAAATGGTTTGGCTACAACAGGTTGGTTTACCATCCATTGGTCGAGTCAGTTAAGGTTAAAGTCGTGTCGTAACATTCCTTTTAACTCAAAGTTTGGATAGGTCCTGTCACAACATGGGATCTCAAGGTGCCCTTCTTTTAAGATTAATCGCTCGCTTACAAAGCTAATACGAGCGACCCTATTCTTTCTTTGCCTCTTGGTGTTGGCTTCACATCTTGGTCAACCGCAATCAACGTTTAACCATACAACCATTAGTCATATGCTATTAGATTGGGAGAGACACTAAGGTCATTGCACAAAGTGATGCATAACTTTCCAATACAATTTAGGTGATCCAAAATTAGGGATATTATAAATATACTAGTGGGAATGCCCGCGCGTTGCAGCGGGTGTCCCGACTGATAACAAAAACTAACACCTATGTTTGTGATTTTTAGGGCATGCACGGTTCGGTTCAATTTAGAGTCCTAACCATAACGAAAAGCAGGTTTGTTATAAACACGGTATTCTAACCTAGTTGGTTATAAAAACTAACTTTTAGAAGTTCATACATATAGATGAACCAGGTTAGTTATAAACACGCTTCTTGCTTTTCAAAAGCAAGCCTCTTCCCAAATCATTTAGCCATTGTCGCTAGAAAGTAAATGGAGGTTAGAAAAAAAATAAACAAACAAATAAATAAAAAAACTAAATTAAACGACTAATCGACTATAGGCACAACCAAACTATATAGCTCCAAAGCTTACTGAATTAGGAGCAAATGTGTTGTCTTGATCAATGTGAAGCTGTCATATCATATCAAAAGAAACCATATCAAAACACAAAATGTAAACATAATCAATTACATTAATGCAAGGAAAAGCATTTCGAGATATGTCTTCTAAAAGTTTTAGTAACATTTGATGTGTCATGTGTTTTCACTGTACTTATGAATTTTTGGTGCACGTTGCGTGGCGGGTCTCACATAATTTTTGTTTTAATGCCAATTGGCTAAGACAATTACTATATCAATTCACAAATAGCAAATTAGTATAAACCAAATAATAATGACATAAAAAACGACAATATAAGAGATGGTAGTCGGCATTATGAATAAATCAACCCGTACATAACAATATGGAACTGCATTGCAGGTTTCCACCATTATTAGAACCAATATCTCATGTACAAAAAATGTTTAGAACCGTATTTGAAGAGGATTACCTAAGTGATATATTCTAACTCGCAATAAAAAAAATCCCCTTTACACTAATTTAGTGTGCAGCTCGTTATATGAATAGTTAGCTGATGTAAGAATTAGTTGAATAAGCACTGAAGACTATGGGGTTACCTTTCCTTTAGATGAAGATGTGAAGCCTTGAAAATCAACCACCACATATGCACATGTCAATACGGTACCATCACCAAGAAACACAATCACTTTAACAACTTAAAAGGACGATATATTTTAAGGATATAAGAAGCAAACGATGAATTGATAGAAATCTTACCTATTCAGATTTCAGATGAATGGATAAACGAACGGTCCAGCAAAGATTGTATTTGTTCACGCCTTTATCACCATGGTAGCTACAATAATGTGGTGGTCGACAAATTTAGAGTTTGCTCTACTTGGTAAAGGGAAGGCGGGTGTCCACAACTTTGGATCGTATCATACCATGGTATTGTATCTACCATACTAAAATAAAAGACCAGAAGATTGTGCGCTAAAACCAAGGAACGTTCCGCCTAATCAAGGGACATGTATCCTAAACCCATCTTTATTTATTGTATACGATGGATTATCATGATCAAATACAAAAGTGTATTTAACCTACAAAGTATAAGTAATGATTTGAATCCTAGATCATGGCAAATCAATGGTTAAGAATATAATTGGAGGTGTCACATAGACATAAATTTTATTATTTAAATAGCTAAAATAGAAAAAGCAAATCATGTGACTAATTATCAAATTTCACGATTCTTTTAAAACTTATAAACTCAAACCAAAACCATAATCGCTTGCAAGGCTATATGGCTATCCAACATAATCCAAAACAAAAATGCTTAATCCATGATATGAATTTTAGATTGCACCTCAAAAGACAATAAATAAATAGAGCATTATATTTAATTATTAATAGTAACAACAAAAAATATAGCATCATATTTAATTATTTATAGTGCAAGCATGAACCATGTTGGCATTAGGCACCCCACCAAATGTTGCCTTAATCTCAACCACACAGTAGCATTTTTTAATCCTAATCCACCATCAGTAGCAATATATATTGCACCAAGCCACCAATTGTTGCTTTTGCATAGTTGTCTTGTACGGTAGCATAATATACTTTTGCTTAGTTAGACCATGTGTAGTGGGGGGCTTTATGGGGCTCCATGTATAAAGCCCCCCATCCTGATTGGTCCACGTGGCTGCTGAGTCAGCATGGGGGTTTAATTCAAAATGGGGGTGTAGTGGGGGGCGTTATTTCGTTTTTATTTTTTAAATTAAAAAAATAATAAAGAAATAATAAACAAATAGGAGGATGAGAGAGGAGGAGAGAGAGAGAGTGAGTTGTAGGAAAATGATTGGTGGTTGGGTTTGTTGTCTGGCGCTAAACACATCACGCCTGGGCCCTTTTTTCCCCCATAGCGCCCCCCTGTAATGGTGTTGGGGGCGTTATGGGGCGCTATCATGCAAAAAAACGCCCAAATCGCGCCCCACTACACCCGGTCTTAGAGCGTATATGTAATTGATATTTTCCAAATGAAAGATCCACACTTAAATGGAAAGTTTATTTAAAGTAGGATCTATGAACCAGTGTGAGTGGTTTGTAGCTTTTTATCAGTTTTTGAGTAAATATTGTTACGTTTTTTTCACCTAAAAAACAATAAGGTCGACATATCTTTCAAGTTTGCAGGTTATTACAAAACAAACCTTTGGGAAATGAAAGATTGACAATAGCAGGGCCAACTTTCGCAGCAGCATTGGCAATTGTATCTCGCCCCAAACACCCACAACAAGGTTTTGGGATTTCTTTATTTACATCAGCTTGAGGCGTTGCGCTAAAGCTAGAAAAAATAAAGGGGTGTTTACTGCAAGAAATCCATGAAACAGATCAAAAGATTGATGACAGAAAAAAAAATAGTAATAATAATAACAATAATAATAATAGAGAAAATGAATAAAATAACAGACCATGTCCTGAAGGAGTTAAGGAAGGAAACAGAGAATTGGGAGAAAATGTGTAATGCGGTAGTGCTTGAATGGAAACTCTTGAGGACCAATCTAGAGTAAGTGCATGGAAACGTCAGATGTAATAAAGATGCAAGGAGATTAAGAACATATAAAACACTTAAAAGATAGTTCAATCAAATTTATATGCACTGCTTCTAACGAAACGTAATTGACAATGTGCAAAATAAGCACTTACCAATAATCTGTTCAGTAGTTGACCACACTAAAAGCTAAATTCACCATACTTACATCAAAAGGTGAATCGCTCAAAATGGATCGTTGCACTTTTTTTAATTTGCTAAAATAGAGGCTTTCCATGCCAATTGTCTATTTACAAATTTTTTTGTCAATGTAACGGATTTGTGGACATAGTTTAACATCTTTGTTCTTTTCTGAAACCGACACATGGTAATAAAATATGCATCAAATCGGTAATACAAGCATAAACAACAGAGAAAACTGTGATTACAAATCTACAATACAACTTAAAAAAAACAAAAATATGATGATGAATGCTTACATATTGAAACATCCTTGGCACTTGACGTCCTGCACAAACCAAAATAATAAGAACCATATACAATTACCTCCTAAAAAGCTACAATTCAAAGACATGATAAGCAATTATGATTCTCTAGTTTACTAAATACAGGGTGATAAAAAGAAATAGAACATCCTAAAAAGCTTCAATTCAAATACATGTTTAGCACTTGTGATTATATAGCCGTATTGGATCTGCTTATGCTAGGATGATGGTAAAACCTTGTTCTACCACTCTAAATCCAATGCTTTTGAAGTTCTATTGGAATTCAATTGAGGTTAAAACTTACAAATGTATGGTTACCAGATTGAAGGGTTTAAGATGAATCTAATCTATTACGATCTCTACCAAGAAACCAAAAAGATATTCCCTCGAATCGATATCTTATCAAGATTGGTAAGTCGATAGCTCACAAACAGAACAATACACATTTTTAAGGTATCAATCATCAATTGAACATACATGTCATAGATCATTATGAACACACCGGTAACATATATAATTCATGTAAATTAAGAAGAATTCTTCAGACCTGGAGACACCATAACCGGCCTCGGCGGTGCTGTCGTAACTACAGCAGGAGTAAACCGGAGCTGGAAAATCAAAGCATCGTGTACGGCGGTGGCGGTTTTGGTGGTGGTAACAAAGAGGTTGCCGGCGGTGGCGGTTTTGTGTGAAATCACCATCATATGCCAACGAAGAAGCAATTGTCTATGACGCATAAAGAATGAAGTTGTGCTTCTTTGGTGCATTGAACATGCGATCTCAATACATTGCAACGGTTTATGACACCTTTCAATTGATGAATTAAATGTCAAATTAAACATCAAAATCATTAAGGAGGGAGAGAATGGCGATTGACTTTCAATAACGGAGATGAGTGAAGAAGCAAATGAAGCAGATTGAGTTATGGCGAATTAAAGAAATTGTAGGTTATAGTCGATTGATCTTTAAAGCGGTGGGTACGAGAGCATAGATAAGGGCATAAATGGAACATTGTTTTCAGATTTCAAAGGAGGAGGTGGATGAAATCCCTAAATTACCCTTCTAAGTGTCTTAATGTTCCACAAAGTTCCAATTATACCCTCATTATGTAAGCATAAATCACTTGTGCATGTTGCTTCTTAAGTTGTACGGAATTGAAAATTACTATCCTAGCCGTCACTCCTCCTTAATAAGATAATATAGATAATTATGTATCTGTTTCATCATGCCCTATTGTAATTAAGAAACAAAAAAAACACATTCATTAAATAGAAAAGAGTCCAAAGGAACCACTAGTTAATAATATTGGTTGTGTAACTGGTAGCACGCAACAAAATTATCGTAGTTTGGATAATACAATCGCCCATTTCTTCTTCACAAGTTAATAATATCCAATCGCCATCCTCATCAAGGTACTCGAGCTTATAAGTCCCCACACTCAACCTCAACCGCGTACTGATTTCTTTCTCAACATTTACAAAGGTTGCTTGCGAGATAGGGAGATCGAATTTGATTATATCGTCTCCACACGCTGCTACTAGAGCCAATGTACATTCAGAACCTATAACACAATATCAACAAATAAATATCTAAAACGTTTCATATATGAAAGTGTAGTAACCGAAACATCTATTATTAAAGTTTTTAGACATATTGTGGGCGTAACATAAAGCATTATATTACCATGAAGATTTTCTGCAGCTTCTTCCATCTATATGAACACCCAACACCCCCCCCCCCCCACCCCCCCCCCCCCCCCCCCCCAAACCCAACCCATGCAAAACAACTTTCATTATACAAAAATTTGATCACAAAAACAATAAATATCATAAATATAATAACATTTAACACTTAAAAATCAATTGAAAAATAAATCTTCCACGCTAACAAGAGTACAAGACATCAAAGATTTCACTCACATACATCAAATTTAAACAACATTTATACAAATTTTTACAAATATCAGATCATAGTAAAACTATGTATATCATGAATTTATAACATTTTTAAACACTTAAAAATAAAAACAATTCTCACTAAAAAAAAAAAATCTTTCCCATCAAAAAGACATCAAAGATCTCACACGCATGCATCAAATTATAAACAAAACAGTTACACAAATTCTCACCAATAAACCACGAAAACATCCACCAGTAACCATCACAGTGCAAATATATACAATATAACCAGAAACCAAATATCTTCCAAGAATATGAAAAAAAAAAAAAAACCCAATTTAGGAAATAAAAGAATTATTCAACAAGATAGCAAATTTAACATAAAATAAAAAGATCCAGTAATAAAAGATTAGAAAACAAGAAACCAAATTGTTATTATCAAACACTAATTGAAGAATAAAACAGTTACCAATTAAATTAGAAGAAACCCATCATCAAAGACTCCGAAAGGAATCATCTTTATGAATGAATGAATGAATAATAATAATAATAATAATAATAATAATAATAATAATAATAATAATAATAATAATAATAATAATAATAATAATAAAGGCAGTAAAGGTTTACCAGTGTGGTGTTGTATTGTCTGTTGTGTTTAGGGATTTGTTTAGAAATTGGGGAAAAGACAGATAAGCAATGAGCGATTAACATTTGGGGGGCTATTTGTGTAATAATGGTAATTAATACTTGCCAAATAAACATAGGTACACAACAGAACCCCACACTCTCTCACCCACGAGGCCACGTCCCCTTAGCCCTTTCTATTCTCATGGTTTTCTTCCATCTATATAATAAGAACATGACCCTATACATACATAACATAATAATCTTATTCAATCGATCAAACAAGTCTTGGAGATACGATGACAAGCCTCTCCCAATTCCTTGACGCCTTTCCAGTCCCCCCTCTTCATCACACTGATGTTTGGCCATGGGTTTTTTGGACCAACAACAATAATAATCCATCTTCACGTCAGTAATTTCTAATTCCTTATTATTATTATTATTATTTCTTTTCTCTTTAATAATCAGTTGTTATATATTATAACTTACGCGCAGCAGCGATTTGCGGGGAAATAATGTCGTCTTTTTTTGCTAATGCCACTCGAACATATGGATACATATGTCAGTTCTGGGCACCTGTAGTAACGATAGATGGCACGCGGGTACTTTCAACTGCAGCTCAACCATTTGCAGTAGGCTCTCTTTCCAAAGAGTTGGCAATGTATAGGCAATATTCTGAGTTCCATGCATATAATATTATGGATGATGACAATGACATGATCACTGCATTCCTGAATTGTATTCCGTGTGTGAATAAACTCGAGTGGGTTCTGTCTGAGGTTCATCATCCTTGTTTGAACGTCACTATTTTGCTTCCTGTTTGTTTCAAAAGTAGTTGTATTGGTGTTCTTGAGCTCACCGGGGATTTTAATCTCGGGCATTTGGGTTTATGTGTGATTGATAACCTGAAGGTATGCATGCTTTTACTTTTTCTATAACCATAACTAGCTATATATATATATATATATATATATATATATATATATATATATATATATATATATGCTTTTTCAAGATAATAGTTTGCTGCTTACTTCTGTTTGCAGAAAGCTGGACTATACGAATATTCGATACAAGATCATATACCCTACCAGGTATGGCAAAAATCAGGTTATATGTACAAATATCATTTTAGCTAGATTGCTACTAACCATAGTTGTCAAAGCGTCTAGGCGCACTTAAGGCGCATAGGCCGAGCTTGGAGCCTAGCGCAAGGCGCATAAAAAAACAAGGCTTTTTATAATTAGGCGCATAGTATAATAAAATACAGTTTTTTAGGATTTTAGAGATGTTTTAGGCTTGTTTAGGACTTGTTCATAATTCATTTAGGATGTTTTAGAGGTTTAGGCAACTTTTAGCCTGAATTTGGCCGGAAATCAGTCTGAAAACGGCCCTGATAGTGCGCCTCAGTTCCTAGGCGCGCGCCTCACAGGGCGCAGCGCACTTGGTGCGCCTAGGCGCGCTTTTGACAACTATGCTACTAACAGTAATTTAAATTAAATCTGTGTTTTATGTAAACACTTCTAAAACAGAGTATAGACGGTCTCAAAGTTGCCAAGGACGAGATCGATGAGGCATTAGAGGTTGTTTGCCGATCACATAAGTTAGCTCTAGCGCAGGTTTGGATCCCTTATGAGGATAAAAATCACATGCCCTTTTCATCTTCTATGGAAAAGACTCAAAAGAAGCGGTTATCAGCGCTTAAATTGACTGGTTGTTCTGTTTCTGCACCACATTGGGCATACATATATTTTTGTTCATTTTGTGATGCAATTCCTTTTGCCGCGGAGGAACTTGCTCTGAAGACACTCAAAGATTATGAATCACGCTATTTTCCTACGGTTTATTCTGATATGCTACTAGACTGGCATGGTAAATTCTTCTTTAGACAAGGTAAACGTTTTACAATATGCCTGAGGAGTATCGACACTGGCGATTTTGATTATGCGTTTGAATTCATTTTGACCAAAGATTCAAACCTTGTTATCTGTTTGGAGGCCATACTCTTAACATTAAAAAAATGTTTGCCAAGTTTCAAGTTTGCTTCAGGTGCAGAACTAGGCGACGAATTGGATGTTAAGATCGTTACAAGCAGTGACGAAGTCGCTGGCGAAACTGAAAAGTTTAAGATTTTTCAAGGAAAAAGGTCATCACCAATGATGAAAGAAGCTGCAGAAAATCTTCATGGTAATATAATGCTTTATTTTAAGATCACAATTTGTCTAAAAACTTTAATAACAGATGTTTCGTTTACTACACTTTAATATATGAAACGTTTTAGATATTTATTTGTTGATATTGTGTTATAGGTTCTGAATGTACATTGGCTCTAGTAGCAGCAACTGGAAACGATATAATCAAATTCGATCTCCCCATCTCGCAAGCAACCTTTGTAAATGTTGAGAAAGAAATCAGTACGCGGTTGAGGTTGAGTGTGGGGACTTATAAGCTTGAGTACTTTGATGAGGATGGCGATTGGATTTTATTAACTTGTGAAGAAGAAATGGGCGATTGTATTATCCACTCCCACTCTCCAATAATTCTGTTGCGTGTTACCATCTACACAACCAATATTATTAACTAGTGGTTCCTTTGGAATATTTTCTATTTAATGAATGTGTTTGTTTTTTTTCTTTTTTGTTTCTTAATTACAATGGGGCATGATGAAACAGATACATAATTATATATTTATTTATAATATCCCTAAGTTTGGATCACCTAAATTGTATTGGAAAGTTATGCATCACTTTGTGCAATGACCTTAGTGTCTCTCCCAATCTAATAGCATATGACTAATGGTTGTATGGTTAAACGTTGATTGCGGTTGACCAAGATGTGAAGCCAACACCAAGAGGCAAAGAAAGAATAGGGTCGCTCGTATTAGCTTTGTAAGCGAGCGATTAATCTTAAAAGAAGGGCACCTTGAGATCCCATGTTACGACAGGACCTATCCAAACTTTGAGTTAATAGGAATGTTACGACACGACTTTAACCTTAACTGACTCGACCAATGGATGTATTTTCAAATTCCTAGTTGGTTTAAACAATCCAAGAGTATAGCAAACATTTTAGAAGATGCATGGTAAACCAACCTGTTGTAGCCAAACCTTTTTTCGACACTAAGAAATTATTTGTTTCATGGAAGTCAAGAATGAGCCCAACACTGTTTGCTAATCGTCACAGTACACCATATTATTCCCAATGTGAAAGAATAGTTATCAATTTTTAAAGTTACATGAAAACCAAGAATCAAACTATACTTAAGTTTATACTATGAATAGATGAGGATTTTGTTTACTCATCTACACATGAATAATTGATTATTATTTTTTTAATCTCAAACAGATAAGAGTTAAGGAAACAAGTTAGATAGATCAAACAAGTTTATTTTTTAATAGTTAAGATATTGTCTTGTATCATAATATTACTCAAATTCAAATGAATTTTTTTAATTTTTTTTATTATTATTAATTTTTTTTTTGCGATTCATGTTTAACAGGCGTCCCTGAAAATCTCTGAAAATTCATGTACTCTATCCGAACCGTTGAAAAATAGGCCCGTTAGACCCAAGTTTAAATGTTAAATGAGTTATATATAAAAAATATATACATAAATATAGGTTTTTTTTTTTTCAAAAATTATACCCTCAAGATTTATGGACCTTTTCCGGTTGGCCTCCTCGGACCTCCCCAAAGACGCCCCTGTTTAACACACTAGTGAGTGCTGAGGCTCTGGCTTCAACCCTTAAAATCATGGTTGAGTCAAGTTGCTTAAATAGTACAAAATATTTTTTTGTTCTTATCTGTGCCCTTGTGGTTTACATTTATTGAATTATTGTCATTATCCTCCTCCCCCTAACTCTATCCATTCCCCTGTCGTTCAGTCCGGAGTTTTTTTTTTTTTTTTTGTCTTTTCAGGTTCAAAACGTTTTCTCGCCAATTTCAACCATGTGAAATTGATAATTAACCCTGTATTTATATCTTTAAATTTTCTTATGAAGCAGTACGGTTTCTGAAACGAGTTCAGAAGGTAGTCCACAGTGACTGCAAAGCCCTAAGAACCAAGGGTTTGTGTTTAGCAGGATAGGCTTTGCGATTCAAAAGGGGATAGCGGCGCAAGTTGCCCGCTTACCCACCATCTAAATGTAACTTGTTTTGTCTTAGTTATAATTCCAAGATTTTATTATACTAAAAAAATTTTTCTATACTTATTTTAACTATTCATAACAAGATTCATAAATTTATTTATTTATCTTTTTTTTTAGTTTATTACGACTCTACCTCTCTCAGTGATTTTTTTGAAAGGTTACCTCTCCTAGTGATAACATGCTTACCTCAATTACATAGGTTCATACGTAACGTACGTGACTCGAAACATGTTTTTTAATACTGTTCATTATTTGTTGGTGTTATTTGTTGGTGTTGATACAATGGTGTAATGTGATGAGTGTTGGGAACTTATATGTCCTGTTTTAAAATTTTGGCATCGCAAGACTTTAAATATACATGAAAGCCTCAAACCTGTTGGAAATTTTAGAAGTGAATGTGAGTTTGGTTTGTCCTACATTGGTGGGGAGATGGAAACTGGAAGAGTTTATAAGGAGAAACTAAAATTGGAAGGAGTGAAATGTTAAAGTCACATTATCCTCTGGCTCCTACCCGCGCGCAAGGGGGTGCAAAAATGGGTTCGGGCTGGAAAAATTCTTGAACCAACGCGACGCCCGCATCTGCGGACACGAATGCAGCTCGAAAAACCTGGGTCCGCGTGACGCTGGTTTTTGCTACCCGTTTTTGTCTCTTATGTCAGTAACTAGAAGCTTCCAACTTCAAGAAGGCAAAAGCCTAGTCTGTTGGTTTCACCTGTGGTTAATTGTGCAATAAAAGAGATTAATTGATATTAATCTTGTATTGATGAATGGCATAATTACCAACATCGGTTTCTATTTTGTTCATATAACAAACAACTTTTGATTCTATAAAAGTGGTGTGTTATAGTGTACAAAAAAGAATGAGCAGTTCCATTTTCTCTTTTGTTTTTTACGTGAGTTTACATGTTAGTGTGGAAATATATGATTTCCTTTCCTTTTTACAAAGAATGATAATCTATGATATATTACTTGCAACCTATCATGCAATTCATGCATGCCACGTACACTCACATATAGACATGTAGCAACAACCAACTTCTGATTATTATTTCAGGCAAGTGGGATAGTCCGGCAGTGCACCACCACTGTTAGAGAACCGGTGTACCCTGGGAACAGACCGCGAATCTGTTTAAGGGAATTGTGTCAAACACAAGCCCGGTTCATTTCCTTTGATTTTGTTTTCTGTTGCAGTTTATTATAGCAGGTACAGAGACTCGGAAATATGCGAGCGTAATGTATGAAAGCCGTAACGTGATTACAATGTAAGTTTTCTAACAAAACCAAAGATCCATTGGCAAGAACGTAAGTTTTTAATGATAGATCCAAGGGTGAGACGGGGTGTGAAGAACACGAGGGAGTTGTATAGAGTTTGTAATGATAATCATTTGAAGACAACGAAGTTTGAGTTGTCTTATGTAATGCTTAAAAAAGATAGAAATCAGAAAATACCTATAGGCTATAAACAAAGACGACATAAGACATTAGTCTTGTTTTTAATTTTTGATGATCTTAACAAAATGTTATAACCCATGTTGTGTTAAATTTAGTGTTAAGTTTTTATTGGATTAAGCGGGTTAGTTATATACTTGTATATTTTGAGTCAAATGTTATGCATAAAGCTATAAATACTATTGTGATTTTTGAGTGTGTGTAATTATGTACATAATAAATAAATAGTAATCTATTCGAGCCGAACCGAGCGGAGTGGACCTTTGCTCGTGCTTGGCTCATTTACAAACCGAACCTTGCCGATCGGCTCATTTACATCCGAGCTGATGATCGAGCAAGCATCTTTTGAGAAATTTTCAAACAAGTGGCGAGCGAGCCACGGACGGCGAGTAATTTGAACACCCCTAGTAGCAACGTGGGGGCTTAATACTAGTTTGGTTAAATAATTTTAGTTATTAATAACACTATAATATAAGGGTGGGCGGGGTGGTCCGTGATGGCCGTGACCATCACGACCATCGCCCCCACCAATTGATCACGGGCCTGTGACCAAAATATCGTGACAGCCATCGCGCTGGAATTGGAAGGTTGTCAACGGTCATGTGACCGTTTGGGGTTAAAAAAAATTCTAAATACTATATGTATTTATTCATTTTCAACCAAAATCAATACCACCAACAATCAAACAATACCTTCAACAATCAAGCAACCAAAAAAAAATAATAAACTATCAAATGAAAGACCACTCGTCTAATTTAAAGTAAAAAATGTTGGTATTATGTATTTAATTATTGTTTATCATTAAAAAAATTAATGATGGGTATGATGACCGCCCCATGAATTAGTGATGAAATATAATGGAATAAGTTGACACATAAAAATTTGGTATGATAGTGTGATTGGTGTGATGAAAGTTAGACCACCCCATCCCCCTAATTTTACCAAACTAGTATCTTGCACCGCGCTATACGGCGGGACGTATCCAACACCACCGTTCCCCAACCAAAAAATCCAACCTCGATAAAAAAACGTTCTCTCACGCCTTCAAAAGCCTATAATCACCATCGTCATCGACCAGGTTAGGGTCATCGTAACCGATTTACTGTCAATCTACAACTGCCACCACACCGTTTCTACCACCACCGACGAAACACAACATAGCGAGAAATGAGAAGGGACATGTTTTCGCGGCGTTTGGGAAGTTTTTGGCATGTTTTGTCGGAGCTTTGGCAACCTTTTTTGGGCGGTTGCATAGGATTTTTGGGCGTTTGGCTATTCCCTTTTCTAGACGGTTTTGACCATGCTTTTTCTGGGCGTTTTTATTTGGCTATTGCTTTTTTTTTATTGGTCCGTTGTTTGCAACAGTAAGTTCTGTGAGTATAACCGACACTACAAATTATATGTATTGCTCGCCTATACTATATATATTATAATAATAATAATAATAATAATAATAATAATAATAATAATAATAATAATAATAATAATACACATAAGGAGGAGGGTAAGTGGGTAATTTTATAAAATTTATAAGATTATAAGTAATTATAAATTTTAAAACATACGGTACAATCCTTTAAAACATAATCTACATCTACATCTACATCCACATCTACATCTACATCTACATCTACATAAACCAAAGCATTTTTAGTGACATGTCATAATATTATGCAAAGAGATGCCATATATGATGTGATGTGGCAACTCTAGATCAATTAAAAAAAAGTAATAAATATGGTTTAAATATGATTTAACATAATCTATTAAATAACTAATCTACTAAATGTAAATATTAAAACTTTATTATTTTCTCTCTCATGTTTCCTCTCATAACTTTTAAATGTTAATATCTTTTATATACGAGATTTTTTAAAGAAACAAATTACACCAAATTAACGAGCGTTTTATTATCTTTCCAACGAGTACCATAGTGCTATATAAAAAACGGAGAAAAAAACGATTATTTTTTGTAACCCGACAGGTATTGTGTCTGGTTTGAAATTAGTTTAAAAAAAAATTGTAGGTTTGGGTCGGGCCTGGGATTAGGTGGTACCCGACCCAATTACCATTTTTTATATTAGAATACTAGGTTAGAGCCCCGTGTGTACACACGGAAAATGCCCAAATCAAATGGAAAAAAAATCTATAAAGATTGCAGTATACAAGTTTTATTTATTGAAAGTTACGTAACAAAGTTTATTTGAATTTTGATTGATTGCAAAATATCATAAAAAGGTTTAATTTTACCCGGCAAAGGATATATGAATCAAGAAATGTTTGATTTGACTTGATTTAAAAACAAAAAATTTAAATGTAATAATATATTTATTGTAACGGCATGCAAACGAAGATTAAAATTCAAAGTAAATAAATATAGTTTAAGAAATCATACATCCAAAAAGCATAACATCAAGTGAACTAAAGACTAAACATTATCTTGGTTGCTTTTTGATCATTTCATCTTAACTTGACATCAGGTACACCCAATTCTTTGCAAGCTTGTTGAAGCTCATCCATGGCTAGGTATACATCTTTGTCAAAAAAAAAAAAGAAGATAAATGCTGTATACAAATTTATTCTATCGATGTTGTTTATATGCAAAGCTGCTGCAACCATATTCTATTGTACCACTAATGTCGTTTTAATTCAATTAGATCATCGAAGTCGATCAACTCTACTTAAGCCTTGTTTGAGTTCTTTAAACGTTTATCGTGCCAATGTTGTATGTGTCAAGCATCATAAATATCAGTTTTAAGCCACCAATCTTTTCTTTTGATAGTCTTTCTATAATAACATGAGAACAATTAAAAATAAATTAAGAGATGATGCCATGATCATTGCTTAAAAAAGCCCTTTCTACATAGAGGTGTATGCATGGTATGCAATTCAAGTGTACCAGAATCCACCGAAACGTGTTCAATATAACATTTTCTAAAATTAATAGTCTCATATAAATAAAATTTCACAAAGCAAATTACATACGATTTTTCACAAAACAAACACAAACTCTAATCATCTAAGAAACTAACACAATTTATCATTTCAAAAACATTTCTTTGATGGTTTTTCAATGTTAAATTTCAGCTAAATGATTAGCGAAAATGATAGAAAAAAACTCAAAATCACTAAATAATGTGTGCCTAACTTAACTGGTTTGACACCAAGTTGTCTGCATCTTTGAAAAGGTGATAGGTGGAGTGGAATGTTGCTATTGAATTGCTTTATACAGCTTATTAGAAGGTCAAAAACAGAATGCTTTATACAGCTTATCGAATCGCTTGTCTCATTAAAAGCTGTGGATAACTAAATGGAAGTCTATTAACATTCCGCTAATTGTTAAAAAAACATCTCCATGATCTTTGCAGATCAACATTCTAGTAATTTTTATGAATAAAACATAACACTGACCATCAGATACTTTTTTTTTTTGTAAAAGAAATCTGAAAGTTTAAAACATGATATACCTTTCAAAGTCGAATCCTAAATATCTTTGATGGCTTCACTTATTGTTACAATAATTTTGACAATCTTAGTCAAATCTCTAATAAGTACCGGTTCTAGGGTGTAAAGTTAACCTGATTTCTTAGCAATTAAATTTTGTAAACGCAATAATCAAACCAGAAGAGTTCAAAAATTCGATTAAGTAGAGGATGAGATTACCCGGTTGACAAAGCGTGAATCTTGACGGCGACATTACCTGCAAAGAAATGGAAGGAAGAGAACTGAAGAAGATCCCATTGGAGATGTGGTTACTGGTAGCTTGTTATAAGCTTGGTTTAGACAAAATCAATGAGCAGGGGTAAACGACCAAATCATTGAGCAGGGTAAGAAGACGAACAAAGATGCAGAAAAAAAAATTAGCAACTCTTTTCATTAGTTTTCATGAATGACACTCATCATTATTTCTAATTGCTCTAGTGAAGATGGATACTCTAGATATAAAAAAGGTTAATAGAAAGAACAACCTATGAAAGCAAGTTAACTACTCTACGGATATAAGAATAAACGAATACAATAACATCACGAAATGGTTTTTTTCCTCAAAAGTTAAAAGAGATTATACCTTAAAGTTGTGGCAAGCTCACCAGCCATGAAATTTGCAGCAGCCATATGGTAGCCAATAATTATATATGCTTACCTGATTAAAACAAATAGCCATATGGTAGCCAATAATTATTAAAGCAAAATTTCAAACACACCAAAAGACTAAATATCATATTTACACATTTTATAGCAATGAAACATCTCAATTGGAAACATCTCAATCTAAAATAGATGAAATCACGAAAGCAAAGTAATAGATTAATTTAAGTAGCCATAACCATATCTCTCTGACGCAAGCCAATGGAAGATAAGTATATCCCTTCACTAAGATGATGTTTCTGGCTTACGCGTCTGAAACCTGTTCCCAGCAGAACCTCCATATCCTAAACAAAAATTTATATTTGTTTTTATTAGGGATCTAAGATAAACAGTAAAACAGTAAATTCAGCTTGTGTTAAATTATTAAAAATACAAAAGTAAAATATGAAGCATACATGTGCAATAAAGATCGAAGCTCATCAGAATCTAATAGAATTCAGATCTCAGACATATGAAAATACAACTGATTTTAATATGCAAACATTAGGGTTGGAAGGAAGTTAAAATAACGAATTACATGTATTGCGTTACATACAAAAAAGAGGCGATCGACAATGTACCTGGAAGATGTAAAATCAATGCTTGAATTTGAGATATGAGATGAGAGGACGAGAGATGGAGAGAGGAGCAGGTGAGTTTGATCGGATGGAACACGAGTTCATAGCTGCTGTTTTCATCAGATGGAAGTTGAGGAAGAAAATCATAGCGGCGCTTTAGGGTAAAAAAAAGAGAGAATACATTGGTATTAGACTATGCGTACTGGGGCGCTACCCAACTGATTTTGTAAAACATAGCGCCCCAAACACTGCAACACCAGGGCGCTATGCGTTCAAAAAAGCCGGGGGCTTTATGGCTATAACGCCATATTCAAAATGCAACAACCAATCAATGCTTGACACGTGGCGAAGACAAAAAACGGTCAAAAAAATTTGACCGTTGGGGAGCCTTAATTTTGAACGGTAAAAATTTTTTTTATAAAACTTTTATATATACACAACACAATACAACATACACATACAACATAAACACTTTCCAAACTAAAAAACACACATCTACTAAACATGTTTCCATACGGTTCACCATTCGGGGTCCCTGGTCGCCCTGGTTCGAGGCCAAACACTACTACTCCACTGCCACCCAATTGGGCGGAGTTTGACCCGAACACAATGCAATACGCGCAACTACTCCAGGGTCACTTTTATCCTCCACCAAACTATGGACAACCGGGCCAATTTTTTCCTCCACCAAACTATGGCCAAGGTTCTCAAGAGGAGGCCGAGCTTGTGCCAGAAACTCAAGTGGAGACCGACGAACCAGAGGGTTCTCAACGGGGGGGCCGCGGGCGTGGGAGTGGGAGCGGGCGCGGGAAACGCTCGCATAAAAAGAAAGATGCTACCCAACCTCGTCAAAAAAAACAAATAGAACGTTGGGCCCAAGACGAGGAATATGCTTTAGCGAGAGCCTGGCTCGACGTATCGGAGGATCCACTAGTTTGTAAGTAAATTTTTATATATATATATTGTTTGTGTTTTATATATATTATTTATTTTTTATATATATATTGTTTGTGTTTTATATATATTATTGTTCGTTATATTTTTCTAATCGTATAAATTTTTTTTGTAGCCAACTATCAACATCTTCCTGAGTTTTGGATTCGGATTCGAGCGTTGTTTTTTGGAGCGATGGGTAGAGGGGAGTATCGAGAGAACGACTCCGTATCGGGAAAGTGGTCGGACATAAATAATAGATGTCAAGCGTTTGCTCAGGTTTACCAGCGTTGTATGGACAACAGGGGAAGTGGGGAAGGTGATGATGGTGTGTTGACGAGAGCGTTGGACGAGATGAGATCTACCCGCCAACCGTTCCCGTATTTGAAAATTTGGGAGATGTTGAGAAAAAGTCCTAAGTGGGCTCAGGTACCGCCTATGGGGTCGGGTGGTAGGAGGAGGATGAGGAGAGGAGGAGGATCAGGAGGAGGAGGACATCAAAACGTAGCAAAACCTCCTCCTCGACGCGAGATCCGGATACACCGTCATCCGATGCTCGCTATGTGAGTTTAGGTGATCATGTTAATTTGGTTGATGAGGAGGAGGAGGAGCAGCAGCAGTATGATATGCCTAGACCACCCGGTAGAAGATCAGCAAAGGGTGGGAAGGGGGAGTCGTCTTCGGCAGCAGGCGGTGGCTTGAAGGATGATTTCGAAGAAATGAACCGTAGACTTCAAGATATTCGCGACCTTGGCCAAAGACGTTTGGAGACGATGCAGCAGAGAGTGGTGGAGAATAAAAGGTTTGTCGAGCTCCAAGAGGCGAGGCAGAGGGAAGAAGACATTGAGTTTTTGTCGAAACCGATCGAAGACCTCGACGGAGACGCGCTACGCCTCGCTATGCTTCACAGGCAACAAATCCTGAAAAAATATGACCTCTAGTGTGCTTGGTTTTTTTTAATATTAGTTGTAATTTTTTTTAATATTAGTTGTAATTTTTTTTTTAAATTTTAGTTGTAACTTTTTTTTAATTTTAGTTGTAACTTTTTTTTAATATTAGTTGTGTGTTTTTTAATATTATTTCTAATTTTTTTTATATTTATTTACCTTTTATTTTAGTTATTTTGAGTTAAAAGAATATAAAAAATAAAATCCACGTGGACCAATCAAATTAGGGGGCTCCATATATAAAGCCCCACCACTACTCCCCTTTTTCAGTTTCTCTCTCCATGCTGACTCAGCAGCCACATGGACCAATCAGGAAGAGGGGCTCCATATATGGAGCCCCCCACTACACATGGTCTTATAAGGTAGGTATAGGTAGATGGGTCAAGTTAGAAGCCCTATATTTGAGTTGGAGCCTATGTGGACATCCTAGAAAGAGACCACCTCACCCTCTAGTTACTCATTTATTTGTAGAGGTAGATGATAACTTATGGCAGAGATTTATTTAAAACAATAATAATATTAATAATATTCATTAATCATATATTGGTAGATGCCATTTTTATAGTTTAAATACTTATAATTTTATTCACTTTACTTAGATTTCTCAACCCGGGACGCTCCCGAGGTATAAACTAGTTCTATATATATTTAACAGAGCGCTAATTTGAACAGTAGATAAACTAATATTTTATTTAAAGGGGTCGTTTGGGGTTTTGAACCCTCTTTTCCCACGTACATACATCTCACCCCATTGCTAGCCATTCCAGCTTCAATCTAAATCACTTCTTGCACAAAACCCACTTCACAAAACCCCATAGCTATATTGACAGAGATTTATTGAGAGGCACGCAAGGCCAGAGGAGTCGGCCATGGTCTCCGGTCGGCCTCCTTTCTGGGCTATCT
The DNA here is from genome assembly GCA_032199755.1 of Ambrosia artemisiifolia. Classification (NCBI taxonomy): domain Eukaryota; kingdom Viridiplantae; phylum Streptophyta; class Magnoliopsida; order Asterales; family Asteraceae; genus Ambrosia; species Ambrosia artemisiifolia. The sequence continues at coordinate 49,979,417 of CM063525.1, read as the reverse complement.
TCTTTCTCCTGTGATGGTGCAGCGGCTGCAGCTGGCTATGCGGCCGAAAGGTTGCTCACAGCGGCGTCTGAGTTCCTGTAGTGGACCTCTTGATGATGATGGTTAATCGGCGGTGACCCGATTGCAGGGCTGGCAAATCGTGTCTTAGCAGGTTTAGCAGGTCTCTGACGACGCGAACAACAAAAGTTCTAAGCATGATCACAACTCGTTTAGCTACTTTATATCCCATGTTTATAACATAGTTATACGTTTTATGTACCAAAAAAGGGAAATGATGGATCTTTGCCTCTTAATTCTAATTATTTTAAAAAAAGTAAAATATGGCATAACGTATTTTTCAATTAACAGGTCTCATCTTGTCTTATACAGGTTACCCATTGCCAGCCCTACCCGATTGCCCCTGTTCAATCTGTTTTCAGCTACTCTTTGTTGGTTTTCCTCGACTTCCCTCCCCTTTCCACCAGCACTTCTCGCCGTTCTTCCGTCTCTTATTATCGTTAACCATCTTGGTCGTTGTTGGATCTGCAACGGATGGTTTCTACCGGTTACGCATCGATTAATCCAGTCCCTCCCCTGCGTAATCGCTATAATCAGGCGACTTTCTTCGGTGTTAATCAAATTCACATGCCTTCTTATTAAATCGTTCAAAGTATCGATGTATAAATTTATGCCATTTGTAGGTATCTACATTAAAAATGGGTTTTAGTATTTTTTTTTTATCTTAGTCAGGCTTGTCTAAGGGTAACAACAATTATGGTTAAGGACTTGAAAGGGTCATTGTGATTGATGGTTTGGAAGTTATATGACTTTAGTGGTAATTTTTTAAGTCCGCTGCGTAACTTGGAGGTGAGGTGAGGTGAAGGTGTGATGTTATTTGTTGCAATCTGACATTCTATTAAGTAAAGGTCAGATATTTGAACTGTTATAGTCTTTTTTTTTTACATATGCAAATCAACTTGAGAAGAAAGCCGGTGAAATTACAGTAGCAATCAATATCGTCTTTCATGTGTTCGCTGATTTGATAAGGTAGATGGTGTTGAGCCTTCGCTTACGTGAGAGAATAAAACATGGTACGGGTTCTAAACCAATTTTTCTCAACTTGGAATTGCCTCTATGATTCGGTAACCATTGTATCCCCTTTGTTGATTATGAGTAATGTTTACATATGTGTATTAGATGTGTAGGTATATGTCCATTGTATTCGGTAATTGATTGGTGATTGCAAAAACAAACAAGTAAATAGGACACATATCTTACAAGTTTACCGACCATCGATATTGCTATCTATCATATAGGAGGTTGTATTTTAGATGCTGTTTGAATCGCCGCAACGTGGCGCCGAATTAAACCCCTAGTTACTTTATATAACTTTCAAGCCTTCCTAGTCGTCAACATTGACCTAAATGTTTAAATTTTGCTTGATTTTGACTTTATACATAAATTCTCATTGGTTGTTTTGAGTGAACTTTTTCTTAAAAGTCATGACGAACATATTTAAAAACATGAATATAACACATTAAAAAACAAACGGGTCATCTTCTGCCTAGGTGTTTCCGGTTTCTACCCATTCATAACATTACAAAGTTCTCTAACACCAACCATCTCCACATAATTCTTCATTACATAATACAAACGAGTACCTCACATTCTTCACATTATTATAGGTCATTGAAAACTACAAACAAGAACAATTCCTTATGTCTTCACTCTTGGGCATGTTTGGATAAACTTATTTGAGTCTTAAAGGACTTTTGGTTAAAAGGACTTATTAACTTATGACTTTTTAAAAAGAAGTTTTTAGAAAAACGCTTGATTAGCTTATGTGGTGAGAAAAAACAATAAGTTGATAAGTTATTTTGTAAAAAAGTGTTTGATTTAACTTATTTAGGTAAAATGACCAAAAAGGATATAAGAAGGGTATGTATAAGGATATAAGGAGGACACGTAGGTAAATAACCATCAATAAGTTATAAGGAGGTTCAAAAAGTCACGCCTTCCTTACTTTTCCAAAACAACTATAGGCAAATGAGAAGTTAAAACATTAAGTCCTTTTTCATTTGTCAAACACTTTTTTTTAATTTATTAACTTTTTGGAGAAGTAATAAGTTAGAACTTATAAGGAGGTGGAAATAAGGAGAGCCAAACATGCTCTTCATCTTATTTGTTTGTAGCCTCGTGTATATGTAATTTCTATCCCACCCATTGAAATATTACATCAGACGACTCGAGTATCGCCATTCCCGCGCAACTGTCATTACAAAATGAATACAAGTATACAACTCCCTCATATACTTTGCACCTCGTCACACCATCGGATCTATCATAAATTGCACCGAAAAAAAAGACTATGTTCATCTCAGACACCAGTCAATTCAACAACTCCAAATAAATTTATGATAGAAACCAAGAAAATAAAAGCTGATTTTTATTGAAAACTAGGGTAGTTGGCCCGATTGAGATGAACTATTCTCCAATACAAGAACAATATATTCAAATAAAACAAGACATGACAAAATAGAACAGAAATGAAATATTTAAAAAAGAAATAGAGAACTTAATAATCCTAAATTTCATCCATTAAGGTAGTCTTTTGACTTTGACTTTGATTGAGTTTTGACTGCTCCTAAAGTTTAGCCTGTTGACTTTGACTGGGTATGGATCATTAGACAACCGGCAGTAAATTGGTGGATTTGACCTGTTAGGTCGGTTGGATATGCATCGATACATCCTGCCCATAAAACCGACTAGTCCTCAAGTGCGTAAAAACGGATATGTCCCAATCATGAAGGCTAATTGCTCAAGTTTTACAGAGCTGTGAACTTCATGCTTTCTGGTGTCGAAAACCCAGTTTTGTTTCATCCCTACCATAACACTGTAACACCCCGCCCCTCTCACCACCAATATTGTCCGCTTTGCCCACCCAGAGCTCACGGATTTGTTTTGGGTGCCCCGGTGGAAACTTCCCAGGAGGTCACCCATCCTGATACTGCTCCCACCTGAGCACGCTTAACTGTGAGTTCTCCTCTCATCCACTAACATTAAGCCCTAAAACTTGTTGGTGATTTAAGAGGCAAGACATTACTTATGAACCAAGGATCTCTCCTGGCCACGGCCGATATGAGATTTTCCTGGGGTGCCACAAACACCATTTCCTGGATCCCACACTATGATGAGAAATACAGCCACGAGGGTGGTTGTTGCGCCTGGAATGGGAACTGTGGTTAGCTTCTTGTCAACAATGGTAGGTTGAACAAGAGGGGCTTTTCTTGCGATGGGGTTTGCCTTTTTACGGGTGTAGTTGTAAACAAGTAACAACTCGGGAAAAGGTACCGCTAAAACCAATGTGATTATGGGTGATGTGGGAGGTTTGATTGAGGGTGTAGTGAGGCCTGGAGAAGTGTAGGTAGCGGTGTTGTTTGGTGGCAATTCAACAGTAATATGTGATGGGGTGGCAGAAACACGTGGTGGAGATGTTGTTATTGGGGTTGTTCTAGAAGAGATGGTAGAGCAGAGGCGGAAAATGGCGATGAGGATAGTCCCCTTGACCAGATTTGTCAATAGGCCTTGAGGTTCACCCTCGGGATCAGGGTTCCCTGTTGAACCTTGTCAATTGTCTCCTCGATAGCCTCTATCAATTTGAGATTTCCCGTCTTATTAGAACAAGACTCTTCTTTGTCATCCATCCAAGCCTCCTTAATTGCCGCAAGATCATCTAATAGAGAATCTAATCCAGCTACTATGATTGCTAATTGAGTAGCGATAGCATCTTTAGATAGGATTTTTCCGCCAAGGGAACCAAATGATAGAAACCAAGAAAACAAAGGCTGATTTTTATTGAAAAACTAAGATGGTTGGCCCGATTCGAGATGGGTTATTCTCCAATACAAGAACAAATAGATAATTCAAATAAAACAAGACATGACAAAATAAAACAAAAATGAAATACTTAAATAAGAAATAGAGAAGTTATTAATCCTAAATTTTCAGCCTTGAATTTAGTCTCTTGACTTTGATTTTGACTGGGTTTTGATTGCTCCTAAAGTTTAGCTTGTTCACTTTGACTATAGCTTTGACTATGTATGGATCATTGGACAACCAACAGTAAATGGGTGGATTTGGTGGCAATGTAGTATGGTTAGAATCAAACTTACCCGCTGCTGCCACCAACCACCACGACCCACTATCGTCACCCACTATCGTCGGCGCCCCACCCGCCATGCCGCCGATCACCGCTGCTCATCATTGATTTTGTTCCTTCGTCTTTTCTTGCCTACCAAACAACACAAAATAATGATTAACTCCAATCCCACAAGATAACCAAATAAGACATAGAATAGTAACGATCCGTTCTATTACCTCGTTCATTCTATTCCTTTGTCCATTTCATTAACCCATATTTTCACTTTTGATTTTAAATAAAAATCATTCTACAAATAATCTTGTGATGATTTGTCTTTGTTGGCTCAATGAGTATGGATTTTCAGAAGTAAGGATGACAACAAGTGGCAATGACCTCATAGTTGTTACTTGTTCGAAATGACTAAGGTTGTCACGGTGGACAACTGCAATTAACGAAGATTACTTGCTGTGGACTTTGTTATCAACACTAAAACAAGGTTCAGGTCCGACCATAATGGTGATTACCCCATTGTTTTGGCGGTCTTGATGGGCTATTTTAATTGTATGCAATGAAAAGATTCTTATTAGGTCTACGTAATGCGTTATTTGTTGGTCAATTTTGAAATTAATGATGTACTCCCTCCGTCCCATTAGAAGTGTCCATATTCCCTTTTTTATTTGTCCCATTTCATGTGTCCACTTTCAAAAATTTTAAGCCAATTTCCAAAGTTACCCTTAAAAACACAACTAAAATAAACAAAGAATATGATGGGCCCACATATGACAAGGGTATTATTGTCATATGGCAAACAAAAAAAGCAATCATTTAATATGCCTAAAACTTTGTGTTTTTCAAACCAAGACACTTCTAATGGGACGAAGGGAGTAAAAAATATCAGGAAACTAGGAAATGAAAAAAGATGGCGTGGAAAAGAAGGAAAGAACAAAAAATAAGATAAAAAGGAGTCGAACACGTGACATACTTAGAGGAGAACAAACCACATTTTCTTTACAAAGAATATTATCCTGTGTATTTATATACAAAATGCATTAAATAAATAATCAAAATTTAGGCCCATGGGAAAATGGGCCTCGGTCGGGGTGCAGTCGCCCACCCCTTGGGCTGGCCCTAACCTCTTACTTTTGTATTCAAGAAATAAAAACAAAAATAACTTACGTTTTTGTTCCCATTATATATTTAGAGGAAGATTCTTGTACGAATAGTTATTATCCTACAAATAGCCCTATCGTAAGAAGTGAAGGAGAGTATTTTTTATTTTATTTTTTGATTTTTTTTCCATATTGGTAAACATGTATTTACTGAAATCTAAAAAAATTGGTATAGAGTAATTACATAATTATTGTTGTAGAGTAATTACATACTAATTATGTAATTACTCTAGTGTATATATATATATAAATAAGATTTGGTTCATTTGAGAACCTTTGGCCAAATTGAAAACTGCGAGAACCATTTTAGACCACACATTTCTCTAAGACAATTTTTTTTTGCTAAATTGCCAATTTTCCTACAATTTATATATTTTTTTGCGTTTATACATATATGTATATACGTGTCTAAAACTACAAAAACTAGTGTTATACATACATGTTTTGTAATGTGCATATATATGCAAATTTGTAGAAATGATTTCACATACATGTATAGAACGAAAGATTGTGGGTAAGGGTGATGTGCTGAGAATTACACATGTTTTATATGTGTATTTATCATCCTTTTTACACAAATTTGTGCTTTTATCCTTAGAAAACATAACTAAATCGTTCATAAAAGATAAATGCAGATTTTTGAGCTAAAAAAGCAAAAAGGAGTAAAAAAGAGCATGAGTGGATAACAAGCTTCTTAGAAGAATACAAAGTTGTAGCTAGGGGACAAATGGTACATGGTACAACAACCTTGTTTCCCACATGTACGGTTTTGAACCATAAAGAAGAGACAAGTCTGCCTCAATTTAATAAATATTATTTATTTAAAAATAATATTTAAGTACTCTCCTCACCTATAAATAGAGGCCACCACCCAGCATTCGAGACATCCCAGTATATCCCACTCCTCTCGATTCTTTGCTGTTTTAGGGTCTTGCAAGTGACCTTTGAAGTTTGGGATCACTCCATAAACACTTTGCCCGAGTGAGCTTTGAGAGAAGCATTGATAGAGGCTTTGTCGTCACGCCTCTAAACAAAAGAATTTATATTTAGCTACTTCTTAACCTACAAACTAATGTAGATAGGGAAGCACGGATGTCGATCCTACGAAGAGCATGTGGTCGGTTTTGCACTAGTTAATTGTTTGTATAGTTTTTATTAACAAAAATATAAATAGACAATTAAATAAAAATACGGAAAAGTAAATATCGTGGTTTGGTTTGGGGTTTCCTAATGACTAATTTTGGTAACAGAAAAGTAACCGAACTAAACTAAGACAATAGCGAGTTTATGAATGACGGTTCCTCCCGGGATCATATTTCTATGTTTTGCTGACAGGTCACGTTTGTTAACTAAACACCTCCTGTCACGAGGCCTTGGATTTTTAGTATTAATATAACAACTAGGGAACGCCGTTCATGGGGCTAGTCAACCTAGTTATCCCTACGCAAACACTCACCAACTTCCTTACGGGATGACATGCAAAGAGCCGTAATTATAAGATACTTTGATTTATGCAAACGCGGTTTAACTAATACACACAAGTAGTCATGATGCTAGTTTTTGTAACAAAGCGAAAATAACAAGATACAAAACATACAAACATTTCACCCGGAGAAGAATCGTCACCGAAGCTTAGCCGCGTCTGCTTGTCATGACAGGCTCGGGTTCACTTCTAGCTTCTTGAATGGAGCATGGTTTGGCCGGAAATCACGACCCGAAGGTCGTGGGTGGTGACCAGTGGTCGGAGGTGGCGGAGAGGTCCTTTTTCCGGTGGTTGCGAGTGGGTTTTAATAAAACCCGTCGAGTGCAGAACAAGCTGGAAAGGAAACAGCTCACAATCGCATTTACTTCTGTCGCGGACCGCGCCAGGAATATTAATTCTCAGGCGGTCCGCGACAGCTTAAAGTATAACAGCTGTTTTGGTAAGTTCGCGCGGACCGCTATGGAATTATTAATTCCCACGCGGTCTGCGACAGGGCTAAGAATTCAGAATTATAATTCTGTTGACGTTTTCTTCGGTTTCGCGCCCCGTCTTCGGTTCCAACTCGTATTTCCTTGCTTAAGGCTCGTAAAATGGTCTTTTTAGCATCTTAAGCATTTCCCCCATGACTCTCGCTAATATATCTAACTCCGGGCAAATCTACACACAAATACACACAAAACAAACGAATTAAACTATAAAGATGTGGACCTTTCGGCCTCACATCACACCCCCACACTTATCTTTTTCAGTCCCTGAAAAACACTTCAAAATAAAACAAACATAAAGATGGTCATATAAAGATATCCTACTTAAAACTCAAAATCATACCTCAATAGCGAAAGCATTAGATGTGTTAATTCAACAAGTCAAATAGATATTTCATTAAAACTAGATTTACTTGATCAAGTTTAATAATCTTTTGAACTCATTTATACGTACACACCCCTCACAAGATTCGCTCCTCTCGGTATAATATCTGAACTAGCATAAAATGTGCTAATATTAATCACTCCAAAGCAAACCTGAAACTTGTTAATATAAATTTGTAAAGCTATCATACTAGGATGTAAAAATGCACAAAAATATGAAAAGGACTTATGGTTTTGGGCTTTGGGTAAAGGTAGGATAAAAGTGGGTAAAAAGGGTTGAAAAGATAAAATGGGTAAATGGGTGAGGTCGAGTTCGAATCCTTATTTCAAACAACTTAAAACTATAACATTGTCGAATGAATATCGACTTATGATACGAACTAATAACAAATATTGAATTTTTTTTTTTTTTTTTTTTTATAACTTAAACACACACAAACTATCCCCACCCCCACACTTGAACGATACATTGTCCTCAATGTAGAAATAGGAAATATTTTATTATTTTTTTTTTTTTTTGTATAACAATACAAATAAATGTATACAACTTAGATTTCATAACTTCGAACAACATGGGTTTAGGTAACTTGTGTAATATGTGGGTTTTACAAACGAAAGGTTAAAGGCTCAAAATGGTTTATCTAATGGTAGACAAATGTGTAAACGGGTTTATCACAAAAATTGTTGTAACATGAAAAAGTCTTCCTAAGTTTTGCCGTAACATAAAAATGTGCATAAATACTATTAAGCATGTATAAACTAGACAAATTTTGTAACAAGTAACAAGTGGCTTTACACTCGACAACTGAAAATATATATATATATTGAACTATGTATATGTGAAGTGTAAAAGCTCAAGATCTTACCAAGGTAGGATATGGGTTGCCGATATGTACGTATAATTGTTTTCACTAAATTGTTAAAATTGATCAAATGAATCTATATATTTTCTTAAAAATACTTGTTGAAAACGGTTCATATGTCAAACACAAATTAAAGCATGATTAAGAATTTATATTTCGGACGATCTAAATTTGACCAAAACAAAATTTTAGTGTTTGTTTTTAATGCTTAACAAGGACTATTTTTTAAAATTTTTAACATACTCAAAAAAACTCAAAACTATGTTTCCCCACCCCCACACTTAAGATTAACATTATTCTCAATGGAAAAATGGGAAAAACAAATAAATAAGAGAACTAGAACGACTCCCCTTTTGATGTACCATGTTTGAAGTCGTCTTCCAAAATTTCCATTCCACTTGTATAGCATTCCGTTCGCAAGCAAAACAGATGGTAATTCTCTCAAGCACCATATGAAATCAAACACACCAAAAACACACAATAAAAAAATTATTCAGAATTTAAGAAAATTTGAAAGGTTGATATGATACGCCTTAGTCGCGTTAATTATGTTCATCACCGCTTGAATGGAGATTGAGTACAAGCGGGAATCCCAATTGGGCGTGAATATTCAGACCTGGTAAACAGGAAGATTTTTCGAATTTTTAAGGTCTGTCGCGGACCGCGACGCTATTTGAAATTATGAAACGGTCCGCTACAGAATGAAGAATTCTGATTTCCCTTTTCTCGCGCGGACCGCGCCAGAATAAGAAAATCTGACGCGGTCCGCGACAGATTACCAAATTAGCTGCTGTGCAGCAGCCACTGCAGAATCTGTCAGCGGCTCCCTTTTTCGCTCAAATCAGTTCTAAATGCCTCAAAAACCTGCAAAAATCACTTCCTAACCAAGGGACGTTTAACTATATCAACTTGCGTTTAGTTAGCACCTTCAAATAATCAAAAACTCCGTCAAAAATACCAAAAATACAAAAATACCAAAAAACGCCAAAAATGCACACAACACACAAAAATAAAAATTTAAACTTGGGGTGCCTCCCAAAAGCGCTAAATTTATGGGTCTTCAGCCGGACCTTACCAAATTTGTCAATCAAGGTGGTCTAAGCGCGCATTTGCCTACCGAGTTTCCAATGTATGCTCGGTAGTGAACATGCCAAATAAACAAGCGTTTAAAGATTGGCATGCGAATTGGGCGCTTTTGATCATTGTGGAGTTTTTTACAAAGGACTTGCCAAATATCTTTCGGTTCCACTTTTCGATCCCTTGTTTGGGTTTCGGGCGCTTTGAAAAATGTTAAGTTTTCATTTAGATTTAAACAACTATTTTCAAGTGTAGGAAAACTTATAACATTTTCATTTGACTCCACATCTACTATAACCTCCTTAGTCAACCTACTTTGTTTAATTTGGGCCCAACAATCAGTTAGAATCCGAACCTGTGCAGTCAAAGCTTCCAAGACTTGATCCTGTGCGTCAAGCCTCTTGTTAATTCTTATCAAATCAGCTTGGATGTTCAAAATCAAGGCCTTTACAGTCAACTCTTTCAAGACTTGATCTTGTAAGTCGAGCCTTTGGTTGATCTCAGCGATATCGGCTTTGATTTCCCAAAGTAAGGCCATGACATCCTCGTGCATCGGTTCTTGTTGTTCTTCATAAAACCCATTGTATTCGTGGTTGACTTGTGGTTGATAGTATTCTTGATATGGACTCGCCCGGTAATCGAGTGGAATTGGTATGCAATCTTCAGTCCAATGCTCAAAACTTCCACAATGATAGCATAGATCATATTCATCGACCCAATCCATTGTGTTCTATACCTGTGAAGAAATCTGCACAACTAGAACACCAAAAGTGAAATCTAACAAAAAATTAAAAATCACTTTTAAACATATATATTTTTTTAATTTTTTAATTTTTCCGATTTTTTTTAATTTTTAAAATTTTCTATTTTTTTAGTTTTTTCAATAAAAATACAAACAAACAATAAATACAAAACCAAGCGCACTAGCTCCCCGGCAACGGCGCCATTTTGATAGAGGCTTTGTCGTCACGCCTCTAAACAAAAGAATTTATATTTAGCTACTTCTTAACCTACAAACTAATGTAGATAGGGAAGCACGGATGTCGATCCTACGAAGAGCATGTGGTCGGTTTTGCACTAGTTAATTGTTTGTATAGTTTTTATTAACAAAAATATAAATAGACAATTAAATAAAAATACGGAAAAGTAAATATCGTGGTTTGGTTTGGGGTTTCCTAATGACTAATTTTGGTAACAGAAAAGTAACCGAACTAAACTAAGACAATAGCGAGTTTATGAATGACGGTTCCTCCCGGGATCATATTTCTATGTTTTGCTGACAGGTCACGTTTGTTAACTAAACACCTCCTGTCACGAGGCCTTGGATTTTTAGTATTAATATAACAACTAGGGAACGCCGTTCATGGGGCTAGTCAACCTAGTTATCCCTACGCAAACACTCACCAACTTCCTTACGGGATGACATGCAAAGAGCCGTAATTATAAGATACTTTGATTTATGCAAACGCGGTTTAACTAATACACACAAGTAGTCATGATGCTAGTTTTTGTAACAAAGCGAAAATAACAAGATACAAAACATACAAACATTTCACCCGGAGAAGAATCGTCACCGAAGCTTAGCCGCGTCTGCTTGTCATGACAGGCTCGGGTTCACTTCTAGCTTCTTGAATGGAGCATGGTTTGGCCGGAAATCACGACCCGAAGGTCGTGGGTGGTGACCAGTGGTCGGAGGTGGCGGAGAGGTCCTTTTTCCGGTGGTTGCGAGTGGGTTTTAATAAAACCCGTCGAGTGCAGAACAAGCTGGAAAGGAAACAGCTCACAATCGCATTTACTTCTGTCGCGGACCGCGCCAGGAATATTAATTCTCAGGCGGTCCGCGACAGCTTAAAGTATAACAGCTGTTTTGGTAAGTTCGCGCGGACCGCTATGGAATTATTAATTCCCACGCGGTCCGCGACAGGGCTAAGAATTCAGAATTATAATTCTGTTGACGTTTTCTTCGGTTTCGCGCCCCGTCTTCGGTTCCAACTCGTATTTCCTTGCTTAAGGCTCGTAAAATGGTCTTTTTAGCATCTTAAGCATTTCCCCCATGACTCTCGCTAATATATCTAACTCCGGGCAAATCTACACACAAATACACACAAAACAAACGAATTAAACTATAAAGATGTGGACCTTTCGGCCTCACATCACACGTGAGGTTTGTCGTCTCGCCTCTATCAAAATGACAATTAAATATAAATAGACAATTAAATAAAATCTATCACCAAAAACTCTCCCAATCCACCCTCAACCCTCACCATGATTTATGAGCTTGTTGTAATGCCATTATTTGGCTAGGATTCATAGAGGGTTGCTAGGGTGAAGACTACTTTGGTATGGATTTATATATTTTATCTTTAGTTTGATTCATGTTTTGTGTTCGTGGGAATTCCTGCTATTCTATCTTCGTTTGATGAATTAATTGATTAATTAATCAACTTAGTATTAGTCCTTGTGGGTGTTTTGGTAGGAAGTGGAGGGACTTATGAGTGTACCTGTGGCGTGTAAAAATCCACGCACTTGTAAGCTAACCTAATTCCACGTGAAGTGATTAGCCCATTTGTGTTTGGAAACATTCACACTTTGTGGTTGGTCCTCAACTATCAAAATGTCACTTAGGGTCGGTACGGTCTTTATACTTGGTCCTAGTGATATGCCAAAACTTGGTTGAGCGACTTAGCTTTATGGTCTATGTGATAGCTTTGGTGCAAACAAAGGATTGGTGAACACGTGTTGGAAGCGAATGGTCTATATTTGCTTCCATTATTATATTGTCGCACAATTAATAATAGGCCAATCACTTTTTGAAAGATTATTATTTCAAGTAAACATAAGGTATATGAAGGCTTCCATGCCCCCTTTACCCATGTCAAGTAGGCATCTTGTTAGCCGCTCCAGCCGTTGGCAAGATGTTCATAAAAGATTAAGAATAGTAGGATGTTAATATCACAACAATGGGAGACGTGTTTTTCTGAGTTGGACGCGTACAATCTTGGGTGATCTGCCCCTCACTTTTGAGAGGTGAGCTTACCGGGGTAGGGAGATCCTCACAACACTACTTGGGAACACAAATCATTACACAGTTATAGTGGCTATGCATAACTTTGTAACACATCACTCTCCTAGCATTTACTATTATTCCATACCAAGGCAAGTCGAATCCCGAAGCAATACTTTCATTTGATCATTGGTTATCTCGGCTACTTTTCTATCTTTCGTTATTTTATACTTTTTACTTTTTCTTTAAAAGTAACTTAAAACTGAGTAATGAAAGTCATGTCTTTGGATTCGATACCCGGTACTTGCTCTTTCTATACAACGCTCTAGGTAACTTGCGTATTATGTGGGTTTAGATCATTTAGAAACTATCGTTTTATTTATAAATTTAAAAAATTGATAGTGTTTTGGTAAAACCTTGGTTTTCTTTGGCGTTACAACGCCGAGTTTTAACGTCATTGAATTACCCTTTAAAATTTACTAAAACCATACACAATCAAAGGGCATGTTCTTTTAATGTACATACGTGCTAGAATTTCAAAAATAAGTATCATACATATATGTATAACTGAAAAATGTAATATACATGTATTAAATGCAATTTACACATATGTATAAATAAAAAAAACAAAAAAAAAAAATATTCTTACAAGAAAAGCTGCGATTTAGCCAAAAAAAAATGCCTTAGAGAAATGTGTAATGTGTAGTCCTGAATGGTTTTTTTAGTTCTTAATTACCGGTTCGATTGAGCCTTTAGCCCACCATGACTGTGTGATTGGTGTATTTTTGGGTTTAAGTACTCAATGCACGTTTCCCATGCTTTACACTTGATTGACCCATGTTCAATCATAACGCTTAACGTGTTTCAACTACCATTAATAAATTTGAAAATGAGATTCCTTACCGGATTTGATGAGTAAGCCTGAACCAAACACAGATCTCATTTAACCTTAGGCTCTGATTACTACTTGTAAGACCCAACCATATTTAGATGATTATTAGCCATAATCTTAAGTTAAATTGTAGTTAAGGAGTTGTAAAGCTAGGTGAAATATAATTTACGCGATAAATTGTGATCACAAAATAATATATGACCTGAATTCATTGTGTTTTAGACCAAGTTTGAAACATAGATAATAACCCTCATTTACATATTTACAAATATAGAAAATAAATGGTGCGGAAGCGTTTGGTTCTTCAAAATATGGCTTGATCATCTTCCGGCTCCAAAACAATCATACCTAGGGTTAAACATGGCCAAACAACCTGAAAACATTAGCTAAGGAAGTTAAAAATTACAAAAAAATAAAAACATTTGGGTGCGTGACCCTTGGTCGCGCAACGCTACCACCCCTTCTTCACGCAGCGCGACGGCCTTAAATGGCCAGCAGATCACCAGGTTTGATCCCCTTTTTTGTACTTAGCCGAATTTCCAGTTTTTCCCTAATTTTACTTAGACGATTTTGGCCATTCGTAGTTGCAAAATTTACCAAGTTCTCAAGTCTAAAATCATGGTTTCTAATAGGCTTTTACCTATCTTTCACAACCAAGTTTACACACGATTTGAAACCCTCTTTCTCTTACTTTAACCGATATGGATTATTTGACTCATTTTAACTAGAATAATCATTCATTTTGATTCCCAAAACGGTTAGAGTAATGTCTAAGATCTTTTTAGTATTTTCATGGCCCCATGGGTCGTTTGTACACCAAATATCAACTCTTAACCATTTTCAAAGAATCAAGACTCAATGTGCATAGTTTGACTTCTATGATACCCATCAAGACTTCTAATCTCAAATGGTTACTACTATCAATATTTTCATTCAATTACAAATTTACGTTGCAAGTGTTACCGTTGTGGCGTCACCTTTGTGTCTATGACCCCGCGGGCCATTTTTACTTGGTTTTACACGCCCCGTCCGCACGACCTTAAGGATTTCCCATGTTTCTAATAACAAACAAATCTTAGGGAATCATAACAGATCATTGATAACTAAACTACTTAACATAATATTTCCAAGTTTTTAAGTCGTGAATATGACTTACCTTTTACTCATGCCCTTTTTGTTTCAAGTCTGTTCCCCCATGGCTTCCTGAAGCCTTTGTACTTGAACCTAGATGTGTAATCCACATGGATGTTTAGGAACTCGTTTTTAGACATAATTTCACATGTCGACTCATGTTTGATTAAATACGTTCATCATCTTGCAAGTATGTACACTTGCTAAATCTACCATTGTCTAGATGCAAGAATTCCCACCTAGACGTTTTATAAAACACATGGCGTGCATCCATTATCTAAGGATATTTTTAGGATCTAAGGAACTCTTGAATTCACCAATAGTTAAGAATATTATCCCTAACAAGTCAATTTACCTTCCTAGTTCATAATTCCCATTACTACACTTGATAGATGCTAAAATTTAAGTGTGATTTCTATCTAAAGACAAAACCCACTTTCACATACCCAAGAATTTACATGAATTATAACAATCACATATGTATATAGATATTATTTGACAAAGTTAGACATGTTTGAGGTTCCCTAATGCTAGAGAAACCTCTATTAATCATCAATTTCATGTTTTTTAGAAACCCATGATTTTCACCATGATCAAGTATGAATAGAACATCAATTTAAGCCAAATAAAAGTTACTTAGATGTGTATTGGACCTTAGATGATCCATTTTTTCCTAAGGCACAAATTTCCCATTTGATTTGGCTTGAATTGAGCTTGAATTTGTGATTTTTAGGTTTTTGTGTGTGTGGACAATCTCCTGATGGAAGGATCGATCCCCACCCTTTTTATAAAACTTGTGCTACCAATGCACTTTGTCACTTTTGGTCCTTCCATTACCCCACAAGTAATTAATTTGGTTAAGCTCACTAACTTAGTTAGTCCCATGTAGTTGTTTTAGCCTTGAATAGCTAACACAGTTAACAGAGTTGTTTCCCCTGATTAAGATTTCACATTGCCCGTTATTCATTTTGTTAAGTTTTAAAATCCATAGTATCCATATTAGTATATGACGTGATTAGGGAATTTGGGGCGTTAGAATTGGATGATTCAATTTCGTACCAAGTTCCTGATTTTGAATGATTACTCGATTATTTCAAAAAGTGGGTTCTTGGGTTAAAGAAACCGGGTTGTGTCTCTGAACTGCATCGAGGTGAATGGGTGGTGCTGGTTATTGGGCCGGCAGAGGTATGGATGTTGGGTCTAGATTGGGCACAAAAAAGAAAAAAAAAACGGATTGGGTTTAGTTTGGTTTGGTATGGATTTGTAAGGGAAATGGGTTTGTTTATGAAAGTAAGTTTGATTTAAATAAATTTATATAATAATTTAAAATCAAATTTGAAAATAAATTCTAAAAATTAATAATCTAACTTTTTTAGTAAATAATAAAATAAACTTATATAATTTGATTTTATTAAATTATTTCTTATTTAATTACACAAAATCTAAATCGTATAAAAGAAACTAACTTATTATACATTTGTAAAATAAGATTTTTATGAAGTTGAGTTTTTTTTAATAAGATTTGCAATTATGGAAAAATAAAAAAATTATAAAAAATAAAAAGAATATACATATGCAAGAATAAATTGAATTGAATGTCGAATAAAATCCTAAATTTTTTATTTAATGATAAAATCAAAATACAGGGACTTGAAAGGCAACTACAATAAAATTGAAGGACTAAGATTATACAATGAATAATAAATAACGGGACGGATATCACATGTGGCTAATCAAAATTCAAGTTCTTGTATTACTCTAGAAAGCTCTAGCTCTTTCATACATTCTTAAAGATCAACCACTTGTAGGGGTGTTCAAAATCGGATATCCAAAAATTTCAGATACTTGGTTTTACTATCCGAATCTGTATCCGAAAATTTGAATATCCAAAATTTCTAATATCCGATCGGATAGTGAATCGGATAACGGAATATCCAATTTTAGTATGATACATTATACACACACACATACAGAGAGACACACATATATATGTGTGGATATTTCAGATAGTTTCAGATATTTTTCGGATAGTCTTGGATCATTCAGATATTTTCGGATATTATTCGTATATTCCAATATTTTGGAATCCAATAAAATTAAATTTATAAAATTTTGGATATTTCGAATATCTGAAAATATCAAAAAATTTCTAAAATATCCGATAGTCCGAAGGTATGTTTTATGATCTGGGAAATTTAATCGATAATTCAAATGTATGTTTTATGATTTGTGAATGAATTTTTATTTTTATAACTTGGATTTTATAAACCTCATTTCACAAATGGTTTACTTCTCTTTACAGAAACATGATGTTAATGTGCTTGGTGTGAAAGATCACGTACTTTACAAAGTAAGATTCCATCATTGTGTGATGTATTTCCTATGAGCGGGGATCAAACCATCTTAAAGATATTTCGAGATCACAAATCTCGACACATACCGATGCATGGTCCTAAAATTTTAGAAGATGTAGGTTGAGACTTCAGTTTTGAAAATGTCATTACAATTTTCTCAACGAGTGAAGTTCTTAGGATGGAATGTGTGTTTGAAGTTATTGGGTTAAAAGATCCAATAAAGAAGATTTTGGAGGCTATACTTCTAATCTTAAAAGGTTCATTTACACAATTCGTGTTTACATCTGATGTTTGGGGAGTTAATGGAACCGAAAGCTTTAGTCTTTTCCAAGAAAAAACATCAACCACTGAAAAAGGAAAACAACAGGTAAGGGAACCATATGATGAACTAGCAAGGATAGAGAAATAGTTCAGATTAACCTTCAAGAATGCTTTCAAGAACCTTCAAGTTAATGATAATCTTCCATTATAGGATCCAACTTAACAACCATTTATAAATTATTATAGTACTGCATCTTCTTTCATTCTACGCAGTTGGTCAAACTTCTGTAACAAAAAGTTGAGAATAGCGGGTGTCCTGATGTGACCGAGACCGAGATATAAGACGAGAATGAATATGATAGTCTCACCAACCATTGCCCAAATCCTTAGCATAGAGGAAGGAAAAAAAAACGAAGGATGGAAAAGAGAAACTCCTTCTGCCCATTTGGTGAACAATGATGAAGAAAATCTGAAACTCACAATAGAACTATCCAAGGGTCTGAATAGAGAAGAATATATCATAGTAAAAGTCGAGAATGATAAGGGCGTTAGCAGATTCTATCTTTCTATGGTGGTGACCCTGGAACGCTCGACGCAGAAATTGTTACAAGGTTTGGATAAGCAACAAGGAGTTACATCCTCAATTACCTTGACGATAATAGTGAACGAGCGTTACTAACCTCTGTGGCAAAAATGGAAGAATGCATCAAATGTTCAAGGAGGCTTGACAGAATTGTGGTAAGGGTAAGGGTGTGAGCAATTGCAAGTGCCAGTGGTTCGAAGTAAGGAATTGGGATACATAGTGTATTAATGGTTCAACGTATGAATAATGTGGTATATACGACTGGTTGATTAAATGTTGTGTATATGATATTTTGGTATCCTAGAAATTCGTTAGGAATGGAACAATATCTGATTTTGGTTTGTTGATAATGTGGCATGTTGAAATTCGAAAGGATTGGTATAATATCTGATTTTGTTTTGTTGATGTTGTGGTATGTTGAAATTCGGAAACATGGTATCTTATTTTGGTTTGTTAATATTATGTTGATATTATGGTATGTTGAAATTCAGTAAGAATGGTATAATATCTTATTTTGGTTTGTTGATATGTTTTGGCAAGTGTCGCTGCCTATACCCATGTTAGTTGGTGAGTTTATATAAACCTTTAATTTTCCTTTTAAATGTGCAAACAAATGGTTGTCTTATCATAACCATGGAAATTTGAATAAAGTTTACCTACTCATGACTATTACCTGTTTATTAAAAGTGAGCTTATTTTCACGAAGTAACTTCTTGGACTCACGTGCAGCCTTAGATTTAATAAAAGTAAACCTTGGTTGGTTGGTTATATTGGTGTTTGGTACTGAAAGACTTTAGTTTATGAGAACAAGGAATAATAGTATTGCTCTAAGTAATGTTACAAAGAGTTCCATGGGTAACCGCCAAGGCTTACTTATATTAAATCTAAGGCTACACGTGAGTCCAAGAAGTTGCTTCGTGACAATAAGCTTACTTTTAATAATCAGGTAATAGTCATGAGTAGGTAAACTTTATTCAAATTTCCATGGTTATGATAAGACAACCATTTGTTTGCACATTTAAAAGGAAAATTAAAGGTTTATATAAACTCACCAAGTAACATAGGTATAGGCACCGACACTTGCCAAAACATATCAACAAACCAAAATAAGATATTATACCATTCTTACTGGATTTCGACATACCATAATATCAACATAATATTAACATACCAAAATAAGATACCATGTTTCCGAATTTCAACATACCACAACATCAACAAAACAAAATCAGATATTATACCAATCCTTTCGAATTTCAACATACCACAATATCAACAAACCAAAATCAGATATTGTTCCATTCCTAACGAATTTCTAGCATACCAAAATATCATATACACAACATTTAATCAACCAGTCGTATATACCACATTATTCATACGTTGAACCACTAATACACTATGTATCCCAATTCCTTACTTTGAACCACTGGCACTTGCAATTGCTCACACTCGAACCCTTACAACAATTCTGTCAAGCCTCCTTGAACATTTGATGCATTCTTCCATTTCTGCCATAGAGGTTAGTAACACCCGTTCACTATTATCGTCAAGGTAATTGAGAATGTAACTCCTTGTTGCTTATCCAAACCTTGTAACAATTTCTGCGTCGAGCGTTCCAGAGTCACCACCATAAAAAGATAGAATCTGCTAACGCCCTTATCATTCTCGACTTTTACTATGATATATTCTTCTCTATTCAGACCCTTGGATAGTTCTATTGTGAGTTTCAGATTTTCTTCATCATTGTTCACCAAATGGGCAGAAGGAGTTTCTCTTTTCCATCCTTCGTTTTTTTTCCTTCCTTTATGCTAAGGATTTGGGCAATGGTTGGTGAGACTATCATATTCATTCTCGTCTTATATCTCGGTCTCGGTCACATCAGGACACCAGCTATTCTCAACTTTTTGTTACAGAAGTTTGACCAACTGCGTAGAATGAAAGAAGATGTAGTACTATAATTTATAAATGGTTGTTAAGTTGGATCTTATAATGGAAGATTATCATTAACTTGAAGGTTCTTGAAAGCATCCTTGAAGGTTAATCTGAACTATTTCTCTATCCTTGCTAGTTCATCATATGGTTCCCTTACCTGTTGTTTTCCTTTTTCAGTGGTTGATGCTTTTTCTTGGAAAAGACTAAAGCTTTCGGTTCCATTAACTCCCCCAACATCAGTTGTAAATACAAATTGTGTAAATGAACCTTTTAAGATTAGAAGTATAGCCTCCAAAGTCTTCTTGATTGGATCTTTTAACCCAATAACTTCAAACACACATTCCATCCTAAGAACTTCACTCGTTGAGAAAATTGTAACGACATTTTCAAAACTGAAGTCTCAACCTACATCTTCTAAAATTTTAGGACCATGCATCGGTATGTGTTGAGATTTGTGATCTCGAAATATCTTTAAGACGGGTTGATCCCCACTCATAGGAAATACATCACACAATGATAGAATCTTACTTTGTAAAGTACGCGATCTTTCACACCAAGCACATTAACATCATGTTTTCGTAAAGAGAAGTACACTATTTGTGAAATGAGGTTTATAAAATCCCAATTATAAAAATAAAAATTCATTCACAAATCATAAAACATACCTTTGAATTATCGATTAAATTTCCCAGATCATAAAACATACCTTCGGACTACCGGATATTTTAGAATTTTTTGGATATTTTCAGATATTTGAAATATCCAAAATTTTATAAATTTAATTTTATTGGATTCCAAAATATTGATATATACGAATAATATCCGAATTATCCGAAAATATCTGAGTTATCCGACACTATCCGAAAAATATCTGAAACTATCCGAAATATCCACACATATATATGTGTGTGTGTATATATATATATAATGTATCATAATAAAATTGGATATTCCGATATCCGATCGGATATCCGAAATTTTGGATATTCAAATTTTTGGATAAAGATTCGTATAGTAAAACCAAGTATCTGAAATTTTTAGATATCCGATTTTGAGCACCCCTATAAGTGGTTGAGCTTTAAGAATGTATGAAAGAGTTTGAGCTTTTTAGAGGAATGGAATAACTTGAATTTTGATTAGCCACATGTGATATCCGTCCCTTTATTTATTATCCATTGTATAATCTTAGTCCTTCAATTTTATTGTAGTTGCCTTTCAAGTCCCTGTATTTTGATTTTATCATTCAATAAAATTTTGAGGATTTTATTCGACATTCAATTCAATTTATTCTTGCATATGTATGTTCTTTTTATTTTTTCTATAATTTTTTTATTTTTCCATAATTGCAAATCCTTTTAAAAAACTCAACTTCATAAAAATCTTATTTTACAAAAGTATAAAAAGTTAGTTTTCTTTTATACGATTTCGATTTTATGTAATTAAACATGGTATCTTATTTTGGTTTGTTAATATTATGTTGATATTATGGTATGTTGAAACTCAGTAAGAATGATATAATATCTGATTGTGGTTTGTTGATATGTTTTGGCAAGTGTCGATATCTATACATATATTAGTTGGTGAGTTTATATAAACCTTTAATTTTCCTTTTAACTGTGCAAACAAATGGTTGTCTTATCATAGCCATGAAAATTTGAAAAAAGTTTACCTGCTCATGACTATTACCTGTTTATTAAAAGTGAGCTTATTGTCACGAAGTAACTCTTTGGACTCACGTGCAACCTTAGATTTAATCTAAGTAATCCTGGGTTGATTGGTTGGTTATATTGGTGTTTGGTAGTGAAAGACTTTGGTTTATGAGAACAAGGAATAATATTGCTCTATGTAATGTTACAAGGAGCTTTTACAAGGTGATTTGGAGGTGGTTTGCTTAAATGGCCAACCATCCTGTTTATACTAGTAGCATATATGTCCTAGTTTGGTCTAGAATCTTCTATATCTAGGTCTTTCCATGATGATATCCTACTACATTTATATGATGGTTCTAGTTCTTTCTTGGCATAACATCTTTGATATTTTTTAGGATTGTTCTTGGCCTTTTAAGGTGTTCTAGCCCATTTCCATGGTTCTAGGCTGATCTAGAGCGACCTAGAATGTTCGAGAAGACTGTTGCCTAGTGCAGCCAAGAAATGTAGCCTTATGATCACGAAAGTCAATATTTGAGCTAGTTCAGGTGCGAGTCGTGACATTATTATAACATATTTTTCATAGAAAGTAACGGTCATCTTTATCATAACCCTTGAAAGTATTGATTCTTTTGTTGTTGTTTTCTTTCCTTTTTTTGCACCATATTTATGTTTCAATAATTTGGTGTTCATACAAAACCGTAATTAGTTAACAAGAAAATGATAACATATCGATTTTGGATATTTGGCTTTACAAGTTGGTTTAGTTTGCTTTAATCCGGTTATTAGTCGGATAACCAAAACCACTTTGCATTAAAGGACAAAAAAATCAATTTTATTTGTATCTGTATTTATGTATACTATTATATAAAACAACCGTCGTGGGTAACCATTTAATTTAGTTTTTATTTTAAGACACCAGATAAAACCTATAATTCACTTTGTACAAATCTTGATACATAAACAACTTGTCGTATATTATTTTATCCATCTTATGATAATGAAATATTTAATGAGTATATACTTATCTATATATCTATCTATCTATCTATATAATAACATTATTAAGGGAGCTGGATGGGCAAAAAGGTAAGTGCCTCTTTTTTAAGATGACATACCAAAAGTCTTTAGTTTAAATCCCTATTTCACACGCATTTTTTCATAAAGTACTCTCTACCCTTCACTTTGACACCCTACTAATTCATCCATGTTATTCTTTCCACATTTAATTCCTCACGCTCCACCCTTCACTTTGACCGTCCATGAATTCCTTACATTTTCTTCCTAAAATACCTTTACCCGTCACTTTCACTTTCATTATTTATTTTTTTTAACAATTCAGCAAATATATCCTTCCACCATAAACCAACCTCCTAGCAAGATGCTAGAAAGAAGGAAAAGTACACAAACATTTACAAAAGGGAAACAAAAACAAATTAACATCATACATCAACCATTTAACCAAAGTCAAGTGTTTCCATTTCGCCTAGGATCTTTAGGTGTAAATAGGTAGCCTCCTTTATATCATCAACCAATTCTGCTGCGGAGGAGGATTTTCTATCAAAGATTCTTTTATTCCGATCTCTCCATATAGACCATAGCGTCACCATTATAACAAGAATCATAGCCTTATTCCTTTTGAATGAAAGGTGTAATCCATCTAGGACTCCGAAAAGGTCCTTAAATGTACTAATTATAGCTAGTTGAGGATCTTCTGTCCATACACCCACCGCCCACCATATTAATTTCGCAGCTATACAGTTAACCAGAAGATGGTCCACTATTTCCTCCGCATATCCACACCTAACACATCTTTGGTTACCCGTTGAAATACCTCTCCATTCAAGTTCTGATACGGTTGGAATATGACCCGCTAGTGCTCTCCAAGTAAACACATTTACTTTTGTGATTGCCCAATTGCACCATTCCATAATGTTATTTGTAGCGCTATTAGTGTTCAAGAGACTAAGATCACGTCTAACCATTTTAACCTCGAAACCGGTTTCTCCACTCGCTTTCCAGCCCCAAACGTCCAAACAAGTGGAGATGTTTATACTTTAGTGCAGCCAAAAGAGAAAACAAATCATTCCACTCAGTTGTCAAACCAAAATTTGGGAAAGTGGTACATAACGGTCCGGTCTCAATCCAATTATCAAACCAAAATCTAGTTTTGCAACCTCATCTCACTGTGCTAAAATGTTGATGACCTTGACCGGGGCTTTAAACAATGATAAATGGTATGTTGGAAGGCTACGTAGGACCGCTTTAACAAGAGTAACCTGTCTCGAGAAATGCATATTTCTAGCTTTCCAAGCAGTTAATCTTTTGTTAAACCGATCAATCACTGGTTTCCAGCTTGCACATTTATTCATGTTCTCCCCAATCATTAAACCAAGGTATTGAAACGGGAACTTACCGGCTTTGCAGTTGAGGGCGTGAGTTGCAACATTAAGGTCATCTTCATCAATCGAGACTCCATACAATTTACTCTTATAGAGACTTACCTTCGGACCAGAAACCAAATGGAATACACAAAGAATTCTTGTTAAATTTCTCAAATTTGCACCGTTAGGTTGGCCTATAATAACCACATCATCAGCATAACATACGTGAGAGATCATAGGACCCCATTCAGCAAAAAAAAAAAAAAAAAAAAAAAAAAAAAAAAAAAAAAACCATACTGAATAAACATGTGTCTACTACTTTTAACATCATCATATTTAAGACTTCCATAGCTAGAATGAAAAGAAAAGGAGAGAGTGAGTCTTCTTGCCTTCACTTTCATGCAGTGGCGAGGCTTAGTTGGGGCGGGAGGGGGAGGCCGACCCCCCCCCCCCCCCAAATTTTCGTGAAGAAGTTCCGATTATATAGTATTCGTATAGAAAATTTTGTAAATATAGGGTTTCGACCCCCCGAAATTAGTGACTTCCGACCCCCGAATCTTTAGGTCAAGCTTGGGCTTTCATGATAGTTGTTAATTGGATATGGTACATTTGGAATGTGAAATTGTTTTGGATTTTGGAATATGTTTTAATTTACTATATAAACTTAAGTTGCTAGATTTTGTTCTAGAAAAAGATTGAACTTAATTGCTATAGATAAGTATAGTCGTATAGGTTTATTCATAGGTACATCGAACGTAAAAGCTTTGTATCATAACTTTCAACCATGAATTTGTTATATTGACTTGCAATCAGTAATGGCTTGAACAATCGAAGGGGGAGATTTTCAGCGAGGTAGTGAGCGACCCAAAACCGTTATTAGAACCGGTAGAGAAGGGTGTCGAACCCACGTATGAAGAAAAAGAGGGATGTTATTGTTGGGTATAAAAAAAGGAAACCCGGAAAAAGGTGTCGAACCCGATTATGACTTTTTATATACTTACATTGGCTAAAAGGTGTGGGGACGGCATTGGCTTGGCAATGGCAAGGAGGCCCGACAATATCGCCCCCAGGCATGGCATCATCATCAATGGCATCTCATTGCCGTCCTTGCCGATCCTCCACCTCACCATTTCTAGTTAATGAATATGTCCATCATCGTAATGCACATCACCCCCTAGGCCCATCATACTGAAGATGCCCCCCCCCCCCCCCCCCCCGGACACATTTGTCAACATGGAGGCCCATCCTCCTCCAACCACACCGGTATTAGTTATATTTCTGTTTGTACCTATTACTCTATATTACAAATGGGGTGGTAGTCTATTGACAAAGACAAAGCCTTTAAAACACCTAGGTTGTGGAATGTCTTGGGTTCAAATCTCACATACCACGGAATTAAAAAAGAAATTAACCTTTCAAAAAAAATCTATTAGTCTGTATTAGGGATGTACGTTCATATGTGACCCGAAATATATTTGTAGCATTTGTTGGAATTTGGGTATGTGGGTATGTGGGTTACAGAGATTGAGATTAATGTGCTTCAATCATGAAATTGTTTTGCTATGTAATTGACAACATATAGGGGTGGATAATAACTGAAAGAATGAAACAAAACCAAATTAATTGAAAACTGGATTACACAGAAAACCAAATTAACTTAAAATCGGTTTTTCGTTTTCTTACCCTTATAGTATACGGAAATCAATCAAATCAAAACCAAACAATTCATATATTCATATATCTTTTAGCTTTTATACCTCCATTCCATGTATTATACCTCATTTTATGTACTTTAAAGCAAATATTTAGCCAAAGTTTAGTTTTGGTTATTATTATTTTTTTTCCTAACCCCAATATCACTTTTGTTTTTTTTTTTGGTTAATCATATAATGATAACATTTCAACAAAAGAGGCAAATTACATAAGAACAGCAGGTAGGCGGGCAACAAGCTGCGCCGCCACCCTCTTCTGAATAGAGAACCATAATCTAGAGAATACAAATCCTTGCCCCTTCTGGTTATTAACAAAAATTAACTGAACCGAAATAAAAACCGATAATCTTACAAATTAAACCGAACCAATTAACTGATTGTTTAATAAGATAGATTAACCGATGAATTTGATATCTGTTGAGACTAATAACCGAACCGAACCGTACCATCCACACAATTAAAAATGTGCATCACCCGTCCACCGCGGTACTAAACATAATCTATACTATATTATAATACATGAGGGAAGGATTCCAACATAATTTAAGTAACTATAACATATAATGCATATGGTACAATATCCTAATGAAGTTAGTAAGGGATAAAATAGTATTTTTACCTAAGTATTATTAAATTGATCCAATTATCAACTTAATTTTAAGATGCTTAACACTATTAAACAACCAAAGCAGACCAAAGGTTTCATTTCAATCCATATGTCATAAATCCAATTAATTGAAATTGATGCTCCTATCATTATTATATTAGTAAACGAAATTCACCGTTTCAGTCAACATCAACTCTTTCATATGCTGTTATGCGAGTTAGAAGTGGAAAGGAGCCGATTAGGTTATAAGTTTTATTCTTGCATCTCCATTTTAGATGAGTTTTGAAAAGAATTCTTATATTGCTTTAAGTTATTTTGATTGTTGGATTGAGTGGTTTGATTAGGATTTTACATGTTGGTTCTATTCAGGCGATTATGAGCTGATTACATTTTAGGGTTTTGTTCTTAGTCAATTACGCTATTGCTAGGTAATTTTAAATTGATGGACTGAATGTTTTTTCCTATATTTATCAGGTGCTATTGAAATTCTAAGTCTTCATTTCTCTTCAATAATCCTTTAGTAAATAATCATTCTCGTAGTTACAAAAATTTTATAGATGGAGTTTCAGTGCAATTTGACTTTGTCTTACTATGAACTAATAATATTCATTTTAAAAGAGCCACGACCGCATCCAAGCGTAGAGTTATAGCTCAAGTTCAAACAGAATCATCCTATGCATCCCTTAATAACCAACCTAAGTTTTACGTTCCCCGCTGCATTGCGCGGTCACCCCACTAGTTACAACAAAAAGACTGATCGTTTGTTTTTTATTCTCTTAATTTCGCCCATAAAATAATCGATGCAAAAATTTTCAACGATTGAACATGATTTTTCATCTTTTTCAAGTCGATTAAACGTTCTGAATGATTAAACAACACTAGCTGATTACCCCGGGAGGGTCCCGGGGTTGAAAAATCTAATTTTACGTGATAACCTATTGCAAATGGCTCAAGTTAACTAACCACAAAATCTCTTAATCATTGCAAGTTCATAGTATTCTAATCAGTAATAACTCATATTCCCTAATCTAAAACTTAATCAGTAATCATCTAAAGAATCACTTATGTAAGCTGCAACTATTCAAAAACTCATCGCATCTCTCTAATTTCTCACATTCTAATGGCTCTTATAATTCCTAACCTAATCAACTAAACAAACACTTAAGTTGGAAGTTGTAACCATTGCATCTCATTATGCCACGTGGCATAATCAAGAGATGGTTAAGGCCACAATTGAACGCCACATCAGCAACTATCAATTCTTCCTGGGAGCGTCCCGGGGTTGAAAAAATATAACCATTCTAATAATACTACTACTAATAGTAATAATTATTACTCTTGTAATTAAATAAATAAAAAAATAACCTTGCTATAAGCTGACACCATGTGTTGCAGTGTTGCGCGATTCTTTCTCCTAGCTTCTCTTGATGAAGTATACCTAGTAAATTCCAATGATAACATGGCGATTGGGCTGATTTTCAACATCGTAGATCAGAACCTGGTTTAAAAGAAAAAATATGATTAATGAATAACATGAACACTTTGTGTGTTTTTTTCTATATGAACGAAACCCCACAAAAAATAATCGATTTTTTTTCTCCTTTTTTTATATGGCACTATGGTACTCGTTGGAAAGATAATAAAACGTTCGTTAATTTGGTGTAATTTTTTTCTTTAAAAAATCCCGTATATAAAAGATATAAACGTTTAAAAATTATGGGAGGAAATCTGAGAGATAAAATTTTAAATTTATTTCTAAATTCTTTTTTCCTAAAATAACTCAATTTAATTAAAAAAGGAAACAATTCAAAAACACCAAAAACTCTTCATTATGATGCCACGTGGCACTCTCAAGAGAAGGTTGAGGCCTCCATTGCACGCCACGTCAGCATATACTTTTTCTTTTATATATATTATTATACTAGCTGATTACCCCGGAAGGGTCCTGGGGTTGAAAAATCTAATTTTACGTGATAACGTAATGCAAATGGCTTAAATTAACTAACCACAAAATCTCTCAATTATTACATGTTCATAGTATTCTAATCAGTAATAACTCATATTCCCTAATCTAAAACCTAATCAGTAATCATCTAAAGAATCACTTATGTAAGCTGCAACTATTAAAAAACTCATCACATCTCTCTAATTTTTCACATTCTAATGGCTCTTATAATTCATAACCTAATCAAGTAAACAAACACTTAAGTTGGAAGTTGTAATCATTGCATCTCATTATGCCACGTGCCATAATCAAGAGATGGTTGAGGCCACCATTGAACGTCACGTCAGCAACTATCAATTCTTTCCGGGAGCGTCCCGGGGTTGAAAATAATACCATTCTAATAATACTAATACTAATAGTAATAATTATTACTCTTGCAATTAAATAAATAAAAAAATAACCTTGCTATAAGGTGACACCATGTGTTGCAGTGTTGCGCGATTCTTTCTCCTAACTTCTCTTGATGAAGTATACCTAGTAAAATTCCAATGATAACATGGTGATTGAGCTGATTTTCAACATCGTAGATAAGAACCTGATTTAAAAAAAAACATGATTAATGAATAATATGAACACTTTGTGTGTTTTTTTTTCCTGTATGAACGAAACCTCACAAAAAATAGTCGATTTTTCTCCGTTTTTTATATAGGACTATAATACTCGTTAGAAAGATAATAAAACGCTCATTAATTTGGTGTAATTTTTTTCTTTAAAAAATTCCGTATATAAAAGATATAAACGTTTAAAAATTATGGGAGGAAACATGAGAGAGAAAAATTTTAAATTTATTTTTAAATTCTTTTTTTTTTCATAAAATAACTCAATTTAATTTAGGGTTTTATGTTTATTTTTTAATTAAAAAGGAAATAGTTCAAAAACACTAAAAATCTTTCAATTATAATGCCACGTTGCACCCTCAAGAGGAGGTTGAGACATCCATTGCACGCCATGTCTGTACGTTTTCTTTTTTATATATAATTATTAATAGATTTCGCCCATAAAAGAAGACTTGTTCCATCTTCTCATAAGAGTAGTTGCATTCATAAACACCGAAAACAAATAAACAAAAAAAAGTTAACTTCACAAACCGCCACAAATCCCTAAAAGGTACGAACTCTGTTTTTTTTTTTCTCTACAATTATAAATCACGATTTACTTGTTAAATAATCCCATAGTTTGTAGATTCATGTGTGACGATCACTACTTATCTTCAATTCATCGACTCGTTGATTACTTTCGTTACTACGGTTGATGATTTTAATAATATATTGATAAGTGATACGGATTTCAGTTACTGATATCTGATTTCGTTGTTGATTGAAAAAAATAGGTTACATATGTAGCTGATTGTTATTGGTTACTAATTAGGGCTCAGAGTTGAATAACTAAATTACATAATAATCGGTTTAAGTAAAATTGAGCTCATATTTTGTTAGTTTAGGTTATTACTTGTTCTTTTAAATTGGAAATAAATAAATAAATAACAATTTAGCTTCTCTTAGTTTTAATTGCTATGAGTTTAACTGAATTGCGTCGAATTGTCGTTGGATCACGATTCACGAAGTAGGTAGGTAGTTTCTACTAGGATAAAAGCACAAATAATAATTTGATACTGCTCTTATATAATTATTTGTTTTTTTAACTGATCTGCAAAAGGATTAGCTGTTTCTAGTTTTGATTAGTGTAATTTTGACTGAATTGCGTTGAAAGTTCGTTGGATCATGAAGAAATCGGTAGCACAAATGTAAATTTGATACTGCTCTTGTATTATTATTTGATTTGACGAAAGATTTGGTTAATTTAATGGAAAGTTTAAGATGTATTGTTTGTTTGGACTTGAAATCTTAAATAGGCTTATAGGTGTTTCCGTGGTTTTGGTTTTTATGATGGGAGGATTCTACATTTAGCAATTTATTAGGTTTTTCGTGATGACGTTGGTGTATGTAATGCATAGGTTCTAGTTTATGTCACTTGATGTACATGAAAGATGCTAACTATGATGAATTTTATACAGATGGAACAATCTATATCGTCTCTTGCATTTAAAGGTTCTATTAATGAAGCAATCATTGAAGCCAAAAGACAGAAGAAACTTTTTGTAGTTTACATATCAGGTAGTTTTTTTTACTTTCATGATACAAAAGATCTGTAGACTAACTATGCTTTGATTTTGGTATACAGGAGAAAATGAAGACTCGATTGCTATGGATAAATCTACTTGGTCCGAGTCAAGTGTGAGTAAATGTCCACTTTAGCTATTTTCCACTTAAGTTAAGCATAATATGTTCCATATCATATGTATTTTGATCTCTAGTTATACACGACGTACTAAATTCGGGAAAAAGTTATGGTCTAACGACAGCTGGCTGCATATAGGTGGCAGAGTCATTATCGAAGTACTGCATTTTGCTGCACATTTTAGAAGGAAGCACAGATGCAGCTCAATTTTCTGCGATTTGTATCCTTCGCTTGATTCAAAGATTTTTATTATTACTGATGGCACATGATTAAAAGTAGGTTATGTAATGTTTATACATGTATGGCATTCCTTGCATCAATTTGAATAGATCAACAGAAACCTGCTCCTTGTATTACAGCTATCGGGTATAATGGCGTCCAAGTATGGCAAAATGGTAAGTTCACAACTAAACAAACACACAAACGTAACCTGCAAATTTAAAACTATAGGAGATATATTTATTTTTTCAGATTATCTTTCTAAAAATTCAAAATTTCATGTTTACCCTTTCCAAACACTAAAAATAGCATGTTTATCAATTCCAAAACAAATAAAAATAAAATCAGTTACTTCAACAGTTTGTTTCACCTAAGAAACAAATAGGAAACAAGGTTATTACTATGAATCATATGGGTGCATAATGTTCTCTGTTTAGTTAGTGAAACAAAAATGTTATAACCAACTGATTTTATTTATTTAGCACAGAAATGATAAATATTATATTTTATAGTGTTTGAAAGCAGACACCCCACTTACGGTGTGCGCATATAATGTATATATGTGTGGCCCTTGAGGGGCAAACGTAAAGTTGCACTAGTTTTAACGTTATTTTACTAATTTCGTGAAAATAACGTTAAAAAAAACGACGGACGGTTAATCATGCATCATGTGGTGGCGTGGATAACCAAAAGACAAAGGAGTACATGCACTGATCGGGTTCTTCCCGATTGCTAAGTGTTATGTGCCTTATGTCCAAGGCTTGATACCAAACCACATCGAGCCGGGGGTCTCACTGGAAGCAGCCTCTCTGTTCTTAGGGGTAGAGTTAAGGTTGTCTACATCTTACCCTCCTCAGATCCTACCTTAGCTTTGCTATAGGTGGAATTAACTGAGTATGATGATGATGATGATGATGATGATAGTGTTTGAAAGCATAATTATGATCTTATGAAATCTAGAATGATATATATGAAAATTTGAACTTTTAGAAGATATATATGAAATTGGTCTTTAGTCATTTTATTTGGGTTGTATTACTTTTAGCTTACTGAATTTATATTTGTTCTTTTTTGCTTATCTTTTTAATTAATTAACAGAGGGCTTTGTGAGTGCTGAGGTTCTGGCTTCAACCCTGGAGAAATCATGGTTGAGTCTTCATGTTCAGGTTTTTAATTAGCGTTAAAATTTTCTGCTGATGGAGTCAATACACAGTTTTCAGATACAGTTCTTGCTGAGTCAATGATCTGACTCAAATATATAGTTTGACTTAATTATAACACAACTGCATTTTCTTATGCAGGAAACAACTGCCACCTTCTTGACTGCAGCACTAGCCTCGAGACAGTCTGAACAAATTCCCTCTCAAGCACGTGAAGCTGGAAGTTCGTCCACATCGTCCGTTAATACGAACGCTAGTGCTTCTGTGGACAAAAAGGATTCAGATATTAACAAAGAAAAGTCCGAGAATCTTGCCCCACTGGCTGAGGTAAGTCAACTGACATTGCTCCTGTTTGTTCGATCTATTTTGTTATAGGGGTCAAAAATGGTTATTTTTTTTGTATGGGTCGAAATAGGCCTGGATTGGGCTGATTCAAAACACCCCTTTATAGGTTTTTTAAAATAAAATTTTGTTATACACAATTACAAAAAACATATTTTTACAGCATAACTCACTTTTTGACTGAAGGGATGCGATAGGTTGTATCATTTATATGCATAATGCATTAAAATATAATTTGGGCGATGTTTGCCACGTTCAACCCATTCTGTTTCTTCTTTTAGCAATTTATTTCATTTTACCCATTTTGCCCGTAATATAACACGAATCCACTTGTTGATAAGTAACTTGATTGAAATTTCCATCTATGCTTTACCATGTCATCTCCCATCCAGGTGTTATTTTCAATGGTGTTTTTCTATTACCTGAACAGGAGAAAAACTCAAAACGTGGTGGTGAAGTGTCTCATGGGCCATCAGCTGATAAGTTAGAAGAAAGTAATGTTAAACAGCCAGTTACAACAACTAACAAACCCATTAACCAACTGACCCAAAGTGCAAGTAAATCTGGAGTTAATGAAGCGACCCCAAGTAATGTTAAACAGCCAGTTACAACAACCAACAAACCAGCTAACAAAGCGACCCCGAGTGCAAGTGTACCTGAAATTGACCAAAAACCAACTTTAAATGTTAGTCAACGTGAAGCAAAGCCTGAAAAGTTTGAAAATATTCAAACTGAGAAAGCTGATAATTCAGATTTGGGCCCAAATATTTCAACTGATATTCATTTAAATATACGGTTACCTGGGGGTGCAAGTTTACAAGAGAAATTTGAACCTACAAGCACTTTGAAAATGGTCAAAGATTACGTGGATGAAAATCAAGAAAGTAGCATTGGATCTTATGATCTGGCCATTCCTTATCCTCGCAACGTTTTTAGTGACCAAGGTATACCAAAATATTTCTACTTAATTACCCTTCTTTGCAGAAAATTTAGTCAACTTTTGATGACATAGAAGTCAATTAAGTAACTTTATGGACTCAAAATCTACACTAATTAATGTTAGCTTCATGCTATAAATGCAGAGACTGCTTAACAATATGAAAGAAAAAATGACTAGTACTTTTCAAGTAACCAAGTTTATGCTTTAAAACATGAATTGATTGTTCATAGTTTCCAACATTGATCAGAAAAATTTAAAAATTGGCACTAGAGCTAATTAGTAGAGATTGGGTCGGGTTGGTTAACATGTTTCAGGTCAAAACGAGTACCCCTCCGTCCATTTTAAATGTCCATTTTCTACTTTTTGTTGTCCCAAATTAAATGTCCATTTCTAAACAATTTCCTATTTTGCCCATAAAGACAAAAGACAATCAGTATTATTGTCATTTTACATAAAAGACAAAAGACAATCTTAATATGTGTGTTTGTGGGCCCAATGACATTTAAAATGAGACGGAGGTAGTAATTTTTACTACGTGTTGATTTGACCTACAACACTTTCTTCCACATCTTTCAAAAATAATAAACGTGTGATTATTAAACTTATATTATTTGATAATAATCCAAAATTCCAAATGATTTAATAGGTTTTATGCATTAAAAGGGTGATGTTCTACTGGTTGACTTGTTGCCTTTTAAACTATCTTCTATTTGAAGTTTATGGTGTATGTTAGTATATGTGCATGGTGTATGTTAGCATATATTTGTCTGTTATTAGTAACCGCCTCTATTCTCTCTATATATAGATGTTGGTGATTATTAGTTACAATATACACTATTACCTTCAGATGATTGAGTTTACTTGCTTGTTCTTTCAAAGTTTTATGTTTACGCTACTTTACATTGGTTCAATTTTCTTACTATAAATGCAGATTTACACAAGACTTTAACTGAGTTAAGTTTGCTTAATAGACAAGCATTAATAGTGGTCCCACATCTCAAAGGCTCGGCCCCCAACAGAGGACGCCCTTCCATACCCAACCCGTCAGCGCCCGTGGGTTCCACCGGATCTTCAGACGGTGAAAGTTATTTTTCACTTGTAAAACGGTACCTGTCATATGTAAATCCTTTGGCCTATTTAGGTGGTGGTGGCGATGCTGCTGCAAATTCTTCTACTCCTGGAGAGGAAACTAGAAGGCTTTCGCCCGAATCTGGTGATTTTATTTTCCTGTACATTTTTAAGATATCTAAATCTCTTCAGGATATACCGAACATTTAGTCAAAGTTTTGATAATAATAAAAGTTGTTAATTTTTTAATGTGCAGGCACACCACAAGGAAACAGGAGATCCTACCTCGTAACATCAAACCAAAGCAGCAACCCACCATCAACTGGTAAAAGAAACAAACCAAATCCATCTAGATTTGGAAGTGGAAGCAATATTCACACCTTGAGGCATGATGAAGACGACGCCCAATTCAAAGGCCAAAATGCTTTCTGGAATGGCAATTCCACTGAATACGGAGGTGATGGCGACAACAAGTGAGCTCATAAATTACATAAACACCTTGGTTATATATTTATCTACTAAAAGTACATTTACACATACGGTTATTGTCATAAATTTCGAGTAATAAATATGTTGTTCTGACTATAATCAGTATGCTGCGTCTATGATTTTACAGTTACCCGGCATCTAATAATCTAGTGTACCACTAGGATGTCCTTTTTGGGACGTAAGATAAGAGGAATTAAGGTAACCGATCAAATGGGTTCAGCAAGTCAAAAGGATTCATTTTGCCACCTTAGATCATATGGTATGCATACCAGGTAGTGTTTCCGGTCAACTCAACTTAGCATGGTATCGAACTATATTGACCCGTTATCCAATCAACCTATTTTGTCGCCTAGGTTATGTATAACAAGCATATTGTTGACATAAGTATAGTAAAAACTTCCAAAACAAATTGCACTTGAGCTTCATGTATGTCTACTATAGACATTGTTATGATGTTGTAATGCATTGAAGAATCACCAAGGCTTGCAAACCCCCTTGTTTGAATTGCCTTAATCTAATTAGAGTGGATTTGTGGATCATTTATTCATTTATAATTCGATTCGAGTTACGTTTGTTATTTAATCAATGGAATTAAGTGAACATGTACATACGAAAGCTTAAAATTACATGCTTAAAAGGAAATGTTCAAAAAGTCACCCAAAACATATTTTTTAATATGTTCAACCTATTTTGGAGACCTTTGTTAGCAAATAAAAATAAACCACTGTGAGTTTTGACACATTTTTAATACTAATCAATTAAAAGATCATTTGGACCCACTTAAAGTAAAACACTAATTGTTAAAAGAACATTAGCTTTATGGAACAAGAAATAGGCTTAATTTCAAGAACCGAACTTGTTCGACACCCTGTATCAAGATTCATGCTGTCCCAATCGCCCCAGATTCTAGTGGGAAAATTTGAACTTTTCCTTGGTTAATGTTATTGGAGCAATTTGTATTTATTCTTAGTTGTGAGTTTATGGGAGGCGTTAACGGTCTACATTGACAAAACCAGACCATTTTTTAGATTTTATATATAAAAATTCAATAAATTATGTGACTATCGGGTCAATGGACCTTGTTGACCCCCTTAGTTTAATATGACTCGGGGTCTTTATCACCCAAGAATGTAAGAGGTTGAATATATAATTAAGATGAAAAAGAGTCCGATTAATGGGGTTTTGAGACGGTTGTGCTGCGGTAGATACACAAGTGACGATGGTCGTCTCTTAATTTTTAGTGTGGGAAGATGTAGCACCATGTGCATATCTAACATTGGTGTGAAAATTAGAGATCCTTTGTTCATAAGGAATGTCCTGCCTCAAATGTTGTCAGCATTCTTTGGGTTCAATGCTAGTCGATGAGAGGAGAACTTCATCGTTAAGCATACTCAAATAGAAGTAGTAACAAAATGTGAGTGGTACAATTGGCTATATCAATGTTATAGAAGATTCAGGCGTACCAGTGTGTGAGATAACTTAGATCACCTTGATTAGATGACAACTTAATCCTTTGCTTCTCAGCCTACAGGGTATAAGCAGTCGTTTCCAGCTGTTGTTCCCCTCCCAAGGGCAGGTTCTTACGCATAGTTTCTTATTTACGTAGAGATTATCTAATACAAAGCTTCTAATACAATTATTTTCTTAAATACTTGAGTTATATACATTTATACAAATAGTTTTTTCATAGGGTCGGTTATGTTGCTAAATATGAAATAGAATTCGGTTTGGTTCAGGTCAGGTCATACAACAAAAAGATAAAAACCAAAATTAAATTTCAAATAAGTAATAAAAGTACGTCAATGCCTATTAGAAATGCATGATACAATTACAATATATTCATGGCTACTCTCTACATGTTTTCATTTTTAAAACTTAGTCATTAGTCATCATCACATCATCTAGAGAAACATTTCTGTAGAAATTTAGGGTTTCTCAACATAAACAACACAAACATTCAAACAATAAAGAACAATACAAGAACACAAGATATAGCGACAGAAAACGGTGACAAAATCTATATTAAAACCAACCCAAAATATTGCCCCCCAAATACCCAGACGATCTCAGCAAATCACTGAGATCAAAGATCAATAATGATCGTACAGAGTCTTCTGCTGATTGAAAAGATCAGCAGATGAGAATGATAATACAAACACTTACACAAGTGCAGATGAATACAGTGAAACCCTAATACAAAGAAGAAGAAACAAAACGAATGAATAAAACGACGAAATAACAAGCTTATATATGCTGGTCCAGAAGCTTCCACCAGAGATGCCATATCAACGGTTCTGATTAAGTCATCATAAAACAATCCAACGGTTCTCAATCTCTGCGAATAACAACTCGTAACAATATCAGCATAACAAATAAGCTGAGCCCATAAATGAGCCCAATAAACTCACCACTTAGCCCAGACAATGTTTAACAATTGAATTAATATAGAGCCCAACATTTTTAACATGCCCCCTTAATTCAAATGTTAAACATGTCTTTCATGCCCAGTTTAGAGCACAAAACATTATGCTGAACAACATTCAGCCCTTTGGTAAATATATCAGCAACCTGCTGATCTGATGTTACTTTAACAGTCCTAATAACACCATCAGAGATCTTCTCTCTAATGAAGTGAAGATCTATTTCAAAGTGTTTAGTTCTGTCATGAAAGACAGGATTAGCTGCTATGGATATAGCAGCTTTGCTATCACTAAAAAGATCTACTGGCATATTACAAGTTACTTGTAATTCACCTAGTAAATTTTTTAGCCAAATTAACTCACAAGTGGCTGAGCACATAGCTCTGCACTCAGCTTCAGCAGAAGACCGAGCAATGGTATTCTGCTTCTTACTTTTCCAGGAAACCAGACAATCACCCAAAAAAATACCAAATCCAGTGACTGATTTCCTGGTGACTAGGCACTTAGCCCAATCAGCATCCACATAGCCTCTAAGATCAAACTTGTCAGATTTTTTAAATACAATACCTCTTCCAGGAGATAGCTTTAAGTATCTCAAAAGTCTTAAAGCTATTTGCTGGTGACACTTAGTAGGCTTATGCATGAATTGGCTTAAAAACTGAACACTATAACTGATATCAGGTCGAGTAAGTGATAGGTAAATAAGTTTTCCTATCAACTTCTGATATCCAGTTACATTTTCCAGTAAAGGACTCTGTTTTGAATCCTTAGCTGAAACAATGTAACTTTGCTCTATTGGTGTATTAATAGGTTTACACCCCAAATAACCAAATTCATTTAATAATTCTAAACAATATTTTCTTTGGGTCAAACAAATTTCTCCTTTATCATATAAAACTTCAATACCAAGGAAGTATTTAAGTTTTCCTAAATCTTTTATTTTGAAACTTGTTTTAAGTAGTTTTTTACAATTATTGATTTCATTCTCATCATTTCCAGTAATCACAATATCATCTACATAAACAAGTAATGCAATAAACATATTTCCAACAGATTTAACAAATAATGAATAATCACATATACTTTGTTTGAAACCCATATCAACTAACACTTTAGTTAGTTTCTCATTCCATTTCCTAGGAGCCTGTTTGAGGCCATATAAAGACTTTACCAATTTACACACTTTAGTTTCATTATCTGAGTAATAACCCTCAGGTAATGTCATGTAAACATCTTCATCTATTGACCCATAAAGAAAAGCATTGTTAATATCAAGTTGATACAAAGGCCAAGAGTTCTGAACAGCTAAACTAATCATGCACCTAACAGTTACCATTTTAACAACAGGTGAGAAGGTCTCTCCAAAGTCAAGACCTTCTCTTTGGTTATAGCCTTTGGCAACCAGCCTGGCTTTAAACCTCTCAACTTCTCCATTAGACTTGTATTTAACTTTATAAACCCATTTGCAACCAATAGGTTTTCTGTTCTTAGGAAGATCAGTTAAAACCCAAGTTTGGTTGCTATGTAATGCCTCCATTTCATCATTCATAGCCTCTATCCATCTAGGATCTTTAGAGGCTTCTGAATAACTACTAGGCTCAACAGTCTTATTCAGATTAGACACAAAACAATAATTTTCAGAAGATAAAACAGAATAGTTAACCACCTTTTCTACACCATATTTAACTTTCCCTTCTACAACAAAATCATCAAATTTCTTTGGTAAAACAGAATTCCTATCAGACCTTCTAGGTTGAATTCTATGTCCCTCAGGAGTACAGTTCTCATCATTTGAACCCTCAATCCTATGAGTAGAATCAGTCCCTCTAAACCTAGAACTACTAGGCTGCTGATCATAATGATCTGCCTCACTAGTGATCCTAGAAGAGTCATCTAATCCTATCTCAGGAGAGTGTTCATGAGCAACACTGGTTCCCCCTTCATCATTGGGAGCATTATTATTATTATTATTATCACTATCAGAATTTCCAATGCTTGTGTCATCATACAAGTCAAAAAAGTTCAAATGATTTAAATCTTTAAACTCAAGTTTTCCAGTTTCTGTTTTGAAAGGAAAAATGTTTTCATAAAATTTGACATCTCTGGAAAACTCAAACTGTTTGGTTTCTAAATTCCACAACTTATAACCTTTTTTGAAAACAGAATACCCAACTAAAACACACTTATCAGTTCTACTTACTAGTTTATCTTTTTCATCTAAAATGGTTTTGAAACACAAGCATCCAAAATTCCTAAGATGACTCATAATTGGGGGGAACCCATATATTTTTTCATAAGGACTCACACCATTTAGCACAGAAGAGGGCAACCTGTTAATCAAATAAGCAGCTGTCAAAACACATTCAGACCAAAAATTCAGTGGCACACTACTTTGGAACAACAAAGCTCTAGCTATGTTCAAAAGATGTCTATGTTTTCTTTCAACCACTCCATTTTGTTGAGGAGTATGCACACAAGATGTTTGATGCATAATTCCTTTTGAATTAAGAAAACTAGACATTTGTTTATTTATAAATTCTGTACCATTGTCACTTCTAAAAGTTTTAATAGTTTTATTAAACTGTGTTTTAACAAGTTCATAAAAAATGACAACATTTTCAAACACTTCATTTTTTCCTTTAAGCAAATAGACCCAAACAGATCTAGAGAAGTCATCTACAATAGTTAAAAAATATTTAAAACCTTCCTTACTAGTTATCCTGTAAGGACCCCATACATCTAGATGAACTAATTCCCCTACTTCTTTTGTTTTATGTTCACTTAAAGGAAAAGGAACCCTAACTTGTTTGGCCTTGTGACATATCTCACAAGGACCAGAATGAGTTGTTTCAACATCTAAACTTCCTTTTAACACAGCTAGAACTTGGTCAGAGGGATGTCCCAAACTACTGTGCCAGAGATTAACACCAGAAGAACTATTTAAACATATAGAACTATTACTCACATTTGAACCTATAAAGTAAAGACCATCATGCTCTTTACCAGTCTCCAGGATTCTCTTGGACTTGGAATCCTGGACATAACAAGCATGACCATCAAACAAAACACTTAGTCTGTTATCTTTAGCTAGTTTATTTACAGACACCAGGTTAACACAATAGTCAGGAATATAGAATACATCAGTTAGGATAATGTTATTTCCTAACTTGACATCTCCTATCTTCATGACCTTAGCACTTGACCCATTAGGATGTTTCACAGTTACATCAAACTGTGACACATCCACCCAGTTGACCATGTATTCATCAGTACCAACCATATGCTGGTTGGCACCTGAATCCATGATCCACTTTAAAAGAAGTGCAGTTTTTAGAAAGTTGGAAGAACTAGCAAAACTTTTAAACACATTACTCAGTTTATTTAAAACAGAGGCACTAGAAAAACCATGTATAACATTCTGATTACCTCCTACACTATTAGACTGAGCAGTATCACTTCCAACTTTATCACCAATAAGACTCATCAGTTTGCTTATCTGTTCAGAAGTAAATGGAACAGTAGCACTAGAGGACACATTATTATTAGAATTGCTACTAGATTGATTTGATCTCCCTCCAGTTCCTCCAGGAATGTTAGGTCTGTTAGGCTGACCTGGAGCATTCCTTCTAAAACCAGGGGGATACCCAACCAATTCAAAACATCTATCAGAAGTGTGACCAAGTTTATTACAATGGTTACACTTCAGATTTGGGTTAGGACCTCTATTAGTCCTCTTTCTTGGGTCAAAGGACTGAGAAGTTTTGGCAACAAAGGACACATTTGTTCCCTTGGTACCAGAACTAGAGGTCCTATGAGATTCTTCTCTAGATACAATAGAGAAGGCAGTCTTAACAGTGGGCAGTGGGTCTTGCATCAGAAGATTAGTTCTAACAGGTTGATAAATTTCATCAAGACCCATTAGAAACTGCATTAGTTTTATCAAACTGTTGAAATCATTGAATTTATTTGAAGCAGCACATGAACAGGAAGGCAGTTGAACTATAGAGTCCAAATGCTTCCACATAGTATTAAGTTTGTGATAATATTCAGAAACACTACTTCCATTTTGTGTTATAGAGTTAATCTTCTGATACAAGTTGAAAACCACTGACCCATCAACCTTATCATATGTTTCCTTAAGATCTAACCACACATCTCTAGCTAACTTAGAAAACACCTGACCTAGAAACAGTTCTTCACTAACAGAATTAAGTAACCAAGTTAGCACAACAGAATTACACCTATCCCACTGTTTCCCTAGGACATCATCATCAATAGACCTAACAGTGGAACCATCAATGAAGCCATATTTATTCTTGGCCTCAAGAGCAAGTTTCATAGAACTTGCCCACACAGAGTAGTTCTCTGTACCTTTCAACTTTATAGTGATAATAGACAGGGTACTAGTATCACTAGGATGAATGTACAGAGGATCACCAATATCTAATTTGTTAATTAGAGTATTGGGAGGTACTGGTGGGTCAACACCACCTCCAGTGTTGATGACAGACCCACCACCACCATTAGGGTTCACATTATCACCCATAGTAAAGAACAGATCAAACAATCACAACAAATACAAACAAGAACAAGCACCAAGAAGACAATAATACCAGATAAAACCCTAGAGAGCGAAGCTGTGTCAGTGTTCAGATCATGGGTTCATCACTCATAGGTGCCCACGCAGATCTTAACACAGGAGCCCTTTAATAACTACTATATATATGTATATAGTAAACCAAGACAGATAATCAGACACTACAATAGCAATACACAAAACAGATAAGACACCAAATAGTTGGCACAATTCCGGTCCTCCTAACCCGGGCCTTTGCCCTAGACACAAGAACAAGACAGGAACAATCTCACCAGAACTCGTAGTCTGTAACCTTCACTTAGGGTTACACGACCAGAGAGCAATATCCACAGCTATCCAGAACCAGGATCCACACCAGAGAGCAAGCTTCCAATCCAACAGCTCACCAGAATAATATCCCAAAGTAATCAACAATAGTTGACCTCTGGAACCCTAGATCTAAGAACAGAGACTAACAATAATAGACAAGATCTATTTAGAAGATCAGATCTATTATAAGAAACAGAATAAGAATCAGATCTATTATTTAGATCTGATCCAAGATGTAAAAGACAAACAGCGGAATAACAACAAAGACAAGACCAGAATCAAGAGCCTAAGGCTCTGATACCATGTAGAAATTTAGGGTTTCTCAACATAAACAACACAAACATTCAAACAATAAAGAACAATACAAGAACACAAGATATAGCGACAGAAAACGGTGACAAAATCTATATTAAAACCAACCCAAAATATTGCCCCCCAAATACCCAGACGATCTCAGCAAATCACTGAGATCAAAGATCAATAATGATCGTACAGAGTCTTCTACTGATTGAAAAGATCAGCAGATGAGAATGATAATACAAACACTTACACAAGTGCAGATGAATACAGTGAAACCCTAATACAAAGAAGAAGAAACAAAACGAATGAATAAAACGACGAAATAACAAGCTTATATATGCTGGTCCAGAAGCTTCCACCAGAGATGCCATATCAACGGTTCTGATTAAGTCATCATAAAACAATCCAACGGTTCTCAATCTCTGCGAATAACAACTCGTAACAATATCAGCATAACAAAT
The DNA here is from genome assembly GCA_032199755.1 of Ambrosia artemisiifolia. Lineage (NCBI taxonomy): Eukaryota > Viridiplantae > Streptophyta > Magnoliopsida > Asterales > Asteraceae > Ambrosia > Ambrosia artemisiifolia. The sequence continues at coordinate 49,936,779 of CM063525.1, read as the reverse complement.
AAGCTGAGCCCATAAATGAGCCCAATAAACTCACCACTTAGCCCAGACAATGTTTAACAATTGAATTAATATAGAGCCCAACATTTTTAACAATTTCTAAACAATCTTTTTTTCAATATAATAAATACAATTATCGCTGAAATTCTAATCAACCAATATGTTTAAGGTAACATTAACAAAATAACCTATTCGGCTAATCATTTAATCCATAATCTAACCTAAGTAGGCTAAAATTTTAAGGTTCAATCGGAGGTCAGTGTCAAAAATTTCCCAAGCCAGTTGCAAAATTTCATGGTAGTTGGTGTCAAAATTTATTAGGGTTCATTCGATGTTAAATTATAGATATCTAGGGATTAGCTCGTTACCTATACCGGAAAAGCCAAAATTAGTACCGGTTTAAAAAATGCTCAGTACGGTACTAGTATTTGAAGATATACTCGGTCAAATAACTATACCATACCGAAACGATACCGGTACAAAAAACGCAAAAAAAAAAAAATGGTACCGAAAAAATAAATTACCGGGTAAGATACCGACACCATTTGCTCATCACTAATTCACTACATATGTTTATACTTAATAAATAAATAATTGATCGAGTCACATGTCGTAATTCTTTGAAACAAGATTTTTTTCTCGCTTCTTTTATTTCTTCCTTGTTATAAAAAATAAATTTAATTTCAATACAACAATCAATATTATTGTATCTATAATCTATAATCTATAACTTATAATAAAAGAATTGAACTTTGATGATATGACATTCAATAGAAGCCCCAACCACTCCTTGAATGTGCCACGTGGCATGATGTAGGATTTTTTAACTTTTGAGTTTTTTTTAATAAATCTATATATATTATAACTAGCCTTTATCCCGGGAGTGTCCCGGGGTTGAAATATCTAATATAACATAATAAAATATCTATTATGACAACATAATTAATGATTTGCCAATACATGATTAATGAATAATAATATTATTATTTATTTTAAACAAATTTCTGTCATAAGTTATCATATTCAAATATAAAAAAAAGAATCTCTGCCTATGAAGTTATGTTTATCGTTTGTGATTTATTAGTAGAGTAAAATATATTTGAAAACAAAACACCACAAAAATAGTTTTTTTTCTCCGTTTTTTATATAGCACTATGGTACTCGTTGGAAAGATAATAAAACGCTCGTTAATTTGGTGTAATTTTTTTCTTTAAAAAATCTTGTATATAAAAGATATTAACGTTTAAAAGTTATGGGAGGAAACATTAGAGAGAAAATTTAATTTTGTTTTTAAATTATTATCTTTTCCTAAAATAATTATAATATATATAGATTTATTAAAAAAACTCAAAAATTAAAAAATCATATATGATGCCACGTGGCACATTCAAGGGGGGTTTAGGCCTTCATTGAATGCCACATCATCAAAGTTCAATTCTTTTATTATAAGTTATAGATTATTTTAGGAAAAGATAAGAATTTAAAAACAAAATTAAATTTTCTCTCTAATATTTCCTCCCATAACTTTTAAATGTTAATATCTTTTATATACGAGATTTTTTAAAGAAAAAAATTACACCAAAATAACGAGCGTTTTATTATCTTTCCAACGAGTACCATAGTGCTATATAAAAAACGGAGAAAAAAAACAACTATTTTTGTGGGGTTTTGTTTTCAAATATATTCTACTCTACTAATAAATCACAAATGATAAACATAACTTCATAGGCAGAGATTTCTTTTTTTATATTTGAATATGATAACTTAATGCAGAAATTTGTTTAAAATAAATAATAATAATAATAATAATAATAATAATAATAATATTGTTATTATTCATTAATCATGTATTGGCAAATCATTAATTATGTTGTCATATTAGATATTTTATTATGTTATATTAGATATTTCAACCCCGGGACACTCCCGGGATAAAAGCTAGTTATTACATAAAGTAATTATACATAATTGTAATCATATCTTACCTCCAAATATCGTTTTACAAATCCTAAATCTTCGTTACGAACTAGTACTATTTAATATTTTTTTTATTCTGACTGTGTAATGCATGAGTTTCTAACCAACATTTAGCTTTTAAAAAATATAATTCTTTAAATTTAAAATAAATTAATAATAAAAAAGTCAAGTTGGTAGGGAAAAAAAGTATATATAGTTGAAGAGATTTAAGAGTCAGTTTCGGTCATTAAGATTCTGTCTTCAACCGATCACAGAATAATAAGTATACACAGTCATAAACCTTCCCCATCACCTCCTCATAAACCTTCCATCACCTCCTCATAAACCCCTGTTTCTTGATTTATACTTCATCAAATCATCACTTCTTTTTTCTTACATTTTCTTTTACCTTCTGCATTTGTAGTTTAATTAATATTAATCAAACCCATTTCAATTTTGGTCTCAAAAGAACAAGAATGTGGTTTTCTGATTTGGGTATTTAAGCTTCTTGATTTTAAATTCTTGTAAAAAGAAACGTTTTTTTTTCTTTTTTTGGTGAAACATGTTGGGATTAAAGGGTTTGTTTACAAAGAAAACATTGGTTAGCCTCTTTTTGGGACAGATTCTTTCTCTTTTTATTACATCAACTGGATTTTCATCATCTGAGCTTGCTAGAAGAGGTTTGCATTTCTAGTATTTTAAGCTTTATATGTATTTGTGTGGCCCTTGGGAGTTAAAGTAAAACTGCGCTAATTTTAACATTAATTTTACTAATTTTGTGAAAATAATGTTAAAAACGGCGGACGGTATCATGCATCATGTGGTGATGTTGATAGCCAGAAGACAAGGGTGTACATGCACCAATCGGGCTTGTCTCGATTGCTGAGTGTTATGTGCCTTATGTCCGAGCCTTGATGCAAAACTATTATCGAGCCGGTGGTCTCACAGATAACAGCCTCTCTATTCCTTCGGGGTAGAGATACAACTATCTACATCTTACCCTCCTCAGACCCTACCTTAACTTTGCTATTGATGGGATTTACCGAGTATAATGATGATGAGGATTAAATTTTTTTTATTAAAAAAAAAAAGTTAAAATCTTGTTCTTGAAATCTGGTTGTTTAATGTATGACATGATTACTTCCCAATGAATTGAATTATCTTTGATGGTATCAAATGTTTTGATTTGTCATTGTGTGTAACATAGGAATCAATGCACCAACTTCACAATCTTTAGCAAACTATCTGTTGTTGGCTATTGTTTATGGCGGAGTTTTGATTAGCAGAAGAAATGGGATGAAGGTTAGTAAACATTAACCTATATTTCTGCAAATTTTACGGCTTTTCTTGAAGTTGACTGGTTTATATAAGATTCGTGCATTTGATGTTATTGAAATTTGAATGAATGTTGTTTTTCAGTAGACAAAAGAGAGTGTTGAGTTTGGTGATGTTACAGTAAAGTTTTTAACTTTTTAAACCAATATATCTTGTTTTCCATTTCAAAGAAATACTATTTCAAAAAAGATGCAAAAAAGATAAGGATGGAAAAAAAATGCCAAAATGTTTTCTTTTGTGGATTTTATTGTTTCACAGTCTGTTTTCTTACAAGCTATGAGTTTTTGCATTTGCATATTATTATATGCTTAGAATGCAACTAGGAAAGTATTCAAGTCTGGTCTGAGTAGCAGTATAATGTATAATATAAACTGGATGAGTTCATCATTTGACTCAGACTCGACTCACTGAATGTCCCTTTACTTGAGCAACCAATTAAACAAATGAACAATTTATTTCATGTCAACATGTGTAGGCCAAATGGTACTATTATTTACTTCTTGGGATAGTTGATGTTGAAGCAAATTATCTTGGTAAGTCTTATATTATTGCAACCTAATTTAGCATATTTTAATTTTGTTTTCTAACTACACAAATATGTATGGAACTTGAAGCATATTTTAATTTTGTGTATATATTAAAATCATTACCTTTAAATGTGTTAAAGGCAGATGAATTGAACAAGTGGTAACACGCCATTTGTTTTTATATTTGTATTATTTAGTATGCTACACACAATTACATCACATGTCAAGTTTACTGCAGTTAACCTTGTTTAAGTACCAAGGGTCAAATGGGTCGGAAGTTCCCCAAAGCATATTTTAAAGCATGAAACTCACAAATCATTATATTCAATTTGAATTGAGCTTTAGAACAAAAGGTGTTTAGAGTTGGCGCAAGCCGTCCATACCCAAAATGCGGACATATTTTCTAGTTATGTGGAAACGGGTCAAATGGGTTGAAAGTTGGTCAAGCTATATCAAATGCAGAAAAACTCATAAATCATTATATTATCTTACGCAATAATTGTTTTTTAATTAATCAATTTTTTTTAACAGAAAAGTGTTTGGGGTCATCCAAATTCCAATTTGACCCATTTTACTATCTCTTTATTAAAAGTTTTGATTTTAATGTGCAATCTTGAACAGTGGTGAAGGCATACCAGTACACGTCATTAACAAGTGTTATGCTTCTGGATTGCTGGTCCATCCCATGTGTCATAATCCTTACATGGTTCTTCTTGAAGACAAAATACCGGTTCAAGAAAATCGTGGGTGTTGTAATTTGTGTTGCTGGTATTGTACTCGTTATATTTTCAGATGTACATGCATCAGATCGTTCACGTGAGCATACTATTCTCTTGTTACATGTTTTACCCATAATACTTTTCTCTCTCTCTATATATGTATATATCTTTAATAGTTTATGTGTATATTTAGAGAGCGGTAGCAACCCTGTTAGAGGGGATTTGCTGGTCATTGCTGGGGCTACACTTTATGCTGTCTGCAACGTTAGTGAGGTGAGTAAAATGGGTGAACCAGTCAAGGTTTAACGCAGACTTGTGTGATCCGTTGTGTATGAACATGTATACACCAAAAAAAATGTTATTTCAGTGCATCTTGATCTTTTTGATTTGTGCAGGAGTTTTTCACGAAAACTGCTGATCAAGTCGAACTCTTGGCAATGTTGGGGCTCTTTGGTGCCATTGTTAGTGGTATTCAAATGTATCCTTATGTACAATTGTTTTACATTATGCTATGATGAGGTTAGTTCCTTTTGTAAAATATTGGTAGAAAGCTTTCGAACTATAAAAGAACTAGTAGTTATTTGCAACTTTCTCATTCAGTTTCAGTAAGCACTACTTTCATGTTGTTTGTTTACTACTCCCTCCGTCCCAAGTTAAATGTCCATTTTTGCACTTTTTGTTGTCCCAAATTAAATGTCCATTTCTAAGCAATTTCCAGTTTTGCACATAAAAGACAAAACACAATCAAAGATTTGAAATAATAACTTGAGGATATTATTGTCATTTTACGACGTAGAAACAAAGATTTCTTAATATGTTTGTTTGTGGGCCCATGAGATCTAAATTGGGACGGGGGGAGTATTAAAATTGTAGTCAATTATATAATTGCCAATGTATTGTTATTTTGTGGTCTTTAACCATGTTCATAGAAGCGTGCTTGAGCGAGAGGAACTCAAATCCATCCATTGGTCATCAGGAGCGGTACTCTCTTTCTCTATTCTATATATGTATATAAGATAAACATGTGTGCAGTCTTTTGAAGCACTTTCTTCAATGCTAAAAAGACAAAACAGGCGAGTTGGGTAACATGCCACGTTGGATTGACCGACAAATATTTTTTTTCCCCTTTTTGAGTACCATTTATAATTAATATACAGAATACAATTTGAGATAAAAAAAACAATACGCTTGGAAATTCGGAATGACATTCCCAGTGGCGAAGCTTGAGCCGAAACTTCGGGGGGTCGAAACCGTATATACCTAAAAAATTCTATTTATATAAACGGAACTTCTGAGGTAAACCCCCCCCCCCCCCCCTGGGCATTTCAGTTTTTTTAAATAAAACGGTTTAATGGTGTTGTAACTTTAACGCACTTCAACACATTTCACAAGACTTTTGACTCATTTCATTTTTAGCTAAGTATTTTATTTGACCCATTGGATTTGATATATAACTCAAATTGGCCCATTATAAGTAACAGGTAAAAACAAGCACAATCAGATCCCTATATTTTTTTAGAAAAACTATACCTTTAAAGTAACAAATTTTTTGTCTTAGGTGCTTCCTTATGCTGGATTTGCAGCAGCAATGTTTTTATTTTACTCAGGAGTGCCAGTCCTGTTAAAGGTGAGGTTTTTCAGTTATGCAAAATTGTTAAAGAACTCCTTTTTTTTTCTTTTCTAAGTTTCTCTCTATTGTTTTAAATGCAGATAAGTGGGTCCACGATGCTAAATCTGTCTTTGCTGACATCAGACATGTGGTCGGTTTTGATACGCATATTTGTGTACCGCGAAAAGGTTAGTAATCATAAACGAATAATCAAATGCATAGCTTAATAGTTGGTTTAAGCTCACATTTGTAATTTTGCATATATCATCAGGTTGATTGGATGTACTTTGTAGCTTTTGCTGCTGTTGCTGTTGGGCTAGTTGTTTATTCGGTGTATGTTTTTCTTTTAATTGTTTGACCTATGCTATACACTCTTTTGGGTTGGGTAATGAATAATGGGCTCGGGTCTAAAGGTTCATTTGTAGTGCGGGTCTATAAGTTTAATAAATGACTGAAAACTATATTATTACAATGATAATATGATTATTGAAATAAAATGATTTAAAAGATTTTATGCATACTGAATGCACTTTGGTTCACTTTCAATTGATTGATTCCCATTTTAGTTGGTTTATCCAAATATTGACACATCTTAAAAACAACCTAAACCTTTTTTGTAGAAGAAAAAAAGGATGCTTGATCACTTTGTGGTCCCATATGTGCGAGGTGGGACCCATAAAATGAAATGTACTGATCACATAGAACCTTTTAATGTTTTTTTCGCAGGTTTGACAAAGAAGTGGATGAACTCGGAAGTGATGGGCCGGAAAAAAGTAGGCATTTTGATGAGGAAGCTGATGTGACGGGTCGGTTAAGTTAAAATTATACGCTGGCTCGGAGCTCAAATGCTAAGGGCAGCATTTTTACTCCAGTAAGTGAAAATAGCATTTAAGAAAAAAAAATACTTGGGTAGTTGAGTGATCTTGAAATGTCTTTGGAGCCAATGTTTTTTCGTTAATGATTTCGGAAAAGAAGAGAATCAAAATTAATGGTTTGTTTGAATAAATGGGTTACACCGGTCATGTTCAGGTTACACAATATTAACTGAGGTTGGAGTTATGCATGTCGTTTGTACATATAAATATGTCATGTTCGGGTTCAAAAATTTAACCCTCAACCCTAAACCTAAAGCATGCCAACTCAACACGACTGACACTACGACAGTTACAGACAACTTGTAGGCTGAAGTAATCCAAAAGCAGTTCCAGCAGCATACGAGCAAGATGAATTCGTTGGCTGACCTCCAAATTTTAGGTCAACATCCTTTAATACAATTCCACTACACGGATTCCCCTTGCTGCAATCAAACTTCACTGCCACGCGTGTTGCTGATGTTCCATGGACATTTTCATACATCACGTTGCTGATCTTTACTCCTGAAGCCTCATTGGGACAGTTCTCATTGCTGGGACAGTATTTTCCGTCTATTATAATCGGGTACTTAACATTAATCATGGTTGCTCCCTTAAAAAGCACACCCTTAACGAACCCACTACTACTCCTTGCCCATGCTTTTATCCTCAGACCGTTGGTTGTACCTACGAATGTGGTTGTTTTTACTGTTACATTCTGGACACCTGGTTCTTCCCGGTCCCATCCTAGACTCCCAATGCTGCATCCACAAATCAAATGTATAATCATTACCAAACAGTATATTTGTGTATATTAGTGGGTGCGTTTGTTTGTCTCTGTATTTTTTTTTCTTTAACCAAAATGGTGTGTTTGAGAATTCCTAAAAAGAAATTTATGTGTTAGTTGAGGCTTGAGTGTACCTTATGCCGTGACCCGGCCCACAAACCACCTTTTCTATCCAGATATTAGAGTTTCCCGGGCCTATTGAGACGCAGTCGTCTCCTGTTGAGATCTTAGAGCTCAAAATGGTGATTCCTGTGGAATATGTCATATGAATGCCATCTGTGTTTGGGCTGAGCCTGGGTGCTAAGATGTTCACTCCTTGTATTTTCGCGTTCTTGCAACTATAGAGCAACATGTGAAACATTTGGCTGTTTAATGACTTTAATTTACTGATCACTATGTTTTGGGAATGGTAGATGCCAAGGGTCTGCAACAAATATATGCTCGTTATAATTTCGATCATGACAAGAAAAGGAAAAATGCACTTATACACACAGGCAATATGCGCTTTTGATCACATGGCTTAGGAAACGCGTACAAATTGTAAATTTTGTTGAAATGTATGGTCTTACCGTAGATCCTTTAGGACATGCTTTTCCAGATGTTTTGCAAGCCCATAGAGAAGATCCTTGTGCATCAAGGGTTCCACCGGATATGGTAACATTCTTAACTATGTAGAACTTAATCCATACTTGCGCGTTGCCAATAGCATTATAACTAGATGGTGCAACCAAAGTACCAGCTATGTTAAATGTGATGGCTCGGCTCTTACATGCTTGGCCAGAGAATGTAAGCGCCGAGGCAATCAAGTACCTGCCAGCTGGCACATAAATGCTAGCGGGACTGGTAGAGTTACACGACAAATCCCATGCTTTCAAGAACGCGTTCTTTGTGTCTGAGCGACCGTCTGGCTTGGCTCCAAAACTCTGGACATTGTACATAACCTTTGCGGATGATGATAACCGAAAAACTAGAACAAGCAAGACCATGATATGCTTGATAACCATGATAACTGATAGATGTTACTTTAAAGTAGTTACTTCGATAGTTTTGTATGTTATGTACTTGTTGATTTGGTTATATATATAGATATAGTTAAGAACATAATACAGGTAGAGGGTACACAATGATGCAATGATGAGAATTTGCATTATTGGTAATGATTGATAAGAAGTAGTCCGTATGCATAGGATAGGAGTACGAACTGATCGAATGTCAAATGGGTGGCAACTTGAAAGGAATATTAATCATGTATAACACTAATATTATATCTTTCAAATTCAAACATGTCTTTTAATATTTACATTTGTACTTGATTACCTTATATATATATATATATATTTTTAAAAGGGATATTAATGCAATCGTGGAGGATTGTTTCAAAGTTATCAATCCCAATCCAAACACACTTAAAAACATGCAATCCTACCGCGTAATCTATGTATCTAAACAAGTCAAATGGGTTTGTGGATTATACACGAGCTGTAATAAACGAGTTATAAATGGGTTGACATGTTATCATGATTATAAATACTTTTCATTATAAATTTTTGGTGGGTAATCCTTCTACCCGCGTGTTATTTTTTTTAAACATGTGAAACAGTTCAACCCGAATACGACCTCTTTCTTAAATGTGTCAGATTTGACAATTTAAATTAGATTATTTTTACGTTGTGTTTTATGTATTATCATACTAAGGAAAAAGGCATTGACATATAGGTTTAGGTTCCTGTACAAATCCAATTTTATGTGAGAAGTGTGAGAACCAATGTGATGTTGACATGTGGCAAGCATTAAAATTAGTGATTAAGGGTAATAAGGTACTTTTATCAATCTTAAAAATAGGAAGTAAACATGTATTTAATTGAAATGAGATTTTTTAGGGATTTTTATTTCAACATAATTACAATTCAGATTTGTGTAATGCATATTATAATGAATCGAAAATATATACAAAATCTGAAGCATATACGATTTTACAAAAAAATCGTATTTTTTGGTGTTTTAATCGTTAGGGTGTTTTTATGTTCCCACGTGATAATTACTAGTGTTTTATGTTCCAACTTGATACAATAGTGTTTTATGTTTTTAGTGCAGTTTATGTTGTTATAACACAATATGAGGTTCGAATATTGCATGCTTTTGGTGTTTGTTACATAAGGAGAGCATGCACATATGGTGTTTTATTCATATGCGTATGGTGTTATATGTTGAAACATGTGTACTACAATGTCCTTTGCTGCTGAAATAACAAAACAACATAAAACACAATAGATTTAGAGTAAAACACCATATCATTGCCATGTTATACCCATCAAAACCCAAAGAGGTATAAAACACAATATAACCGATATGTGGCCTTTAAAAGCCTTTGAACATAAAACACATTATCACAAACACAGTAAACACACACAATATAGAAAATGATAAAATCCCAACCATTAAAGCATATATTGTTACATGATCTAAAAAAACTATCAAACTTTTATGTATCAAATTAAAAAAAAGGATACATATATAATTTACAATTGGATCGAAAAGAAAATAATGAAAGATGAGGAAGTGTGTCCGTACAATCTTAACAGAAGCTCCAATATTTTTATTTGCAAAAGCAAGTGAAATGTTCATCCTTGAACTCACCATACGGTTCATGGATCTATGGTAGAAGAAAACAAATGTAGAACATTGTAAAAGAGAGAAAGAGAGAGAGGAGGGAAAGATAGAAAGAGAATAATGGCATTTAATAATTGTGAGAGAATAATGGCATTCAATTGGTTTTTATTCATCTGCTCATTTAATGTGGGTGTACAAATTACATTAATACCCTTCATCCTTGTATTTTATTATTAATAATTAAACACTAATTACCAAAATGTCACTCATTAAATCTAAACCATTGATTAAGATGATCTAATGGCCAAAACACCTTCTCACACTTCTCACAAAAGAACCACTTTGTACAGGATCTTGACCCCATATATTCAGTTTTATGTCTATTGTTATTTGAGTAAAGATCAAATACATATAGTTTTTTTGTAAGAACTGTGAGAATCAAAGGGGGTAAAAAAAATTTATTTTTTTTTTAGAATTTTTTTTTCCCATGTGCTTAAACATTCTTTCTAGATGAATAATACAAAAAAAAATTAAATTTTTTTTTTTTAGTGTAATTACGTCATTAAGGTAAATACATTAGTTTACACTAGAGTAATTATGTAATTACTCTACACGTAATTACTCTACACCAAAATTTTTTTTTCTTTTTAGTTTTCAATACTATAATACATGTTTAACAATATGGGGAAAAAATTTTTGAAAAAAAAATTAAAAAAAAATACCCTCCTTTGATTCTTACAGTTCTTACCAAAAAAGCTATTTGTACCGGATCTTTCCCCATTGTTATTTATAATAATTAAAGTTTGATCTTCATTTTAAAACGCCAAACTTAAGCTGTAATGTATCTAATTTAAAAAAATGAACTGTAAAATCGGAAGGGTTATGTGACATCCCACAATACAATATAAAGACTAAAAAGTATAACGACATATCAAAACTCATGACTAATGATAGGTGACTTTTTTTTAATGTAAAAGTGGATATAGCATTGGTAAGTGGATGCATATGATCCCACATGGGTTAAGACTGAGGAATGTCAACCTCAATAAACTATATAACTTCTACAAATGCTTCACAATATAATAAGTATATTCACATTCTTCTACAATTATATAATAAAATTTATTATATAATAATATTTATTATATAATAATATTAATTTATTATATAGTAATTCAAATAAGTTTAAGGCGCAAGCATTTTCTATAGATCATTAATGATTAGTTTGTTAACGGTCATAACAGATATTGACAATATTAAACCCTCTAAACTAACAGATATTCACAAAAGTATTTGAAAGACTTATAGGTTGAAATTGATAAACACCCACGTAATGAATTGTGTCAAAGCTCAAACATCACACACTCCATCAATAAATCAATAGTCTCCTACTTCGCAAACAACACCCAACTCTATTTCAATGTTTCTTGCAAAGCCTCGTAGTTGGAAGTCGTGTTTATGTACACAACAAAGCATAATGTCTCGTTTGACATAACAAAGGGAAATGGCACCCCATAAAAACAGAATGAACGAGCCATAAAATACGCAAGGAAACACGGTAGTGACCATAAACAAGAAAACACAATCAATCATCTGCTGGTATAGAAGACAGCTGCGAAGAGGAAGCCCAATACGAGATGAAGCAAGCAAACAAAGAAAAACCATCTTAAAACAAAAGTCAAATCTGCAAAACAAAAAGAGAAACAAATTAGATGAAAAAAAGTGGATCATAAAATTGGGTTAAATACGATAGACAATAAGAAGAATGAAATATAACATACGATTATGGATGTGAAACCCTTCGCAATTTTGCGATGAACACCATCATATTCACATAAACCCAAAATCGAGTAATGAAACCAGTGGCCCCTCCAATATAAAACCATCTTTGAAGATCATTTGTGCCTTCCCTGACATCCATATTTTCACTAGTGATGGGCGGACCTTCTAATTCTTTATCTCCTGGAAAATATTTGGACAAGGGAAGTCCGCATAATCCTGCATTGCCGGTGTACCTTGAACAAGAAACGCTGACCCTTATGTTGGCCAAATTGACCTGGATAACTAGTCTGGAACGCAGGTTGATCAAACAGGGTCTGCGTTGGTTGACCAAATGGGGTCTGCTTAGGTTGATTGAATGGGGTCTGGTTTGGTCATCAAATGTGATCAGGTTTGGTTGATCAAATGTGGTCTGGTTAGTTTGATCAAATGGGGTCTAGATGGGTCGAGCAAATGGAGTCTGCTTAGATTGATCGAATGGGGTCTGGTTAGGTTGACCGGTTTGGGAAGGAAAACCGATGTGTGTTGAAAGTTGATCAGACTGTGGTTGAATACCATTCTGTGCAGGTTGTCCAGTTGAAAGTTGATCATTCACTGTCATTTCAGCAACTGTCTGAGTGTTGAGCTGAAAACACATCAGTAGACAGGAGTCACTGGACAGCTCTAAAAGGACCATCACTAAATGGATCGTCAAATTGCTGCATAGAAAGTAGAATACGCGTATGGCGAGTTTTTAAGACAAACCTGAGTGGTTCAGATGGCACAAGAGGCAATACATCTGAAGAGAGTGTCTTATAGAGAACCAAACAAGTCCACCTCAGCACTGCTTGTCACTACGGGGCATCTATATCCACATAAAAATTGTACCGATAAACAAAGAGCAGTTTTACCCGGGGTGCAGCACGAGGGTCAAAAAAGTCAAACCCTTCTGACTCCTTGTTAGATATTACTCTAAGGTGTGGTGGCTGCTGGAGTTGGTGTAGTGGCGGACAAAGCTGGAGTTGTTATATTATTCTTTTGTTAAAAAAGTTAATAAATAAAATACTAACTGAATTACTAGGATTTATTACATTTTGCTAACTTTTAAATATTAAAAAAAAAGCAGACTGGAAACCATCTTATTACCTTCCATCAGGAGAAGCATCTTCAACTCTAGCATTGCTTCCTCTACAAAGGGAAATACATTGGAAGAGAAAGAGTCTGTTACAGAACCAAACAAGTCCACCTCAGCACTGCTTCTCTAACGGGGCAGCTATATCCAGACCAAACCTTTTATCAAGTATATATTCAGCAAGTATAATAATTAATTAGCAAGAAACTGTCGGGTACAACTGTACAAATAATGCACAAACCAAATTCATGTATATGCAATTACAATTATATACCATTGCAACAATAATGTTAAACCTTTTCTAATAAAAACATTTAGAATACATTTCAAATGGCTTTACCCGTTCACCACACTTATCTTAACCAATATGACCCATTAGAGATAAAGCATAAACCAAATTGACCCATGTATATGCAAACGGGTCAAAAGTGCCACATATACTTAAATCATTAAAAAAAAGACAACTGACCGAGAACAAATGAATATAATTAGAGGGTTAAATACCTAGAAGAATGATGGCCATCATCTCTACCAGAGCTTTGACTTTTTGCACCATACTCACCATCAATACTTTGACTTTTTCTGCGATATTCAGCATCGCCATAACTATCTGAAAACACAGGGTAGTCCTGTTCACAGCCTGTTTGTACACACAATAGTTTTCTCGTTCAAGTGCATGCATCAACACCGTTACAACAGCTTCCTACTTCGCGAACAGCAGTCAACCCTGTTTCACTGTCTGTACATTTAAGAATTTCATTAGTTGTTTTCTAGAGACAAATACAATAGATAGTAAGAAGAATGAAATATAACTTACAATTATGGATGTGAAACCCTTCGTAATTTTGCAGTGAACACCATTACATTCACATAAACCCAATCTTCTAAGCTATTCATAAGATGAAAAAAAGCATGTCTCCAATGGCGGTTAACAAGTAAAGAAATACACACCATACAAAATCCAGTAATGAAACCAGTGGCACCTCCAATATAAAACCATCTTTGAAGATCATTTGTGCCTCCCTTGTCATCCATGTTTTCACTAGTGTTTGGTGGACCTTCTAATTCTTTGTCTCCTGGACAGTATTTGGACAGGGGAAGTCCGCATAATCCTACATTTCCAGTGTACCTTGAAGGTTCAAAGGACTGGAGTTGGGTGCTTGATGGAATTCTTCCTGACAAGTTGTTATACGACACGTTTAGATAGTCTAGAAAGGTCATTTGAGACATGCTTGATGGTAATCCTCCGCTAAGATTGTTTCTGGATAGATCCAAAATTTGAAGTTGCTTCATCTGACCAATTTTTGATGGAATCTCTCCAACTAGAGCGTTCACTGACAAATCGAGTGCAATCAACTTATGGAGATTAGTTAGTTTATTTGGAATTTTTCCGGTCAAATTGTTGCTTGATAAATTAATGATCTTTACCAATCCTAGAATGCTTCCAAATTCATGCAAACTTCCTTGCCACTTGATCATGGAATGGTCAACATACTCAACATCACTACCGTTAATCCTATCATGCACATTTTGGTTGACTGCCAATCCATCTTGAACCATGGAAGTTAGATTACTAAGACATGTGGGGATGGTTCCCTGGAGTTTATTCATTGACAAGTCTAGAATCTGTAGATTTGCTAATTGACATAAATGTGAAGGGATGGTTCCAATGAATTTATTTGAAGTTAAGATAAGAGCATACAACCCTGATAACCTTTCCCCAATCCAACCAGGCACATAACCGGAAAACTTGTTGGCCCCCAAATTCAAAAAGGTTAACCGGGTGACATTCATTAAAGATGAGGGCAATTTTCCTGCGAAGTTGTTATTGTATAAATTCAAGACCTCAAGATTGATCAAATAACTTATAGAACTAGGAAGCCTTCCAGATAAATTGTTATATCCTAGACTAAGAACTCTTAGTTCTGTAAAATGCCACAAGCAGTCAGGAATTGGGCCAGTGAATGCGTTGTGTGAGAGATCAAGAAAGGACAAAGACCCGTTTCTAATTTTGCACAAAAAGACGATCTGTCCAGATAAATTATTTTTGGAGAGATCTAGAATGTTCAAACCAGAAGGAACATTCGGTATATGACCATAAAAGTTGTTGGAACTCAAATCTATAATTGAAGTAAAAGGGTCAAAATTTGAAAACATATCTGTTACTCTCCCGGTAATATTGTTGAAAGAGATGTTCAAATATGTCAAACGAGAAGGCCATGTGTTCCAAAAATCCCCTGGAATGGTATCTGAAATTAGTGTATTGGCAAGATTAACACTCGAAAGATTTTTCATTGTTTGAATCCATTTGGGGAAACGAGGTCCTAGCTTGCAATAACTCAAGTCAATATATTCTATGCTGGAAATGTTTAACATGTGAGCTTCTGAAGGAACTCCTTCGAGTGAGTTGTTTGAAAGATCAACGAATAAAATATTTGACTTTTCAATATTTTCAGAGATGGCACCTTTAAGAAAATTGGAAGAAACGTATAGGCTTTGAAGATTAGGTAGTTGCCACACTTTTTCACTTATAGTTCCATTTAACTGATTATAAGAAAGATATAGATTTTGTAGGGATGAAAAATTTTGGATATCATCTGAAAGGGACCCTGTGAATTGGCTAGATGAGGCATCCAAATATCGTAAAGTAACCGATGTGCATCCGGACAGGTTACTCAGGAAACCAGGTAAATTGATAGGCATTGAGTTTCCATAGAGAAACAAAGATGTTAAACCACATAGATTTCCAAAATATTTGGGAATCCCATCTAACTTGTTTCCAGAGAGATAAAGCCTTTCAAGTGCATTGCTAGTTAAAGGGAACAACCAGTGATACATGGATGAGTTAAGATTGTTTTCTTCAAGAGAGAGGGTAACAATAGATGAAGAAAAAGAAGAGTTGACATATGAATAAGAAAATGGGTGCATGACTTGCGAGAGGTCACAATCAGCTAAATATAAAGCTGAAAGTTTTTTAAGACTTAAAATCACATTTACCCAATTGTTTACTTTGCCAAGAGAAATACCTGACAGATCAAGTTCCTCTAACTGAGACAAATGAGACAACCAATCTAGGTTTTCAATTGTACAATTACTCAAAGAATAAAGTAAAAGCACTTGCAAGTTGGTGAGGTTTCCAAATTCTGAAGGAATGCTTCCACTAAAATCATTCCCACCAAGGTTAAGATACCTTAATTGGGTCATGGAACCAATGAAAATGGGAATCGTTCCATTAAACGAATTAAAAGAAAGATCAAGAGAATTCAAGTAGCTTAAGTTAAGCAATGAAAGGCTAATCTTGCCTGTAAGAGATCCACCGACCAATTCAAGTCTTGTGACATGAGAATGGTTGTTGCAGCTGACTCCACTCCAGTAACAACAATCACTTGTTGTTCCTTCTTCTTCTTCTTCGGGTGTCCATGTACTGAGAAAGCCATGAGGGTCGTGAATGTATGATTTGAAATGAAGAAGAGCATCTCTCTCCTTTTTAGTACACTTACTATGAACAGGGGAAGTCATAAGGGAAGAAGGAGTGGTAAAGAGTAAAGTAATAAAGAAGAAAAAAAGATGGGTAAAATATTTATGGTAAATCATATTTATCATTTTTGTTTTGTTGTATCAATTCTTTATTGTTTGATATATTAACAAATATGCACAGCCTTATATAGACTCCAAGTTTGAAGCCTACCTCATATTTGATATCT
Organism: Ambrosia artemisiifolia; assembly: GCA_032199755.1. Taxonomy (NCBI): domain Eukaryota; kingdom Viridiplantae; phylum Streptophyta; class Magnoliopsida; order Asterales; family Asteraceae; genus Ambrosia; species Ambrosia artemisiifolia. Next base: position 49,919,794 of record CM063525.1, on the reverse strand, counting down.
ACAAAATTGATTTTCTTTCTATTTTTTATGTCCACGTATTTTTTTTGTTATCATAATTTTTTTGATGGCCAATAAATAAAGGCCCGTGTACCCGGGGTGACCTAATAGCAAAAGACGATCACATACGTCCGTGATTGTGGACAATGCTGGATAGTCCAAGTCCTTCATCTCTGGTTTTGGGAAAACCTACCGCCTGAAGGCCCACGTACTACACTAAAACCCGGTTGAGATCGAATTCAAACTTGAGACATGTGGTATTTGGCCTAAATCTTCACTCACACGTCAATTCCATTTGAGATGAGGCTCGTTGGCTTATGTCCATTTGTGTGGAAAATTTATGTGGATTCAACACCATCGACAACGACATAAGTTATATATTTTTCCCAAATCATACATTGAAAGACTTAATCTTCGCACATTTTTTCAGACCCAATTTATACGTAAAACAATTTCTTTACACTTTCAAAGACTAAGTCTTCGCACATGTGTTCAGACCCAATTTATACGTAAAACAATTTCTTTACACCTTCAAAGACTAAGTCTTCGCACATGTTTTCAGACCCAATTTATACGTAAAACAATTTCTTTACACTTTCAAGTGAAAATATGTGCAAATAACATTTAGAGTTAAATATGATTTTGTTCCCTACGGTTTAACAAAAATAACCATCTCCCTCCAAACATAAAAATAAATTAACGAATAGAGAAATTGATCTTAAATTAACCATCAAAGTCTCGTAAATCTTTACGTTTTTATTTTAGTAAATTACGGTCATGTTCACCTAAATGTTCATAACTTTAACAAAAAAAAATATCTAGTAAATTTATGTGAGAATAAAATGATTTAAAAACTAATGTTTATTGTTTGCATGTTTGTAGTCGTTACAAGCTTCAAAGTTAGGAAACAAAAATGCTTTGAATATATAATTAAGGATCTTGATATTGCTTATACAAAATGCTATACAGAATAAAAAAGAACTGCAAAATTATTAGGAAAAAACTAGTGTTTTGTTTATGTCACAATAGCTACGCTTATGGCTGCAACTCTATCTTTAGCCACCATAAAGTTGCTGACCATAACCACCACCTTTACCCATCATTGGATTATAACTTCCATGCGGTATACATCCGGTGGCAAATGACGGCTGCATCTGAAACACTTAGCCATTGTTCATTCCCATACCCATACTCATACTCATACTCTGAAGCATAGTCTTCATTCTCATACCCATACTTTGAGGCATACCTCCATAACCACCTCCAAACCCTTGTCGTGCACTCATTCCCATCCCTGAACCCATTCTCATTCCCATTGTTGAACCTGCCATGGGGTTGGATGTGGGCCTTAGAGCACGTCCAATTCCAAATCCCGAACCCATGGCCTTGCCCATGGTTACATTTGAACTAACTGGGGTTTTGATTGGTTTAACAGAAATGAGAATACCTATTAAATTTATGTGAAAATCACTTGATATAAAATTTTATGGGTAGCTCAAGCCCACCATCTCTGCCTCTGGGAAAACCTTTCGCCCGACAACCCTCTGTAGTAAACTCGGCTGAGATTGGATTCAAACTACTTGAGACATGTGTTCATCGGCCTAAATCTTCACTTACACTCCAATGCCAGTTGAGTTAAGACTCATTGGTGTTAGAAGTAAATAATAAAGACAATCTTAATCAAACTTAGTTAATATTAGAAGTCAACTAGAAAAGACAAAGCAGCAAGAAAAGGCGCCAAATGTGAACAGTCGTGTCGGTTTAGAATGTGTGTCGGTTAAGAATGGTAGTTAAATAACCGCCAAGTCTAAGGGTATAAATAACCATGTATTGTATCATTTGTATTGTGTGGATAATATTAAGTTTGTTTACAAAAACGATCCCACCCTCTGTTCCGAGTCCCTGCATAGTTTTATTGTGCATACTCAAAGAATATTGTTCATCGTGTAAAACCAAGTCTATGATTCGCTAAACAGGGCTAGATTCGAACAATTGGCTCATGTCCATTTGTTTGTGGAATATTTGTGTGGACTCAAGACTTACAACACTAATGACAACAACGTAAGTCATATATCTGTCACAAATTATACGTTCAAAGACTCAAGTTTTGATGGCTTGTATCTAGTTAGCGATCATTAAGAGTTGGCCTTGTCAAAGACTAACAAGTTTTCACACATTTTTTTTCAGACGCAATTTATATGTGTTTCAAACAATTTCTTTACACACTGAAGTGCAAAATATGTGTATATCATATATAGAGTTAAATTTGATTTTGTTCCACTCATAAATCTTTACATGATTGTTTTAGTAAATTACTGGTCATTTTCACTTGCTAATGTTCAAAACTTAAGTAAAAAATATCTAGTAAATTTATGTGAAAATAAAATGATTCAAAACTAATGTTTATTGTTTGCAAGTTTGCAGCTAGTCACTCCAAGCTTCAAAATCAAGAGACAAAAATGTTTTGAATATATAAAAATTAAGGGTCTTGATATTTGGTTATACATAATACTTTACGGAATCAAAAAGAATTACAAAATTATCAGGAAAAAAAATAGTGTTTTTACATCACAATAGCTATTGCGGAAAACTGTCGCTCAAAAGCCCACTGGCCACTGCGGTTGTGATCAGATTTAAACTCGAGACATGTGGTCTTCGGCCCAAATCTTCACTTACACTCTAATACTAGTTGAGCCAATACTAGTTAAGGCTCATTTGTTCATGTCCACATTTGTGTGGAAAAGTTGTGTGGATGATGAGGCATGCAAGACTCTTACAAGTCTAACGACGATGACATAAGCTATATATTTGTCCCAAACTATACATCGAAAGACTCGAGTCTTGATATTTTGTATCTAGTTAGAGATCATTAAGAGTTGGCCTTGTCAAAGACTCACAAGTCCTCACGCATTTTTTTCCAAACGTAATTTATACGTTCCAAACAATTTCATTACACTTTCGAGTTCAAAATATGCGTATATTCCATGAGGTTTAAGGAATAGAGAAATTGGTCTAAAATTAATCGTCAAAAGGCTCGTAAACGTATTTATTTTAGTAAATTACAGTCGTTTTCACTTACTAGTGTTCATAACTCTAACAAAATAGATATACCTATTAAATATATGTGAAAATAAAATGATTTAAAAACTAATGTTTATTGTTTGCAAGTTTGCAGCTAGTCATTACATGCTTCAAAATCAAGAGACAAAAATGTTTTGAATATATAAAAAATAAGGATCTTGATATTTGGTTATACAGAATGCTATACGGAATCAAAAAGAATTACAAAATTATCAGGAAAAAAATAGTGTTTTTATATCACAATAACTATGCTTATGGTTGCAACTCTATCGGTAGCCACCATAAGGTTGCTGACCATAACTACCACCTCCTCTACCCATCATTGGATTATAACTTCCAGGCTGCATAAATCCGGTGGCAGGTGGCGGCTGCATCTGAAACCCTTGGCCATTGTTCATTCCCATACCCATATTCTGATGCATATTGTTCATTCCCATACCCATATTTTGAGGAATATTATTCATTACCATGGGCTGGTTTAGACCTCCATAACCACCACCAAACCCTTGTCCTGCACCCATTCCCATTCCCATTGCTGAACCTGCCATGGGGTTGGATGCGGGCCTTAGGGCACCCGCGCCAGCACGTCCAATGCCAGAACCTGAACCCATGGCCTTACCCATGGTTACATTTGAAGTCACCGGGGTTTTGCTTGGTTTTTCCATTCTCTTTTCTTTATGGTTTATTGCCTCGAAATCAATTCCAATATCAGATAACGGGTTTGTTTTAGCTGCACATCCAAAAACTTACATGTTCACAAATACATATTTGGAAAAACAAAAAAAAAAAGTCACACACCATCAACCATATAGTTACTTGAGAGCTTGAGAGAACCACCATCAACCAAGCAAATTAAAAAAAATGAAAATAAAAAATTTATTTATTAAAAGGTTATTATTGTAGAAAATAAAAAAAAACCTACAAAGATATATGTATATTGTCGAGCTGCATATATGTTTTAGCTGCATATAGTTCACGAACAACATAATTTTTTTAATGTCCATAAAAATTAGTCCAAAAAGGTAAAAAAAATTAATAACTGCTTGGTTGAAAGTGGTTCTCAAGTAACTTTGTAGTTATCACATGATCCTTTCCCTATATTTGTGCGAGCTATAAAATCTATATTAACTATATAATGAAATAACTCACATCCATCGATGTTCAAATTAACGAGCCCACGGTTCAGCGTATCAGTCCAGACAGTGGATTTGGTCTCAAACTTTTCCTTTTTCGGTTGTTGAGGAACTATAGCAAGTGCACCTGTTGAAGCAGTGACAGATGGTGGTTGGGTGGCCATAGAAGTATTGGAATGTAGCTGTGGCTGTTGATACAAACTTGAAATTGACGTAGCTGGCGGTGTTGGGGCTGACGTAGGTTGACCCTGAGGCTGGAAACCACCATAAAGGTTATTATTAGGTTGACCTGTTTGACTGCCTGCAAAACCAAGTGACGGCACAGATTGACCACCCTGAGCCGCAGGGAAGCTGGGCTGTAACAAAGACTGATTAACCTGAGCCGCGGGGAAGCTAGGCTGTAACACAGACTGATTGACCTGAGCCGCAGGGAAGCTGGGCGGTAACACAGACTGATTGCCCTGAGCCGCAGGGAAGCTGAGCGGCAACATAGATTGACTGCCCTGAGTTGGAAAAGCAGACGACAACTCAGATAGGCCACTCTGTGATGACGGGTGACCGGAGGGCAACATAGATTGACCGCCCTGTGTTGTAAAACCAGACTGCAACTCAGATTGACCACCCTGAACCGGAAACGTCAGCGGTGGAAAAGCTGACTGTGGCTTTTGATGACCCAATTGACCTGGACTAGTCTGGTTAGGTTGATCAAATGAGGTATGGTTTGGTTGATTGATTGGGTTCTGCTTAGGTTGATTGATTAGGGTCTGCTTAGGTTGATCGATTGGGGTCTGCTTAGGTTGATCGAATGGGGTCTGGTTCGGTTGACCGAATGGGGTCTGGTTTGGTTGACCAAATGGGGTCTGGTTTGGTTGATCGAACGGGGTCTGGTTTGGTTGACCAAACGGGGTCTGCTTAGGTTGATCGAATGGGGTCTGGTTTGGTTGATCGAACGGGGTCTGGTTTGGTTGACCAAATGGGGTCGGGTTTGGTTGATCGAATGGGATTTGGTTTGGCTGACCAAACGGGGTCTGGTTTGGTTGACCAAATGGGGTCTGGTTTGGTTGACCAAATGGGGTCGGGTTTGGTTGATCGAATGGGATTTGGTTTGGCTGACCAAACGGGGTCTGGTTTGGTTGACCAAATGGGGTCTGGTTTGGTTGACCAAATGGGGTCTGGTTTGGTTGATCGAATGGGATTTGGTTTGGCTGACCAAATGGGGTCTGGTTTGGTTGATCGAATGGGATTTGGTTTGGCTGACCAAACGGGGTCTGGTTTGGTTGACCAAACGGGGTCTGCTTTGGTTGATCGAATGGGGTCTGGTTTGGTTGACCAAATGGGGTCTGGGTTGGTTGACTAAACGGGGTCTGCTTAGGTTGATCGAATGGGGTCTGGTTTGGTTGACCAAACGGGGTCTGCTTTGGTTGATCAAATGGGGTCTGGTTTGGTAGACCGGATTGGGAAGGAAAACTGATGTGTGTTGAAACTTGATCAGGTCCTGTTGGAGGAAGTATACCTGCTAAAATGTCAATGGTTGGGTCAAAACCGTCATCAAATCCCATGTCATTCACTGTCGTTTGAGCAACTGTCTGAGGTGGTTCAGTGAACGGTGATGTCGACTGTTGAGATGAGAATACATCAGTAGAAGGGACGGTGAATGGTGATGTTGACTGTTGAGCCGAGAATGGTGATGTTGACTGTTGAGCCGAGAATGCATCAGTAGACGAGACAGCTCTAAAAGGACCATCACCAAATGGATCATCAAAATGCTGCATAGCAAGTAGAAGACAAGCATCAAAAGGTGTGTGCGGACAAATAGTTGTGTGCACGCTTGTGGTGAGTTTTTAAGACAAACCTGAGTGGTTGGTGATGCAGCCGCGAAGGTCTGACTTGGATTTGAGCTAGTTGGAGCAGTTGGTTCAGATGGCACGAGAGCCAATACATCTGAAGAGAATGAGTCCGATAGGGAACCAAACAAGTCCACCTCAGCAGTGCTTGTCGCTGACGGGGCAGCTATATCCACACAAAACTTTTATTAACAACGGAGGATTAGAGTTACAATTGTACTAATAAACAAAGAGCGGTTTTACCTGGGGGTGCAGCACGAGGATCAAAAAAGTCAAACCCTTCTGTCTCCTTGTCGGACATAACTGAAGGTGTGGTGGCTGCCGAAGCTGGTGTGGTGGCTGCCGGAGGTGGTGTGGTGGCGGACGTAGGTGGTGTGGCAGCGACCGGAGGTGCAGAGTCGTTAGAAAGCACGGCTGCTAGAGTATTGGCAGCAGGAGGTGGGGGTGGTGTCTCACCCTCACTCACAGCATTGTCATAACTAGGGGGTGCCCCAAGATTTTGTCCAGATAATTTTGCTTCAAGCCGGCTGCCCCAAAACCAAAATATTATTCAGTTGTTAAAAAAGTTAATAAGTAAAAAAAAAAAAAAAGACGAGTACTAAGTCCACAATTTTGTTAATTTTTAAATCATAAAAAAAAAGACTGGAAACCATCTTATTACCTTCCATCAGGAGAAGCATCTTCAACTCTAGCATTGCTTCCTCTACAAAGGAAAATACTCATTTTTTAAATTTTATAAATAATTAACGTGTAAAATATAATTACAAATACTAATAAAGAGATTTAGAAGGCTTTATACATTTTAGACCTTTACTTGTTTAACCATTTATGTTAACCAAACTGACCCATTAGAGGTAAAGCAAAGCATAAACCAAATTGACCCATGTGTAAACGGGTCAAAAGTGCCACATATACTTAGTCATTCAAAAACAAACAACTGACCAAGAACAAATGAGTATAACTAGAGGGTTAAATACCTAGAAGAATGATGGTCGTCATCTCTATCAGAGCTTTGACTTTTTGCACCATAATCACCATCAATACTTTGACTATTTCTGCGATATTCATCATCGCCATAACTGTCTCGCCCATAGCGGTCTTCACCATCACGTCCATATGAATCCTTGTTATTCCAATCCCGTTCTCTACCATAACCATTACGGTCTTCATCTCTACTTCCATATTGACCTTCATATCGATCATCTCCAGGACCTCCTGATGTCTGGCGGAACCTATTTTGAAATATTAAAAATGTCAGTCCATTACAAATATTAGTGTCATATATGATTATAAAAACTACATTATTTCAATAACAAATCTAAATTTTTGAATAAAATATTTACGAGGTGTTATACTATTATGCATTAGAAACACATTGAACAACTTCCGACCCGTTTCCTTTTGAAGTATCTTTTAGTTAACCGTTAGAGATAAAACATAACCTGAATCAACCCACTTGTAAGGAAGTGTGTCAAAATATAAAAATCTTTATAAAAAAAAAATAATTAATATACACACACAACTCTTGAAATTTCTTCCTTACTTTGCTCCCTTGATCACACACACACACACAAAAAAAAAAGGTTAAAAAGGGTATGAAGATTGCTACCTTGAGGATTTATTCGAGCTGCAGCAACATATAAATCCAACTTTCCTACAGTGACATCAATCATATCAACCTATCAAACAGGATGTATCAGTTAGTATGAAATATATAATTAGTATACATACAACAATTAAAGGCTATTACAAGGCATTATTTATAACCCTAAAAATCGATAACAGTTACCTGGTACAAGAGTTCACGTGTCTGAACCCTAAATCGATTGAAGGATGAGATACATTGGTGCTTCAAATCGACAATTGGTGCTTCAGTTGTAGTGTGTGACTCTCAGTAAAAGCCCTCTAAGTTTTAGTCATAGCCACTTCAGTTTATTACTACTGTCCAAGATTTAAAGTAAAAATGGGTTGAAAAGTCTCAAAAAATAAGTGCAAATTAATAGTTTTAATGGCTAAAATCGTCCCTAAGTTTTAGCCAGTTTTGCCACTGTTCAAAATCGAAACTTTTTACATCTTAGTTCTTCTGTTTTACATTTTGTTGCCAAATTCGTCTCTGACACTAAACCCAGTTAACTGTTGTCGTTAACTCTGGGGTATTTTTGTCTTTTTTGTTGTCCCCTTTTTAAAACCCAATTAAACAGAGTTATTCATAACCTACCGGATGTAAAAAGGGGGTAGCCAAAAACACAAAAATATCCCCAAAGTTAACGAAAATAGTTAACTGAGTTTAGTGTCATGGACGAATTTGGCAACAAAATGAAAAACAGAAGGACCAAAATGTAAGAAGTTTCGATTCTGGACTGATGTAGCAAAACTGACCAAACCTCAGAGACGATTTTGGCAATTAACTCAAATTAATATTTAGAGAAAAAAAGTATTAAATGGATTATTTATAATCAAATCTAATTGTTTTTTTGAACGGTAAACTTCATTAAGAAAAGGCGTGTCCTTAAACCAAGGACCGCCAACACAAACAATTACAACATTTACAAAGGATTAACCACTCATTCCTTCCACAGAAGGTTCGAGAACCTAGACATGTTTTTCAACCATAAAAACGACCAAGTTTTAATATTTGCAACTACATCAACAACCTTAGGACTAGTGCCTTCAAATATTTTAGAATTGTGCGTCTTCCAAATAACCCAGCAAGCAATCATAACAATGCCTCAAACCACCATCCTGCCCATTTAGGACCGGCCACATTCTCATGAAGGAGAAGAACATCCTTGAAGTCAAAAACCATAATCGGATTGATATGACACCACTTCCCCACAAACGTCCAAACACCAAAAGAGAATCCACACCCTGTAAAAAGTTGCATCAGATCTTCGTGGCCAGCTTCGCACATTCTACAGAAAGTGTCTTGGATATCAATCCCACGTCTCGCCAAAGCTACCTTGGTCGGAATCCGGTCTAATTCTGATCTCCAAATAAAGATATTTACTTTCAGAGGAACCCAAGCAATCCATTTCATAAAATGAATTCTGTGAGGATATCTTCCGAAACGCAGCATCTCCTTTACCTACGCAAACCGAAAACGAGTGTTTCCCATCATCTCCCCACGCCCAACCATCCTTCTGACCTGCAAAAACAACATTTTTTAGCAAACTTACTGCGTCCTGCATCTCAAAAATCTGTTCGACCATTGTCAGATCTTGACACCAACTCGTGGACATCTGCACCTGGGAATTAAAGGCAATGAACATGCCACAAAATTTTTGGGGAAAAACAGTAGATCATGCCATATATGTACTAACAGGGTTCTGACTAGAACCCTCATGAACAAGACCCTTTATGAAGAAGCACTGAATAGAAGGAAGCCAAATCTTGAAAATCTGAAGATATTTGGGTGCACTGCATATGTGAAGGTACTATCTAATCAACTTAAGAAATTAAATGACAAAATCATACCTACGGTGTATCTTAGAATAGAAGAAGGATCAAAGGCATACAAATTATATGATATAGCAAACAACCAGTTTGTGTAAACGGAGACGTGGTCTTCATGGAGGGATATACATAGAACTAGGTTACTTACTCAGAGGAAGTAGGTATTGATGATCCAGAATGGACGAATTTCATAGTTGCAGAAAGAGATGGTGTACAACAGTTACAAGAACCAGTACCTCCCAATAGGGTTAATCAAGAAGATGATGTAGCACAATAGTTAATAAATTGACAAAATTCGTATGTCACGACACTAGAAAACACTTATAGTCTGAATGTTGAGAACAAGTTCAATCAAGCATCAATATAAGAAGATTTATTAAGACCATTTGTCACACGCCACTGAAGTTTAAGAATCTTGATTAAATCTACAATGAGACCGAAGAAATTGAGCTGGATCAACACGAAGTAGTGTTGACTACGGAAGAACCCAAGAACTACAAGGAAGAATCCATAGATAGAAGATGGATTGAGGCCATGAAGGCTGAATTAGACTCAATCAGCAAGAACAACACTTGGAATTTGGCAATTAACAGAGCTGCGTGCAGTTCACAAGGCGATAGGATTGAAATGGGTAATAAGACAAAGAAAGATGCAAATGGAAATATTGTGAAGTATGAGGCAAGACTGCTAGCAAAAGGATACATGTAGAAATTTGCATCAGTGGCACACATTGAAACGGTGTTTAGCAGTATATCAAGGTTGGGAAATACATCAACTAGATGTCAAATCTGCATTGCTACGTGGAGATCTCAAAGAAGAGGTTTATGTGTCACAGCCAGAAGGATTCATGAAGCCAGGAAACAAAGGAAAGGTTTATTGTGACATCCGTCCCCTTTCACTGTCATTATTGTATAACTTTAGTCCCTCTTGTTTCTTGTATTTTCAATAATATAAATCCGTGAATTTATTCTTTTCCATCATCGTGTTCATTAATTTCTATTTATTTATATTTAATCCAAAATCATGACCGAAAACTCATTTTCGAACAAAATAAATTATTTTATAAAAACATATAAAAGGAAAAATGGATTTGGGTTAAATAAGGGATTATTTAATTTTATTATTGAATGAATTTATTTTTTTAGATTTTTTTTTTCAGATTTATTAAAAAAAATTATCTTTTATTGTTTATATAAAGTTTTTATAAAAATTAAAAAAAAAAATCTCTTAAACCGCATAATAACCAAACCCATTATATCCACACTAAACATAAGTGTCAGTGAAATTGTTACTTTGCATGCCTTTATGTTTTTTTACTTTTTACACTTTTACTCATGACTTCTCTTATGTAACGTTTGTGGTTCAAAAATTTACTCTATCCTATTTAGAAATGTCGGTGGGGTATCAACAAATCCAACCCTCAACTTTGCTATTTGTCATTTTTAGCCATTTTACTTGGAAAAATACTATTTTTTATGTGTGAGCTTTTATATATGTGTCGGTATAAATACGAGTTGGTCTACGTTTCAACTTACAACTTATTTTGTCTTTTGGGAAATTTTAAATTTACCCCTTTTTGTACCTTTACTTGAAAAAAAAAACTATTTCTTATGTGTGAATTTTTATATATATATCGCTATAAACACGAGTTGGTCTATGTTTTGGCTTAACTTTTTTTTTCTTTCGAAAATTTTGAATTTACCACTTTTCATACCTTTACATGGAAAAACTATTTTTTACGTGCGAATTTTTATATATGTATAAGTATAAATACGAGTTGGTCTTACGTTTCAACTTGAAAAAAAAATTCTTTTAAAAAGTGAGTAGTGTCATATATAATACGATGTCGTGCTTATTTTATGTGCGCTTCCTGTCAGTCCACGTTTCGACGTAGATTTTGTTTAGAACCGAAGCATTGTGTTTAACACTTTTAGTAATTGTCTTTTACGCATTTTCTTTTGCGATTTGTATGTAGCGCATTGTATCTTATATATTGTGTTTTACACTTTGTGTGTTACTGCACGGTTCAACTCGTCACGCGCCACAACCACGGTAGGCAAAATACTATTTTATACTAAAATCCAACTACATTTAACCCAACCAACCCTTACAACCCATAAGATCAGGCCCAAAGCACCAAGCCCAAGTCCACACCCCGTCTCTCCTTACCCAGCCAAACAACCTGGGTAGGCCCGACCAGGATCGCGACACTACCAACGAAAAATTTAAACCTTATCAACAACATTTGATCACATTAATTTGATGGGTTTTGTATATATATATATAACATAAACAATGGTATATAAAAAGTAAGAAAAATTGGATTGTAATAATCCCACCTTTGTGTTGTTGGCCAATAATAATCTCAGTTAAGTTTATTCTTCCCATCAGTCCTACCTTTTAATTTATTTTTTCTCATTGCACCTGCCGTTAAGTCACCCTAACGGCGTTAGCTGAAACTCACAATTCTAGGCAATTGTTCACCGGATCTGAAAGAGGGAACCGAGACGATGATATTGGTATGTTCAATTGCAGAAACGAGCATGGTTTGATGGATTTCAGGTTGATTGTGACACCCCAGGAAAATCCCACATCGGCCGTGGCCAGGAGAGATCATTGGTTCATAAGTAATGTCTTGCCTCTTAAATCACCAACGCGTTTTGGGGCTTAATGTTAGTGGATGAGAGGAGAACTCCACAGTTAAGCGTGCTCAGGTGGGAGAAATTCCAGGATGGGTGACCTCCTGGGAAGTCTCCACTTGGGCACCCAAAAACAAATCCGTGAGCTCTGGATGGGCAAAGCGGACAATATTGGTGGTGAGAGGGGCGGGGTGTTACATTGATGTTCTTGGCGGAGGGGATGACCGGAACCGACAATTAAACCATCAAACCATGCTCATTCGACAATTGAACATACCAATATCATCGTCTCGATTCTCTCTTTCAAATCCGGTGAACAATCTCCTAGAATTGTGAGTTTCAGCTAACGGGGTTAGTGTGACTTAACGGCGGGTGCAATGAGAAAAAATAAATTAAAAGGTGGGATTGGTGGGAAGAATAAACTTAGGTGGGATTATTATTGGCCAACAACATAAATGTGGGATTATTATTGGCCAACAACATAAATGTGGGATTATTACAATCCAATTTTCCAAAAAGTAAAAACTTAAAAAATATATGAACCATTATTAAAACAAAAATTCATTTTCTTCTCGCATTTCTCACACTAAATCTCTCTTCTAAAATTAACTTAACCATATATAAACCCAACAGTTTTTTTTTCTTATATGATTCGTTATTTTTTTAATACGAAAACTAATAAAAAAATGGCTCGGTGGTATGTTACATCCACTGGGAGCAATAATTTCCAAATGAATGGTCTAGAGTCAAAAAGGGATTCTGGTAAATACACGATTAAGTTTAGTTTTTCTTGACGTTGTATTTTTTCTCAACATTCTGATATTATTTGAAAACGGAGTTGTACTTGAAACAATAGTATCATATGATAACCAAAGTGGTACCGAACGATCAACATCGTACACGTACCGATATTATGGGAACAAGTATCAGTATTCGTTTTTATAGTATTTGATTGATGTGACATCGACTTTAGTTTTTTGGTTAAATCATACAACTTACAACTTTTGTTAATATGTAAATAACCTATTCTTTAATCGTCAAAACAATGTAACAAATTTTAACATTCCCGCAACAACATGCAGGCTTCACCCATTATTATTGTGTACTATTTATATACACATAATAACCACTTGCCCGTTTGTGTAATTTACCTAAAACAATACCTGGACACTTACTAGTCTTTAGGGTGGACGAGGTGGTTTCAATTTCATCACACCCATATATCACACCTTCACAGTTCACACCCAATCCTATTGTGCCATCTCATTCTATCACATTTCATAACACAATCCATGGGGTGGTCATCACACCAATCACTAATCTTTTTTTTTTAAATAAACTATAAATTATAATAAACTTAAACAAACATTTTATAAATCTAAATAAAAAATACAATCGAACTTAAAAAACATTAAAAAATATAAAAAAATAAAAATTAACGGGCCAACCCCACTTCTCACAAATTTCACATTTTCGTTCAATGAGAATTGAGTTGTATGATTATTCAGCGTCTTCATGTGGTTCCTTCAAAACCTTCAAATCTTTACTTTTTTCAACTTCGGACACATGTAGTTTGATTGAGTGTATTTTGCTTTGTAGCCGCAAATTTTCTTGCTCGATCTTTCCATTTTTTTAAGCTTGAATTTATTTTGATTGAGGTTTAGGTTGTTTGATTGCTGGAGGTATTGTTTGATTGTCGGTGGTATTAATTGTGGTTAAAAATGAATAATCTATATTACATTATAAAGGAGGAAAAATGTCTAGAAATGTCATTTTATATGAATTTTAAGATAACATACGAATGGTTTCTTGCTTTACAAATAAAATATCATGAAAAAATTTCCTATACAACCCTTATATGCAAATATGACTTGTACATCCAATCCAATGCTATTCAAAGACCCTTAATTCACTGCATTTACATGCTTCTTCAATTTGAGTTTGGCACATTTAATTCACGAACCCTTCAATTTCCCCTCACCTTAATCGATTCAAGCCATTGAATGTTGTAACCTACTATTCGTTGCTTCTCTTCCACCCATAATCAGGAAAAGGCGGTTTATGATCTGGCTATTGTTGCCCATTCTGACTCTCCATCATGGGAAAGCCATAAAAAAAGTGTTATATAATAATTTAAAAATAGTACGATAAAAATAATGTTTAGTAAACACTTGGAGCTAAAAAAAGCAATACATGAGTTTCTTTATTAAAAAAAGTATAGAAGTATAAATTAACAAGTTAAATTGATAATGAAAGGTTATATGGAATCATTTTTAAATAATTGTTTTAAATTAATAACAAGTTAAATTAATATTTGTCTATTTATATCTTCTAATAATCTTTGAGCTGAGGGTCTCTCTGAAAGCAGTCTCTCTATTTCTAGGGATAGTGGTAAAACTTGTCTATATCCCACCCTCCCAGACCTTGCTAATTGTGAGATTTTACTGGTATGATTGTTGTTGTTGTTTATATTTTGAATCGATGTAAAACACGTGTCTTCTCCTCTTTCGGTATTTAATCAAGTGTCGATATGTTATCAACACCATAATTAATCAAACCAATACTGACCATATTCCCACTGCAACACGTGAGTAAATTTACTAGTATATATAGTATTTTGTGGGGGTGATGGTCATGATGGTCACGACCATCATGGTCACGACCATCATGGTCACGACCATCACGAAGTGGCCATCACGAACCACCCTACCCACCCTTAATGATTAATTGGAGACTAGCTTTCTATTTATTGATTAGTTTGTTTTTTGCATTGTGTGCTTCATGTTGGGGATTTATATTAAAACAAACGAACAATCGGATAACAAAAATCTTTGAACAAACATAATCGCTTTCAGATTAAATCAATTCGACGGTTCAATCGAATGTTCAATCGAATACAATCAGAGATTGAGAATTTTCAGTATGTTATGATTGAGAGAACCAGAGAGAATTTTTCGACCAAGATAATCAAAATCGTAATCAATTTTGGGGCCTTTAACTGCCTTTTAGGCCGTTATTTTCAGGGTTTGCCAATTGCCAAATTTAGTCCCTCTAATTTCAAGAATTAATTTTCTGAGACATTTTTACCATAGTATTTTTTCCATAAAATTTTTGCCATAGTTATTTTCAGCTCGACCCAGCCAAGGGCTATGCCCCTTGGACCCTGCTCCCAGGGGCGTTACCCCCACCCCTGTCCCTTAGGGGTTTCGCCCTTAAGTTCATAATAAATTCAAATAGGCGGGCACTCCGTACCACCATACCTATATGATGTCTTATTATGAAGATATTGGTCAAACAGTCAATCCAATTACACAAAAATATCCAACACTCCACGTCCACAGTATTTATGCCCACACACTTCCCATTTTATCAAAAAAAAAAAAAAAAAAAATGTGCTCCACATTATATAAATTCACATGCTTACCACTTAAAAGTTGAAAGCAACTACACCAACGTATCAATTGGGTTTGAAAGAAAAAGGTGTTTTGTCTTTGACATAACCAACTTTTATACTCATTAATACAAATTGTGAAGGCTTAAATCTTTGGACGTCTAATTTCACATAAATTCTAGTTAAACATATAAGTGGTCATGGAAAAAGAAAGAGAAATAACTTATTGAAATATATATGCTTCAGGAGCTTCCTGGATAAACAAATCTAATATGAAATGACAAAATGTGTGTTCCATAAATGGAATAGCCAGGTTTTTCAGGGATATTTTTTATTTGTTTTGTAAAGGATCAACACTCGATAACTCATAAAACATACTTTTAATTCTATGTGTGCACCTCTTGCTCAAGTGATAAATTAAGTCAAAGCATAAAGCATAATATTAAGGTATAAAAAGAAGCTACACTTTGGCATTTTTTTCGGTTATCTAAATATATAAATAATATAAAACATAGGGGAATTGGATTTTTATAACCTAAACTATTCGAAATTGGGCCCCCAAAAATTGGTCATATATAACATGTACTATTAACTTATTGGATCCGGGCACCCAAATTGGGTTAAGTCAACAACCTAGTTAGTGTTTTGGCTGACGTGGCACCCCAATCTAATTGGGTGAGTGACTTAACCCAAATTGGGTGTCAGAATCCAATAGGTAACAATACAAGTTATATATGACGAATTTTTTAGTTTGGGGTGGTGACGACTAATTTAGAATAGTTTAGGTTGTTAAAATCAAATTCCCCTAAAACATATGAGCAAACAAAATTAATTGATTATTGAGTCTAAAATATGACTTTAACATAAAAACACACAAATTGGAGCTCAAAAAACACCCTTAAAAAACACAATGCACAGTACAAAAACCACCGTATTTAGAGAAAAAACACAATTTACAACAAAAAAAACACACACACAATGATTAGAACTAAAATATATAATGAACGGGACAAAAAAACACAATGAACAAACAAAAATAACACAATGGACAGACCAAATAACACATTGTGTTTTGTTCGGCTGCTGATTTGTATTTATTTATTGTACTGTGCATTATTTTTTTCTGCATAAACAAAAACCCACCAAAAAGTTATTTTTTTCATTTTTTGTATCAATATGGTACTCGTTGGAAATATAATAAAAAGCTTGTTAATTTGGTGTAATTGTTTTCAAAAAATATGTCGTATAAAAGGTTATTAACATTTAAAAATCATGAGGAAAGTGCATGTGCTATGCAAATGAGAGATACAGACAACTTAATAGTTTGAAGGGAATTCAAGGTTGAGGATGACATCACCAAGTTCTATTTGTCTCCACCTCTATCTTTTATTATATACATATATAGGTATAGGTTCTTGTACTAAGTACATTTTTCGTACAAAGTGTGAGAAGTCTATATAGTCATTGTGTTTTAAAGTTTGGCTATAATGTTTTTTATTCCTTTTGCATTGATTATATAGAAAAGCACCAAACGTTACAATATAAAACACAATCAAATGTATTCTGGATATTAAATTTAAAACACACTGATTACTTTCTTCGTAGGTGTTTTAGATTGCATGTTGAGAATAAATTAATTAGTGTTTTAAATTGTTAATTTTTGTGTTTTTCTATATAATACTATGTCAAAGGAACATAAAACATCATGCCTAAAATTTAAAAACACAATGCCTATACAGACTTCTCACACTTTGTACGAAAAATGCACTTTGCACAGGAACCCCACCCTGTATATATATATATATATAGGCTAAGTATCCGGAGAAAACCCAAAATTTTGAAGAAACCCTGGAAACTCTAACTTCCCGATCTTTTTATCATCTGAAAAAATTAGGGTATTTAATATACATGATTTTAAGAGTTTGAGCCAAAAAAATCAAAAAACGCCGAGTGGATTTTTTAAAAAAAAATAAATAAGTTTTTTTGTGTAACGTATGTTACAAACTTTCCAGACATGTAACATATGTAACACAAAAAACTTATTTATTTAAAAAAAAATTTCACTAGGCGCTTTTTTGATTTTTTTGGCTCAAAACTCTTAAAAACATGTATATTACATACCCTTTTTTTAGATGATAAAAAGTTCGGGAAGTCAGAGTTTCCAAGGTTTCTTCAATTTGAGTGGGTTTTTATTTTAACCTTCCCCTATATATATATATATATATATATATATATATATATATATATATATATATATATATATATATATATATATGTAGGGCAGGGTTCCTGTAGGAAAATTGGTTTGTGTGAGAAGTGTAGGAAGGATTAAAAATTGATATGTATGCATCATTTTTATGGACGTATGCATCATTTTTTGGACGTATTCATGATATTTTGGATTGTTTTGCTTAGAAAAACAACAAACATAACAATTAATAACCGAAAACAATGTATTTTAGGCTTAAAACTTAAAACACTATGTCAATAACACTTTAGCAGAGTGTTTTAAGTAATTACTACGGTGTTTTATCTGTAATTTAAATTTAATGACTATAATACATTGGATTGTGTTTTAAATTTTTTTATATTGTTGTGTTAAGTGTTTTTCAAGCCAAAACAACCCAAAACATCATTCCAAAATCAAAAACATGATGGCTACATGTCAATTCTTAATCCTTCCTACGCTTCTCACACAAACCAATTTTCCTACAGGATCCTCTACCTATGTATATATATATATATATGTATATATTCGATTATCTTCAATTAGAATTTTAACTTTTAATTAGCTTTTTTTTAAACGGCAAGGAGCGACATACCATCAACCGTGACACCAGGTGTTGTGGTCAAGGTCGACTAGTCAACCGCTGCCAACTCCTTGGCTCTCTTAGATGTGCGAAAACCCAACCTCCACCCGCCCGAAGGCAAGGCAGTAGAAAAATCGGTAAAATCCCCTCTCTCATCCTAATCAAACCGACACCACCTATATTTGCTCTTCACCTGAATACCACTCCACGTCAACACTATTTATGTACGCACTTCCCGTTTTATCAAAAAAATATGTGCTCCACATTAACCATCCATACAATTACCAACTTTTCATTGCATTAACGAGTTGCAAACTAGGCTATTTGAGTATTTCAAAAAAAAAATGGTTCCATAACCTCATCTCTCATTTTTCTGTTTGATCTTGGATTATAATAACGAATTTAAAACTATTTAGATTTAGTGTTCTCAAAAACTTTAGAATTCATTTACTAATAATTGTGTTGATAATTAAAACGACGCTCGCTTTTTAAGCGATTTGACTCCATGTTTGATTAGTGTTTAAAGTTTGCGTACTTAAAGTAATGTTTTAATTTTCATGATTTCATGATTTGATTGAATATAACATCACATACTTAGACATACATTTGATCAACTCTTGACTAAGCTGTCCTTCCACATTTTGCCGCAGAGATTTGGACAATATAATTTGAACCAAATTAAAATACACAAAACACACATAGAAGTGGTAATGTTTGAAGTACAAAATGTTTACCATCTATTTGGACCTAACTTAATATTGCAAATAAGAATTGAACACGGGTTAGATTGAATAATTGATATGTGGTGTAGAAAATGGTAAACTTTAAAAATGGGTCAATTGGATAAGCTCATATGTGAGATCCGCCGTGAAGAGCAGGGTGTATTACTAGTTATATACATTCACATGCTTACCACTTAAAACTTGAAAGCAACTACACCAACGTATCAACTGGGTTTGAGAAAAAAAAAGGTGTTTTGTCTTTGACAATTGACATGACCTGCTTTTATATTCGTTAATAAGACAAATTGTGAAGACTTGGTCTTTGGACATCTAATTCCACATAAATTCTAGTTAAACACATAAGTGGTCATAAAAAAAAAAGAGAAAATCAACTTATTGAAATATATACAACTTATTCGATTATCTTTAATTAGTATTGTAAGTCTTGCATGCTTTACATGTTATTCACTAAAGTCATGAAGTGTTTTGCCTTCTGTTTCAACCACTTAAATATTGATACTTATCTTTTAAATAAAAATAGTATTTCTCATAGTTAATTAAAAATACTTATCTTTTAATTAAAGATATTATTTCTTTATATCTTAGTTGATTATGGGGGTACATGCACCCATCGAGTTTGTCCCGATTGCTAAGTGTTATGTGCCTTATGTCCAAGGCTTGATACAAAACCACATCGAGCCGGGGGTCTCACTGGAAGCAGCCTCTCTATTCTCAGGGGATAGAGGTAAGGCTGTCTACATCTTACCCTCCTCAGACCCTACCTTAGCTTTGCTATAGGTGGGATTAACTGAGTATGATGATGATGATGATATACATATAATCAAACTTATGTAATAGGGACAACTCTTAAACAGTAATTTTATTAGTTTTTTTATACAATCTTTGGACTCTAAATGTAATTTCCTCATCATTTTGCGTCCTATGCAACCACATCAAGTATCAGTTCATAACTTTGTGATTTAGACAGATAGCCGTTAGCAACAATATAGACCAACTATACATATATAGAACTTTATATGATTTTTGTATTGTTGTAAGGTTTGCATTATCTAATACAAAGAAAAGAGACAAAATAATACAAGTATGGATCAACCCAACCTCATACAAATCATTAATTCTTAAAGTGCTTTTAGTTTTAGCCCATTTCTATATGTTGCCTCACCCAAACAAACCCAAAAAATTAACTGGACGACCCATTTTTATTCATTTGGGCCAAAATTTCCCTTACATTTTCTACATTCTATTCCTTCACTTTATTTTCTTAGCATGCTAAGCCATCTAACCCACTAGCTTGACACATATCATTATCTTGTTGCCAAAGAAAAAGATTAAAATCATGACCCTACTAATTCATTTTCTTGTAATCCGTCACCATTTATTTGGCCCAGTTTTTGCCTTCTTTGACTATCCATCAATTGTTGCCTAGTTTGATTATCCATCATTACTGTTCTAGTGTCCAAACTGATCACTCACTGACCCGATTCATTTATGATGTTACATAACATCCAAAGGGTAATTGGTGTAACTTGTAACAGCAGCCACATGTTGATGTCAACAACAGGGTAACTATGTTTGCAGCGCTGTTCTATGCACTAGACATTTATATTAAGAACTAAGAAGCTTATTTCTTGTTATATAGAGGTTCTAGTATTTCTTTCATGTTACTAGAAGTCTATTTACTTATTTAGGCTGTTTTGCGCTTACGTCTCCTTAGATTTTAAGCAGATCTTTATAAAAAGAGTTGAAATCATGCAAACATTGAGAATTGAAAGTCATGCTTATACACTACATGACATAATGTAACATTTTACATAGCACAAGGAAATGACCACTCATTAACTAAATAAAAACAAGAAGAATGAAATACAACAGACAAAGAGAAGACCAAATACAACACGCAACTAGGGATGTTAGACTCTCTGAAATTTTGAAATGAACACCACCACCCTCACGTAAACCCAATTTTCCAAGATATCCATAATATGAAAAAAAGCATGCCGCCCACGACGATTAACAAGTAAAGCAATACAGACGATCCAAAATCCAATAGAAAAACCAACGGCGCCACCAATATAGGACCACTTCTGAAGATCATCTATACCTTCTTCGTCACTCTCATTTTCATTAATGATGGGTGGAACTTCTAATTCTTTATCTCCAGGACAATATTTGGATAGAGGAAGTCCGCATAGCCTTGCATTTCCAATGTACCTCGAAGGTTCAAAAGACTGGAGTTGGGTGCCGGATGGAATTCTCCTTGACAAGTTATTATACGACACATCTAGATAGTTTAATAATGTTATGTGAGACATGCTTGAAGGTATTCCTCCTGAAAGATTGTTTCTAGATAGATCCAAAATTAGAAGTTCTTTCATATCACCAATATGTAGTGGAATCTCTCCATGTAGAGCATTCATTGACAAGTCCAGTGCAATCAATTTATGGAGTTCGGATAGTTCATCTGGGATTTTTCCTGTTAGATTGTTGCTTGATAAATTGATGATCTTCAACAATCCTAGAGTGATACCAAATTCACGGTGAGTTCCTTGCCACTTGATCATGGCATGGTCGACATACTCACTCCCACTACTAAAGTTAAAATAATGCACATTTTGATGAGGTGAGAATCCATTTTGAACCATGGAAGTGAGATTATTGAGACACGAGGGGATGGTTCCATAGAGGTTGTTCATTGACAAGTCTAGAATTTGTAGATTTGCTAGATGACATAATTGTGAAGGGATGCTTCCGAAGAAGTTATTTGATGTTAGGCTAAGAGCATACAGCCCTGATAACTCTTTCCCAATCCAAAGAGGCACATAACCAACAAACTTGTTGGCCCCCAATTCCAAAAAAGTTAACTTTGTGCAACTTTTTAACGATAAGGGCAATTCTCCGGAGAAGCTATTGTTGTATAAATACAAGACCTCAAGGTTGATCAAATACTTGAAAGATGCAGGAAGCTTTCCAGATAGATTGTTATATCCTAGACTAAGAAGTTTTAGTTTTTTAAAATGCCACAAGCAATCTGGAATTTGTCCTGTGAATGAGTTGTGTGAGAGATCAAGAAAGAAGAGAGATCCATCAATAATTTGGCACAAAAAACTTATGTCCCCATAAAATTTGTTTTTTGAAAGATCTAACTTTTGTAAAGCGGATGAAACATTTTTTATAGGACCATAAAAGTTGTTCGAACTCAAATCTAATGTTGTTGATTTAGAGTCAAAGTTTGATACCAAATCAGTTAATGTTAGGACCGTCGAACTCGCGTTCCAACAATCACGGGTTTTATCCTAGAGGTGCGGAATCCCTCTAAGATGCTCTAATAACAGAAACAACGATTGAAACAATGAAACGAGTAATCACAACACACACACGGGTCAAAAGATTATCTATTAATCACCAAAACAGAGCACGAATGTTTACAGAGATCAAACCAGACGTCCTATGACCAGGGGAGGGTGTTTGGAGGGTGTGTGAGGCAAGAACTGAGGTCTAGGGTTGTGAAAAAAGGGTATTTATACCACCCGGGTACGAACAGCACCCTCCTAGCGATTAGCAGTAGCAGGTGAGGCGATTAGTAGCTAATCGCCTGTCAGGAAGGGCTACTCGTGTGATCATGATGGCGATTAGGGCCATAATCGCCTTCAGTCAACTTGCTAATCGCCTATCACTTCCCGTGACCTCCAAAACGCGTATAAACGCCTCCAAACACCCCGAACTACGTCCAAACAACTAATATACTAGCCTAGGGACATCGTGCACTAACAGACTCCCCCTTGGACCAGGCTAGTATACGTACAGAAATAACCAAAAGACATCGTTCATACCAAAGCAAACAAACTTTACAGACTCGATAAGCAAAAACGATTACAACTAAACAAAAATACAAGCAGCATCTTCAATCTCTGTCTTCAGCTTGATGTTGTTCTGACCTGTGTGATCCTCGACCAGTCACATCCTGCATGAACCTTGTTAGCATAACAAAACCGGATCACTCTCTGAAACTTCATAGCTTGATCGGCTTCAGCAGGTAGATGCATGATTGGGTACTGATACAACATCTCCACATCCTTTTCTGAGCAGTTAATCAGCCACATAGGATCCCAAATCCTAATCTTCCTGCATGGATTTGGACTGTTGCTCAAGACGATCACCGCTTCAGTAGTAGCTGCATCATAGTGCCAGTAATACAGCTTCGTGGTAAAGTCTTGTTCAAGTGGAATAATGGGAATCCTTGAAACGCATTTCGGTGGCTTGACTTTGTGCTCCCAGATTGGCTTTAGAGTGAAGGGATGAATCTTGTCTGTTGGATATGATCTGGGATACTGAGGCTCGAGTTCTTTCCATCCCTCTATGCTTTCTCTCTTCAGCTTAGTGTAAAAACCCGAAAGTGGAGGAGCCTTTTCTTTATATAATGGATAATCAAGACGAATAAGATCACGAATATACCAGAACGGCAAGCTCAGAATGTCTTTATATTCTCTGAAGTACAACACGCCTTCTTGCCATTTTATCCCTAGCATCCTTGTGTGACCAATATATGCCCAGCTTATCACATTACCCGACATCTTCGTCAATCGCTTCTTGAAGACGGCGGCTCGCTCAACTGGCCTTTTCTTTTCTTCAGGTTTAAACCACTTGGGATAGCGCTCCCTGATTTTATCCTGTCGAATCTTAACTTCATCAGGAATATCAGCAGAGTCAGTCTTTAACTTTTCCTCAGCCTCTCGAACCATCTCCTCATCAATGTTTGGAATACCAGCGCCCGACTCATTTACCACATACTCAGGAGTTGGGACGTTGGTTCCATCTTCAAGATCTACCTCATTATTATCAGGATGCAACTCAGGAGGGACACTTTGGCTCGCACTGGAAGATTCTCCAGGTGTAAAGCCATAAACTTTTGCTATGTCCTCTGGTGTCATCTCTGGTAGAATCTCGCCTTCCTCCAGATCATACTCGGGCATGGCAGGTGGTGGGAGAAAGTTGCCTTCATCATCATAAGCAAAATAGCAGTTTAAAGGCTCAACATATTCAACCTGAAACAACGCTTTCTTCTTTAGTTGCTCGCGAAGTTCTTGAATCTTGCTCATCTTGCGTGATGGCTCCCCCTGAGCAGAAGAACCTGCCTCGGGATCATCGCCTCGACGATCATGGCGCTTCTTTGTTCGTCTCTCAGCTGAACCACCCGATGACCCGTCACCGCCTGTGGCTCCAGGGTCACCACCATCACCTTTACCATCACCCTGATCATCATCATCAGACTTGTCATCATCCTCTTCATCATCCTCATCATCATCTTCACTATCTTCATCATCATCACCAGCTGTACTCGCTCCAGCCTCAGAACCACCAGTGAGCCTAGGCTGAGTTCCAGACAACTCATCCAACCTAGCTCTTAATCTAGTATTTTGTTTCCTGTACTTGGTGATTCTGCGCTCATTGTTCACATTTGCGAGCTGGAGGTCATTGTACTTACCTTCAATACCTGTCAGTCTCGCCAAGGCACTTTGGTTCGACTGTATTAACTGTTGGTGTGATTCCATAAGCTGCCTGTTCGACTCAAGAATCTGCTGATTAGACAAAGTAAGTGCGTCGACAGTAACTCTAAGATCTGTATTGGCAGTGATAGTCTCGCCAATCAACTCAAGCATCGCCGTCTCATTTTCTTCAATCTGGGCGTTCTTGTTTCTTAACTCAGCTATTTCCCGCGACTGTGCAGCAACTAAAGCCATGAGTTCACTGACATTACGCTGGAGTTGTTCATTGGTAGCTGAAGTAGAAGAAGAAGATTGGCCTGAAGGTTTAGCTGCTTTGGTTCTAGCAGCTTCCTTCAGTCTCCGGATATGATCACCAATCGGATTAGAAACCAACTGCGAACCTGTCACTTCAACGGTAGCTGAGACTTGCTCAGTGAAGACTACCGAAGAAGGCATAGACATGGTAATACCTGCAGGCACAGCTGCACTGGAAGATAGTGGAACAGAAGAAGTAGCTGCTGTTGTGGTTGTATCTGCTGTTGTTGTTGTTGTTGTTTCTGCTGCTGTTGTTGTTGCTGCTGGTGTGGGAGAAGAGGTTGGAGAGCCGAAAGTATCAGGAAGATTCAAAGCTGCACGTTTTCTCCTCAATCTCTTTGGGGACCTCTCAGGCACAACTACACTCTTTGACATCCTTTTCTGACCCCTACCAATCTTAGTTGCCTTGGTTTTCTGTCTTTTGTGAGGAGGAGGCGTGCTAAGATCAGCATCGATATCTGCAATAAGATCCTCACCTCCTGGTGTGAAAGTGGGATCCCTCGCAAGATCTCTCGCCTCGGCTGTGAGAGCCCTATCCTCTTCCAAACTGAGCACATCAGCCGTATCATCTTCAGTCGCCTCTGAGTCGTCATCTTCATCATCAACGTCTTCAATATTAACCGGGCCTTCATCCAACGTTTCTTTTCCCTTACCTGAGCTGGATGGTGCATCGACATCCAGAGACGCAGAATCAAACAAGTCATCATCGCGTCTTTGCTCAGCATCCCCCGTATTGCCCGGTTGATTGGCTCCCAATTCTTCAGTGGGTCTGCCAATGATATCATCACCTTTGAACACCTGTCTATGAACCTGAATGTCGTCTTCAGATTCACTGTCGTCGTGTCTCCACCTATTCCCAGGTGGTGCCTCATAGTTGTCTTTTGCGAGAAAAGCATACAATCGCCGACTTGGTGGATGTTCTGCCTTCGGCTTTTTCTTATATTGCAGCATTCTCTTCAGCTCAATCTCATCAATCTTCTTAATCTTGAGCAACTCATCAAACTTTTTCACCATATTAGGAATCTGGTTGTCAAGGATCATTTGCAGAAACCTAGGATAAACAATGAACGAGTGCTGTGTCGGTTTCTGCACAATCACTTCCTTGAGATGATGCATAATCATACCAGAAAAATTGAACGGCTTGTTCAATGTTAACGCAACGATCGCTGATGCTAAAGTGTCCCGGATCGCATCAAAAGTGCCTTTGCGAGGGCCGATGCACTTTAGCACAACGTGCGTTAGATATTTTATCTCTGGCGGTAAACAACCCTTTTGCAACATCTTTTGCGTGCGTACGTCATCTGCATACTTCATTCTAAGAAAACCACCGCGAATCAAAATAGTATCGAACACAATCGGATCGTCTTTGTCATCTTCAAATCTTAGAATCTCACGAATCAAGTCTTCTGTGATAACGACGTCCTTTCGCTGAACAACACTTTTAATCGTTGCAGGAACTGTGCTGTTGTCGACTTTTGCATTCCGATAGAATTCCCGAATAATATCCTTGTAGGCCGCGTATTCAGTAGAGATAGCATACTTGATCTTTGATCGTTTCAAGTACTCGATAATACCTTCGAACAACTTGCATTCTGGCTTTGTTACTGGTCCAAGAAATGCCAAACAGTTGTGCTTCTCCGACGTACCGTACTGCATGATTCTATAAGACAAAACACACGACACGATCATTAGAACAGGTTAAGATATGATAAAATCGGACAAAAACGGACAAGTTTGACAAAAATTGGTCAACCGGTGACTTTATGCGATTAGCAGAGCTAATCGCTATCCCTTGAACACGAATGGCCTTAATCGCTATTGAACAGTAGGCGATTAGGAGCCAAGAACCACACTCGTGTCCACTGTTCATGCGATTAGGGTGACCTAATCGCGTGAACAGTAACCGTATATACCAATCTTTAAGCCAAACTTGAAACGGGTCACATTGGGTTGGAATCTTGTTGCATTGCACCCTAATCTAACCGGTTAAGATCACCCCCAACAGAAATTACGTTAACATATTCAGATTGTAGTCCAATCGGCTGTTAAGACTAGTTAGGGTTCTTAAGTTTAAAATTAGGGGTTTTTGATTTGTGATGTTTTAGGTTGAAATTTTGGCATCTAAAGAACCTACATACGCCGATAATCAAACCCTTAGCATCAAATCGTATCAACAAACAAGATATCAAGCCCTATGATCAGATTCGTCAAAAACTAGGGTTAAGGTTCAAGACGGACTGATTTAACCCTTTAAATGGGGTTGTTAGGATCTGATTTTCAGGGAAAAGTTACCTTAGATGATATAGAGACGATTTCAGGAGTCAAGAGAAATTTTGGCAGAGTTTCGTTATAATCGGGTTGAGAGGGAACTCGTGTAACTGTTCTTGTTTTGAAGGAAAAGTGACAAGAAAAAAAAACAAGTGTTCCTTTAATACCTTTAGCTAATCGCTACCTATGTAACACGAGTACCCGTAATCGCTTGCAAGGATCACACGAGTAAGGATACTCGCTAGCACTGTAGCTAGCGAGTAGGGCTAATTGCTTATGTTAGCACACGATTAGACCCAATATGGCATGACTGAACCTAATGAGCTAATCGCTTAATCCTTCAAGCGATTAGGCCCTACACATGTGTAAACATGAGCGATTATGTGTTACTCGCCTAAGGATTCATGCGATTAGTATCTTAATTGCCTAAACCCCTTCCACAAATTACCAAAATGCCCCTGCAGCACCAAAACATGCATTTTTGACCCGTTAAGGTTCAAAACATGCATTTTTCAACCCGATTTCACACGCGACTCAGATGATGACTCAAAAGCTTGAAAATGTTTCATTTTTCACCCTTGTACTCGGTAAAACACACGGTTTTGACCCGGTAAAAATACAAGTTTTCAATTAATTATCCTTTTTATTTTTCGGCGTTTTATTCTTGAAGAAGTAAGATTACAACGGATTAGGTTTCCATCATCGGCAATCAAGAATAGCTAATCTACTAAAAATTAAATAGAGAATAAGCGAAAACATGAAAACAACTAACTGTACACTATCATATTTTTGCGAGTTTCAATAGTTAGGGAATCATATCAGTGTACGGACTATACTAGAACCCTTATACTATCAGTTTTTGATTAAAATTACCAATAAGCATCCTACAACAACTGTCAGTATTGTTGTCCACCTAGACTCAAAATCAAGTTTTATCGCTAGGCACTTTAGATACGTTAAGGTAATATTAAAGCTGATTACAGGTGTTCCCCGCACACGCGACATATTCCCGCGTCAAGGCATGCACAAAGCTTCCTCGTAACCGGTGAATAAGCTGTTGTCATCCGTATTTACAAGGAATGGACTCAGTGGTGATCAGGTCTGCAAGAACGCTGCAGCAAAGAGACCAGTGAGACCCAGACCAGGGTTCAAGTCAAATACCGTACATTTTTTTATTTTTCACGGTACGATGCTTTAGGTATTAATGATTTGATACCTTAGAGCGATTCTCTTTGAGAATAGGGTTTTGGCATTTATGATCTTTTTGCTCTTACAGGATTCCCAGACGTCTCCTTATCAGAATTTATTCTATTTTTTGTTTTTCTTTTCTTTTACTGAGTATGGCAAAGAGGTGTCTCAGTTGTAGGCTGCTAACCCAACGTACGTCACTTATGCCACCCCATTTTATTCTGAGAGACGTCCAGTTCACCCCGGATGTACCAACCTCTTAAAGACCAGAAACCTCGGATTTTGGCATTCTATCAACAAGATTTAAGGCTTTTAGACCATATGCCAACGCGGCGTTAATCCACACAATTCTCAGTAGTTTTAGGTTTATATCACCGTGCCGAGCTTGGAAATGATTTCGAGCCTACCAACACATCATTATAGAGGCTACTTATCAGATCCAATATTTTAAGATGATAAAGGTCCAGACAGTCCGACTGATTGGTTAATATCATCTTCCCTATTTCCACCAAAGAAACTCATTTTTTTCATTTTTTCATTTTTTTGAATTTTTGAATTTTCTCATTTTTTTGATTTTTGCATTTTCTGATGTTTTTGTATTTTTCTGAATTTTCTCCCCCTAAAAATCTAAAAATTTGCAAAACGACAATATTTTTGGATTTTTCTGTTTTTGAAGAAAATATTTACAAAAACGATTGCCAATGAGGATCTAATCCTGCTTTTCTTTAATGCCATTTAAAACCAAAAGATACTCGAAACGAGGTTTATCAAAAGCTTTGGTGTATAAATCGGCACGTTGGTAATCCGTGTGGATTTTGATCATATCTATCAGTTTCTTTTCATAGCAATCGCGTATGAAATGATACCGAACATAGATATGCTTCGCCATGGAATGGTTTACCGCGTCTTTAGCAAGCGCTATAGCAGATTCATTATCACAGTAAATAGGAGTGTTTAGAAATTTCAAACCGTAGTCTCTCATTTGTTGTTGTATCCATAAAACCTGGGAGCAGCAGCTGGACGCAGCTATGTATTCCGACTCGCAAGTTGATAAGGACACAGAGGCTTGCTTCTTGCACTGCCACGAGACTAGTCGACCTCCTAAGAACTGGCATCCAGCCGATGTGGATTTTGCGTCTTTCTTGCATCCGCCATAGTCAGCATCACTATAAGCAACGAGATCAAACTTATCGTCATTAGGGTACCAAAGACCTTTGGTCGGACAACCCTTTAGATAACGTAAGATCCTCTTCACAGCAACCAGATGGGACTGTTTCGGCCTGGACTGGTATCTTGACAGCAGGCAGGTTGCGAACATTATGTCGGGTCTTGAAGCTGTGAGGTACATCAACGACCCAATCATTGCTCGATAAAGAAAGGAATCAACGGCTTGTCCTTTCTCATCCGGACCAATCCCGTGATTGGTTTGGATAGGGGTGGCTATTGCAGCAGAGTCTTCCATCTGGAACCGGCTCAAGATGTCAGCAACATATTTTGTCTGGTGGATGAAGATCCCCGACTCAAGTTGATCTACTTGCAAGCCTAAGAAAAATTGCATTTCCCCCATCGAGCTCATCTCGAACTTGTCCTGCATTAACTTTTCAAATTCCCTGCACAAAACCTCATTAGTTGACCCAAATATAATATCATCAACATAAACCTGTACCAGCAGACGGTCACCATCCTTTTCCTTGGTGAATAAGGTGCAGTCCACGAGTCCACGGTTGAACCCATTGGAGATCAAATAACTGCTGAGCATTTGATACCATTCTCTCGGAGCCTGATGAAGCCCATACAATGCTTTGTTCAGTTTGTAAACCTTGTCACGATGCAGTGGATCTTCAAACCCCGGAGGTTGTGAAACATACACCTCTTCCTTCACGATACCATACAGAAAAGCACTTTTCACGTCCATTTGATACACCTTAAACCGTTTGTACGAAACGTAAGCTAAGAACATCCGGATAGCTTCAAGGCGCGCAACTGGAGCGTATACTTCGTTGTAATCTATTCCTTCGATTTGACGGAAGCCGAGGACAACTAATCGAGCCTTGTTTCTGATAATTACCCCGCGGTCATCCCGTTTACACTTATAGACCCACTTTGTTCCAATTTTCTTTGCACCTGGAGGTAAGTCAACTAAGTCGCACACTCCTAGCTTTTGGAACTGCTGAAGCTCTGTCTGCATTGCTTCAATCCATGGTTCTTCTCTCAAAGCCTCTTGGACGGATCGCGGTTCCACCTGAGACACATAAAGAGCAAAAGACCAATCGTTCTGATGACCTGCTTTTCTGATTTCCGAATAAAGAGCTAGAGTAGCGGAGTTGTCACTTGGACTGGCATTCTTGAGCTGACTACGTGTCATCACTCTACCAGTCGGATCACCAATCACATTCTGCAGTGGATGAGTGTCGTGAATCCGAGATTCCGGATGTGCCGGCACTGGATCATCCGACCGCAGATTGAGATTTTCAAGTCCCTGAGAGATGTTCGTCTCAGCAGCACTTGAACTAGAGGGAGCAGCGGGTTGCAAATTAAAACTGGAGAAATCAATCTGTAGACCAATTCCAGGAGCTGCTGAAGAAGAAGGACCAGCTTGATCATTCCCTGTAGGAGGAACTGGAGCTGTATTGGCAGATTCACCATTTCCAGCCAGTTCTTCAGTAAGAGTTTCCCGAGATTCTGTATATTCCTCATCTGAAGAAGATTCCATAACCTCTGACGCTTCCTGAAAGACTTCCTCAACTTCAACTGCTGTGGTTTTATCAGGGGGACCCATGGATGTAGAAGCATCAGATGCGGCAGGCGCAGGTGCATTAACCACGATCGGACGCATTAGCGGTGAGCTAGCTGCGTTTTCACACTCGTAATACATCTGCGCTACAGCATCATCTACAACATTATCCAGGTTGAAAGAATCGAACAAACTCTTATAGTCGAACAACCAATCGGGTCCAGCACCACGTGCATTGACAGTGTAACGTTGAACATCGACATTAAGCCACTCCTCAACGTTATTGGTTCTTTTGTTGTATACCCTCTTGTTAGGAGTACTGTATCCAACAAAGAAACCTTCATCTGCCTTTGCACCAAACTTCCCATCGGGATGTAGCATAGTGCATGGAGCACCGAAAGGTTCCAGAAACTCTAAGTTCGGCTTCCTACGGATTAGAAGTTCGTAAGAAGTCTTGCCGAACCTCTTAACCGTAAGAACCCTATTTAGAGTATAACACGCGCAGTAAATTGCCTCGTTCCAAAACATGACAGGCAAGTTAGAATCTGCGAGCATTGTTTTGGCAGCCTCAATAAGAGTTCTATTCTTTCTTTCTGCAACCCCGTTTTGCTGAGGAGTGTATGGCGCTGTGAATTCGTGATGAATACCCTTTTCTGCACATAGTAACTCCATAGCATTGTTCTTGAATTCTGTTCCATTGTCGCTTCGAATCCTGCGGATCTTCAGCCCATAGATGTTTTCTAGTTTGGTGAACAGATTCTTCAAAAACTCAAAAGTCGCACTTTTATGCTGCATGCATACAACCCAAGAGAACCTTGAATAGTCATCAGTGACAACCAGACAGTATAAATCTCCATTCTTGCTTTTACGATTGACTGGGCCGAACAGATCCATGTGCAACCGCTCAAGAGGCATACTGACTGAGTTGACCTTCTTAGGTTTGTGAGATTTCTTCTTCTGCTTCCCTTTCTTACATGATACACAGACGTCATTTAAATGAAAATTCTTGACAGAGACACCTTCCACAAGCTGATTCTGAACCAGATGATTCATCTTCCTCAAGTGAATATGCCCCATTCGTCTGTGCCACATGATAGACTCCTTCTCTGTAGCCTTTGACAGAAAACAAGTGACCTCCCCCTTAGCTGTTACAGCCTGACTCATATCCAGAACATACAAATTGTTGACTCTTGGAGCTGAGATCATAATCCACTGTTTCGGAATCTTAAAGCCAGGTTTCAGAATGAAGCAAGCATTGTCATCAAAGAATACTGTGTATTTCTTGTCACAGATCTGTGAGACACTCAGCAAATTGTGGTCTATCTGTTTCACGTAGCTTATCTTTTCAAAGCTAACGATTCCATTCCCCATACTGCCTTCTTTAGTGATGTATCCCCCTTTATTACCAGCAAAAGCAACATATCCCCCATTGATATTCTTGATGTCAAATAGCAGAGATAAGTCGCCTGTCATGTGCCCAGAAGCTCCACTATCAACAATCCATAGGCTGCTGATAAGGCCCTGTGGAACTCCCTGCACGACATTCAAAGATTAGTGGTTAAGGGGGACCCAAGCCTTGACGGTCTTGGGTCTACCATCTACATCCAAAGTCGGAAATTCAACCCACCTTCCGTTAGGAGTTGGTGTTGCTTCCGATGGTCCGGCAGTTTCTACATTAACAGATGATCCTCCTTCTTTAGTCGGTGACCTGGGTCTCCAAGTCTTTCCCGGTTTCCTTGGCTTGGACTTCTTCTTTGCTTTGGGGCTAGAAGGTCCAGCCTTAGATTCCTGTGGTGGGACAGCCTTTGGATCCACTTCAGACTTAACTGCACGTGGAGCAGTGTTAGGGGTGCCTTCAGGTTTAGCTGCAGCATGTGCTTGTGGCTTAGGCGCTGCTTGAACCTTTTTAGGAACTTGGCTCCCCCTCGACTGCGGACCCCTGCCATCAACTGGCTTTTGGTTCAAAGCAATCTTGTTACGAGTGTCATAAACTGTCTGTTTACCCTGTTGCTTCTCAGAAAGCTTAGGAGAAACAGGCGGTTTAGGGTTGCTAGAACTAGGAGCATCATTTATTTCGATCCTCTTGTGTCTCAATTCGGGGCAAGCAGCAACTAAATGCCCATTAACCCCGCACTTGTGACAGGATCTATACTCCTCAAATGGTGGAGTATTTACATCATTACCCCTTTTGTTTGATTTCGTGGCAAAGGTGTTTTTATGTTTTAAATCCTTAAGACATTCTTTCTGCCAGTCTGTCTTAGGATAATTATCAACCTCATTGCCTGAAGATCCAACAAACTGAGTAACATGTTTCTTGGGAGAGTTCTCCTGAGCTTGATTTTGAGGATTCAAAGTGTTCTTCTTTTGATTTTTACTTTTGTTTCTTTTGGACTGATTACCCTGACCCCTTTTCCCATGTCCCCATTTTTCCTTTTCGATTTTAATGGTAGACTCTTGCCAGATTTTACCAACAAGACCAGGTGCCAGGTTCTTATAAGGAAATTCCTCATCAGCATAAATTTTATCAGACCCTTTCAATTGATAGAACACTTTGATTGTTTTATCAGCAGGGGCTTGCACTTTCGGCTCAGGCTCACACAAAATGTGATTTTGGACAGGAATATCCGTACCCTTCACCGGTGCATACCTCTCTGGTTCATCAAGCTCATCCTCAGAACAGTCTGTCTCGCAGACGCTTGCATCATCTGCAATCTCACCAGGTTTGGCAGCAACAGCAGTGGGTGCAGCCTTAGTAATTTCAGCAGGTTTAGGTGCTTCTGTCACTTTAGGCGCAGGAGGAGCAGCCTTAGTGACTTTGGCAGGTTTAACTGCTTCCATCACTTTAGGCGCTTCTGCAGCTTTAGCTGCTTCTGCTGCCAAGTCCATAAACTCTTCCTTCGGTAAGATATCATTGTGATGATGTTCAAATCTCACCGGAGGAGGACACTGAGCATACTTGGGACTGGTGGAATTGCCCTCCTTATCTGAGTGTTCGATGATATGATCAAGAACATACTTGCAGTTCAGGTAACTTTCAAGTTTCTTCTTGATCTTTTGATAGTCACAATTTACAATGGCCAAATGTTTCTTAGTGTCTTCAACCTCATTTATATAACTATTGATAGCAATTTGCTTGTTAGCTAGGGTTTTAGACAATTCAGAAACATCCTTCTTATAATTATCAACAGTATTAAGAAAATTTTTCTCTTTCTGTTTTAAGGAATCATTTGACCTTTGCAATGGACCCACATCAGCTTTTAAATTCAGATTCTCATCAGTTAATTCTTTGATTCTGAGTTTAAGCTGATCACACTCAATGGAGTCCTTCTTAAGAGTATCAATGGTGATTTTGAGGGCTTTCTCATTAGCTCTCAAAACCTCATTGCTCTTTTGGCATTGACTTAAGTCAGCTTTTAAGTTCAGATTTTCGTCTGTTAAGACATCAATTCTGTACTTAAGCTTACCACAATCAACACATTCAGATTTTGAATTGGAGGAAGAACATACCTGATTAGACGACTCTGTAAGGGCCATCAAATCATAATGAGCAGCCGTCTTCACTGGTCCGAAGAAATCAGTCAGATTGTTCTTTGTATAGTCAGCATCCACAAGTATTGACCTTTTGCTAATCAAGGCGTCTGCTTCAGCTAACAAGTCCTCCAGATCCACCCCTTCATCAGAATCACAGTCCGAATCACAATCCAAAGCTTCAACTTCAGGAATAACTACTTCAGATTGACTTGGACTCTCTTCAACTTCTTCCTGAGTATCAGACATAATTTGGGCAAAGCATGCTGCACCACCCTGAGGAGCTTGTTCACCAGTGATGAGGTGATTCCAGTTGAACACTTCATCTTCTTGAACTACCAAGGCTTGATTGTTGTTTGCTTGAGGCCTTTGGTTCTGATGATTAACTGGGACAAGAGCTCGTTCAGCATTTTGATTTGGTTGTGTCTGAGCTTGCTGCCTCTGATTATTCTGATTGCCTCTGTTGTTGTTGAAAGGATTCTGATTTCCCTGCTGTCTCGGTCGATCACATTCTCTGGCAAAGTGTCCTCTGTTGCCACAGTTGTAACAAGTGACCTTTGTCTTATCAAACCCAAACTTAGTGTTGTTGTTGATCAGCACATCTCTCTTTCCAGTTCTATCCATATAATCCTTTGCACGTCTCACCACACTAGCGAAGTGCCACTGGATGTCTATCAGATCCATGTCATCCTTGTCGATCTGGGCATAATCTTCTTGAGTAAGATAAGGATTTCCGATCTGCCCCGCAACTAAGCCACTATAGGAATTAACCAAGGTTGACAGCAGAGCCATATGTTCTTGGGCTAGCTCTACAGTCACCTTCTCAAAGCCCGAAGTGTTCAGCTGTTCTGCAACAGGATTGGTCCGATAAGCACCCTGATTTGAAGTAGAAGCACCTCCATATCCACCAAAGTTAGCAGATGAAGCACCACCAAATCCTGATGAAGAAGGTCCACCAAAGTTGGAGGTTGCCTGAGCTGGTGCTGCAAGATGAGCAAACGGATTAACACCAAACTGGTTAGTATTAGCATTAAAATTAGAAGGATATTGGTTTCCTTGACCCCAAGGAAAGACAGGTGGAGGAACATCAGATGGGGGTCCATAGTTGTCAAACGCAAAGACTGGATCAGGATTAACCATGAACGCAGTCTGAGGTTTGGATCCACCCACATTGATGTCCTGAGCTGGATTCCCATAGTAGATGCTGGGATTCTGAACAACGGGCGGCTTATTAGCTCTCCTGATCTCCTCGATCTCCTTGTTCTCCAGCTCGGCCACGAACTCATTGATGGAGAGTGTCTGATAAACATTGTTGGACTTCTGAATGTCCAGCCATTGATGCCAGTGTGACGGGAGCGCCTCTGCAAATCTTTCCACAAGTTCTGCTGAAGTGTAGATAACCCCGTACTGATACATCTCGGACATCAGATGATAATATCGAGCTGTCAGATCTCTCAACGACTCATTTCCCATTGCACTGAAGTTCTCGAACTCCTTTTTCAACTGATCCACTTTCACCTTCCGTGTCTTCTGATTCCCCTCATTACGTTCAGCAAGCGCTAACCAAAGCATCTGCGAAGTAGTACACTGCGCAAACTGATGAAGAATGTCTTTGGGAAGTGCCTGCTTTAACGCTGCCATCGCCTTCTTCTCGTAGTTATACTTCTTCCTCTGATCTTCAGTCATGTCTTCTATTGAGATCGGAGTAGTGGAGTTTTCAACCAACGGCCTTGTGTACCCATTCTTGATAGCTGACCATACTAAGCCATCGATACCCTCAACATGAGACTGAAATCTGCCTTTCCAACCATGATAGTCTGCCATATACTGCAGTTTCGGTGCTCGGTTAGAACTGCCCGTCTCTAAGTCACTGATAAGAACGGACGACAGATGGTTTGTCTGAGAGTTTGCAGCAGCTGCGAGTGCCCAAGGATTCGCATTCATTGCTTGCTGTTGAGCAGGTAGCGCCCACGGATTGATTCCGGCAACATTCGCTTGCATTTGCGCTTGTTGCATCCGTTGCGCGTTTCGTTCAGCTGAAAACTGCCAAGGGTTCGTGGGCACGTTTGCTTGATTGTTCATTTGGTTGTTCATTTGCTGGTTATACTGAGTTCTCGGTTGACTCAGATGTCCCCAAGGGTTCGCCATATGTTAAGGTATGTTAACGTATGTTAATAGTCCAATACTTAGTCAATTTTTATGTTCCAGAACCTTTTAGGCGATTATGGGGCTAATTGCTAGTAGTATAGGCGATTATGGGGTTTTTACACGTGATTAGGGCTAATTGCTAGTGAATAGTTACGCGATTAGGAGTTTTCAGGCGATTGGGGATGTCACGTGATTAGGTGCTAATCGCATGAATGGTGCAGGCGAGTAGCAACCTAATCGCTTAAAGAACAGGAAATATGCACACGATTATCAGCTACTCGCTAGTACAGTACTAGCGAGTGAGGCTAATCGCCTGTGAAACCCTAAATGTCTGAAAGGTTTGTCTGCTAATCGCCTGATCTGATCTGCAGCCGCACTTTTGCTCTAAAAACACCTATTTTGCTTCAAAATCTTATCTAAAACATTGTATTTTGATCCCAAATGATTAGACAAGTTACCAAAATAGTTTTAGAACAAAACCTGATCAAAAACACACGTTTTTAACCGAAAACACACACTAAGATTTTGAAAAATATG
Organism: Ambrosia artemisiifolia; assembly: GCA_032199755.1. Classification (NCBI taxonomy): domain Eukaryota; kingdom Viridiplantae; phylum Streptophyta; class Magnoliopsida; order Asterales; family Asteraceae; genus Ambrosia; species Ambrosia artemisiifolia. The sequence continues at coordinate 49,882,502 of CM063525.1, read as the reverse complement.
GGTTTTTGATAAAAACTCAAAGTTTCAAACTAAGAACAGGTTTTTGATAAAAAATCTCAACTTTTACACCAAAAACAACCTGTCTTTGCTCGTTTTTGTTATTAAAACACCCGTGATAAGAGCCTCGGCTCTGATACCACTTGTTAGGACCGTCGAACTCGCGTTCCAACAATCACGTGTTTTATCCTAGAGGTGCGGAATCCCTCTAAGATGCTCTAATAACAGAAACAACGATTGAAACAATGAAACGAGTAATCACAACACACACACGGGTCAAAAGATTATCTATTAATCACCAAAACAGAGCACGAGTGTTTACAGAGATCAAACCAGACGTCCTATGACCAGGGGAGGGTGTTTGGAGGGTGTGTGAGGCAAGAACTGAGGTCTAGGGTTGTGAAAAAGGGTATTTATACCACCCGGGTACGAACAGCACCCTCCTAGCGATTAGCAGTAGCAGGTGAGGCGATTAGTAGCTAATCGCCTGTCAGGAAGGGCTACTCGTGTGATCATGATGGCGATTAGGGCCATAATCGCCTTCAGTCAACTTGCTAATCGCCTATCACTTCCCGTGACCTCCAAAACGCGTATAAACGCCTCCAAACACCCCGAACTACGTCCAAACAACTAATATACTAGCCTAGGGACATCGTGCACTAACAGTTAATTTTCCTGTTATGTTGTTGAAAGAGAGATTTAGATATGTCAAGGGAGAAGGCCACATGCTCCAAAACTCCTCAGGAACTGTGTCTGAAATTCTGGTGTTGCCAATATTTATGCTAGAAAGCTTTTTTAGTGTTTGTATCCATTTAGGGAAACGAGGCCCTAGCTTGCAAGAGCTGAAGTTGATTTCTTCTACATTGGAAAGGTTAGACATGTAAGTTTCATAACGAACCCCTTCAAGTGGGTTGTTTGAAAGATCAATAGCCAAAATCTTCGTCTTTCCAATGTATTCAGAGATGGCAACATCTAGTGTTTGAAGCTCGGGAAGTTGCCATACTTTCTCACTTATAGCTCCATTTAACTGATTATCAGAAAGGGATAAATGCACTAGGGATGAAAACTTTTGGATATCATTTGACAATGACCCTGTGAATTGGCTACTTGAAGCATACAACTCTTGTAATGTAAATGATGTGCATCCAGATAAGTTCTTTAGGAAATCAGGAAATTTGATAGGCATTAAGTTAAAGTAAAAATATAAAGATGTAAGACTACATAGGTTTCCAAGATATTCAGGAATCCCATCTAACTTGTTGCCAAAAAGATCAAGATCTACAAGTTTGTTGCTGGTTAATGGATACAACCAATGATACATGGATGAGTTGAGACTGTTGTTTCCAAGATACAGGCTAACAATAGATGAAGAAGAATTGACAGATGAAGGAGAATATGGATGTATGACATGTGAGAGGTCACATCCCTTTAAAGTTAAGGTTGATAGTTTTTTAAGACTTAGAATGACATTTACCCAGTTATTTACTTTGCCTAGAGAGATACTTGACAAATCAAGGTCTTCCAAGTGAGACAAATGAAATAACCAATCTAGGTTTACAATGGTACACTTTTGAAGACCTCCAAGTGAAAGAACTCGCAAGTTCGTTAGGTTTCCAAGTTCACGAGGAATTGTTCCGCTAAAATCATTCCGACCAAGGTCAAGATACCTTAAGTGAGACATGGAACCAATGAACATGGGAATTGCATCGTTAAAATAATTTCCATAAAGGTCAAGATAATTCAAGTAGCTCAGGTTAAGCAAAGAAGGGCTAATCTTACCTTCGAGATCTCCATAGGCCAAGTCAAGGGTTGTGACATGGCCTGTTTCATTATTGCACGTAACCCCATACCATTCACAGTGGTTACATGCTGCTTCTTCAGGTGTCCATGTGGAGAGAATTCTTCCAGGATCTTGATGAATGTATGATTTGAAATGAAGAAGAGCATGTCTCTCCTTATTGATGCACTTATAATTAGTAGTGTGGTGGCCTAGTGAAGTGGCAGTTGCCGTCTTAAGCCATACGAGCATAAGTACAAAATGAATAAAGAGGTACACAAGACGCACAAAACATTTATGGAAAATATTCTCACTCATTGTATAAATTTGTGTGGATGTTATGTTTGATCTTTGATGCATCAACATACATGCACAACTTTATATAAACTCGAAGAAGTAGGTAGACTACCTCAAAATTAAATGTATAATTTTTCAGCCAAGTTAAAAAAAAAAATCAAGGTTGATGTCCACATATGCATTAAAAAAATATGTGGGGTGTGGAATAAGTTAACTATTTTGTCACAAATTAGACATCAAAGACTTCGAAGTCTAGGAAATTTGTATTTATTGGATTTTTTCCTCATTATCCTTTTCCAAATCCAATTTATATGTTTCAAACAATTTCATTCGATTTTCACTTTGTATATATAAAATTTTGGGTGGGGCACACAAAACATACAAAATAAATTATCAAATAAAAAATAAACTTGGCCTTTAATTAGTCATCAAAGACTCGAAGTCATTATGTATTCATTTAGTGGGGTTGTTTGGTATTATTTGTCTGATTAAGTGCTGAATCATTCAAAGAGTCTGAATCATTCAAAGAGTCTGAATGATTCAGCACCTCTTATTAGCTGAATAGTTAAGAGCTTAATGAAACCATTCAGATGCTTTTTTAGTTGAAATTAACACTTTTAATACTGAATGATTAAGAGCTAAATGATTAAAAGGTTTATTTAGAGGCTAACAAACACCCCTGAATTATGTAAATGGTCTTAAATCATAATGGGGGTCTTGGTCATTTCTTGTTTAAAAATTACATGTTTTGTCATTTTCACCTGCTAATGTGTTCATAGGGTTGGGTTATTCTACAAAGGCTACAAAAAATGAGAAGGGTGAAAAGGATACAAAAAACACAATAGATCATGAAATATGACACAATGAGCCACAAAATATAACACAGTGCCAAAAAAATATAACACAATGCTGAAGAAAAAAGACACAATGAATTGAAAAAATGACACAATGATGAAAATAAGAAAAAGACACAATGGTACATAAAAGACACAACGTTATAAGGCATATTCTAAAAACTACAAGCTAAAAAACCAAAAAACAAAGACCTAAAAACTAAGGTCGTAGGGTTCGATAAGACGGTTCCAATGCCGCTTGAATGAGTTTATAATGTATTTGATCCTAACCTAGTGTTCATAATATAAAACCAAAATAAAAACTATTAAATTGGTCATTACATGCTTTAAAAATTAACAAGAGACAAAAATATTTTGAATATACGCTATATAGAATAAAAAAGAATTACAAACTTATTACAAGAAAATAGTTTTTCAATTCTATCACATTCATGGTTGTAGAAGTCGCTAGGCACTTCCAGGCCAGTCGACGGTTGCGAGTACTCAGACATGAAAATTATAAATAATTTAATTTTCGGGAAAGTGTATACATGGAAAATATCATAAATTTACTAATATTTATAAAAAACGTGATTATCAACATTAATAAAAGGATTACATGTTTAAATACAAAAGTTTTTGAAAAATAATATCTATTCCTTGAAAATGCTATTCATTAAGACCAAGCATAGTGGGGCTCCATTGGGGCGTTATTTTTAAAAATAAAGCCCCCCCACACCGTTACGGGGGGCTTTATATTGCAAAATTTTGTTTGGGCGTTACATGTATAGCGCCAGATTATTAATACCTCACCCAATTATAGGCTGACACCTCATACTCTCTCTCTCCTTATTATTATTTTATTATTTTTTTAATTTAAAAGATAAAATAAAATATTAATAGGGGCTTTATAAATAAAGCCCCTACCACTACACCCCTTTTTTCACTTTATTTCTCCATGCTGACTCAGCTGTCACGTAGACCAATCAGAAACAAGGGCTTTATAAATAAAGCCCCCCACTACACATGGTCTAATATTATAGACGTAAGAATAATGTTTTATATTTTTTAAGTCAAACTCAGCCCAAGTTGAGCAACTAGATCCAGTTCTAGCCAAGGTTGGCCGCCTTTGATCATTCGAGAAATGAGGCAGAGTCGAAGAAAACCATCGCAGCACCATACCTTGTAGCGAACGCGACCGCCTAGACCTTGTTCAACAAGCATGCTCACAATGCAACTCTTATCCTTATCCACAGTCCCACCGTAAGGTTCCTCAATCGCCCCATCTGAATCCACAACAATTGACGATTAAATTGTTCTGCTACTTCAATCTTCCCTCACAGAGGAAGCTATGCCCGAAACAATCGAACATACTTCTGCACCTCAGATTTGGAAGGCGCTTGAAAACGTCTATAGTCATCATTCCATTGAACGAATGCATACTCTACGGGATTCCCTGCGTCAACTTAAAAAGGGTTCGTCATTGGTCATCCCGTTACTCAAGAAGACAAACGTCACTAGTTCTTGTGCCGTCTCGGATCTGCCTACGAAAACTTTTCCACGATGCAACCCACCGTGCAACCTGCTCAACTCTTCCGAGATCTTCTTGCTCATGGTGAAAACCAGTCTGCATGGTAATCAAACTCCTCAAGCTGCTTTTTCGGCTCAGTCATCTCGGTTCAATTCCAACGCCAAACCTGTCTGATGTGCAGAATTAACTCTATTGAACATCATTGTTCCACCAATACTGAGTTTGGCTATTACTTCTGTTAATTTTGTCAGCATTGAATTAATGTTGGCAAAATTCTTGTCATTCTTCTGTAATGGTGAATCCACCCTTAATAATGTCACTGCATGTTCATCAAGTGTTTTCTTGAATGCATTGTTGGCCCAGAAACAGAATTTTGCAACGGATAAACTAGATAAACACAAATAATAATGACACAAATAAGAATGCTTGATATTATAAGAATCGAATGAAAGATTGTTTGATACAATTGATAAGAACACTTAAATTCTGGAAATATAATTCGACTAAGGATTGTGAATGTTGACAATCTTGATAACTGAATCTTGTGCCTTATCCCTTGTATTTATATGTTTTGAATGAGTGTGTCCCTCCTTGAACCGTTGTAATGTTCTGTCCCACCGGTTTGGTTTTGTGTTTGGCGCCAAAAATAACAACCTTAACCGTAGGGGTATAATGGTCATTTACTGCAGAAACATTCTTGAAACCTTTTGTTGAGACGTTGCTTCTTTTGATCTTATGATGTACAGCTTCCTTTTGTAGACAACCCAAATCGACCCATATGCAATATCTTGCATTCATCATACTAACTAGTCTAATGTTTACTTAATATAATTGTCCTACTTAAACATACAAATACATATAAACATATTTACAAATACAATATTAACACAATACAAACATAATATAGATAAGTTTATATTTATACTTCAACATGCATTCTCTGGTTCTGGATCAGTGTTTCGGTTTCTGGTTGTCATTGTCTTCTTTAATGGTTACCGGAGACAGATTCCGGTGAGATAGTTGGGTTTCCGGTGATACTCAAGTGAATTGGTTGGAAGAATGGTACGAGTAGTCGAGAATCAACCGCTCTAGAGTTTCCTCTCAAAGTTTAATAATATTGTCATCTAACATTAATACCAAACCATAAAGATCATCCATCAAATCTGTTACAGCAGCCATATGTAAATCTGAACAACAGGTAGCCCTGTTTATACACTCAATAGTTTTATAGGTGGCGTTACATTTATCACGCACTTCATCAATAACTAATTAAGCTCTTGTGTTTGGTCCTGTACTCGTTCAAGTGCATGCATCAACACCGTTGCTGTTGCTTTTTAAAAGGCCCCAAAAACACACACTAAACACTCAAGCTTTCAAATATGAAATATAGATTTAGATGAAAAGATCACAAACAAACTTATGCAGATTACTTTTCCATGATTTTAATTTATTAATACTAAAAGCTATTTATAGGTAACATACAAAGATAATAGAAGCATAACTAAAGCCATGTTCTCCTACTTGACCCAGTTTAGATCCGGTCCGCTTCAGATCCGACCAGTTTGCTCCATAACTTGACCCGAACTATCAAGACTAACCAACAGTTGCAACAGTCTCCTACTTCGCCAACAGCGGTCAACCCTGTTTCACTATCTGTGCATTCAAGAATTTCATTAGTGTTTTTCTAGAGATAAATATAAGAAGAATGAAACATAACTTACAATTATGGATGTGAAACCCTTCGCAATTACTAGGATTAGTTATGGTGGTTACCGCCTTGTAGTTGTATGTATATATATGTAATGTATGTGTCATTATTTCGGTTATCAAGTTTCATTATCAGAAACCAAAGATACGAAACACATATTTGTAATTCTTACGATCTATTCAATAAAACATCAACGTTCATTATCCGTTTTGTTATCGATTTGCGTATATCCTTTGTAAATCTTCCAACAAATCTGGTATCAGAGCCAATAAACGAAGATTCAATCAAGAACAATTGTTAATCCAGCGGTTACATACGAACGAAAAACAGAGGAACAAACAGATCATCCAAAAGCATCTGAAGGAACGATACAACTGCAAAAGAATTTACACCCATTACTTCGACAGAGAATAGTCATCAAAACACAAGAGAAATCTGTCTGTAAATTCCCTAATTCCCTTATTCGAAGTTCGATTTTTTTTTTATAAAACAGAGTCAGTTATAATACTTTCATTATCATTTTTGTGTCAAAATCATAAGGCCACTCATTATCTAAGTTTCACACAAATAGTTCTGTTAAGATCTCGAAATCGAATCCGGAATAATTGTTAAGAGGATCACTCTGTTTTTATCTTCGTTGTCTTGTTCTCTGTTTTTGGCGGGAAATGTTGGAAATTATTTGTGTGAATGTGAGTTGGCCTTGTCCCACATTGGTTGGGAGATGAAAATTGGAAGGCTTTATAAGAAGAAGCTTGAGTGGAAGATTTAAATTGTTTAAGTTACACTATCCTCTAGCTCCTACCCGCGCGCAGGGGGGGGGTGCAAAAAATGGGTTCGGGCTGGAAAAATTCTTGAATCAACGCGACGCCCGCATCTGCGGACACGAATGCAGCTCGAAAAACCCGGGTCCGCTCGACACTGGTTTTTGCTACTCGTTTAATTTTTATGTAAAGCTTCCACTAGGATATCGATGGATATTCAAGAAAAAGATGAAGCCAGATGGCACCATTGATAAATACAAGGCAAGATTGGTGATCAAAGGATATAAACAGCGAGAAGGCTTGGATTATTTTGACACATATTCGCCTGTTACGCGAATAACATCCATCAGGATGGTTCTTGCGATTGCAGCCATTAGAAATTTGGAAGTTCACCAAATGGATGTGAAAACGGCTTTCTTGAATGGAAATCTAGAGGAAGAGATTTACATGGAACAACCCGAGGGCTTCATAGCCAAGGGACAAGAAAAGAAAGTATGCAAGCTTGTAAAATCCTTGTATGGTTTGAAACAAGCTCCAAAACAATGGCATCAAAAGTTTGATCAGGTGATGCTTGATTCTGGGTTCAAGATCAATGAATGTGACAAGTGTGTGTACGTGAAAGACACACCAGATGGATATGTCATCTTGTGTTTGTATGTAGATGACATGCTCATTGCTGGTAGTAATGAGAAAATGATAAAATCTACGAAGGACATCCTGAGAGCAAGGTTTGACATGAAAGATATGGGATTGGCGGATGTGATTTTGGGAGTACAAATCACACGAACCCAGAATGGACTTGTGATAAGTCAGTCTCACTATGTGGACAAAATTCTTGAGAAGTTCAATGCAAATGACTCTAATGTAGCTAGAACTCCCATTGACACAAGTCAACATCTAGCTAAAAATCGAGGTGAGCCTGTTAATCAATTAGAGTACTCAAGAATTATTGGCAGCTTGATGTATCTGATGAGTTGTACCAGACCAGACTTAGCATATGCTGTAAGCAAGCTAAGTAGATACACGAGCAACCCAAGTTTAACTCATTGGGGTTGCATGACACGGGTGCTTCGGTACTTGAGATACACACGAGAGTACGGGCTGCATTATAATAGATATCCAGCAGTTATTGAAGGTTACTGCGACGCAAATTGGATATCTGACACGAATGATTCCAGAGCAACAAGTGGGTATGTATTCACACTTGGTGGTGCAGCGATATCGTGGAAATCATGCAAACAAACTGTAATTGCTAGATCCACGATGGAATCAGAATTCATCGCTTTAGATAAAGCAAGTGAAGAGGCAGAATGGCTACGTCAATTTGTTGAGGATATACCAAGGTGGCCGAAGCCGGCATCGGCCATATGTATACATTGTGATAGCCAATCGGCAATTGGCAGAGCTCGTAGCACAATGTATAACGGTAAGAACAGGCACATAAGACGTAGACATAATACGGTACGACAACTAATCTCTACAGGAGTTATCACTGTTGACTACGTGAAGTCAAAGGATAACATCGCGGATCCGCTAACAAAAGGCTTAAGCAGAGAGTTAGTTCAGAAGTCGTCAATGGGAATGGGGCTAAAGCCCATGAAAGGCTAGGTTTATGCGAAGGAAACCTAACTCAGCTGACTGGAGATCCCAAGATCTGAGTTCAATAGGACAACCTAATTGTATGAACTGGCGAAGGTCACTGTGGGGGAGAGTTGATGAAAACCCACAATTTTAAAAAGGGAGCTTACTACAAATATAATAAACTTCCTAGCCCATTCCTAAAAGTGACAAGGTTGAGGTTAAGCTTATGGCTTTTAATGATTTGACTGAGGTAACCAGTCCCAGTAAATCACCTATGTGAGAGAGAAGTGGGGTCGCTTCGAAAGGTATTGTTGGGGCACAATACTTAAGGGCTCTCGCAGAACCAGGCACGTGTCCATGACCATAACGGACACAACTATGAGGACTTGACGTTGTCAGGGAGAGTCTTGTGTGAAGCGTATTGTCGTCCACACAAACGGCAGACGAGTTCAAAGACATCGCGTTCTACTCAGAGCCAGTGGGCTAAGTGCGTTTCATAAGCGAAGGTTCAAAGGGTCACACCTACCTATCGTATGCAAAACTCAACTGTTGAAATTTAATCGGAATGAGGTTGTTTCTGTGAATAACTCCCATTCATGTGGGGGATTGTTGGAAATTATTTGTGTGAATGTGAGTTGGCCTTGTCCCACATTGGTTGGGAGATGAAAATTGGAAGGCTTTATAAGAAGAAGCTTGAGTGGAAGATTTAAATTGTTTAAGTTACACTATCCTCTAGCTCCTACCCGCGCGCAGGGGGGGGGTGCAAAAAATGGGTTCGGGCTGGAAAAATTCTTGAATCAACGCGACGCCCGCATCTGCGGACACGAATGCAGCTCGAAAAACCCGGGCCCGCTCGACACTGGTTTTTGCTACTCGTTTAATTTTTATGTAACTTAAAGAGAGCTTCCAGAAGCTGTTAAGTCGCCTGGTCTTCAGCTTCCAAAAGACGTTTCGGTTTTCTATCATTAAGCTGCAATTAAATGATTTAATGGTCATTACTCGGTTTAAATGACCATGATTATGCAGTTGAAACTCATGGTTTTCGAATTCTTATATAATAACAGATGGTTAGTCTGTGATGTACACACAGCATCATACTCACACAATAATACAGACTCGCAAACACAGAAGCAGCAGCATTTCTATTTCTTTTCAGGCAAGTGGGATAGTCCGCAGTGCACCGTCACTGTTTGAACCGGTGTACCCTGGGAACAGACGACGAATCTGTTTAAGGGAATTGTGTTAAACACAAGCCCGGTTTTGTTTTACGCTAACTTGTTTACTTCTGTATTCCTGTTTGTTTTCAGTTCTTCTCCATTTTCACTGTAAGTTATCCAACAAACTTAAACAGATTCCGTGTTCTTACAGTTTCTATTTCTTTTCAGTTATGGAGAACTCACAGCCCATGCCTTCTGCTGCTCTCCCGAACTCCACTGTCACCGGAGTTTCTGCAGTGTTCTCTCATGCTGTTACTGTTACCACTGGTCTAGTGGCGCCTTTGCCGACTGCGGTGGCAAGCCACGCTGAAAAACCTGAGAAGTTTGCTGGTGTAAACTTCAAACGGTGGCAGCAAAAGATGTTGTTCTATTTGACAACATTGAACCTTGCGAGGTTCTTAACTGAAACCGCTCCTCAAGTTGCTGAAGAGGATATGAATGCTCAGACTGTGAGCGCGGTTCATGCTTGGAATCATTCTGATTTCTTGTGCCGAAACTATATCCTAAATGGAATGGTTGACTCGCTTTACAATGTGTATTGCAAAGCTGCTACTGCCAAAGATTTATGGGAATCTTTGGAACGCAAATACAAAACCGAAGATGCGGGCACAAAGAAGTTTGTGGTGGCGAAATTTTTGGACTTTGCTATGGTGGATTCAAAAACTGTCATGAGCCAAGTTCAAGAATTGCAGGTTATTCTTCATGATATTCATGCAGAAGGAATGATGCTTAGCGAGACATTCCAAGTTGCAGCGATTATTGAGAAGTTGCCACCAAGCTGGATTGATTTCAAGAATTACTTGAAGCATAAGCGAAAGGAAATGACAATTGAAGATTTGGTTGTGCGTCTTCGCATTGAAGAAGACAACAAAGTTGCTCAAAAGAGAACTGTTGGTCATGAAGTCGCTAAAGCTAATGTTGTTGAACATGGTCAATCATCAAAGGGTAACAAGAGTAACAAAAGGGCTGGGTTTAAGAAAAACAACGGGAAGAGCTCCCACCTTGGACCTAAAGGTGGGATTGGGAAGAAGAAGTTCAATGGAACGTGTTATAATTGTGACAAACAAGGGCATAAGGCAAGTGAATGCAAGCTTCCCAAGAAAGAAAATGCCCAACAAGCAAACATGATTGATAAGCTTGTTGCTATGATTTCTGATTTGTCAATGATGGTCACAGAAGCAAACTTGGTTGGAACGGATGCCAAGGATTGGTGGGTTGATACCGGGGCAACCCGGCATGTGTGCTTTGACAAGAGCTTTTTCAACACTTTCAAAGAAGTAACTGGTGAAAAGCTCTTCATGGGGAATTCTGCTACCGCGGATATCAAAGGCGAAGGAAATGTGATTTTGAAGATGACGTCGGGAAAGGAACTTACTTTGTCAAATGTGTTGTATGTTCCTGAGATTCGTAAGAATCTTGTGTCTGGTTGGCAGTTGAACAAGTTTGGGTTCAAAATGGTGTTTGAGTCTGATAAGGTCGTGTTGACCAAAGGTGGTTTGTATGTTGGTAAGGGCTATGCCCTAAATGGTATGTTTAAGTTAAATGTAACTGTGATGAATGGAATGAATAACGATAATTCTGCTTACTTGCTTGAGTCTTCTAATGTTTGGCATGGTAGACTAGGTCATGTGAATTTTAATTCCATTCGACATTTAATTAAATTGAATAGCATACCAAAAAATTGATATTGACTCAAACCATAAATGTGAAACTTGTGTCGAAGCAAAACAAACACGAACGTCATTCAAAAAGGTTGAACGAATCACTAGTCCTCTTGATTTGATCCACACCGATCTATGTGACTTGAAAGCGATTCCTACTAGAGGTGGGAACAAGTATTTCATCACTTTTATTGATGATAGCACACGATTTTGCTATGTGTACTTACTTAAGAGTAAGGATGAGGCTATTGACAAATTTGCTGTGTTCAAGGCCGAAGTTGAAAATCAACTTAACAAAAAGATCAAAAAAGTAAGAAGCGATCGAGGTGGTGAGTATGTTTCACCTTTTGCTGATCTTTGTGCAAAAAGTGGAATCATACATGAACTCACACCTCCTTACTCTCCTCAATCAAATGGCATAGCAGAACGGAAAAACCGAACATTGAAAGAAATGATGAATGCCATGTTGATAAGCTCTGGGATGAGCGAGGACATGTGGGGGGAAGCGCTGTTATCAGCAAACTTCATTCTAAATCTAGTTCCCCGTAAGAAGAAGGACGTAACACCGTATGAATCATGGACGGGAGTCAAACCATCATATAACCACTTGCGAGTGTGGGGGTGCCTAGCTAAGGTGGTAGTGACACCACCAAAGCGTCTTGTGATAGGACCCAAAACTGTAGATTGTGTGTTCATTGGATACACTCGTCTGGGTGGTCCACTTCGATTTCTAGTGCATGACTCGAAGAATCCTGGAGTATCAAATGACACTATATTAGAGTCTAAGGATGCTTCTTGGTTCGAACACATATTTCCATGCTTGGAAAGGCCTAAACTGGGTTCACCAAACCCATTTGATGAGAATGTTCTATATGATGAACCAGGCCATCAAACCCAATTTGGGAAAGGTCTTCAAGAGAAGAGGTTGCAAATGATGAACCTCAAACTGATGAAGGAGAAATCCGAAGGAGTAAAAGACAAAGGACTGAAAAATCCTTTGGTCCAGATTTCCTCACCTATGTGGTCGAGGAGGAACCGCAAACTTACCAACAAGCGGTAAATTCCTCAGATGGACCTCAGAATGGCTACGTCAATTTGTTGAGGATATACCAAGGTGGCCGAAGCCGGCATCGGCCATATGTATACATTGTGATAGCCAATCGGCAATTGGCAGAGCTCGTAGCACAATGTATAACGGTAAGAACAGGCACATAAGACGTAGACATAATACGGTACGACAACTAATCTCTACAGGAGTTATCACTGTTGACTACGTGAAGTCAAAGGATAACATCGCGGATCCGCTAACAAAAGGCTTAAGCAGAGAGTTAGTTCAGAAGTCGTCAATGGGAATGGGGCTAAAGCCCATGAAAGGCTAGGTTTATGCGAAGGAAACCTAACTCAGCTGACTGGAGATCCCAAGATCTGAGTTCAATAGGACAACCTAATTGTATGAACTGGCGAAGGTCACTGTGGGGGAGAGTTGATGAAAACCCACAATTTTAAAAAGGGAGCTTACTACAAATATAATAAACTTCCTAGCCCATTCCTAAAAGTGACAAGGTTGAGGTTAAGCTTATGGCTTTTAATGATTTGACTGAGGTAACCAGTCCCAGTAAATCACCTATGTGAGAGAGAAGTGGGGTCGCTTCGAAAGGTATTGTTGGGGCACAATACTTAAGGGCTCTCGCAGAACCAGGCACGTGTCCATGACCATAACGGACACAACTATGAGGACTTGACGTTGTCAGGGAGAGTCTTGTGTGAAGCGTATTGTCGTCCACACAAACGGCAGACGAGTTCAAAGACATCGCGTTCTACTCAGAGCCAGTGGGCTAAGTGCGTTTCATAAGCGAAGGTTCAAAGGGTCACACCTACCTATCGTATGCAAAACTCAACTGTTGAAATTTAATCGGAATGAGGTTGTTTCTGTGAATAACTCCCATTCATGTGGGGGATTGTTGGAAATTATTTGTGTGAATGTGAGTTGGCCTTGTCCCACATTGGTTGGGAGATGAAAATTGGAAGGCTTTATAAGAAGAAGCTTGAGTGGAAGATTTAAATTGTTTAAGTTACACTATCCTCTAGCTCCTACCCGCGCGCAGGGGGGGGGGGGGTGCAAAAAATGGGTTCGGGCTGGAAAAATTCTTGAATCAACGCGACGCCCGCATCTGCGGACACGAATGCAGCTCGAAAAACCCGGGTCCGCTCGACACTGGTTTTTGCTACTCGTTTAATTTTTATGTAACTTAAAGAGAGCTTCCAGAAGCTGTTAAGTCGCCTGGTCTTCAGCTTCCAAAAGACGTTTCGGTTTTCTATCATTAAGCTGCAATTAAATGATTTAATGGTCATTACTCGGTTTAAATGACCATGATTATGCAGTTGAAACTCATGGTTTTCGAATTCTTATATAATAACAGATGGTTAGTCTGTGATGTACACACAGCATCATACTCACACAATAATACAGACTCGCAAACACAGAAGCAGCAGCATTTCTATTTCTTTTCAGGCAAGTGGGATAGTCCGCAGTGCACCGTCACTGTTTGAACCGGTGTACCCTGGGAACAGACGACGAATCTGTTTAAGGGAATTGTGTTAAACACAAGCCCGGTTTTGTTTTACGCTAACTTGTTTACTTCTGTATTCCTGTTTGTTTTCAGTTCTTCTCCATTTTCACTGTAAGTTATCCAACAGGAAAGCCATCGAACCCAGAAAAATAATTAACAATTCAGAAATAAACGCTACGTCCAGCAGACCTGCTTGTCTTTGGGTGGGCCGGGGGGAAACACGCTTGTGTCGACCTAACAGGTGTATCTCCCCTGGTTGGTTTGAGGGATAATGGTTTTGTAGTAGGGCAAGCGGTGCGGAAAGCAGAAGCGAAGAAGGTTGAGAAGCATGCTAAAGCTTGTGAGGAGAACCAACACGTTTTCGTACCCCTGGCTTTTGATACCTTCGGCTCCTTGGCACCGGAAGCCATTTGTTTCCTGTCCAGAGTCCAACAGGTTATTCATAGCAGTGTCTCGACTCCGGGGGGCAGGGGTTCGTTTTTAGTAGGCTAGGGTTTGCCATCCAGAAAGGGGTGGCGGCGCAGCTTGTTGCCCGCCTGCCCGCTATCTTGATGTAATTTTTCACGATTATGTTTTAATAAAAGACAACTGTTTAACTAAAATTCAGAAATTGTTTTGACTTTTAAAGTCAACAATAAGATTAAATATCGTATTTTTTAAAAGGAAAAGAAACAGACCAATTTCTTTGGTCGAATACTTATTTTAAAATATAAGTATATAATTAAATCTATTAAAAGAAAAACATGCTAAAGCCTGCGAGGAGAACCAACACGTCTTTGTACCTTTGGCTTTTGATACCTTTGGCTCATTGGCACCGGAGGCTACCCGTTTCCTGACCAGGGTCCAGCGGGTTATTCATAGTAGTGTCTCGGCTCCGGGTGGACAGGGTTACATTTTTAGTAGATTAGGATTTGCTATTCAGAAAGGGGTGGCGGCGCAGCTTGTTGCCCGTCTACCCGCTATTTTAATGTAATTTTTCATTATCCTGGAATGAACGAAAAGTATTTAGCGTCAAAAAAAAAAAAAAAGAAAAAAAAGGGAAGAGGGGAATATGACAACACAAGGAGGGGTACAAACTCAAATTCCAAAACTTTTGGGACAAAATTATTATCATTGGCACATTCAAATGAAAGTGCTTTTAGAGTCCCAAGACTTGTGGAATGTGGTAGAGGATGGTGTTAGGGAATTACCCAACGATGCGAGCGATGCCTTACGAAAAGAACACAAGGAACAAAACAAGCGAGACAAGAAGGCACTTCATTATTTATTCCAAGCATCGACTGAAACAATATTTGAAAGGATTGCTAATGCAAGATCATCTAAGGAAGCATGGGAAATACTATACAAATCATATCATGGAGAGCGACGTGCAAAAACGGTAAAACTGCAAACCCTCAGATGTGAATTTGATACCCTAAGGATGCTAGAAACAGAAACAATATAAGGATATTTTGATAGGGTTACCACAATAGTTAACCAATTAAGGATGAATGAAGAAGAATTGAGTGATAAGCGGGTAGTTGAGAAAATATTACGTAGCATGACCAGAAAATATGAATCGGTATTAGTAGCTATAGAAGAGTCCAAGGATTTAGAAAACATATCAATTGAAGAACTTATGGGAATACTACAATCCCATGAATTAAGACTTAAACAATATGACACATATGTCATGGATCAAGCTTTCCAAGTACAAAGTAGGACTCAATGGAGAGATAAAGGAGGAGATAGGTACAATAACAGCTACAGAGGAAGAGGAAGAGGAGGCAGATCAGGGCGATATAGACCCATCGTATGTTATAATTGCCAAGGGTTAGGTCATATAGCTAGAAATTGTCCACATAAGGAAGAAAATGAGAAAGATGAATCCGCAATGGTGTGTAAGGAAGAAAATAAGAACCAACCAGAACAAGATAGTATGTTTATGATATTTAATACGGAAGAAAATAAGGATTCAAGTTGTTGGTACTTAGATAGCGGATGTAGTAACCACATGATAGGAAATAAGAGTAAGTTCACTACTCTTAATGATCAAGATAGACGAGAAGTAAGAACAGGAGATGTCATATTTGATGAGAAAAGAACTTGGGAAGAAAATGAAGAAGAAGATATTATACTACTTAATGACAATGAGAACACGGAAAGCAGTGAACATAATACGGAAGATCATATCTTAAAAGGAGAAGTAAATTCACCATTACAAAACACTTTAGAAATGGAAAGACAGGAAGAGCCAGATGTACAAATTGAAGATGAAAACTTGGACGCTACAACATCTAGTCAAAGTCCATCTTTAAAGATACAAACATTGGACGACATCCATAGTAGAACTCAACCACTAAGCAGTCCAGAAATACGGGATTTATACCAAAGACATCAAGAAGCTGTGAACTTTGCATTCTACATCGACTCAGATCCAATTGATTATGATGAAGCAAGCAAGGATGAAAAGTGGAAGGAAAAAATGAAGAGAGAAATAGAATCCATACAAAAGAATGAAACCTGGGAGTTGGTTGATTTACCTAAGGATCAAAAGCCCATAAGAGTTAAATGGATATACAAGATCAAATATAATGAACATGGGAAAAGCAAACACATAAGAGTAAAATATTATTTTATAAGGGATATAATCAAGACTGAAGACGTGGAGATAAAGTTCTGTAACACTAAAGATCAAGCAGCAGATATCTTCACCAAGGCATTACAACAAAAGGACTTCACAAGACTACACAATATGTTGAATGTACTACCAATCTAGCTTAAGGGAGGGTATTGGACGTAATAATAATATAAGCTAGATATTCAACCGGTTCAACATCACTCGCACCGGTTCGCAAAAACTCATGTCGGTTCAACATAACGTCACAACACTTCGGATCAAGACATGTCGTTTACTATTTGTACAAGACCCGACGGTTCACACAAGACCCGACGATTTACCAATCAACATGACGGTTAGGATTAGTTATGGCGGTTACCGCCTTGTAGTTGTATGTATATATATGTAATGTATGTGTCATTATTTCGGTTATCACGTTTCATTATCAGAAACCAAAGATACGAAACACATATTTGTAATTCTTACGATCTATTCAATAAAACATCAACGTTCATTATCAGTTTTGTTATCGATTTGCGTATATCCTTTGTAAATCTTCCAACAATTTTGCTAACTTTTAAATATTTTTTTTAAAAAAAGCAGACTGGAAACCATCTTTTTACCTTCCATCAGGAGAAGCATCTTCAACTTTAGCATTGCTTCCTCTACAAAGGGAAATATATCGGAAGAGAAAGAGTCTGTTACAGAGCCAAACAAGTCCACCTCAGCACTGCTTCTCTAACGGGGCAGCTATATCCAGACCAAACCTTTTATCTAGTATATATTCAGCAAGTATAATAATTAATTAGCAAGAAACTATCGGGTACAACTGTACAAATAATGCACAAACCAAATTCATGTATATGCAATTATAAATTATATACCATTGCAACAATAATTTTAAACCTTTTCTAATAAAAACATTTAGAATACATTTCAAATGGCTTTACCTGTTTACCACACTTATCTTAACCAATCTCACCCATTAGAGATAAAGCATAAACCAAATTGACCCATGTATATGCAAACGGGTCAAAAGTGCCACATATACTTGAATCATTAAAAAAAAGACAACTGACCGAGAACAAATGAATGCCTAGAAGAATGATGGACATCATCTCTACCAGAGCTTTGACTTTTTACACCATGCTCACTAGACCTGGCAATTTCAACCCATTTGGTTGAGTTTGGGTTATTTTGGGTTTAAAATTTGACTTTGTGCGTTGAAATGGGTTTAGTATAATTTTCAAGGGGGTTAGGATGGGTAATTTTAATTGTAGGATATAAGTAAGTGGGTCAGGATGGGTAAATTAAAAAAAACAAATGGGTCAGAATGAGTATTTTTAAATAACCATATACAAATTTGAATTAAAACTCACCCAACACCAAAAGCGTTAATGCCTCATAGAAATAAATGTCATTAAAAACAAAAAATTTATATCTTTTGCATTTGTTGATAACCCCGGTCGGTTCGAAACCGTTCAGGTCATTAACGGACGACCAGGACGAAACAACACGGGTCGTTAACGAGACCGATCTCATCGAAATGGTTCGAGTCGTTAGCGGGCTTGACCGAGTCGAAACAGTCTGAGTTGTTGACCGGCAAGTTCGGGTCGAAATGGTCTGGTCGTTGCCGGGCCCGGTCGGGTCGAAACGGTCCAGGTTGTTACCGGGTCCAGTCGGGTCGAAACAGTCCGGGTCACTACAGGACGGGTCAGGTTGAAACGGTCTGGGTCGTTACCGGGCCCGGTCAGGTAGAAACGGTCTGGGTCGCCATAGGGCCCGGTCCGGTCAAAACAGTCCGGTTCACTACGGGACAAGTCAGGTTGAAACGGTCTGGGTCGTTACCGGGCCCGGTCGGGTAGAAACGGTCTGGGTCGCTACCGGGCCCGGCTGGGTCGAAACAGTCCGGGTCGCTACGGGACGGGTCAGGTTGAAATGGTTTGGGTCTCTTACGGGCCCGGTCAGGTCGAAACAGTCTGGGTCGCTACCGGGCCCGGTCCGGTCGAAATGGTCCGGGTCATTACGGGACGAGTCAGGTTGAAACGGTCTGGGTCGTTACCGGGCCCGATCGGGTCAAAACGGTCCGGTCGCTACCGGGACCGGCTGGAACGAAACAGTCCGGGTCGCTACAGGACGGGTCAGGTTGAAATGGTTTCGGACGTTACCGGACTCGGTTGGTTCGAAACGGTCCGGGTTGCTACCGGGCCCGTTCGGGTCGAAACGGTCTGGGTCACTACGGGACGGGGCACGTTGAAACGGTCTGGGTCGTTACCGGGCCCGTTCGGGTAGAAACGGTCCGGGTCGCCACAGGGCCCGGTCCGGTCGAAACAGTCCGCGTCGAAACGGTCCGGGTCGCTACGGGACGAGTCAGGTTGAAACGGTCTGGGTCGTTACCGGGCCCGATCCGGTCAAAACGGTTCAGTCGCTACCGGCCCCGGCTGGAACGAAACAGTCCGGGTCGCTACAGGACGGGTTAGGTTGAAAGGGTTTCGGTCGTTACCGGACCTGGTCAGGTGGAAACGGTCCGGGTCGCTACCGGGCCCGTTCGGGTCTAAACGGTCTGCTCACTACGGGACGGGTCAAGTTGAAACGGTCTGGGTCGTTACCGGGCCCGTTCGGGTAGAAACGGTCTGGGTCGCCACAGGGCCCGGTCCAGTCGAAACAGTCCGGGTCGAAACAGTCCGGGTCGAAACGGTATTAGTCGCTACCGCGCACGGCTGAAACGAAACAATCCGGGTCGCTACGGGACGGGTCAGGCTGAAATGGTCTGGGTCGTTTCCGGGCCCGGTCTGGTCGAAACTGTCCGTGTCGCTATGGGGCCCGGCTGGGTCGAAACGGTCCGGGTCGCTACCGGGCCCGGCCGGTTCGAAATGGTCCGGGTCGCAAATGGGCCCGGCCGGGTCGAAGCGATTCCGGTCACTAACGTGCCTGACTGGGTCGAAACGGTCCTGGTCGCTATTGGATACGGTCAGGTTGAAACGGTTCGGGTCGTTAACGGGTCTGGTCGGGTCGAAATAGTCCGGGTCGTTAACGGCCCCGGTCCAGATCGATAACGGGTCAGTCGGGTCGAAACAGTCCGGGTTGTTAACCGGCCCGGTTCGAAATGAAATATTTCGGATCCCTTAGGATTTTATTTTTAAATTTATTTTTGTTTTTTATTTTAAATTTGTTTTTTTTTACTTTTTAAATTTTTAATTTTTTATTGTTGTTTTAATCTATTTTGATGTGAGGTTATTCTAATCCAAACCATTCAGGCCCAAACTCATCCTGGCCCAACCCATCCTAACCTATTTTTTTAATTTACCCATCTTGACCCACACCTATCCTAACCCAAACCCATCCTAACCCAACACCCAAACCCACCCAACCTACCCATTTTGCCACCCCTAATGCTCACCATCAATACTTTGACTTTTTCTGCTATATTCAGCATCACCATAACTATCTGAAAACACAGGGTAGTCCTGTTCACAGCCTTGTTTATACACTAAGTAGTTTTATAGTCGGCTATGCAATTTATCACGCACTTCATCAATAACTAATTAAGGCTCTTGTGTTTGGTCCTGTACTCGTTCAAGTGCATGCATCAACACCGTTACAACAGCTTCCTACTTCGCGAACAGCGATCAACCCTGTTTCACTGTCTGTACATTTAAGAATTTCATTAGTTGTTTTCTAGAGACAAATACAATAGATAGTAAGAAGAATGAAATATAACTTACAATTATGGATGTGAAACCCTTCGTAATTTTGCAGTGAACACCATCATATTCACATAAACCCAATCTTCTAAGCTATTCATAAGATGAAAAAAAGCTTGTCTCCCCCGGCGGTCATTGCTGTGGCTACACTTTATGCTATCTGCAACGTTAGTGAGGTGAGTAAAATGGGTGAGCCAGTCAAGGTTTAACGCAGACTTGTGTGATCCGTTGTGTATGAACATGTATACACCAAAAAAAATGTTATTTCAGTGCATCTTGATCTTTTTGATTTGTGCAGGAGTTTTTCACGAAAACTATAGAAATCTAGCGGAAGCGATTTTCTATTTGGTTTAGTTTATTGGTTTGGCCTTGCGGCCGGATGCCGCTTGGTTTCTAGCTGACTACTCTCAAACCGGCTAGGTGGTTTTGATACAAGAATTGTAGAGAAAATGTGAAAGATGTTTTGGATTGATTGATAATGTTTTTGGTACCTTAAATGAGGAGATAACCTCCTCTATAAATACATAAATGAAAATCATAAAATTAGTAATAGGCTAATCTTGGGGCACATGTCTTGGAGCTTGAATCATGGAAGAGACAATGGTGGAGGGAAACATGGAGAGGAAAATATGGAGAATAAATTATCTCCAATACTCCCCCTCAAGTTGGAGCGTGAAGGTTACAAACGCCCAACTTGTCAAGTAATCTTTCTTTATTTTTGATCACTCCCCTTCAAGTTGGAGTGTTTTCTTTTCTTGACGGATTCAAAGATTTGGACCCGACTTTTCTTCTTGCGGGTTCAAGACCCGACTTTTCTTCTTGCAGATTAAACACCCGACTTTTCTTCTTGCGGGTTAAAGACCCGACTTTTCTTCTTGCGGGTTAAAGACCCGACTTTTTCTTCTTGCGGGTTAAAACCCCGACTTTTCTTCTTGCGGGTTAGAAACCCAACTTTTCTTCTTTTTGCGGGTTTAAAGAAACCCGACTTTTCTTTTCTTGCGAGTTCAAAGAACTCGACCTTTTTTTTTCTCGCGGGTCAAAAGAACCCGGCTTTTTCTTTCTCGCGGGTTCAAAGAACCCGACTTTTCTTCTTTCTCGCGGGTTCAAAGGAACCCGACTTTTCTTTTGGTCATTCTCCATGTTGCTTCCATCCCATCTCCTTTTTTTTTGATTTAACGCAAAAGGCAATTTTTTTGAAACCCAACGTTTCTCCCCCTTCCCCTTTGTTTTGCATTTTATTTTATTAATAATCAAATAAAGCAGGAATCCTCCACTCCTTGCTTGTTTGTTTGACCGTAGTTCATGTGCTTTTGGCCACCCTTTTTTTTTATGTTTGACATCACATATGTATCTTGCACAAACTAATACTTCACCCACACCATACATATGTTTTAATCTCACTGCCTCCCATTCTTTTCTCCAACAACAACCGACCTTTTGCCTTTTCTTTTCTATTTCCTTTTTTATTCTATCTTTTTCCCTTCGAGAATCACCCCTCTTTCCTTCATTTTTTTTTTACATTTCCATTTTCCTTGAAACAATCTAAATTTCAATTTCCAAATCTGGTTCCTTTTTTTTTGTTCCAGTAAGGGCTAGAATCATGCGCTCTTGTTTGGAAACGAAACAGACGATTAGAAGGATAAAAAATATATTACCTTTGTTGATTGTCAGATGTCATCGGTGTACTTGCGGCATCAACAATGGAACTTGACAAAAAAACACGCCTATTAGATTGAAGGAAAAGGAGTTGGTGGTGAGTTGCCGTGGTTTTGGTTTTGCTGGAAAAAAAAACACGTCGGCGTGAGAAGGTGTTGATAATGATGAAGGTGGTTTGCGCAAGGTGTCCGATGGTTTTTTTTTTTCGAGCAGGATAGTAACCCGCTCTGATACCATATAGAAATCTAGCGGAAGCGATTTTCTATTTGGTTTAGTTTATTGGTTTGGCCTTGCGGCCGGATGCCGCTTGGTTTCTAGCTGACGACTCTCAAACCGGCTAGGTGGTTTTGATACAAGAATTGTAGAGAAAATGTGAAAGATGTTTTGTATTGATTGATAATGTTTTTGGTACCTTAAATGAGGAGATAACCTCCTCTATAAATACATAAATGAAAATCATAAAATTAGTAATAGGCTAATCTTGGGGCACATGTCTTGGAGCTTGAATCATGGAAGAGACAATGGTGGAGGGAAATATGGAGAGGAAAATATGGAGAATAAATTATCTCCAATATTGTAAATTTTCTAGCGGAAGCGATTTGGTTTGGGTTAAGTTTGTTGGTTTGGCCTTGCGGCCGGAGGCGGCTTGGTAACTAGCCAACGACTCTCAAAATGGCAAAGTGGATTATTTGGTTAGATGGAACAAGTGTTTATTATTGATAGATAATATATATTTTGGTTTGGTATATTCAAATGAGGAGATAACCTCCCCTATAAATACATAAAGAGATAACATAAAATAGGAAGTAGCTAATCTTGGGCATAAGACAAGGTGCTAGTCTTTGGGCATAATACATGGAGCTTGAATCATGGAGAGTCATGGTGGAGGAAAACTAGGAGGAGGAATTATCTCCAATACTCCCCATCAAGTTGGAGCGTGAAGGTTACGAACGTCCAACTTGCCTAGTGATATTTCTTCTCGCGAGTTAAAAAAAACTCTACTTTTCTTGCGAGTTCAAATATTTGAACCCGACTTTTTTTTTTTTTTTTTTGCGAGTTCGATTTGAACCCGACTTTTTCGTCTTCTTGTGGGTTCAAAGAACACCACTTTTCAAGTCGAACTCTTGGCAATGTTGGGTCTCTTTGGTGCCATTGTTAGTGGCATTCAAATGTATCCTTCTGTACAATTGTTTTACATTATGCTATGATGAGGTTAGTTCCTTTTGTGAAATATTGCTAGAAAGCTTTCGAACTATAAAAGAACTAGTAGTTATTTGCAACTTTCTCATTCAGTTTCAGTAAGCACTACTTTCATATTGTTTGTTTACTATTAAAATTGTAGTCAATTGCATAGTTGTCAATGTATTGTTATTTTGTGGTCTTTAACCATGTTCATAGAAGCGTGCTTGAGCGAGAGGAACTCAAATGCATCCATTGGTCATCAGGAGCGGTACTCTCTTTCTCTATTCTATATATGTATATGTATGTATATAAGATAAACATGTGTGCAGTCTTTTGAAGCACTTTATTCAATGCTAAAAAGACAAAACAGGCAAGTTGGGTAACATGCCACGTTGGATTGACCGACAGGCGTATCTCCCCTGGTTGGTTTGAGGGATACTGGTTTTGTAGCAGGGCAGGCGGTGCGGAAAGCGGAGGCGAAGAAAGTTGAGAAGCATGCTAAAGCTTGTGAGGAGAACCAACACGTTTTCGTACCCCTGGCATTTGATACCTTTGGCACCGGAAGCCCTCCGTTTCCTGACCAGAGTCCAACGGGTTATTCATAGCAGTGTCTCGACTCCGGGGGGTGGGGGGGGGTTCGTTTTTAGTGGGCTAGGGTTTGCCGTCCAGAAAGGGGTGGCCGCGCAACTTGTTGCCCGCTATCTTGATGTAATTTTTCGTGAATTTATATTAAAAATGTTTTAATATTATTAAACAAAAAAAAATTATAATTAATATACAGAATACAGTTTGAGATGAAAAACAATACGGTTGGAAATTCGGAATGACATTCCTAGTGACGAAGCTTGAGCCGAAATTTCGTGTGGGGGGGGGGGGGTGTGAGACCGTATATACCTAAAAAATTCTATTTATATAAACGGAACTTCTGAGCTAAAATCCCCCCCGGGCCCCTCCATAGCTGCGCCCCTAGAAATTTCAGCTTTTTTGAATAAAACGGTTTAATGGTGTTGTAACTTTAACGCACTTCAACACATTTCACAAGACTTTTGACTCATTTCATTTTTAGCTAAGTATTTTATTTGACCCATTGGATTTGATATATAACTCAAATTGACCCATCATAAGTAACAGGTAAAACACAAGCACAATCAGATCCCTATATTTTTTTTTTAGAAAAACTATACCGTTAAAGTAACAGTTTTTTTGTCTTAGGTGCTTCCATATGCTGGATTTGCAGCAGCAATGTTTTTATTTTACTCAGGAGTGCCAGTCCTGTTAAAGGTGAGGTTTTTCAGTTATGCAAAATTGTTAAAGAACTCCTTTTTTTTTCTTTTCTAAGTTTCTCTCTATTGATTTAAATGCAGATAAGTGGGTCCACGATGCTAAATCTGTCTTTGCTGACATCAGACATGTGGTCGGTTTTGATACGCATATTTGTGTACCGCGAAAAGGTTAGTAATCATAAACGAATAATCAAATGCATAGCTTAATAGTTGGTTTAAGCTCACATTTGTAATTTTGCATATATCATCAGGTTGATTGGATGTACTTTGTAGCTTTTGCTGCTGTTGCTGTTGGGCTAGTTGTTTATTCACTGTGAGTTTTTCTTTTAATTGTTTGACCTATGCTATACACTCTTTTGGGTTGGGTAATGACTAATGGGCTCGGGTCTAAAGGTTAATTTGTAGTGCGGGTCTATAAGTTTAATAAATGACTGAAAACTATATTATTACAATGATAATATGATTATTGAAATAAAATGATTTACAAGATTTTATGCATACTGAATACACTTTGGTTCACTTTCAATGGTTGATTCCCATTTTAGTTGGTTTATCCAAATATTGACACATCTTAAAAACAACCTAAACCTTTTTTGTAGAAGAAAAAAAGGATGCTTGATCACTTTGTGGTCGAAAAATGGAAATAAATAATCCCAACTATTGACTATTAGCCAATAACAGTCCCAACTACTAAAATCACCAATATTGGTCCCAACTTTCGACATTTTGGAAACCAATGGACCCAAACTAACGGAGGCTAACTCCGTTAGTATGATGCTGACGTGGCATGCTTAGGTGGCAAGATGATCCTACGTGGCACCCTACGTGGCATGCCACGTGGCAAAATGATCATACGTGGCATCCTACGTGGCATGCCACGTCAGCATCACACTAACGGAGGCTAACTCCGTTAGTTTGGGTCCGTTGGTTTCCAATATGTCGAAAGTTGGGACCAATATTGGTGATTTTCGTAGTTGAGACTGTTATTGGCCAATAGTTAATAGTTGGGATTATTTATTTCCATTTTTCCCTTTGTGGTCCCATATGTGCGAGGCGGGACCCATAAAATGAAATGTGTTGATTGGATGTACTTTGTAGCTTTTGCTGCTGTTGCTGTTGGGCTAGTTGTTTATTCAGTGTATGTTTTTCTTTTAATTGTTTGACCTATGCTATGCACTCTTTTGGGTTGGGTAATGACTAATGGGCTCGGGTCTAATGGTTCATTTGTAGTGCGGGTCTATAAGTTTAATAAATGACTGAAAACTATATTATTACAATGATAATATGATTATTGAAATAAAATGATTTACAAGATTTTATGCATACTGAATACACTTTGGTTCACTTTCAATTGATTGATTCCCATTTTAGTTGGTTTATCCAAATATTGACACATCTTAAAAACAACCTAAACCTTTTTTGTAGAAGAAAAAAAGGATGCTTGATCACTTTGTGATCCCATATGTGCGAGGTGGGACCCATAAAATGAAATGTACTGATCACATAGAACCTTTTAATGTTTTTTTCGCATGTTTGACAAAGAAGTGGACGAACGCGGAAGTGATGGGCCGGAAAAAAGTAGGCATTTTGATGAGGAAGCTGATGTGACGGGTCGGTTAAGTTAAAATTATACGCTGGCTCGGAGCTCGAATGCTAAGAGCAACATTCTTGCTCCAGTAAGTGAAAATAGCATTTAAGAAATGAAATACTTGGGTAGTTGAGTGATCTTGAAATGTCTTTGGAGCCAATGTTTTTTTGTTAATGATTTCGGAAAGGACGAAAATCAAAATTAATGGTTTGTTTGAATAAATGGGTTACACCGGTCATGTTCAGGTTACACAATATTAACTGAGGTTGGAGTTATGCATGTCTTTTGTACATATAAATATGTCATGTTCGGGTTCAAAAATTTAACCCTCCAACCCTAAACCTAAAGCATGCCAACTCAACAAGACTGACACTACGACAGTTACAGACAACTTGTAGGCTGAAGTAATCCAAAAGCAGTTCCAGCAGCATACGAGCAAGATGAATTCGCTGGCTGACCTCCAAATTTTAGGTCAACATCCTTTAATACAATTCCACTACACGGATTCCCCTTGCTGCAATCAAACTTCACTGCCACGCGTGTTGCTGATGTTCCATGGACATTTTCATACATCACGTTGCTGATCTTTACTCCTGAAGCCTCATTGGGACAGTTCTCATTGCTGGGACAGTATTTTCCGTCTATTATAATCGGGTACTTAACATTAATCATGGTTGCTCCTTTAAAAAGCACACCCTTAACGAACCCACTACTACTCCTTGCCCATGCTTTTATCCTCAGACCGTTGGTTGTACCTACGAATGTGGTTGTTTTTACTGTTACATTCTGGACACCTGGTTCTTCCCGGTCCCATCCTAGACTCCCAATGCTGCATCCACAAATCAAATGTATAATCATTACCAAACATTATATTTGTGTATATTAGTGGGTGCGTTTGTTTGTCTCTGTATTTTTTTTCTTTAACCAAAATGGTGTGTTTGAGAATTCCTAAAAAGAAATTTATGTGTTAGTTGAGGCTTGAGTGTACCTTATGCCGTGACCCGGCCCACAAACCACCTTTTCTATCCAGATATTAGAGTTTCCTGGGCCTATTGAGACGCAGTCGTCTCCTGTTGAGATCTTAGAGCTCAAAATGGTGATTCCTGTGGAATATGTCATATGAATGCCATCTGTGTTCGGGCTGAGCCCGGGTGCTAAGATGTTCACTCTTTGTATTTTCGCGTTCTTGCAACTATAGAGCAACATGTGAAACATTTGGCTGTTTAATGACTTTAATTTACTGATCACTATGTTTTGGGAATGGTAGATGCCAAGTGTCTGCAACAAATATATGCTTAGGAAAAATGCACTTATACACACAGGCAATATGCGCCTTTTGATCACATGGCTTAGGAAACGCGTACAAATTGTAAATTTTGTTGAAATGTATGGTCTTACCGTAGATCCTTTAGGACATGCTTTTCCAGATGTTTTGCAACCCCATAGAGAAGATCCTTGTGCATCAAGGGTTCCACCGGATATGGTAACATTCTTAACTATGTAGAACTTAATCCATACTTGCGCGTTGCCAATAGCATTATAACTAGATGGTGCAACCAACGTACCGGCTATGTTAAATGTGATGGCTCGGCTCTTACATGCTTGACCAGAGAATGTAAGCGCCGAGGCAATCAAGTACCTGCCAGCTGGCACATAAATGCTAGCGGGACTGGTCGAGTTACACGACAAATCCCATGCTTTCAAGAACGCATTCTTTGTGTCTGAGCGACCGTCTGGCTTGGCTCCAAAACTCTGGACATTGTACATAACCTTTGCGGATGATGATAACCGAAAAACTAGAACAAGCAAGACCATGATATGTTTGATAACCATGATAACTGATAGATGTTACTTTGAAGTTTGAAGTAGTTACTTAAATACTTTTGTATGTTATGTACTTGTTGATTTGGTTATTTATAGGTATAGTTAAGAACATAATACAGGTAGAGCTACACAATGAAATGATGCAATGATGAGAATTTGCATTATTGGTAATGATTGATAAGAAGTAGTCCGTATGCATAGGATAGGTGTACGAACTGATCGAATGTCAAATGGGTGGCAACTTGAAAGGAATATTAATCATGTATAACACTAATATTATATCTTTCAAATTCAAAAATGTCTTTTAATATTTACATTTGTATTTAATTACCTTATATATATTTTTGTAAAAGGGATATTAATGCAATCGTGGAGGATTGTTTCAAAGTTATCAATCTCAATCCAAACACACTTAAAAACATGCAATCCTACCGCGTAATCTATATATTTAAACGAGTCATAAATGGGTTGACATGTTGTCATGATTATAAATACTTTTCATTATAAATTTTTGGTGGGTAACCCTTCTAACCACGTGTTATTTTTTTAAACACGTGAAACATTTCAACCTGAATACGACCTCTTTCTTAAATGTGTCATATTTGAAAATTTTAAATTAGATTATTTTTACGTTGTGTTTTATGTATTATCATACTAAGGAAAAAGGCATCGACATATATTCAGTTTTATGTGTATTGTAATGTATATAATTTAAAAAATGAACTTGTAAAGTCGGATGAGTTATGTGACTAAAAAATATAACGACATATCAAAACTCATGACTAATGATAGTGACTTTTTTTTAATGTAAAAGTGGATACATCATTGGTAAGTCGATGCATATGATCCCACATGGGTTAAGACAGAGGAATGTCAACCTCAATAAACTATACAACTTAATTCTACAAATGCTTCACAGTATAATAAGTATATTCAACTTCACATTCTTTTAACAATGATATAGTAATATATTTATTATATAGTAATTCAAATAATTTTAAGGCGCAAGCATTTTCTATAGATCATTAATGATTAGTTTGTTAACGGTCATAACAGATATTGACAATATTAAACTATCTAAACTAACAGATATTCAAAAAAGTATTTGAAAGACTTATAGGTTGAAATTGATACACACCCACGTAATGAATTGTGTCAAAGCTCAAACATCACACACTCCATCAATAAATCAATAGTCTCCTACTTCGCAAACAACACCCAACTCTATTTCAATGTTTCTTGCAAAGCCTCGTAGTTGGAAGTCGTGTTTATGTACACAACAAAGCATAATGTCTCGTTTGACATAACAAAGGGAAATGGCACCCCATAAAAACAGAATGAACGAGCCATAAAATACGCAAGTAAACACGGTAGTGACCATAAACAAGAAAACGCAATCAATCATCAGCTGGTATAATAGGCAAACGGCTAGAAGACAGCTGCGAAGAGGAAGCCCAATATGAGATGAAGCCAGCAAACAAAGAAAAACCATCTTAAAACAAAAGTCAAATCTGCAAAACAAAAAGAGAAACAATTTGGGTTAAATTTTAATCCTAAATAAGAACAAGAAGATTTAAATACGATAGACAATAAGAAGAATGAAATATAACATACGATTATGGATGTGAAACCCTTCGCAATTTTGCGATGAACACCATCATATTCACATAAACCCAAAATCGAGTAATGAAACCAGTGGCCCCTCCAATATAAAACCATCTTTGAAGATCATTTGTGCCTTCCCTGACATCCATATTTTCACTAGTGATGGGCGGACCTTCTAATTCTTTATCTCCTCGAAAATATTTGGACAAGGGAAGTCCGCATAATCCTGCATTGCCGGTGTACCTTGAACAAGAAACGCTGACCCTTTTGTTGGCCAAATTGACCTGGATAACTAGTCTGGAACGCAGGTTGATCAAACAGGGTCTGCTACTCTGCTTTGGTTGACCAAATGGGATCTGCTTAGGTTGATTGAATGGGGTCTGGTTTGGTCATCAAATGTGATCAGGTTTGGTTGATCAAATGTGGTCTGGTTAGTTTGATCAAATGGGGTCTAGATGGGTCGACCAAATGGAGTCTGCTTAGATTGATCGAATGGGGTCTGGTTAGGTTGACCGGTTTGGGAAGGAACACCGATGTGTGTTGAAAGTTGATCATTCACTGTCATTTCAGCAACTGTCTGAGTGTTGAGCTGAAAATACATCAGTAGACGGGAGTCACTGGACAGCTCTAAAAGGACCATCACTAAATGGATCATCAAATTGCTGCATAGAAAGTAGATACGCGTATGGTGAGTTTTTAAGACAAACCTGAGTGGTTCAGATGGCACAAGAGGCAATACATCTGAAGAGAGTGTCTGATAGAGAACCAAACAAGTCCACCTCAGCACTGCTTGTCGCTACGGGGCATCTATATCCACATAAAAATTTTATGAAGCATATATCCAACAGCTATAATTGTACCGATAAACAAAGAGCAGTTTTACCCGGGGTGCAGCACGAGGGTCAAAAAAGTCAAACCCTTGTGGCTCCTTGTTAGATATTACTCTAAGGTGTGGTGGCTGCTGGAGTTGGTGTAGTGGCGGACGAAGCTGGTGTGGCAGTGACTGGAGGTGCAGAGTCGCTAGAAAAAGCGCAGCTGCTAGAGTATTAGAAGTTGTTATATTATTCTTTTGTTAAAAAAGTTAATAAAAAAAATACTGACTGCACAATTACTAGGATTTATTACAATTTGCTAACTTTCAAATATTAAAAAAAAAAAAAAAAAGCAGACTGGAAACCATCTTATTACCTTCCATCAGGAGAAGAATCTTCAACTCTAGCATTGCTTCCTTTACAAAGGGAATTACATCGGAAGAGAAAGAGTCTGTTACAGAACCAAACAAGTCCACCTCAACACTGCTTCTCTAACGGGGCAGCTATATCCAGACCAAACCTTTTATCAAGTATATATTCAGCAAGTATAATAATTAATTAGCAAGAAACTGTCGGGTACAACTGTACAAATAATGCACAAACCAAATTCATGTATACGCAATTACAAATTATATACCATTGCAACAATAATTTTAAACCTTTTCTAATAAAAACACTTAGAATACATTTCAAATGGCTTTACCCGTTTACCACACTTATCTTAACCAATCTTACCCATTAGAGATAAAGCATAAACCAAATTGACCCATGTATATGCAAACGGGTCAAAAGTGGCACATATACTTAAATCATTCAAAAAAAAAGACAACTGATCGAGAACAAATGAATATAATTAGAGGGTTAAATACCTAGAAGAATGATGGCCATCATCTCTACCAGAGCTTTGACTTTTTGCACCATACTCACCATCAATACTTTGACTTTTTCTGCGATATTCAGCATCGCCATAACTATCTAAAAACACAGGGTAGTCCTGTTCACAGCCTGTTTATACACACAATAGTTTTCTCGTTCAAGTGCATGCATCAACACCGTTACAACAGCTTCCTACTTCGCGAACAGCAGTCAACCTTGTTTCACTGTCTGTACATTTAA
Source organism: Ambrosia artemisiifolia (assembly GCA_032199755.1). Classification (NCBI taxonomy): domain Eukaryota; kingdom Viridiplantae; phylum Streptophyta; class Magnoliopsida; order Asterales; family Asteraceae; genus Ambrosia; species Ambrosia artemisiifolia. Next base: position 49,851,200 of record CM063525.1, on the reverse strand, counting down.
GAATTTCATTAGTTGTTTTCTAGAGACAAATACAATAGATAGTAAGAAGAATGAAATATAACTTACAATTATGGATGTGAAACCCTTCGTAATTTTGCAGTGAACATCATTACATTCACATAAACCCAATCTTCTAAGCTATTCATAAGATGAAAAAAAGCATGTCTCCAATGGCGGTTAACAAGTAAAGAAATACACACCATACAAAATCCAGTAATGAAACCAGTGGCACCTCCAATATAAAACCATCTTTGAAGATCATTTGTGCCTCCCTTGTCATCCATGTTTTCACGAGTTTTGGATGGACCTTCTAATTCTTTGTCTCCTGGACAGTATTTGGACAGGGGAAGTCCGCATAATCCTACATTTCCAGTGTACCTTGAAGGTTCAAAGGACTGGAGTTGGGTGCTTGATGGAATTCTTCCTGACAAGTTGTTATACGACACGTTTAGATAGTCTAGAAAGGTCATTTGAGACATGCTTGATGGTAATCCTCCGCTAAGATTGTTTCTGGATAGATCCAAAATTTGAAGTTGTTTCATCTGACCAATTTTTGATGGAATCTCTCCAACTAGAGCGTTCACTGACAAATCGAGTGCAATCAACTTATGGAGATTAGTTAGTTTATCTGGAATTTTTCCGGTCAAATTGTTGCTTGATAAATTAATGATCTTTACCAATCCTAGAATGCTTCCAAATTCATGCAAACTTCCTTGCCACTTGATCATGGAATGGTCAACATACTCAACATCACTACCGTTAATCCTATCATGCACATTTTGGTTGACTGCCAATCCATCTTGAACCATGGAAGTTAGATTACTAAGACATCTGGGGATGGTTCCCTGGAGTTTATTCATTGACAAGTCTAGAATTTGTAGATATACTAATTGACATAAATGTGAAGGGATGGTTCCAATGAATTTATTTGAAGTTAAGATAAGAGCATACAACCCTGATAACCTTTCCCCAATCCAACCAGGCACATAACCGGAAAACTTGTTGGCCCCCAAATTCAAAAAGGTTAACCGGGTGACATTCATTAAAGACGAGGGCAATTTTCCTGCGAAGTTGTTATTGTATAAATTCAAGACCTCAAGCTTGATCAAATAACTTATGGAACTAGGAAGCCTTCCAGATAGATTGTTATATCCTAGACTAAGAACTCTTAGTTCTGTAAAATGCCACAAGCAGTCAGGAATTGGGCCAGTGAATGCGTTGTGTGAGAGATCAAGAAAGGACAAAGACCCGTTTCTAATTTGGCACAAAAAGACGATTTGTCCGGATAAATTATTTTTGGAGAGATCTAGAATGTTCAAACCAGAAGGAACATTCGGTATATGACCATAAAAGTTGTTGGAACTCAAATCTATAATTGAAGAATCAGGGTCAAAAATTGAAAATATATCTGTTACTCTCCCGGTAATATTGTTGAAAGAGATGTTCAAATATGCCAAACGAGAAGGCCATGTGTTCCAAAAATCCTCTGGAATGGTATCTGAAATTCGTGTATTGGCAAGATTAACACTCGAAAGATTTTTCATTGTTTGAATCCATTTGGGGAAACGAGGTCCTACCTTGCAAGAACTCAAGTCAATATCTTCCATGCTGGAAATGTTTAACATGTGAGCTTCTAAAGGAACTCCTTCGAGTGAGTTGTTTGAAAGATCAACGAATAAAATATTTGACTTTTCAATATTTGCAGAGATGGCACCTTTAAGAAAATTGGAATAAACGTATAGCCTTTGAAGATTAGGTAGTTGCCACACTTTTTCACTTATAGTTCCATTTAACTGATTATAAGAAAGATATAGACCTTGCAGGGATGAAAAAATTTGGATATCATCTGACAGTGACCCTGTGAATCGGCTAGACGAGGCACCCAAATATTGTAAAGTAACCGATGTGCATCCGGACAGGTTACTCAGGAAATCAGGTAAATTGATAGGCATTGAGTTTTCATAGAAATACAAAGATGTCAAACCACAGAGATTTCCAAAAAATTTGGGAATCCCATCTAACTTGTTTCCAGAGAGATAAAGATCTGCAAGTGCATTGCTAGTTAAAGGGAACAACCAGTGATACATGGATGAGTTAAGATTGTTGTAACTGAGAGAAAGGGTAACAATAGATGAAGAAAAAGAAGAGTTGACATATGAATAAGAATATGGGTGCATGACTTGCGAGAGGTCACAATCATGTAAATCTAAAACTGATAGTTTTTTAAGACTTAAAATCACATTTACCCAATTGTTTACTTTGCCAAGAGAAGTACCTGACAGATCAAGTTCCTCTAACTGAGACAAATGAGACAACCAATCTAGGTTTTCAATTGTGCAATTACTCAACCAATAAAGATAAAGCTCTTGCAAGTTGGTGAGGTTTCCAAATTCTGAAGGAATGGTTCCACTAAAATCATTCCCAGCAAGGCTAAGATGCCTTAATTGGGTCATGGAACCAATGAACATGGGAATCGTTCCATTAAACGAATTGGAAGAAAGATCAAGAGAATTCAAGTAGCTTAAGTTAAGCAATGAAGGGCTAATCTTGCCTGTAAGAGATCCACTGTTCAACGAAAGGCTTATGACATGGGATTGGTTGTTGCAGCTGACTCCATTCCAGTAACAACAGTCACGGGTTGTTCCTTCTTCTTCTCCGGTTGTCCATGTACTGAGGAGGCTTCTAGGGTCGTGATGAATGTATGATTTGAAATGAAGAAGGGCTTCTCTCTCCTTTTTAGTACACTTACTATGAACAGGGGAAGTCATAAGGGAAGAAGGAGTGGTAAAGAGTAAAGTAATAAAGAAGAAAAAAAGATGGGTAAAATATTTATGGTAAATCATATTTATCATTTTTGTTTTGTTGTATCAATTCTTTATTGTTTGATATATTAACAAATATGCACAGCCTTATATAGACTCCAAGTTTGAAGCCTACCTCATATTTGATATCTACAAAATTGATTTTCTTTCTATTTTTCATGTCCACGTATTTTTTTTGTTATCATAATTTTTTTGATGGCCAATAAATAAAGGCCCGTGTACCCGGGGTGACCTAATAGCAAAAGACGACCACATACGTCCGTGATTGTGGACAATGCTGGATAGTCCAAGTCCTCCATCTCTGGTTTTGGGGAAAACCTGCCGCCTGAAGGCCCACGTACTACACTAAAACCCGGTTGAGATCGAATTCAAACTTGAGACATGTGGTATTTGGCCTAAATCTTCACTCACACGTCAATTCCATTTGAGATGAGGCTCGTTGGCTTATGTCCATTTGTGTGGAAAATTTATGTGGATTCAACACCATCGACAACGACATAAGTTATATATTTTTCCCAAATCATACGTTGAAAGACTTAATCTTCGCACATTTTTTCAGACCCAATTTATACGTAAAACAATTTCTTTACACTTTCAAAGACTAAGTCTTCGCACATGTGTTCAGACCCAATTTATACGTAAAACAATTTCTTTACACTTTCAAAGACTAAGTCTTCGCACATGTTTTCAGACCCAATTTATACGTAAAACAATTTCTTTACACTTTCAAGTGAAAATATGTGCAAATAACATATAGAGTTAAATATGATTTTGTTCCATACGGTTTAACAAAAATAACCATCTCCCTCCAAACATAAAAAATAAATTAACGAATAGAGAAATTGATCTTAAATTAACCATCAAAGTCTCATAAATCTTTACGTTTTTATTTTAGTAAATTACAGTCATGTTCACTTAAATGTTCATAACTTTAACAAAAAAAATATCTAGTAAATTTATGTGAGAATAAAATGATTTAAAAACTAATGTTTATTGTTTGCATGTTTGTAGTCGTTACAAGCTTCAAAGTTACAAAACAAAAATGCTTTGAATATATAATTATGGATCTTGATATTGCTTATACAAAATGCTATACAGAATAAAAAAGAACTGCAAAATTATTAGGAAAAAACTAGTGTTTTGTTTATGTCACAATAGCTATGCTTATGGCTACAACTCTATCTTTAGCCACCATAAAGTTGCTAACCATAACCACCACCTTTACCCATCATTGGATTATAACTTCCAGGCGGCATACATCCGGTGGCAAATGACGGTTGCATCTGAAACACTTAGCCATTGTTCATTCCCATCATACTCATACTCATACTCTGAAGCATAGTCTTCATTCGCATACCCATACTTTGAGGCATACCTCCATAACCACCTCCAAACCCTTGTCGTACACTCATTCCCATCCCTAAACCCATTCTCATTCCCATTGCTGAACCTGCCAGGGGGTTGGATGCGGGCCTTAGAGCACTCGCTCCAGCACGTCCAATTCCAAATCCCGAACCCATGGCCTTGCCCATGGTTACATTTGAACTCACCGGGGTTTTGATTGGCTTAACAGAAATGAGAATACCTATAAAATTTATGTGAAAATCAGTTGATATAAATTTTATGGGTAGCTCAAGCCCACCATCTCCGGCTCTGGGAAAAAACCTTTCGCCCGACAACCTTCTGTAGTAAACCTCGGTTGAGATTGTATTCAAACTACTTAAGACATGTGGTCATCGGCCTAAATCTTCACTTACACTCCAATGCCAGTTGAGTTAAGACTCATTGGTGTTAGAAGTAAATAATCAAGACAATCTTAATCAAACTTAGTTAATATTAGAAGTCAACTAGAAAAGTCAAGGCAGCAAGAAAAGGCGCCAAATGTGAACAGTCGTGTCGGTTTAGAATGTGTGTCGGTTAAGAATGTTAGTTAAATAACCGCCAAGTCTAAGGGTATAAATACCCATGTATTGTATCATTTGTATTGTGTGGATAATATTAAGTTTGTTTACAAAAACGATCCCAATCCCACCCTTTGTTCCGAGTCCCTGCATAGTTTTATTGTGCATACTCAAAGAATATTGTTCATCATGTAAAACCAAGTCTATGATTCGCTAAACAGGGCCAGATTCGAACATGGTATCAGAGCACACGGTTAAGAAATCCTGGAAGAAACGAACAAGAAACTTGTGACCGAAAGAAAAGATCCCCTGTTTTGCGAATAGAACATAGAAGTCAATCCGAGAAGATATCAGTTAGTTATCAAAAGAAGGATCAAATATTTGTAGTCTCCATCATAAAAGGAAAAGAAAAAAAAAACAACCCCTGTTTTTTTATATTCAAAGTCATACGCAGAATTGAAACCATAATCGATATCAAAAGAAGTGCATCGGTTCAGAAATCAACGCCCTCATCAATAGATCAAGAGAGGATCAATGATTGACGTCCGGAATCGTTTAAAGAATCAAATCAGAGATTTCTTTTCCGGTGAGAAATTCTGGCGAGTCACCGGAATTCACAGAAGACTCGTTTAAACACGATCAAACGATTATATCTATCCCTTCCCCTCGTTTATAGTTGAAATCGAATACGTATATCTTAATCCAAATCAGAAAATCGAAATTAAAGTGTTACTATGTTTTGTGTTGTTCGATCATACTTTCCCGCCAAAAATTTTTTTCATCAAAACAAGTCTTTCAAACACAGTATTGTTTTTCGAACAATCTTACATACAAACAGAGTCGTTTTATAAACAAAACAGATCAAGGATTAAGATTACCTGGTTCAATTGGAAGGAACCGAAAAAATATTTTCTGGAAATTGTTTCGTATTCGATCGTATTTGGTTAAGAATCCAAATCAAATATTTGTGGAACATATTAGTGATAGTTCCATTAGTTTTGATCGAATTAGAAGATCAAACGAAAAATTTAAAAGTTGGGCAGAAGGTCAAACAGAAAATAATATTATATTATTTGAGGGTATTGTGAAAGGATTATTATATCAGTGTTTTGTTGGGTTTAATTTACTGATAAAAAATTAAGTTGTTAAGAAGAAAAGAAGTTTTGTCGGCCAAAAGAAAAATGGAAATTTAAGGAACGGCAGGTTCGAAGGTTCGATACAGGAAGAAATTAATCAACAGCAGTGTAGCAGAGAGTTGATTAAATCCAGTGGTGGTCGAACAAGGTTTGTTCCTAGTAAAAGGTCAAAAATTCGATCGAGGAAGAAATTGATAAATAGCAGTCTAGCAGAGAATTTATCAAATCCAGTGGTGGTCGAAAGACAAGAAGGTTCTCACCAAAAAAGAAAGAAGACGATGGAGTGCAAAGAATTGATCATTATAAGTCAGAAAAGATAGTGGCAAACAAGGAGATTGAAGAAGAAGCCAGTGGTATGTTTCATCCAGATTTTTGCAGAAGTGTATTCCCGAAGGCGCATCCCATAGGCAGGTGGCCAGAAGAAGATGCAAGAGTGATCAGAAAGATCATTAGAATACAAGCAATGGAAGGAAAGAAGGCTTTCAATCATATGCCAGTAAAGTTCAAAAAAGATGACAGAGAAGATGAACAAGAACAGAGAAAAACGAGTTTAAGATTATCTTGATTATGGGCGTGAATGTTAGAAGTAAATAATCAAGAAAATCTTAATCAAACTTAGTTAATATTAGAAGTCAACTAGAAAAGTCAAAGCAGCAAGAAAAGGCGCCAAATGTGAACAGTCGTGACGGTTTAGAATGTGTGATGGTTAAGAATGGTAGTTAAATAACCGCCAAGTCTAAGGGTATAAATAACCATGTATTGTATCATTTGTATTGTGTGGATAATATTAAGTTGAGTTAATGGCCAAATTCGTCCCTAGGGTTTGACCAATATTGCCACATCCATCCATTTTGAGAATTTATGACAACTGGGCCACTGTACTTCAAACTTCATTGCTAGATCAGTCCAATTTACAAACTCAGTTAAATAATTCTGTTAACTCAAGGGCAGTATCGTCATTTCCCACCATATTAAGAAAATGTTTTTTTTAATAAAAATGTTGCAGTCGATGGGGATCGAACCTGGGACCATTACCGGTCCGAAGCATCAACACTAACCAGACCATCTGAGCTACTCGTTTGTATTGTTTCTTTTTATTTCGAAATGATTTTAAATAAATACTAAACTGTTATCATCTTCCCCAAATATAACCAGTTTCATATTAGCTCTGTTTAGGAGAACCTTTATTCTCATTGAAGTGACAACATGTGTGTACCATAAAAGGAATAGCCAGGTTTTTCATGGAAATTTTTTTTTCGTAAAGGATCAACACTCGATAACTCATAAAACCTACTTTTAATTCTTTGTGTGCACCTCTTGCTCAAGTGATTAATTAAGCCAAAGCATAAAGCATAATATTAAGGTATAAAAAGAAGCTACACTTTGGCATTTTTTCCGGTTATCTAAATATATAAATAATATAAAACATAGGGGAATTGGATTTTAATAACCTAAACTATTCGAAATTGGTTGTTGGCACCCAAACTAAAAAATTGGTCTTATATAACATGTACATTTAACCTATTGGATTATGGCACCCAATTTGGGTTAAGTCAATAACCTAGTTAGTGTTTTGGCTGACGTGGCACCCCAAATCTGACGTGGCATGCTAACATGGCACCGAAATCTAATTGGGTTAGTGACTTAACCCAAATTGGGTGTCAGAATCCAATAGGTAACAGTACAGTTTATGTATGACTAATTTTTTAGTTTGGGGTGCCGACGACCAATTTAGAATAGTTTAGGTTATTAAAATCCAATTCCTCTAAAACATATGAGCAGACAAAACTAAACTGATTATTGAGTCTAAAATATGACTTTAACATAAAAACACATAAATTGGAGCTAAAAAAACACCATAAAAAAACACAATGCACAGTACAAAAACCACCGTATTTAGAGGAAAAAAACACAATTTACAACAAAAAAAAAACACACAGTGATCAGAACTGAAATATATAATGAACATGACAAAAAAACACAATGAACAAACAAAAATAACACAATGGACAGACCAAATAACACATTTTGTTTTGTTCGGCTGCAGGTTTGTGTTTATTTATGGAATATTGGATTTAAATACTCCCAACTTTCAGAGTTTGACCGGCAATACTCCCAACTACGAAATTGTTTATCAGCACTCCCAACTTTTAAGGTATTTTCTACCGGCACTCCCAAACTAACCCAGTTAGCTTGTTCAGTTAGTTTGCTGATGTGGCCATTATTGCTGACATGGCATGCGGATGTGGATGATACATAAGATGACACATCATCTTCCACAGCATGCCATGTCAGCAATAATGGTCTCGTCAGCATGCCACCTCAGCAAACTAACTGAACAAACTAACTGGGTTAGTTTGGGAGTTCCAGTGGAAAATGTCTTAAAAGTAGGGAGTGCTGATAAACATTTTCGTAGTTGGGAGTATTGCCGGCCAAACTTTGAAAGTTGGGTTATTAAAATCCAACGTATCAACTGGGTTTGAGAAAAAAAAAGGTGTTTTGTCTTTGACAATTGACATGACCTGCTTTTATATTCGTTAATAAGACAAATTGAGAAGACTTAGTCTTTGGACATCTAATTCCACATAAATTATAGTTAAACACATAAGTGGTTATAAAAAAAAGAGAAATTAATCATGTTTTTCTTTTAAACCAGATTCTTATCTACGATGTTGAAATTCAGCCCAATCGTCATTCTATCATTGGAATTTTACTCTTCTAAAGATGGATAGGTATACTTCATCAAGAGAAGCTAGGAGAAAGAATCACGCAACATTGCAACACATGGTGTCACCTTATAGCAAGGTTATTTTTTTATTTATTTAATTACAAAATAATTATTACTATTAGTATTAGTATTATTGGAATGCTTATATTTTTCAAACCCGGAACGCTCCCGGAATAAAAACTAGTTGAAATATATACAACTTATTCGATTATCTTTAATTAGTATTGTAAGTCTTGCACGCTTTACATGTTATTCACTAAAGTCACGGAGTGTTTTGCCTTTTGTTTCAACCACTTAAATATTAATACTTATCTTTTAAATAAAAGGATTATGATCAAATAAGAACCTAGGGTATAGTTATAAACCATGAGAACCAAATCTAGCCCTTCATTTTTTATCTTGATTAAAAGGGTATGGATGTCCTTTTACTAAAATAAAAAATTCTCATGTGTTGGTTACCAAAATCAAATTAACTCACTTTGCTATAATCACGTAATTATTTCCATATCTTTCATCTCCATTTCTGCACTTCCAATCTTTGATATCTACAAGAAGAAACCATCATTTTATTTGCAGTATCTTAAAAAGGAAATCAAATACGCGTTTTCAAATTCCGATCATCGAAAACCAAATCCCATACGAGTTTGCTAAATACGTTTTGCAATATCATGGAAAACCCACCGAATGAACATAAAATCAATTCTAGTCGATGTAATACATCATATGCGATGCTAAATGTTGATCGCAATGGTGTTAATCATGTTGTTCATGAAAAGCAATCGATGTCATTTGCTAATTTGGTTTAGGCTAACCACGTACCCATTGTATCTAAAAGCAACAAGGTAAAGTTTATTTTTCTCTGTGTAAAGTTTATTTTTATCTCTGTATGTTCGTACCATGTTTTGTATAGCTTCATCATCGTATATGTTTTCTTTCTTCACATTATGCATACATGTATAACATAACTGGGTCATCTCCCATATATCATAGTTGGTTCATGAACATGATTAACCATACGTGTATGTAATTATGTATTATTGTGTTTTAACCCTTATCTGTTAACATATGTGTATATAGCATGACAATTAAAAAAAACTCTTTTTAGCATATATGATATCTTAATGTTAGGATGGTAGATATTTAGTTACAGTGTTACCCTAATAAAATATTTTTGTGGGCTTAAATATGCATATTGTATTTCAATTTAAAATAAAAATGTTTTTAACAGTTGTATGTTTTTTTATTGTAAGAAACTTATAATATGTATACATATAGTTCCTGATGGATTCAAACCGTATGTTGGAGCAAGGTTTCATACATTGGATGGATGAAGTTATTATGTATAAGGACTATGCTGAGAGGGTTGGCATTTAAACGCGGTTGGGTATGACCAAAAAGGTTAAAGAAATTATTCAACCCGAGGTTCCATTTGAGCCTACATACATGATACAACAAAAAAGGCGTTATCGAAGAACTGATATCTCATACTCAACCTAAAGTGGTTTCTTGTACGGCACCAAAAGGTAGGAACAAAGGGTATGAAACATATACAAGGTTCGCCTGAAGAGGAGGAGATTACAGATGAAGACGATCAAGAAGAAACTGTTGAGGAAAGTGACGACTAGTCATGTTATTGTTACTAAATTCGGGTTTTTGTTATTAGAACTTATATCGTGCACTCGTTTATCATTGGAGCTCATCTTAGACTTTTTGTTTGTTGTTGGATGTTTGGATATTTTTGGTATTAAGTTTACTATCAACATACATTAACAGTTTATTATGCTTCATATACATGTATCTTCACACTAATACACCGACGTACAGCAACGTATTTTACACATGTGTACAGGGTCGGAAAAAGGACTTTTTAAATAACTATATACACCCAAACATCAACTAAAATCGTATACTTTGAGAAGTTAATACACATGTGTACAATAGTTTATTATGCTTCATATACATGTATCTTCACACTAATACACCGACGTACAACAACGTATTTATACACGTATTTACAGGATCGGAAAAAGGACTTTTTTTAATAACTACATACACCAAAACATCAACTAAAACCGTACTTTTAGAAGCTAATACACATGTGTACAATTATAGTTTATTATGCTTCATATACATGTATCTTCACACTAATACATTGATGTACAACAACGTATTTAAGCATAACTTTCAAGAAATCAATGTAAGCAACATACCAAAATGCTATTAACAACACACTATACATGTATGTACAACAACATTTACCTAAAATTCCAAAATTCTATAAAAAAATAATCATAAACATCTCCACTGTAGCTAAAAATTGGAAAGTTACTAGTCGGTAGGCGTACACTCAAGAACATACACTAATGTACCAAACATAAATACCTTGACTGATATAACGTCAACGTTTATATAATAAGATTCACAAATTCATCATCATTCCAATAATCGAGGTAAATCATTAACCCAAATAATAAATTCCTAAAATCATAGTCGATGCTTGGCCTGTGAACCATTAAATTAAACCATATAATTAATGAAAAAGAACGATTGAATGAAAAAAAAACCTGTGTAAACAAATTACAAAACAAGAATAGATTGAAAAATAAAAAAAACATGTGTATAAAAAAATGAAGGCAAAACAAAACATTTGTATAAAGATATTTGAATGATAAAAAAAAAACCAGTGATGACTTAATCGTAATGGTAGTTATTGACTTATATAAACAAAAAATATGAGAATTTTGTGGGATTACAAATGTACAATAATGCCCCTACATTAATATAATTAATTAATTATACTTCTTATTAATTACAATCATGCCATTTAGGATTATTGGCTAAAAAGTGGTTCTTATGGTTCTTACTTATCATATGGTTCTTATTTGAACCACACCCTTAAATAAAAATAGTATTTCTCATAGTTAATTAAAAATACTTATCTTTTAATTAATGATATTATTTCTTTATATCTTAGTTGATTATGGATAATTATTTTTTAATCAAAGATAGTTATTATATTATTAACGAGATAAATTTAATATTAAAATTAATTAGTAATACTTTAAATAAACTTATGTTATTTTTGCTTAAAAACTTCACCAAGTTCAAACTTATGTTAGTCAAAATACTAAAGATAAAAAATAATGAAGATAATTGTTTTTATAAGTGATATCTAAAAATTTTCAAATACTTGATGTGGTTGGATGGTAAATATTAGTAAACTACAATATGTTAAGTAATAAAAAAATAGGTGGTATTAAAAAATCAAAGTCAACTCTCATTTAAAAAAAGTGTTTTAAAATTAAATTAAGAAAATTTATATCTGTCACTTCTATGTTTATTTTTTAAGTACATATATTGACGACTGTGTATGTTAACAAATTACATTAAATTTTATTTTATTATCAATATTTTAGTAGGATAAAGAGGATGGAAAACAAAAAAATCATATGACTCTAGTTAATGACACGTGTCCAAACCTATATTGGTTTATTATATATAATAGATAACAGATACATCAATTTTTTTTAACCGTGAAATGCTTATGTTTTCTTGAATATAACGTTTTTAATTATATAACATTACATTTATCAACCCATGTAATACATAGGATCATAACCTAACTATATACATACACGACTATATAATGCATTTTAGATGCGCAACATAATAATTTAACTTCATTTGATGAGGGTATTACTGTAAATTACCTCAAAGATCAAGACGCATTAATGCATTATTTAGTAAAGTTCTAATTAAATATTTATTACCCTCATATAAAAAAATATAATAAAATACATTAATAAAAGAACTCTTTAAGCAATTGTTGTTGTCAACAAAATCGTGATCCACCTTCACCACCGTTTGTCAATAACCCGGAAAACACAACATTATCCATCTTGCCGTCAAGTCTAACTTTTCTTTTATGTTTTCCCAATCTTTGTTTATCGATTTGAATATACATGGCTAGCTCGGGAAGCTTTTGGAATGATGATGCTTCATGACAACGTCTTTATCAAAACCAATGTGCTTGACAGGAATCTAAAACTCTATACTGTTAAAGTAATGGGTGGTAGGTTTTTATAATTACGTTTATGATATTGTCACCCAATTCAATCCAATTATTTAAATGTGAGATTCTTACTTTGAACTGTTATTTTTTTTACTAATGAACTTCTATGGCTTCTTTTATGCCACATGAACATTTTCAACTTTCAACCATGAATTTCTTACTGCCATCTTCACGTTTTGTAAATTACATGTGCAGAGGAAGTTCAGTGGAAACAACTGCTACACATTTTTAACTTTTAATTTGGAAAATATAATAGAGGTAACCTTAAATATTTGGCAAATGTAAATGATAGAAGATTTTAAATTGAAGAGAATTTGTTTTCACTTGACAAACTGAAAGTAAATTTAGGTTGGTCCTTTTAATATAACATGATTTAAAATTTTATAACAATAAAGAATTTTCCGTTAATGTCTAAAATATATAATTTTGGTTACTCATTTTATTGTAACATGATTTAACAGTTTATAACCTTAATGACTAAAATAAAAAAAAACGTTTATTCAATGTAGTTAGGTAAAATTTGATTTGGGTTTTAACTAGGTTTACATTGTTGTTACCACGTTCTATAGGTGATGATTTGCGATTCTCATATGATATATAGTCTAATTGAATTGCCCCAAATCATTGTGTACAACTAATTTTCAATCAATCTAGGACGCCCTACATAAGGTTTTATGCATTTAGTACAAATGTTTTATGCATAGTTGCGTGTACAGTACATTGTTGTCCTGTGTCTTTTGACAAGTCACTACATTCAATCTCTACTTAATGACATAAATATTGTTTGATGTGACTTATTATATTATAATATAAGTCAAACTATTTAGTATTATCTAATCGTTTCTTTCAATTTTACATCTTATTTAAATGTTACAATTTTGGTCAAAAACCGTTATTTACGTCTGTAACTAATGTCGTTGTCACCATTCTGTGAAACCATCATCGTGTTGTGTTACCGCCGCATTGCGCAGGCACCTCTCTATTTTGTATCAAATAGGATCAATTGGGTTACAATCTATCATATTTATTAGTTCATGTTGTGGTATGTAAAGGTAGCTACAAGATCAGAGTATGCGAGGTCATAATAGATTCAACGGAAAATGGTGAAGACATAGGCTGAGGTAATAAGGAAGATGAATTTCTTTTTCTATTTTTTTATTAATTCCACTTATATTTATGAGACATAATCATAGATGATAATCTTTGTATCTTTTAACTATCTCGTTTACTACCTGTGGTGCATAGAGCAAAAGATCATGACATTGCTAAGCTTCTTGAACAACTATGAGTTCTACTGGGACTTCCATATTATATTAAGTTGTTAGATGGAGTCGCTAATATTTAATCAAGGGAGTTTATATTGGGACACCCGTCCCTTTCTATCTCCATATATATGCATCTATAGAGAGAGGTAGAGACAGAAGGGCATCCCAATATTAATTTGAGGTATCTTATTAGGAATATCCTTATGTAATAGGGACAACTCTTAAACAGTAATTTTATTAGTTTTTTTATACAAACTTTGGACTCTAAATGTAATTTCCTCATCATTTTGCGTCCTATGCAACCACATCAAGTATCCGTTCATAACTCTGTGATTCAGACAGACAGTTGTTAGCAACAATATAGACCAACTATACATATATAGAACTTTATATGATTTTTGCATTATCTAATACAAAGAAAAGAGACAAAATAATACAAGTATGAATCAACCCAACCTCATACAAATCATTGATTCTTAAAGTGCTTTTAGTTTTAGCCCATTTGTATATGTTGCCTCACCCAAACAAACCCAAAAAATTAACTGGACGACCCATTTTTATTCATTTGGGCCAAAATTTCCCTTACATTTTCTACATTCTATTCCTTCACTTTATTTTCTTAGCATGCTAAGCCATCTAACCCACTAGTTTGACACATATCATTATCTTGTTGCCAAAGAAAAAGATTAAAATCATGACCCTACTAACTCATTTTCTTGTAATCCGTCACCATTTATTTGGCCCAGTTTTTGCCTTCTTTGACTACCCATCAATTGTTGCCTAGTTTGACTATCCATCATTACTGTTCTAGTGTCCAAACTGATCACTCACTGACCCGATTCATTTATGATGTTGCATAACATCCAAAGGATAATTGGTGTAACTTGTAACAGCAGCCACATGTTGATGTCAACAACAGGGTAACTATGTTTGCAGCCCTGTTCTATGCACTAGACATTTATATTAAGAACTAAGAAGCTTATTTCTTGTTATATAGAGGTTCTAGTATTTCTTTCATGTTACTAGAAGTCTATTTACTTATTTAGGCTGTTTTGCGCTTACGTCTCCTTAGATTTTAAGCAGATCTTTATAAAAAGAGTTGAAATCATGCAAACATTGAGAATTGAAAGTCATGCTTATACACTACATGACATAATGTAACATTTTACATAGCACAAGGAAATGACCACTCATTAACTAAATAAAAACAAGAAGAATGAAATACAACAGACAAAGAGAAAACCAAATACAACACGCAACTAGGGATGTTAGACCCTCTGAAATTTTGAAATGAACACCACCACCCTCACGTAAACCCAATTTTCCAAGATATCCATAATATGAAAAAAAGCATGCCGCCCACGACGATTAACAAGTAAAGCAATACAGACGATCCAAAATCCAATAGAAAAACCAACGGCGCCACCAATATAGGACCACTTCTGAAGATCATCTATACCTTCTTCGTCACTCTCATTTTCATTAATGATGGGTGGAACTTCTAATTCTTTATCTCCAGGACAATATTTGGATAGAGGAAGTCCGCATAGCCTTGCATTTCCAATGTACCTCGAAGGTTCAAAAGACTGGAGTTGGGTGCCGGATGGAATTCTCCCTGACAAGTTATTATACGACACATCTAGATAGTTTAATAATGTTATGTGAGACATGCTTGATGGTATTCCTCCTGAAAGATTGTTTCTAGATAGATCCAAAATTAGAAGTTCTTTCATATCACCAATATGTAGTGGAATCTCTCCATGTAGAGCATTCATTGACAAGTCCAGTGCAATCAATTTATGGAGTTCGGATAGTTCATCTGGGATTTTTCCTGTTAGATTGTTGCTTGATAAATTGATGATCTTCAACAATCCTAGAGTGATACCAAATTCACGGTGAGTTCCTTGCCACTTGATCATGGCATGGTCGACATACTCACTCCCACTACTAAAGTTAAAATAATGCACATTTTGATGAGGTGAGAATCCATTTTGAACCATGGAAGTGAGATTATTGAGACACGAGGGGATGGTTCCATAGAGGTTGTTCATTGACAAGTCTAGAATTTGTAAATTTGCTAGATGACATAATTGTGAAGGGATGCTTCCGAAGAAGTTATTTGATGTTAGGCTAAGAGCATACAGCCCTGATAACTCTTTCCCAATCCAAGGAGGCACATAACCAACAAACTTGTTGGCCCCCAATTCCAAAAAAGTTAACTTTGTGCAACTTTTTAACGATAAGGGCAATTCTCCGGAGAAGCTATTGTTGTATAAATACAAGACCTCAAGGTTGATCAAATACTTGAAAGATGCAGGAAGCTTTCCAGATAGATTGTTATATCCTAGACTAAGAAGTTTTAGTTTTTTAAAATGCCACAAGCAATCTGGAATTTGTCCTGTGAATGAGTTGTGTGAGAGATCAAGAAAGAAGAGAGATCCATCAATAATTTGGCACAAAAAACTTATGTCCCCATAAAATTTGTTTTTTGAAAGGTCTAACTTTTGCAAAGCGGATGAAACATTTTTATAGGACCATAAAAGTTGTTCGAACTCAAATCTAATGTTGTTGATTCAGAGTCAAAGTTTGATACCAAATCAGTTAATTTCCCTGTTATGTTGTTGGAAGAGAGATTTAGATATGTCAATCGAGAAGGCCACATGCTCCAAAACTCCTCAGGAATTGTGTCTGAAATTCTGGTGTTGCCAATATTTATGCTAGAAAGCTTTTTTAGTGTTTGTATCCATTTAGGGAAACTAGGCCCTAGCTTGCAAGAGCTGAAGTTGATTTCTTCTACATTGGAAAGGTTAGACATGTAAGTTTCATAACGAACCCCTTCAAGTGGGTTGTTTGAAAGATCAATAGCCAAAATCTTCGTCTTTCCAATGTATTCAGAGATGGCACCTTTAAGATAATTGAAAGAAACATCTAGTGTTTGAAGCTCGGGAAGTTGCCATACTTTCTCACTTATAGCTCCATTTAACTGATTATCAGAAAGGGATAAATGCACTAGGGATGAAAACTTTTGGATATCATTTGACAATGACCCTGTGAATTGGCTACTTGAAGCATACAACTCTTGTAGTGTAAATGATGTGCATCCAGATAAGTTCTTTAGGAAATCGGGAAATTTGATAGGCATTAAGTTAAAGTAAAAATATAAAGATGTAAGACTACATAGGTTTCCAAGATATTGAGGAATCCCATCTAACTTGTTGCCAAAAAGATCAAGATCTACAAGTTTGTTGCTGGTTAATGGATACAACCAATGATACATGGATGAGTTGAGACTGTTGTTTCCAAGATACAGGCTAACAATATATGAAGAAGAATTGACAGATGAAGGAGAATATGGATGTATGACATGTGAGAGGTCACATCCCTTTAAAGTTAAGGTTGATAGTTTTTTAAGACTTAGAATGACATTTACCCAGTTATTTACTTTGCCTAGAGAGATACTTGACAAATCAAGGTCTTCCAAGTGAGACAAATGAAATAACCAATCTAGGTTTATGATAGAGGGTTGTCGTGTACCCGTCTAATCAAAAGAATTTATATTTAGCTACTTCTAAACCTACAAACTAATGTAGATAGGGAAGTACGGATGTCGATCCTACGAAGAGCATGTGGTCGGTTTTGCACTAGTTATTCGTTCGTATAGTTTTTATTGACAAAAATATAAATAGACAAATAAGTAAATATGCGGAAAAATAAATATCACGGTTTGGTTTGGTTTTCCTAAAATCTAACTATGACAATAGCAAATTATGAATGGCTTTTCTCCCGGGATCCTCTTTGTATTATTTTCGCTAACAAGCCTATGTGATTACTGTAAACACTTCCTGTCACGAAGCCTTGGATTTTTAGTATTGATATAACAACTAGGGAACGCCGGTATATGAGCTAGTCAACCTAGTTATCCCTACGCAAACACTCACCAACTTCCTTACGGGTCGATAACGTTGGGCCGTAATTATAAGATACTTTGATTCATGCAAACAAGGTTTAATCAATACACACAAGTAGTCAATGAGCTAGTTCATGTAATCTACATATAACATTAAACAAGATACAAAAATAACACAAAGATTCACCCGAAAGAACCGCCACCGAAGCTTAGCCTCCTCCGCTTGTCATCACAGATTCGGGTCACCTCTAGCTTGTTGAAACTTCCCTTGGTGGTAGGAGATGATTGTAGGGTGTTAAAGGAGGTGTTTTGGGGTGGAAAAGGGTGGTAAATCGCCCCCAAACTCGGCAGAGCCGAGGGGTTGCGACTGGTTGCTCGTGATCTGATCTGAGCTGAGTTTTTGGGCTGATTTTCCCTTTCTCGCGCGGACCGCGATGGACTTATTAATTCCGGCGCGGTCCGCGACAGACGGGTTAATTCAGATTCTTGTTTTCGTCGTAAAATCTTCGTTATAACTCCGTTTTCGTCCGTTTTCACGGCCACGCGTTCGTATTTCGAAGAGCTTTCTCATCATCCAATAATATCTTCATTTCAGATCCATTCACTTTTCCCAATTTTAGATAAACTCCTCAACGGTCTCCACTTTAAGCGCGTAAAATCACCATTTTAGCATATTATCCATTCTTTCCATCCTCCTCGCTAATGTAGCTAACTCCGGGCAAATCTACACACAAATACACATAAAACAAACGAATTAAACTATAAAGATGTGGACCTTTCGTCCTCACATCAGTTTACAACGGTACACTTTTGAAGACCTCCAAGTGAAAGAACTCGCAAGTTCGTTAGGTTTCCAAGTTCACGAGGAATTGTTCCGCTAAAATCATTCCGACCAAGGTCAAGATACCTTAAGTGAGACATGGAACCAATGAACTTGGGAATTGCATCGTTAAAATAATTTCCATAAAGGTCAAGATAATTCAAGTAGCTCAGGTTAAGCAAAAAAGGGCTAATCTTACCTTCGAGATCTCCATAGGCCAAGTCAAGGGTTGTGACATGGCCTGTTTCATTATTGCACGTAACCCCATACCATTCACAGTGGTTACATGCTGCTTCTTCTTCAGGTGTCCATGTGGAGAGAATTCTTCCAGGATCTTGATGAATGTATGATTTGAAATGAAGAAGAGCATGTCTCTCCTTATTGATGCACTTATAATTAGTAGTGTGGTGGCCTAGTGAAGTGGCAGTTGCTGTCTTAAGCCATACGAGCATAAGTACAAAATGAATAAAGAGGTACACAAGACGCACAAAACATTTATGGAAAATATTCTCACTCATTGTATAAATTTGTGTGGATGTTATGTTTGAGCTTTGATGCATCAACATACATGCACAACTTTATATAAACTCGAAGAAGTAGGTAGACTACCTCAAAATTAAATGTATACTTTTTCAGCCAAGTTAAAAAAAAAAAAAAATCAACGTTGATGTCCACATATCATCATCATCATCATACTCAGTTAATCTCACCTATAGCAAAGCTAAGGTAGGGTCTGAGGAGGGTAAGATGTAGACAGCCTTACCTCTACCCCTAAGAATAGAGAGGCTGTTTCCAGTGAGACCCCCGGCTCGATGTGGTTTGGTATCAAGCCTTGGACATAAGGCACAGAACACTTAGCAATCGGGACAAACCCGATCAGTGCATGTACCCCTTTGTCTTTTGGCTATCAACGCCTCCACATGATGCATGATTAACCATCCGTCGTTTTTAACGTTATTTTCACGAAATAAGTAAAATAACGTTGATGTCCACATATGCATTAAAAAAATACGTGGGGTGTGGAATAAGTTAACTATTTTGTCACAAATTAGACATCAAAGACTTCCAAGTCTAGGAAATTTGTATTTATTGGATTTTTTCCTCATTATCCTTTTCCAAATCCATTTTTTATGTTTCAAACAATTTCATTCGATTTTCACTTTGTATATATAAAATTTTGGGTGGGGCACACAAAACATACAAAATAAATTATCAAATAAAAAATAAACTTGGCCTTTAATTAGTCATCAAAGACTCGAAGTCATTATGTATTCATTTAGTGGGGTTGTTTGGTATTATTTGTCTGATTAAGTGCTGAATCATTCAAAGAGTCTGAGTGTTTGAATGATTCAGCACCTCTTATTAGTTGAATAGTTAAGAGCTTAATGAAACCATTCAGATGCTTTTTTTAGTTGAAATTAACACTTTTAATACTGAATGATTAAGAGCTAAATGATTAAAAGGTTTATTTAGAGGCTAACAAACACTCCTGAATTATGTAAATGGTCTTAAATCATATTGGGGGTCTTGGTCATTTCTTGTTTAAAAATTACATGTTTTGTCATTTTCACCTGCTAATGTGTTCATAGGGTTGGGTTATTCTACAAAGGCTACAAAAAATGAGAAGGGTGAGAAGGATACAAAAAACACAATAGATCATGAAATATGACACAATGAGCCACAAAATATAACACAGTGCCAAAAAAATATAACACAATGCTGAAGAAAAAAGACACAATGAATTGAAAAAATGACACAATGATGAAAATAAGAAAAAGACACAACGGTACATAAAAGACACAACGTTATAAGGCATATCTAAAAACTACAAGCTAAAAACCCAAAAAACAAAGACCTAAAAACTAACGTCGTAGGGTTCGATAAGACGGTTCCAATGCCGCTTAAATGAGTTTATAATGTATTTGATCCTAACCCTGTGTTCATAATATAAAACCAAAATAAAAACTATTAAATTGGTATTACATGCTTTAAAAATTAACAAGAGACAAAAATATTTTGAATATACGCTATATAGAATAAAAAAGAATTACAAACTTATTACAAGAAAATAGTTTTTCAATTCTATCACATTCATGGTTGTAGAAGTCGCTAGGCACTTCCAGGCCAGTCGACGGTTGCGAATACTCAAACATGAAAATTATAAATAATTTAATTTTCGGGAAAGTGTATACATGGAAAATATCATAAATTTACTAATATTTATAAAAAAAACGTGATTATCAACATTAATAAAAGGATTACATGTTTAAATACAAAAGTTTTTGAAAATTAATATCTATTCCTTGAAAATGCTATTCATTAAGACCAAGCGTAGTGGGGCTCCATTGGGGCGTTATTTTTAAAAATAAAGCCTCCCCCACACCGTTACGGAGGGGCTTTATATTGCAAAATTTTGTTTGGGCGTTACATGTATAGCGCCAGATTATTAATACCCCACCCAATTATAGGCTGACACCTCATACTCTCTCTCTCTCTCCTTATTATTATTTTATTATTTTTTTAATTTAAAAGATAAAATAAAATATTAATAGGGGCTTTATAAATAAAGCACCTACCACTACACCCCTTTTTCACTTTATTTCTCCATGCTGACTCAGCTGTCACGTAGACAGGAACTTTATAAATAAAGCCCCCCACTACACATGGTCTAATATTATAGACGTAAGAATAATGTTTTATATTTTTTAAGTCAAACTCAGCCCAAGTTGAGCAACTAGATCCAGTTCTAGCCAAGGTTGGCCGCCTTTGATCATTCGAGAAATGAGGCAGAGTCGAAGAAAACCATCGCAGCACCATACCTTGTAGCGAACGCGACCGCCTAGACCTTGATGGTTCCTCAATCGCCCCATCTGAATCCACAACAATTGACGATTAAATTGTTCTGCTACTTCAATCTTCCCTCACAGAGGAAGCTATGCCCGAAACAATCGAACATACTTCTGCACATCAGATTTGGAAGGCGCTTGAAAACGCCTATAGTCATTATTCCATTGAACGAATGCATTCTCTACGGGATTCCCTGCGTCAACTTAAAAAGGGTTCGGCTACTGTCTCGTAGCATGGTTGAAAATTCAAATCTTTGTGTGACCGGTTAACAGCCATTGGTCATCCCGTTACTGAAGAGAAGACGAACGTCACTGGTTCTTGTGCGGTCTCGGATCTTCCTACGAAAACTTTTCCACGGCGCAACGCACCGTGCAGTCTGCCTGGTAATCAAACTCCTTAAGCTGCTTTTTCAGCTCAGTCATCTCGGTTCAATTCCAATGCCAAACCTGTCTGTGGTCAATCATCTCGGGTTTGGGGCTCTTCCTCTAACAAATATCGCTCTACTTCGAATAGGCGTCCACCCCATTGCCAACTATGCCTCAGCCTGTCAGGATCTCGTGATTATGTCCTACTCTGTTCGATGTAGCCTTTGTGGTTCTGTTCTTGATTATGTACTGCTCTGTTCGGTAACTTTATTGATCATTGAATTAATGTTGGTAAAATTCTTGTCATTCTTCTGTAATGGTGAATCCACCCTTAATAATGTCACAGCATGTTCATCAAGTGTTTTCTTGAATGCATTCTCTGGTTCTGGATCAGTGTTTCGGTTTCTGGTTGTCATTGTCTTCTTAAATGGTTACCGGAGACAGATTCCGGTGAGTTAGTTGGGTTTCCGGTGATACTCAAGTGAATTGGTTGGAAGAACAGTACGAGTAGTCATGAGTTGACCGCTCTGATACCAATTGTTAAGAGAGAAACTTAACAGCTCTGATACGCACATTACATAGAAAACTAGTCTAAGAAACAGAGTATGCCAATTTAAACCCCACATGTAAATTTGAACATTAATACAAATAATAATCAGTACCAAACCATCAAGATCATTAAATTGTGAGCATCAATGTTACAGCAGCCACATGTAAATTTGAACAACAGGGTAGCCCTGTTCACAGCCAATATGTAAATTTATACAGTCAATAGTTTTATAGGCGGTGTTACAATTTATCACGCACTTCATTAATAAATCAATAAGGCTCTTGTGTTTGGTCATATACTCGTTCAAGTGCATGCATCAACACCGTTGCAACAGTTTCGTGAACAACGGTCAACCCTGTTTCACTGTCTGAGCATTCAAGAATTTCATTAGTGTTAAACTAGAGGTTCTTGCAAATCCTTGTAGTTGGAAGTCGTGTTTATGTACACAACAAAGCATAATGTCTCGTTAGACATAACAAAGGGAAATGGCAACCCATTGTGTTGGTGGAAATCTCTTTCATCAAAGGGACTTTAAAACCAATCTTTGCATTATATTTTACAATACTATACTTGTATCTCTTATTGAAAATAACTTTAGACAGATTACAAAGCCTATGAATTGGCTGTGAAAGAGAAACAACAGAGAAATTATTCAATAGACATGTAGTGACCACAAACAAGGAAACCCAATCAAGCACCAGCTACAATAATGGGCAAATGGCTAGAAGACAGCTACGAAGAGGAAGCTGAATATGAAATGAAGCCCAAGCAAGCAAAAGAAACCACCTTAATACAAAAGCCCAATTTGCAAAACAAAAAGAAAAACGAATTAGAGAAAAGCATAAATAAACTGGCTTATAAAATTAGGTTAAATTTTAACATTACTAAATAAGAATAAGAAGATTTAAATACATCAGGCAATAAGAAGAATGAAATATAACTTACAATCATGGATGTGAAACCCTTCGCAATTTAGCAGTGAACACCATCATATTCACATAAACCCAATCTTCTAAGCTATTCATAAGATGAAAAAAAGCATGTCTCCCACGGCGGTTAACAAGTAAAGCAATACACACCATCCAAAATCCAGTAATGAAACCAGTGGCCCCTCCCATATAAAACCATATTTGAAGATCATTTGTGCCTTCCTTGTCATCCGTATTTTCATGAGTGTTGGGTGGACCTTCTAGTTCTTTATCTCCTGGACAATATTTGGACAGGGGAAGTCCGCATAATCCTGCATTTCCGCTGTACCGCGAAGGTTCAAAAGACTGGAGTTGGGTGCTTGATGGAATTCTTCCTGACAAGTTGTTATACGACACATCTAGATAGTCTAGCAAGGTCATCTGTGACATGCTTGATGGTAGTCCTCCTCTGAGATTGTTTCTAGATAGATCCAAAATTAGAAGTTCTTTC
Organism: Ambrosia artemisiifolia; assembly: GCA_032199755.1. NCBI lineage: Eukaryota > Viridiplantae > Streptophyta > Magnoliopsida > Asterales > Asteraceae > Ambrosia > Ambrosia artemisiifolia. The sequence continues at coordinate 49,827,368 of CM063525.1, read as the reverse complement.
AACTGACCAATTTTTGATGGAATCTCACCAACTAGAGCATTCATTGACAAGTCGAGGGCAATCAAGTTATGGAGATCGGTTAATTCATCGGGGATTTTTCCAGATAAATTGTTGCTTGATAAATTGATGATCTTTACCAATTCTAGAGTGCTGGTAAATTCACGTAGACTTCCTTGCCACTTGATCGTAGAATGGTCAAGATACTTGCCACGACTAGGTTTTAAAAGAGGCAATTGCCTAACTTCAAAAGGATAGACATATTGATCGACTACTTCTCTACCTTGAACCATGGAAGTGAGATTACCGAGACATGAGGGGATGGTTCCCTGGAGTTTATTCATTGACAAGTCTAGAATTCGTAGATATACTAATTGACATAAATGTGAAGGGACGGTTTCAATGAATTTATTTGATGTTAAGATAAGAGCGTACAACCTTGATAACCTTTCCCCGATCCAACCAGGCACGTAACCAGAAAACTTGTTGGCTCCCAGATTCATTAAGGTTAATCCGGTGACATTCATTAAAGATAAAGGCAATTTTCCTGAGAAGTTGTTATTGTATAAATACAAGACTTGAAGATTGATCAAAAACTTGATAGAAGTAGGAAGCCTTCCAGATAGATTGTTATATCCTAGACTAAGAACTTCTAGTTTTGTAAAATGCCCCAAACAGTCTGGGATTGGGCCAGTGAATGCGTTGTGTGAGAGATCAAGAAAGGACAAAGACCCTTTGCTAATTTGGCACAAAAAGAAGATTTGTCCAGATAAATTATTTTTGGAGAGGTCTAGATGTTCCAAACTTGAAGGAGCATTTGTTATATGACCATAAAAGTTGTTGGAACTCAAATCTATGGTTGAAGATTTAGGGTCAAAATTTGAAAACATATCTGTTACTATCCCGGTAATATTGTTGGAAGAGAGATTCAAATATCTCAAACGAGAAGGCCATGTGTTCCAAAAATCCTCTGGAATGGCATCTGAAATTAGTGTATTGGCAAGATTAACACTTGAAAGATTTTCCATTGTTTGAATCCATTTGGGGAAACGAGGTCCTACCTTGCAACAACTCAAGTCAATATTTTCCATGTTGGAAATGTTTAACATGTGAGCTTCTAAAGGAACTCCTTCGAGTGAGTTGTTTGAAAGATCAACGGATAAAATATTTGACTTTTCAATATTTTCAGAGATGGCACCTTTAAGAAAATTGGAAGAAATTTCTAGGGTTTGAAGCTTGGGTAGTTGCCACACTTTTTCACTTATAGTTCCATTTAACTTATTAAAAGAAAGATATAGAACCCGTAGGGATGAAAATTTTTGGATATCATCTGAAAGTGACCCTGTGAATTGGCTAGATGAGGCTGTCAAATATTTTAAAGTAGCCGATGTGCATTCGGACAGGTTACTCAGGAAATCAGGTAAATTGATAGGCATTGAGTTTTCATAGAAATACAAATATGTCAAACCACAAAGATTTCCAAAATATTTGGGAATCCCATCTAACATGTTCCCAGAGAGAGAAAGCTCTGCAAGTGCATTGCTAGTTAAAGGGAACAACCAGTGATACATGGATGAGTTAAGATTGTTGTCACTGAGAATAAGGGTATCAATAGATGAAGAAAAAGAAGAGTTGACATATGAATAAGAATATGGGTGCATCACTTGCGAGAGGTCACAATCATCTAAATATAAAGCTGAAAGTTTTTTAAGACTTAAAATCACATTTACCCAATTGTTTACTTTGCCAAGAGAAGTACCTGACAGAACAAGTTCCTCTAACTGAGACAAATGAGACAACCAATCTAGGTTTTCAATTGTGCAATTACTCAAGAATTCAAGTGAAAGCTGTTGCAAGTTGGTGAGGTTTCCAAATTCTGAAGGAATGGTTCCACTAAAATCATTCACACCAAGGCTAAGATACCTTAATTGGGTCATGGAACCGATGAACATGGGAACGGTTCCACTAAAATCATTATCATAAAGGTAAAGATACCTTAATTGGGTCATGGAACCAATGAACATGGGAATCGTTCCATTAAACGAATTTCCAGAAAGATCAAGAGAATTCAAGTAGCTTAAGTTAAGCAATGAAGGGCTAATCTTGCCTTCAAGATATCCAAAGTTCAACCGAAGGATGATGACACGAGAATGGTTGTTGCACGTGATTCCACTCCAATAACAACAATCACTGGTTGTTCCTTCTTCTTCTCTGGTTGTCCATGTACTGAGAAGGCCTTGAGGATCATAATGAATGTATGATTTGAAATGAAGAAGAGCTTGTCTCTCCTTTTTAGTACACTTATCTGTACGGTGAGCAGGGGAAGTGACAAAGGAAGAAGTAGTGGTAAAGAGTAAAGTAATAAAGAAGAAAAAAGGATGGGTAAAATATTTTTGGTAAATCATATTCCTCATTTTTTGTTTTGTTGTATAAATTCTTATAATTATTTGATATATCAACAAATGTGCACACTTTTATTTATAGACACTTAAAGTTTGAAGCCTACCTCATATTTGATATCTACAAAATTAATTTTCTTTCTATTTTTCATGTCCACATATCTTTTTTGATAACATAATTTTTTAAACGGCCAATAAATAAAATCCCGGGTACCTGGGGTAACCTATTAGCAAAAGGCGACCACATACGCCCACGATTGCGGACAACATTGGATAGCCCAAGTCCTCCATCTTTGGTTTTGGGAAAACCTGCCGCCCGAAGGCCCACGTACTACACTAAAACCCGGTTGGGATTGAATTCAAACATGAGACATGTGGTCTTTGGTGTAAATCTTCACTCACACTTTAATTCGATTTGAGATGAGGCTCGTTGGCTGGTGTCCATTTGTGTGGAAAATTTGTGTGGACTCAAGACCATCGACAACGACATAAGTTATATATTTTTTCCAAACCATACGTTCAAAGACTTAATCTTCGCACATTTTTTCAGACCCAATTTATACGTAAAACAATTTCTTTTCACTTTCAAAGACTCAAGTCTTCGCACATGTTTTCAGACCCAATTTATACGTAAAACAATTTCTTTACACTTTCAAGTGCAAATATGGTCAAATAACATATAGAGTTAAATATGATTTTGTTCCATAAGGTTTAACAAAAATAAACATCTTCCTCCAAACATATATAAAAAATAAATTAACGAATAGAGAAATTGATCTTAAATTAACCGTCAAAGGCTCGTAAATCTTAGTAAATTAACGTTTTTATTTTAGTAAATTACGGTCACTTTCACTTAAATATTCCTAACTTTAACAAAAAAAAATATCTAGTAACTTTATGTGAGAATAAAATGATTTAAAAACTAATGTTTATTGTCTGCATGTTTGCAGTCGTTACAAGCTTCAAAATCATGAAACAAAAATGTTTTGAATATATATAAATTAAGGATCTTGATATTGCTTATACAAAATGCTATACAGAATAAAAAAGAACTGCAAAATTATTAGGAAAACTATTGTTTTTTATATCACAATAGCTATGCTTATGGCTGCAACTCTATCTATAGTCACCATAAAGTTGCTGACCATAACCACCACCGTTACCCATCATTGGATTATAACTTCCAGGCGGCATACATCCGGTGGCAGATGACGGCTGCATCTGAAACCTTTAGCCATTGTTCATTCCCATACCCATACTCATACTCTGAAGCATAGTCTTCATTCTCATACCCATACTTTGAGGCATACCCTAATAACCACCTCCAAACCCTTGTCGTGCACTCATTCCCATCCCTAAACCCATTCTCATTCCCATTGCTAAACCTGCCATGGGGTTGAATGTTGGCCTTAGAGCACTTGCTCCAGCACGTCCAATTCCAAATCACGAACCCATGGTGTTGCCCATGGTTACATTTGAACTCACCGGGGTTTTGATTGGTTTAACAGAAATGAAAAAACCTATTAAATTTATGTGAAAATCAGTTGATATAAACTTTTATGGGTAGCTCAAGCCCACCATCTCCGGCTCTAGGAAAAACCTGTCGCCCGACAACCCTCTGTAGTAAACTCGGTTGAGATTTGATTCAAGCTACTTGAGACATGTGGTCATCGGCCTAAATCTTCACTTACACTCCAATGCCAGTTGAGTTAAGACTCATTGGTGTTAGAAGTAAATAATCAAGACAATCTTAATCAAACTTTTAGTTAATATTAGAAGTCAACTAGAAAAGTCAAAGCAGCAAGAAAAGGCGCCAAATGTGAACAGTCGTGTCGGTTAAGAATGGTAGTTAAATAACCGCCAAGTCTAAGGGTATAAATACCCATGTATTGTATCATTTGTATTGTGTGGATAATATAAAGTTTGTTTACAAAAACGATCCCACCCTCTGTTCCGAGTCCCTGCATAGTTTTATTGTGCATACTCAAAGAATATTGTTCATCATGTAAAACCAAGTCTATGATTCGCTAAACAGGGCCAGATTCAAACATGGTATCAGAGCACACGGTTAAGAAATCATGGAAGAAACGAACAAGAAACCTGTGACCGAAAGAAAAGATCCCCTGTTTTGCGAATAGAACATAGAAGTCAATCCGAGAAGATATCAGTTAGTTATCAAAAGAAGGATCAAATATTTGTAGTCTCCATCATAAAAGGAAAAGAAAAAAAACAACCACTGTTTTTTTAGATTCAAAGTCATACGCAGAATTGAAACCATAATCGATATCAAAAGAAGTGCATCGGTTCATAAATCAACGCCCTCATCAATAGATCAAGAGAGGATCAATGATTGACGTCCGGAATCGTTTAAAGAATCAAATCAGAGATTTCTTTTCCGGTGAGAAATTATGGCGAGTCACCGGAATTCATAGAAGACTCGTTTAAACACGATCAAACGGTTATATCTATCCCTTCCCCTCGTTTATAGTTGAAATCGAATACGTATATCTTAATCCAATCAGAAAATCGAAATTAAAGTGTTACTATGTTTTGTGTTGTTCGATCATACTTTCCCGCCAAATTTTTTTTTTCATCAAAACAAGTCTTTCAAACATAGTATTGTTTTTCGAACAATCTTACATACAAACAGAGTCGTTTTATAAACAAAACAGATCAAGGATTAAGATTACTTGGTTCAAGTTGAAGGAACCGAAAAAATATTTTCTGGAAATTGTTTCGTATTGATCAAGGATTAAGATTACTTGGTTCAAGTTGAAGGAACCGAACAAGTCTTTCAAACATAGTATTGTTTTTCGAACAATCTTACATACAAACAGAGTCGTTTTATAAACAAAACAGATCAAGGATTAAGATTACTTGGTTCAAGTTGAAGGAACCGAAAAAATATTTTCTGGAAATTGTTTCGTATTCGATCGTATTTGGTTAAGAATCCAAACCAAATATTTGTGGAACATATTAGTGTGATAGTTCCATTAGTTTTGATCGAATTAGAGGATCAAACAGAAAATTTAAAAGTTGGGTAGAAGGTCAAACAGAAAATAATATTATATTATTTGAGGGTATTGTGAAAGGATTATTATATCAGTGTTTTGTTGGGTTTGATTCACTGATCAAAAATTAGGTTAAGAAGAAAAGAAGTCTTGTCGGCCAAAAGAAAAATGGAAATTTAAGGAACGGCAGGTTCGAAGGTTCGATCCAGGAAGAAATTAATCAACAGTAGTGTAGCAGAGAGTTGATTAAATCCAGTGGTGGTCGAACAACCAGTGGTCTGTTCCTAGTAAAAGGTCAAAAATTCGATCGAGGAAGAAATTGATAAATAGCAGTCTAGCAGAGAATTTATCAAATCCAGTGGTGGTCGAAAGACAAGAAGGTTCTCACCAAAAAAAAAGAAGACGATGGAGTGCAAAGAATTGATCATTATAAGTCAGAAAAGATAGTAGCGAAGAAGGAGATTGAAGAAGAAGCCAGTGGTATGTTTCATCCAGATTATTGCAGAAGTGTATTCACGAAGGCGCATCCCATAGGCAGGTGGCCAGAAGAAGATGCAAGAGTGATCAGAAATATCATTAGAATACAAGCAATGGAAGGAAAGAAGGCTTTCAATCATACGCCAGTAAAGTTCAAAAAAGATGACAGAGAAGATGAACAAGAACAGAGAAAAACGAGTTTAAGATTATCTTGATTATGGGCGTGAATGTTAGAAGTAAATAAGCAAGACAATCTTAATCAAACTTAGTTAATATTAGAAGTCAAGTAGAAAAGTCAAAGCAGCAAGAAAAGGCGCCAAATGTGAACAATCGTGTCGGTTTAGAATGTGTGTCAGTTAAGAATGGTAGTTAAATAACCGCCAAGTCTAAGGGTATAAATAACCATGTATTGTATCATTTGTATTGTGTGGATAATATTAAGTTTGTTTACAAAAACGATCCCACCCTCTGTTCCGAGTCCCTGCATAGTTTTATTGTGCATACTCAAAGAATATTGTTCATCATGTAAAACCAAGTCTATGATTCGCTAAACAGGGCCATATTCGAACAATTGGCTCATATCCATTTGTTTGTGGAAAAATTTAAGACTTAAAACAATAATGACAACAACATAAGTCATATATCTGTCACAATTTATACGTTCAAAGACTCAAGTTTTGATGGTTTGTATCTAGTTAGCGATCATTAAGAGTTGGCCTTGTCAAAGACTAACAAGTTTTCACACATTTTTTTCAGACGCAATTTATATGTGTTCCAAACAATTTCTTTACACACTGAAGTGCAAAATATGTGTATATCATATATAGAGTTAAATTTGATTTTGTTCCACTCATAAATCTTTACATGATTGTAGTAAATTACTAGTCATTTTCACTTTCTAATGTTCAAAACTTAAGTAAAAAATATCTAGTAAATTTATGTGAAAATAAAATGATTCAAAACTGATGTTTATTGTTTGCAAGTTTGCAGCTAGTCACCCCATGCTTCAAAATCAAGAGACAAAAATGTTTTGAATATATAAAAATTAAGGATCTTGATATTTGGTTATACAGAATGCTTTACGAAATCAAAAAGAATTACAAAATTATCAGGAAAAAAATAGTGTTTTTATATCACAATAGCTATTGCGGAAAACTGTCGCTCAAAAGCCCACTGCGATTGTGATGGGATTTAAACTCAAGACATGTGGTCTTCGGTCCAAATCTTCACTTACACTCTAATACTAGTTGAGCCAATACTAGTTAAGGCTCATTTGTTCATGTCCACGTTTGTGTGGAAAAGTTGTGTGGATGATGAGGTATGCAAGACTCTTACAAGTCTAACGACGATGACATAAGCTATATATTTGTCCCAAACTATACATCGAAAGACTCGAGTCTTGATATTGTGTATCTAGTTAGAGATCATTAAGAGTTGGCCATGTCAAAGACTCACAAGTCCTCACACATTTTTTTCCAAACGTAATTTATACGTTCCAAACAATTTCATTACACTTTCGAGTTCAAAATATGCGCATATTCCATGAGGTTTAAGGAATAGAGAAATTGGTCTTAAATTAATCGTCAAAAGGCTCGTAAACGTATTTATTTTAGTAAATTACAGTCGTTTTCATTTACTAGTGTTCATAACTTTAACAAAATAGATATACCTATTAAATATATGTGAAAATAAAATGATTTAAAAACTAATGTTTATTGTTTGCAAGTTTGCAGTTAGTCATTACATGCTTCAAAATCAAGAGACAAAAATGTTTTGAATATATAAAAAATAAGGATCTTGATATTTGGTTATACAGAATGCTATACAGAATCAAAAAGAATTACAAAATTATCATGAAAAAAATAGTGTTTTTATATCACAATAACTATGCTTATGGTTGCAACTCTATCTGTAGCCACCATAAGGTTGCTGACCATAACTACCACCTCCTCTACCCATCATTGGATTATAACTTCCGGGCTGCATAAATCCGGTGGCAGGTGGCAGCTGCATCTGAAACCCTTGGCTATTGTTCATTCCCATACCCATATTCTGATGCATATTGTTCATTCCCATACCCATATTTTGAGGAATATTATTCATTCCCATGGGCTGGTTTAGACCTCCATAACCACCTTCAAACCCTTGTCCTGCACTCATTCCCATTCCTAAACCCATTCCCATTCCCATGCCCATGCTTGAACCTGCCATGGGGTTGGATGCGGGTCTTAGAGCACCCACGCCAGCACGTCCAATGCCAGAACCTGAACCCATGGCCTTACCCATGGTTACATTTGAAGTCACCGGTGTTTTGCTTGGTTTTTCCATTCTCTTTTCTTTACGGTTTATTGCCTCAAAATCAATTCCAATATCAGATAATGGGTTCGTTTTAGCTGCACATCCAAAAACTTACATGTTTACAAATACATATTTGTAAATAAAAAAAAGTCACACTTAGGGTGCGGATAATGAAGGAACCATAAAGGCTGTTGAAGTAGTGACAAATGGTGGTTGGGTGGCCGTAGAAGTATTGGAGTGTAGCTGTGGCTGTTGATACACCATAAAGGCTGACGTAGGTTGACCCTGAGGCTGGAAACCACCATAAAGGTTATTATTAGGTTGACCTGTTTGGCCATTCTGTGAGACGGTACCAGGCTGAGAATATATACCACCAAGAGATGCATTTTGACTGCCTGCAAAACCAAGTGACAGCACAGATTGACCACCCTGAGCTGCAGGGAAGTTGGGCTGTAACACAGATTGATTGCCCTGAGCCGCAGGGAAGCTGGGCGGTAACACAGACTGATTGACCTGAGCCACAGGGAAGCTGGGCGGTAACACAGACTGATTGCCCTGAGCCACAGGGAAGCTGGGCGGCAACATAGATTGACTGCCCTGAGTTGGAAAAGCAGACGACAACTCAGATAGGCCACCTTGTGACAACGGATAATTTGGGGGCAACACAGGTTGACCACCCTGTGGCAAACATAGATTGACTGCTGGAAACAAGGTGGCAACACAGGTTGACCACCCTTAGCTGAAGCTTATTCAGGTTCAGCTGGAAACAGAAGATGAGTAATGATTGTAATGAACATGGTTGTAATATATATACAGTGCATATAAAAAGTTTTTATAAAGCTATTTAACTAAATTCTATGTTTGCACTAAGCAATCAGAGGATAGTGTCTGGTTCTTCTTCTGCAACATGCTGTTGTAAGTAATAATAATCACCTTAATCATTAAATGGTGGGCAATTATAATAAACTAACAAAGTAATGGGAAAAAAGACAGGTGAATAATGGCACTGGTAAGAAGGATTGAGAAAAACATAGAGTATGAACGACGTTTGAATGGGGATATTATAGTAATTTTGTTTTTTTTCCTAATCTAATTGCACCTACACATACTGACATACACTGATTTTATTATCTAGAGCTTGTAAACACAATTAAAGAGAACACCACGTTAAAACGCATTGCCAAACACTAGAAACTATATAAAAAGCTTATTTACCTTGGGGCTTATACATGATGGGCGTTAGAGCCTTGACTTTTTGAATCATCAATACTTTGACTGATAATCATCATCGGCCATAGCAGTGGTCTTCAGCATGACGGCCATATGAATCCCTGCTATTCCAATCCCGTAATCTATTACTATCTTCAAGGTTGTTAGGTTGAATGAAGCCACCTCAGCAAATGATTAATTATTGTTTATTATCTGTGATGGAGTTTTCCACTGTTTTCTGATCGAAATCCAATTCCTGTGTGTTCTTATTTGGTTTTATAGTCCATTTATTTATGTGAAGTCACAAGAAGATTGGGGTTCCAATGCATAGGAGGAGATTGGGGTGGCCAGGGTTCCAATGCATAGGAGGAGATTGGGGTGGCCGGATTCTGGTAGTCTGATGGTGGCTGAAGTCACAAGAAGAACAGTTTGTTTGTGTACTCTATTTGAAGGTCTTCTTTCAGCTTCATGTTGAGATTGTTTCTTTCTTTATTTTGTTTTGATATGAGCAATGGTTTGCTTAGCACACGTAAAAAAGCAAAGGTCGCTGAATGTTTTAAACGGGTCGGAAATTATACATCTTGGGAAGTAACTGGGCTGAGATCGGATGAGGAAATGCTGGAACTGCAGAGTCTGCAGGCGCTGCTGCAGCAGCAAAACAGTGGGAATGGACGGGATAAGTGAGTTTGGTCGGAAGCAGGTTCGACAAAAGAGTTAACGGTGAGACAGGTCAGAAGATCTCTGTATTCACAGGAGCAGCCAAGTGACACAGGTTTCAGGTGGAGTAAAATAGCGATCCCGAAAGTGAACTGTTTTGTGTGGAGGGCGATAAGTAATAAAGTGCCGACATTGGAGTCATTGGCGTTTAGAGGGGTGGTTGTGGGGGACGGTTTGTGTAAGATGTGTGGGACGTCTTTTGAGTCTACTAACCATTTATTTGCAGGATGCTTGTGGGCGAGAACAGTATGGTGGAATGTGTTTTCGTGGTTGAAGATCCCGGATCCTCCTTGGTACGATTCAATCTCTCAACTGTTGGAGTAGTGCGGCTTATTGGGTGGAAATGAAAACAAGAAAAATGTCATGTACGCTATCTTTTTTTGACGATATGGAGGATTTGGTCTGAATCCACAACAATTGACGATTAAATTGTTCCAAATCCAAAATATCTCGAATGGAAAACAACAGATCGGTGGGTTATTCTGCTACTTCATTCTTCCCTCACAGAGGAAGTTATGTCCGAAACAATCGAACATACTTCTGCACCTCAGATTTGGAAGGCGCTTGAAAACGTCTATAGTCATCATTCCATTGAACGAATGCATACTCTACGGGATTCCCTGCGTCAACTTAAAAAGGGTTCGTCATTGGTCATCCCGTTACTCAAGAAGACAAACGTCACTAGTTCTTGTGCCGTCTCGGATCTGCCTACGAAAACTTTTCCACGATGCAACCCACCGTGCAACCTGCTCAACTCTTCCGAGATCTTCTTGCTCATGGTGAAAACCAGTCTGCATGGTAATCAAACTCCTCAAGCTGCTTTTTCGGCTCAGTCATCTCGGTTCAATTCCAACGCCAAACCTGTCTGATGTGCAGAATTAACTCTATTGACCATCATTGTTCCACCATTACTGAGTTTGGCTATTACTTCTGTTAATTTTGTCAGCATTGAATTAATGTTGGCAAAATTCTTGTCATTCTTCTGTAATGGTGAATCCACCCTTAATAATGTCACTGCATGTTCATCAAGTGTTTTCTTGAATGCATTCTCTGGTTCTGGATCAGTGTTTCGGTTTCTGGTTGTCATTGTCTTCCTTAATGGTTACTGGAGACAGATTCCGGTGATACTCAAGTGAATTGGTTGGAAGAATGGTACGAGTAGTCGATAATCAACCGCTCTGATACGCACATTACATAGAAAACTAGTCGAAGAAACAGAATATGCCCATTTGAACCCAACTAGAATTTCCTCTCAAAGTTCAATAATACCAAAGATCATCAAATCTGTTACAGCAGCCATATGTAAATCTGAACAACAGGTAGCCCTGTTTATACACTCAATAGTTTTATAGGTGGCGTTACATTTATCACGCACTTCATCAATAACTAATTAAGGCTCTTGTGTTTGGTCCTGTACTCGTTCAAGTGCATGCATCAACCTAAAAACACACACTAAACACTCAAGCTTTCAAATATGAAATATAGATTTAGATGAAAAGATCACAAAGAAACTTATGCAGATTACTTTTCCATGATTTTTATTAATACTAAAAGCTATTTATAGCTAACATACAAAGATAATAGAAGCATAACTAAAGCCATGTTCTCCTACTTTTCAGTTAACAACCCAACCTTCACTTCAACAAACTCGGTCAACTGATGACTAACTCTTCAACAATATCTAAAACCTATTTGACCCAGTTCAGATCCGGTCCGCTTCAGATCCAACCAGTTTGCTCCATAACTTGACCCAAACTATCAAGATTAACCAACAGTTGCAACAGCCTCCTACTTCGCGAACAGCGGTCAACCCTGTTTCACTATCTGTGCATTCAAGAATTTCATTAGTGTTTTTCTAGAGATAAATATAAAAAGAATGAAATATAACTTACAATTATGGATGTGAAACCCTTCGCAATTTTGCAAACTAGATTGACTGCCCTGACTAAGCCACTGATCTCAGATTGACCAAGTTGAACTGGAATAACTAGTCTGGGAGGCAGGTTGATCAAACAGGGTCTGCTTTGGTTGACCAAACGGGGTCTGCTTAGGTTGATTGAATGGGGTCCGGTTTGGCTGATCAAATGTGATCAGGTTTGGTTGATCAAATGTGGTCTGAGTGTTGAGCTGAGAAGACATCTGAGTGTTGAGCTGAGAAGACATCTGTTGGAATACCATTCTGTACAGGTGGTCCAGTTGAAAGTTGATCATTCACTGTCGTTTCAGCAACTGTCTGAGTGTTTGAGAAGACATCTGTTGGAATATCATACACTGTCGTTTCAGCAACCGTCCGAGGTGGGAATACATCAGTAGACGGGACAGCTCACCAAATGGATTGTCAAATTGCTGCATAGAAAGTAGAATACGCGTACGCTGAGTTTTTAAGACAAACCTGAGTGGTTCAGATGGCACAAGAACTAAACAAGTCCACCTCAGCACTGCTTGTCGCTATGGGGCATCTATATCCACATAAAAATCTTATGAAGCATATATCCAACAGCTATAATTGTACCGATAAAAATGCCACATATACTTAAATCATTAAAAAAAAAAAAAGACAACTGACCGAGAACAAATTAATACCTAGAAGAACGATCGACATCATCTCTACCAGGGCTTTGACTTTTACACCATGTTCACATCAATACTACCTAAAAACACACAGTAGTCCTATTCACAACCCTATTTATACACTCAATAGTTTTATAGTCGGCTATACAATTTATCACGCACTTCACCAATAACTAATTAAGGCTCTTGTGTTTGGTCCTGTACTCATTCAAGTGCATGCTTCAACACCGTTGCAACATCTTCTACTTCGCGAACAGCGGTTAACCCTGTTTCACTCTCTTTACAATTAAGAATTTCATTAGTTGTTTTCTAGAGACAAATACAATAGATAGTAAGAAGAATGAAATATAACTTACAATTATGGATGTGAAACCCTTCGTAATTTTGCAGTGAACACCATCATATTCACATAAACCCAATCTTCTAAGCTATTCATAAGATGAAAAAAAGCACATCTCCCACGGCGGTTAACAAGTAAAGCAATACACACCATCCAAAATCCAGTAATGAAACCAGTGGCACCTCCAATATAAAACCATCTTTGAAGATCATTTGTGCCTTCCTTGTCATCCATATTTTCACGAGTGTTGGGTGGACCTTCTAATTCTTTATCTCCTGGACAATATTTGGACAGGGGAAATCCGCATAATCCTGCATTTCCAGTGTACCTTGAAGGTTCAAAGGACTGGAGTTGAGTGCCTGATGGAATTTTTCCTGACAAGTTGTTATACGACACATCTAGATAGTTTAGAAAGGTCATCTGAGACATGCTTGATGGTAGTCCTCCACTAAGATTGTTTCTAGATAGATCCAAAATTTGAAGTTCTTTCATCTGACCAATTTTTGACGGAATCTCTCCAACTAGAGCATTCATAGACAAGTCGAGGGCAATCAAGTTATGGATATCAGTTAGTTTAACTGGGATTTTTCCGGTTAAATTGTTGCTTGATAAATTGATGATCTTTACAAATTCTAGAGTGCTGCCAAATTCACGCACGCTTCCTTGCCACTTGATCATACACTTGCTCCCCCTGCTAAAGTTAAAAAAATTCACATTTTGGCCGATTGCTACTCTATCTTGAACCATGTCAGTGAGATTATTAAGACATGAGGGGATGGCTCCATGGAGTTCATTCATTGACAAGTCCAAAATTTGTAGATATACTAATTGACATAAATGTGAAGGGATGGTCCCAATGAATTTATTTGATGTTAAGATAAGAGCATACAACCCAGATAACCTTTCCCCAATCCAACCAGGCACGTAACCGGAAAACTTGTTGGCCCCCAAATTCAAAAAGGTTAACCGAGTGAAATTCGATAAAGATAATGGCAGATTTCCTGAGAAGTTGTTATTGTATAAATTCAAGACCACTAGATTGATCAAATACTTGATAGAACTAGGAAGCCTTCCAGATAGATTGTTATATCCTAGACTAAGAACTTCTAGTTTTGTAAAATGCCACAAACAGTCTGGAATTGGTCCAGTGAATGCGTTGTGTGAGAGATCAAGAAAATTCAAAGAGCCATCAACAATTTGGCATAAAAAGAAGATTTGTCCGGATAAATTATTTTTGGAGAGGTTTAGCGATTCCAAACTTGAAGGAGCATTTGATATATGACCATAAAATTTGTTGGAACTCAAATCTATGATTGAAAAATGAGGGTTAAAATTCGAAAACATATTGGTTACTCTCCCGGTAATATTGTTGAAAGAGATGTTCAAGATTGTCAACCGAGAAGGCCACGTGTTCCAAAAGTCTTCTGGGATATCATCTGAAATTCGGTTATTGGAAATATCAATACTTGAAAGATTTTTCATTGTCTGAATCCATTTGGAGAAACGAGGTCCGAGATTGCAAGAACTCAAGCCAATGTATTCTATTCTGGAAATGTTTGACTTCTCAATATTTTCAAAGATGGCACCTTTAGGAAAACTTGAAGAAACGTCTAGGCTTTGAAGATTAGGTAGTTGCCACACTTTTTCACTTATAGTTCCATTTAACTGATTATAAGAAAGATATAGACCTTGTAGGGATGAAAAAATTTGGATATCATCTGACAGTGACCCTGTGAATCGGCTAGATGAGGCACCCAAATATTGTAAAGTAACCGATGTGCATCCGGACAAGTTACTCAGGAAATGAGGTAAATTGATAGGCATTGAGTTTTCAAAGAAAGACAAAGATGTCAAACCACAGAGATTTCCAAAATATTTGGGGATCCCATCTAACATGTTACCAGAGAGATCAAGGTCTACAAGTGCATTGCTAGTTAAAGGGAACAACCAGTGATACATGGATGAGTTAAGATTGTTTCCTTCAAGAGAAAGGGTAACAATAGATGAAGAAAAAGAAGAGTTGATAAATGAATAAGAATATGGATGCATGACTTCCGAGAGCTCACAACCATCTAAAGTTAAAGCTGATAGTTTTTTAAAACTTAAAATCACATTTACCCAATTGTTTACTTTGCCAAGAGAAGTACCTGACAGAACAAGTTCCTCTAACTGAGACAAATGAGACAACCAATCTAGGTTTTCAATTGTGCAATTACTCAAAGAATAAAGTGAAAGCTCTTGCAAGTTGGTGAGGTTTCCAAGTTCTGAAGGAATGGTTCCACTAAAATCATTCCCACCAAGGTCAAGATACCTTAATTGGGTCATGGAACAGATGAACATGGGAATTGTTCCACTAAATTCATTCCAAGCAAGGTAAAGATACCTTAATTGGGTCATGGAACCAATGAACATGGGAATCGTTCCATTAAATGAATTAAAAGAAAGATCAAGATAATTCAAGTAGCTTAAGTTAAGCAATGAAGGGCTAATCTTGCCTTCAAGAGATCCATATCGCAAGTCAAGGCTTGTGACACGGGAATGGTTGTTGCAGCTGACTCCATCCCAGTAACAACAATCACCGGTTGTTCCTTCTTCTTTTTCTCCGGGTGTCCATGTACTGAGAAAGCCATAAGGGTCATGATGAATGTATGATTTGAAATGAAGAAGAGCTTGTCTCTCCTTTTTAGTACACTTACCTTTACGGTGAACAGGGGAAGTGGGAGGAAGAAGCATAAAGGAAGAAGTAGTGGTAAAGAGTAAAGTAATAAAGAAGAAAAAAGGATGGGTAAAATGTTTTTGGTAAATCGTATTTCTCATTTTTGTTTTTTTGTATCAATTCTTAATTGTTTGATAAATCAACAACTATGCCCAGCGTTATATACACACCAAGTTTATGCAAAAAAAAAAGTTTGTGTTAATTTCCTTTGAACTTTCATGTCAACATATTTGTGGAAAATTTGTCTGGATTGTGGGGGCATGCAAGTATAACAATTATACGCCCAAAAACTTTTAAGTCTTCACACAGCTTTTTAGACCCAATTGAAGATGCGTTCCAATTATTTTCTTCCCATTTTCATGTGCAAAACGTGGGTGTATCGACATATAGAGTTATATTCAATTTTGTTCCATGAGGTTTGGTAAAGAAAATATTTTCTTTTAAAATCAAAAACTAATTAAAGAATATCAAAATTGGTGTTAACTAACATTAACAACGTACTGGACCGGCCGGTCGGACCAGAAACCGTAACCATAGACGGTCCGGTTCAGGGTGTTGGACCAGAAAACCAATGAAAAAATGAGGTCGGACCGGCAAAGAGTTTGGAGGTTGCAGGTGGAAAACGGGAGAAGAGAATGTTAGGTACCTGAAAGTCGAAGGAAGTGATGAGCAATTCATACTTAGATGTTGCAGATGTGCTGCACTGTTGTGGCGATGATGAAGTTAATAATTGTTTTCTTTTATTATTATTATTATTTCAAACGGCTTTTGTTTACTATCCTAGTATCCAGTACTTTTTCATAGCATCCACCAAGCTCCAAACTTTAATAATTAACCTTATCATTTTCTTTGTTCTGTAAATCGGTTAAACTATATTCAACTAATATAAAAACATTCTTTTTTATTTATCTATTTTAGAAATATATATTACTTTCAATTTAATATGATGTTTATAAGTATTAAGCCTCCTGTGTTGCAGTGGAGGCGTAAAACCGTGTCAAGTAGCATCAATGTCACACCATCGTGATCAACCACCAACAACAAAAAAGCTCATAAACAACAACTAAAAAAAGGAAAAATAACACTAAACGAAAAGCAGAGTAAAATAGTAGAACCCTGCACGCCTGTTGCGTCATGCTAATAACGTAAAACATAAAAAAAGAATAATTAAATCGACCTTTGACCCGAGCAAAATAGACGGATTGTGACGGGTCTGCTAAATGGGGGAAATGTGCGTGTAAAGTTGAACCATACACGCACGATGCAGCATGTTAACTTGAAATATAAAATGAAATGTGTAAGATAAAAAGTACGGGGGATCAAAGTTGAAAGTAAAAAAGTGTGGGGCTTGATTGTAAAAGATATAAAGAGCTTTGGGTTAAAAGTAAAAAATCAAAGGGGTTACATTCCAAAAAAGGAAAAGTATGGGGGGATCAAAGTTGAAAGTAAAAAAGTGTGATGCTAGATTGTAAAAGATAAAGAGCTTGAGGTTAAAAGTAAAAACTCAAAGAGGTTACATTGCAAAAAATGAAAAGTTTGGGGTTAAAAGTAAAAAAGATCAATTTAAGAGGTTACATTGCAAAAAAAAAATACAAAAATGAAACTTTGGGGCTAAAAGTAAAAAAATTATTTAAAAAAAAAATACCCCATGCATAGGGTGCATCTCCTATATGCATAAAATGTTTGCTAATTAGAGTATTTTAAATATGAACTATAACGTAAATAGATGTCATCTAGTTCTTGAATCTGATTCAATGTCCGATCTTGTTACGAAAACATTTGTGTTAACTTAATCGTCAAAGGCTAGTAAGTCTTCAACTTTTTATTTTAGTAAATTACACAAATCGATTTAAAAAATCTTAAACTTTACTTAAAAATAAAAGAGTGAATTACAAGTTTTGTATTTTATCTTTATAACAAATTTTAGGCGTTGTCCTTTGCCTTTAAAATTGGAGAGTTTTGTATTTAATGTTTCAAAATGGTACATGGTATGTCTCGTGGCCCTAACCCAGTTAATTTTTTTTTTGTGTGTGTAAATCTAATCTTGTACATAGGACATTTTTTTATCATCTTTTCAGGGACTAATTTTGTAATTAATTTAAATACCTCATCATTTTATTAAAAAAATGTAAAAACAAAAATTTATAAAAAAATAGAAAAAAATATGTGGTGGTGATAAAGATGATAGGTGGATGGGTTAAACGAGTTGTGCTTCTATCATGTGGGAATGGTACGGTAGCGCGGCTAGGGTTTTTAGTAGAGAAGGTACAACAATGGTTGTGGTTGTGGAGGCTAATGAGAATGGTGGTGATGGACGATTGTAGCAGTGATGGTGGATGGTGTGTGCCAGGTGGTTCTGTTCGAAGGTGGATATTGCAACGGTGGTCGATGGTGTGTAGGTAACAAAATGGTGTTGCTCGGCACAGTTATGGTGGTGTGGGGGTGGGTGGTAGTGGTAACAGGTGGTTGGTGGTTATGGTACGTGGTGGTGGGAGGTGATAGGAGATGGTGGTGGGTGAAGTCTAAAAACAGAGGGTAAGAAAAGAGATAGGGGTTATTATTTCTTGTAAATATATAATTATAATTAATTAACTTTTATTTTATTTATTAAAACACTTTTAGTAAATGGGTAGAAAGGACTAAACTATTCACGTTTGACCAAATTTAACAAGAAAAAATAATTGAGTTAAGTGTCTCCTTTCAGTACGTCATTGGTGACGAGGTAAGAAACTAAAGTTGAAAACACTCCATCACTCTTGAGGAGGGCGAAATACCTCCGGAGAGTTCTGGCAGGCAAGGTCAGGCGTCAACTACCTTCTTCCTTTCAAATCTTTCGGATGAGACGACTTTGGATATTCTTCGGGAGGAAACTGTGCGATGTGGTAAACTTTGTGATGTTTATGTGGCAAGAAAGCGAGACAGGTTTGGAAAGGTTTTCGCCTTTGCAAGATTTTCAGACGTAAACGATGAGCAAAGAATGGTGAAGGGCCTGAAGGCGCTTAACGGTATTAGCATTCTTGGGAGGAGGATCTTTGCAAAGGTGGCTAGGTTTAGCAAAGATGATAGTCGGATCCGAAACACGGTAAGAGGACGGGAGGGGTATCATCAAGAAAGAAATTTCGGGAGTTATCATCAGAAGGAGCCGAGTGGGGCAGTTAGGTTTGACAAAGAGAGCAATGGGATAAGAGGTAACGTTTCATTCCGTGAATCTCTTACTGGCAAGAAGATGGATGGGCATGGGAGTTCGGAGGG
The DNA here is from genome assembly GCA_032199755.1 of Ambrosia artemisiifolia. Lineage (NCBI taxonomy): Eukaryota > Viridiplantae > Streptophyta > Magnoliopsida > Asterales > Asteraceae > Ambrosia > Ambrosia artemisiifolia. Next base: position 49,808,381 of record CM063525.1, on the reverse strand, counting down.
GACCATATACTTGGGTGACCTTGTTGATAAGGAAAAACAGTTGTGGATTGGGAGGTGAGTGATTGGCCAAGCTAGAAACTACTATAGACTTTGCAAGGAACTCGATGGACTTGGGTTAGTAGACAATATAAAGATGGAGATAAGATATTTGGGTGGTTTGAAGGTTTTGATTACATTATCCAATCCGGAGAAGATGCATACACTGCTGGGTTTGAGTCACAGGCTTCAAGGCTGGTTCGTAGATTTGTTGGAATGGTCGGGGAAAGCGTTACTCTATGATAGACTGACATGGATCAAGATTACCGGACTACCACTGTTACTGGCATCTGAGGAGAACATTGTAAAGATCGGATCTAAATACGGAGAGATCGTTAGGGAGGCAGAGAATGGGGTGGCGAATACCGATCTCTCTGAGGCTTACATTGTTATAATTACTAGCAGCGGGAATAAGATCGATGAGGAGGTCAACATTGTCTGGAGGGGAGAATCGTTTAAGTGCTTGGTTTCCGAAGGCTCGGGTAGATGGTTACCGGAGTTCATTCGCGAAGAGGTCACTATAATTGGGTCAGATGAGGGTATCCCAGTTCAGGAGGGTGGCTCGTCTGGAATTCCGGTACCGGAAAATGTGGATGTGAATATGTCCTCGCCGCTGCCTAAGGTCCCCGGTGATAACCAAGACTCGCCGGTGGTGGATTGCGTCAACGACGTAGATGAACAGTCACAGTGAGATGAAGGGTTGATGATGCATGGGGGAAGCAAAAAACAAGATGTTTTCAATGTGCATGGGGGCGCAAAAGTAATGGTGGGACCGAGGAGAGTTTAAATGCTGCAATCAATTTGGATAATGATTATAATAACAACTATAATACTAATAACTAGTAATTTACCGGCGCCGCGCGTTGTGGCGGCGCACGACGGATATGCTGAGCGTTTTTTACCGACTCCGCGGTTTGCGGAGGCGTCATAATGTGTCGAACAGGTAGCAAATAATCAACCAATTACCCGCCGCGCATTGTGGCGGCGTAGAAACATACATTAAATCGGCATTATATTGTGAAACGGAAACGTATTATATTTGATCGACCTGTTGTGCGGCGGCAGCCGGCTAGCGTGTTTCTGGCAAGGTGATTAAGCGGCGATGACAACGTGTTTTTGAAAGTTTAGGATGGTTCGTTGCAATTAACTGAAACATGAGTGGGTGGCAATGAAAAGTATGGGGACTAAACTTGTAATTAACTGAAAGATAAAGTTGGAGGACTAAATTGCAATTACTTGAAAGTTGAAAGGAAGGTTGTTGAAACTTGAAAGTGTCAGCCGACACACTAAAATAGTATATATATAATAATGGCACGTACATTCCTAGGTGGGTCCGACAAGCATGAAAAGCAGTCAGGGGATGTTTCTAATTTGGATGTGGGCCTAGGTACTTTGAAGGATAAGGTAAGATCTTTAAAAAATAAGTATTTTTATCTTGTATTGCGCTGCAGGAAACCCAACTTGCAGCAATGTCTGATTTTCAAATTCATAAGTTTTGGGATGGATCGGTCTATGAAAAGGTTGTGTTTAATGCTAACGGGAATTCGGGGGGTTTATTAACGTTATGGAATTCGATGCTTTTTAGTGTTCATGTGACTAGGAAGGATCAGAATTTTATAATGATTGGTGGGAACTGTGTTGGTATGTCGGAAACTATCTACATAGTTAATGTTTATGCACCCAATGAACCAGCAGCAAGAAGAGATCTTTGGGTAGAGTTGATTGGGTTAAAACAAGAATTTAGTGGACTATGGGTGTTCTTGGGTGATTTTGACGACGTTAGGTGGGAGAGTGAAAGGTTAAATTCGGCTTTTGTGTCAACTAATGCCCTCGCGTTTAATAACTTTATCACGGAAGCCGGATTACTTGAGTATAACATGGGGGCAAGACGGTACACGTATATGTCTGCGGATGCTTGTCACTGGAAGAACTACGGTATTGGTTAATGGTGCGCCCATGGAGGAGATACAACTTAAAAGGGGTCTGAGGCAAGGGGACCCGTTATCCCCGTTCCTATTCACTTTGGTTATGGAAGCCCTGCATGTAATATAATGTTGTCTAGGGCGGTTAAAGCTGGCTCGTTCGGTGGGGTGCAACTACCAAACGGAGGGCATGTGGTGTCACATCTCTTCTATGCGGATGATGCTCTGTTACTAGGGCAGTGGTCGATAGAAAATGTTCAAAACTTAAATATAATTCTCAGGTGCTTCTCCCTAGCATCGGGCTTGAATGTAAACTTGCAGAAAAGCAATCTGTTTGGTGTTAATGTGGCTGATGAAGAAGCTGAGGAACTGGCGGTGCTAATGAGGTGTAACAAAGCTACCTTACCGTTCATCTATCTGGGGTTGCCAGTTGGTTGCAGTATGAAGCGGATTTGTAGTTGGAGACCGGTAGTCGAAAAATTTCAATCTAAACTTTCTCTTTGTAAAACAAAGTTTCTTTCTTTTGCAGGTAGGGCGGTGCTCGTGAAAGCAGTTCTTGGTGCAGTCCTGAATTATTATTTATCAATGTTCAAGGCTCCAGTAGGAGTTATCAACACACTCGAAGGCTTCCGAAGAAGATTCCTATGGGGAGGCTCGTCAACAAGTAAGAAGATCAAATGGGTGGCGTGGGAGAATATTATCAAACCTAAAAAGAAAGGGGGTTTGGGTGTGGGCAGTATAGAGGATTTAAATCTAGCGCTACTTGTTAAATGGTGGTGGAGATTCATGTAACAACCCGACCAAGTGGGGCCTGGACGAAATGACAGATTGGTAACAGACTTGCACAACGGAAGCAACGATAACTAGTATTTAAGTATAAAATACAAATTCTAATCCAAAATATAAATGCATAACTCAATTTAATAGTCTTCTAGCTATGCAGGGACGAGTCGAGGCGGTCGTCGAAGCAGTTGATAAAGTGTGTTCCGCTAGTCGATCCATATCCCAATCCATGCTTAGCTCTAAATGCCCTAAACCGCTATACTTGCAGCTTGAATCTTCTACCGTAAGCATCTCTAATCAACACAAGCAAGTATATACCTCGTCTTCATGTTTATCCCAAAGCAGTACCTGAACACATGCTTAAAAGAGTTCGGTCAGCAATTACGCTGGTGAGTCCGTGTAAATAGTTAAGTAAATCCAAATCAAGTTTGTCATCTCAAAAGCAAGTTCACATAACACAATACATGGTGATGTACAAGTCACACCTCAAACCTAACACTGAATCCATCTACTCCCATTATGGATTCCCATGGCAAAATATATGCCACAACGGTCCGCAGACCTCAGTGGAGGGTTTTCCGGGCTTCCGGATCCACTGTGCGTGGGGGATTCCCCAAGTAGTACTACCCATACATTAAGTGGCCCAACTCCCTTGGGTTAATGAGTGTGAATCTGGTTTCGGGAGCACCTTGTCACATCAAATAAGTTTACACACACAAGCATATGTTCACCTCAAAACAGTAAAACAAAACGAGGGGATGGTACACGGAACTCACCTGGTAACGTAAGATATAACACACGTGGTTGTATAGTGATCGCAATCTTGTGTCCTGCTTATCCGTTATATTGCAGAGTCCTATCATGGTCACAAGTATTAGTAGGTGTAACCAAGTGTCGCGGTTACACGTGTGGACGAGCTAGAACCTCTCTAGATTTCAATATTGTTTCTAATATATTTATCCATTTACGTAGTTGAATACCTTTTTGGTTCAAAGTTCTACGAACTTACCATCTTGGTCCCATGGATTTATATAGTAGTCAAGTAATAATCTTATTCATGTCCAAGTTACAAGCAATAACTAGCTATTTATTATTATTATTGTTGTAACTAATTTAGTACTTTAAATCCTTGTCGTGTAGTATCTGCTGTCCATGTTATTGTCTATATATGTCCCAACAGTTGCCTATACCTTATGTGTTTTATTTATCCAAACGTCCATGTATGTTCTACTAGGTAGTCTAATGTCCCAATGATTCACACATCAACCTAATAACTTGTGTCCCATTTGCTTATGTGTCAAGGTTCAAATTATCGAGCTTATGTTCGCTTTATCACATACGTGTTTTGGTTCATTGGTCGCATTCGTGTCCGGTTCTTATATCCTATAAACCAAATTCGAATCCTATGTTTAAAGGTCTAGGCTAATCATTAATCCCAAAACTAATGTATTTGGTTCGTTCACCAAGCTCGTAAAGTCCACACGCGCCCAAATATAAATGTTAATAGTTATATGGTAGAGTTATACTTCTCCCAACGCCTTGTTGACCAGGTTTGACTTTGTCGACTGGTTATGATCAAGTATAAATACTTCTTCTAAAGCTTCCATACTCCAATTTAGTGGACTCCACTCGCGGTTCCATCATAACCTGTCAATCTAATTTATGTTACTACTATCATCCTCAAACTATCCCTTATATAATATTATGCTAATTAACTTAAATACAAAGGAATCCATGAGACTTACTTACTAATCCTTATCATTATTTACAAGGCCCTGAGCCAAACGCGACATGGTCGTTAAACATGGTTCCGTAACCTCTGAGCAACCCCTAAACCACCATCACCTTCCTATTGTCCAACCGAACCACCACCGCCTCTAGACAAAACACCCAACATCATCAGCATCATAATCCTACCAAGATAAATAAGATTGTTGGGTTACCTCGCCACCATGACTTACCACCGTCCGACTCCAGAACCGACATCAAGCCTGTGACCAGTCATCTACCTCCAATGTCAAGTGATACTCTTGATTCTAGTACACTCTTCATCAACCATCATAATTCGCTACTGACCTGGTCATCATCATCACCACTGTAACTATATTCCTATGTCTCGATATTAGTCTCCCAGCCATCACCCTAATCACCATCGGTTGACACCATTAACCACCGCAGTCCACCGTACACAACCCAACCCAACCCCACTACCAGCAGTCACCGGTCACCATCCTCTGTAATCGAAGCCGTAATCGGAAACCCAGACCTCCGCCTCTGTCCTTTCCTCGGCTTCCTTTCTCACCTTCAATTTCTACCCTCTTCTCTCTCGCTCTAACAGATCTGTGGGTGTGTTAAGTGTGGGTTTGAGGGTTGTTAGGATTAACGACGGGGATATAACGCCAGGGCTCCGCCGGTAGCGGCGGCCGGAGGCCTTCCAGATCCTCCCTTTGTCTCCCTTTCTATCTCTGTATGTTGTGTGTGTATTATCAAATGGAGATAAGATAAAGGTATATGGGTTTTTAAATGGTGACATGTTATGGTCTGGTGGTTTCAAAAGGCCAGCAATTGGTTTTAAAAAGGGTGCTGTCAACACATGCTCCCCAATGACTCATCAAAATCATTGGGCGGGTTTGTTATCGGATATCGGTTTGGTAACGTATCGCATACTCGTATATAATATTTCGTCAAAATAAATATATAACGTTTTCAGTTTCGGCTTTATAATTGTATATTTCTAATTATTATTGCTCGGACACTCGTTATACTAGCTTTAGGCGCGAAAAATTTTCGGCTCTCAGACCGGGGTGTTACTATTCAAGTCGGCAAAATTATCAGTTGTGGTGTGAAGTTATTAAAGCGATTCATTGTGGTGGTGGGGGTTCTGGGTTCATTCCGTGCAAGAAAAATGGAAGGGGCACCTGGTACAATATAAGCGAAATCCAGAAGGAGTTTTGCAGCCATGGTATCGACTTACAGTCAAAGTTCAAATGTAAGGTAGGGGTAGGAACGACTGTCCGTTTCTGGGAAGATGTATGGTATGAAGACGGGCTATTAAAAGATCGATTTCCGAGTCTATTTCCACTGTGCAAGGCGACGAAACCGCTTGTCAGTGAATGTTACACAAGGGTTAATGGGTTGGTTTGGTGGGATATCCCGTGGTCTAGACTCCCAGCAACAGCAGCGGAATGGGCGGAGACCTACCAATTATGGACGCTTTTAGTCAAACAGAAGATATCTTCGGAAAAGGATGGCTGGAAATGGGTTACGAATGGGTCAGAGGTGGATTTTTCAGTAAAACAGGTACGGGAGGCGCTGAGTAACCAGGTTTGGCAGCTGAGTTCGTCTGCAGATTTCGTATGGAGCAGGATTGCGACGGCTAAAGTGAATAGCTTTGCTTGGAGGGTAGTTAAAAAAGGTATCCCGACAGCGGAAGCACTATCATTCAGAGGCGTACAGGTGGGTAACGGGCTTTGTCAGCGGTGCGGCTTGGAAACTGAGTCGTTGGATCACTTGTTTGTTAAGTGCGTATGGGCTAGAGCTCTGTGGTGGAACGTAAGTGAGTGGCTAAAAGTTGATGATTTCAAAAAAGAAGACCCGATTGAGGATATATTGAAGAAGTGTTGGCATCTAAATGGCGATGTAAGGAAAAAGAAAGTTGTATATGCGATTGTCTTGTTGGTGTTCTGGAAATTATGGATAAAGAGAAATGAATCGGTTTTTGCAAATGGAACAACTGCAACACCGATGCTGTTGGAAGAGCTTAAGTTAGAGTCTTTCTGGTGGATGAGTAAACGGACTAAAATTCAGGGGCTGGAAAAGGCGACTTGGTGGGATTTTTCATTGTTTGATAATGGCTAAGATGTATCACGGCTGGCATAAGGAATCATTATAGGTGAATAGGCGATTTATTTTGTGTTTGTAGTATGTTTTACTTGTTTATTTTGGGTCGACCCAGGTAGTTACTTGCTAGACTGTGTCTGGGTGATCTTTTAATGTTATCTTTGGTGGAATAAACTTTCGTTTGATTGTTAAAAAAAGGGAAATTGGATTGTATCGCACTCAACTATTTGTTATTGGCCGATAACGCACTGAACTATAAAATTGATCACCAACGCACTGAACTTTAAACCTCTTGGATTGTGTCACACTAAGGCTGTGTTTGACAAGGTCCAAATGGAAGAATCCATATGTGTTAATTGTATTAATTTGTCACTAAGTAATCGTTTTAAACCTCTTTATCACTAAGTAATCGTTTTAGTGGTTCTGGACATGGTCAAACACAGCCATAGTGTGACACAATCCAAGAGGTTTAAAGTTCAGTGTGTTAGTGATCATTTTTATAGTTCAGTGCGTTATCGGCCAATCCCAAATAGTTGAGTGCGATACAATCCAATTTCCCTTAAAAAAAGGTGTCTCCTTTCAGCTTCTTGTTTCCATGACTTTTTTTTCCTTTTTAAGCGTTTTAGGCATTAAAGGGTTGTAAATAGCTTTGTAAGCTGTAAAACTACTTTGTTTTTTCTTGTCTTTTTCACTTTTAGTCCTAATACTTATCTATCTTCTACATTTAACCCTTACATTTTTTATACTTTGAACTTTATCATATATATCTTAAAACAGATTTTTAGTTATGGGAAAATGGCCAAAATAGCCCGTTGACCGTGTGTTTTGCAGAAATAAACCTCTCCCCCCTCTTTGGAGAGACGGGACACGGCTCCCAACGAGCCTGAACCGTCTCCAAGAGCCTTTGACTTTAGATCCAATAGCCAACCGACACGTGGCGTCTCCCCATCCCGAGGCTGTCCCGTCTCTCTCCAGACGGGTCAGAAGTCAACCGTCTCTCTCCCAGACGGGTCACATTTCCCCATGCCGTCTCAAGCCGTTGGTTCAACCGTCTCAAGACGGGTCACATTTTCCCATGGGGACTCGCCGTCTCCCGAGACATCGGGTATCGTCGTCTCCGGTGAGTCCCGATGGTTAGTCCGGCGCTTCGGTTGTCCAGGTCAGTCTTATAAATACCGTTCTAAGTCACAAACTCCGTCTCATTCCCGTCAGACTATCACCCCACCACCGTCTAACACTATCACCACCACCACACCACCACCACCGTCCACCACCACAGTCTAATTCATCCACACAAATGGCACCCCAACGATGGACCGAAGAACAGGAGATTGCACTGATTGCAGCATGGCGCCATGTCGAAGAAAGCACCCACCATACCAACAAATGGTTCTGTATATTGCACGAGTACAATCGGCTGGTTGGAGGGTCAGACCGGACAACCGAGTCTCTTAGCTGGAAGTTGAACGATTTGACCACGAAGTGTCAAATCTTCAACGGGTACCACAACCGGACACTTCAGTTGGTACCCCCTGGCTTTCCCGAAGACACGGCAATTAGACACACAAAAAGACAGTATCAAACCAGGGAGCGAAAAGAATTTAAACATGTGTCTGTCTGGCAAATGATGAGGGATCATCTTAACTAGTTTATAAAACCTTTGTAATCGAAGTTTATTTATGTTTTTATGTTTTTTATGTTTTTTTTATTAATGCAATGAATGTTTATTTATGTTTTTTTTATATAAAAGTAAATATTTCATTAAACAAACTATACTATTACAACAACAATAAACAAACTATACTATTACAACAAACTTCCTAAATTTACTTGCTAAGAACTAAGAACTTTGTTTGAATGGTGTATGTGCGCTTCATAGACAAAGAACTCTTCTTGCAAATAAAATAGACTACCACATTGTAGATGCAAATTACACGGGTTAACCCACGCGCAGATGCAACAACAATCCAAATAGCCGTACGCAGATAATACAACAATCCAAGTAATCGGACAATATTTTCGTAAGCCGGTAGGCTTCGGTTGGGAAAGCAAAAAACGTCATTGGTTTGGAAGATGAAAGGTTTGGGGAGGGTGGTGGGTGCAAATTTTGTTAAGTGAATTGGGGTATTTATATACACTCGTGAGACGGTTCAGACGGTAGCCCGAAACGGCATAGAGAAATGTGACCCGTCTGGGAGAGAGACGGTTGACTTCTGTCCCATCTCGAGAGAGACGGGACAGCCTCGGGATGGGAGACGCCACGTGTCGGTTGGCTATTGGATCTAAAGTCAAAGGCTCTCGGAGACAGTTCAGGCTCGTTGGGAGCCGTGTCCCGTCTCTCCAAAGAGGGGGGAGAGGTTTATTTCTGCAAAACACACGGTCAACGGGCTATTTTGGCCATTTTCCCTTTTTAGTTTTATATTTCGATCCAAAATTTTCAAGTTGACATGCCGCAACGTGCATATGTAGTTTAACGTTTTTACCTATATTTTTCCCGTCGAACGGTGACCCTATGTTTTAAGTTTCAGTCTAGTTTTTGCGCATTATCACGCTGCAACGGGTGTGTATGGTTTACCCTTTTTACGTCTATATTTCACTCAGTTTTGTTTTTTTGTCTTTTATTGTTTTTTATGAGTTTTTTCGATGTTTTTGGTCGCTGGCGATAGTGTGACATTGATGCTACTTAGTACGGTTTTATACCCTCTGCACCAACGCGGGGGGCTTAATGGTAGTAATTTTTTAAGAACCAACATTTCATAAGTTATAATATGAATAGGTTGTTTAAATCGCTCGGCGCTCGCTTGGAATTTGCTTGAAAAATGCTCGCTTGATTTTCCGTTCGGTTGAGCAAAGGTCCGCTCGGCTTGGTTCGGCTGGATATAATTTTTATTAATTTATTATACACACACACATTAATTACAATTATATTTATAGTTTTATACATACCACTATATTTGGTTTGGCTCAATATATGCATATTTACAATTATATTTATAGTTACCGGCCTAGTCAACCCAATAATAACTTAACACTAACTTTAGCTGTAAAATCCTAAGTCATGAAAAGACATGCTTGACTTTCCCATTAGTTGTCCACCATCATTCGTCTCCCGTTATCAACCTATGACACAATGCGACAATTGTTCTCTGTAGTATGCTCATGATCGCCTCATCGGCCTCGACTTAAGTCTCATTCTCGGACAACCGGACCTAGACTTAGTGTCATCCTTTGACGATCGAACCTCAATCATCACTAGGCAGCGAGAACATTAAAGGAAACATCCCAAATTTATGGTTGTCATAAAAACTTGCCGCTTGTGGCTTGCTCGAAAAATGCTCGCTCGGTTTCCGGCTCGGTTGTAAACGAGCCGATTGGCTTGGTTCGGTTTGCAAATGAGCCAAGCACGAGCAAAGGTCTGCTTGGTTCGACTCAGCTCGTGAAAAACCCTAAATATGAACCAAAAATGGTTTAGCCGATCCAAACTCATGCACCAATAACTATTTAAGAATCTATAAACACATATAATTATATTTCTTACTTTATTATATGCCATATTTTTATCGTCATCAAAATAGTTAGATTTGGAAAATTCATTATTGAAAGAAAATATTATGCTTGCCTTTCATAAGCACCTCATTTTAAGCTTATTGTCATGATGGTACTGATTACTAAATTTGTAACTATATATATTATACGGAAGATCAGAGATGCTACTGGAAGTCTGAACGTGATGAACCGTGATGAAGATGGACATGGACGAAGCATTAGAAGGACCTGAGGGTGCCCCGACCCTTAACATTTTTTGGCTCAGTAGTGAAAATTTCTTCATTTCCTTCCAAAAATTTTGTATATATTGAGTCCGCCCCCCACCATCTAAAATTTAAGGTTAACATCATTTAATACAATTCCGCTACACAGGTTTCCCTTGCTGCAACCAAACTTCACTGCCACGTGTGTTGCTGATGTTCCATGCACATTTTGGTACATCACGTTGCTAATCTTTACTCCTGAAGCCTCATTGGGACAGTTCTCATTGTTGTGACAGTATTTTCAGTCTATTATTATCCGGTACTTAACGTTCATCATGGTTGCTCCCTTAAAAAGCACACCTTTAACGGACCCACTACTACTCGTTGCCCACAGTTTTATCCTCATAGCATTCGTTGTACCGATGAATGTGGTCGGTTTTACTGTTACATTATGGACACATGTTTCTTCCCGGTCCCATCCTAGACTCCCAATGCTGCATCCACAAAACAAATATATAATCATTACCAAATCGTATATTTGTATATCTCTTATGGGATAGAGTTAAAGTTTGCTTTTATAACACCCTACCCTGCTATGAATGGGATATTAGTGGATACGTTTACTTGTCTCTGTATACATGTGTACGTGCTTGCACACATGCATTTTTATTTTTTATTTTAAACAAGGTGGTGTATTTCAAGATAGTTGTTACAGAATGGTGTGCTTAAGAATTCCTAAAAAGAAATCTATGTGTTAGTTGAGACTTGAGTGTACCTTATGTCGTGACCCGGCCCGCAAACCACTTTTTCTATCCAGATATTAGAGTTTTCTGGGCCTATTGAGATGCAGTCATCGCCTGTTGAGATCTTTTTTTTTTTGGTAAATGAGTTTTCGCCCGGTAAATATATTCCCTAATGGTGATTGTACAGATTTTAAGGGGGCATAAATCCCCGAAGAACTCCTAAAAGAGGACACCCCCAAAACAGGCTTCGGGAACCTCTATAAGAGAAATACATACATCGCTACTAACCCACTAACAACTTAGCAAGAGAAACATACATTTCTACCACAAAAGGGCCTTCACTTTTAAACTCAGAAGCAAAGCAATACAAACCAACAAGTAGAAAAACCCCCGTTAATGGGCCTCGAGGCCCAAACAAACCTCAACAGAAAACAAAACCCAGTCCTTGGCCTTAATAATGGGTCATTGATAAGCGCTGAAGTAGCCCAATTCACAAGAAGCACAATCCTCAAAAACCACCAGTACTTGGGCCAAAAAGAAATATCCATCAGGCCAACTAAGTAGCCTTTTATGGGCTTAATTTGAAAACACACAAACACCTGCTGGGAATCAGGCCTATTATCATCATAGATGCTCCACCCATAAAGCATCAAACAACCCCCGTAGCGCCGCATTGGTCCCAAAAATACTCCCATTCTCCCTACGACCAATTTACGGTTTCCTCATGTTTAATACTTTTGGTCTTGACAATCGCTCTACGGTTATGGCGACATTGATCATTAACACAGCTGACCCATTACAACTAATGGCCCATATATTATTGTTGAGTTTGTTGGAGTTTGTTTTAGTAATAATTCTCCACCGTTGGATGATGTTATGATCTATGGCTCACATTTGTTCTCGAGAAGAGCTGGTGGAAGATTCGAGATGGATATAAAAGGATTATTATGCACAAATCTCAATTATCTCTCACACACAATTACTCTCTGAGATCATCGTCTTCATCATAGAATTAGGGTTTAATTCTTGTGATTGTATCTGTTTTAGGGTTGCATCCCTGTGTATTGTCTTGGTGTTGTCTGGATCATTGTGGTGATCTTCGTCTTATTGTTCTGGTCTGTAAGTATTTACATTCATTCTTACAGATCTACAACTCATTTCCAATCAGTTTAGATCTGAACATTGTATTATGATATCATCTGGATTCATCTATTGGTGAATCCAATATTGGGAACTTGGGGGGGGGGGGGGGGGGCAAACATTTTAGGATTGGTTTTAATAAGAGTTTTGTCACCTGTTTTGTCGCCTAATTTCTGGTGTTGTTATTTTCTTGTTCATGGTTTGAGTTTATGTTGGCTCATACTTGGTATTGTGTGATTGTATCATAAAATTTTACAGTACTCTTTTCCGCGCTCGCACTAAAATCCAATACGAGAACCGATTAGAGGAAGACTTAGCAGGCTGATTTGCAACCTGTTTCTCAGCCAGTTTCTGGATGGCTTTACTCCTGGTACCTTGAACATCACGAATAAAATTGAAACCCCGAACCTCCCTTCTTTAGACCAATCATTTTACCAGATTTTGACCCATCCCGACCTGTTTAGGCATGTCTTTTTGGCTGCCATTTCCATTGTGAACATTCTCCACAACATTTGGTACCATATCCTTTCCATTAACACAGTTTCGAGCTACATTCTTTTTGTGGGTAACACCGGTGAAACCATCATCATTCCTGTTTATGAGAGGAGTTTGGCTATCTTTTTGAACATCTACCCTGTTCTCTTTTACACTATTATCCACAACCGGTTTTTGATCATTTTGGGCATTGATTAGACGTGTGACCAAACACAACACATTAATTACACAAAGGGGGCTTCCATTGGTAGGAGAGTTGCATAACACCCACCTGAGTTTTTCCACTTCGGCCCACAGGATATTCATTCTCAACCTCTGCTAGGAGTTTTGAACTAGCTTTCGCGTCAACCAACATACGGGCAAAGCCCGACTTCCCTTTTTACTTAACACTCTAGCTTTGGTGGTTTTATCTAATGGTAACACGTCACCCACAACACTAAACACCCTACTCATTCCCTTTTCTGTCCACAACTCAAGGGGAACATTGTGAGCCGTAACCCATATATGGATGGTTGACAGTTCAATCTTTTCAAGACTAAGCCCCGGTTCCCACAGATTGAGGCAAATAGGAACATTGTTTACCAACCAAGGGCCCTTTTCCATGACTTCACTTAATCCCTTTTCACTAAAAAACTTAAAATCATAGGCCTGCCATAGATGTTTTTCAAAAGCCACAAGTCAAAGGCCAGGATTTCTAACTTCTCAAAAAAAGCTTTTCCACCTTAAAAAGCCAAAAGTCAAAACAGAAAGTGTTTTTGGGTTACACAAACAACTTATTGACTTATTGGTTTCTTGGAAAAGCCAATAAGTCAATAAGTTGTTTTGAAACTCAATCCCAAACACCCTCTCAATGGTGTGGAGTATGGTGAACAAGGTCGGGGAGATGATTTGGCATTCGGTAAAGTGGGGGACACCGCCTCTCCCGAACAAATTTCGGTGAACTCGGGGAAATGAGTGTACCGAGAGCTATGATTGGTGGAGGGAAGGTGAAGAGAGAGAGAGAGAGAGAGAGAGAGAGAGAGGAGAGGGGGAAGGGGGAATTAGGGGAAACCATTTCCTTGGGTTGGGGGAGAGGAGGGAAGAAATGATGTGGCGCTGATATGACATTTAGGGGAGTTGGTGACCACACCATATAGCCTTAATGAGCAAGCTGATGTGGTGGGTAGGTTTAGTTAAATACACAGGCTCGGAGCTCATATGTTGGGGGCAAGATTCTTGCTCCCGTCAGTGAAAATAGCATTGAAGAAAAGAAATACTTGGGTAGTTGAGTGATGTTGAAATATCTTTGGAGCCAATGTTTTTTCGTTAATGATTTTGGAAAGGAAAAAAATCAAAATTAATGGTATGTTTGGATAAATGGGTTACATCGGTCATGTTCGTGTTACACAATATTAACTGAGGTTGGAGTTATGCATGTCTTTTATACAAATAAAAATATGTCATGTTCGGGTTCAAAATTTAACCCGCCAACCCAAAACCTAAAGCATGCCAACTCAACACCACTGACACTACGACAATTATAGACAACTTGTAGGTTGCAGTAATCTAGAAGCAGTTCCAGCAACATAAGAGCAAAATGAATTCACTGGTTGACCTCCAAATTTAAGGTTAACATCATTTAATACAATTCCACTACACAGGTTTCCCTTGTTGCAATCAAACTTCACTGCCACGCGTGTTGCTGATGTTCCATGCACATTTTCGTACATTACGTTGCTGATCTTCACTCCTGAAGCCTCATTGGGACAGTTCTCATTGTTGGGACAATATTTTCCGTCTATTATGATCCGGTACTTAACGTTCAACTTGGTTGCTCCCTTAAAAAGCACACCCTTAACGAACACACGACTACTTGTTGCCCACGCTTTTATCCTCAGACCATTCGTTGTACCGATGAATGTGGTCGTTTTTACTGTTACATTATGGACACCTGGTTCTTCCCTGTCCCATCCTACACTTCCAATGCTGCATCCACAAATCAAATATATAATCATTACCAAACCGTAAATTTGTATATCTCTTATGGGGTAGAGTAAAAGTTTGTTTTATAACACCCTACCCTCGTATTAATGGGATATTAGTGGGTACGTTTATTTGTCTCTGTATACATGTGTTCGCGCACACATGTATTTTTATTTTTTTAAGCAAAGTGGTGTATTTCAAGAAAGTTGTTACCAGAATGGTGTGTTTAAGAATTCCTAAAAACAAATTTATGTGTTGGTTGAGACTTGAGTGTACCTTATGCCGTGACCCTGCCCGCAAACCACTTTTTCTATCCAGATATTAGAGTTTCCTGGGCCTATTGAGACGCGGACGTCGCCTGTTGAGATCTTTTTTTTTTTTGGTAAATGAGCTTTCTCCCGGTAAACATATTCCCTAATGGTGATTGTACAGGTTTTAAGAGGGCATAACCCCCCCCCCCCCCCCCCCCCCCAAGAACTCCTAAAAGTGGATACCCCCGAAATAGGCTTCGAAACTCTATAAGAGAAATACATACATCGCCTACTAAACCACTAACAACTTAGTAGGAGAAATATACATTTCTACCACAAAAGGGCCTTCACTTTTAAACTCAGCAGCAAAGCAATACAGACCAACAAGTAGAAAAACACCCGTCAATGGGCACACTTCTTTGGAGCAGCCAGCAATAGGGCCTCTAGGCCCAAACAAACCTCAACAGAAAACAAAACCCAATCCTGGGCCTTAATAATGGGTCATTGATAATTGCTGAAATAGCCCAATTCACAAGAAGCCCAATCCTCAAAAACTACCAGTACTTGGGCCAACTAAGTAGACTTTTATGGGCTTAATTTGAACAGCAGTAAACTGGACGAGGATGAACCCAATAACAAACTTAATCTGGGCCTGAAAACACACAAACACCTGCTGGGAATCGGGCCTATTATTATCATAGATGCTCCACCCATGAAGCATCAAACAACCCCCAAGAGCGTCGCATTGGTCCCAAAAATTCTCCCATTCTCCCTAGGACCAATTTACGGTTTCCTCATGTTTACTACTTTTGGTCTTGACAATCGCTCTATGATTATGGCGACGTTGATCGTTAGTAAGCTGTTTTTTATTGAGGTCCACTGGGTCACCCACAAGAGTACTTTTTTCCACGCTCGCACTAAAATCCAATACCAAGAACCGATTAGGGGAAGAATTAGCAGGCTGATTTGCAACCTGTTTCTCAGCTGGTTTCTGAACGGCTTTACTCCTGGTACCTTGAACAGCACGCATAAAATTGAAACCCGAACCTCCCTTCTTTACACCACTCGTTTCACCAGACTTTGACCCATTCCCGACCAGTTTAGGCATGGCTTTTTGGCTGCCGTTTCCATTGTGAACATTCTGCACAACATTTGGTACCATCCCCTTTCCATTAACACAGTTTCGAGCCGCATTCTTTTTGTGGGTAACACGGCTGAAACCATCATTCTCTTTTGCACTATCATCCACAACCGGTTTTGGTCTTTTTGGGCATTGATTAGACGTGTGACCAAACACAACACATTGATTACACAAAGGTGGCTTCCATTGGTAGGAGAGTTGCATTAACACCCACCCGAGATTTTCCACTTCGGCCCACAGGATATTCAATCTCAACCTCTGCTGGGAGTTTTGAACTAGCTTTCGCCTCAACCAACATACGGGCAAAGCCCAACTTCCCTTTTTACTTAACACTCTAGCTTTGGTGGTTTTATCTAATGATAACAGGTCACCCACAACACTAAACACCCTAGTCATTCCCTTTTCTGTCCACAACTCTAGGGGAACATTGTGAGCCGTAACCCATATATGGATGGTTGACAGTTCAATCTTTTCAAGACTAAACCCCAGTTCCCACAGATTGAGGCAAATAGGAACATTCCTTAGCCGAGTGAGCCAAATCATCTTTTGATAAAACTATTCGACATTTACCTTCCGCAGTTATAATTGGAGGAATGTAGGAAAGATTAATCGTACCCGTTTCATTATTTTGGCGAATTTTATCAGCAAATGTCAAACCTGCAGCAGCATTCTGTTGTCAAACATTTATAACCGGTTCAGTAGCCTTCTCTACAGATGATGCAGGGGAAGTTGGTTGGTCTTGGATATGGGTATCGGCCATAGCAAAATCAACAGCCGGTTCCTCTGTTTCCTCTTCCTCTATACTCAGAATTTCCACATCCTCCCTTTCCGAAAAAGGCTATGTAACGGTCCCTTGAGAATCAACTGCCATCGTGTTCACATCCTGAGCATCTCTCTGACTTGGTTCCTTCTACAAACTGGTGGAATAATCTTTGAGCTCAAAATGGTGATTCCTGTGGAATATGTCATATGAATGCCATCTGTGTTTGGGCTGAGCCTGGGTGCTAAGATGTTCACTCCTTGTATTTTCGCGTTCTTGCAACTATAGAGCAACATGTGAAACCTTTGGCTGTTTAGTGACCGTAATTTACTGATCACTATGTTTTGGGAATGGTAGATACCAAGTGTCTGCAACAAATATATGTTTGTTCATTATAATTTCAATACTATACTTGTATCCCTTGTCACAAACACTGGTATCTATTATTGAAAATAACTTTAGACGAAGATTACAAAGCCTATGAATTGGCTGTGAAAGAGAAACAATAGAGAAAAATTATTCAATACATTTGTAATTAATCTTTAGCATAAAAAGAGAAGTAACAAGCCATTTAATACACGAGGAAACAAGGAAACACAATCAAATCACTAGTTAAGATAATGGGCACACGCCTAGAAGACAGGAAGAAAAAAAGACCAGAACATGGCTTCTATGAACAAATAACAATGCAATGACGCTCAAGCAAAAAAAAAAAAAAAAAAAAAACTCCTTAACACAAAAGCCAATCTGCAAAACAAAAAAGATACACGAATTAGAGAAAAAAATTGGATTATAAGATTGGGTTGTATTTTAGCATCCCTTAATAAGAACAAGAAGAAATAAATACAATAGACAATAAGAAGAATGAAATATAACTTACAATTATGGATGTGAAACCCTTCGCAATTTTGCAGTGAACACCATCATATTCACACAAACCCAATCTTCTAAGCTATTCATAAAATGAAAAAAAGCATGTCTCCCACGGCGGTTAACAAGTAAAGCAATACATACCGTCCAAAATCCAGTAATGAAACCAGTGGCCCCTCCAATATAAAACCATTTTTGAAAATCATTTGTGCCTTCCTTGTCATCCATATTTTCCTGAGTGACGGGTGGACCTAATTCTTTATCACCTGGACAATATTTGGACAGGGGAAGTCCGCATAATCCTGCGTTTCCGGTGTACCTTGAAGGTTCAAAAGACTGGAGTTGGGTGCCTGATGGAATTCTTCCTGACAAGTTGTTATATGACACATCTAGATAATTTAGCAATGTCATTTGAGACATGCTTGATGGCAGTCCTCCGCTAAGATGGTTTCTAGATAGATCCAAAATTAGAAGTTCTTTCATTTGACCAATTCTTGATGGAATCTCTCCAACTAGACCGTTCTTTGACAAGTCAAGTGCAATCAAGTTATTGAGATCGGCTAGTGTATCCGGGATTTTTCCGGTTAAATTGTTGCTTGATAAATTGATGATCTTTAGAAATTCCAGAGTGCTGCCAAACTCATGCAGACTTCCTTGCCACATGATCATGGAATTGTCAACATAATCGCGGATACTAGCGTTAGAAACCATATGCACATTTTGGTTGACTGCCAATCCATCTTGAACCATGGAAGTGAGATTATTGAGACATGAGGGGATGGCTCCTTGGAGTTTATTCATTGACAAATCTAGAATCTGTAGATATACTAGCTGACATAACTGTGAAGGGATGGTTCCAATGAATTTATTTGATGTTAAGATAAGAGCATACAATCCTGATAACCTTTCCCCGATCCAACCAGGCACGTAACCAGAAAACTTGTTGGCCCCCAAATTCAAAAAGGTTAATTGGGTGAAATTCATTAAAGATAATGGCAGTTTTCCTGAGAAGTTGTTATTGTATAAATACAAGACCTCAAGATTGATCAAATACTTGATAGAACTAGGAAGCCTTCCAGATAGATTGTTATATTCTAGACTAAGAATTCTTAGTTCTGTAAAATGCCACAAACAGTCTGGAATTGGGCCAGTGAATCCGTTGTGTGAGAGATCTAGAAAGGACAAAGACCCATCACTAATTTGGCACAAAAAGAAGATTTGTCCAAATAAATTATTTTTGGAGAGGTCTAGCGTGTTCAAACCAGAAGGAACATTCGGTATATTACCATAAAAGTTGTTGGAACTAAAATCTATGATTGAAGAATGAGGATCAAAATTTGATAACATATCTGTTACTATCCCGGTAAAATTGTTGAAAGAGAGATTCAACTGTGTTAAACGAGAAGGCCAAGTGTTCCAAAAATCCTCTGGAATGGTATCTGAAATTTGGGTATTGGAAAGATCAATACTTGAAAGATTTTTCATTGTTTGAATCCATTTGGGGAAACGAGGTCCTAGTTTGCAATTACTCAAGTCAATATGCTCTAGGCTGGAAATGTTTAACATGTGAACTTCTAAAGGAACTCCTTTGAGTGAGTTATTTGAAAGATTAACGTCTAAGATATTCGAATTTTCAATATTTTCAAAGATGGCACCTTTAAGAAAATTGGAAGAAATGTCTAGGCTTTGAAGCTTGGGTAGTTGCCACACTTTTTCACTTATAGTTCCATTTAACTGATTATTAGAAAGTTGTAGATCTTGTAGGGATGAAAAATTTTGGATATCATCCGACAGTGAGCCTGTTAATTGGCTAGATGAAGCAAACAAATATTGTAAAGTAACCGATGTGCATCCGGACAAGTTACTCAGGAAATCAGGTAAATTGATAGGCATTGAGTTTCCATAGAGAAACAATGATGTTAACCTACACAGATTTCCAAGGTATTTGGGAATCTCATCTAACATGTTATCAGAGAGATCAAGGTCTACAAGTGCATTGCTAATTAAAGGGAACAACCAGTGATACATGGATGAGTTAAGATTGTTTCCTCCGAGAGAAAGGGTAACAATAGATGAAGAAAAAGAAGAGTTGACATATGAATAAGAATACGGGTGCATGACTTGCGAGAGGTCACATCTATCTAAACCTAAAGTTGATAATCTTTTAAGACATAAAATCACATTCACCCAATTGTTTACTTTGCTAAGAGAAGTACCTGACATATCAAGTTTCTCTAACTGAGTCAAATGAGACAACCAATCTAGGTTTTCAATTGTGCAACTACTCAGGTCTGTAAGTGAAAGCTCTTGCAAGTTGGTCAGGTTTCCAAATTCTAAAGGAATGGTTCCACTAAAATCATTCCAACCAAGGTTAAGATACCTTAATTGGGTCATGGAACCAATAAAAATGGGAATCGTTCCATTAAACCAATTGGAAGAAAGATCAAGATAATTCGAGTAGCTTAAGTTAAGCAATGAAGGGCTAATCTTGCCTTCAAGATCTCCATCGCCCAAGCTAAGGCTTATGACATGTGATTGGTTATTGCACGTGACTCTATCCCAGTAACAACAATCACTGGTTGTTCCTTCTTCTTCTTTGGGTGTCCATGTATTGAGAAGGCCTTTAGGGTCGTGATGAATATATGATTTGAAATGAAGAAGAGTATGTCTCTCCTTTTTGGTACACTTACCGGTACGGTGGAAAGAGGAAGTGGGAGGTTCTGGTGTAGACCAAGTTAAGGCGGTTGTATTGGTAAATGATTCCAAGAAAAAGAGTAAAGTAATAAAGAATAAACAGGGATGGGTAAAATGTTTATGGTAGATTGTCATTTTTTGTTGTATCAAATCTTAATTATTTGATGTGTTAACTAATATGCCCAACTTTATATACACAAAAAGTTTGAATCATATCATGTTGACTTTCTTTCTATTTTCATGTCCACATATATTCATCTTTTGAACGCCACAAATAAAAGCCCCGCTACCGGGGTCACCAATGGCAAAAGGCAACACATACGCCCGCAATCGCAAACAACGTTGGGTAGCCTAAGCCCACCATCTCATGCTTCAGGAAAACCGGTCGCCTGAAAGCCCACTGCAGTAAAGCCCGGTTGAGATCGGATTCAAACTTGTAACATGTTGTCTTCAACCTAAGTCTTCACTTATCCAATGCCAATTGATCCGAAGCTTATTGGCTCATGTCCACATGTCTGTGGAAAAATTGTGTGGACTATAAAGCATGCAAGACTTACAAGACTAACAACAACCACATAAGTTCTATATTTGTCACAAATTATAAGTCAAAGTTGTGACAATTTGTATCTAGTTAATGGTCCTTGTCAAAGCCTAACAAGTCTTCACACATTTTTTTCAGACCCACTTAATACATTCCAAACAATTTTCTTTCACTTTCAAGTGGAAAATATGTGTATATAATATATAGAGTTAAATTTGATTTTGTTCCATGAGGTTTAATAAAAATTACCATTTTCCTCCAAACTTAAAAAGCTAATTAACGAATAGAGATATCGGTCTTAAATAAATCATCAAAGGCTCGTAAATCTTACGTATTTATTTTAGTTTATTACAGTCATTTTCACTTACTAATGTTCATAACTTTAAAAAAAATATCTAGTAAATTTATGTGAGAACAAAATTATTTAAAAAATGTTTATTGTTTGCAACTAGTCATTAGATGCTTAAAGAATAAAAAAGAATTACAAAATTATCAGGAAAAATAAGTGTTTTTATATCACAATAACTATGCTTATGGCTACAACTCTATCCGTAGCCACTATAATGTTGCTGACCATAACCACCACCTCTACCCATCATTGGATTATAACTTAAGGCGGCATAAATCTGGTGGCAGGTGACGGCTGCATCTGAAACCCTTGGCCATTAATTGCTCATTCCCACACCCATATGTTGAGGCATATTATTCATTCTCATGCCCGTATTTTGAGGCAAAGTGTTCATTCCCATACCATATTTTGAGGCATATTATTCATTCCCATACCATATTTTTGAGGCAAAGAGTTTAGACCTCCATAACTAACTCCAAACCATTGTCATGCACCCATTCCCATTCCAATTCCCATTGCTAAACCTGCCATGGGGTTGGATGCGGGGCTTAGAGCACCCGCATCTAGGGGTGAGCATTTCGTGGTTCGGACCCACAAGAACCTTGGACCCGAACCTTTTTTAAATATATGGGTTGGTTTTCGATTCTATATTTATATGAATTACCGGTTCCGGGTCGGGTTGGTTACAAACCCACGGTTCTAATATAAGAACCACCAGAACCATTTGTATTTTAATTAGAACATAACTTATTAATAGATTGATAATGTATAAAATAACTACCATTTATAAAGATGATCCAATATATATGTATTTTCTACTCAATAAATAAAACAATACTCTTCTTTAGTCTTTTCACTATTCTTTTTATACATGTCATTGTGATCGATTTCACGTAATGTTAATACAATATTAAAAAGAATATTATTTATAAGAATAACAATGTATTTTTCGTGAAATATTTTTCAGCTTGATGTATATGAACGTACATATGCGATATATTATATAATAAATTTATTATATCCAATTTGAAGTAAATATTTATGTACCTTGATGTATTTGTGATGTATGCATGACATATTAGCATAACGATCCGAGTGATGAGAATAACAAACATAAGTCGAGAAATGAAAAGTGACTTAAAAAAACGAAACTCATGGGCTATTGCTAGAATCATATGGAGGAATTCTTTTACGAGCATGGTAAAAGAATAGAAATATATAACCGTCTAAAAGCCTATTATATTAAAAGGTTCTTGAGGGCAAGACCCTTTACCCGAACCCATCAGAACCTTTAGGACCTGGAACCATATAACCTTTTAAGGTTCAGTTCGTGGTTCCTATTTTGAACAACAAAATGGTATACGGTTCTGGTGGGTCCGGGTCAGGTCAGTTTTGACCCTTTGCACAGCCCTACCCGCGCCAGCATGTCCAATGCCAGAACCTAAACCCATGGCCTTACCCATGGTTACATTTGAAGTCACCGGGGTTTTGCTTGGGTTTTCAATTCTCTTTTCTTTACGGTTTATCACCTCAAAATCAATTCCAATATCAGATAACGGGTTTGTTTTAGCTGCACATCCAAAAACTTGCCCGTTTACATTTATTTTTATTTGTAAATAAAAATAGTTATTTTGTAGAAAATTTAAAAACTACAAAAATATATGTATATTGTCAAGCTGCCTATATGTAGCTCAAGAAGTTATATTTATACGCGGTGTATATATGTAGTTCACGAGCTAGCTACATAATTTTTTTAATTTCCATAACACTAAAAAAGGTAAAAAGATAATAATAATTGCTTGGTTGATGGTGGTTCTCTTGGTTCTCTAGTAACTTTGCAGTTCTCACATGATCCCTTCCTTATATGTGTGCAAGCTATAAAATCTATATTAACTATATAACGAAATAACTCACATCCAACGATGTTCAAATTAATGAGCCCACAGTTCAGCGTATCAATCCAAACAGTAGATTTGGTCTCAAACTTTTCCTTTTTCTGTTGTTGAGGAACTATAGCAAGTGCACTTGTTGACGCGTGACAGATGGTGGTTGGGTGGCCATAGAAGTATTGGAATGTTGCTGTGGCTGTTGATACAAACTTGAAATTGATGTAGCTAGCAGTGTTGGGGCTGACGTAGGTTGACACTGAGGCTGGAAACCGCAATAAAGGTTACTGTTAGGTTGACCTGTTTGGCCATTGGAGTTGGGGAACCCTGCATATGAGACGGTACTATGGTACTCGACTAAGAAGAAATACCACCAAGAGATGCATTTTGACTGCCTGAAACCCAAAGTGAAGGCACAGATTGACCACCCTTAGTCGACGAGAAACCAGGCAGCGAAACAGATTGACCACTCTGTGGTGGAAAGCTAGACAACAACTCAGATTGACTGCCCTGAGCCGCAAGGAAGCTGGGGTGAAACACAGATTGATTTCCCTGAGCCGCAGGGAAGCTAGGAGGTAACACAGACTGATTGTCGTGAGCCGTAAGGAAGCTTGGCAATAACACAGATTGACTGCCTTGAGCCGTTTGCAAACTGGGTGGCTACATAGATTGACTGGCCTGAGTTGGAAAAGCAAATGACAACTCAGATAGGCCACCTTGTTGTTGGTTCAGGCCCCTACTCTACACACACAAAATACTCACGTATGTATACTATATGTATGTAAAGTAGGAGAAGGCTTTGTAAAAGAAAAGGAATGGAAAGTTTCTGTATTATAGTAATGAAGAATGGTACAATTATTTAACAAAGAACAAGCTATATATATAGCCAGTACATAGGAACATAAAAAATAAAATAACTAAAGCTCCTAAAGAACCGGACAAATGATGACCTTTTCTTCCAACTTTCACATCCACCAACGTATACTTCCTTGTGAATAGGTCAACCCTTACCTTTCTTTATTCACTCATGCACATGCTACTAAACACCTAAAAACTACTAAATAAGCCACAATGCTTATTCAAGTTCCAGCCATGCACTATCTATACGTGACCACTTGAATATCCTTATTCCATGCATATCCAAACTCTTGACTCGCGACACATGAACAAACCCGAATAAACCCAACAATCACCCCCTTAATCGGTGTTTGTTCACACCGTCTTCACTATAGAACCGAATCACCTCCTTTTTTTTTCTCGAACCAATTGGACCCATCCCGGACACCTGACCTTCACCTCGGTCACGTCCAAAGTCTTCTTGGTTCAAACCGAATCAAACCGCCACACATGTAACATATCCCATGGCATCCCGTTGGAAACCGTTCACTAATATCACGACTTATCACGGATTGACGACCTCCTCCGGCCAAATCCAAAGCCACCCGATTTGAACTCCAACGCCAATATGTTAACACCGTGTGTTTTTCATTTTTCTTCTAATCTTGACAAACCGTGCACTTTTCCGATCAAATATGTTCCAAGAGGCATCTCCACCGACAAGAAAACAAGGCCACCGCCTTCTAACATTTTCTTAATTACTCACGCCAAGCGAACCGAATCCAAAGCCACCTGCTTTGACGGACCCTTTCTGCTCGCTTTTCCTGCGTACACCGGTCTCCTCTTATCACGAAACAATCCGATCAAGGTACCCACAATTTCTTCTATCAAAACAGCCACTCGCAAACAACCAACTGTTGATTTCACGCGAGAACCGTTGTCCATAAACAGCCCTTTCAATTCCTTTGATCATGACTAACAGCTACAAGACACACCGGTGTTCACCCGTCACCCCCGTCATCCTAACCGGTACTCTTTCCGCGACAACGACTGACACGAACCATCTCTCGGTCTCCGTCTTCTACTGTATAACAATCACGAACCCTTCTTTTATGCCTGCCCTCCACCAACCGACACACCCGCCGGCGGTGGAGGCTTCCTCCGATCTTCAAACCCGCCTACTACGAGCCCTAGGCTCTGATACCAAATGTTGGTTCAGGCCCCTACTCTACACACACAAAATACTCACGTATGTATACTATATGTATGTAAAGTAGGAGAAGGCTTTGTAAAAGAAAAGGAATGGAAAGTTTCTGTATTATAGTAATGAAGAATGGTACAATTATTTAACAAAGAACAAGCTATATATATAGCCAGTACATAGGAACATAAAAAATAAAATAACTAAAGCTCCTAAAGAACCGGACAAATGATGACCTTTTCTTCCAACTTTCACATCCACCAACGTATACTTCCTTGTGAATAGGTCAACCCTTACCTTTCTTTATTCACTCATGCACATGCTACTAAACACCTAAAAACTACTAAATAAGCCACAATGCTTATTCAAGTTCCAGCCATGCACTATCTATACGTGACCACTTGAATATCCTTATTCCATGCATATCCAAACTCTTGACTCGCGACACATGAACAAACCCGAATAAACCCAACAATCACCCCCTTAATCGGTGTTTGTTCACACCGTCTTCACTATAGAACCGAATCACCTCCTTTTTTTTTCTCGAACCAATTGGACCCATCCCGGACACCTGACCTTCACCTCGGTCACGTCCAAAGTCTTCTTGGTTCAAACCGAATCAAACCGCCACACATGTAACATATCCCATGGCATCCCGTTGGAAACCGTTCACTAATATCACGACTTATCACGGATTGACGACCTCCTCCGGCCAAATCCAAAGCCACCCGATTTGAACTCCAACGCCAATATGTTAACACCGTGTGTTTTTCATTTTTCTTCTAATCTTGACAAACCGTGCACTTTTCCGATCAAATATGTTCCAAGAGGCATCTCCACCGACAAGAAAACAAGGCCACCGCCTTCTAACATTTTCTTAATTACTCACGCCAAGCGAACCGAATCCAAAGCCACCTGCTTTGACGGACCCTTTCTGCTCGCTTTTCCTGCGTACACCGGTCTCCTCTTATCACGAAACAATCCGATCAAGGTACCCACAATTTCTTCTATCAAAACAGCCACTCGCAAACAACCAACTGTTGATTTCACGCGAGAACCGTTGTCCATAAACAGCCCTTTCAATTCCTTTGATCATGACTAACAGCTACAAGACACACCGGTGTTCACCCGTCACCCCCGTCATCCTAACCGGTACTCTTTCCGCGACAACGACTGACACGAACCATCTCTCGGTCTCCGTCTTCTACTGTATAACAATCACGAACCCTTCTTTTATGCCTGCCCTCCACCAACCGACACACCCGCCGGCGGTGGAGGCTTCCTCCGATCTTCAAACCCGCCTACTACGAGCCCTAGGCTCTAATACCAAATGTTGGTTCAGGCCCCTACTCTACACACACAAAATACTCACGTATGTATACTATATGTATGTAAAGTAGGAGAAGGCTTTGTAAAAGAAAAGGAATGGAAAGTTTCTGTATTATAGTAATGAAGAATGGTACAATTATTTAACAAAGAACAAGCTATATATATAGCCAGTACATAGGAACATAAAAAATAAAATAACTAAAGCTCCTAAAGAACCGGACAAATGATGACCTTTTCTTCCAACTTTCACATCCACCAACGTATACTTCCTTGTGAATAGGTCAACCCTTACCTTTCTTTATTCACTCATGCACATGCTACTAAACACCTAAAAACTACTAAATAAGCCACAATGCTTATTCAAGTTCCAGCCATGCACTATCTATACGTGACCACTTGAATATCCTTATTCCATGCATATCCAAACTCTTGACTCGCGACACATGAACAAACCCGAATAAACCCAACAATCACCCCCTTAATCGGTGTTTGTTCACACCGTCTTCACTATAGAACCGAATCACCTCCTTTTTTTTTTTCTCGAACCAATTGGACCCATCCCGGACACCTGACCTTCACCTCGGTCACGTCCAAAGTCTTCTTGGTTCAAACCGAATCAAACCGCCACACATGTAACATATCCCATGGCATCCCGTTGGAAACCGTTCACTAATATCACGACTTATCACGGATTGACGACCTCCTCCGGCCAAATCCAAAGCCACCCGATTTGAACTCCAACGCCAATATGTTAACACCGTGTGTTTTTCATTTTTCTTCTAATCTTGACAAACCGTGCACTTTTCCGATCAAATATGTTCCAAGAGGCATCTCCACCGACAAGAAAACAAGGCCACCGCCTTCTAACATTTTCTTAATTACTCACGCCAAGCGAACCGAATCCAAAGCCACCTGCTTTGACGGACCCTTTCTGCTCGCTTTTCCTGCGTACACCGGTCTCCTCTTATCACGAAACAATCCGATCAAGGTACCCACAATTTCTTCTATCAAAACAGCCACTCGCAAACAACCAACTGTTGATTTCACGCGAGAACCGTTGTCCATAAACAGCCCTTTCAATTCCTTTGATCATGACTAACAGCTACAAGACACACCGGTGTTCACCCGTCACCCCCGTCATCCTAACCGGTACTCTTTCCGCGACAACGACTGACACGAACCATCTCTCGGTCTCCGTCTTCTACTGTATAACAATCACGAACCCTTCTTTTATGCCTGCCCTCCACCAACCGACACACCCGCCGGCGGTGGAGGCTTCCTCCGATCTTCAAACCCGCCTACTACGAGCCCTAGGCTCTGATACCAAATGTTGGTTCAGGCCCCTACTCTACACACACAAAATACTCACGTATGTATACTATATGTATGTAAAGTAGGAGAAGGCTTTGTAAAAGAAAAGGAATGGAAAGTTTCTGTATTATAGTAATGAAGAATGGTACAATTATTTAACAAAGAACAAGCTATATATATAGCCAGTACATAGGAACATAAAAAATAAAATAACTAAAGCTCCTAAAGAACCGGACAAATGATGACCTTTTCTTCCAACTTTCACATCCACCAACGTATACTTCCTTGTGAATAGGTCAACCCTTACCTTTCTTTATTCACTCATGCACATGCTACTAAACACCTAAAAACTACTAAATAAGCCACAATGCTTATTCAAGTTCCAGCCATGCACTATCTATACGTGACCACTTGAATATCCTTATTCCATGCATATCCAAACTCTTGACTCGCGACACATGAACAAACCCGAATAAACCCAACAATCACCCCCTTAATCGGTGTTTGTTCACACCGTCTTCACTATAGAACCGAATCACCTCCTTTTTTTTTCTCGAACCAATTGGACCCATCCCGGACACCTGACCTTCACCTCGGTCACGTCCAAAGTCTTCTTGGTTCAAACCGAATCAAACCGCCACACATGTAACATATCCCATGGCATCCCGTTGGAAACCGTTCACTAATATCACGACTTATCACGGATTGACGACCTCCTCCGGCCAAATCCAAAGCCACCCGATTTGAACTCCAACGCCAATATGTTAACACCGTGTGTTTTTCATTTTTCTTCTAATCTTGACAAACCGTGCACTTTTCCGATCAAATATGTTCCAAGAGGCATCTCCACCGACAAGAAAACAAGGCCACCGCCTTCTAACATTTTCTTAATTACTCACGCCAAGCGAACCGAATCCAAAGCAACCTGCTTTGACGGACCCTTTCTGCTCGCTTTTCCTGCGTACACCGGTCTCCTCTTATCACGAAACAATCCGATCAAGGTACCCACAATTTCTTCTATCAAAACAGCCACTCGCAAACAACCAACTGTTGATTTCACGCGAGAACCGTTGTCCATAAACAGCCCTTTCAATTCCTTTGATCATGACTAACAGCTACAAGACACACCGGTGTTCACCCGTCACCCCCGTCATCCTAACCGGTACTCTTTCCGCGACAACGACTGACACGAACCATCTCTCGGTCTCCGTCTTCTACTGTATAACAATCACGAACCCTTCTTTTATGCCTGCCCTCCACCAACCGACACACCCGCCGGCGGTGGAGGCTTCCTCCGATCTTCAAACCCGCCTACTACGAGCCCTAGGCTCTAATACCAAATGTTGGTTCAGGCCCCTACTCTACACACACAAAATACTCACGTATGTATACTATATGTATGTAAAGTAGGAGAAGGCTTTGTAAAAGAAAAGGAATGGAAAGTTTCTGTATTATAGTAATGAAGAATGGTACAATTATTTAACAAAGAACAAGCTATATATATAGCCAGTACATAGGAACATAAAAAATAAAATAACTAAAGCTCCTAAAGAACCGGACAAATGATGACCTTTTCTTCCAACTTTCACATCCACCAACGTATACTTCCTTGTGAATAGGTCAACCCTTACCTTTCTTTATTCACTCATGCACATGCTACTAAACACCTAAAAACTACTAAATAAGCCACAATGCTTATTCAAGTTCCAGCCATGCACTATCTATACGTGACCACTTGAATATCCTTATTCCATGCATATCCAAACTCTTGACTCGCGACACATGAACAAACCCGAATAAACCCAACACTTGTGACGACAGATAATTTGGGGGAAACACTGACTGCTCTGAGCCGGGAAACTAGGTGGCAACACAGGTTGACCACCCTGAGTTGAAAAAGTAGACGACAACTCAGATAGGCCACCCTATGATGACGGTGACTGGAGGGCAATATAGATTGACCGCTATGAGCTCTAAAACCAGACTGCAACTCAGATTGGCCACCATGATCCGCTGGGAAACTGGGCGGCATCACAGATTGACCACCCTGAGCCGGAAAAGTCGGCGGTGGAAAAGTTGATTGTGGCTTTTGTTGACCAAATTTACCTGGATAACTAGTTTGGAACTTAGGTTGATCAAATGGGGTCTGGTTAGGTTGATCAAATGGGGTCTGATTAGCGTTGGAGTCATCCGAATTCCAAAACCAATCAATTTGAGCCATTGCTTGGCCGACCCATTTTACTATCTCTTTATTAAAAGTTTTGACTTTAATGTGCAATCTCGAACAGTGGTGAAGGCATACCAGTACACATCATTAACAAGTGTTATGCTCCTGGATTGCTGGTCAATCCCATGTGTCATAATATCGGTTCAAGAAAATTGTGGGTGTTGTAATTTGTGTTGCTGGTATTGTACTCGTTATATTTTCAGATGTACATGCATCAGATCGTTCACGTGAGCATACTATTCTCTTGTTACATGTTTTACCCATAATATTTTTATCTCTCTCTATGTATGTATATATGTTTAATAGTTTATGTGTATATTTAGAGAGCGGTAGCAACCCTGTTAAAGGGGATTTGCTGGTCATTGCTGGGGCTACACTTTATACTGTCTGAAACGTTAGTGAGGTGAGTCAAATGTTGGTACCAAGTCCCTTAGTGATATTATGTGAAACTTGAAATGAATTAAAACTTGCAGAGAAGAATAAATGAGAGTATGAGTTTTGCAAAAGAAAAGTAACTGCAAAAGTGAATGCTTTATTCATCAACAATAACAAGCCTTAAATAGGCACATTCCAACGTACACAAAGGAAATAATCAAAGCTAAAAAGCTGCAACTACTCCCTTGATACCCGGACAAAACAAAAACTCATTCAAAACAACCTAACCTACATACTAATTCAAAGTCCATGCACCAACGTACATATTGACTTATTATTCAAACTAGATTTACTTTATTGTTAAATAAATAAACCACTAAATACCCAGCTTGACCCGTCTGACTCATAATGCATAACCCGAACCCGTCGACCCGTCAAGATTATCCAACATCAAATGGGTGAGTCAGTCAAGGTTTAAAGCAGACTTGTGTGATCCGTTGGGTATGAACATGCATACACTAAAAAAGAATTCATACTCCTTTACAATGTAATGGAAGTGCATCTTGATTTTTTTTTTGTTGATTTGTGCAGGAGTTTTTCACGAAAACTGCTGATCAAGTCGAACTCTTGGCAATGTTGGGGCTCTTTGGTGCCATTGTTAGTGGTATTCAAATGTATCCATCTGTACAAATTTTGGCAGTTTCAGTAAGCACTACTTTCATATAATTGTAGTCAACTGCACAATTGCAAATGTATTGTTATTTTGTGGTCTTTAACCATATATGTTCATAGAAGCGTGCTTGAGAGAGAGGAACTCAAATCCATCCATTGGTCATCAGGAGCGGTACTCTCTTTCTCTATTCTATATATGTATATGTATGTATATAAGATAAACATGTGTGCAGTCTTTTGAAGCACTTTCTTCAATGCTAAAAAGACAAAACAGGCGAGTTGGGTAACATGCCACGTTGGATTGACCGACAAATATTTTTTTTTCCTTTTTGAGTACCATTTATAATTAACAACGTTCAGGGGTTGAAAAATCTAATATGACATATTAATTTTACATATGAAATAGAATGATGCGCTTTACAGTTACATGCATAAAAGCTTCGGGTAGCAGTTAACCTAAAACAATTAAAAATATATCTCCAATGTTAACGCCTAACATTAAACAATGTATGACTCTAATATTAATATCTAACCTAAAACAATATATAACTCCAATGCTAACGCATGTTGAAAATAGAATTCATATTTACTGATTTGAACATAATTAGTGACTTGCCTAAACATGATTAATGATTTACCTGAACGCTTTGTGTTTTTTTTTTCCTGTTTTAACAAAACAAAACAAAAAATAGTCGTTTTTTTCTCCGTTTTTTTATATAGCACTATGATAAACGTTGGAAAGATAATAAAACGCTCGTTAATTTGGTGTAATTTTTTTCTTTAAAAAATCTCGTATATAAATGATATTAACGTTTAAAAATTATGGGAGGTAACGTAAGAGAGAACAATCTAATTTTGTTTCTAAATTATTTTTTTCATAAAATATCTCAATGCCACATGGGATGACACATGGCACACTCAATAAAGAGAATATCTCTTTGAGTGTCATGTCATTAAAATGGCTTTCTTTTATTATATGTATAGATATACAGAATACAATTTGAGATAAAAAACAATACGCTTGGAAATTGGGAATGACATTCCTAGTGGCAAAGCTTGAGCCGAAATGGGAGAATTACCCCCCCCCCCCTCCATAGCTGCGCCCCTAGACATTTGAGCTTTTTTGAATAAAACGGTTTAATGGTGTTGTGACTTTAATGCACTTCAACACATTTCACAAGACTTTTGACTCATTTCATTTTTAGCTAAGTATTTTTATTTGACCCATTGGATTTGATATATAACTCAAATTGACCCATTATAAGTAACAGGTAAAAACAAGCACAATCAGATCCCTATATTTTTTTTAGAAAAACTATACCGTTAAAGTAACAGTTTTTTTGTCTTAGGTGCTTCCGTATGCTGGATTTGCGGCAACAATGTTTTTATTTTACTCAGGTGTGCCTGTCCTGTTAAAGGTGAGGGTTTCAGTTATGCAAAATTGTTAAAGAACTCCTTTTTTTTTTTCCTTTTCTCTCTATTGATTTAAATGCAGATAAGTGGGTCCACGATGCTAAATCTGTCTTTGCTGACATCAGACATGTGGTCGGTTTTGATACGCATATTTGTGTACCGCGAAAAGGTTAGTAATCATAAACGAATAATCAAATGCATAGCTTAATAGTTGGTTTAAGCTCACATTTGTAATTTGCATATATCATCAGGTTGATTGGATGTATGATGTGAGGCCGAAAGGTCCACATCTTTATAGTTTAATTCGTTTGTTTTGTGTGTATTTGTGTGTAGATTTGCCCGGAGTTAGTTACATTGGCAAGAATCATGGAAGAAACGCTTAAGATACTAAAAAGACTATTTTACGAGCCTTAAGCGAGAGTACACGAGCCGGAACGGGAACCTACGCGCAAACCAGATGAAAAACGATGCGGAAATAAGAAATCTGAATTTCAAGGCCTGTGGCGGACCGCCTGGGAATTATTAATTCCATAGCGGTCCGCGCGAACTCGCTTTATCGGAACTTATATTTTATTCCCCCGCGGAGCGCGGGGAGATTATCTTCTCCCCCGCGGTCCGCGGCAGCTTCCAGATCGCAGAAAACGTGTTTTGTTCACTTTTCCAGCCTGTGATCGCACCATCTTCTTCTTCCTCGCGTGTTTAAGACCTGCAACCAGCTATGGAGTTCGAGGTCCGAAATTTATCACCACTCTTGACCTCTGGTCACAACCCACGACCTTCGGGTCGTGATTTCCACCACAACCATGCTCCGTACGTTGAAGATTCAAGATGCTAGAGGTGAACCCGAGCCTGTCATGACAAGCAGACGCGGCTAAGCTTCGGTGACGATTCTCTCGGGTGAATATTTATTAGTTTTTGGTAATTTGATTGTGTTATGATTATTGTATGTACTAGCACGCCACTACTTGTGTGGATTTGAATAAACTTTGCTATTAATTTGATCAATTTATCTGCCACTGTGATTCCTTGCCTCACTAGGATTTTGATCGGTTGTAGTATTTGGGCTATTAGGTTGCACGCCGAGACTTTAAAAGGTGTCCTTAATTAGCTATTTCTATCCTAATATCCAAGGTCCCGTGACAGGGGATGTCATCGATGTCTTAACAAATCAGTAGCATAAATGTATAAGTAGGATCCCGGGAGAAAAGTCATTCATGACCCGCTATTGTCATAGTTACGTTACCGTTAGATTTTAGGAAAACAAAACCAAAACCGTGATCTTTATTTTTCTGCATATTTACTTTTCCGTATTTTTACTTAATTGTCTATTTATATTTTTGTTAATAAAAACTATACAAACGGATAACTAGTGCAAAACCGACCACATGCTCTTCGTAGGATCGACATCCGTGCTTCCCTATCTACATTAGTTTGTAGGTTTAGAAGTAGCTAAATATAAATTCTTTTGATTAGCGGCGTGACGACAAAGCCCGCTGTCAAAATGGCGCCGTTGCCGGGGAGCTAGTGCGCTTGGTTTTGTATTGATTGTTTGTTTGTATTTTTATTGAAAAACTAAAAAAAATAGAAAATTTTAAAAATTAAAAAATCGGAAAATTTAAAAAATAAAAAAAATATATGTATACAAGTGTTATTTAATTTTTATTAGATTTCACTTTGGGTATTCTAGCTTTTTGTGCAGGTTTCCTTCGCAAGCATAGAATACAATGGATCGAGCCTATTCATCTTGTATAGGTTGTGGTAACCCTTGCCACACTCACTTTGTGTGCCATGAGTATAGACGACAATTTGAAGACGCTAGGAGGAAGTTATATGAATTGGATGTCGAGTATGACGACGTCCAAGATTATTATCCAACTTGGAAAGATTTTTGTCGAAATGCCATGGAGTCTAATGATGAGCAAAATCATAGTTACTATAACTATGAAACCGAGGAGACGTCAATTGTAGGTAACCATCAAAATAATTATTATTATGAAATGTCAGAATATGGTATTCCTATTAAACGTTTCCATGATCAATACCAACTTCCTCCTTGTAAAGAAAAACCTAAAAAAATTAAATATAAAACCAAGGAGGAAGCCCAACTCGCTCGAATTGAAAAGAAATTAATTAAGATCGAGGAGTGGTTAACAACACCTAGCCAATCAAGTACAAAAAGAATTCATCATTTGAACTTGAAATGTAAATTATTATCGGAAAGGATAGCTCTAATCGAGTTTATGTCGCCCTTACCCGATAACATAGGAACTCTTTGGCAAGTTGAGGATGAGGTTATACCAAATCCTTCACTTGTTGAAGAGTCAACTTTGGAAGAGGTTGTTGTTTGTATTGATGTAGGTACTCCAAGTCAAGAATCTCACCAAACTCATCCCGTGCCGATTAACCTCATAAACAAGGATCGGGATGAGATTATTAAAGTAAACATTCGAAGGGTGAGATTACAAGACATAGGAGTAAAGCTCACGAGACGGGTCAGCCACAACAACATCGGCTCACTCAACATGCCAATCTTTAAACGCTTGTTTATTTGGCATGTTAACTACCGAGCATACATTGGAAACTCGGTAGGCAAATGCGCGCTTAGACCACCTTGATTGACAAATTTGGTAAGGTCCGGCTGAAGACCCATAAATTTAGCGCTTTTGGGAGGCACCCCAAGTTTAAATTTTTATTGTTGTGTGTTGTGTGCATTTTTGGCGTTTTTGTGTGTTTGTATTTTTTGAGTGTTTTATAGGTTTTTAATGCACAAACGAGCATGGGATGGAGTCACTGGTATGTTGTAGTGTTGCAAGTCCGGAAATATTGTTTTCGGACATGTTTGGAAGTGATTTTGGCGAAAACGGGTCAAAAATTCGGCTGTGCAGTGGGCTGCTGAAGTGCAGCGAATTTTTATATCTGGCGCGGACCGCGCGGGGGAAGGTAATCCTGTAGCGGTCCGCTACAGGTTAAAAAAAAAAAAAAAAGAAGAAAGAAAAAATTAATAATTAAAACCCAATTTTCCAAATCATTTCATTTACACTTTATTTACCTCCATTTTAATTGTCCGAAAATTATATAAAAAAAAAAAAATTCGGATGTTCGTGTTCATTTTGTTTAATATTTTGTGCATAATTTTGTTGTGAGATTTTTGTGTGATAGGTCACTTCGCTCGTACTCAATCTCCATTCGGGCGAGGATAAGGACATTTTTGGATTGCGACCGAAATGCTATACAACCAAAGTGGACTTTTGGACCTCACGACTTCAAGATTTCGGGGAGTCGTTCTATCCTTATGTTTATTTTGCGTGTGTTTGTGCGTGTGTTTAAAAATTTTTTGAAAAAAAAAAATATAGTCCTTGTTAAGCATTAAAAACAAACACTAAAATTTTGTTTTGGTCAAATTTAGATCTTCCGAAATATAAATTCTTAATCATGCTTTAATTGTGTTAGTAATATGAACCGTTTTCAACAAGTATTTTTAAGAAAAATATATAGATTCATTTGATCAATTTTAACAATTTAGTGAAGACAATTATACGTACATATCGGCAACCCATATCCTACTTTGGTGAGATCTTGAGCTTTTACACTTTACATACACATAATTCCATATATATTTTCAATTGTTGAGTGTAAAGCCACTTGTTACTTGTTATAAAATTTGTCTAGTTAAACATGCTTAATAGTATTTATGCACTCATCTATGTTAAGGCAAAACTTAGGAAACCTTTTTCATTTTACACCAATTTTTGTTAAACCCGGTTACATACCATATTACCACTAGTTAAACCATTTTGAGCCTTTACCCTTTCATTTGTTAACCCACATCTTACCCAATTTACCTAAACCCATGTTGTTCGAAGTTATGAAATCCAAGTTGTATTCATTTGCTTGTATTGTGTAAAAAAAATATTCCTATTTCTACATTGAGGACAATGTATCGTTCAAGTGTGGGGGTGGGGATAATTTGTGTGCATGTTTGTGTGCATTATATATATATATATATATATATATATATATATATATATATATATATATATATATATATATATATATATATAAATGTTATTAGTTCGTGTTATAAGTCGATATTTATTCGACAACGTTATAATTTTGAGTTGTTTGAAATAAGGATTCAAATTCGACTTCACCATTACCCATTTTATCTTTTCAACCCTTTTTACCCACTTTTATCCTACCTTTACTCAAATCCCAAAACCATAAGTCCTTTTCATATTTTTGTGCATTTTTACATACTAGTATGATAACTTTACAAATTTATATTAACAAGTTTCAGGTTTGCTTTGGAGTGAATAATATTAGCACATTTTATGCTAATCCAGATATTATACCGAGAGGAGCGAATATTGTGAGGGGTGTGTACGTATAAATGAGTTCAAAAGATTATTAAACTTGATCAAGTAAATCTAGTTTTAATAAAATATCTATTTGACTTGTTGAATTAACACATCTAATGCTTTCGCTATTGAGGTATGATTTTGAGTTTTAAGTAGGATATCTTTATACGACCATCTTTATGTTTGTTTTATTTTGAAGTGTTTTTCAGGGACTGAAAAAGATAAGTGTGGGGGTGTGATGTGAGGCCGAAAGGTCCACATCTTTATAGTTTAATTCGTTTGTTTTGTGTGTATTTGTGTGTAGATTTGCCCGGAGTTAGTTACATTAGCAAGAATCATGGAAGAAACGCTTAAGATACTAAAAAGACTATTTTACGAGCCTTAAGCGAGAGTACACGAGCCGGAACGGGAACCTATGCGCAAACCAGATGAAAAACGATGCGGAAATAAGAAATCTGAATTTCAAGGCCTGTGGCGGACCGCCTGGGAATTATTAATTCCATAGCGGTCCGCGCGAACTCGCTTTATCGGAACTTATATTTTATTCCCCCGCGGAGCGCGGGAAGATTATCTGCTCCCCCGCGGCAGCTTCCAGATCGCAGAAAACGTGTTTTGTTCACTTTTCCAGCCTGTGATCGCACCATCTTCTTCTTCCTCACGTGTTTAAGACCTGCAACCAGCTATGGAGTTCGAGGTCCGAAATTTATCACCACTCTTGACCTCTGGTCACAACCCACGACCTTCGGGTCGTGATTTCCACCACAACCATGCTCCGTACGTTGAAGATTCAAGATGCTAGAGGTGAACCCGAGCCTGTCATGACAAGCAGACGCGGCTAAGCTTCGGTGACGATTCTCTTGGGTGAATATTTATTAGTTTTTGGTAATTTGATTGTGTTATGATTATTGTATGTACTAGCACGCCACTACTTGTGTGGATTTGAATAAACTTTGCTATTAATTTGATCAATTTATCTGCCACTGTGATTCCTTGCCTCACTAGGATTTTGATCGGTTGTAGTATTTGGGCTATTAGGTTGCACGCCGAGACTTTAAAAGGTGTCCTTAATTAGCTATTTCTATCCTAATATCCAAGGTCCCGTGACAGGGGATGTCATCGATGTCTTAACAAATCAGTAGCATAAATGTATAAGTAGGATCCCGGGAGAAAAGTCATTCATGACCCGCTATTGTCATAGTTACGTTACCGTTAGATTTTAGGAAAACAAAACCAAAACCGTGATCTTTATTTTTCTGCATATTTACTTTTCCGTATTTTTACTTAATTGTCTATTTATATTTTTGTTAATAAAAACTATACAAACGGATAACTAGTGCAAAACCGACCACATGCTCTTCGTAGGATCGACATCCGTGCTTCCCTATCTACATTAGTTTGTAGGTTTAGAAGTAGCTAAATATAAATTCTTTTGATTAGCGGCGTGACGACAAAGCCCGCTGTCAATGTACTTTGTAGCTTTTGCTGCTGTTGCTGTTGGGCTACTTGTTTATTCAGTGTATGTTTTTCTTTTAATTGTTTGACCTATGCTATACACTCTTTTGGGTTGGGTAATGACTAATGGGCTCGGGTCTAAAGGTTAATTTGTAGTGCGGGTCTATAAGTTTAATAAATGACTGAAAACTATATTATTACAATGATAATATGATTATTGAAATAAAATGATTTACAAGATTTTATGCATACTGAATACACTTTGGTTCACTTTCAATTGATTGATTCCCATTTTAGTTGGTTTATCCAAATATTGACACATCTTAAAAACAACCTAAACCTTTTTTGTAGAAGAAAAAAAGGATGCTTGATCACTTTGTGGTCCCATATGTGCGAGGTGGGACCCATAAAATGAAATGTACTGATCACATAGAACCTTTTAATGTTTTTTCGCAGGTTTGACAAAGAAGTGGACGAACTC
Organism: Ambrosia artemisiifolia; assembly: GCA_032199755.1. Lineage (NCBI taxonomy): Eukaryota > Viridiplantae > Streptophyta > Magnoliopsida > Asterales > Asteraceae > Ambrosia > Ambrosia artemisiifolia. The sequence continues at coordinate 49,769,563 of CM063525.1, read as the reverse complement.
GGAAGTGATGGGCCGGAAAAAAGTAGGCATTTTGAAGAGGAAGCTGATGTGACGGGTCGGTTAAGTTAAAATTATACGCTGGCTCGGAGCTCGAATGCTAAGAGCAACATTCTTGCTCCAGTAAGTGAAAACAACATTTAAGAAACGAAATACTTGGGTAGTTGAGTGATCTTGAAATGTCTTTGGAGCCAATGTTTTTTCGTTAATGATTTCGGAAAGGAAGAAAATCAAAATTAATGGTTTGTTTGAATAAATGGGTTACACCGGTCATGTTCAGGTTACACAATATTAACTGAGGTTGGAGTTATGCATGTCTTTTGTACATATAAATATGTCATGTTCGGGTTCAAAAATTTAACCCTCCAACCCTAAACCTAAAGCATGCCAACTCAACACAACTGACACTACGACAGTTACAGACAACTTGTAGGCTGAAGTAATCCAAAAGCAGTTCCAGCAGCATACGAGCAAGATGAATTCGCTGGCTGACCTCCAAATTTTAGGTCAACATCCTTTAATACAATTCCACTACACGGATTCCCCTTGCTGCAATCAAACTTCACTGCCACGCGTGTTGCTGATGTTCCATGGACATTTTCAGCAAAAATTAACCATGGTTAGTATGAGGGTGATACAGGCCAATAAGTTTAAAGCACAGTGCGGTGTTGGTCAATTTTGTAGTTCAGTGCGTTAGCAGCCAATTGTCAATAGTTCAGGGTGTTAACATCCAATTTCCCTAAAACAAAAGTCAAATCTGCAAAACAAAAAGAGAAACAAATTGGGTTAAATTTTAATCCTAAATAAGAACAAGAAGATTTAAATACGATAGACAATAAGAAGAATGAAATATAACTTACGATTATGGATGTGAAACCCTTCGCAATTTTGCGATGAACACCATCATATTCACATAAACCCAAAATCGAGTAATGAACCCAGTGGCCCCTCCAATATAAAACCATATTTTCACTAGTGATGGGCGGACCTTCTAATTCTTTATCTCATGGACAATATTTGGACAGGGGAAGTCCGCATAATCCTGCATTGCCGGTGTACCTTGAACAAGAAAAGCTGACCTTTTTGTTGGCCAAATTGACCTGGATAACTAGTCTGGGACGCAGGTTGATCAAACAGGGTTAGCTTTGGTTGACCAAATGGGGTCTGCTTAGGTTGATCAAACGGGGTCTGCTTAGGTTGATTGAATGGGGTCTGGTTTGGCTGATCAAATGTGATCAGGTTAGGTTGATCAAATGAGGTCTAGATGGGTCGACCAAATGGAGTCTGCTTAGGTTGATCAAATGGGGTCTGGTTAGGTTGACCGGTTTGGGAAGGAAAACCGATGTGTGTTGAAAGTTAATCAGACTGTGATTGAATACCATTCTGTGCAGGTGGTCCAGTTTGAGGAAGTATACCTGCTAGAATGTCATTCACTGTCGTTTCAGCAACTGTCTGATAGAACCAAACAAGTCCACGTTAGCACTGCTTGTTGCTACAGGACATCTATATCCACATATAAATTTTATGAAGCATATATCCAACAGCTATAATTGTACCGATAAACAAAGAGCAGTTTTACCCGGGGTGTAGCACGAGGGTCAAAAAAGTCAAACCCTTCTGGCTCCTTGTTAGATATTACTCTAAGGTGTGGTCACGGCTGCTGGAGTTGGTGTAGTGGCGGACGAAGCTGGTGTGGCAGTGATTGGAGTATTAGAAGTTGTTATAATATTCTTTTGTTAAAAAAGTTAATAAAAAAATACTGACTGCACAATTACTAGGATTTATTACATTTTGCTAACTTTTAAATATTAAAAAAAAAAAAGCAGACTGGAAACCATCTTATTACCTTCCATCAAGAGAAGCATCTTCAACTCTAGCATTGCTTCCTCTACAAAGGGAAATACATCGGAATAGAAAGAGTCTGTTACAAAACCAAACATATCCACCTTAGCACTGCTTCTCCAACGAGGCAGCTATATCACGACCAAACCTTTTATCAAGTATATATTAAGCACGTATAATAATTAATTAGCAAGAAACTGTCAGGTACAACTGTACAGATAATGCACAAACCAAATTCATATATATGCAAGTACAAATTATATACCATTGCTACAATAATTTTAAACCTTTTCTAATAAAAACATTTTGAATACATTTCAAATGGCTTTACCCGTTTACCACACTTATCTTAACCAATCTGACCCATTAGAGATAAAGCATAAACCAAATTGACCCATGTATATGCAAACGGGTCAAAAGTGCCACACATACTTAAATCATTCAAAAAAAAGGACAACTGGCCGAGAGCTTTGACTTTTTACACCATGCTTACCATAAATACTTTGACTTTTTACACCATGCTTACCATCAATACTTTGACTTTTTCTGAAAACACAGGGTAGTCCTGTTCTCGTCGCTGTTCATACACTCAATAGTTTTATAGTCAGCAGTAAAATTCATCACGCACTTCATCAATAACTAATTAAGGCTCTTGTGTTTGGTCCTGTACTAGTTCAAGTGCATGCATCAACACCGTTACAACAGCTTCCTACTTCGCAAACAGCGATCAACCCTGTTTCACTGTCTGTACATTTAAGAATTTCATTAGTTGTTTTCTAGAGACAAATACAACAGATAGTAAGAAGAATGAAATATAACTTACAATTATCGATGTGAAACCCTTCGCAATTTTGCAGTGAACACCGTCATATTCACATAAACCCAATCTTCTAAGCTATTCATAAGATGAAAAAAAGCATGTCTCCCACGGCGGTTAACAAGTAAAGCAATACACACAATCCAAAATCCAGTAATGAAACCAGTGGCCCCTCCAATATAAAACCATATTTGAAGATCATTTGTGCCTCCCTTGTCATCCATGTTTTCACGAGTGTCTGGTGGACCTTCTAATTCTTTGTCTCCTGGACAATATTTGGACAGGGGAAGTCCGCATAATCCTGCATTTCCGGTGTACCTTGAAGGTTCAAAGGACTGCAGCTGGGTGCTTGATGGAATTCTTCCTGACAAGTTGTTATACGACACATTTAGATAGTTTAGAAAGGTCATTTGAGACATGCTTGATGGTAGTCCTCCGCTAAGATTGTTTCTGGATAGATCCAAAATTTGAAGTTCTTTCATCTGACCAATTTTTGATGGAATCTCACCAACTAGAGCATTCACTGACAAGTCGAGTGCAATCAACTTATGGAGATCAGTTAATTTATCTGGAATTTTTCCGGTCAAATTGTTGCTTGATAAATTAATGATCTTTACCAATCCTAAAATGCTGCCAAATTCATGCAAACTTCCTTGCCACTTGATCATGGAATGGTCAACATACTGGAATTCGGAATTATTAACATTAAGAAAATGCACATTTTGGCCGAATTCTCCATCTTGAACCATGGAAGTGAGGTTACCGAGACATGAGGGGATGGCTCCTTGGAGTTTATTCATTGACAAGTCTAGAATCTGTAGATATACTAATTGACATAAATGTGAAGGGATGGTTCCAATGAATTTATTTGATGTCAAGATGAGAGCATACAACCCAGATAACCTTTCTCCGATCCATCCAGGCAGGTAACCAGAAAACTTGTTGGCCCCCAAATTCAAAAAGGTTAACTGGGTGAAATTCATTAAATATAAGGGCAATTCTCCTATGAAGTTGTTATTGTATAAATACAAGACCTCAAGATTGATCAAATAATTGATAGAATTAGGAAGCCTTCCAGATAGATTGTTATATCCTAGACTAAGAACTCTTAGTTCTGTAAAATGCCACAAACAGTCTGGAATTGGTCCGGTGAACGCGTTGTGCGAGAGATCAAGAAAGGACAAAGACCCATCAACAATTTGGCACAAAAAGAAGATTTGTCCAGATAAATTATTTCTAGAGAGGTCTAGCAATTCCAAACTTGAAGGAGCATTTGATATATGACCAAAAAAGTTGTTGAAAGAGATATTCAAATATGTCAACCGAGAAGGCCACGTGTTCCAAAAGTCCTCTGGAATGTCATCTGAAATTCGGTTATTGGAAATATCAATACCCGAAAGATTTTTCATTGCCTGAATCCATTTGGGGAAACGAGGCCCAAGATTGCAAGAACTCAAGCCAATGTTTTCTATTCTGGAAATGTTTGACTTCTCAATATTTTCAAAGATGGCACCTTTAGGAAAACTGGAAGAAACTTCTAGGGTTTGAAGCTTGGGTAGCTGCCACACTTTTTCACTTATAGTTCCATTTAACTGATTATAAGAAAGATCTAGATATTGTAGGGATGAAAAATTTTGGATATCATCTGAAAGTGACCCTGTGAATTGGCTAGATGAGGCATACAAATATTGTAAAGTAGCCGATGTGCATCCGGACAGGTTACTCAGGAAATCAGGTAAATTGATAGGCATTGAGTTTCTAAGGAAATACAAAGATGTCAAACCACAGAGATTTCCAAAATATTTGGGAATCCCATCTAACTTGTTCCCATAGAGATAAAGCCTTTTAAGTGCATTGCTAGTTAAAGGGAACAACCAGTGATACATGGATGAGTTAAGATTGTTTTCTTCAAGAGAAAGGGTAACAATAGATGAAGAAAAAGAAGAGTTGACATATGAATAAGAAAATGGGTGCATGACTTGCGAGAGGTCACAATCATCTAAAATTAAAGTTGATAGTTTTTTAAGACTTAAAATCACATTTACCCAATTGTTTACTTTGCCAAGAGAAGTACCTGACATATAAAGTTCCTTTAATTGAGACAAATGAGACAACCAATCTAGGTTTTCAATTGTGCAATTACTTAAGGAATAAAGATAAAGCTCTTGCAAGTTGGTGAGGTTTCCAAATTCTGAAGGAATGGTTCCACTAAAATCATTCCTAGCAAGGCCAAGATACCTTAATTGGGTCATGGAACCAATGAACATGGGAATCGTTCCATTAAACGAATTATAAGAAAGATCAAGATAATTCAAGTAGCTTAAGTTAAGCAATGAAGGGCTAATCTTGCCTTTAAGATGTCCTTCCCACAAGTCAAGGCTTATGACACGGGATTGGTTGTTGCAGCTGACTCCACTCCAGTAACAACAAACACTGGTTGTTCCTTCTTCTTCTCCGGTTGTCCATGTACTGAGAAGGCCTAGAGGATCATAATGAATGTATGATTTGAAATGAAGAAGAGCTTGTGTCTCCTTTTTGGTACACTTACCTATACGGTGAACAGGGGAAGTGGGAGGAAGCATAAAGGAAGAAGTGGTGGTAAAGAGTAAAGTAATAAAGAAGAAAAAAGGATGGGTAAAATGTTTTTGGTAAATCATATTTCTTAATTGTTTGATATATCAACAAATATGCCCAGCTTTATTTATATACACTCCAAGCTTGTTCAAAAACAAAGTTTCTGCATTTTTTTCTTTGAACTTTCATCTCCACATATTTGTGGAAAATTTGCCAGGATTGTGTGGGGGCATGCAAGACTAACGACAACCACAATTATACGCCCAAAGACTTTTAAGTCTTCACATAGTTTATTCAGACCCAATTGATACGTTCCAATTAATTTCGTTCCATGAGGTTAATTTGGTAAACAAAGCATTTTCTTTTAAAATTTAAACATCAAAAAACTAATTTACGATTATCAAAATTGGGGTTAATTGGAACAATGTTTTAAATGTCGAACCGGACCAGCAACCGTAGCCTTAGATGGTCCGGTTCTGGATGTTGGATCCGTTCAACAGATAGTCGGCCGGTCTGACCAGTGGCCAGCGGCCGGACCAGAATACTGGTGAAAAAAAAGAGGTCGGACAATCGGAGAGTTTGGAGGTTGCAGATGGAAAATGGGAGAAGAGAGTGTTAGTTAGCTGAAAGTCGAAGGAAGTGATGAGTAATTCATACGTGAAGGTGTGTTACATTTGAGAGAAAATAATTGTTTTCTTTTATTTTTTAACTAGTTTATACCCCGGGAGCGTCTCGGGGTCGAAAAATCTATGCCAGAAACAATCGAACATATTTCTGCACATCAGATTTGGAAGGCGCTTGAAAACGCCTATAGTCATTATTCCATTGAACGAATGCATACTCTACGGGATTCCCAGCGTCAACTTAAAAAGGGTTCCGCTACTGTCTCGGAGCATGGTTGAAAATTCAAATCCTTGTGTGACCAGTTATCAGCCATTGGTCATCCCGTTACTGAAGAAGACAAACGTCACTGGTTCTGTGCGGTCTCGGATCTGCCTACGAAAACTTTTCCACGGCGCAACGCATCGTGCAACCTGCTTAACTCTTCCGAGATCTTCTTGCTCACGCTGAAAACCCGTCTGCATGGTAATCAAACTCCTCAAGCTGCTTTTTCGGCTCAGTCATCTCGGTTCAATTCCAATGCCAAACCTGTCTGATGTGCAGAATTAACTCTATGGACCATCATTGTTCCACCATTACTGAGTTTGGCTATTACTTCTGTTAATTTTGTCAGCAATGAATTAATGTTGGCAAAATTCTTGTCATTCTTCTGCATGGACGGATCTAGAGAAGGAGCAGGGGTAACGTCCGTTACCCCTCAAATTTTTTGGCGTAGTGTATTTTTAATTTTTTTTACGTGTTTTGTATTACGTTACCTGTGAAAATTATGTAACGTTACCCCTGAAATCTTGGTCTAGATCCGCCACTGTTCTTCTGTAATGGTGAATCCACCCTTAATAATGTCACTGCATGTTCATCAAGTGTTTTCTTGAATGCATTGTTGGCCCAGAAACAGAATTTTGCAGCGGATAAACTAGATAAACACAAATAAGAATGCTTGATATTATAAGAATCGAATGAAAGATTGTTTGATACAATTGATAAGAACACTTGAATTCTGGAAATATAATTCGACTAAGGATTTTGAATGTTGACAATCTTGATAACTGAATCTTGTGCCTTATCCCTTGTATTTATATGTTTTGAATGAGTGTGTCCCTCCTTGAACCGTTGTAATGTTCTGTCCCACCGGTTTGGTTTTGTGTTTGGCGCCAAAAATAACAACCTTAACCGTAGGGGTATAATGGTCATTTACTGCAGAAACATTCTTGAAACCTTTTGTTGAGACGTTGCTTCTTTTGATCTTATGATGTGCAGCCGTGTATTGACATTATAACCATGATGTACAGCTTCCTTTTGTAGACAACCCAAATCGACCCATATGCAATATCTTGCATTCATCATACTAACTAGTCTAATGTTTACTTAATATAATTGTCCTACTTAAACATACAAATACATATTAACATATTTACAAATACAATATTAACACAATACAAACATAATATAGATAAGTTTATATTTATACTTCAACATGCATTCTCTGGTTCCGGATCAGTGTTTCAGTTTCTGGTTGTGATTGTCTTCTTTAATGGTTACCGGAGACAGATTCCGGTGAGTTAGTTGGGTTTCCGGTGATACTCAAGTGAATTGGTTGGAAGAATGGTACGAGTAGTCGAGAATTAACCGCTCTGATACGCACATTATATAGAAAACTAGTCGAAGAAACAGAATATGCCCATTTGAACCCAAACCATAATATCAAACCATAAAGATCATCAAATCTGTTACAGCAGCCATATGTAAATCTGAACAACAGGTAGCCCTGTTCACAGCCCTGTTTATACAGTCAATAGTTATCCTATTTGTTTGGTCCTGTACTAGTTCATGAAGGAGTAATCCTATTTGGAGTCAAATGGGGTTCAAGATAATGCTAATAGGTTTAGATAAGTATTAGTATTAGGATATGGTTATCTAGTTTGGGTTTAATATTTATTTAATTGGTGTTTGAGTTATACTAGGTTTAGGTTTAGTTTAGTATAAATAGATGGTTAAGGTTATTGTAATTTGTGTCCTCAATAATAAAAGTGTTCTTTGTGTTTCGTTTGGGGCCTGATTTTCCAACAGTTCAAGTGCATACATCAACACCGTTGCTGTTGGATCAGGCCCCAAAAACACACACTAAACACTCAAGCTTTCAAATATGAAATATAGATTTAGATGAAAAGATCACAAAGAAACTTATGCAGATTACTTTAATTTCGATGATTTTAATTAATACTAAAAGCTATTTATAGCTGACATACAAAGACAATAGAAGCATAACTAAAGCCATGTTCTCCTACTTTTCAGTTAACAACCCAACCTTCACTTCAACAAACTCGGTCAACTGATGACTAAGTCTTCAACAATATCTAAAACCTCTTTGACCCAGTTCAGATCCGGTCCGCTTCAGATCCGACCAGTTTGCTCCATAACTTGACCCGAACTATCAAGATTAACCAACAGTTGTGACAGTCTCCTACTTCGCGAACAGCGGTCAACCCTGTTTCACTATCTGTGCATTCAAGAATTTCATTAGTGTTTTTCTAGAGATAAATATAAGAAGAATGAAATATAGCTTACAATTATGGATGTGAAACCCTTCGCAATTTTGCAAACCAGATTGACTGCAACTCAGATAGGCACCCTGTGACGACGAGACACCGGGGGGCAACGTAGATTGACCGCCCTGAGCTGTAAAACTAGACTGCAACTCAGATTGGCCACCATTAGCCGCTGGGAAACTGGGCAGCATCTCAGATTGACCAAGTTGAACTGGAATAACTAGTCTGGGACGCAGGTTGATCAAACAGGACCATCACCAAATGGATTGTCAAATTGCTGCATAGAACCAAACAAGTCCACCTCAGCACTGCGTGTCGCTATGGGGCATCTATATCCACATAAAAATTTTATGAAGCATATATCCAACAGCTATAATTGTACCGATAAACAAAGAGCAGTTTTACCCGAGGTGCAGCACGAGGGTCAAAAAAGTCAAACCCTTCTGGCTCCTTGTTAGATATTACTCTAAGGTGTGGTGGCTGCTGGAGTTGGTGTAGTGGCGGACGAAGCTGGTGTGGCAGTGACCGGAGGTGCAGAGTCGCTAGAAAAGCACAGCTGCTAGAGTATTAGAAGTTGTTATATTATTCTTTTGTTAAACAAGTTAATAAAAAAATACTGACTGCACAATTACTAGGATTTATTACAATTTGCTAACTTTCAAATATTAAAAAAAAAAGCAGACTGGCAACCATCTTATTACCTTCCATCAGGAGAAGCATTTTCAACTTTAGCATTGCTTCCTCTACAAAGGGAAATACATCGTAAAAGAAAGAGTCTGTTACAGAACCAAACAAGTCCAACTCAGCACTGCTTCTCTAACGGGGCAGCTATATCCAGACCAAACCTGTTATCAAGTATATTTTCAGCAAGTATAATAATTAATTAGCAAGAAACTGTCGGGTACAACTATACAAATAATGCACAAACCAAATTCATGTATATACAATTACAAATTATATACCATTGCAACAATAATTTTAAACCTTTTCTAATAAAAACATTTCGAATACATTTCAAATGGCTTTACCTGTTTACCACACTTATCTTAACCAATCTGACCCATTAGAGATAAAGCATAAACCAAACTGACCCATGTATATGCAAACGGGTCAAAACTGCCACACATACTTAAATCATAAAAAAAAGACAACTGATCAAGAACAAATGAATACCTAGAAGAATGATGGACATCATCTCTACCAGAGCTTTGACTTTTTACACCATGCTCACCATCAATACTTTGACTTTTTCTGCTATATTCAGCATTACCATAACTATCTGAAAACACAGGGTAGTCCTGTTCACAACCCTGTTTATACACTCAATAGTTTTATAGTCGGCTATGCAATTTATCACGCACTTCATCAATAACTAATTAAGGCTCTTGTGTTTGGTCCTGTACTCGTTCAAGTGCATGCATCAACACCGTTACAACAGCTTCCTACTTCGCGAACAGTGGTCAACCCTGTTTCACTGTCTGGTACATTTAAGAATTTCATTAGTTGTTTTCTAGAGACAATTACAATGGATAGTAAGAAGAATGAAATGTAACTTACAAATATGGATGCGAAACCCTTCGTAATTTTGCAGTGAACACCATCATATTCACATAAACCCAATCTTCTAAGCTATTCATAAGATGAAAAAAGCACGTCTCCCACGGCGGTTAACAAGTAAAGCAATACACACAATCCAAAATCCAGTAATGAAACCAGTGGCCCCTCCAATATAAAACCATATTTGAAGATCATTTGTGCCTCCCTTGTCATCCATGTTTTCACTAGTGTCTGGTGGACCTTCTAATTCTTTGTCTCCTGGACAGTATTTGGACAGGGGAAGTCCGCATAATCCTGCATTTCCGGTATACCATGAAGGTTTAAAGGACTGGAGTTGGGTGCTTGATGGAATTCTTCCTGACAAGTTGTTATATGACACATCTAGATAGTTTAGCAATGTCATTGGAGACATGCTTGATGGTAGTCCTCCGCTAAGATTGTTTTTAGATAGATCCAAAATTAGAAGTTCATTCAACTGACCAATTTTTGATGGAATCTCACCAACCAAAGCGTTGTTTGACAAGTCAAGTGCAATCAGGTTATGGAGATAGGTTAGTTTACCTGGGATTTTTCCAGTTAAATTGTTGCTTGATAAATTGATGATCTTTACAAATTCTAGAGTGCTGCCAAACTCATGCAGACTTCCTTGCCACTTGATCATGGAATGGTCAACATACATGCCACCAATACTACTGTAAAGAAAATGCACATTTTTTCTGACTACTCCATCTTGAACCATGTAAGAGAGATTATTGAGACATGAGGGGATGGTTCCCTGGAGTTTATTCATTGACAAGTCTAGAATCTGTAGATTTGCTAATTGACATAAATGTGAAGGGATGGTTCCAATGAATTTATTTGAAGTTAAGATAAGAGCATACAACCCTGATAACCTTTCCCCAATCCAACCAGGCACATAACCGGAAAACTTGTTGGCCCCCAAATTCAAAAAGGTTAACCGGGTGACATTCATTAAAGATGAGGGCAATTTTCCTGCGAAGTTGTTATTGTATAAATTCAAGACCTCAAGATTGATCAAATAACTTATGGAACTAGGAAGCCTTCCAGATAGATTGTTATATCCTAGACTAAGAACTCTTAGTTCTGTAAAATGCCACAAACAGTCAGGAATTGGGCCAGTGAATGCATTGTGTGAGAGATCAAGAAAGGACAAAGACCCGTTTCTAATTTGGCACAAAAAGACGATTTGTCCAGATAAATTATTTTTGGAGAGATCTAGCATGTTCAAACCAGAAGGAACATTCGGTATATGACCATAAAAGTTGTTGGAACTCAAATCTATAATTGAAGAATCAGGATCAAAAATTGAAAATATATCTGTTACTCTCCCGGTAATATTGTTGAAAGAGATGTTCAAATATGCCAAACGAGAAGGCCATGTGTTCCAAAAATCCTCTGGAATGGTATCTGAAATTCGTGTATTGGCAAGATTAACACTCGAAAGATTTTTCATTGTTTGAATCCATTTGGGGAAACGAGGTCCTAGCTTGCAAGACCTCAAGTTAATACGTTCTATGCTGGAAATATTTAACATGTGAGCTTCTAAAGGAACTCCTTCGAGTGAGTTGTTTGAAAGATCAACGACTAAAATATTTGACTTTTCAATATTTGCAGAGATGGCACCTTTAAGAAAATTGGAAGGAACGTATAGCCTTTGAAGATTAGGTAGTTGCCACACTTTTTCACTTATAGTTCCATTTAATTGATTATCAGAAAGATATAGATATTGTAGGGATGAAAAAGTTTGGATATCATCTGAAAGTGACCCTGTGAATCGGCTAGATGAGGCACCCAAATATTGTAAAGTAACCGATGTGCATCCGGACAGGTTACTCAGGAAATCAGGTAAATTGATAGGCATTGAGTTATAATAGAATTCCAAAGATGTCAAACCACAGAGATTTCCAAAATATTTGGGAATCCCATCTAACATGTTCCCAGCGAGATAAAGCTCTGCAAGTGCATTGCTAGTTAAAGGGAACAACCAGTGATACATGGATGAGTTAAGATTGTTTTCTTGAAGATAAAGGGTAACAATAGATGAAGAAAAAGAAGAGTTGACATATGAATAAGAAAATGGGTGCATGACTTGCGAGAGGTCACAATCATCTAAATCTAAAGCTGATAGTTTTTTAAGACTTAAAATCACATTTACCCAATTGTTTACTTTGTCAAGAGAAGTACCTGACATATAAAGTTTCTTTAACTGAGACAAATGACACAACCAATCTAGGTTTTCAATTGTGCAACTACTCAGGGATTCAAGTGAAAGCCCTTGCAAGTTGGTGAGGTTTCCAAATTCTGAAGGAATGGTTCCACTAAAATCATTCCAACCAAGGTCAAGATACCTTAATTGGGTCATGGAACCAATGAACATGGGAATCGTTCCATTAAACGAATTTACAGAAAGATCAAGATAATTCAAGTAGCTTAAGTTAAGCAATGAAGGGCTAATCTTGCCTGTAAGAGATACACCAACCAATTTAAGGCTTGTGACATGGGATTGGTTGTTGCAGCTGACTCCACTCCAGTAACAACAATCACTGGTTGTTTCTTCTTCTTCTTCTTCGGGTGTCCATGTACTGAGACGGCCATAAGGGTCGTGATTAATGTATGATTTGAAATGAAGAAGAGCTTCTCTCCTTTTTAGTACACTTACTGTGAACAGGGGAAGTGTTAAGGGAAGAAGTGGTAAAGAGTAAAGTAATAAAGAAGAAAAAAGGATGGGTAAAATGTTTTTGGTAAATCATATTTCTCATTTTTTGTTTTGTTGTATCAATTCTTTAATGTTTGGTATATCAACAAATATGCCCAGCTTTATTTATATACACTCCAAAGTTTCTGTTAAATTTCTTTGAACTTTCATGTCCACATATTTGTGGAAAATTTGTGTGGATGTGGGGCATACAAGACTAATGACAACGGCAATTATATGCTTAAAGACTTTAAGTCTTCACACAGACCAAACCAAAGACTCTTTTAAGTCTTCACACACTTTTCCCAAAACCAATTGATACGTTACAAACAATTTCTTTCCACTTTCAAGTGTGAACCATGCGTGTCTAAATTATAGAGTTTAATTCAATTTTGTTTAGAAAACATTTTCTTTTATACATCAAAAACTAATTACTGAATATCGAAATTGGTGTTAAACAATGTTATGAAGGCCGAACCGGACCGGCGACAATAACCTTGGGCAGTCCGGTTCAGGGTGTTCGTTCAACAGGTAGCCGGCTGGGTCTGACCAGTGGCTAGCGGCTGGACCCAAAAACAGGGGAGCTGAGAATGTTAGTTACCTGAGAATGTTTGTTTATGAGAATATTGTGGCAGTGATGGTCTTAGGGCAAGGCATGTGTTACATTTGAGAGATAATTGTTTTCTTTTATTATTTTTTCTTAATTTTTAATTTCAAACGGCTTGTGTTTTCTTTTTTACTTTTCATTGTATCCACCCAAGCTCCAACTAACCTTCTCTTTTTCTTTTTCTAAAAGTCGTTCTTTTTTTTTTTTTTTTGCTTTTATAGATAAACATAAACTATTCAACCAATATAAACACTTTGTTTTTTATTTTCTATTTTCTAAAAAAATGTTACTTTCAATTGATGTTTATATATAATCCGAACTATAAACTATACTGAATTACAAGTTTTGTCCTTTAGCTTTATACCCGATTGTAAAGAATATCCTTTATCTTTGGTTGACTAGTTTGGTAAGGAAAACTGATATGTTATGAAAGTTGATCAAGTTGTGACTGAATACCAGTCTGTGCGGGTGGTCCAGTTGGAGGAAGTTTACCAGCTAGAATGTCATTGTTAATGGTATGAGCAACTGTCGACTGTTGAGCTGAGAATACATCGGTAGAAGGGACAGCTCTAAAAGGACCATCACCAAATGGATCCTCAAATTGCTGCATAAAAAGTGTAGGAACCGCTCGTATATAAAATAATAAAAACAAATAATATTACGATTACAACTAAATAAGAAAACGAATGCAGAAATTAAAATACAATTACAACTTTAAAGAATCGAAATACAAGAAGAAAATATAAACAGAAAAGACAAGATGGCTGAGGATCGTGTTGAACACGGGGCCCTTAAAACAAATTCCGAGTCTATTAACAAGAACTCGTTTTGTTTCCCAGGGTACAACAGCCGGAACAGCAAAATTGCTGCCGGAGAAGACTCTGACCCGAAGTGTACCTGAAACAGCAAGAAAACTTCGAACAGATTGCTTGGAGAAGACAGACTTGGTGAATATTCAGAACAGTGTGAGAAGTGTGTATCCAACCAAGGGTCTCCTTGGTATTTATAGGAGTCCAATCCCAATCAGTTTCGGAATGCATTAAAAACGAAAAATAAATGTCATTGAACGTCTTCAATGGCATTTATTACGTTCTTAAAGTTTCAGACGAAACTGTTTGACTGGACTGTTACACTTTTGATCTGCAGCTGTTGAGGAGCTGGAGACTCCGCGCACGCGTATACCTGCGCGCATGCGCACAACGTAAGTCCCAATCTACGTCAGTGGAAGCTAGCACGCGCTACTGCGCACTTTACGTCACTCGAGCGCCTGCGCGCTGGCGCACAACGTCTTTACGTTTTACGTCACTCTAGCGCAGACCAGGGCGCTACCTGGTTGTTTGCTCGTGCTCGCGCGCATCTCCTGCCACTGGTCCTATGTTGAGGACCACGAGCCTGTGTTCAAAAATACTAAGGCGGCTCTCAAGCGGCTCGCGGTGATGCGGGTGGGCGAAGTGCAAAGTGCGCCATCAAAGCGCCACATTGCGCCCATAGCCCACGCCACGCGCGTGTGCGAGTGCGAGTTAGGGTGCTCCGCACCCTTCGCGAGTTCCATAGAGTGAGCTCCCATGAAACAATTAGGAAGGAGTGTTCCTCTTTATATACCACTCATGGTATCATCACTCCTCCTATGTGAGACAAGTTCCACTTGTTTCATTTCAGCATCAAGTGCATTTTTCACCAATCTTTGAGCATCGATATCTCATTCATCTTAGCTCCGTTTTGGACGTGGTTTGGTTCGTTGCGAAGCTATCACAACGTAGAACATAAACCCACAAAGAAATATATAAATAAACATCTGTTTCAAATATATATTTTAGTCCAAAGTTAGGAAAAACTCATTTTCCTATATTTTGTGAAAATGGCATTTTCACTAAATTTCCAACAATCCCCCACATGAATGGAGATCGATCCATTCTTACAAGTTTCAACGATACAATTCGACAGCAGAGTGTTGCAGGATAGGTAGGTTTTGCCTTTGAACCTTCCTTTGTGAAGCATACTTAGCTTACTAGCGGTCAGTAGAACTTGATGTCTTTGAACTGACCCCCGTTTGTGTAAACGACAATACACTTCACACAACACCCCACTTGGTTTAGCCAACCCCTCATTGTCGTGTCCTTTATGGTCATGGACACTCCTGGTTCTGCGAGAGCTCTAGGATTTGCGCCTCCCCACAAATCCATTCGAAGCGACCCTACTTCTCTCTAACATAGGTGATTCCCATGAATCATTAAAAGCAAAAGTTAAATTGATTTACCACAATCATTAACTTGTATATGCTTAACCTCAACACACTGTCACTGATTTGGAATGGACTATGAAGTATAAACTCCCTTTAATATTTTGGGGTGCCCCCCCACAGTGACTCCCTTTGGTCATATGATTAAGTTGTCCTATTGAATCTAGATCTTGGGATCTCCAGTCAACTAGATTAGGTTTCCCTCATACTCCCTTTTTGCGTGGGCTTTAGTCCCATTCCTCTTGACGACTTATGTACTACCTCTTTGCTTAAGCCTTTCGTTAACAGGTCCGCAATGTTATCTTTTGACTTCACATAGTCAATCGTGATAACACCCGTTGAGAGTAGTTGTCGTATTGTTTTGTGTCTACGTCTTATGTGCCTCGATTTGCCATTATACATTGTGCTTTGGGCTCTACCAATTGCCGACTGGCTGTCACAATGTATGCAAATAGCTGGTAAAGGTTTAATCCATCTTGAAATATCCTCCACAAATTGACGTATCCACTCCGCCTCTTCTCCACATTTATCTAAGGCGATAAATTCAGATTCCATCGTGGATCTTGCTATAACAGTTTGCTTCGAAGACTTCCAAGATATAGCAGCACCCGCAAGTGTAAACACATAACCACTTGTTGATTTGGAATCTTTTATATCCGAAATCCAGTTCGCATCAGTGTATCCTTCAACCACTGCTGGATGACGGGTATAATGCAGTCCATAGTCCCGTGTGAATCTTATGTATCTAAGCACCCTTGTTATACTTTTCCAATGTTCATCACTTGGATTACTTGTATATCTACTTAGCTTACTCACCGCGTATGCTAAGTCGGGTCTAGTACATGTCATTAGATACATTAGACTGCCAATGATCCTTGAATACTCTACCTGAGCAACACCCTTTCCTCTATTTTTAACTAGATGGTGGGTGGTATCAATTGGAGAACGAGCTATAGCCTTCTCTCCCGAATTGAATTTTTCAAGGATTTTGTCCACATAATGAGATTGAGTTAGAACAAGACCATATTGGGTTCTAAGGATTTTTACTCCTAGAATAACATCTGCTAGACCCATGTCTTTCATGTCAAATCTCCCTTTCAACATGTCTTTAGTAGATTTCACCATCTTATCATTACTCCCAACGATAAGCATATCATCTACATATAGACATAAGATCACATAACCTCCTGGCGTGTCTTTGCAATAGACACACTTATCGCACTCATTTATTTTGAAACCATTTTCAAGCATGACTTGATCAAATTTATGATGCCATTGTTTTGGAGCTTGCTTCAAGCCATACAAAGACTTGACTAATTTACATACTTTGCCCTCTTGACCTGGGGCAGAGAAACCCTCGGGTTGCTGCATGTAAATTTCTTCTTCTAAATCACCATTTAGAAAAGCGGTCTTAACATCCATTTGGTGAACATCCAAATTTCTCAAAGCCGCAATAGCAAGAACCAATCTTATAGAGGTTATTCTAGTTACAGGCGAGTAAGTATCAAAATAATCTAAACCTTCCTTTTGTCTAAATCCTTTGATCACTAACCTTGCCTTGTATTTATCAATACTTCCATCAGTTTTCATCTTCTTCTTGAATATCCAACGATATCCAAGGGGTTTGCAACCCGGTGGAAGATCTACTAACTCCCAAGTATGATTTTGCAATATAGAATCAATTTCATTCTTAATTGCTTCCAAGGTTGTAGAAGGCGGCCTAGGCGGCCGCCTAGGCGCTAGGCTAGAAATTTTATAGGAATTTTGACCTAGGCGACGAATTAGGCGTTTGGTGGCTTAATTAATCGGAGTTGGGCGGAGGCTGGGCGGCACTGGGCGGGGATGGGCGGTGCTGCCGGAAAACCTGCCGGAGAGGGGCAGTTGGCTGTTGACTGTTGGCTGCTGCTTCTTTAAGGAAGAAGAAGAAGAGTTTCTAGGTTTTATGCTTTAGGGTTATTTAACTTTAGCTATTTTACCATTTAACCCCTCCATATTTCACTATTTTACATTTATAACAAAAAACTTGTACTTTTAATAAAATAAGTTTGTTTATTTTAACATTTAACCCCCTCAAAGTTCAATCTTTTAAACATTGTGTGTATACATCTTAACATATTTTCAAAAAACACCTAAATTTGTGTATATATATATAAAATACGTATAAAAATACCAAAACGCCTAATTCCGCCTAATTTCGCCTAGTCCCTAGGCTAGACCTCACCGCCCGCCTAGCGCCTAGCGCCTTCTGCAACCTTGATTGCTTCTTTCCATTGAGGTCCTTCTGATGAGGAGACCGCTTCGCGGTAGGTGTTGGACTCACCCTCAACCATGCAACTCAAGAAGTCTGGACCAAATGATTTTGCAACCCTTGGTCTTTTGCTTCTTCTAAGGTCACCATCCTCAACCTCAGGTCGTTCATGTATTTCTTCTTGAAATTCATTGTCAACTAATGTTGATGGACCTGCTTGGTCATCGTTAATTGGTATTGATGATCTAACAAGTGTTTGTCCTAGCATAGGAAACACATGTTCAAAGTACTCGACAAAATTAGGATTTACCTCCATGAAAGTGTCTTTGAGTACATCGGGATTCTTGGATTCATATACAAGAAAACGATGCACAGTACTTTGATGTGCATAGCCAATAAATATGCAATCCACAGTTTTGGGGCCTATCCTAAGAGCCTTAGGAGGTGGTACAGTCACCTTGGCTAGGCACCCCCACACTTTCAAGTATCTGTATGAAGGTTTTCTACCTTTCCATAACTCATAGGGAGTCTCGTCCCTAGTCTTTAGAGGTATCCTATTCAAAAGATAATTAGCAGAAAGAATGGCATCCCCCCACATTTCACGGTTCACTCCCGAACTTATCAACATGGCATTCATCATTTCTTTCAATGTGCGGTTCTTTCGTTCCGCGGTGCCATTTGATTGTGGGGAATAAGGTGGTGTACACTCATGTATTATGCCACTTTTTGCGCATAAATCCCCAAAAGGTGCAACATATTCACCACCTCGATCGCTTCTTACGGCCTTAATTTTCTTTTTAAGTTGATTCTCAACTTCATTTTTGTATAAGGTAAACTTATCTATTGCCTCATCCTTACTTTTGAGTAAGTATACGTAGCAATACTTGGTGCAATCATCAATAAACGTGATGAAATATTTATTCCCACCAATTGTAGGAATTGCCTTTAAATCACAAACATCGGTGTGAATTAAATCAAGAGGTTCGGTTATTCGTTCAACCGATTTGAAAGGTGATCGTGGTAGTTTGGATTCAACACATGCTTCGCATTTAGAATCGGATTCAATATGGAATGTTGGTATGCTATTCAATTTAATCAAACGACGCATTGAATTAAAATTTATATGTCCTAGTCTACCATGCCAAACATTTGAAGACTCAAGCATATAAATAGAAGTAGTAGGAGTTTTATTCATTGAATTGTTCACAACCATTACATTCATTTTGAACATACCATTGAGGGCATAGCCCTTTCCTACAAACATTCCACGCCTAGAAAGAACAAACTTGTCCGATTCAAACACTAGACGAAATCCAAACTTGTTGAGCATCCATCCCGAGACGAGATTCTTGCGTATGTCTGGCACATACAACACCTTGCTCAACGTGAGGTCCTTCCCCGAAGTCATCCTCAAGATCACATCGCCTTCACCCTTGATGTCGGCAGTAGCTTTATTTCCCATGTAAAGCTTGTCATCACCCGCAAGTTCCTTAAATGTAGAGAAAAGAGCCTTGTCTCCACAAACATGGTGGGTTGCACTAGTGTCAACGAACCATCCAGGTGGGTTGTCGCCCACCACGTTGACTTCATCATCAACCATAGCACCTTGCTCAGTTATCATTGCTACGAGAGGCATGCCATCCTCATCCACCATATGCGCACGCTCACGCTTAGGCTTCTTGCATTGGTTGGCGCGGTGGCCTGTCACTTGACAGTTGTAACAAATACCAGAAAAAGGCGCAGGCTTCTTTTTCACAGCCCCCTTTTTCGGTCCAAGATCCACCTTCGCTTTCCCTTTGTCCTTTTTCCCTTTATTCTTGTTGCCCTTGGAGGATTGCCCAACTTCCACAACATTAGCCTTGGCCAAAGCTTGAACAAGGCTACCTTTTTGAGCAATTCTATTGTCCTCTTCAATACGAAGACGAACAACAAGTTCCTCCACAGTCATCTCCTTTCGTTTATGCTTAAGATAATTCTTAAAGTCAGTCCACGAAGGAGGTAACTTCTCAATCATTGCTGCCACTTGAAATGTCTCACTAAGTGTCATGCCTTCCGCATGGATGTCATGAAGTATAATTTGCAACTCTTGGACTTCGTTCATCACAGTCTTGGAATCAACCATTTTGTAGTCCAAGAAACGGGCTACAACGAATTTCTTCGTTCCAGCATCCTCCGTTTTATACTTCTTGTCTAAAGACTCCCATAATTCTTTGGCAGTCTTTATTGTATAATAAACATTATACAATCCATCCACTAGGCCGTTTAACACATAGTTACGACACAAGAAATCCGAATGCTTCCAAGCATCTAACGCGCTCTGAAATTGAACGTCGTTCTCCCCATCCTTAGGTAGGGGAGCGGTTTCAGTCAAGAACCTCGCAAGGTTCAAAGTGGTCAAGTAGAAGAACATCTTCTGTTGCCACCTTTTGAAGTTCAAACCCGAGAACTTCTCAGGTTTTTCAGCATGATTGGCCACATTGGACGCTCCCACTGTGTTGGTAGGCAAAGGGGTACCAAGAACAGCTTGGTTCACGTTGTTGTTGTTGTTGTCACTAGTCGACATTCTGAAAATTTTAACCAAAACACGTTACTATTTTCAATTTATAAAAACTCTACACGTTTATATAAAATAAATGTCAACTTTTAAGACAAAATAAAAAACAAACTGTGGCTTCTAAGTCCAACTTTGAAGTCCAACAGAAAGTTTTTTTATTTCGTTTTTAGACAAAGGTTTTAGATGTAACCGAAATGTTTTCTAACAAAATAACCAACCGTAGGCTTCTAAGTCCAACTTTGAAGACCGAACAGTAAGTTATATTGATTCGAAAAACCCAAAAAATCTGTTTTTAAAACACAAACTAAGTGAGACAAAACTGGTTTGAATCACAATTAGAATGGTTTTGTTATACACGAACGGTTTTAAAAAATTTGTTTTAAGATTGTAGGAACCGCTCGTATATAAAATAATAAAAACAAATAATATTACGATTACAACTAAATAAGAAAACGAATGTAGAAATTAAAATACAATTACAACTTTAAAGAATCGAAATACAAGAAGAAAATATAAACAGAAAAGACAAGATGGCTGAGGATCGTGTTGAACACGGGGCCCTTAAAACAAATTCCGAGTCTATTAACAAGAACTCATTTTGTTCCCCAGGGTACAACAGCCGGAACAGCAAAATTGCTGCCGGAGAAGACTCTGACCCGAAGTGTACCTGAAACAGCAAGAAAACTTCGAACAGATTGCTTGGAGAAGACAGACTTGGTGAATATTCAGAACAGTGTGAGAAGTGTGTATCCAACCAAGGGTCTCCTTGGTATTTATAGGAGTCCAATCCCAATCAGTTTCGGAATGCATTAAAAACGAAAAATAAATGTCATTGAACGTCTTCAATGGCATTTATTACGTTCTTAAAGTTTCAGACGAAACTGTTTGACTGGACTGTTACACTTCTGATCTGCAGCTGTTGAGGAGCTGGAGACTCCGCGCGCGCGTATACCTGCGCGCATGCGCACAACGTAAGTCCCAATCTACGTCAGTGGAAGCTAGCACGCGCTACTGCGCATCAAAGCGCCACATTGCGCCCATCGCCCACGCCACGCGCGTGTGCGAGTTAGGCTTCGCGAGTTCCATAGAGTGACCTCCCATGAAACAATTAGGAAGGAGTGTTCCTCCTTATATACCACTCATGGTATCATCACTCCTCCTATGTGGGACAAGTTCCACTTGTTTCATTTCAGCATCAAGTGCATTTTTCACCAATCTTTGAGCATCGATATCTCATTCATCTTAGCTCCGTTTTGGACGTGGTTTGGTTCGTTGCGAAGCTCTCATAACGTAGAACATAAACCCACAAAGAAATATATAAATAAACATCTGTTTCAAATATATATTTTAGTCCAAAGTTAGGAAAAACTCATTTTCCTATATTTTGTGAAAATGGCATTTTCACTAAATTTCCAACAAAAAGTACAATACAAGTATCAATTAATAAATGATATGCGTCTGAGTCACTGAGTGTGCACATGTGTGTGAGTGTGTACTGAGTTATTAAGACATGCACCTGAGTGTGTGGTGATGCAGCCAATACATCGGAAGAGAAAAAGTCGGATACAGAACCAAACAAGTCCACCTCAGAACTGCTTATAGATAACGGGGCAGCTAGATCCAGACCAAACTTTTATTAAGTGTATATTCAACAAGTATAATAATTAATTAGCAATAAACTGTCGGGTACAACTGTACAGATAATTCATAAACCAGATTGACCCATGTATATGTATATTCAATTACAAATACTATACCATTACAAAAATAATTTAAACCTTTTCTAATAAAACGATTTAGAATACCAAATGGCTTTACCCGTTTACCACTCATCTTAACCAATCTGGCCCTTTATAGATAAAGCATAAACCAAATTGACCCATGTATATGCAAACGGGTCAAAAGTGCCACATATACTTATATCATTCATAAAACGACAACTGACCGAGAACAAATGAATATAACTAGAGGGTTAAATACATAGAAGAATGATGACCATCATTCTACCAGAGCATTGACATTTTGCACCATAATCACCGTTAATACTTTGACTTTTTCTGCGATATTGGTCATCGCCATAACTATCTCGCCCATATTGATACTTCAGCTCTACTGCTTCAGCATGTTTAGTCCTTGAACTTCTGCCTTTTAACAAAACAGCCCTCCAAGTATCCAAAGTTGATATAACTCTCCTAACCACAAACACACAATAGAAACAAAATAAATATGTTAAACAACTAACGTAATTTGCAACATGTAAATGATTCCAACACAAAGAGTGAACTAACAAAGAAGAAAACAGGATGGGTAAAATGTTTATGATAATTCTTATTTGCCGTTGGTTGTATCAAATATTAAATGTTTGATATTGTAAGAGAATGATTCAAGATGGTTCTTTCATTGACAATTGTACAAGCTTATATAGTACAAGGTATGATCCTAATTATGGACACTTGATTAATACAATATATTTATAGTTATAAGATATTGCTGATTATAAGGCTGTGAAACAGCTTAGGCTGAGATCAAGGTTGTGACTGTTGACTTGGCTGATATCTTGGTTGATATGGTGCTATTACACCCCACAGTCGAAGCGGGAGGAGGTCGAATGCTTAAACTGGATCTGAAATCATCGAACAGTACTCTAGGAAGTCCCTTAGTGAAGATGTATGCAATCTGATGACGAGTAGGAACATGAAGAACACGAACATTGCCACGTTGAACTTGCTCGCGCACAAATAGAATGTCTAGTTCAATATGTTTGGTTCGTTGGTGTTGAACAGGATAGCCGGATAGGTATATGGCACTGACGTTGTCACAGTAGATGAGAGTAGCCCGAGAGAGAGGCTGATGAAGTTCCAAGAGGAGGTTGCGTAGACAACATATTTCAGCGACAACGTTGGCAACTCCGCGATATTCGGCTTCGGCACTGGAACGGGAGACAGTGGACTGACGCTTTGAGGACCAAGAAATTAAGTTGTCGTTCAAATAGACACAATATCCTGAAGTGGAGCGGAGTGTATTAGGGCAGCCGGCCAAGTCTACATCAGTGTAAGCAATTGATGATATCGACTTAGTTGGTCCAAGATGAAGTCCAAAATCTGACTTGCCCTGAATATAGCGAATAGTTCACTTAAGTGCATTCCATTGATCGGTCATCGGAGAATGCATGTGCATGCAGATTTGTTGAACAGCATAGGAGATATCTGGACGAGTGAACGTCAGATATTGTAAGGCACCTGCAAGGCTTCGGTAGGTGGTGGGATCCTCAAATGGAGAACCAGAAGTGCTATTGAGCTTAGTTTGAGTATCAACAGGAGTAACAGTAGGTTTGTAGTGGTCCATACCTGCTCGTTGAATGATGTCTTTTGCATAAGATTGTTGCAAGAGAAACATGTTATCACCTGTTCGAGTCACCTGAATGCCAAGGAAGTAAGTAAGCGGACCGAGATCTTTCATTGCGAATTCTCCAGCAAGGACATTCATTAAGTGTTTTCGGAGACTGTCTGAGGAAGTTGTCAAAATAATATCATCAACATAAATCAATAAGTAAGCAACATCTTTGCCATGCTGATAAATAAACAACGAGTTGTCAGACTTGCTGTGAGAAAAGCCCTGCAAAAGAATAAAGTCAGTGAAACGCTCGTACCAGGCACGAGGGACTTCTTTAGTAGACAAACATGATCTGGAAAATCACGATGTCTCCACCCCATAGGTTGATGCATGTAGACAGTTTGGTCTAGGTGCCCATGGAGAAATGCATTGGTGACGTCCAACTGATGGATCGACCATGACTATGAGAGAGCCAGAGAAAGAACTGTACGTATGGTTGCTGGTTTAACCATCGGGCTAAATGTTTCACCACAATCGATGCCCACCTTTTGTTTTCGGCCATCACAGACCAATCTCGCTTTGTACCTTTCTAAGTTGTCGTCTAATTAAACTTACGTTTGACCAATCACAGGCATCTAAATGTTTGATGTCCGAGGAACGAGTTCCCATGTCTTGTTTTTAATTAGTGCACTAAATTCATCATGCATGGCATTTTACCATTCAGGTGTGGACAGAGCAGTTTCAGGGTTTTTGGGTATGGGAGCTATGGTGGTTGTGTGAAGGTCGAATAATTGACGGGGTTTAGAAATGACGTCCATGGAACGCGTTCGCATGGAGCGCACAACAGTAGGTGGGTGGTCTAGAGGAAGAGGGGCCAGACCATGATTAACGGGTATGGGTGGATGTGGGTTGATAGGTGGTTGAGTCGGCTGTTTGGCTCATCTAGAATAGGTGAGAATGGGGTTAACGAGTGTGGGTTGTGTTAGTGCAGTATGGGCTGTGGTGGGTTGCTGGACATGGTTCTAGTAAAGGGGATGAAGGGACGAGTTAAGAAAATCATAAGCGGTGGAGTTGGAAGGTAGACGAATACTGTAAGGAAAGATAGATTCCTCAAAGTAAATGTGCCGAGACACAAAAATGGTGTGAGAGGTGAGATCAAGGCACTTATATCGTCGATGATTAGCAGGGTAACCGAGGAGAACATAGGATTTGGAACGGTTAGCGAGTTTGTGAATAGTTGTGGAGGGTAAAAGTGGGTAACATAGACAACCAAATACATGTAAGTGAGAGTAGTCGGGGTCACAGTTATAGAGGCAGGTGGTAGGTGAAAGAAAATTTTGGGATTTATTAGGAAGGATGTTAAGAAGGTAGGTGACAACCTCTAAGGCATGATGCCAGAAGTTGATCGGAAGAGATGCTTGGGAGAGGAGCGTTTGCACCATATTGTTTACTGTGCGAATTTTGCGTTCTGCTTTCCCATTTTTAGATGAGGTGTAGGGGAATGAAAAACGAAAAACCATACCATTTTTATTGCAAAAATTTATAAATTGATTATTTGCATACTCACGCCCGTTGTCACACCGGAATTGTTTTATTTTTCTTTCAAATTGTGTGTGAACTAGGTTGTAGAATATGGTGAAGTAAGAGTAGACCTGAGATTTATGGCTTAGAGGGAAAGTCCATAAGAAATTGGTTTGGTCATCTAAATAGAGAGTGTAGTAATTGTGGCCACCCGTGCTAAGAACGGGTGACGTCCATATGTCACTGTGAATAATGTCAAAGGGACGAAGAGTAGAATTGACAAAATCATTAAAAGGTAATTTAGTACTTTTACCAAACACACAGGGTTCACAAGAAGTTTTATGACATTTATTAAAATCAATTTGAGAACTAGATTTTAAAGATTGCAATAATTTTATTCGGATGCCCTAGATGTTGATGCCAGAGATCTTGAGTGACAGCAGCAAAAGTAGAATGGGATGGCTTGTTGTAAAGGATTGGATTGGTGAGCGGGTAAAGGTCCCCTGTGCTATTGTATCGTAGGATAGGTGCCCGGGTCTTGAGGTTTTTTATAACAAAACCAAACGGGTCAAATTCAATAGAAATAAGATTTTCAGTTGTTAGGCGGCGGAAAGAGATTAGGTTTTTAATAAGATTTGGTGCATAAAGATAATTGTTGAGTTTTAAGGGAGGAAATGGAGAAGGTAAGGTGAGATTGCTCTGCCCAAGTACGGGAATGGACATACCGTTGCCGACAATAATATTTTGATTAGTGCAAGAATTAAAAATATATGGGGAAGACGTACCTTGTTCATTTCCCATGTGGCCTGAGGCGCTGATGCGATGCCGGAAGCATCGCATTTGTATAGTTTAATTTGGTATTTTTAATGTGTGTTGTGTGTAGATTTACCCGGAGTTAGGTACTTATCCGAGAATGAGGAGTGACAAGTTTTATGTGCTAAAATAGCGAAATTACAAGCTAAATCTTGAAGAATCATGCACACGGGAGAAACTGCGAAGGATTGATTTAATTTTAGAGAAAACACATGGATTATAAATGAAGATATTATTTGATGATGTGAAAGAGGGCGGAAATACGAAGACGTGGCCGCGAAAACGGAGTTATAACGAAAAAGTTATGAAGAAAACAAAATAACCCGGAACCAGCTGCCCCGCGGGCCGCGGACGGACAACCTTTCAGCCCCGCGACCCGCGGGAGAATGTCAGAACGTGAAAAACAGATCAGCTCGTCTTTTCCAGCTCAAAATCGCACATTTCTTGATTCCTTTCATCTTTAAAACGTCTGGAACGATCTGAAACAAGAAGAACTCATTCCTAATCACTTCTAAATCCAAAATGAAGCAAAGAACTCCAAGGATTGAAGCTTGTTCGGTTGTAATCATGCTCGGTTGAGTATCTCTTCACTCTCGGGTGAAGGTTTTGTAAGTTTCTGGATTTGTAATGTTATTTTGAGTATGTATTTGTGATTATAATCTATGATGAACAATTGTTGTGTGATTGTCTTGATGTTGGGTTGGACTTATTGTATGCTTAAATATGTCTATGTGTTTAAGATCTTGAGATTAATCCCATCACTTATGTCTTAGCACAACATAGCGGATTTAGTGAACGTAATCGATAAAACATACTACGGTCCTAGAGATAGTAGTTGATGTCTAAGTTTCGATTCTTTGTCCTCGCGTTAGTCATAGTGAAAAGTCGCAAATCTATCATTTTAGCCTTTGAATCCTAGTTACTTGCATTTCCAAACCCGGGAGTGATTGTTATATTTAGTTATAATTTTAGTTAGTTACCATTTGTTCCCGAGCCTTGATATAGTTGTTTGTGGCTTTTATCGACGCTCTAATCTATCCAAAAATATAAAAAGAGAATACGAGTAGATTGTTAGAACTAAAACTTCATAATTGTATTTTGTATTTATTTCAATAAAAACTAGACAAACAACCATTCGGTGTAGTACTAACCACATGCTCCTCTTGGATTCGACACCCTACATATCCTATCTACTTAGGTTAATTAAGGTTTTATAAATTGTTTTTGAAGCGAGCCGCGACACTCGCGTCAAAATGGCGCCGTTGCCGGGGAGCTAGTGTGCTTAGTATTTCATTGCTTGTTTGTTTGTATTTTTATTAAAATCTAAAAACTAAAACAAATCAGAAAATTAAAAAAAAATTATAAAAATATATGTGTGAAATTTAATTTTATTAGATTTCACTTTAGTTTTAAGTGCTTGTACAGGATCTCTTTCACAGGTACAAGAAGCCATTTTTGATCATGTATAGTAACTTCTATACATGCATATTTTGTGGAGGTCCGATCCATGAAAAGGAAAATTGCCTAAGGTGGATCAAGAAAAAAGAGGCGATCCGAAGATATTTCTTAGCGTATGAAAGATGGGAGAACACCCAACTTGCATATCCTAACGAATACACGCCAGAACCAACTTTCCAATATTACCAAACTCTAGTGGATGAAGAATATGAGCGAGTTGAAAATACACGCTCATATTACTCATACTACGAACCATCTCCACCACCAAGCTATCAAGACTATGAGGAAGAAAGGTATTATAATACTTATGATCCTAACGTGTCTTATTTTTCGAATTGTCAGGAAAGATATGACAACTATGATAGCTATAATGACAATTATCACCAACCGGCCTACGAGGAGCCTCAACAATCCAATAGTCACGAGTATCGAGAACTATGGCTTAAGGTCCAAGACCTTAAGAAAGCTCAAGAAGATTTAGCTATCCAGGTTAACAAGTTAGCCGAAATGATAGCCCAACGTACTCGTGAACAAGAAGAGGCGGCCAAACATAAAGAAATGCTTGCTTTGAGTGAGCAAATTGATGTGGCCAACGGTTGTGAGGAAGAAGAAGTGGTGGATGAGACGGTCATATGTCTTTCGGATCAAGAAAATGAAGATTTACAACTTCAAGAAGACATTGTACCGCCAAAAGAAATGGTGAGTGTGGTACCCGTGGAAAGGAAAGTTGGCTTGCACGATCTTGGGCAAGTGATTTTGAAACGGATCCACAAGGATTACATGCCAATCCTAGTCAAACATCTTTTGACCCGGCATGTAAACTACCGAGCCTTCATTGGGAACTCGGTAGGTAAATGTGCATTGAGACCACCTTGAAGGATATACAAGAAATATGTTCCAAATACATGGATATATGTTCCAAATACATGGATATATGTATGAAAAATACTTAAGTATATAACTACCGATTCGGTTTCGGTTATTTCGGTTACGAAAGAAGGGAAAACCAAAACCGTAACCGAATGGTTCGGTTTTGGCCATATGTTAACTGTAACCGATCGGTTAATTCGGTCACGGTTATTTTTGGTCCGGTTATCGGTTCGGTATTGGTTTTTTCCAGTTTTCGGTTTTCGTATGCTCACCCCTAGTGTCAGGAGTCGAGTTGGGCCTAGGAGTGGATGGATAAGAACATGGAGGTTGCTGGCCCAACATAAATTGCCAAGGCAATGAAGCGGCCGATTGGGCTGCCCAAGGGTTTAGACATATCAACATGCATGCCCAACTTTATAAACCCTCAGAAGTTTGAAGTAGCCTGTCATATAGGATGTCTATAATACTTTGTATATATTGACTTTTCAAACAAGTTGATTTGATTTTTCAAACAAGTAGTAAATTTGTCCCAAATTACACAAAGTCTTCACAATTTGTCTCTGATTAATGAATGTCGGGTCAAAGACTCAAGGTCTTCACAATTGTTTTTCAACCCCAATTGATACGTTGGTCTAATATTAATCATTAAAGACTCATAACCTCACGTATTTATCTATAATCTATAATATACATTATAAAGGGGGAGCCATGGGTAAAAAGGTCCAAAATGTCAAAGTTAAGATGGCAACTTAAAAGTCACAAGTGTAATTCTCCAAACTTTACTACTTTTCGTCCTTTTATGCCCCTTGTATAATGGCAATAGTACAAAGTATTAATGCAATGCAATGCATCCCAAGACCACCTTCAGTTTACAGAGTAACCGTTCTTCTCATTAACTCATCGGGTTTAACTCCTTACATTCAACTTCCCTCAATTGATGACATCAATTCATCACATTCCATTCAATTCCTCTAAATTGATGACCTCCGATTGAATGCCTTTGGAAACCCAAGCGTTTTGTCTTCCCCAATTCAATGCAATCAATCTTCTTCTTCTTTATTATATTATTGCTTTTTGGTGCAGCCACGATGAGATTGACATTGTATTTGATGTATGAGAAAAAGCAAGGGAAAGAGTCTGTTTGGTACCCGTATTCCTTCATTTCATTTGTGTTCCCAAATCCCTATATGTTGCTATATTGAATTCTTGTAATTTCTAGGCTTAACATCAGATTACGTTCCTATGGCATAGTCATCATTTTGATTTGTCGTTAAAGGCTTTTTTGGGTTAGGTTTTCAGTTGGCTTTGGTATTTTGTGAACTGAATATAATATCGGTTCAAGGTATTTAAAGTTCATAAAGATTGTACTTACTATTATTGGTTTACGGTTTCGTGAATGAAGGCCATTACCCAGTTTAACACCATTCAAATTAGGGTATTTGTTGATTATATCACAGGTAATCGTGAAGAACCATGAGCGAATCGATTAGCCGACTAACCAGGTTTGATTTCTCATGTTTTGTTGCTCAATCTTGTTAGATTTACGAGATAGAATTGTAGAAGCAGGATAGGAGAATGGTGACGTTGCAGGGGTATTGATTCTTCAAGTTGGTCGGTATTTAGAGAAACCATTTCAAAGCCCTATTTTGTTTGAAATCTTAAAAACTGGAATGAAATTGGGTTTGTTTTGAGGGAATGCGATCGTATGTGTGTGTGTTAGAAGAAGGAGGGAAAATATGGAGGGAAGTTATAATGAAAGAAGTTTAGATAAACTTTATCTTTCAACACAAATGAAAACATAATGTTTTGGCCCTTATATACATAATGGATCGGTACCTATGATCCGACGCGGCCCTTGATTAAACAGACATGACCCTTTGCTTCTAATGTGTGACACATCGGTTCACACATAATGTTTCCCTAGACTTAGGACTTTGACATAATAAACTTAACATAAGTACACAAATCAAATAACATATGTTTATAATAAATGAATCAAGATTAAACATCTAACAATCTCCCCCCTAATCTTGATTCTTCAACTTGTCTTCATTCTTCACTTGATGAGGATCTTGAGCGCTTCTTTGGGGGCAATGCCGAGTCATCCCATGCGGCTTCCTTCTCTTTGTAATCCTCCATCATTTCTTCATTGATTTCCACAACCAACTCTCTTCCCTTGTACTTGAGATGGTACCATTCTAGCATCTCCAAATAACGAACATATGTTTGCCTCAAGTTCCTTGTGATATCTTCCTTTGACACTAGGCTTGGCAAACCTCTTCCATAACCCATAGACATAGCGACCACCGTCCAATTACCATCACTTGTTACCTTCTCATAACCACCAAAAACTTGAACCGTCTTGTATAGTTCCAACAAACTTATAGGGTAACCCATTTCGTCTCTTGGTGGGATAGGTGCCTTGATTCTTATTTGTAAGAAATCCCTTAGGAACCAATTTACGGTCCTTTCAAACTCCAATTCAAACCTTCTCTTGTATCTCTCAACCGTGCTAGTGATGTGAATCATATCCATAAATACAATGCAATCTTGCAATTCGGATCCTTCGGTTGGATACATAATTGGACCTCTTTCCATGACACCTTCATATTGATCTTTGTTGATGGAATAGTCGTCAAAATTCTTAAAGATGGACGCCCTTTCTTTGTCTTCGTTCGTTAAGCCCTCCGACTTGTCGCCTTCAAATCTAACCCGCTTCCCTTTGTTTCTTGAACCCGATGAAATTTCTGTTTGGGTTCGGCCGAGTGGTTCTTGATGTCCACGGCTTCTTTCTTTTTCTTTCTCAACACTTTGATCAAATGCGGGACACTTAAATGTGAAATGGTCATCCGATTCACATATGCGACAAAGTATAATTCTTCTAACCTTTTGAATAATAGGCTTCTTGATGTAACAAACATCGCCTTCAAATTCTACTTCAAATCCCTCTTGTGTCAATTTCTCAACACTCAATATATTCTTTCTAAGTGTGGGTATATAGAAAACATTTTGAATCTTATGTTCTCTACCACAACTATTAATCGCCACACATCCCTTTCCACGGAAATATTCACTTCTATAACCTTTTGGGCAACCTTCTACACCAAAAGAGTTGTTCAAGACAATAAACAAACTCTTGTTGCCACAACCGTGTTCTTGGCGAGTCAAACTAACAAACCACAAATCATCCCAACCCTTTTCATCACTACCCTTAACCATAAATTCGGTTTTACCAATTTTCTTAGGACAATTACGCCTATAATGAAAGGGTTCTTTGCACTTACTACAACACATGGTAGAGGGGTATTCGGCCACTTCTTTCTCATTTCTGGATTGCCGATTAGTATCCCTTCGTGCGCTTCTTTTTCTTGATTCGGTATCCCTCACGGACACACTACTACTTGATCCGATGTTAAACGAAGATAATTGCATATTGAGAGAGTCTCCTATGCTTTCTTGGTTCGCCCTCTTGGCCTTCCAACGATGATCTTCATGATCATAAATAAGACTAGGGATTAGCGGTCCTTTCCCATAACCGCCATCTGTCCCCATCTTCACTGCTTCGTTTTCTTGTACATCGAATATACCACAGGTCTTGATCGTTGGCTCTGATGCCATGTTTGAAATCTTAAAAACTGGAATGAAATTGGGTTTGTTTTGAGGGAATGCGATCGTATGTGTGTGTGTTAGAAGAAGGAGGGAAAATATGGAGGGAAGTTATAATGAAAGAAGTTTAGATAAACTTTATCTTTCAACACAAATGAAAACATAATGTTTTGGCCCTTATATACATAATGGATCGGTACCTATGATCCGACGCGGCCCTTGATTAAACAGACATGACCCTTTGCTTCTAATGTGTGACACATCGGTTCACACATAATGTTTCCCTAGACTTAGGACTTTGACATAATAAACTTAACATAAGTACACAAATCAAATAACATATGTTTATAATAAATGAATCAAGATTAAACATCTAACATATTTCACTAATTGGACGAACCCGCGTCAGGCATATTAGGTTCTCTTCTTCCTCCATCTTCCTCTGATCTGGTTTTCATCTTGTGTGTTGTTTATTGATGTTTCTTTATGTTCATTGACCTGGATAATTTTTTTTACTGAATATCGGTTGACTTGCTTCAGATAGGTGCATTCTGCCATGGACGAACCGGCATCAGGTACTCCCAATCAATTGAATGTTAATGATTACGCGAATTTTTTGTTGTTGCCTGCATTTGTTTGTAGTCCTGATTAGGTTAATTTTTTGTTGTTGCCTGAATTTGTTTGTAGTCCGAATTAAGGATTAGGATTTGGATTTGGATTGGGAGTTGGATATGAAAATTAAGGATTACTTTTCAATAGAAGCTTTCTTTGTAGTGTTAATTCTGAATTTGTTTGCCTTTTTACCATAAATGGAATAAAACTTAGTTCTAGCAAGTGGTGAAAGGGTTAAGAAACTTACTCTAGGATGCAGCGTGATAACAGCAAACACGAACACAAGAATCAAAGTCATCACAATAAAGAATGTATTAAGCCCACAGTCTTGTCAGTAATGCGCTGACCCGTCTATGTAAGCAAAACAATCTGACCAATCAACTCATTGTCATCCTTATGCTTGTGTGCGCCTTACCAATTTTTGTTTTTATAAAAGACGTAAATTGCCAGGGTTTTGCTCTGTTACTGTTCTTCGTGATTCTTGATTCACACTGAGTATAACTGGTATGTAGGGCTTAGGGTTTCAAGTTACAAGTCTTATTATTTACTTATTTTATTGACCCGGACGTAATTGTTTTAGCCATAAAAGATTTGTTAAATAAACTAAGATTAAAGAGTTATAATGGGAATCATGTGGTTCATTTGTCATATTTAAAAGGTTTAAAGAGTATGCAAATTTTTTCCATTTTTCAGGGAATTGTGACAACAAAACTCACTCAACTGGTACTTAATTGTGACAAAATGTGAAATGATATCTCCTTTGGAGGCTGAAATTAAGGTAGGGACGAACAGTAAAAATGCAGGCATAGTCTTGAAGTCAAAACAGTAAGTTATTACTAAATCGGCAGCTCAAGTCATTCATCATAGAATGGAAATTAACTGTGTTCAAAATGATTATAGCAACTTGAATAATTAGAATCATAATAATTAGATGGTTATGTTGGACATAATATTTATTTATCCTAAGTTTAGTATGTAAATTAGTATTATTATTGTATAACCTATAGTTGTAGCGGTTATGGTGGTTAAACTGAACCAACATGTCGGTTCACTAAAGGGTGTCATACCCCTTCACCACATATAAATAGCCTCATACCCCTTTCATTTGTATTTGGATGATTTCTATAATATAAAGCAAGTTTATACAATTCTCTCTATTCAAATCTCACATTTGGCATCAGAGCCCTGTTCAAATCGATCCATCCCTGTGAAAGAAAAGAGAATCATCAAGAAGTTATCATCCCCTGTTTTACCGATAAAACAGAGCAAGAAAGTCCCTGCAATTATATTCGATATTAATGGTGATTATTGAATAAAAGATCATCCCCATCATCAATATAACAAAGGATTATTGATTAAAGGATCCAGAAACCATAATCCAGAAGGAACACGACCGGAAGAAAGAATCCGGCGAAGTTCCGGCGAGACAGAAAACGAAGAAGAAAGATCAAACGTTACGGTTTGACGTTTATATCCCACCCTTTAAAGTTTAGAACGAATCGAATACAAAGAAATTCTTAATCCAAACGAAAAACATCAAATTTTTTGTTATCCTCTGTTTTTGGAAACAAAGAAAGTTTCCCGCCAAAAAAAAAATTATTTTTAAGAAAACGAAAACATTTTTGTATTTGTTTTAAATTCCGAAACATCAACAAAACAGATTTGATTTCATAAACAAGTTTCTAAAACAAAGTCACTGGATTAAGATTTGATTTCATAAGAACCGTATTCGATCGAAAGTTGTTAGATTCGAAGTGATTTGATAAAGGATTAAATCGTTTAAGAGTGCAAAACGAATCAAATATTGTTCTTCGTTTCACTTCGGAATCAGAGGGAAAGGGGGGCGCAAGTTTTACAGAACACTCTTTGATAGTTTGACTTTTACAAAAGTCAAAGACCAATAGTTTTATAAAATAAAAAGGGGAAAGAAGAAAGGGTCAGATATCAGTATTTTGGTTTTACTGATTTTCTTTAAAAAAAAAAAACAAAAAAGGGAAAGCAAGTTTTGAAAGACGGGAAGTACAGAAAGTTAATTTGATTTGATTTATTAAATATAAGCAATCATAATTGTTTTTTAACAAATTCAAATCATTTGTACTTCTAAATACTTTGTGGAGTTTTTTTTAAGAAACAAGTGTTTGATTTTAAAAGAAAAATCAAAATTATCAAAAATTCCACAATAGCAAGTCAAAATCGAATCACACCTATTCGTATAGCAAGTACTCCGAACCATCTTGGTTCGTTGAGAAAATAGCAAGTGACTCCGAGACATCGTGACTCGTTGAGTATCGCAAGAAAAGTTAGACCTTTGTGGCAAATTAGACCTTTGTGGCAAGTTAGACCTTTGTGGCAAGTTAGACCTTTGTGGCAAGTTAGACCTGTGTGGCAAGTTAGACCTTTGTGGCAAGTTAGACCTTTGTGGCAAGTTAGACCTTCGTGGCGAATTCGACCTGTGTGGCAAATCAAGAAAGAAAACCTTTGCTTTAAACTAAGCAAGCAAGAGAGTTTAGTAAGTCAGAAAGTTAGCAAGAAAGCAAGATTGGAAAGAAAAAGTCGAAGAAAGTAAAGCAAGAAAACATGGCAGAGAAAGAGAACAAAAACGCGTCCAGCAGTTCAATAACATCTCGTGAGCAAGGAAATGTATCACTACAATGCCCGAAATTGACAGAGACAAATTATACCTCATGGGCACTATTAATGGAAACGATCTTAAAGGCGTATGGTCTTTGGGAAACAATTGACGTGAAAGAAGGAACAGAAGCAGCAGATGAAAAGAAAGTAAATACTACGAAAGCAATGATTCTCCAAACATTACCAGAAGATATCTTAATGCAAGTAGCACAATGTCAAAATGCAAAAGAAGTTTGGGAATCAATCAAAGTTAGATACGTTGGAGTAGATATGGTTCAGAAAGCACGACTACAAACATTGAGAAGTGAGTTAGAAACTCTAAAGATGAAAGAAAATGAACCAGTAAGTGACTTTGCAAGCAAGTTAGCCAACATAAGAGCAAAATTCAAAAGCCTTGGCACAACTCTTAAAGACAAAGCAATAGTGAGAAAACTACTCAACTCAGTTCCAAAGAAGTTCCTACCTATTGTAGCAACTATTGAGCAATATTCAGAGATAGACACAATGCCATTTGAAGAAGCAGTGGGGAGAATAACAGCATTTGAAGAACGCCTCAAAAGTCAAGATGAATCAGAGGAAAATCATCAAACGAAACTCCTAATGGCAACCTCAAGTAATTATCATTCTGGAAGTTTGCACTATGGTAGAGGACGTGGTAATCATAACCGTGGTAGAGGTCGTGGAAGAACCTTTAACAACAAA
Source organism: Ambrosia artemisiifolia (assembly GCA_032199755.1). Classification (NCBI taxonomy): domain Eukaryota; kingdom Viridiplantae; phylum Streptophyta; class Magnoliopsida; order Asterales; family Asteraceae; genus Ambrosia; species Ambrosia artemisiifolia. The sequence goes on along the minus strand of CM063525.1, from coordinate 49,733,699 downwards.
CAAGGAAGAAACTTTAGTGAAGAAAGGAAAGAGTATGAGAGAAATATAAGTCAAGGAGACAAAAGCAAATTCAGATGCTTCGAATGTGGCAACTATGGTCACTTATCATATGAATGCACAAAATGGAAAGACAAGAAAGATAGGAACGGGCAAGTATCCCTTCTCGTTCATGAAGAAGAAGAAGGTCCAACCCTACTCTGAAGCAAGAAAGGATAAATCAAAATTAGGGGGGAGAATGTTGGACATAATATTTATTTATCCTAAGTTTAGTATGTAAATTAGTATTATTATTGTATAACCTATAGTTGTAGCGGTTATGGTGGTTAAACTGAACCAACATGTCGGTTCACTAAAGGGTGTCATACCCCTTCACCACATATAAATAGCCTCATACCCCTTTCATTTGTATTTGGATGATTTCTATAATATAAAGCAAGTTTATACAATTCTCTCTCTTCAAATCTCACAGGTTAAACTAAGATTTGGTTAGACAATAATGAATAATCTAACAATTAGTTTTAGTTAACTGTTGGATTTGATTGGTCATATTGACTTTCGTAATACCAACTTAAAAAGCACATCCAAGCACCCTATATATGTTGGACGTATCAAAAAATGTTTTTTTTACTGTTTCAAAATTGAACGGGTTAGGTACGATTCCTTTTTTCCTATACAACTTTTACACATTTTGAAAGAGAATTTCGGCTTCCTACGCCACATATTTTGTTGTGTGGGATATACATAGAACGTAACATGTTATCATTTAACTATCCGTGTAATGTTAGAAACTTCGCCACCGTGAAGCGCAAGTGCTTTTATATATAAATACATACAACTTATGTATGATTTATCGTTTTAAGGTTTGAATTATACACTAATAATTTATAGGGAAATTGGATTGTATCGCACTCAACTATTTGTTATTGGCCGATAACGCACTGAACTATAAAATTGATCACCAACGCACTGAACTTTAAACCTCTTGGATTGTGTCACACTAAGGCTGTGTTTGACAAGGTCCAAATGGAATAGTTGAGTGCGATACAATCTAATTTCCCTAATTTATATATAACTCTTTCTACACGAAGTGTTACGGTCAACTTGGGCAACTACACACCTAAAATAACCCCTTTTTGCTAGAATAACATTGTTTGTTATATGCTTATATTTGTTGTGATTAGTTAAATGCCGTTATGATATCTGAATCCCGAATTGCATTAAGGGCTTCTCTTTGAAGTGATTTTGCTGAAAGGGTTAGGGCGGTATTGGTGGACTAGGAAGAGGTTAGTGCATAAGCCTATAACTATTTCTTTTTGGTTTACAAATGTATTGCTGCACAGTTGCTTACTGTGATTCAATTATTTAGCCTACACTAAATATATATATGAAATGAACAAATTAGGTGGAAATCAGTTGTGCTAAAAGCACGCACAGATGGCTGGCGGCTACAGAAACCATGTAGTAAATCAGTGATACAGCCCAATCCACACCACAACGAATCAACCACAAACGCCATACCCACACCACAAACCCCAAAAACGACTACGATGCAATAAAACAAAAGCACCCGCAGCAACGCGCAGTTTTACTAAACGACGCCATTGCTCATTTGCTCACATGGTGACGTCATACTGTGGTTCTGGTTAATATTTCTTTTCATAAACTATATTAAAATGTCCGAGTGTTCACTAGTTGTAGCATGTTTTGGTCATTTTCACTTACTAATGTTCAAAGATTTAAAAGAAAGCCTATTAAATTTATGTGAAAATCATTTGATTTAAACTTTTAATGCTTATTGTTTGCAACAAAACATCACTTGCTTCCAAAACAAAAGACAAACATATTTTGAATATATAAAGAAATTAAGGAACGTATATTTATTATACAGAATAAGGAATCAAAAGTTTTTATATCACAATAACTGTGCTTATGATTGCAACTCTTATTTGTAGTCACCATAAGGTTGCTGGCCATAACCACCATCACTATGATAGAATCCAGAAAATCAAATAAAGATAATCAGATTATTCAACTTCTGGAAACTAAAGATTACAAGATAGTTAATCCAATTCGAGAAGGTTTAGATCTCCAAATACAAAGGATAAAAACCATATTTTTATAATAAAACATCCATGCCTAAGAAATATAGGGAACATCCTATTTATACTTAGCAAAAGGTAACTGCCTGTGACTCCTCACTTTCTGAATATTAAAACGTTTTCCCGCCAAATGTTTTCCCCCCATTTTTTCCCTCCATTTCTGACCCACAGTGGGTTCGGGTCTCTATCAATACTTCCTGCCCCAAAATCCAACTTGCCCTCAAATCAGTTAGAAGGAACTTGATGCCAAGCAATCATCCATTCAATTATAGGCTGACCCGCTTCATAGAACCATTCGTGAGTTAAGATGGATTGTAGTTGCAAGGCGATTTCCCATGTTGCTTTAACCCGAAGAGAAGCCATAAGTGAAGGGTGTCGAAACAACAGATTATGGGTCTGTGTCTCTGTAGTTGAGATGCGAGAAGAGGGATTCTTTGGTGGGACAGTTATTATTAGGGCTGCAGGAGATGGGGTTTTGGTGCTAATAGGCAAAATAGTCCCCCTGTTTCCCCTTTTCAACATATATGGATCATTCCATCTACCAGGTTTAGGCCGTTCAGCCCATTCACGAGCATCATCAGCCCATGAAGTCTTGTGAACCAGAAGTAAATTGTTACGCAATAATTTCACTGGAATTTTATTTTCTTCCAAATCTTCCCCCTGCAAATTGACATGCAATAACGTCATATTATTTTGGTCTTTTTCCAAATCTTCGACCTTCAATCGATCATCCAAAACGTGCTCAGATCCATCTTCGAGAGGTGCAGATGATGGTGGTGGTGCTTTGTTGGGGGATGGTTTTCCATACATCTGATTCTTGATTTCTTCCACGTCATCCTTTAAAGATGCAAGAATGGTGTCTAATTTGGCTGAAATTGTTGCTAACTGATCTGCCAAATTCCGGGTTGTAATTGCCATTTGATTTCCCGGCAATGGAGCCATTAATAGAATCCAGAAAATCAAATAAAGATAATCAGATTATTCAACTTATGGAAACTAAAGATTACAAGATAGTTAATCCAATTCGAGAAGGATTAGATCTCCAAATACAAAGGATAAAAACCCAATTTTTATAATAAAACATCCATGCCTAAGAAATATAGGGAACATCCTATTTATACTTAGCAAAAGGTAACTGCACGTGACTCCTCACTTTCTAAATATTAAAACGTTTTCCCGCCAAAGTGTTTTCCCCCATTTTTTCCCTCCATTTCTGACACACTTTCACCCACAGTGGGTTCGGGTCTCTATCACACTACCCATCATCTGATTATAAGTTCCCAGCATATGTTATATATATCTGGTGGAAGGTGGCGGTTGCATCTGAAACACGTGCCATTGTTCATTCCCATACTTATATTTTGCGATATATTGTTCATTCCCATGGACTAGTTTAGACCACCATAACCAGCTCCAAACCATGGATTCTCATTCCCATTCCTAACTACTCCTATTATTCCTGAACTCGCCATAGGGTTTGTTGGTAATATTAGAGGTATTAAATTAACTTGTCGACTAAGTTTAATCATATTAAATATCTAATGAGTTAAGAAATGCAAGAGTGCATGCTCGTTTTATTTTTAATAAGGTTGGCTGTATTTATTGGTTTGGTTTCGATTTATAATGATATAAAATTAATATATATTGGGCCCTGATTAAAAGGTTGTTCATTTAGGCCTTTTTAGTTAATAAATTGAGCTTGGAATTGGAATGTGTATATATCAAGATCTGTTTGTTTAGGCCTGATATGTATGGATTGGGTTAATTGAAAACAAAAGAACATGATTGTTTTAAAACCTAAACACTGTTTTGGGAAATAAAACACACAGGCATACGCACTTCACTGTTTATAAATAACCAGTACAACACCATCTGAAAAACAGGGTAGTCATGTTCTCATCACTGTTTATACACTCAATAGTTTCATGGTCAGCAATACAATTTATCACGCACTTCATAAATAAATCATTAAGGCTCTTGTGTTTGGTCATGTACTCGTTCAAGTGCATGCATCAACACCGTTACAACAACCTCCTACTTCGCGAACAGCAGTCAGCCCTGTTTCACTGTCTGTGCATTCAAGAATTGCATTAGTGTTTTTCCTATAGACAAATACATCAGATAGTAAGAAGAATGAAATATAACTTACAATTATCGATGTGAAACCCTTCGCAATTTTGCAGTGAACACCGTCATATTCACACAAACCCAATCTTCTAAGCTATTCATAAGATGAAAAAAAGCATGTCTCCCACGGCGGTTAACAAGTAAAGCAATACACACCATCCAAAATCCAGTAATGAAACCAGTGGCCCCTCCAATATAAAACCATCTTTGAAGATCATCTGTGCCTCCCTTGTCATCCATGTTTTCACGAGTGTTTGGTGGACCTTCTAATTCTTTGTCTCCTGGACAGTATTTGGACAGGGGAAGTCCGCATAATCCTGCATTTCCAGTGTACCTTGAAGGTTCGAAGGACTGGAGTTGGGTGCTTGATGGAATTCTTCCTGACAAGTTGTTATACGACACATTTAGATAGTTTAGAAAGGTCATTTGAGACATGCTTGATGGTAGTCCTCCGCTAAGATTGTTTCTGGATAGATCCAAAATTTGAAGTTCTTTCATCTGACCAATTTTTGATGGAATCTCTCCAACTAGAGAGTTCACTGACAAATCGAGTGCAATCAAATTACGGAGATCAGTTAGTTTATCTGGTATTTTTCCGGTCAAATTGTTGCTTGATAAATTAATGATCTTTATCAATCCTAGAATGCTGCCAAATTCATGCAAACTTCCTTGCCACTTGATCATGGAATGGTCAACATACGTGCCACTACCGTTAATCCCATAATGCACATATTGGTTGACTGTCAATCCATCTTGAACCATGGAAGTGAGATTACTAAGACATGTGGGGATGGTTCCCTGGAGTTTATTCATTGACAAGTCTAGAATCTGTAGATTTGCTAATTGACATAAATGTGAAGGGATGGTTCCAATGAATTCATTTGATGTTAAGATAAGAGCATACAACCCTGATAACCTTTCCCCGATCCAACCAGGCACATAACCAGAAAACTTGTTAGCCCCCAAATTCAAAAAGGTTAATCCGGTGAAATTCATTAAAGATAAGGGCAATTTTCCTGAGAAGTTGTTATTGTATAAATACAAGACCTCAAGATTGATCAAGTAATTGATAGAACTAGGAAGCCTTCCAGATAGATTGTTATATCCTAGACTAAGAACTCTTAGTTCTGTAAAATGCCACAAACAGTCAGGAATTGGGCCAGTGAATGCGTTGTGTGAGAGATCAAGAAAGGACAAGGACCCATTTATAATTGGGCACAAAAAGACGATTTGTCCAGATAAATTATTTTTGGAGAGGTCTAGCATGGTCAAACCAGAAGGAACATTCGGTATATGACCATAAAAGTTGTTGGAACTCAAATCTATTATTGAATAATGAGGGTCAAAATTTGAGAACATATCTGTTACTATCATGGTAATATTGTTGAAAGAGATATTCAAATATTTCAAACGAAAAGGCCATGTGTTCCAAAAGTCCTCTGGAATGTCATCTGAAATTTGGTTATTGGAAATATCAATACCCGAAAGATTTTTCATTGTCTGGATCCATTTGGGGAAACGAGGGCCGAGATTGCAGGAACTCAAGCCAATGTATTCTATTCTGGAAATGTTTGACTTTTCAATATTTTCAAAGATGGCACCCTTCGGAAAACTGGAAGAAACATCTAGCATTTGAAGCTTGGGTAGCTGCCACACCTTTTCACTTATAGTTCCATTTAACTGATTATAAGAAAGAGATAGATGTTGTAGAGATGAAAAATTTTGGATATCATCTGAAAGTGACCCTGTTAATCGGCTAGACCAGGCAACCAAATATTGTAAAGTAAGCGATGTGCATCCGGACAGGTTAGTTAGGAAATCAGGTAAATTGGTAGGCATTGAGTTTTGTTTGAAATACAAAGATGTCAAACCACAAAGATTTCCAAAATATTTGGGAATCCCATCTAACTTGTTTCTAGATAGATCAAGGTATGCAAGTGCATTGCTAGTTAAAGGGAACAACCAGTGATACATGGATGAGTTAAGATCGTTTTCTTGAAGAAAAAGGAAAGCAATAGATGAAGAAAAAGAAGAGTTGACATAAGAATAAGAATATGGGTGCATGACTTGCGAGAGGTCACAATCATCTAAAAATAAAGCTGTTAGTTTTTTAAGACTTGAAATCACATTTACCCAATTGTTTACTTTGCCAAGAGAAGTACCTGACAGAACAAGCCTCTCTAACTGAGACAAATGTGACAACCAATCTACCTTTTCAATTATGCAATTACTCAGGGATTCAAGTGAAAGCCCTTGCAAGTTGGTGAGGTTTCCAAATTCTGAAGGAATGGTTCCACTAAAATCATTCCAACCAAGGTCAAGATACCTTAATTGGGTCATGGAACCAATGAACATGGGAATCGTTCCATTAAACGAATTATAAGAAAGATCAAGATCATTCAAGTAGCTTAAGTTAAGCAATGAAGGGCTAATCTTGCCTTCAAGATCTCCATCGAACAGGCCAAGGCTTATGACACGGGATTGGTTGTTGCACGTGACTCCAACCCAATAACAACAATCACTGGTTGTTTCTTCTTCTTCTTCGGGTATCCATGTAGTGAGAAGGCCTTTTGGATCATAATGAATGTATGATTTAAAATGAAGAAGAGCTTGTGTCTCCTTTTTAGTACACTTACCTGTAGTACTGTGGACAGGGGAAGTGATAAGGGAAGAAGAAGTAGTGGTAAAGAGTAAGGTAATAAAGAAGTAAAAAGGACGGGTAAAATGTTTCTGGTAAATCATATTTCTCATTTTTGTTTTGTTGTATCAATTCTTAAATGTTTTATATATCAACAAATTAATATGACCAACTTTATTTATACACACTCCAAAGTTTCTGTCGAATATCTTTGAACTCTCATGTCCACATATTTGTGGAAAATTTGTGTGGATGTGGGGGTATACAAGACTTATAAGACTAAATGACTAATGATGACAATGGCAATTATACACCCAAAGACTCTTTTAAGTCTTAACACATCCCAAAGACTTTTAAGTCTCCCCACACTTTTTCCGAACCCAATTGATAGGTTCCAAACAATTTCTTTCCACTTTCAAGTGTAAAACATGCATGCGTGTCTAAAATATAGAGTTACATTCATATTTGTTTAGAAAACATTTTCTTTTATACATAAAATATCGAAATTGGTGTTAAACAATGTTATGAAGGCTGAACCGGACCGGCGACAATAACCTTAGGCAGTCCGTTTCATGGTGTCCGTTCAACAGGTAGCCGGCCAGGTCTGATCAGTGGCCGGCAGCCGGAACGAAAAAACTGGGGAGCTTGTTAGTTACCTGAGAATGTTTGTTTATGAGTATATGGAGGTTGCAGAGGTGCTGCACTGTTTGTGGCGGTGATGGTCTTAGGACAAGGCATGTGTTACATTTGAGAGATAATTGTTTTCTTTTATTTTTTTTTAATTTTATAATTTCAAACGGCTTATGTTTTCTTTTTTACTTTTTCATGGTATCCACCCAAGCTACAACTAACCTTTCTCTTTTTCTTCTTCTAAAAGTAAGTTTATTTGCTTTTATAGATAAACATAAACTATTCAACTAATATAAACACTTTGTTTTTTATTTTCTATTTTCTAAAAAAATGTTACTTTCAATTTAACATGATGTTTATATATAATCCGAACTATAAAATAAGTTACGAGTTACGACGTCATCCAATTCTTAAATCCGGCTTGACGTTTGGTACGGTTTTTGAAAATATTGGTGTTGCAGCTGCAGACACTGGCTGCACTGATGCAGCAAGTCAGATTCAAGGCTGGGTCCGATTTTTGGAGATGGGATGGCGACCCTAATGGGTCTTTCACTGTGGCTTCTGTTCGGAAGTGTTTAGCAGGTTCGCGTCTTTCCATGAATACTTTAGCTTTCACTTGGTGCAAATGGGTTCCCACCAAATGCAATATATTTATGTGGCGTCTTCTGATGAACTGGCTCCCCACCAAGGTAGAGTTATTAAAAAGGAACATTAACATCGATAATAGTCAATGTATTTTATGTGCGGATGGCGAGGACGAGGTGGATCACATCTTTACAGGTTGCGCTTTCTCGACAAGTGTGTGAAATGGTATTCTTAGATGGCTTGGTCTTCCTTTCTATTTCACCTTTAGTGTGAGCGATCTTGGGGAAATGCAAAAAGTTGAAGGCCTATCGGGTATGCGCAAGGATATTATAAAGGGTATGGTAATGGTGTGTTGTTGGCGCATTTGGCGTACAAGGAATGACAATGTTTTTAATCAAAGGAGAAGTAATGTTGCGGAGGTTGTGGCGGATATTAAAGCCTTCGGCTTTCTTTGGTTTTCGAATAGGCATAAAAGTTTTGTTAAGGATTGGAAAGGTTGGTGTAATATGATGTATTTGTAATTGGCGACCCCGTCTCCCCGTCTTGGTGAGTCGGTGGTTTTCGCGTTTGTGGAATGAAGTTCACCTTTCAAAAAAAACTAAAACCAAAGCCATCGGTTAAATAATCTTATTAAACAATCGGTTAATTGGTTCGATTTACTTTATTAGATCATCGGTTTTGAGTCTAGTTAAGTTAATTTTATTAATAACCAAACTTTGGCTAAAGTATAAGTCTACTAAATCATGGGCTGGGCTTATGACCCCATCTTTTTAGGGCCCATTATAAGATGCTACTTTATAGTTGTATTAGACTTGCTTGTGTAGTATTGGACTCTAGCTCGTTCCTAACTTTTTATAATAAAAAAAAAATATATACTTTACTAGCTTTTATCCCGGGAGTGTCTCGGGGTTAAAATATCTAATATAACATAATAAAATATCTAATATGACAACATAATTAATGATTTGCCAATACATGATTAATGAATAATAATAATAATAATAATATTATTATTTTAAACAAATTTCTGTCATAAGTTATCATATTCAAATATAAAAAAAATAGAATCTCTGCCTATGAAGTTATGTTTATCATTTGTGATTTATTAGTAGATTAAAATATATTTGAAAACAAAACCCCACAAAAATAGTTGTTTTTTTTTCTCCGTTTTTTATATAGCACTATGGTACTCGTTTGAAAGATAATAAAACGCTCGTTAATTTGGTATAATTTTTTTCTTTAAAAAATCTCGTATATAAAAGATATTAACGTTTAAAAGTTATGGGAGGAAACATTAGAGAGAATTTAATTTTGTTTTTAAATTCTTATATTTTCCTAGGATTTGGTTCAAATGAGAACTTTTCCCCAAATTGAGAACTGAGAGAACCATTCTGGGCCACACATTTCTCTAAGGCAAAAAAAAATTTTTTTTTTTTTTTTTTTTTTTTTTTGCAAAAATCGCTGCTTTATATGTAAGAAATTTTTTTTTTATTTTTTTTGTATTTTTTTTTCAGTATACACATGTGTATAATTGCATTATACACATATGTATAATGCAATATACACATATGTATAACTGAAATATACACATATGTATAGCTGAAAAATGCTATATACACATATGTATAATTGCTATATACACATATGTATAATTGACATATACACATATGTATAAATGAAAAAAAAATTCAAAAAAAATAAAAAAAAAATTTCCTTGCATAAAAATGTGCGATTAAAGCAAAAAAAAAAAATATATATATTTTTTTTGCCTTTATATGAAATGTGTGGCCCAGAATGGTTCTCTCAGTTCTCAAATAGGGGTTGGTTCTCTTAGGATCCCTACCCTATTTTCCTAAAATAATTATAATATATATATAGATTTATTAAAAAAACTCAAAAATTAAAAAATCTTATATGATACCATGTGGCACATTCAAGGAGGGGTTGAGGCCTCCATTGAATGCCACATCATCAAAGTTCAATTCTTTTATTATAAGTTATAGATTATAGATTATAGATAGTTGTATTAGACTTGCTTGTGTAGTATTGAGAGCAAAATGTTTAAAAGTTGGGACCGCTGGTGGTTATTTTCATAGTTGAGACTGTTATTGGCCAATAGTCAAAGTTGAGATTATTTAAATCCATTACTCCATAATAAAATGCTCGTTTTTATGATGTATTTTTTTTTTAAATATTAACCTATGAAAAAGTTATGACCGTTTAAAAATCGTGAGGGTAGTTGCCTTAAAACAAGGGGAAAAATGTAACAATTATTTAAATCAGCAAAAGTTGATTAAAGCTGAGGGAATTAAAGTGTAATTAAGATGAGGTACTAAAATGTAAAAGTGTATGAATGCGTATTTTATCCACATTTTAAGGTTGTACATTATACATTAAATGGAAAAAAAGTTCTTAACTTTAGGGTACTCTAAACGACTAATCCCACATGCATTATATATATATATATATATAGTATAGATAGAAATTAAGGATCTTGATATTGGTTATACACAATGCTATACGGAATTAAAAAGAATTGCAAAATATGAAAAAAAATGTATTTATTTCAGAATAGCTACGCTTAGACTGATGGGTGTGGTCTCGGGGAGCTATCTCGGGGAGGTGAGGTGGCTTCGGGCCCCGAAGGGGAACACCCCCCCCCCCCCCCCCCCCCGTTCTGTTTTTCTGGGAATGGGGAAGTGAGGGAAACCATTTCTAAACTTTGGGGGAGGAAAGGGGGAAAAATGAGGTGGCGCTGATGTGGCACTTGGGGAAGTTGGGGGAAAGGCAACCCACACCATATAGTCTTATGGTTGCAACCTTGTCTATAGCCACCTCTAAGCGTCATTGGATTATAACTGATTATAACTTCCAGGTAGCATAAATCTATTGGCAGGTGTTGGCTGCATCTGACACCCTTTGGTCATTGTTCATTCCCATACCCATATTTTGAGGCATATTATTTATTCGAGCGGGCGAATTTAGACCTTCATAACCACCTCTAATCCCTTGTCCTGCACCCATTCCCATTCCTGAATCCGTTCCCATTCCCATTGCTGAACCAGCATGGGTTGGATATGGGCCTTAGAGCACTCACACCAGCACGTCCAATTCCAGAAAACCAGAAACCATGGCCTTACCCATGGTGATGTTTGAAGTCACAAGGGTTTTGCATGGTTTTAGGATCCTCTTTTCTCTACGGTTTGTCACCATAAATCAATTCTGATATTAGATAACGAGTTTGTTTTAGCTGTACATCCATAAATTTACACGTTTACATTTACATATATTTGAAATAAAAAAAAAAGTAATGGAAATAAATAATCCTAACTATTGCTCTTTGGCCGATAATGGTCCCAACTACAAAAATAACCACTAGCGGTCCCAACTTTCGACATATTGGCCACCAACGGACCCAAACTAACTGAGGCTAACTCCGTTAGTGTGATGCTGACGTGGCTTGCTACATAGGATGCCACGTAGGATCATTTTGCCACCTAGGATGCCACGTAGGATCATTTTGCCACCTAGGATGCACGTCGGATTATTTTGCCACCAAAGCATCCCACACCAACATCACACTAACGGAGTTAGCCTAAATTAGTTTGGGTCCGTTGGTGGCCAATATGTCGAAAGTTAGGACCACTAGTGGTTATTTTTGTAGTTGGGACTATTATCGGCCAAAGAGCAATAGTTAGGATTATTTATTTCCATTACTCAAAAAAAAAAAAAATTCACGTGTAAGTTAAATACAAATATAAACACATATATTATATATACATGTGTATGTGTATGTGTATGCGAAAGGTATGTTATAAAAGAAAAACTGTACACCTATATAATAAAATAACTCACATCCATTGATGTTCAAATTAACTAGTCCACGGTTCAACGTATTAGTCCAAACAATGGACTTGGTCTCTAAAATTTCCTTTTTCGGTTCATTGTTGTTGGGAATTTTTAAAGTACAGATTATTACCGGCTAATACGTGAAAATTTGGATTATTAAAATCCAATACCCCTTTTTATAAATAAACCTGAACTATTCAACTAATATAAACATTTTGATATTTTTCTTTTTTGTATTTTCTAAAAAAATGTTACTTTGAATTTAATATTATGTTTATATAGAGGGTGTGTGAGATTGCTTTTTGAAAACAGATTATGCGTTTTGTTCCAATAGTTGTGGAGCTGCTTTTAGATTATTGCATTTTGGTAACCTATTAAACGCAAATAATCTATTTTTATAAACATTTCCCCAACATTAAAAAACTGATTATTTGCGTTTTCAAAACGCAATGATCTAAAATTTCAAAACTCAACACCAAACACCCTCATATTATATGAACTATATAAAAAGGGTTAACCTGAACCTGCGTAACAGATTATCGGTGGTGGCAACGTTGTATGGCAGAAGTGTGACAACGATGACGGCGTAGTGGTGTAACGGAGGGGATGGTGATCGCATGGCGGTGTGCTGGTGACGGGTGAGGTAGGTTGAGAGAAAAAGAGAGAGAGTCAGGGAAGCTTTGGGGAAAAGAAGAAACTAGTGAAGCGGTGGCTTTTAAAGCCAAGACCAGAGCCGCCTTCAATGCATACAATACAACCAAATAATGCTTAAAACGTAGATAATGCATGTAGTACAAACATGCAATGCAAAAACCCATTGCTAATTAGAATTATTTAAGTATGAACTATATAATAAATTACGACGTTATCCGATTCTTGAATGTGATTCGACGTTTGGTCCGGTTACGAAAACATTGGTGTTAAACTAATCGTCAAAAGGCTCATAAGTCTTCACTTTTTATTTTGGTAAATTACACAAAGTGATCTAAAAGTCTATAAACTTTATTTGAAAATGAAATGATTCAAAAGTAACGTTTAATTTAGTATTGTAACTAATCATTAGATGCTTCAAAATCAGGAGATAAAAACGTTTTGAATAGGGGTATTGGATTTATTAATCCAAACTTTCACCCATTGGCCGGTAATAATTTGTACTTCAAAAATTCTCCATAACGAACCCAACTTCCAATGTATTGGCCGACAATGAACTATTGTTTATTGAGAACTAACTCAGATAGTGGATGCTGACTTGGCATGCTGACGTTGACATAGATGATGTGGATGATGACGTGACATACCAACGTAACATGGATGATGACGTGGACGCTGATGTGGCATGTTGACGCTGACGTGGATGCTGACATTACATGTTGATGCTGACATGGACGATGACGTGGATATTGACATGGCATGCGATAGCGTTCACTAACTTGGTTAGTCATCAGTTAAAAAAGGTTCACCATAGGTAAAATGTCTGTAAGTTAGGATCGCTGTTGGGAATTTTTAAAGTACAAATTATTGTCGGCCAATAGGTGAAAGTTTGGATTATTAAAATCCATTACCCCTTTTGAATATTTAAAAATTAAGGATCTTGAATTCTTGATGTTGGTTACACAGAATGATATATATATACTGAATCAAAAAGAATTACAAAATCATCATGGAAAAATAGTGTTTTTATATCACAGTAACTATGTTTAGACTATGAGTAGTGGGGTGTTAATGGGGCCTTAAATCCCTAATTAGCACCGCTTAGCGTTTGTAACACGGCCCCCGGCACGAACTGAGCAAAAATGGCCCCCGGCGTTAAAATTTTAATGCCAAAACTCATTTTTCCCGATTGATAGCTAGTCAGTACCACAATGACCGACAAACGCCTAGCAAGTCTTACAACATTGATAATGGGCTAATGAATGATGCCCTAGTTAATAATACTATTAACTCATAAATAAATTAAACCAAATACGTAAAGAGACATTAACAAACAAATCCAAACCAATGTACATAAACAAACGAACATAGTTTGTTTTATGTTCGTTTATTTATGTACATTGGTTTGGATTTGTTTGTTAATGTCTCACTGGAAGCAACCTCTCTATTCCTATGAGGTAGAGGTAAGGTTGTCTACATCTTACTCTCCTTAGACCTTACCTTAGCTTTGCTATTGATGAGATTAACTTATTAGTATGATGATTTTTAACTTCTCATTGACCCAAATTTTTAAGTAGACAGGATTAATCACCGGAATTTACAGGTTTGGGCCAAAGTTTAGGCGGAATCGATTTTTGGCTGATCGTCTGGAAGTTATAATGGTTTCACATGCAGCCGCCACCTGCCACTGGATTTATGGGCATAATCCATTTTTGGGCCATTGTTCATTCCTATACCCATATTCTAAGGCATATTGTTCATTCCCATACCCATATTTTGAGGAATATTATTCATTCCCACAGGCGGGTTTAGACCTCCATAACCACCTCCAAACCGTTGTCCTCCACCCATTTCCATTGCTAAACCTGCCATGGGGTTGGATGCGGGCTTTAGAACACTTGCGCTAGCATGTCCAATTCCAGAACCCGAAGCCATGGCCTTACCCATGGTTACGTTTGAAGTCATTGGGTTTTTGCTTGGGTTTTCCATCCCCTTTTCTTTCCGGTTTATCGCCTCAAAATCAATTTCAATATCAGATAACGGGTTTCTTTAAGCTGCACATCCAACATTTACATTTACATTTACATGTATTCGAAATAAATAAAAAAAATTCACGTGTAAGTTAAATACATATACAAACACATATATTATATATACGTGTGTGTATGTGTGTGTGAAAGATATGTTATAAGAAAGTGTAAAGCTATATAATAAAATAACCCAAATTCATCGATGTTCAAATTAACGAGCCCACGGCACAACGTATCAGTCCAAACAAAATTTTCTTTTTTCGGTTGTTGTGGAACTATAGCAAGTGCACCTATTGAAGCAGTGACAGATGGTGGTTGGGAGGCCGTAGAAGTCTTAGACTGTAACTGTGGCTGTTGATACAAACTTGAAACTAAGGCAGCTGGCAGTGTTGAGGCTGATGTAGGTTGCCCCTGATGCTGGAAACCGCTGTAAAGATTATTATTAGGTTCACTGGATTGAACATTGGAATTGGACATCCTGCCTGTGAGACGCTACTCGACTGAGACGCTACTCGACTGAGAAGAAATACCACCACTAATTTGGTTGACCGATTTAGGAAGGAAAACTGATATGTGATGAAAGTTAATCAAGTTGTGACTGAATACCAGTCTGTGTGGGTGGTGCAGTTAGGAGAAGTTTACCTGCTAGAATGTCATTGTTAATGGTATGGGCAACTGTCTGAGGTAGTTTAGTGAAAGGTGACGTCGACTGTTGAGCTGAGAATACATCAGTAGATGGGACAGCTCTAAAAGGACCATCACCTAATGGATCATCAAATTGCTACATAAGTGTGCTGTGGAAAATTTGTGTGGATGACAACGGAAATTATACACCCAAAGACTCTTTTAAGTCTTAACACATCCCAAAGACTTTTAAGTCTCCCCACACTTTTTCCAAACCCAATTGATACGTTCCAAACAATTTCTTTCCACTTTCAAGTGTAAAACATGCGTTTCTAAAGTATAGAGTTGCCTTCATATTTGTTTAGAAAACATTTTCTTTTATATATCAAATATCGAAATTGGTTTAAACAATGTTATGAAGACCGAACCGGACCTGCGACCATAACCTTAGGCGGTCCGGTTCAGGGTCTTCGTTCAACAGGTAGTCGGCCGGGTTTGACCAATGGCCAGACCGAAAAACAGGGGAGCTGAGAATGTTAGTTACCTGATAATGTTTGTTTATGAGAATATGGAGGTTGCATAGGTGCTACATTATTGTGGCGGTGATGGTCTTAGGGCAAGGCATGTGTTACATTTGAGAGATGATTGTTTTCTTTTATTCTTTTTTCTTAATTATTAATTTCAAACGGCTTGTGTTTTCTTTTTCTAAAAGTGGGGTTTTTTTTTTCTTTTATAGATAAACATAAACTATTCAACTAATATAAACACTTTGTTTTTTATTTTCTTTTTTCTAGAAAAATGTTACTTTCAATTTAATATGATGTTTATATATAATCCGAACTATATACTACACTGAATTACAAGTTTTGTCCTTTAGCTTTATACCCGATTGCAAAGAATGTCCTTTATCTTTGGTTGACTGGTTTGGTAAGGAAAACTGATGTGTTATGAAAGTTGATCAAGTTGCGACTGATTACCAGTCTGTGCGGGTGGTCACGTTGGGGAATGTTTACCAGCTAGAATGTCATTATTAATGGTATGAGCAACTGTCTGAGGTTGTTTAATGAATGGTGACGTCGACTGTTGAGCTGAGAATACATCAGTAGAAGGGACAACTCTAAAAGGACCATCACCAAATAGATCATCAAATTGCTGCATAAAAAGTACAATACAAGTATCAATTATCAAATGATGTGCGTCAGAGTCACTGAGTGTGCATACATGTGTGAGTGTGTACTGAGTTATTAAGACACGCACCTGAGTGTGTGGTGATGCAGCCAAGACATCGGAAGAGAAAGTCTGATACAGAACCAAACAAGTCCACCTCAGCACTGCTTGTCGCTAACGGGGCAGCTAGATCCAGACCAAACTTTTATCAAGTATATATTCAACAAGCATAATAATTAATTAGCAATAAACTGTCACGTACAGCTGTACAGATACAACATAAACCAAATTGACCCATGTATATGCAATTACAAATAATATACCATTACAAAAATAATTTAAACCTTTTATAATAAAAGGATTTAGAATACCAAATGGCTTTACCCGTTACCACTTATCTTAACCAATCTGACCCATTATAGATAAAGCATAAACCAAATTGACCCATGTATATGCAAACGGGTCAAAAGTGCCACATATACTTAAATCATTCATAAAACGACAACTGACCGAGAACAAATGAATATAACTGGAGGGTTAAATACCTAGAAGAATGATGGCCATCATTCTACTAGAGCATTGACTTTTTGAGGCAAATTCATTCCCATGGACTAATTTAGACCACCATAACAAGCTTCAAACCCTGGATTCTTATTCCATTCCTAGCCATCCTTTTATTCTTGAACCCGCCATGGAATTTTTTTTTTTTTTTTTTGGCAATTTTGGTGCTACTGGATCACTTGTTGACTAAGTTTAATCTTATTAAATATTGAACGAGTTAGGAGATACGGTTTATTGGTTTTGTTTTGATTTATATATATATATATATATATAGGATTTGGTTCAAATGAGAACTTTTCCCCAAATTGACAACTGAGAGAACCATTCTGGGCCACACATTTCTCTAAGGCAAAAAAAAATTTTTTTTTTTTTTTTTTTTTTGCAAAAATCGCTGCTTTATATGTAAGAAAAAAAAAATTTTTATTTTTTTTGTATTTTTTTTTTCAGTATACACATGTGTATAATTGCATTATACACATATGTATAATGCAATATACACATATGTATAACTGAAATATACACATATGTATAGCTGAAAAATGCTATATACACATATGTATAATTGCTATATACACATATGTATAATTGACATATACACATATGTATAAATGAAAAAAAAATTCAAAAAAAATAAAAAAAAACTTTTCCTTGCATAAAAATGTGCGATTAAAGCAAAAAAAAAAAATCTTTTTTTTTTTTTGCCTTTATATGAAATGTGTGGCCCAGAATGGTTCTCTCAGTTCTCAAATAGGGGTTGGTTCTCTTAGGATCCCTACCCTATATATATATATATATATATATATTTATGCATTTTGGGCCTTGATTAAAAGGTTGTGCATTTGGGCCTTTTTAGTTAATAAATTGAGCTTGTATATGTATAGATCAAGATCTGATTATTTGGGCCTGATGTGAATGGATCTGGTTAATTGAAAACAAAATAACTAAGAAAATCAGTAGAAGAAACAGAGTATGTCCATTTAAACCTAACTAAAAGTTTCATAATATTGTCCATCAAGATCACTAAATTGTGAGCAATTGGAAACTCAATGTCATGATCATTAAATAGTTATTTGTTATAGCAGCCACATGTAAATCTGAAAAACAGGGTAGCCCTGTTTATACACTCAATAGTTTTATAGTCAGCAATACAATTTATCACACACTTCCTCAATAAATCATTAAGTCGCTTGTGTTTAGTCCGGTACTCGTTCAAGTGCATGCATAAACACTGTTCACACAGTCACCTATTTCGTGAGCAGCAGTCAACCATATTTAACTGTCTGTGCATTCAAGAATTTCATTAGTGGAAGACGTAATTATGAACACAACAAAGCATAATATCTTTTTTGACATAACAAAGGGAAATGGCAACCCAGTTTGTTAGGTGGAAATTTCTTTCATCACAGGGACTTGAAACTCAATCTTGCATTGAATTTTACAATACTATGATATAGCATAAAAGAGAAGGAACGAGCTTTTACATACGCAAGGAAACATGGTAGTCATAATAAACATCGAAACACAATCAGTCACCAGCTGGAATAGTAGGCTACAACGGGGAAACTCAAGCAAACAAAAAAAACCACCTTAACACGAAAGCCCAATCTGCAAAACAGAACAGAAACGGATTAGAGAAAAAAACAAAATTGGATTTATAAAATGGGGCCAAATTTTAACATTCCTAAATAAGAACAAGAAGAAATAAATCCAATAGACAATAAGAATGAAATATAACTTACAATTATCGATGTGAAACCCTTCGCAATTTTGCAGTGAACACCATCATATTCACATAAACCCAATCTTCTAAGCTATTCATAAGATGAAAAAAAGCATGTCTCCCATGGCGGTTAACAAGTAAAGCAATACACACCATCAAAAATCCAGCAATGAAACCAGTGGCCCCTCCAATATAAAACCATCTTTGAAGATCATTTGTGCCTCCCTTGTCATCCATGTTTTCACCAGTGTCTGGTGGACCTTCTAATATTTTGTTTCCTGGACAATATTTGGACAGGGGAAGTCCGCATAATCCTGCATTTCCGGTGTACCTTGAAGGTTCAAAAGACTGGAGTTGGGTGCTTGATGGAATTCTTCCTGACAAGTTGTTATACGACACATTTAGATAGTTTAGAAAAGTCATTAACATGAACTGATATCTTTAAAATTTAACGTACAACTGTAAGAGTGAGACTCTTAGTACATTGAGATTTGCTCAGCGTGCCAAAGCTATTAAAAACAAAGCAGTTGGCAATGAACAGATGCAAGATGATGTGAAATCACTGCGTGAAGTTATAAGGCAATTTAAGGTATAGTTTTTGTTTATTCTCTTCCTTAGTATCCTTTTTATATAGCTAATAGTGGCGGCACTATGGGTGGGTTGGGTAAGCGGTCGAAAAGGGTTTGGGTCAAGACAAGTATATCTTGGTCAAGGTCAAAAGGTGTATAGCCCCTTTTGTTTAATAGTTTATTTTCTTTAAGGAATTAGCGTGTCAAATGTTATTACAGAAATATATTATTTCAGTAATAATCTAACTCTTAAAATGATATGATTTATGAAGTTTCATGTATTAAAAATAAACCTTGGTTCATATAATTTGCATTAAACTTTAACATAAAATGATATGTTCCACCCATTTCACATGTTTCCTTTTAGGCTAATTATTTTCATTTTCTAGGTATTTACCCGTTTGACGTGATAACATCTAACAGGTTGAAATTTGTATATCTGATAACTGGGAATGATATTTAACAAGATGAACTGTTGCGAATGAAATAAAATGGTAGCCAAGTTGACCCTGGCGCAGGCTATTCAACAGGTTGGAACGCTCGAAGAAGATTAAATCTTTTGAAATTTAGCTTGAGTCATCATCCGATGATGTTGCCTCGCATGGATGATGATGATGATGATAATCATGACGATGATGAAGAAATGGAGATAGTTGAGGAAGCAGAGCAAGTTATTTTAGCAGCCATTGAGGCATGCAAAAACATGGAATCCGGTAGACATTGAACCTTAAAAGTTGCTACATCTTGAGGTAACATGTCTAGAAACAGAAGCATTAACAACCATCTTTTACACATATACTCCTAATGCAGATGATCAAGAAATCTTGACCCGTTCGTTAGAAAATAAAACATGCGATCAAGATTGTTTACGGGAGCCCAAGGAAAC
The DNA here is from genome assembly GCA_032199755.1 of Ambrosia artemisiifolia. Taxonomy (NCBI): domain Eukaryota; kingdom Viridiplantae; phylum Streptophyta; class Magnoliopsida; order Asterales; family Asteraceae; genus Ambrosia; species Ambrosia artemisiifolia. The sequence goes on along the minus strand of CM063525.1, from coordinate 49,713,563 downwards.
ATCTTCTCCAAAGAACTTGGTGGATGGTGATACCCCTAACCTAACCATAGTACCATATGAAGGAACCCTAGTTCTGAAACCTCCCACTCTAAGTGTTACACCACCAGCTATTAACAACAGTAGAAAAAGTTTGAGGAATTCCTCCACTTTTACTTCTCCAGAAACCAATCGTTTGGCTGCCAGTTTAATGAATGGACTTGAAGTAACTGATAAACATAGAAAAAATTTTTGTTGTGGGCCGTTCATCATTCAGATTTTCATATCAAGTTGTGGCACGTGAACCGAAACCAGTTAAAAAAGAGAGATTTTTTCGCCAAAATGGTGCTATAGTAGGATTATTTTGTACATTTGGAGTGTGTGAGCAGGCAAGTTGTCTTTTTACATACGCAAAAAGAGAAGGAACGAGCTTTTACATACGCAAGGAAACATGGTAGTCATAATAAACATCGAAACACAATCAGTCACCAGCTGGAATAGTAGGCTACAACGGGGAAGCTCAAGCAAACAAAAAAAACCACCTTAACACGAAAGCCCAATCTGCAAAACAGAACAGAAACGGATTAGAGAAAAAAACAAAATTGGATTTATAAAATGGGGCCAAATTTTAACATTCCTAAATAAGAACAAGAAGAAATAAATCCAATAGACAATAAGAATGAAATATAACTTACAATTATCGATGTGAAACCCTTCGCAATTTTGCAGTGAACACCATCATATTCACATAAACCCAATCTTCTAAGCTATTCATAAGATGAAAAAAAGCATGTCTCCCATGGCGGTTAACAAGTAAAGCAATACACACCATCAAAAATCCAGCAATGAAACCAGTGGCCCCTCCAATATAAAACCATCTTTGAAGATCATTTGTGCCTCCCTTGTCATCCATGTTTTCACCAGTGTCTGGTGGACCTTCTAATATTTTGTTTCCTGGACAATATTTGGACAGGGGAAGTCCGCATAATCCTGCATTTCCGGTGTACCTTGAAGGTTCAAAAGACTGGAGTTGGGTGCTTGATGGAATTCTTCCTGACAAGTTGTTATACGACACATTTAGATAGTTTAGAAAAGTCATTTGAGACATGCTTGATGGCAGTCCTCCGCTAAGATGGTTTCTAGATAGATCCAAAATTAGAAGTTCTTTCATTTGACCAATTTTTGATGGAATCTCTCCAACTAGAGCGTTCTTTGACAAGTCAAGTGCAATCAAGTTATTGAGATCGGCTAGTGTATCCGGGATTTTTCCGGTTAAATTGTTGCTTGATAAATTGATGATCTTTAGAAATTCCAGAGTGCTGCCAAACTCATGCAGACTTCCTTGCCACTTGATCATGGAATTATCAACATACTCGCGGATACTAGCGTTAGAAAAAAACATATGCAGATTTTGGTTGACTGCCAATCCATCTTGAACCATGGAAGTGAGATTATTGAGACATGAGGGGATGGCTCCTTGGAGTTTATTCATTGACAAATCTAGAATCTGTAGATATACTAGCTGACATAAATGTGAAGGGATGGTTCCAATGAATTTGTTTGATGTTAAGATAAGAGCATACAACCCTGATAACCTTTCCCCGATCCAACCAGGGACGTAACCAGAAAACTTGTTGGCCCCCAAATTCAAAAAGGTTAATTGGGTGAAATTCATTAAAGATAATGGCAGTTTTCCTGAGAAGTTGTTATTGTATAAATACAAGACCTCAAGATTGATCAAATACTTGATAGAACTAGGAAGCCTTCCAGATAGATTGTTATACTCTAGACTAAGAATTCTTAGTTCTGTAAAATGCCACAAACAGTCTGGAATTGGGCCAGTGAATCCGTTGTGTGAGAGATCTAGAAAGGACAAAGACCCATCACTAATTTGGCACAAAAAGAAGATTTGTCCAGATAAATTATTTTTGGAGAGGTCTAGCATGTTCAAACCAGAAGGAACATTCGGTATATTACCATAAAAGTTGTTGGAACTCAAATCTATGATTGAAGAATGAGGGTCAAAATTTGATAACATATCTGTTACTATCCCGGTAAAATTGTTGGAAGAGAGATTCAACTGTGTCAAACGAGAAGGCCAAGTGTTCCAAAAATCCTCTGGAATGGTATCTGAAATTCGGCTATTGGAAAGATCAATACTTGAAAGATTTTTCATTGTTTGAATCCATTTGGGGGAAACGAGGTCCTACTTTGCAATTACTCAAGTCAATATGTTCTATGCTGGAAATGTTTAACATGTGAGCTTCTAAAGGAACTCCTTTGAGTGAGTTATTTGAAAGATTAACGTCTAAGATATTTGATTTTTCAATATTTTCAAAGATGGCACCTTTAAGAAAATTGGAAGAAATGTCTAGCCTTTGAAGCTTGGGTAGTTGCCACACTTTTTCACTTATAGTTCCATTTAACTGATTATTAGAAAGTCGTAGATCTTGTAGGGATGAAAAGTTTTGGATATCATCTGACAGTGACCCTGTGAATTGGCTAGATGAAGCATACAAATATTGTAAAGTAACCGATGTGCATCCGGACAAGTTACTCAGGAAATCAGGTAAATTGATAGGCATTGAGTTTACATAGAAAAACAAAGATGTTAACCCACACAGATTTCCAAGGTATTTGGGAATCTCATCTAACATGTTATCAGAGAGATCAAGGTCTACAAGTGCATTGCTAATTAAAGGGAACAACCAGTAAAACATGGATGAGTTAAGATTGTTTCCTCCGAGAGAAAGGGTGACAATAGATGAAGAAAAAGAAGAGTTGACATATGAATAAGAATATGGGTGCATGACTTGCGACAGGTCACATTCATCTAAACGTAAAGTTGATAGTTTTTTAAGACTTAAAATCACATTTGCCCAATTGTTTACTTTGCCAAGAGAAGTACCTGACATATCAAGTTTCTCTAACTGAGACAAATGAGACAACCAATCTAGGTTTTCAATTGTGCAACTACTCAGGTCTGTAAGTGAAAGCTCTTGCAAGTCGGTCAGGTTTCCAAATTCTGAAGGAATGGTTCCACTAAAATCATTCCAACCAAGGTTAAGATACCTTAATTGGGTCATGGAACCAATGAAAATGGGAATCGTTCCATTAAACCAATTGGAAGAAAGATCAAGATAATTCAAGTAGCTTAAGTTAAGCAATGAAGGGCTAATCTTGCCTTCAAGATCTCCATCGCCCAAGCTAAGGCTTATGACATGTGATTGGTTATTGCACGTGACTCTATCCCAGTAACAACAATCACTGGTTGTTCCTTCTTCTTCTTCGGGTGTCCATGTATTGAGAAGGCCTTTAGGGTCGTGATGAATATATGATTTGAAATGAAGAAGAGTATGTCTCTCCTTTTTGGTACACTTACCGGTACGGTGGAAAGAGGAAGTGGGAGGTTCTGGTGTAGACCAAGTTAAGGCGGTTGTATTGGTAAATGATTCCAAGAAAAAGAGTAAAGTAATAAAGAATAAACAGGGATGGTTAAAATGTTTATGGTAGATTGTCATTTTTTGTTGTATCAAATCTTAATTATTTGATGTGTTAACTAATATGCCCAACTTTATATACACAAAAAGTTTGAATCATATCATGTTGACTTTCTTTCTATTTTCATGTCCACATATATTCATCTTTTGAACGCCACAAATAAAAGCCCCGCTACCGGGGTCACCAATGGCAAAAGGCAACACATACGCCCGCAATCGCAAACAACGTTGGGTAGCCTAAGCCCACCATCTCATGCTCCAGGAAAACCGGTCGCCTGAAAGCCCACTGCAGTAAAAGCCCGGTTGAGATCGGATTCAAACTTGTAACATGTTGTCTTCAACCTAAGTCTTCACTTATCCAATGCCAATTGATCCGAGGCTTATTGGCTCATGTCCAAATGTCTGTGGAAAAATTGTGTGGACTATAAAGCATGCAAGACTTACAAGACTAACAACAGCCACATAAGTTAGAGTTCTATATTTGTCACAAATTATAAGTCAAAGTTGTGACAATTTGTATCTAGTTAATGGTCCTTGTCAAAGCCTAACAAGTCTTCACACATTTTTTTCAGACCCACTTAATACGTTCCAAACAATTTTCTTTCACTTTCAAGTGGAAAATATGTGTATATAATATATAGAGTTAAATTTGATTGTGTTCCATGAGGTTTAACAAAAATTACCATTTTCCTCCAAACTTAAAAAGCTAATTAACGAATAGAGATATCGGTCTTAAATAAATCATCAAAGGCTCGTAAATCTTACGTATTTATTTTAGTTTATTACAGTCATTTTCACTTACTAATGTTCATAACTTTAAAAAAAAATATCTAGTAAATTTATGTGAGAACAAAATTATTTAAAAAATGTTTATTGTTTGCAACTAGTCATTAGATGCTTAAAGAATAAAAAAGAATTACAAAATTATCAGGAAAAATAAGTGTTTTTATATCACAATAACTATGCTTATGGCTACAACTCTATCTGTAGCCACTATAATGTTGCTGACCATAACCACCACCTCTACCCATCATTGGATTATATAACTTAAGGCGGCATAAATCTGGTGGCAGGTGACGGCTGCATCTGAAACCCTTGGCCATTAATTGCTCATTCCCACACCCATATGTTGAGGCATATTATTCATTCTCATGCCCGTATTTTGAGGCAAAGTGTTCATTCCCCTACCATATTTTGAGGCATATTATTCATTCCCATACCATATTTTTGAGGCAAAGAGTTTAGACCTCCATAACTAACTCCAAACCATTGTCATGCACCCATTCCCATTCCAATTCCCATTGCTCCATTGCTAAACCTGCCATGGGGTTGGATGCGGGGCTTAGAGCACCCGCATTTAGGGTGAGCATTTTGTGGTTCGGACCCACAAGAACCTTGGACCCGAACCTTTTTTAAATAAATGGGTTGGTTTTCGATTCTATATTTATATGAATTACCGGTTCCGGGTCGGGTTGGTTACAAACCCACGGTTCTAATATAAGAACCACCAGAACCATTTGTATTTTAATTAGAACATGACTTATTAATAGATTGATAATGTATAAAAAAACTACCATTTATAAAGATGATCCTTTGCACAGCCCTACCCGTGCCAGCATGTCCAATGCCAGAACCTAAACCCATGGCCTTACCCATGGTTACATTTGAAGTCACCGAGGTTTTGCTTGGGTTTTCAATTCTCTTTTCTTTACGGTTTATCACCTCAAAATCAATTCCAATATCAGATAACGGGTTTGTTTTAGCTGCACATCCAAAAACTTGCCCGTTTACATTTATTTTTATTTGTAAATAAAAATATTTATTTTGTAGAAAATTTAAAAACTACAAAAATATATGTATATTGTCAAGCTGCCTATATGTAGCTCAAGAAGTTATATTTATACGCGGTGTATATATGTAGTTCACGAGCTACATAATTTTTTTAATTTCCATAACATTAAAAAAGGTAAAAAGATAATAATAATTGCTTGGTTGATGGTGGTTCTCTAGTAACTTTGCAGTTCTCACATGATCCCTTCCTTATATGTGTGCAAGCTATAAAATCTATATTAACTATATAACGAAATAACTCACATCCATCGATGTTCAAATTAATGAGCCCACAGTTCAGCGTATCAATCCAAACAGTAGATTTGGTCTCAAACTTTTCCTTTTTCTGTTGTTGAGGAACTATAGCAAGTGCACTTGTTGACGCGTGACAGATGGTGGTTGGGTGGCCATAGAAGTATTGGAATGTAGCTGTGGCTGTTGATACAAACTTGAAATTGATGTAGCTAGCAGTGTTGGGGCTGACGTAGGTTGACACTGAGGCTGGAAACCGCAATAAAGGTTACTGTTAGGTTGACCTGTTTGGCCATTGGAGTTGGGGAACCCTGCCTCTGAGACGGTACTATGGTACTCGACTAAGAAGAAATACCACCAAGAGATGCATTTTGACTGCCTGAAACACAAAGTGAAGGCACAGATTGACCACCCTTAGTCGACGAGAAACCAGACAGCGAAACAGATTGACCACTCTGTGGTGGAAAGCTAGACAACAACTCAGATTGACAGATTGATTTCCCTGAGCCGCAGGTAACACAGACTGATTGTCGTGAGCCGTAAGGAAGCTCGGCGATAACACAGATTGACTGCCTTGATCAGCCGTTTGCAAACTGGGCGGCTACATAGATTGACTGGCCTGAGTTGGAAAAGCAAATGACAACTCAGATAGGCCACCTTGTGACGACAGATAATTTGGGGCAAACACTGACTGCTCTGAGCCGGGAAACTAGGTGGCAACACAGGTTGACCACCCTGAGTTGAAAAAGTAGACGACAACTCAGATAGGCCACCCTATGATGACGGTGACTGGAGGGCAATATAGATTGACAGCTATGAGCTCTAAAACCAGACTGCAACTCAGATTGGCCACAATTGTTGGAAGATTTACAAGGATATATGCAAATCAATAACAATAACTGATAAAGAAAAAATGATAATAGTATTGTATTTGATCGGAATGATCGTATGATTACAAGAGTTCTCGAATATGATATGTTTGTTGATTTGTAAATATAACTTATATATGTTTATATGTATTATGTTGTACTTGTAAATATTTGTATGTAATGTATGTATTATATAGAACAATTATATTAGGAACTTAAGACTAGTTAGTAATATATTAGAAGAACAATGCAAATGGGTCAAAACAACTCGGCAATTCAATGTTACACGGCTGCACAAATTCAAGGCTGCAAAGCAAGATCAGAAGGATGAAAATCATCATAAATACAAGGCTGCACTACATCAGTTTAGAAGAAAACGATTCAGCATGTGTTTCAATAATACTTATGCAGCAAAAGGACAAAAATGCCCCTACGGTTATGACAGTTATTATTGGCGGCAAACATAAAGTCAAACCGGTGGGTCAAAGCATCATAACGGTTCAGAAGTGCAGACACATCTATTCGAAACATATATATACTAAACTCAAGGCAAACTGTTTCGGTTATCAAGATTGTCACACACACAATCAATCCTTTGTCGAAGAAAATTTCCAGAATTCATTTGTCTTTCATTGTTAGTTTGTATCAAACATTCAATCGTTTGTTATAATATTAATCATTCGATTTGTGTCTATCATTTGTGTTTATCATATTTCGTTTATACTTTGATTAATTCCGCTGCATAATCTGATCTGGGCCAACAAAACTGGTATCAGAGCCAGGTTATTTGTGTCTGATTCATCATTCCGTGTCAAAGTCTAATCCTATTCTGCATAATTCTTCGAGTCCATTTCATTTATTTCTTGTCCGAAGTGTCTATTGTTGTTACTCATAAATTACAATCAATATTCCATCATTCACGTTTAGTTAATCATATTTCTGTGTCTATTCTGTCTGTTCATCAATAATATTTATTTGTGTCTGTCCGTTTTTCGTTTCAGTATTAAATTTGTGTCAGAAGTGTCAATTATTTGATCCTTGTCTTGTCTATTCACAACATAAGTCAAGCATCATTGTCATATAATACTCGAAGTTGAAAAGTTATAGTCGAATTCTGGAAGTTAAATCTGTTTGTTTTGGTCTTGTTTCACAACAGAAAGTTTTTTATTCATACGGTTCACTATCTTAGTCTTATAATCAATTCGCATACGATACAATCATGTCTGAATCCACTGGAATCTCATACATAGGATCAAGGCCACAATACATGGCAAGATTCAGGCAAAAGAAAGAAAGAAAGGCTGCACTAAGGCGAAAGGGAATTGAAACAAGAAAGTGCTACTATTGTAAACAACCGGGTCATTTAATTGGTGTTTGTGGCATTAAAGAAAGGGATGAGGGTGCACAATTAATACGAGATGCCATCGACACCGGGATATCATATTATCCAGAAAACTCATATGGAAGTGGTGAAGATTACATTCTTCAAGGATCCGACAATAGTACTTGGAAGAATATGTGGTATGTGAGTCCCAACCTTCAAAATCATATAGCGGGTAATTTAGATTTCTTTATCAAATTAAAGAAGTCATTCGGGGTTGAGAGTAGGATCAAAAACAACTTTGTTTTTATAAGGGGAATTGGGATGGTAAGTATATCGGTCGAAGACCAACACTTGATTATACCAAATGTGTTTTATTCGACCGATATGGAGGACAACAATATACTAAGTCTCCCTCAACTTAAACTACAAGGTTTTGTGGTTAAAATTAAGGGAAATTTCTGCATTGTTGAGAACATGTTTAAGAACAAAAGTATACAATTTGAGATCATAGAATCTCAAAGTGAATCAAAGGAAGATATATCTAGAATGTTGGAAAAGAGTGATGAAGAACATAATAGAATGAAGGAGGCCTACATACACGATTACTTTGAAGCCATTTCGGCCGAAGCCGAATCCAACATTCATGATATAGATGAAGTTATAAACAAAATAAACATAGATTCACTAGACAAATGTATTGAGTTCTTAGACATAATACATGATATGGAATTCCCTTGGGCACATAGAAACATACTCAAAGGACCATTTGTTCAAATGGTATCTTGGTTCCTAAGAGAATTCCTTGGTATAACAAACCGGCCGATTCCCCCGGTGTTTGAGAATGGAAAGAATGTGGAGTTATATGATTTATATATTATGGTACAAAAGGAAGGCGGTCATAGGCGAGTGTCAATGTATAATATTTGGGTTGTGATCGCAAAAGAGTTAGGATTTGACTATGAGGACAAAGATATGATGCGAATCTTGTATGCTCAATACCTTGATGTATTAGATTGGCAATATCAAGTCCATAAAAATGCCCTCAAAACAGGCGAAAGAATAGAGAAAGAAAGGCAAGAACATAGTCAAGTTAGAAGGGTAAACACCACACCAAACATGTCTATAAATGCATCATCATCGAACATAGAAATGAAGCCAAATGAAGAGGACTATGCATTATACATGGGAGGTGATTGGAGGGCTGCAAAAAGATATATGAAGCGCAGGAATGTAGACTTCACTCAAGCCGAAAAAGCCCTCAAAGAAGCCATTGAAACATTACCTACAAGTCCCATGAGCCCTAGTTATATTTAGGGGCGAGTGTTGATTTGTAAATATAACTTATATATGTTTATATGTATTATGTTGTACTTGTAAATATTTGTATGTAATGTATGTATTATATAGAACAATTATATTAGGAACTTAAGACTAGTTAGTAATATATTAGAAGAACAATGCAAATGGGTCAAAACAACTCGGCAATTCAATGTTACACGGCTGCACAAATTCAAGGCTGCAAAGCAAGATCAGAAGGATGAAAATCATCATAAATACAAGGCTGCACTACATCAGTTTAGAAGAAAACGATTCAGCATGTGTTTCAATAATACTTATGCAGCAAAAGGACAAAAATGCCCCTACGGTTATGACAGTTATTATTGGCGGCAAACATAAAGTCAAACCGGTGGGTCAAAGCATCATAACGGTTCAGAAGTGCAGACACATCTATTCGAAACATATATATACTAAACTCAAGGCAAACTGTTTCGGTTATCAAGATTGTCACACACACAATCAATCCTTTGTCGAAGAAAATTTCCAGAATTCATTTGTCTTTCATTGTTAGTTTGTATCAAACATTCAATCGTTTGTTATAATATTAATCATTCGATTTGTGTCTATCATTTGTGTTTATCATATTTCGTTTATACTTTGATTAATTCCGCTGCATAATCTGATCTGGGCCAACAATGTTTTGATAATAAACTTTGATAACTGACAAATGAAACAAATGGAAACTATATATACATAGAGTAATTTAATCTAATCGACGCGTTGATTTGAAAGTGTTGTGTCGCTTGATATGAACCATTGCGTCTTGTCTTGTACTCGAACCGGTTTATGTTAAGTTGAACCGGTTTGATATTATCTAGCTTATATAAATTTTACGTCCAATACCCTCCCTTAAGCTAGATTGGTAAAACATTCAGCATAGTGCGTAGTCTTGTGAAGTCCTTTGGTTGTAGTGCTTTGGTGAAGATATCGGCTATTTGATCTTTGGTGTTGCAATACTTGATGTCCACATCTTCTGTCTTTATTATGTCTCTTATGAAATGATATTTGATCCTAATATGCTTGCTTTTTCCATGATAGACAGGATCTTTTGTAAGATTGATGGTAGACTTGTTATCACAATATAGGGTAATCGCCTTGTTGGTGTCAAATTCTAGTTCTTTTAGGATTCCTTTTAGCCACAGAGCTTGACATCCAGTGAGAGATAGAGCGATGTATTCTGCCTCTGTTGATGATAGTGCCACTACCTTTTGTTTCTTTGATTGCCATGAAATTGCACCTGATCCTGTATTGAATATGTAGCCTGATGTGCTTTTACTATCATTTATATCTCCTGCATAATCACTGTCGCTGTAGCCTTGCAATTCAAATGTGTTCTTTGTGTATACTATTCCATATTCTGCAGTGCCTTTTATGTATCTTAGTATGTGTTTTCCTGCCTCCCAATGTGATTTCTTTGGTTGATCCATAAATCTACTTATCTTGCTAACTGCGAACATGATATCAGGTCATGTGTTGGTTAAATACATGAGACTTCCAACTAGGCTTCGATATAAGCTTGGATCAACGTTTTCTTCATCACTATTCTTGATTAGCTTAAGTCCATGTTCCATTGGAGTTGATGTTTTGATGCTATCTGTCATTCTGAACCTTTCAAGTATATCTTTGGCATATTTAGATTGGGAGATTCTTATAGATTCTTGATCATAGGTGACCTCCATTCCTAAGAAGTAGTGTAGCTTTCCCATATCTGTCATCTCGAACTCTCTTTGCATGGATTCTTTAAATGAAATGATTTCTTCCATGCAGTCACTAGCTATAATTAAGTCATCGACGTATAGGCAAACTACTAATCTGGTGGTTTCTGTTTTCTTTAAGAATAAGGTATGTTCGAATGTACATCTCTGGAAATTATGTTGTTCAAAGTATTTACTGATTCGACTATACCATGCGCGTGGTGCTTGTTTTAATCCATACAGTGCTTTCTTAAGAAGACATACCTTATTCTCGTTCCCTTTTTCAATAAATCCCAAAGGTTGTTCTATAAACACCTTTTCTTTCAATTCTCCATTTAGAAAGGCTGTTTTCACATCCATTTGATGTAGATGCCATTTATATTGAGCTGCTAAGGCAAGTACTAGTCTTACAGTTTCGAAACGGATTACTGGTGCAAACACTTCTTGATAATCTATCCCATATTTTTGTTTGTACCCCTTTACTACTAATCGTGCCTTGTGTTTGTCTATGTTTCCATGTTCATCGTATTTGGTTTTATATATCCATTTTACTCCTATAGGTTTTTGATCCTTGGGTAAATCTACCAACTCCCAGGTTTCGTTTTTCTGTATAGATTCTATTTCCTTTTTCATCGCAATCTTCCATTTCTCATACTTGCTAGCTTCGGCATAGTCAATCGGATCTGAATCAGTGTAAAAGGCGAAATTTGCAGCTTCTTGATGTCTTTGATATAGATTTCGCACTTCTGGACTGCTCAATGGTTGGGTTCTGTTATGAATATCAGCTAAGGTTCGTATCTTCTGAGGTGGGCTCTGACTTGATGTTGTAGCGTCTAGATTTTCATCCTCAATTTGTATTTCTTGATTGTTTTGTCTCTCATTTTCGGACATGTGATGTATAGGTGAGTATTCTTCATCCCTTGTTACTTGATTGTGTGCAGTGTTCTCACTTCCTTCTATATTTTCATTTTCCTCTAGAGTTATAACTTCTTCATTTTCATTTTCCTCCCATGTTTTGTTTTCATCGAATATAACATCTCTGCTTATTATGATCTTTCTTGTGATTGGGTTATATAATTTATAAGCTTTGCTATTTTCACTGTATCCAACAAAGATTGCCTTTTCTGTTTTATCATCAAGTTTTCCTCGTTTTTGTTCTGGTATGTGTGCATAGGCTAGGCATCCGAATATTCATAGATTTGACACATCTGGCTTTATTCCAGTCCATGCATCTTCTGGAGTTTTATCACTGACACTTTTGGAGGTAGTTCTATTTAGGAGGTATGTGGTACAGCTTACAGCTTCTCCCCAGTATTCGTTCGGGAGTTTCTTTGTTTTTAACATACTTCTGCTTAATTCCATTATGGTTCTGTTCTTGCGTTCAGCAACTCCATTTTGTTGTGGTGTGTAACTAGTGGTTAGTTGATGATGAATTCCATGTTCTTGTAAATATTCTTGGAAAGTATTTCCACAGTATTCTCCGCCTCTATCAGTTCTAAGATACTTAATCTTTTTGTCTGATTGATTTTCTGCCAAAGCTTTAAATATTTTGAAGAAATGTAGTGCTTGTGATTTTTCCTTGAGGAAGTATATCCATGTTTTTCTGGTGAAGTCATCGATGAAGGTGATAAAATATCTACATCCCCCGATAGTCTTAGTTCGCATGGGTCCACAAATATCCGAGTGAACGAGTTGTAGAGGTCTTTCGGCTCTCCATTTTGCTTGTTTACTAAATGGTTTTCTTGCATGTTTTCCTAAAGCACAACCCTCACAGACATTGTCTGTCTTATATATTTTAGGTAGACCTTTTACTGCTTGTTTATGTTCCATTTCAATCAAGGTCTCGTAGTTGATGTGACCATATCTTTGATGCCAAATATTTGAATCGGTTTTTGTGGAGGTATATAGTACCTTTGGCAAGTCTTGATTTGGATATAAGGGAAACATTTTGTTTTGGGTCATGTGAGTTTCTGTGATTGTTTTTCCCTCTTGATTCTTTATGGTACACATTTCTTTTCCAAAAAATATACTATATCCTTTTTGTAGTAGTTGTCCTACGCTAAGGAGATTGTGTCTTAGACCTTCTACATAGAAAACATTTGGTATTTTGTTCACTTTATCGTTTACTCTTATGCATACCTCTCCACTACCTAAAACTTGTAGTCTTTTATCATCGCCTGTTCTGACTTCTCGTCTATCTTGATCATTAAATGTAATGAATATATTCTTATTCCCCGTCATATGATTACTGCATCCGCTATCTAAATACCAACAACTCATATCTCTATTTTCTTCCATATTTAATATCATGAACATACTATCTTGCTCAGTTCTACTTTCTTCTTTACTTATCATTGCGGATTCACTTTTCTCGTCTTCTTCCTTATGTGGACAATTTCTAGCTATATGACCTAATCCTTGACAATTATAACATACAATGGGTCCGTATCGCCCAAATCTACCTCCTCTTCCTCTTCCTCTTCCTCTGTAGCTGTTATTATACCTATTCCCTCCTTTATTTCTTACTTGAGTCCCACTTTGTACTTGGAATGCTTGGTCTATGACTTGTGTGTCATATTGCTTAAGTCTTAGTTCATGGGATTGTAATATTCCCATAAGTTCTTCAATTGATAATGCTTCTAGATCTTTGGACTCCTCTACAGCTACTACTACAGATTCATATTTTCTGGTCATACTTCGTAATATCTTTTCGACAACTCGCTTATCACTTAATTCTTCTTCGTTCATTCTTAATTGGTTAACTATTGTAGTAACCCTATCGAAATAACTCTCTATTGTTTCTGTTTCCGACATTCGTAGTATATCAAATTCGCATCTAAGGGTTTGTAATTTTACTGTCTTTACACGACGTTCTCCATGGTATGATTTGTATAATATTTTCCATGCTTCCTTAGATGATTTTGCGTTGGCAATTCTTTCAAATATCGTTTCAGTTGATGCTTGAAATAGATAGTGAAGTGCTTTCTTATCTTTCTTATTTTGTTCCTTGTGTTCTTTTCGTAAGGCATCATTCGCATCATTTGGTAATTCCCTAACCCCATCTTCAACTATATTCCACAAATCTTGAGATTCTAAAAGTACCCTCATTTGAATATGCCAATGATAGTAGTTTTGTCCCAATAATTTTGGAATTTGGGTTTGAACCCCTCCTTGTGTTGTCATAATTTCTTTTTCTTAAAAAAAAAACGTAAATTGTTTTCTGAGAAAAAAGAAACTATAGCGGCCGAATTTTTTTGATTATAATAGTCAACCAGGAAGGATATTGTTTGACTTTACAGAGTCAAAGTTATGTTGCCTTTTGATTATTTTAATATATTGTTCGTATGTTCCTTTTTATATTGAAGTTCCCGCGCAAATCTTCGAAAGACAGAAATCAAAAAGGCAAACTGGGTGATTCTTAGGGAATATTTCTAGTTTGTAATCTATTTCCTAAAGATCTATCCGTGTGTGATTCTAGTGTATATCAATACAATCAGTGAATATCGGGTACTAATCTAGAGTATATGATACTCTGTTTCGGAAGGGATAAAATGAAAAACTGAGTGTAAAGATTAGGGGATTTACAACCGATTCTCCGTATGAATTGATAATGGATCTTCGCTGAAATGATTGAGTGTAAATCCTCTCGCAATTTGTTGAATCTTTAAGCCCTTCCGAATGATTATGTGTGTTCCTCTGTTTTGTTTAAAAAAACCCGATAACCGTATGATAACTGTGATTGATTGATTCTTTGTAACCTGGCTCTGATACCAGTTTTGTTGGAAGATTTACAAGGATATATGCAAATCAATAACAATAACTGATAAAGAAAAAATGATAATAGTATTGTATTTGATCGGAATGATCGTATGATTACAAGAGTTCTCGAATATGATATGTTTTGATAATAAACTTTGATAACTGACAAATGAAACAAATGGAAACTATATATACATAGAGTAATTTAATCTAATCGACGCGTTGATTTGAAAGTGTTGTGTCGCTTGATATGAACCATTGCGTCTTGTCTTGTACTCGAACCGGTTTATGTTAAGTTGAACCGGTTTGATATTATCTAGCTTATATAAATGTTACGTCCAATAACAATGACCCGCTGGGAAACTGGGCGGCATCACAGATTGACCACCCTGAGCCGGAAAAGTCGGCGGTGGAAAAGTTGATTGTGGCTTTTGTTGACCAAATTTACCTGGATAACTAGTTTGGGACTTAGGTTGATCAAATGGGGTCTGGTTAGGTTGATCAAATGGGGTCTGATTAGCGTTGGAGTCATCCGAATTCCAAAACCAATCAATTTGAGCCATTGCTTGACCGACCCATTTTACTATCTCTATATTAAAAGTTTTGATTTTAATGTGCAATCTTGAACAGTGGTGAAGGCATACCAGAACACATCATTAACAAGTGTTATGCTTCTGGATTGCTGGTCAATCCCATGTGTCATAATGCTTACATGGTTCGTCTTGAAGACAAAATATCGGTTCAAGAAAATCGTGGGAGTTGTCATTTGTGTTGCTGGTATTGTACTCGTTATATTTTCAGATGTACATGCATCAGATCGTTCACGTGAGCATACTATTCTCTTGTTACATGTTTTACCCATAATATTTTTATCTCCCTCTATATATGTATATATCTTTAATAGTTTATGTGTATGTTTAGAGAGCGGTAGCAACCCTGTTAAAGGGGATTTGCTGGTCATTGCTGGGGCTACACTTTATGCTGTCTGCAACGTTAGTGAGGTGAGTAAAATGGGTTTAACGCAGTTAAGGTTAAATAATTCAGACTTGTGTGATCCGTTGGTCATCAGGAGCGGTACTCTCTTTCTCTATTCTATATATGTATATGTATGTATATAAGATAAACATGTGTGCAGTCTTTTGAAGCACTTTCTTCAATGCTAAAAAGACAAAACAGGCGAGTTGGGTAACATGCCACGTTGGATTGACCGACAAATATTTTTTTTTCCTTTTTGAGTACCATTTATAATTAATATACAGAATACAATTTGAGATAAAAAACAATACGCTTGGAAATTCGGAATGACATTCCTAGTGGCGAAGCTTGAGCCGAAATTTCGGGGGGGGGGGGGGGGGAGATTTTAGGTCAGAAGTTCCGTTTATATAAATAGAATTTTTTAGGTATATACGGTCCCCTCCCCCCCCCCCCCCCCCCCCCCCGCGCGCGCGCGCCCCTCCATAGCTGCGCCCCTAGACATTTCAGCTTTTTTGAATAAAACGGTTTAATGGTTTTGTAACTTTAACGCACTTCAACACATTCACAAGACTTTTGACTCATTTCATTTTTAGCTAAGTATTTTATTTGACCCATTGGATTTGATATATAACTCAAATTGACCCATTATAAGTAACAGGTAAAACACAAGCACAATCAGATCCCTATATTTTTTTTTAGAAAAACTATACCATTAAAGTAACAGTTTTTTTGTCTTAGGTGCTTCCATATGCTGGATTTGCAGCAGCAATGTTTTTATTTTACTCAGGTGTGCCAGTCCTGTTAAAGGTGAGGGTTTTCAGTTATGCAAAATTGTTAAAGAACTCCTTTTTTTTTAATTTTCTTTTCTAAGTTTCTCTCTATTGATTTAAATGCAGATAAGTGGGTCCACAATGCTAAATCTGTCTTTGCTGACATCAGACATGTGGTCGGTTTTGATACGCATATTTGTGTACCGCGAAAAGGTTAGTAATCATAAACGAATAATCAAATGCATAGCTTAATAGTTGGTTTAAGCTCACATTTGTAATTTTGCATATTTGTGTACCGCGAAAAGGTTAGTAGCTTTTGCTGCTGTTGCTGTTGGGCTAGTTGTTTATTCAGTGTATGTTTTTCTTTTAATTGTTTGACCTATGCTATACACTCTTTTGGGTTGGGTTTGACCTATGCTATACACTCTTTTGGGTTGGGTAATGACTAATGGGCTCGGGTCTAAAGGTTCATTTGTAGTGCGGGTCTATAAGTTTAATAAATGACTGAAAACTATATTATTACAATGATAACATGATTATTGAAATAAAATGATTTACAAGATTTTATGCATACTGAATACACTTTGGTTCACTTTCAATGGTTGATTCCCATTTTAGTTGGTTTATCCAAATATTGACACATCTTAAAAACAACCTAAACCTTTTTTGTAGAAGAAAAAAAGGATGCTTGATCACTTTGTGGTCCCATATGTGCGAGGCGGGACCCATAAAATGAAATGTACTGATCACATAGAACCTTTTAATGTTTTTTTCGCAGGTTTGACAAAGAAGTGGACGAACTCGGAAGTGATGGGCCGGAAAAAAGTAGGCATTTTGATGAGGAAGCTGATGTGACGGGTCGGTTAAGTTAAAATTATACGCTGGCTCGGAGCTCAAATGCTAAGGGCAGCATTCTTGCTCCAGTAAGTGAAAATAGCATTTAAGAAATGAAATACTTGGGTAGTTGAGTGATCTTGAAATGTCTTTGGAGTCAAATGTTTTTTGTTAATGATTTCGGAAAGGACAAAAATCAAAATTAATGGCTTGTTTGAATAAATGGGTTACACCGGTCATGTTCAGGTTCAAAAATTTAACCCACCAACCTAAAACCTAAAGCTTGCCAACTCAACACGACTGACACTACGACAGTTACAGACAACTTGTAGGCTGAAGTAATCCAGAAGCAGTTCCAGCAGCATAAGAGCAAGATGAATTCGCTGGTTGACCTCCAAATTTGAGGTCAACATCCTTTAATACAATTCCACTACACGGATTTCCCTTGCTGCAATCAAACTTCACTGCCACGCGTGTTGCTGATGTTCCATGCACATTTTCGTACATCACATTGCTGATCTTTACTCCTGAAGCCTCATTGGGACAGTTCTCGTTGTTAGGGCAGTATTTTCCATCTATAATGATCGGGTACTTAACGTTCATCATGGTTGTTCCCTTAAAAAGCACACCCTTGACAAACCCACTGCTACTTCTTGCCCATGCTTTTATCCTCAGACCGTTCGTTGTACCTACGAATGTGGTCGTTTTTACTGTTACATTCTGGACACCTGGTTCTTGACGGTCCCATCCTAGACTCCCAACGCTGCATCCACAAATCAAATGTATAATCATTACCAAACCATGTATTTGTGTATCTCTGTGGGTGCAACCTCTTTATCTTACGGGATAGAGGAAAAGTTTGCTTTTATAACACTTTGCCCTGCTATGAACGAGATATTAGTGGGGGTACGTTTATTTATCTCTGTATACATGTGTGTGTGCGCACATGTGCTTTAATTTTTTTTAACCAAAGTAGTTTATTTCAATAAAGTTTTTACCAAAATGGTGTCTTTGAGAATTACTAAAAATGTGTTAGTTGAAATTTGAGTGTACCTTATGCCGTGACCCGGCCCACAAACCACCTTTTCTATCCAGATATTAGAGTTTCCTGGGCCTATTGAGACGCAGTCATCGCCAGTTGAGATCTTAGAGCTCAAAATGGTGATTCCCGTGGAATATGTCATATGAATGCCATCTGTGTTGGGGCTGAGCCCGGGTGCTAAGATGTTCATTCCTTGTATGCTCACGTTCTTGCAACTATAGAGCAACATGTGAAACATTTGGCTGTTTAATGACCTTAAATTACTGATCACTATGTTTTGTGAATGGTAGATGCCAAGTGTCTGCAACAAATATATGTGTTCATTATAAATTCAATCATGATAAGAAAAGGCACATTGCACTTATACAAACACGCAATTAACATGCACCTTTTGATCATAATGCGTAGGAAACGCGACAAGTTGTATATTTGTTGAAATGTATGGTCTTACCGTAGATCCTTCCTTTAGGACATGCTTTTCTAGATGTTTTGCAAGCCCATAGAGAATAACCTTGGGCATCAAGGGTTCCACCGGATATGGTAACATTCTTAACTATGTAGAACTTAATCCATACTTGCACGTTGCCAATAGCATTATAACTAGATGGTGCCACCAACGTACCAGCTATGTTAAATGTGATGGCTCGGCTCTTACATGCTTGACCAGAGAATATAAGCGCCGAGGCAATCAAGTACCTCCCAGCTGGCACATAAATGCTGGCGGGACTAGTAGAGTTACACGACAAATCCCATGCTTTCAAGAACGCGTTCTTTGTGTCTGAGCGACCGTCTGGCTTGGCTCCAAAACTCTGGACATTGTACATAACCTTTGCGGATGATGATAACCGAAAAACTAGAACAAGCAAGACCATGATATGTTTGATAACCATGATAAATGATAGATGTTACTTTGAATTAGTTACTTAATTAGTTTTGTAAGTTATGTACTTGTTGATTTGGTTATATAGTTAAGAACATAATACAGGTAGAGAGTACACAATGATTCAATGATCAAGGTTTGCATTATTGGTAATGATTGATAAGAAGTAGTCCGTATGCATAGGATAGGAGTACGAACTGATCGAATGTCAAATGGGTGGCAACTTGAAAGGAAAAAGGCATAGAAATATATTCAGTTTTATGTCTATTGTTATTTATATTAAAGTTTAAGTTTCATTTTAAAACTCCAAACTTCAATTATAATGTATCTAATTTTAGAAATAAACTTGTAAAGGCGGAAGCTAGGAAGACCGCTATGTATGAAGCAGTCTGTTTAGATAATCAGCACGTATTCCTACCATTTGCTTTTGACACATTTGGATCCCTGGGCCATGAGGCATTGCGTTTCCTGGAACGAGTGCAGAAGGTGGTCCATAACGACTCCCAGAGGCTTAAGAATTGAGATTTTGTATTTAGCAGGATAGGCTTTGCGATTCAAAATGGGATAGTGGCGCAGCTTGTTGCTTGCTTACCCACTATCGAAATGGAACTTGTTTTAATGTAACTTGTTTTGCGATGATGGAATGAGAGTGTACAGTTATATTTGCCTTGTTCAAAGTATAAGGACATATCGAAACTCAAAGTTGACTATCAAAATAAATGATAATTCAATGCTTGTACTTTCCTATAATTTGTTTTTTTTTAATAATGAAACTAGCTCATGACAAATGGTAGGTGATTATTTATCTAGAAGTGGATATAGCATTGGTATGCTGGTGCGTATGATCCCACATGGCTCAAGACAATTAGAGGAATGTCAACCTCAATTAGCTATACAACTTCTTACAAATGCTTCACAATATAATAAGTATATTCACATTCTTCTAACAATTATATAATAGTAATTCAAATAATTTTAAGGCGCAAGCATTTTCTATAGATCATTAATGATTAGTTTGTTAACGGTCATAACAGATATTGACAATATTGAACCCTCTAAACTAACAGATATTCACAAAAGTATATGAAAATCTTAGAGGTTGAAATTGATAAACATCCAAGTAATGAATTGTGTCAAAGCCCAAACATCATGCACTCCATCAATAAATCAATAGTCTCCTACTTCGCAAACAACACCCAACTCTATTTCAATGTTTCTTGCAAAGCCTCGTAGTTGGAAGTCGTGTTGACGTATACAACAAAGCATAATGTCTCGTTAGACATAACAAAGGGAAATGGCAACCCATTGCGTTGGTGGAAATTTTGTAGAAAAGTATGATTCTAATCTAAACTAAAGATAAACAACCACAAATACACAATATAAACACAACGATAAGCGACAGAAAACGGTGACAAAATCTTATTATTACCAACCCAAAAAATACCCAACCAAACCCTAGATCTCTACAATCGTAGAGA
The DNA here is from genome assembly GCA_032199755.1 of Ambrosia artemisiifolia. Classification (NCBI taxonomy): domain Eukaryota; kingdom Viridiplantae; phylum Streptophyta; class Magnoliopsida; order Asterales; family Asteraceae; genus Ambrosia; species Ambrosia artemisiifolia. The sequence goes on along the minus strand of CM063525.1, from coordinate 49,693,042 downwards.
TCTGAAAGTAATACAAGGTTAGGGATCAACTGATTGATTAGATCAGTTGAGCTCCTAACTAAGGAAATACAGGAGTTCGTACAAAGAACAATACAGAAACCCTAGAGAGGGTGTAAAGAAGACGAAAGGATACAGTAAAGAAAAAATACAAAAAACTGAGCTACTAAACTATGAACGAGAGACGAGACTCGTTTAAATACAACTCATCGAAGCTTCCAAGAGAAAACACACTCTCCTCATGTGTGCACCGTTAGATCACATATCACACGGATTCACAAAACGAACGGCTACGATTAAATCTCTTAACCAACTCTGGGCTCCAGTCTGTTACACCAGCCCAACATCCTGTATAACATAAACACAAGCCCAACACGTTTTTGTACAAAATAAAATGTAAAGATATTGAGCCCAATAACATTTGACCATAATATTTTAACACGCCCCCTTGGCTCAAATGTTAAACATATCCAACATTCCAAGTTGAATACAAAGAGCTTGATGTTGGCTAACACTCAAGCCTTTTGTAAAGATATCAGCAACTTGTTTATCAGAACTAACCTTTAAGGCATTAATTATGCCTTTAGAAATTTTTTCTCTAACAAAATGTAAATCAATCTCAAAATGTTTAGTCTTATCGTGAAATACTGGGTTTGCAGCAATAGACAGTGCTGCTTTACTATCACTATACAGTTTCACAGGAAGTTCAATATTAACTTTTAACTCTTTAAGTAAGTTAACAAGCCAAATAACTTCACATGAGGCTGAACACATTGCACGATATTCAGCCTCTGCACTTGACCTTGAGACAGTGCTTTGTTTTTTCGATTTCCAGGATATTAAGGAATGTCCTAAGAAAACACAGTATCCTGTAACAGACTTCCTAGTTACCAGGCACTTAGCCCAGTCAGAGTCAACATATGCACTTAAAGTAAACTGTTCAGATTTTCTGAACAATATACCTTTACCAGGAGATTGTTTGAGATATCTCAACAACCTCAAAGCAATCTTCAAATGAATTTTAAAAGGTTTGTGCATAAATTGACTGAGAAATTGAACAGTGTAACTTATATCTGGTCTTGTTAAAGACAAATATATAAGTTTCCCTATTAATTTCTGATATCCTGAAACATTTTCTAACACTTCATTTTCCTTTGAAGTTTTAGCAGTTACTAAATAACTTTGTTCAATTGGAGTGTTAATAGGCTTACACCCCAAGTATCCAAAGTCATTCAGTAACTCCAGACAATACTTCCTTTGGGATAAACATATCCCTTTTTCAGAATAGAGAACTTCTATTCCAAGGAAGTATTTCAACTTCCCTAAATCTTTAATTTGAAAATTAGACTTAAGAGACTCTTTAACTTTAAGTATTTCTTTGTCATCATTACCAGTCACTATTATATCATCAACATACACAAGCAAGACAGTAATAGAACCACTACTGGATTTAACAAACATAGAGTAATCACAAAGGCTTTGAACAAAACCCATACTAAGGAGAACATTGACTAATTTTTCATTCCACTTTCTTGGGGCCTGTTTCAGCCCATAAAGAGACTTAACTAATTTACACACTTTTGTCTCTTCCTTTGAATAGTACCCTTCTGGTAATGTCATGTAGACATCTTCAGAAATGGATCCATAAAGGAAGGCATTATTTATATCAAGCTGATATAAAGACCAATTATATTGTACAGCTAGACTGAGAACACACCTAATAGAAACCATCTTGACAACTGGTGAGAAAGTCTCACCAAAGTCTAGACCTTCCCTTTGGTTGTATCCTTTGGCAACAAGTCTAGCTTTGTACCTCTCAACCTCACCATTTGCCTTGTATTTAATCTTATAAACCCATTTGCACCCTATGGGTTTTCTGCCAGTTGGTAAGTCTGACAGAACCCAAGTGTTGTTCCTATATAAGGCCTCCATTTCGGAGTTCATTGCTTCAACCCACCTAGGGTCTTTAGCAGCCTCATAGTAGGAACTGGGTTCAATGGTTTTGTTTAAAACAGACACAAGAGATAAGTTTTCACAAGACAAATTAGAATAGTTTACTACTTTATCTAAACTATACTTGACCTTTCCTTCAACAACAAAATCATTAAAATGTTTAGGAAAAGTAGACACTCTATCAGACTTCCTTATACTTCCCTCAGGTTGGGTTTGCTCATCATTAAAAGACCCCACATCATGGTCTACCCTACTAGAACTCCTACATCCTGGACTGCTAGGCTGCTGACTAAGGTCAACCCCCCAGCAGTCCTGGGAGAAGAATCTGTTTGCAGACTAGTAGGATCTATTTGAGACATATTTAGTTCCCCTTCATCATCGGGAAGATTAGATCCTTGACCATTTTCAACACTTTGAGTATTTATTTCAACATTATCAAAAAAATTTAGATGAGTTATATTTTTGTCTAAATGATCAAATTCCTTTTCAGCAAAGAGTGTTTGCTTAAAAGGAAAAATTTCTTCATAAAACCTCACATCTCGTGAGAAAATATTTTGTTTTGTTTCAATACACCATAACATATAACCCTTTTTAAAGTTGGAATACCCAATCAGAACACATTTTTCTGCCCTACTAGACATTTTATCAGATTCATTTAATTTTGTGTTGAAACAAAGACAGCCAAAGGTTTTTAAATGGTCAAGAACAGGGGGGAAACCATAAACTAGCTCATAGGGACTTTTACCTAATAATACTGAAGAAGGAACCCTGTTGATTAAATAGGTTGCAGTTAGAACACAATCAGCCCAGAACTTAAGTGGCAGCCCACTCTGAAAAAGTAAAGCTCTGGCTGTGTTCAACAAGTGTCTGTGCTTCCTCTCAGCAATGCCATTTTGCTGAGGGGTATAGGCACAAGATGTCTGGTGTACTATACCATTATTATTACAAAAATTTTGCATTTGTTTATTAACAAATTCAGTTCCATTATCACTTCTAATGATTTTAACACACTTATCAAACTGAGTTTTGACTAACATATAAAAGGACATCAAATTCTAAAAAACTTCAGTTTTATTTTTCAACATATAGCACCAGACAGTTCTAGAATAATCATCAACCACAGTAAGAAAGTACTTGAACCCTTCTCTACTAGTGACTCTATAAGGACCCCAAACATCAAGGTGAATTAGATCACCTATTTGTTTGGACTTATGGTCACTAATAGGAAATGGAACTCTAACCTGTTTTGCCTTATGACACACATCACAAGGTTGTGAGTTCCTTTGTCCAAGTTTCAAGTCCTTCCTTAACACAGCCAGCACTTGATCAGAGGGGTGACCAAGCCTGCTATGCCAAAGATTGGCATCATTTATACTATTGAAACAAGAATAGTTAGCACTTACACCTGTGCCAACAAAATAGAGGCCATCACTCTGTTTACCAGTCACCAGGACTTTCTTGGACCTGGAATCCTGGATAAAACAGTTGTCCTCATCAAACAATACACTAAGTTTGTTATCTCTAGATAACTTATGAACAGACACCAGATTCACACAATAATCAGGAACAAGGAAAACATCATATAGAACAACACCATCGGCTATCTTAATATCACCTATCCTAGTCACTTTGGCACTTGTTCCATTTGGATGTTTAACCTGAATATTGTATTCAGAGACATCAACACAATTAACCATGTCTTTATCACTATGGGTCATGTGTTGATTGGCTCCAGAATCTATTATCCACCCTTGACTAAGAGCATATTTAACAAAACTGGAACAATTACTAAAGTTTTCTAAGACTCTAGTTAAGTTTGAAAGTTTAGACAGACATGAAAAACCATTAATGAACACACTTTTACCTCCAGAACTGGAGCTTTGTGTATCATTTCCACCCTTGTCACTGATCAGACTCATGAGTTTTGTAATCTGTTCAGGTGAGAAAGGTAACACAGAAGAAGATCCACTAGGCATGGTAGTTGATGGACTACCTTGCTTAGGGTTAGATGCATTATAAGACATATTAGACCTAGATACTTGTCCACCAGGTTTCTTTTTGAAACCTGGAGGATATCCAACTAACTCATAACATCTGTCCACTGTGTGTCCTAACATATTACAATGTGTGCATTTTAAGTTGGGATTAGGACCTCTATTTGTGACTTTCCTTCTATTATCAACAACCTGATTACTTTTAGACACAAAGGCTACATTATGTCCTTTAGCATTTGTACCTGAACCTCGATGAGATTCTTCTCTTGATACAATAGCAAAGGCATTTTTAATAGAAGGTAATGGTTCCCTAGATAACAGATTAGACCTAATAGGTTGATAGACTTCATCCAAACCCATGAGGAACTGCATCAACTTTATCAGACTATTAAAGTCATTAAAGTCCTTTGATGCTTGACAAGTGCAAGAGGGTAACTGCACAGTAGCATCAAATTGTTTCCACATGGTGTTCAGCTTATGATAGTACTCAGCAACTGTACTACCATTCTGGCTTAGTGAATTAATCTTCTGATAAAGATTAAACACTACAGAGCCATCAATCTTATCATAGGTTTCTTTCAGGTCTTCCCAAACCTCAGTTGCAAGCTTTGAGAAGACCTGTCCTAGATACAACTCTTCACTGACAGAGTTCAGTAACCAATTCAGAACCACAGAATTACACCTATCCCATTGTTTACTTAACACTTCATCATTAATAGGTTTAACACATGTACCATCTATGAAACCTGCTTTATTTTTAGTTTATAGGGCAAGTCTCATAGAACTAGACCAGACAGAGTAGTTTTCAGTACCTTTTAATTTCATACTGATAATGGATAAACTGGAGGTGTCACTTGGATGTAAGTACAAGGGATCACTTATATCCAATTTACTGATGAGAGTTACATCAGCACCTCCATTGTTGGGAGCCCCTCCACCAGGGTTCACAACATCACCCATGATAACACACCAAGATAAACAGATAAGAACAGCACAGAGAACAACAAACAGACAAGAATAGACACAACAATATGTAACCCTAAGAGGTCGAAGCTGTGTCAGGGGTCAGATAGTGGGTTCGTCACTCAAAAGGTGCCCACCCAGATCTTAACACAGGAGACCTTTATTAACTATATGTATAATACCAAATAGACAAAAAACAAGAAACACACAATCACAGATAACAAGACAACTCAAGTAGCAAGTAGTTGGCACAATTCCGGTCCTCCTAACCCGGGCCTTTGCCCTAGACTCAACAAAACAAAGACAAAAGGTAAGAACAATCTCACAGAGGGGGGAACCCAAGTTAGGGTTTCGCCAAACTCACAGCCTATACCTTCACTTAGGGTATAGTGCTGTGAGTGTAATTGAAGCAGTATTTTCTCCAATCCAACACCCAATGATCCAAGAACCAAGCCAACAATGGTTGACTGAACACACCACCTGTAACACAAGATAACAAACAACAATACAAGATAATAGATCAGATCTATCACCTTCAAGACACAAAGAAGAACCAGATCTACAATCAGATCAGATCCTTCACAAAGACACTTTGTTTTAACAAAAAATTTTAGACCGAGACAGCTCAGATTTGCAGCGGAAGACACCAGAATCAGAAAACAAAACAATGATACCAAGCCTGAGGCTCTGATACCATGTAGAAAAGTATGATTCTAATCTAAACTAAAGATAAACAACCACAAATACACAATATAAACACAACGATAAGCGACAGAAAACGGTGACAAAATCTTATTATTACCAACCCAAAAAATACCCAACCAAACCCTAGATCTCTACAATCGTAGAGATCTGAAAGTAATACAAGGTTAGGGATCAACTGATTGATTAGATCAGTTGAGCTCCTAACTAAGGAAATACAGGAGTTCGTACAAAGAACAATACAGAAACCCTAGAGAGGGTGTAAAGAAGACGAAAGGATACAGTAAAGAAAAAATACAAAAAACTGAGCTACTAAACTATGAACGAGAGACGAGACTCGTTTAAATACAACTCATCGAAGCTTCCAAGAGAAAACACACTCTCCTCATGTGTTCACCGTTAGATCACATATCACACGGATTCACAAAACGAACGGCTACGATTAAATCTCTTAACCAACTCTGGGCTCCAGTCTGTTACACCAGCCCAACATCCTGTATAACATAAACACAAGCCCAAAACGTTTTTGTACAAAATAAAATGTAAAGATATTGAGCCCAATAACATTTGACCATAATATTTTAACAAATTTCTTTCATCAAGGGACTTAAAAGCCAATCTTTGCGTTATATATTACAATACTATACTTGTATCCCTTGTCACAAACACTGGTATCTATTATTGAAAAGAACTTTAGACCAAGATTACAAAGCCTATGAATTGGCTGTGAAAGAGAAACAATAGAGAAAAATTATTCAATACATTTGTAATTGATCTTTAGCATAAAAAGAGAAGGAACAAGCCATTTAATACGCGAGGAATCAAGGAAACACAATGAATAACCAGTTAAGATAATGGGCAAACGCCTAGAAGACAGGAAGAAAAAAAGACCAGAACATGGCTTCTATGAACAAATAACAATGCAATGAAGCTCAAGCAAAAAAAAAAAAAAAAAAAAAAAAAAAAACTCCTTAACACAAAAGCCAATCTGCAAAACAAAAAAGATACACGAATTAGAGAAAAAAAAAATTGGATTACAAGATTGGATTGAATTTTAGCATCCCTTAATAAGAACAAGAATAAATAAATACAATAGACAATAAGAAGAATGCAACTTACAATTATGGATGTGAAAGCCTTCGAAATTTTGCAGTGAACACCATCATATTCACATAAACCCAATCTTCTAAGCTATTCATAAGATGAAAAAACGCACGTCTCCCACGGCGGTTAACAAGTAAAACAATACATACCATCCAAAATCCCGTAATGAAACCAGTGGCCCCTCCAATATAAAACCATATTTGAAGATCATTTGTGTCGCCCTTGCCATCCATGTTTTCACGAGTGTCTGGTGGACCTTCTAATTCTTTGTCTCCTGGACAACATTTGGACAAAGGAAGTCCGCATAATCCTTCATTTCCAGTGTAACTTGAAGGTTGAAAGGACTAGAGTTGAGTGCCTGATGGAATTCTTCCTGACAAGTTGTTATACGACACATCTAGATAGTCTAGCAAGGTCATTTGAGACATGCTTGATGGTAGTCCTCCGCTAAGATTGTTTCTAGATAGATCCAAAATTTGAAGTTCTTTCATATGACCAATTTTTGATGGAATCTCACCAACTAGAGCATTCACTGACAAGTCGAGTGCAATCAACTTATGGAGATCAGTTAATTTATCTGGAATTTTTCCGGTCAAATTGTTGCTTGATAAATTAATGATCTTTACCAATCCTAGAATGCTGCCAAATTCATGCAAACTTCCTTGCCACTTGATCATGGAATGGTCAACATACTCGCCACTACCGTAAAAACTATCATGCACATTTTGGTTAACTGCCAATCCATCTTGAACCATGGAAGTGAGAGTACCAAGACATGAGGGGATGGTTCCTTGGAGTTTATTCATTGACAAATCTAGAATTTGTAGATATACTAATTGACATAAATGTGAAGGGATGGTTCCAATGAATTTATTTGATGTTAAGATAAGAGCATACAACCGTGATAACCTTTCCCCAATCCAACCAGGCACATAACCAGAAAACTTGTTGGCCCCCAAATTCAAAAAGCTTAATCCAGTGAAATTCATTAAAGATGAGGGCAATTTTCCCGAGAAGTTGTTACTGTATAAATACAAGACCTCAAGATTGATCAAATAATTGACAGAACTAGGAAGCCTTCCAGATAGTTTGTTATATCCTAGACTAAGAACTCTTAGTTCTGCAAAATTCCACAAACAGTCTGGAATTGGTCCACTGAATGCGTTGTGCGAGAGATCAAGAAAGAACAAAGAGCCATCGACAATTTGGCATAAAAAGGAGATATTTCCGGATAAATTATTTTTGGAGAGGTCTAGCCATTCCAAACTGGAAGGAACATTCAGAATATGACCATAAAGGTTGTTGGAACTCAAATCTAGTTTTGAAGAATCAGGGTCAAAAGTTGATAACATATTTGTTACTCTTCCGGCAATATTGTTGAAAGAGATATTCAAATATGTCAACCGAGAAGCCCACGTGTTCCAAAAGTCCTCTGGAATGTCATCATAAATACGGTTATTGGAAATATCAATATACGAAAGATTTTTCATTGTCTGAATCCATTTTGGGAAATGAGGTCCTAGCTCGCAAGAACTCAAGTGAATAGATTCTATGCTGGAAATGCTTGACATTTGAGCTTCTAAAGGAAATCCTTCGAGTGAGTTGTTTGAAAGATCAACGAATAAAATATTTGACTTTTCAATATCTTCAGAGATGGCACCTTTAAGAAAATTGGAAGAAACGTCTAGGCTTTGAAGCTTGGGTAGTTGCCACACTTTTTCACTTATAGTTCCATTTAACTGATTATCAGAAAGATCTAGATATTGCAAGGATGAAAAATTTTGGATATCATCTGAAAGTGACCCTGTGAATTGGCTATATGAGGCATCCAAATATTGTAAAGTAACCGATGTGCATCCGGACAGGTTACTCAGGAAATCAGGTAAATTGATAGGCATTGAGTTTTGTTCGAAATACAAAGATGTCAAACCACAGAGATTTCCAAAATATTTGGGAATCCCATCTAACTTGTTCCCAGAGAGAAAAAGCTCTGCAAGTGCATTGCTAGTAAAAGGGAACAAGTAGTGATACATGGATGAGTTAAGATTGTTTTCCATGAGAGAAAGGGTAAGAATAGATGAAGAAAAAGAAGAGTTGACATATGAATAAGAATATGGGTGCATGACTTGCGAGAGCTCACAACCATCTAAAGTTAAAGCTGATAGTTTTTTAAGACTTAAAATCACATTTACCCAATTGTTTACTTTGCCAAGAGAAGTACCTGACATATCAAGTTCCTTTAACTGAGACAAATGAGACAACCAATCTAGGTTTACAATTGTGCAATTACTTAAGTATCCAAGTGAAAGCTCTTGCAAGTTGTTGAGGTTTCCAAATTCTGAAGGAATGGTTCCACTAAAATCATTCCCACCAAGGTCAAGAAACCTTAAGTGGGTCATGGAACCAATGAAAAAGGGAATCATTCCATTAAACGAATTGTCAGAAAGATCAAGATAATTCAAGTAGCTTAAGTTAAGCAATGAAGAGCTAATATAGCGTTCAAGAGATCCACCGTCCAAGCTAAGGCTTATGACACGGGATTGGTTGTTGCATGTGACTCCACGCCAGTAACAACAATCACTGGTTGTTCCTTCTTCTTCTTTGGATGTCCATGTAGTGAAAAGGCCATGAGGGTCATAACGAAGATATGATTTGAAATAAAGAAGAGCTTGTGTCTCCTTTTTGGTACAGTTACCTATACGGTGAACAGGGGAAGTGGGAGGAAGCATAAAGGAAGAAGTGGTGGTAAAGAGTAAAGTAATAAAGAAGAAAAAAGGATGGGTAAAATGTTTTTGGTAAATCATATTTCTTATTTTTGTTTTGTTGTATTAATTCTTAATTTTATTTGATATATCAACACATATGAACAGCTTTATTTATAGACACTCAAAGTTGAAGCCTACCTCATATTTGATATCTACAAAATTGATTTTCTTTCTATTTTTCATGTCCACATATTTTTTTTTTTTTGTTATCGTAATTTTTTAAAATACCAATAAATAAAATCCCGGGTACCCGGGGTAACCTAACAGCAAAAGGCGACCACATACGCTCGCGATTGCGGACAACATTGGATAGCGCAAGTCCTCCGTCGCTGGTTTCGGGGAAAACCTGCCGCCCGAAGGCCCACGTACTACACTAAAACCCGGTTGAGATCGGATTCAAACTTGAGATATGTGGTCTTCGGCCTAAATCTTCACTCACACGTCAATTCCATTTGAGATGAGGCTCGTTGGCTCATGTCCATTTGTGTGGAAAATTTATGTGGACTCAAGACCATCGACAACGACATAACTTCTATATTTTTCCAAAACCATACGTTGAAAGACTTAATCTTCACACGTTTTTTCAGACCTAATTTATACGTAAAACAATTTCTTTACACTTTCAAATACTAAGTCTTCGCACATGTTTTCAGACCCAATTTATACGTAAAACAATTTCTTTACACTTTCAAGTGAAAATATGTGCAAATAACATATAGAGTTAAATATGATTTTGTTCCATAAGGTTTAACAAAAATAACCATCTTCCTCCAAACATAAAAAACAAATTAACGAATGGAGAAATTAATCTTAAATTAACCGTCAAAGGCTCGTAAATCTTTACGTTTTTATTTTAATACATTACGGTCATTTTCACTTAAATGTTCATAACTTTAACAAAAAAAATATCTAGTAAATTTATGTGAGAATAAAATGATTTAAAAACTAATGTTTATTGTCTGCATGTTTGCAGTCATTACAAGCTTCAAAATCATGAAACAAAAATGTTATGAATATATATAAATTAAGTATCTTGATATTGCTTATACAAAATGCTATACAGAATAAAAAGGTATTGCAAAATTATTTGGAAAAACTAGTGTTTTTTATATCACAATAGCTATGCTTATGGCTGCAACTCTATCTGTAACCACCATAAAGTTGCTGACCATAACCACCACCGTTCCAGGCGGCATACATCTCGTGGTAGATGACGGCTGCATCTGAAACCCTTTGCCATTGTTCATTCCCATACCCATACTCATACTCTGAAGCATAGTCTTCATTCTCATACCCATACTTTGAGGCATACCTCCATAACCACCTCCAAACCCTTGTTGTGCACTCATTCCTATCCCTGAACCCATTCTCATTCCCATTGTTGAACGTGTCATGGTGTTGAATGTTGGCCTTAGAGCACTCGCTCCAGCACGTCCAATTCCAAATCCCGAACCCATGGCCTTGCCCATGGTTACATTTGAACTCACCGAGGTTTTGATTGGTTTAACAGAAATGAGAAAACCTATTAAATTTATGTGAAAACTAGTTGGTATAAACTTTTATGGGTAGATCAAGCCCACCATCTCCGGCTCTGGGAAAAACCTTTCGCCCGACAACCCTTGTAGTAAACTCGGTTGATATTGGATTCAAACTTGAGACATGTGGTCAACGGCCTAAATCTTCACTTACACTCCAATGCCAATTGAGCTAAGACTCATTGGCTCATGTCCATTTGTTTGTGGAAAATTTGTGTGGACTTAAGACTTACAACACTAATGACAACAACAAAAGTCATATATCTGTCACAAATTATACGTTCAAAAGACTCAAGTTTTGATGATTTGTATCTAGTTAGCGATCATTAAGAGTTGGCCTTGTCAAAGACTAACAAGTTTTCACACATTTTTTTCAGACACAATTTATATGTTCCAAACAATTTCTTTACACAATGAAGTGCAAAATATGTGTATATCATATATAGAGTTAAATTTGATTTTGTTCCACTCATAAATCTTTACATGATTGTTTTAGTAAATTACTGGTCATTTTCACTTTCTAATGTTCAAAACTTAAGTAAAAAAGATCTAGTAAATTTATATGAAAATAAAATGATTCAAAACTGATGTTTATTGTTTGCAAGTTTGCAGCTAGTCACTCCATGATTCAAAATCAAGAGACAAATGTTTTGAATATATAAAAATTAAGGATCTTGATATTTGGTTATACAGAATGCTTTACGGAATCAAAAAGAATTACAAAATTATCAGGAAAAAAAATATTGTTTTTATATCACAATAGCTATTGCAGAAAACTGTCGTTCAAAAGCCCACTGTGGTTGTGATCGGATTTAAACTCGAGACATGTGGTCTTCGGCTCAAATCTTCACTTACACTCTAATACTAGTTGAGCCAATACTAGTTAAGCGTCATTTGTTCATGTCCACATTTGTGTGGAAAAGTTATGTGGATGATGAGGCATGCAAGACTTACAAGTCTAACGACGACGACATAAGCTATATATTTGTCCCAAACTATACATCGAAAGACTCGAGTCTTGATATTTTGTATCTAGTTAGAGATCATTAAGAGTTGGCCTTGTCAAAGACTCACAAGTCCTCACACGTTTTTTCCAAACGTAACTTATACGTTCCAAACAAATTCTTTACACTTTCGAGTTCAAAATATGCTTATATTCCATGAAATTTAAGGAATAGAGAAATTGGTCTTAAATTAATCGTCAAAAGGCTCGTAAACGTATTTATTTTAGTAAATTACAGTCATTTTCACTTACTAGTATTCATAACTTTAACAAAATAGATATACCTATTAAATATATGTGAAAATAAAATGATTTAAAAACTAATGTTTATTGTTTGCAAGTTTGCAGCTAGTCATTACATGCTTCAAAATCAAGAGACAAAAATGTTTTGAATATATAAAAAATAAGGATCTTGATATTTGGTTATACATAATGCTATACGGAATCAAAAAGAATTACAAAATTATCGGGAAAAAAATAGTGTTTTTATATCACAATAACTATGCTTATGGTTGCAACTCTATCTGTAGCCACCATACGGTTGCTGACCATAACTACCACCTCCTCTACCCATCATTGGATTATAACTTCCAGGCGGCATAAATCCGGTGGCAGGTGGCGGCTGCATCTGAAACCCTTGGCCATTGTTCATTCCCATACCCATATTCTGATGCATATTGTTCATTCCCATACCCATATTTTGAGGAATATTATTCATTACCATGGGCTGGTTTAGACCTCCATAACCACCACCAAACCCTTGTCCTGCACCCATTCCCATTCCCATTCCCATTGCTGAACCTGCCATGGGGTTGGATGCGGGCCTTAGGGCACCCGCGCCAGCACGTCCAATGCCAGAACCTGAACCCATGGCCTTACCCATGGTTACATTTGAAGTCACCGGGGTTTTGCTTGGTTTTTCCATTCTCTTTTCTTTACGGTTTATTGCCTCGAAATCAATTCCAATATCAGATAACGGGTTTGTTTTAGCTGCACATCCAAAAACTTACATGTTTACAAATACGTATTTGTAAAAAAAAAAAAAAAGTCACACACTTAGGGTGCAAATAATGAAGGAACCACATTGTTACTTCTTGAGAGAACCACCATCAACCAAGCAAATTAAAAAAAAAAACTGACTTTTATTTGTTAAAAAGTTATTATTGTAGAAAATTAAAAAAAAAACCTACAAAAATATATGTATATTGTCGGGCTGCATATATGTAGCTTAGGAAGATATATTTATATGAGGTGTATATATGTAGTTCACAAACTACATAATTTTTTTAATTTCCATAAAAATTAGTAACATACAAAAAAGGTTAAAATAATTAATAATTGCTTCGTGATGGTGGTTCTCTATATTTGTGCGAGCTATAAAATCTATATTAACTATATAATGAAATAACTCACATCCATCGATGTTCAAATTAACGAGCCCACGGTTCAGCGTATCAGTCCAAACAGTGGATTTGGTCTCAAACTTTTCCTTTTTCGGTTGTTGAGGAACTATAGCAAGTGCACCTGTTGAAGCAGTGACAGATAGTGGTTGGGTGGCCGTAGAAGTATTGGATTGTAGCTGTGGCTGTTGATACAAACTTGAAACTGACGCAGCTTGCGGTGTTGGGGCTGATGTACGTTGACCCTGAGGCTGGAAAACACCATAAAGGTTATTATTAGGTTGAGCTGTTTGGCCATTGGAGTTGGGGAACCCTGCCTGTGAGACGGTACCAGGCTGAGAATGTATACCACCAATAGATGCATTTTGACTGCCTGCAAAACCAAGTGACGGCACAGATTGACCACTCTGAGGTGGAAAACTAGACAGCAACTCAGATTGACTGCCCTGAGCCGTAGGGAAGCTGGGCTGTAACACAGACTGATTGACCTGAGCCGCAGGGAAGCTCGGCGGTAACACAGATTGACTGCCCAGAGCCGCTGGCGCTGGCAAACTGGGCAGCACCATAGATTGACTGCCCTGAGTTGGAAAAGCAGACGACAACTCAGATAGGCCAACTTGTGACGACGGATAATTTGGGGGAAACATAGATTCAATGGTCTGAGCTGGGAAACCAGGTGGCAAGACAGGTTGACCACCCTGAGCTGAAAAAGCAGACGACAACTCAGATAGGCCACCTTGTGACGATGGATAATTTGGGGGAAACATAGATTGACTGGTCTGAGCCGGGAAACCAGGTGGCAAGACAGGTTGACCACCCTGAGCTGAAAAAGCAGACGACAACTCAGATAGGCTACCCTGTGACGATGGGTGACCGGAGGGCAACATAGATTGACCGCCATTAGCCGCTGGGAAACTGGGAGGCATCACAGATTGACCACCCTGGGCCGGAAATGTCGGCGGTGGAAAAGCTGATTGTGGCTTTTGATAACTAGTCTGGGACGTAGGTTGATCAAATGGTGTCTGGGTAGGTTGATCAAATGAGGTATGGTTTGGTTGACTAAATGGGGTCTGATTAGGTTGATCGAATGGGGTCTGGTTTGGTTGACCGAACGGGGTCTGGTTTGGTTGACCGAACGGGGTCTGGTTTGGTTGACCGAACGGGGTCTGGTTTGGTTGACCGAACGGGGTCTGGTTTGGTTGACCAAACGGGGTCTGGTTTGGTTGATCGAAAGGGGTCTGGTTTGGTTGATCGAATGGGGTCTGGTTTGGTTGACCAAATGGGGTCTGGGTTGGTTGATCAAATGGGGTCTGGTTTGGTTGACCGGATTGGGAAGGAAAACTGATCTGTGTTGAAAGTTGATCAGATCCAGTTGGGGGAAGTATACCTGCTAGAATGTCAATGGTTGGGTCAAAACCGTCACCAAATCCCATGTCATTCACTGTCGTTTGAGCAACTGTCTGAGGTGGTTCAGTGAACGGTGACGTCGACTGTTGAGATGAGAATACATCAGTAGAAGGGACGGTGAATGGTGATGGTGACTGTTGAGCCGAGAATGGTGATGTTGACTGTTGAGCCGAGAATGCATCAGTAGACGAGACAGCTCTAAAAGGACCATCACCAAATGGATCATCAAAATGCTGCATAGCAAGTAGAAGACAAGCATCAAAAGGTGTGTGCGGACAAATAGTTGTGTGCACGCTTGTGGTGAGTTTTTAAGACAAACCTGAGTGGTTGGTGATGCAGCCGCGAACGTCTGACTCGGATTTGAGCTGGTTGGAGCAGGTGGTTCAGATGGCACGAGAGCCAATACATCTGAAGAGAATGAGTCCGATAGAGAACCAAACAAGTCCACCTCAGCAGTGCTTGTCGTTGACGGGGCAGCTATATCCACACAAAATTATTATTAACTACGTTGTATTTAAGCTACAACTGTACTAACAAACAAAGAGCGGTTTTACCTGGGGGTGCAGCACGAGGGTCAAAAAAGTCAAACCCTTCTGTCTCCTTGTCGGACATCACTAAAGGTGCGGTGGCTGCCGGAGGTGGTGTAGTGGCAGGCGTAGGTGGTGTGGCAGCAACTGGAGGTGCAGAGTCGTTAGAAAGCACGGCTGCTAGAGTATTGGCAGCAGGAGGTGGGGGTGGTGTCTCACCCTCACTCACAACGTTGTCATAACTAGGGGGTGCCCCAAGATTTTGTCCAGATACTTTTGGTTCAAGCCGGCTGCCCCAAAACCAATATATATATATTATTCAGTTGTTAAAAAAGTTAATAAATAAAAAAAAACGAGTACTGAGTCCACAATTTTGTTCAACCATCTTATTACCTTCCATCAGGAGAAGCATCTTCAACTCTAGCATTGCTTCCTCTACAAAGGAAAATATTAATTTTTTAAATTTTATAAATAATTAATGTGTAAAATACAATTACAAATACTACATCATTACAATAATAATTTTTAAGCTATACTAATAAAGAGATTTAGAAGGTTTTATAAATTTTAAACCTTTACTTGTTTAACCATTTATGTTAACCAAACTGAGCCATTAGAGGTAAAGCAAAGCATAAACCAAATTGACCCATGTATATCTAAACGGGTCAAAAGTGCCACATATACTTGGTCATTCAAAAACAAACAACTGACCAAGAACAAATGAGTATAACTAGAGGGTTAAATACCTAGAAGAATGACGGCCGTCATCTCTATCAGAGCTTTGACTTTTTGCACCATGATCACCATCAATACTTTGACTATTTCTGCGATATTCATCATCGCCATAACTGTCTCGCCCATAGCGGTCTTCACCATCACGTCCATATGAATCCTTGTTATTCCAATCCCGTTCTCTACCATAACCATTACGGTCTTCATCTCTACTTCCATATTGACCTTCATATCGATCATCTCCAGGACCTCCGGATGTCTGGCGGAACCTATTTTGAAATATTAAAAATGTCAATCCATTACAAATATTAGTGTCATATATGATTATAAAAACTACATTATTTCAATAACAAATCTAAATTTTTGAATAAAATATTTACGAGTTTTTATACTATTATGCATTAGAAACACATTGAACAACTTCCGACCCGTTTCCTTTTGAAGTATCTTTTAGTTACCCGTTACAGATAAAACATAACCTGAATCAACCCACTTATAAGGATGTGTGTCAAAATATAAAAATCTTTATAAAAAAATAAAAATAAAAAAAAATAAAAAACACACACACACTCACTTGTCCCCTCTGGCAGCAGCCTTCTCTCTTACTTCTTGTATTTTCTCTTTATCATTCACAAGAGCAACAAGACTTTGAGATTTCTTCCTTACATTGCTCCCTTGATCCCTCCCAGTAGAGTCGATATATTGAAAAGATGCCAAATTCTATCACAAAAATAAAAACAAACTTAGAAACCTATAACCTTCAAATACAAAACAGAAATAAAATTTCAGGGAAATAAACATACTGATATTTGGTTCTCTAAATCTTCAATAACTCCTTCAGACCCGTTTGCTACCAAATATTCAAGAACAGCCAAAGCCTTTCTCAAAAAAAAAAAAAAAAAAAAAAAAATCTTGAGGGTAAGTTTTGGCCCGCTCTCTCTTCCATGACAAAACTACCCTTGACAAAAGATGTTTGAAGCATTTACAGAAAAAGGGTATGAATGTAAAACCTTGTACACATGGCGCCAGTTCTTCCCAGTATCGCTGAGACGCTTCCAAACAACTGACATTGTTATTTGGTAATCATGGCTGAACATTAAGACGAAAGATTAATTTATTTTGGCCTAAAAGAATCATTTAATTCTTCATAATTAAAGAAAAAACAAATGTGGCATACTAGTTTCTGGAAGCCTGTGCAATATCAGAAAGATGTGTTCCGTGTGGCCCCCATGACTCGTTGCTTGTAGCATCAAGAACCTGCAAGCATAGGATTGAAAACTTAACAATCAATCTAAATGGAATTAAAAATACCTTATTAACATAAATAGAGGTAGATGGTGAATCACCTTCTGTTCTATTGAAGGAACTTTAAGCACCGTCTTATTAACTCCTCTCTTACTGCATAAAAAATAAAAACATTATCAAGCATAATCATATGAGGTAGTTATGGTTCTCGCGAAAATTAACAATATTGTTACTTACATGTCCCTGAATGCCTTCTTCATTTTCACTTAGTGCCTGTTGGCCCAGATCAGATTTGCAGCGGATTAATGATATAACAAACACAATGTAGAAGATACAAATAACAAAGATTGATGTTATAAGACCGAATGGTTAATGTTTTGATACAACCGAACAATGAAAACAAATGAATTCTGGAAATTATAGATCGACTAGAGGATTGTGAATATGAAACAATCTTGATAACTGAATTATGTGCCTTGTCCCTTGTATTTATATGTTTCGAATAGGCATGTTTCTGTTTCAGAACCGTTGCATTGTTCCTGTCCCACCGGTTTACTTATGTTTGGCGCCAAAAATAACAGATTTAACTGTAGGGGCATTTTGGTCCATTTTCTGCATAGACACTTGAAACATATGTCGAACCATGCTGTTATTCTGATTAAGTGTAGCCTATTGATGCAGCCTTTAAGTCAATGATGTGCAGTCAGTTTTGATGTCATGTAGCCTTGATCTTCGAATGCATCCGATGTGTTTTGACCCATTTGCTTTGTTCCTTTTAATCATTACTAACTAATCTAAAGTTCCTAATATAATTGTTCTACATAATACATTACATACAAATATTTATAAGTACAATATTTACAACATAGAAATATACTAAAGTTATATTTACAAATCAACAGTGCCCACACACTAAGGCACACTGTTGAAGCTTATTCAGGTTCAGCTGGAAACAGAAGATGAGTAATGATTTTAGTGAACATGGTTGTAATATATATACAGTGCATATATAAAGTTTTTATAAACCTATTTAACTAAATTATATATTTGCACTAAGCAAGCAGGGGATGGTGCCTGGTTATTCTTCTGCAAGATGATGTTGTAAGTTAAAATAACCACATTGATCGTTAAATGGTGGGCAATTATAATAAACTAACAAAGTAATGGAATATAATACAGGTGAATAATGGCACTGGTAAGAAGGATTGAGAAAAACATATAGTATGAATGACGTTTGAATGGGGATATTATAGTAATTTGGTTTTATAGTCCATTTATTTAAGCGAAAGAGGTGGCTAGGGTTCCGATGCATAGGAGATTGGGGTGGCCGGATTCTGGTAGTCTGATGGTGGTACTGGTGGCTGAAGTCACAAGAAGAACACTTTGTTTGTGTACTCTATTTGAGGGTCTTCTTTCGGCTTCATGTTGAGATGGTTTCTTTTTTTATTTTGTTTTGATATGAGCAATGGTTTGCTTAGCACACATAAAAAAGCAAAGGTCGCTGAATGTTTTAAACGGGTCGGAAATTATACATCTTGTGAAGTAACTGGGATAACTGGGCTGAGATCGGATGAGGAAATGCTGGAACTGAAGAGTCTGCAGGCGCTGCTGCAGCAGCAAAACAGTGGGAATGGACGGGATAAGTGAGTTTGGTCGGAAGCAGGTTCGACAAAAGAGTTAACGGTGAGACAGGTCAGAAGATCTCTGTATTCACAGGAGCAGCCAAGTGACACAGGTTTCAGGTGGAGTAAAATAACGATCCCGAAAGTGAACTGTTTTTTATGGAGGGCGATAAGTAATAAAGTGCCGACATTGGAGTCATTGGCGTTTAGAGGGGTCGTTATGGGGGACGGTTTGTGTAAGATGTGTGGGACGTCTTTTGAGTCTACTAACCATTTATTTGCAGGATGCTTGTGGGCGAGAACAGTATGGTGGAATGTGTGTTCGTGGTTGAAGATCCCGGATCCTCCTTGGTACGATTCAATCTCTCAACTGTTGGAGTACTGCGGCTCATTGGGTGGGAATGAAAACAAGATAAATGTCATGTACGCTATCTTTCTTTTGACGATATGGAGGATTTGGTTGAGAAGTAACAACATGGTCTTCAATGGCAAAAGTATGAGCACGAAAAAGGCTGTCGAAGAAATAAAAGAGGAGTCCTTTTGGTGGGTGATGAAAAGGTCCCAGATTCCCGATGTCGATACAGCAAAATGGAATGAGTTTTCGGATATAGATTTTGGTTAAATTTTGGGTAATGTTTTTTGGTTATAGTAGAGGTTGGGAGTCGATTGTGTATGAAGATGACTGTTCAGTGTAATAATGGGTTAACGCCCAGGTAACCGTTGACTAATTGGGTCGTGTAATTATGTCTTTTTGGTGATGAATAAAGTTTCGTTTGGTTGTTAAAAAAAACTAACGGGAAATGGATTTAAATACTTTTATCAATAACGTTTTTAACTTGTAAGTTAGTTTGTTTCATCACCCCCAAACTAACGAAGGTCTAACCTAGTTAGTCTACGTAGCAAAAATGGCTTATGTGGCTTGCTGAGTTGTCATAATTGCTTATGTGTCACGGTGAAGTGTAAATAATGTATTAAAAATTTGATTCTTTTTTAAAAATTATAAACCCTAAACCCCCCCCCCCCCCTCCTTTGGTGGCACCAGTTCACGCCATTACTGTAGGATCGACTTTCGGGTCACCCGACAATCACGAGCTTTACTTATTTAGAGTGCGGAATCCACTAAACAGGTTCGGACAACAAAACGACAATGAAACTATGATAAACGAAACATCAAACACACACAAAATACGGTTAAAAGGTTGAATCGATTGATAAAACAGAGCACGAGTGTTTACAGACCAATCTCAGACCTTTAGACTAGGGTAGGGTGCTTGGGGAATGTGTGATGTGACAACTTCATGATTAGGGCAATGATTAGAGGCTTTTATACCGGTCCTACTCGTCCAGGGCCTTAGACATGAGTTCAAGACCTTACACACGAGTATAAGTTGTACTCGTCCATATCAGCACAAATTTCAGTGTACTCGCCCCTAAGATAACACACAAATAGTTCTATTCACCAAGTAATGTTTAAGACAATGCATAGTGATAATATTGTAATGACATGAGTAGTTGTAAATAGTAGCACATGTTTCACCCCAAAATATGTAAAAAGTAAAAATGGGCTATGTAAACCCACCTTAAAAACTTATGCATTAGCTCACAATTTAGCAAGCCCGAAAAAAGAAACCCAACCTACACGTGCCCTAAAACACATAAGGACACCGTTGCTGTTGCTTTTTAAAAGGCCCCAAAAACACACACTAAACACTCAAGCTTTCAAATATGAAATATAGATTTAGATGAAAAGATCACAAACAAACTTATGCAGATTACTTTTCGATGATTTTTATTTATTAATACTAAAAGCTATTTATAGCTAACATACAAAGATAATAGAAGCATAACTAAAGCCACGTTCTCCTACTTTTCAGTTAACAACCCAACCTTCACTTCAACAAACTCGGTCAACTGATGACTAACTCTTCAACAATCTCTGAAACCTATTTGACCCAGTTCAGATCCGGTCCGCTTCAGATCCGACCAGTTTGCTCCATAACTTGACCCGAACTATCAAGATTAACCAACAGTTGCAACAGTCTCCTACTTCGCGAACAATGGTCAACCCTGTTTCACTATCTGTGCATTCAAGAATTTCATTAGTGTTTTTCTAGAGAGAGATAAATATAAGAAGAATGAATTATAACTTACAAGTATGGATGTGAAACCCTTCGCAATTTTGCAAACTAGATTGACTGCCCTGACTGAGCCACTGGCAAACTGGGTGGTTAAATAGATTGACTGAGCCGCTGGCATATTGGGCGGCAACATAGATTGACTGCAACTCAGATAGGCACCCTGTGACGACGAGATACGGGAGGCATTGTAGATTGACCGCCCTGAGCTGTAAAACCAGACTGCAACTCAGATTGGCCACCATGAGCCGCTGGGAAACTGGGCGGCATCTCAGATTGACCAAGTTGAACTGGAATAACTAGTCTGGGACGCAGGTTGATCAAACAGGGTCTGCTTTGGTTGACCAAACGGGGTCTGCTTAGGTTGATTGAATGGGGTCCGGTTTGGCTGATCAAATGTGATCAGGTTTGGTTCATCAAATGTGGTCTGAGTGTTGAGCTGAGAAGACATCTGAGTGTTGAGCTGAAAAGACATCTGTGCAGGTGGTCCAGTTGAAAGTTGATCATTCACTGTCGTTTCAGCAACCGTCTGAGGTGGGAATACATCAGTAGACGGGACAGCTCTAATAGGACCATCACCAAATGGATTGTCAAATTGCTGCATAGAAAGTAGAATACGCGTACGCTGAGTTTTTAAGACAAACCTGAGTGGTTCAGATGGCACAAGAACCAAACAAGTCCACCTCAACACTGCTTGTCGCTATGGGGCATCTATATCCACATAAAAATTTTATGAAGCATATATCCAACAGCTATAATTGTACCGATAAACAAAGAGCAGTTTTACCCGAGGTGCAGCACGAGGGTCAAAAAAGTCAAACCCTTCTGGCTCCTTGTTAGATATTACTCTAAGGTGTGGTGGCTGCTGGAGTTGGTGTAGTGGCAGACGAAGCTGGTGTGGCAGTGACTGGAGCTGCAGAGTCGCTAGAAAGCACAGCTGCTAGAGTATTAAAAGTTGTTATATTATTCTTTTGTTAAAAAAGTTAATAAAAAAAATACTGACTGCACAATTACTAGGATTTATTACAATTTGCTAACTTTTAAATATTAAAAAAAAAAAGGCAGACTGGAAACCATCTTATTACCTTCCATCAGGAGAAGCATCTTCAACTCTAGCATTGCTTCCTCTACAAAGGGAAATACATCGGAAGAGAGAGAGTCCACCTCAGCACTGCTTCTCTAACGGGGCAGCTATATCCAGACCAAACCTTTTATCAAGTATATATTCAGCAAGTATAATAATTAATTAGCAAGAAACTGTCAGGTACAACAGTACAAATAATGCACAAACCAAATTCATGTGTATGCAATTACAAATTATATACCATTGCAACAATAATTTTAAACCTTTTCTAATAAAAACATTTAGAATACATTTCAAATGGCTTTACCCGTTTACCACACTTATCTTAACCAATCTTACCCATTAGAGATAAAGCATAAACCAAATTGACCCATGTATATGCAAACGGGTCAAAAGTGCCACATATACTTGAATCATTAAAAAAAAGACAACTGACCGAGAACAAATGAATACCTAGAAGAATGATGGACATCATCTCTACCAGAGCTTTGACTTTTTACAATACTTTGACTTTTTCTGCTATATTCAGCATCACCATAACTATCTGAAAACACAGGGTAGTCCTGTTCACAGCCCTGTTTATACACTCAATAGTTTTATAGTCGGCTATACAATTTATCACGCACTTCATCAACAACTAATTAAGGCTCTTAAGTTTGGTCCTGTACTCGTTCAAGTGCATGCATCAACAACGTTACAACAGCTTCCTACTTCGCGAACAGCGGTCAACCCTGTTTCACTGTCTGTACATTTAAGAATTTCATTAGTTGTTTTCTAGAGACAAATACAATAGATAGTAAGAAGAATGAAATATAACTTACAATTATGGATGTGAAACCCTTCGTAATTTTGTAGTGAACACCATTATATTCACATAAACCCAATCTTCTAAGTTATTCATAAGATGAAAAAAAGCTTGTCTCCCCCGGCGGTTAACAAGTAAAGCAAAACACACCATCCAAAATCCAGTAATGAAACCAGTGGCACCTCCAATATAAAACCATCTTTGAAGATCATTTGTGCCTTCCATGTCATCCGTATTTTCACGAGTGTTAGGTGGACCTTCTAATTCTTTATCTCCTGGACAATATTTGGACAAGGGAAGTCCGCATAATCCTTCATTTCCATTGTAACTTGAAGGTTGAAAGGACTGGAGTTGAGTGCTTGTTGGAATTCTTCCTGACAAGTTGTTATACGACACATCTAGATAGTCTAGCAAGGTCATTTGAGACATGCTTGATGGCAGTCCTCCGCTAAGATTGTTTCTAGATAGATCCAAAATTTGAAGTTCTTTCATATGACCAATTTTTGATGGAATCTCACCAACTAGAGCATTCACTGACAAGTCGAGTGCAATCAACTTATGGAGATCAGTTAATTTATCTGGAATTTTTCCGGTCAAATTGTTGCTTGATAAATTAATGATCTTTACCAATCCTAAAATGCTGCCAAATTCATGCAAACTTCCTTGCCACTTGATCATGGAATGGTCAACATACTGGATTGCGGAACTATTAACATTAAGAAAATGCACATTTTGGCCTAATTCTCCATCTTGAACCATGGAAGTGAGATTACCGAGACATGAGGGGATGGCTCCTTGGAGTTTATTCATTGACAAGTCTAGAATCTGTAGATATACTAATTGACATAAATGTGAAGGGATGGTTCCAATGAATTTATTTGATGTCAAGATGAGAGCATACAACCCAGATAACCTTTCTCCGATCCATCCAGGCAGGTAACCAGAAAACTTGTTGGCCCCCAAATTCAAAAAGGTTAACTGGGTGAAATTCATTAAAGATAAGGGCAATTCTCCTGTGAAGTTGTTATTGTATAAATACAAGACCTCAAGATTGATCAAATAATTGATAGAACTAGGAAGCCTTCCAGATAGATTGTTATATCCTAGACTAAGAACTCTTAGTTCTGTAAAATGCCACAAACAGTCTGGAATTGGGCCAGTGAATGCGTTGTGTGAGAGATCAAGAAAGGACAAAGACCCGTTTCTAATTTGGCACAAAAAGACGATTTGTCCAGATAAATTATTTTTTGAGAGATCTAGAATGTTCAAACCAGAAGGAACATTCGGTATATGACCATAAAAGTTGTTGGAACTCAAATCTGTTACTCTCCCGGTAATATTGTTGAAAGAGATGTTCAAATATGTCAAACGAGAAGGCCATGTGTTCCAAAAATCCTCTGGAATGGTATCTGAAATTCGTGTATTGGCAAGATTAACACTCGAAAGATTTTTCATAGTTTGAATCCATTTGGGGAAACGAGGTCCTACCTTGCAAGAACTCAAGTCAATATCTTCCATGCTGGAAATATTTAACAAGTGAGCTTCTAAAGGAACTCCTTCGAGTGAGTTGTTTGAAAGATCAACGAATAAAATATTTGACTTTTCAATATTTTCAGAGATGGCACCTTTAAGAAAATTGGAAGAAACGTATAGCCTTTGAAAATTAGGTAGTTGCCACACTTTTTCACTTATAGTTCCATTTAAATGATTATAAGAAAGATCTAGATCTTGTAGGGATGAAAAATTTTGGATATCATCTGAAAGTGACCCTGTGAATTGGCTATATGAGGCATCCAAATATCGTAAAGTAACCGATGTGCATCCAGACAGGTTACTCAGGAAATCAGGTAAATTGATAGGCATTGAGTTTTCAGAGAAATACAAAGACGTCAAACCACATAGATTTCCAAAATATTTGGGAATCCCATCTAACTTGTTTCCAGAGAGATAAAGCTCTGCAAGTGCTTTGCTAGTTAAAGGGAACAACCAGTGATACATGGATGAGTGAAGATTGTTTCCTCCGAGAGAAAGGGTAACAATATATGAAGAAAAAGAAGAGTTGACATATGAATAAGAATATGGGTGCATGACTTGCGAGAGCTCACAATCATCTAAAAGTAAAAATAATAGTTTTTTAAGACTTAAAATCACATTTACCCAATTGTTTACGTTGCCCAGAGAAATACCTGACATCTCAAGTATCTCTAACTGAGACAAATGAGACAACCAATCTAGGTTTTCAATTGTGCAATTACTCAAGTATTTAAGTGAAAGCACTTGCAAGTTGGTGAGGTTTCCAAATTCTGAAGGAATGGTTCCACTAAAATAATTCCAACTAAGGTCAAGATGCCTTAATTGGGTCATGGAACCAATGAACATGGGAATCGTTCCATTAAACGAATTAGAAGAAAGATCAAGATGATTCAAGTAGCTTAAGTTAAGCAATGAAGGGCTAATCTTGCCTGTAAGATATCCACCGCCCAAGCTAAGGCTTATGACACGGGATTGGTTGTTGCACGTGACTCCACTCCAGTAACAACAATCACTGGTTGTTCCGTCTTCTCCGGTTGTCCATGTACTGAGAAGGCCATAAGGGTCATGATGAATATATGATTTGAAATGAAGAAGAGCTTGTCTCTCCTTTTTAGTACACTTACTGTGAACAGGGGAAGTGATAAGGGAAGAAGTGGTAAAGAGTAAAGTAATAAAGAAGAAAAAAGGATGGGTAAAATGTTTTTGGTAAATCATATTTCTCATTTTTTTGGTTGTATCAATTCTTTAATGTTTGGTATATCAACAAATATGCCCAGCTTTATTTATATACACTCCAAAGTTTCTGTTGAATTTCTTTGAACTTTCATGTCCACATATTTGTGGAAAATTTGTGTGGATTGTGGGGCATACAAGACTAATGAAAACGGCAATTATACGCTCAAAGACTTTAAGTCTTCACACAGACCAAACCAAAGACTCTTTTAAGTCTTCACACACTTTTCCCAAAACCAATTGATACGTTACAAACAATTTCTTTCCACTTTCAAGTGTGAACCATGCGTGTCTAAATTATAGAGTTTAATTCAATTTTGTTTAGAAAACATTTTCTTTTATGCATCAAAAACTAATTACTGAATATCGAAATTGGTGTTAAACAATGTTGAAGGCCGAACCGGACCGGCGACAATAACCTTGGGCAGTCCGGTTCAGGGTGTTCGTTCAACAGGTAGCCAGCTGGGTCTGACCAGTGGCCGGCGGCTGGACCGATAAACAGGGGAGCTGAGAATGTTAGTTACCTGAGAAAAAAAGATCTAGTAAATTTATATGAAAGTAAAATGATTTAAAACTAATGTTTATTGTTTGCAAGTTTGCAGCTAGTCATTACATGCTTCAAAATCAAGAGACAAAAATGTTTTGAATATATAAAAAATAAGGATCTTGATATTTGGTTATACAGAATGCTATACGGAATCAAAAAGAATTACAAAATAATCGGGAAAAAAATAGTGTTTTTATATCACAATAACTATGCTTATGGCTGCAACTCTATCTATAGCCACCACCTCTACCCATCATTGGATTATAACTTCGGGGCTGCATAAATCCGGTGCCAGGTGGCGGCTGCATCTGAAACCCTTGGCCATTGTTCATTCCCATACCCATATTTTGAGGAATATTATTCATTCCCATGGGCTGGTTTAGACCTCCATAGCCACCTCCAAACCCTTGTCCTGCACTCATTCTCATCCCTTAGACCATTCCCAATGCTGAACCTGCCATGGGGTTGGATGCGGGCCTTAGAGCACCCGCGCCAGCACGTCCAATGCCAGAACCTGAACCCAGGGCCTTACCCAAGGTTACATTTGAAGTCACTGGGTTTAGCTTGGTTTTTCCATTCTCTTTTCTTTACGGTTTATCGCCTCGAAATCAATTCCAATATCAGATAACGGATTTGTTTTAGCTGCACATCCATAAGGTTACATGTACATTATATGTGTGTGTGTGAAATATATGTTATAAAAAAACTCTATAATTATATAAAGAAATAACTCACATCCATTGATGTTCAAGAGCCCACGGTTCAGCGCATCAGTCCAAACAATGGATTTGGTCTCAAATTTTTCCTTTTGGCTGTTGAGGAACTATAGTAAGTGCACCTGTTGCAGCAGTAACAGATGGTGGTTGAGTTGCCATGGAAGTATTTGACTGTAATGGTGGCTGGTGGTGTTGGGGCTGACGTAGGTTGACCCTGAGGTTGGAAACCACCATAAAGGTTATCCTTAGGTTGACCTCATTGGCTATTCGAGTTGGGGAACCCTGCCTTTGAGACGGTACTCAACTGAGAAGAAATACCACCAAGTGATGTATTTTAAGATTGACCACCCTGAGTCGATGGGAAACCATACGGCAAAACATATTGACCATTCTGGGCTGCAGGTAAACCATGTGGCAACACGGATTGACAGATTGACTGCCCTGCGCTGCTGGCAAACTGGGCGGCAACATAGATTGACTTCCCTGAGCGGGGATACCAGATGGTAACACAGATTGACCCCCTTGAGCTGGAAAATCAGAAGACAACTCAGATAGACCACCCTGTGATGACCGGATACCAGGGGGCAACATAGACTGATTGCTCGAGCCGGGAAATCAGGTGGTAACACAGACTGACCACCCTGAGCCGTGGAACCGGATGGCAACATAGATTGACCACCCTGAGCTGACTGTCGGCTTTTTGTTGACCAAATTGACCTGGATAACTATTCTGAGACGTAGGTTGATCCAATGGGGTCTGTTTGGTTGATCAAATGTTGTCTGGTTTGATTGACCAAATGGGGTCTGCGTAGGTTGACCGGATTGGGAAGAAAAACTAACTTGTGTTGAAAGTTCATCAGATCCTGTTAGGGGAAATATACCTGCTGAATGTCAATGGTTGGGTCAAAACCGTCACCAACTCCCATGTCATTTATTGTCATTTGAGCAACTGTCTGAGGTGGTTCAGCGAACGGTGACGTTGGCAGTTGAGCAGGGAATACATCAGCAGAAGTGATAGCAAATGGAGATGTTGAACTGAGTAAGCATCAGTAGACGGGACAGTCTAAAAGGACCGTCACCAAATGGATCATCAAATTGCTGCATAGAAAGTAGAAGACAAGCATCAAATGGTTTGACTAGGATTAGAGCTAGTTGGAGCAGGTGGTTCAGATGGCACAAGAGCCAATACATCTGACGAGAAAGAGTCTGATAGAGGACCAAACAAGTCCACATCAGCAGTGATTGTCGCTGACAGGGCAGCTATATCTACACAAGCATATATCAAAACAGTCAAACCCTTCTGGCTCCTTGTCGGATATCACTGAAGGTGTGGTGCTGTGGTGCAGTGGCGGACGTAGGTGGTGTGGCAGCGACTGGAGGTGCAGAGTAGCTAGAAAGCACAGCCGCTAGAGTATTGGCAGCTGGAGGTTTCTCACCCTCACTAACAGCATTTTCATATCTAGGGGATGCCCCAAGATTTTGTCCTGATAATTTTGGTTCAAGCCGGCTGCCCCAACACCAATATATATATTTATTTGTTAAAAAGTGAATAAAAAACGAGCTGACTTCACAAAGTTGAAAGTCAACTGATAAACATCTGCCAAGTTCAAACATCTGTTTTAAAGGTCTGCTTAAAGTTTCAGGGGCTGATTCTGCCAATGTTCCAAAGTGTTTTTAGTGTTATATTCTAGTTTTATCTGTTTGTAAAAAAGTTCCTGAACTAGAAGGACTGTTTGTGTCGATTCAGAAGTTAGTTTGTTAGGAGGTCGTTAAGTCTGATTAAGGCTTATAAAGCTAAGTCAGGGGTCTTCGTTTAGACCCATTTGCTACCAAATATTAAAGAACAGTCAACGCCTGGTGTCAAAGTATCTTGATTAGGGTATGCAAACCACTTTAAAGCATGATTCTTGGAAATATGCATATGTGGTTGGATACAAACCAGAATCTATTTGTTAGAATTCATTTACCAAACAATTGGTAGGAAAATCTACCAAAAAGCATGAATCTTGAAAATATGCTACAATGAAAGAACAGAAAGACACCAAAAAAGAACCAAAAAAGTTTCATGACAAAACTACCCTTGACAATAAAGTGTGAAATGTTTTAGAGTACACATGGCGCCAGTTCATTCCAGTATCATGGAGTTTTCCATTATTTTCTAATTGAAATCCAATTCTGTGTGTTCTTATTTGATCTTATAGTTCATTTTAGTCTCCGTTTTGAGCGAAACAGGTAGCTAGGGTTCCGCTGCATAGAAATATGTGTCATGTTTGGGTTCAAAAATTTAACCCGCCAACTCGAAACCTAAAGCTTGCCAACTCAACACGATAGACACTACAACAGTTACAGACAACTTGTAGGCTGAAGTAATCCAGAAGCAGTTCCTGCAGCATACGAGCAAGATGAATTCGCTGGTTGACCTCCAAATTTAAGGTCAACATCTTTTAATAAAATTCCACTACACGGATTCCCCTTGCTGCAATCGAACTTCACTGCGACGCGTGTTGCTAATGTTCCATGCACATTTTCGTACGTCACGTTGCTGATCTTTACTCCTGAAGCCTCATTGGGACAGTTCTCATTGTTGGGACCGTATTTTCCGTCTATTATGATCGGGTACTTAACGGGTTTCCCTTGCCCACGCTTTTATCCTCAGACCATTCGTTGTACGGATGAATGTGGTCCTTTTCATTGTTACATTCTGGACACCTGGTTCTTCCCGGTCACATCCTAGACTCCGAATGTTGATTCATGTAAGCAGTGCCATTTAAGCAATTAACCGGTTTTTCCTCTAACATTACATTAAAATGGTGAAATTCCACTTGACATTTTAATGATTTTAGCATGCTACACACAATTGCATTACAAGTCAAGTTCAATGCAAAATGGGTCGGAAGTTCCCCATAGCGTATTTTAGTGCATGAAAACTTACAAATAATTACATTCAGTATTTATAATTGAGTTTTAGAGCAAAGGTTGTTTAGAGTTGGCGCAAGCCGTCCATACCCAAAATGTCGTGACATATTTTCTAGTTTTGTGGAAACGGGTCAAATGGGTCAAAAGATGGTCAAGGTATATCAAATCCAGAAAAAAAAAATCATAAATCTATTATTTCACACAACAATTCTTCATTAATTAATTAAATTTTTTAACAGAAAAGTGTTTCGGGTCATCCAAGTTCCAAACCCAACCAATCTGATCCGTTGCTTGACCGGCCCATTTTACTAACACTTTATTATGTTTTGATTTTAATGTGCAATCTTGAACAGTGGTGAAGGCATACCAGTACACATCATTAACAAGTGTTATGCTTCTGGATTGCTGGTCAATCCCTTGTGTTATAATTCTTACATGGTTCTTCTTGAAGACAAAATATCGCTTCAAGAAAATTGCGGGTGTTGTAATATGTGTTGCTGGTATTGTACTTGTTATTTTTTCAGATGTACATGCATCAGATCATTCACGTAAGCATATTATGCTTTTATTACATGTTTTACAACATTTTTTTTTATCTCTTTCTTTCAATATATATGTTTGTATATCTTTAATAGTTTATGTGTATGTTTAGAGAGCGGTAGCAACCCTGTTAAAGGGGATTTTCTGGTCATTGCTGGGGCTACACTTTATGCTGTCTGCAACGTTAGTGAGGTGAGTATCGGTCAAGGTTAAATAATGGTCAAATGGGTTCTGGTCAAAACGGGTACAAAGTGTTTCCCATTCCTTTAACCAATTATATAATTAGTTAACACGTTAAATGAAAACTATGCTGTTACAATGACATATACATTGTCTTTTGAATAATACAATGTAAGAGGTTGTATGAATTAAAAATATACTTTCCACAGCTGTGAATTAGTTTTACCCGTTTTCGTTTTAGCTTCAGTTTTTATCTTATCCATATGACCCGTTAGAGATCAAACATAACCCAGATTAACTCAATGATAACTAAATGATTAGAAAGTGCCACCACGAGGCAGACTTATGTGACGCTGAAAACATATTCATATTCTCTTGCAATGTAAATGAAACAAAAATAACAAAATGTTATTTCAGTGCATCCTGATTTTTTGTTTTTTTTTTGTTGATTTATGTAGGAGTTTTTCACAAAAACTGCTGATCAAGTCGAACTCTTGGCAATGTTGGGGCTCTTTGGTGCCATTGTTAGTGGTATTCAAATGTATCCTTCTGTACACTTTTTTTTTACATTATGCTATGGTAAGGTTATTCAGTTTCTTTTGTGAAATTATTGGTAAAAAGCTACTGAATTATAAATACTCATAGTTATGAGCACCTTTCTCATTCAGTTTCACTGAGCACTACTTTCATAATGTTTGTAGTCAATTGCATAGTTGTGGTCTTCAACCATGTTCATAGAAGTGTGCTTGAGCGGGAGGAACTCAATCAGGAGCAGTACTCGCTTTCTCTATTACACACACACATACACATATGTGTATATAAGATAAGATGTAAATGTGTGCAGTCTTTTGAAGCACCTTCTTCAGTAAAGTGACAAAATGGGCAGGTTGGGTAACATGTCACATTGTATTGGCCTATCCATACTTTTTGGTCCTTTTGAATATCATTGAGAATAAATATACTGGAAATAATTTGAAAAAAAGAAACAATATGATTGGAATGATATTTCAGCTTGTAACTTTAAAGCACTTCAACACATTTCACAAGACTTGTGACTCCTTTCATTTTTAGCTAAGTTTTTTATTTGACCCATTGGAGATAATATATAACTCAAATTGACCCATTGTAAGTAATGGGAAGAAACAAGCACAATCAGATCTCTCTCTCTCTCTCTCTATATATATATATATATATATATATTAGAAAAACAAGCACAACCATTAAAGTAACAATTTTTGTTTTGTCTTAGGTGTTGGTTCAGGCCCCACTCCACACACACTCACAACTCACGTAATGTATATAAAGTTGCAGAAGAAAATAACTTCTTAATTACTTAGAACAAATACAATGAGAGTGAATGAAAAATAGGTGCACAAAACAACAAACTAGCACTATCCTATTTATAACAAAACTATAGTACATGCAGGAGAAAATAATTCCACGTGCTCCTCTTTTGTAGCAACAGTCCAACGTTCATCTCCATGCCATTTTTTTCGCTATAAACTCGGTCATCCTTCACCAAGTCAAACCAAGACCAAAACTGCATCAACTGACCCATTAACTCAGCAGTTATCAGACCCGTTCAACCTACTTGGCGCCACAACTTAACCCGTATCCGTTGACCCATCACACGTGACCCGCTAAGTAAACCTTTGACCCGATAACGTGCTGAACCGTGACCCGTAAACGAACCCGATTATTCCAACATTAGGTGCTTCCATATGCTGGATTTGCAGCAGCAATGTTTCTTTTTTACTCAGGCGTGCGCTGCCAGTCCTGTTAAAGGTGAGGGATATTCCAGTTAAGCGAACTTGTTAAAGAACTCCTTTTGTTTCTAAGTTTCTCCATGTCAATTTAAAATGCAGATTAGTGGGTCCACGATGCTAAATCTGTCTTTGCTAACATCAGACATGTGGTCGGTTTTGATACGCATATTTGTATACCAAGAAAAGGTTAGCAATCACAAACAAATAATCAAATATATAGCTTAAAAGTTGGTTTATATAAAAAGGTCACATTTGTAGTTTTGCTGCTGTTGGGCTAGTTGTTTATTCAGTGTATGTTTTTTCTTTCTTTTTCACCTATGCTATACTCTCTTTTGGGTTGGGCAATGGGCTCGGGTCAAAAGAGTAATCTGTAGCGCAGGTCGATAAGTTTTAAATACGATTGACACATATATTAATACAATGATAATATGGTTGACTTTGGATTTGTTTGGTTCCCATTTCAGCTAATGTTTTGTAGAAGAAAAAAGTATATGCTTGAATGCTTGATCATTTTGCAGGTTCGACAAAGAAGTGGAGGAACTCGGAGCTGATGGACTGGAAAAAAGTCGGCATTTTGATGAGGAAGCTGATGTGGCGGGTCAGTTAAGTTAAATACACTGGTTAAGAGCTCAAATGCTGAGGGCAGCATTATTGCTTCAGCCGCAGTGAAATTAGCATTTAAGAAAAGAAATACGCGGGTGTGTTAGTGATTTTGTCATGTTTGTGTTACACAATATTAACTGAGGCCGGGAGTTATGCATGTCTTTTGTACAAATAAATATATGTCATGTTCGGGTTCAAAAATTTAACCCGCTAACCCGAAACCTAAAGCAAGCCAACTCAACATGACTGACGCTAGGACAGTTACAGACAACTTGTAGGCCGAAGTAATCCAGAAGCAGTTCCAGCAGCATACGAACAAGAAGAATTCGCAGGTTGACCTCCAAATTTAAGATCAACATCCTTTAATACAATTCCACTACATGGGTTTCCCTTGCTGCAATCAAACTTCACTGCCACGCGTGTTGCTGATGTTCCATGCACATTTTCGTACATCACGTTGCTGATCTTTACTCCTGAAGCCTCATTGGGACAGTTCTCGTTGCTAGGACAATATTTTCCATCTATTATAATCGGGTACTTAACGTTCATCATGGTTGCTCCCTTAAAAAGCACACCCTTAACGAACCCACTGCTACTCCTTGCCCATGCTTTTATCCTCAGACCGTTGGTTGTACCTACGAATGTGGTCGTTTTTACTGTTACATTCTGGACACCTGGTTCTTCTCGGTCCCATCCTAGACTCCCAATGCTGCATCCACAAATCAAATGTATAATCATTACCAAACCATGTATTTGTGTATCTCTGCGGGTGCAACCTCTTTATCTTACGGGATAGAGGAAAAGTTTGCTTTTATAACACTCTGCCTTGCTATGAACGGGATGTTAGTGGGGGTACGTTTATTTATCTCTGTATACATGTGTGTGTGCGCACATGTGCTTTATTTTTTTTTTTAACCAAAGTGGTTTATTTCAAGGGATAATTGCACAAATAAACATTTGACCAAAGTCATTTGCAAAAATAAACATAGTATGCGTCTAAACAACAGGTTTAGACTCTTTAATTTAAGAGTCTGTTTTTTAGACGCAATCCTTTTTCGCGTCTAAAGATTAGACGCAGGGAACTTAAAAATTAAGGCGTCTGAAGGCTTTACACGTGTAATCGTCTGATTGGTAGACGCAAAGAGTGTCTCGTCCCTGTTGTTTAGACGCATCCTATGTTTATTTTTGCAAATTACTTTGGTCAAATGTTTATTTGTGCAATTATCCCTTATTTCAATAAAGTTATTACCAAAATGGTGTGTTTGAGAATTACTAAAAATGTGCTAGTTGAGATTTGAGTGTACCTTATGCCGTGACCCGGCCCGCAAACCACCTTTTCTATCCAGATATTAGAGTTTCCTGGGCCTATTGAGACGCAGTCATCGCCAGTTGAGATCTTAGAGCTCAAAATGGTGATTCCTGTGGAATATGTCATATGAATGCCATCTGTGTTTGGGCTGAGCCCGGGTGCTAAGATGTTCACTCCTTGTATTTTCGCGTTCTTGCAACTATAGAGCAACATGTGAAACATTTGGCTGTTTAATGACCTTAAATTACTAATCACTATGTTTTGGGAATGGTAGATGCCAAGTGTCTGCAACAAATATATGCTCGTTATAATTTCGATCATGACAAGAAAAGGAAAAATGCACTTATACACAGGCAATATGCGCCTTTTGATCACATGGCTTAGGAAACGCGTACAAATTGTAAATTTTGTTGAAATGTATGGTCTTACCGTAGATCCTTTAGGACATGCTTTTCCAGATGTTTTGCAAGCCCATAGAGAAGATCCTTGTGCATCAAGGGTTCCACCGTTTATGGTAACATTCTTAACTATGTAGAACTTAATCCATACTTGCGCGTTGCCAATTGCATGATAACTAGATGGTGCCACCAACGTACCAGCTATGTTAAATGTGATGGCTCGGCTCTTACATGCTTGACCAGAGAATGTAAGCGCCGAGGCAATCAAGTACCTGCCAGCTGGCACATAAATGCTAGCGGGACCGGTAGAGTTACACGACAAATCCCATGCTTTCAAGAACGCGTTCTTTGTGTCTGAGCGACCGTCTGGCTTGGCTCCAAAACTCTGGACATTGTACATAACCTTTGCGGATGATGATAACCGAAAAACTAGAACAAGCAAGACCATGATATGCTTGATAACCATGATAACTGATAGATGTTACTTTAAAGTAGTTACTTAGATAGTTTTGTATGTTATGTACTTGTTGATTTGGTTATATATATAGATATAGTTAAGAACATAATACAGGTAGAGGGTACACAATGATGCAATGATGAGAATTTGCATTATTGGTAATGATTGATAAGAAGTAGGCCGTATGCATAGGATAGGTGTACGAACTGATCGAATGTCAAATGGGTGGCAACTTGAAAGGAATATTAATCATGTATAACACTAATATTATATCTTTCAAATTCAAACATGTCTTTTAATATTTACATTTGTACTTGATTACCTTATATATATATTTTTTTAAAAGGGATATTAATGCAATCGTGGAGGATTGTTTCAAAGTTATCAATCCCAATCCAAACACACTTAAAAACATGCAATCCTACTGAGTAATCTATATATTTAAACGAGTCATAAATGGGTTGACATGTTGTCATGATTATAAATACTTTTCATTATAAATTTTTGGTGGGTAACGTGTTATTTTTTTAAACATGTGAAACATTTCAACCTGAACACGACCTCTTTCTTAAATGTGTCATATTTGAAAATTTTAAATTAGATTATTTTTACGTTGTGTTTTATGTATTATCATACTAAGGAAAAAGGCATCGACATATATTCAGTTTTATGTGTATTGTAATGTATATAATTTAAAAAATGAACTCGTAAAGTCGGATGAGTTATGTGACTAAAAAATATAACGGCATATCAAAACTCATGACTAATGATAGTGACTTTTTTTTAATGTAAAAGTGGATACATCATTGGTAAGTCGATGCATATGATCCCACATGGGTTAAGACAGAGGAATGTCAACCTCAATAAACTAGACAACTTCTACAAATGCTTCACAGTATAATAAGTATATTCAACTTCACATTCTTTTAAAAATGATATAGTAATATATTTATTATATAGTAATTCAAATAATTTTAAGGCGCAAGCATTTTCTATAGATCATTAATGATTAGTTTGTTAACGGTCATAACAGATATTGACAATATTAAACCCTCTAAACTAACAGATATTCATAAAAGTATTTGAAAATCTTAGAGGTTGAAATTGATACACACCCACGTAATGAATTGTGTCAAAGCCCAAACATATCACGCACACCATCAATAAATCAATAGTCTCCTACTTCGCAAACAGCACCCAACTCTATTCAATGTTTCTTGCAAAGCCTCGTAGTTGGAAGTAGTGTTTACGTACACAACAAAGCATAATGTCTCGTTTGACGTAACAAAGGGAAATGGCAACCCATTGTGTTGGTGTAACTTTCTTTCATCAGAGGGACTTAAAACCTAATCTTTGCATTATATTTTACAATACTATACTTGTATCCCTTGTCACAAACACTGGTATCTATTATTGATAATAACTTTAGACGAAGATTACAAAGCCTATGAATTGGCTGTGAAAGAGAAACAATAAAGAAATTATTCAATACATTTGTAATTGATCTTTAGCATAAAAACAGAAGGAACGAGCCATAAAATACGCAAGGAAACACGGTAGTGACCATAAACAAGAAAACGCAATCAATCATCAGAAGACAGCTGCGAAGAGGAAGCCCAATACGAGATGAAGCAAGCAAACAAAGAAAAACCATCTTAAAACTATAGACTTTAATGTGCAATTGTATTTATCAAAAGGTGATTTACAAACAGCCTTTACAACATAATATATAGAGAGCAAATGAAATAGGAAAGATTACACAATAATGTACAGTGCATAATTGATGGTCTTGATGATCGATGGAGCATGATTGGCGGCCCATATGATGGATAGTCAATCTCCTTTATTAGTTTCTATATATCTTTGATTGACCACATAAATGGAGAATAATAGGAATTTAATGAGGACTTATTTAGTGGTGTTGATACGCCCCCGCAAGATGGAGGATCCATTGGAGACTCCAATCTTGGAGCGAAAATTCAGGAACGGTATTCGGGAAAGTGGTTTTGTGAGAACATCCGCCAGTTGATCTTTGGAGCTGACATGAAATACTTTAAGTTGCCCGGAGTTAACCTGTTCCCGTACAAAGTGGTAGTCGAGTGCAATGTGCTTCATGCGCGAGTGGTAGACGGGATTGGCACATACATAAGTAGCCCCTGTGTTATCACAGTAGAGAGATGGAGTGTCCACGGGTGGTAAGCCGAGCTCACCGAGCAAGTTTTTGACCCATGAAAGTTCGGTTGCTGCATTGGCAAGAGCTTTATACTCAGCCTCTGTAGATGATCTCGAGACCGTTTTTTGTTTTGTAGATTTCCAGGAGATGATGTTTGACCCGAGATATAAGATATATGCTGTAGTGGACCGTCCCCCATCATTAATACCGCCCCAGTCTGAGTCCGAAAAGGCCTGTAAGTTAAGGTTAGTATTGCGTTTCAAGAACAACCCGTGATGGACCGTTCCTTTCAAATAGCGGAGTACCCGTTTGAGAGCTTGCCAGTGTGATTGTTTAGGAGAGTGCATAAACTGAGACAATTTATTTACTGCAAAGGATATGTCGGGACGAGTGAAGGCAAGGTACTGCAAAGTACCCACCAGTTGGCGGTAGGGAGTAGGATCGACTGGGAGAGTGGAGTTAAATGGGGGAAAGAGGTTCGGAGGTACTTAGAGGGGTGAGGACCTCTTTGGCGCCATCCATTTTGAAGTTGGTTAGGATGTCTTGAATATGGCGGTGTTGGGAAAGGAAGAGACCGTGGGGCGTAGGAACGACTTCAATTCCTAGAAAGTGATGGAGAGGGCCTAGGTCTTTGATAGAGAATCTTTGACTTAGGGCTTGAACAAAGGAATCCATAAAGGGATTGTCATTGCCAGTGAGGATAATGTCATCAACATAGACGAGTAGGTAGCAAGTGACACCGTTTGAGTTATAGACAAAAAGAGAGGTGTCAGATAGGCATTTTTTGAAGCCAAAACCAATGAGAAAAGTGGTGAGCTCAATGTACCAAGCACGCGGTGCTTGTTTAAGACCATAGAGAGATTTTTTAAGTTTGCAAATGTGATGCGGGAACTCGGAATTTGTGAAACCGGGAGGTTGAATCATAAACACATCTTCATGTAGCGTCCCATGAAGGAAGGCATTGTTTACATCAAGTTGACGTAAGGCCCATCCTTTTGAGAGAGCAATGGAGAGGACGGCGCGAATAGTGACCGGTTTAGTAACGGGACTAAAGGTGTCATGATAGTCTTTCCCAAATTGTTGGTGAAAACCTTTGGCAACAAGACGGGCTTTGTATTTGTCAATAGTGCCGTCGGGATTGCGTTTGACACGAAACACCCATTTACAACCAATGGGGTGTTGGGTTGTGCGGGGAACAAGTTCCCATGTGTGATTTTGGATAAGTGCATTGTACTCAAGGTCCATAGCATGACGCCACTTCGGATCTTTCATAGCTTAGGTATGGGTTGAAGGTTCAAGGGAAATTGGTAGAGGGTGAAGTGTTGTAGAGTTAATAAAGTTCGGGTTGTAGTATTTAGGATTGGGTTTGGATTGCCGACGAGGAGGTTGCGAGGAATTGGTGGGTGAGGTGGTGGAAGGACCGGTTGATGGTTGATCGTCAATTTGAATGGTTTCGGTGGGGGTTTGCTGGATTGGGCTCGGAGGCGAGGTGGGCTCAGTGACTGCAGGAGATTGTGGGCCAAGGGGTGTAGAGGGAGGAGTATCGGGCTGTGGGCCGGGTGAGTGGGCTTCGGCTGTGGGTGGGCCAGTGAGTGATGGGGGAGGAATCGGGTTTGGCTGTGAAGGTGGAGTGGGAGATTTGGTGAATAAAGGTGGGGTCGTGGAGGGTGACTGTTTTGTAGGTGGAATGTTTAGGAAGGTGTCAAAGAGAATGTTGAGGGGTGTGGGGTTAGTGGCTTGAGATGGGAAGATGTGGGTAATGAATTGGACATGTCTTGAGTGGTATAGTTTGTTATTTAGTGGGTCATAACATTTGAATGCGGATTTGGAGGATGAGTATCCAAGGAAGATGCATGCCATGGAGCGTGAGGATAATTTTGAGGTGGCATATGGTCGCAACCAAGGGTAGCAAAGACATCCAAATGGTTTGAGTTTGGAGTAGTTTGCGGTTGAATTGAACAACATATCATAGGGTGATTTGTTATTGAGATTGGGTGTAGGCATCCGGTTGATGAGGTGGGTGGCGGTTTGAAAGGCGTGAGACCAAAAATGTTGTGGTAGGTGAGAATGATGAAGTAATGCAAGACCCGTTTCAACGACGTGTCGATGGCGTCGTTCGGCCACACCATTTTGTTCCGGTGTGTGCGGTGGTGTTGTGTAATGTGAGATGCCTTGAGAGGCGAGATAGGAGGAAAGGTCAATATATTCACCGCCATTGTCGGTGAATAACGCGATTATATTGGTTTTAAAAAATTTCTCAACAAGGGATTTGAATTGTGGAAAGAGGGTTTTGACATCGGATTTTCTTTTTAATGGGTATAACCAAATATATTTTGAATAATAGTCAACAAAAATTATGTAGTAGTTAAAGCCATCAATAGATGTTTCGACGGGTCCCGAAACGTCCGAATATATAAGTTGTAGGGGTTGAGTTGCAACGAAGGAATTTTGGCCAAAAGGTTGTTTGTGGCTTTTATTTAACGAGCACGAAGTACAATGATAAGACTCATTGGTCACCTTATTACAACGAAGTCCTAATCTAGAAATTAAAGACTTGAATACTTGAAGCGATGGATGTCCAAGTATGTGGTGCCACATGAGAAGAGAGTTTGTTTGAGTGGTGTTGACTTGAGGGAATGTGGAGATTGGTCCGTAGTAGACATCATTAATGTTCACCCCCCGCATGAGACGCGCCCCCATGCGTAGATCCTTGACAAAAAAACGATATGGAAAAAATTCAACAGAAACATGATTAGTACGACAAATTTTGGCAACTGAGATAAGATTATTTCGATGATTAGGAACAATTAAGATGTTGTTTAAAAGAAGGGGACGAGAGTTTGTAGGAATAGTTGTTTGAGCAATGTGAGTTATAGGAAGAGTTTTACCATCACCTAGCACGATCTCATCGGGTCCTCCGTATTCGGAAAGAACGGGAAACTGTTGGTTGTTGTTCGCGGTGGTATTGGATGCACCACTGTCCCACATCCATGGTGGGGTTGTAGCCGTTGGTTGAGGAGTAGTGTGGTTGACCACTGGACCGTTACTGTTATGAGAGGGTACATTGTGCTCTCGTAGAAAACGGCTTAGTTTACGGCATTCTTTAGTTTCATGACCGGGTATGTTGCTATAGTGACAGTAGGCGTTGCTGTTGCGGGGTGGGCGGTTGTTGGCAGAAGGAATGCGAGCCGGGTATTGGCTGCGGGTTGGGGCTGAGTTTGAATGCCGAGTGGGTCGCTGCTCATAGTTATTGTTTTGCCGAGGCTGGTTGTTGCGGGGATTGGTTCGGTGAGTGTAATTCACGGTGGTGAGGAGGGGTTCAGTGACAGTCTCCTTTAGAGTTCTTTCATGGTCAAGTAGTTTTTCAAACAAGTCGGCAAAAGATATGGTAGTGTCACGGATTCGAAAAGAAGCGACTAGATTGGAATAGTCATCTCCTAGTTGGTTCATAATGTGGACGACAAGGTCCTCTTCAGACATGGGGCTTTGGGCGATGGCAAGTTCATCAAATAGTGATTTCATCTCATGTAGGTAATCAGAGATGGAGCGGTTACCCCTTGGGTTTTTGGCGAGCCGAGATTTAAGAGATATGATCCGGGAACGGGAGCGACTAGCATAGCTAGAGTTGAGTAGTTCCCAGGCGTTACGGGCTGTTTTGGCGGAGGAGACAATGGGTTGGATTTGTTCAGAGCAACTGCCAAGGAGGGCGCTAATTATCATTTGGTCCTGGCGATACCAACAAAGATAATCAGGATTTGCTTTGGTGGTCTGACCATCAGGGATGGTTTCTGCAGGGACTTGAACGGTTCCAATGATGTGGTGGTCGAGTTCGAGGCCAATGAGGGTGGCAGTGACTTGTGTGCGCCATGTGGGGAAGTTGTGTGGTGTTAATTTGATGGGAAAATGTGTTGCAGCGGTAATATGGACTGTGGGTTTGGCCATTGGATGTGAGTAATGATCTGCTGCAAGGTAGAGTTGCTGTTTGGAAAAAAAAAAAGCCGAGGGTGGCGCTGCAGTGGATCGGAGCTGCTCACAGGAGCGTTTTGGCTCTGGATACCATATAGACTTTAATGTGCAATTGTATTTATCAAAAGGTGATTTACAAACAGCCTTTACAACATAATATATAGAGAGCAAATGAAATAGGAAAGATTACACAATAATGTACAGTGCATAATTGATGGTCTTGATGATCGATGAAGCATGATTGGCGGCCCATATGATGGATAGTCAATCTCCTTTATTAGTTTCTATATATCTTTGATTGACCACATAAATGGAGAATAATAGGAATTTAATGAGGACTTATTTAGTGGTGTTGATAAAAACAAAAGTCAAATCTGCAAAACAAAAAGAGAAACAAATTAGAGGAAAAAAAAAGTGGATCATAAAATTGGGTTAAATATGATAGACAATAAGAAGAATGAAATATAACTTACGATTATGGATGTGAAACCCTTCGCAATTTTGCGATGAACACCATCATATTCACATAAACCCAAAATCAAGTAATGAAACCAGTGGCCCCTTCAATATAAAACCATCTTTGAAGATCATTTGTGCCTTCCCTGACATCCATGTTTTCACTAGTGATGGGCGGACCTAATTCTTTATCTCCTGGAAAATATTTGGACAAGGGAAGTCCGCATAATCCTGCATTGCCGGTGTACCTTGAACAAGAAAAGCTGACCCTTATGTTGGCCAAATTGACCTGGATAACTAGTCTGGAACGCAGGTTGATCAAACAGGGTCTGCGTTGGTTGACCAAATGGGGTCTGCTTAGGTTGATTGAATGGGGTCTGGTTTGGTCATCAAATGTGATCAGGTTTGGTTGATCAAATGTGGTCTGGTTAGTTTGATCAAATGGGGTCTAGATTGGACCAAATGGAGTCTGCTTAGATTGATCGAATGGGGTCTGGTTAGGTTGACCGGTTTGGGAAGGAAAACCGATGTGTGTTGAAATTTGATCAGACTGTGGTTGAATACCATTCTGTGCAGGTGGTCCAGTTGAAAGTTGATCATTCACTGTCATTTCAGCAACTGTCTGAGTGTTGAGCCGAAAACACATCAGTAGACGGGAGTCACTGGACAGCTCTAAAAGGACCATCACTAAATGGATCATCAAATTGCTGCATAGAAAGTAGAATACGCGTACGGTGAGTTTTTAAGACAAACCTGAGTGGTTCAGATGGCACAAGAGGCAATACATCTGAAGAGAGTGTCTGATAGAGAACCAAACAAGTCCACCTCAGCACTGCCTGTCGCTACGGGGCATCTATATCCACATAAAAATTTTATGAAGCATATATCCAACAGCTATAATTGTACCGATAAACAAAGGGCAGTTTTACCCGAGGTGCAGCACGAGGGTCAAAAAAGTCAAACCCTTCTGGCTCCTTGTTAGATATTACTCTAAGGTGTGGTGGCTGCTGGAGTTGGTGTAGTGGCGGACGAAGCTGGTGTGGCAGTGACCGGAGCTGCAGAGTCGCTAGAAAAGCACAGCTGCTAGAGTATTAGAAGTTGTTATATTATTCTTTTGTTAAAAAAGTTAATAAAAAAAATACTGACTGCACAATTACTAGGATTTATTACAATTTGCTAACTTTCAAATATTAAAAAAAAAAAAAAAGCAGACTGGAAACCATCTTATTACCTTCCATCAGGAGAAGAATCTTCAACTCTAGCATTGCTTCCTTTACAAAGGGAAATACATCGGAAGAGAAAGAGTCTGTTACAGAACCAAACAAGTCCAACTCAGCACTGCTTCTCTAACGGGGCAGCTATATCCAGACCAAACCTTTTATCAAGTATATATTCAGCAAGTATAATAATTAATTAGCAAGAAACTGTCGGGTATAACTGTACAAATAATGCACAAACCAAATTCATGTATACGCAATTACAAATTATATACCATTGCAACAATAATTTTAAACCTTTTCTAATAAAAACACTTAGAATACATTTCAAATGGCTTTACCCGTTTACCACACTTATCTTAACCAATCTTACCCATTAGAGATACAGCATAAACCAAATTGACCCATGTATATGCAAACGGGTCAA
The DNA here is from genome assembly GCA_032199755.1 of Ambrosia artemisiifolia. NCBI lineage: Eukaryota > Viridiplantae > Streptophyta > Magnoliopsida > Asterales > Asteraceae > Ambrosia > Ambrosia artemisiifolia. The sequence goes on along the minus strand of CM063525.1, from coordinate 49,649,632 downwards.
AAGTGGCACATATACTTAAATCATTCAAAAAAAAAGACAACTGATCGAGAACAAATGAATATAATTAGAGGGTTAAATACCTAGAAGAATGATGGCCATCATCTCTACCAGAGCTTTGACTTTTTGCACCATACTCACCATCAATACTTTGACTTTTTCTGCGATATTCAGCATCGCCATAACTATCTGAAAACACAGGGTAGTCCTGTTCACAGCCTGTTTATACACACAATAGTTTTCTCGTTCAAGTGCATGCATCAACACCGTTACAACAGCTTCCTACTTCGCGAACAGCAGTCAACCTTGTTTCACTGTCTGTACATTTAAGAATTTCATTAGTTGTTTTCTAGAGACAAATACAATAGATAGTAAGAAGAATGAAATATAACTTACAATTATGGATGTGAAACCCTTCGTAATTTTGCAGTGAACATCATTACATTCACATAAACCCAATCTTCTAAGCTATTCATAAGATGAAAAAAAGCATGTCTCCAATGGCGGTTAACAAGTAAAGAAATACACACCATACAAAATCCAGTAATGAAACCAGTGGCACCTCCAATATAAAACCATCTTTGAAGATCATTTGTGCCTCCCTTGTCATCCATGTTTTCACTAGTGTTTGGTGGACCTTCTAATTCTTTGTCTCCTGGACAGTATTTGGACAGGGGAAGTCCGCATAATCCTACATTTCCAGTGTACCTTGAAGGTTCAAAGGACTGGAGTTGGGTGCTTGATGGAATTCTTCCTGACAAGTTGTTATACGACACGTTAAGATAGTCTAGAAAGGTCATTTGAGACATGCTTGATGGTAATCCTCCGCTAAGATTGTTTCTGGATAGATCCAAAATTTGAAGTTGTTTCATCTGACCAATTTTTGATGGAATCTCTCCAACTAGAGCGTTCACTGACAAATCGAGTGCAATCAACTTATGGAGATTAGTTAGTTTATCTGGAATTTTTCCGGTCAAATTGTTGCTTGATAAATTAATGATCTTTACCAATCCTAGAATGCTTCCAAATTCATGCAAACTTCCTTGCCACTTGATCATGGAATGGTCAACATACTCAACATCACTACCGTTAATCCTATCATGCACATTTTGGTTGACTGCCAATCCATCTTGAACCATGGAAGTTAGATTACTAAGACATCTGGGGATGGTTCCCTGGAGTTTATTCATTGACAAGTCTAGAATTTGTAGATATACTAATTGACATAAATGTGAAGGGATGGTTCCAATGAATTTATTTGAAGTTAAGATAAGAGCATACAACCCTGATAACCTTTCCCCAATCCAACCAGGCACATAACCGGAAAACTTGTTGGCCCCCAAATTCAAAAAGGTTAACCGGGTGACATTCATTAAAGACGAGGGCAATTTTCCTGCGAAGTTGTTATTGTATAAATTCAAGACCTCAAGCTTGATCAAATAACTTATGGAACTAGGAAGCCTTCCAGATAGATTGTTATATCCTAGACTAAGAACTCTTAGTTCTGTAAAATGCCACAAGCAGTCAGGAATTGGGCCAGTGAATGCGTTGTGTGAGAGATCAAGAAAGGACAAAGACCCGTTTCTAATTTGGCACAAAAAGACGATTTGTCCGGATAAATTATTTTTGGAGAGATCTAGAATGTTCAAACCAGAAGGAACATTCGGTATATGACCATAAAAGTTGTTGGAACTCAAATCTATAATTGAAGAATCAGGGTCAAAAATTGAAAATATATCTGTTACTCTCCCGGTAATATTGTTGAAAGAGATGTTCAAATATGCCAAACGAGAAGGCCATGTGTTCCAAAAATCCTCTGGAATGGTATCTGAAATTCGTGTATTGGCAAGATTAACACTCGAAAGATTTTTCATTGTTTGAATCCATTTGGGGAAACGAGGTCCTACCTTGCAAGAACTCAAGTCAATATCTTCCATGCTGGAAATGTTTAACATGTGAGCTTCTAAAGGAACTCCTTCGAGTGAGTTGTTTGAAAGATCAACGAATAAAATATTTGACTTTTCAATATTTGCAGAGATGGCACCTTTAAGAAAATTGGAAGAAACGTCTAGGGTTTGAAGCTTGAGTAGTTGCCACACTTTTTCACTTATAGTTCCATTTAACTGATTATCAGAAAGATATAGATGTTGTAGGGAAGAAAAATTTTGGATATCATCTGAAAGTGACCCTGCGAATTGGCTATATGAGGCATCCAAATATTGTAAAGTAACCGATGTGCATCCGGACAGGTTACTCAGGAAATCAGGTAAATTGATAGGCATTGAGTTTTGGTCGAAATACAAAGATGTCAAACCACATAGATTTCCAAAATATTTGGGAATCCCATCTAACATGTTCCCACCGAGATGAAGGTTTGCAAGTGCATTGCTAGTTAAAGGGAACAACCAGTGATACATGGATGAGTTAAGATTGTTATCTTCAAGAGAAAGGGTAACAATAGATGAAGAAAAAGAAGAGTTGACATATGAATAAGAAAATGGGTGCATGACTTGCGAGAGGTCACAATCATGTAAATCTAAAACTGATAGTTTTTTAAGACTTAAAATCACATTTACCCAATTGTTTACTTTGCCAAGAGAAATACCTGACAGAACAAGTACCTCTAACTGAGACAAATGAGACAACCAATCTAGGTTTTCAATTGTGCAATCACTCGGGTATCTAAGTGAAAGCTCTTGCAAGTTTGTGAGGTTTCCAAATTCTGAAGGAATGGTTCCACTAAAATCATTCCAACCAAGGTCAAGATACCTTAATTGGGTCATGGAACCAATGAACATCGGAATCGTTCCATTAAACGAATTTAAAGAAAGATCAAGAAAATTCAAGTAGCTTAAGTTAAGCAATGAAGGGCTAATCTTGCCTGTAAGAGATCCACCGCCCAATTCAAGGCTTGTGACATGGGATTGGTTGTTGCAGCTGACTCCACTCCAGTAACAACAATCACTGGTTGATCCTTCTTCTTCTTCGGGTGTCCATGTACTGAGATAGCCATAAGGGTCGTGATGAATGTATGATTTGAAATGAAGAAGAGCTTCTCTCTCCTTTTTAGTACAGTTCCCTATACGGTGAACAGGGGAAGTGGGAGGAAGCATAAAGGAAGAAGTGGTGGTAAAGAGTAAAGTAATAAAGAAGAAAAAAGGATGGGTAAAATGTTTTTGGTAAATCATATTTATCATTTTTGTTTTGTTGTATCAATTCTTTATTGTTTGATATGTTAACAAATATGCACAGCCTTATATAGACTCCAAGTTTGAAGCCTACCTCATATTTGATATCTACAAAATTGATTTTCTTTCTATTTTTCATGTCCGCATATTTTTTGTTGTTATCATAATTTTTTTGATGGCCAATAAATAAAGGCCCGGATACCCGGGGTGACCTAATAGCAAAAGACGACCACATACGTCCGTGATTGTGGACAATGCTGGATAGCCCAAGTCCTCCATCTCTGGTTTTGGGGAAAACCTACCGCCTGAAGGCCCACGTACTACACTAAAACCCGGTTGGAATCGAATTCAAACTTGAGACATGTGGTCTTCGGCCTAAATCTTCACTCACACTTCAACTCCATTTAAGATGAGGCTCGTTGGCTGGTGTCCATTTGTGTGGAAAATTTGTGTGGACTCAAGACCATCGACAACGACATAATTTATATATTTGTCCCAACAAGGTCTTCGCACATTTTTTTCAAACCCAATTTATACGTAAAACAATTTCTTTACACTTTCAAGTGCAAATATGTGCAAATAACATATATAGTTAAATTTGATTTTGTTCCATAAGGTTTAACAAAAATAATCATCTTCCTCCAAATATAAAAAATAAATTAACGAATAGAGAAATTGATCTTAAATTAACCGTCAAAGGTTCGTAAATCTTTACGTTTTTATTTTAGTAAATTACAGTCATGTTCAATTAAATGTTTATAACTTTAACAAAAAAAAATATCTAGCAAATTTATGTGAGAATAAAATGATTAAAAAACTAATGTTTTAGTGTTTGAATGTTTGCCGTCGTTACAAGCTTCAAAATCAGGAAACAAAAATGTTTTCAGTATACAGAAATTAAGGATCTTGATATTGCTTATACAAAATACTATATGGAATAAAAAAAGTACTACAAAATTATGAGGAAAAAACTAGTGTTTTTTTATAGGAGTAATGAAATTAAATAATCCAAACTATTGGTCATTGGCCGTTGCTAGTCCCCACTAACGAAATATCTGCTAGCAGACCCACCTTTCGATAAATTGGCCACCAACGGACCTAAACTAATTGAGGTCTAACTCCGTTAGTGTGATTCTGATATGGCATTTTGTGTGTCAAAAATGATAATACATGGCAAGTGATGTGGCATTTTTGTTAAACAACATGTATTTGTGTTTATCAGCCCTAAATTCAAACACCAAACCAACATCGACACCATAACCATCTTTGATCCACCACCACAGACTACCCTCCACCGCTGCTCTGCCATCACTTTCCTCACCCTCTTTGTCGTTCGCCAACCACCTTCATCGTATCCTATCACCAACATTGTCTTCATCGCTCACCATAACCATGACACACCGGAGGGTCTGCCATATCATCACCTCTCAAATTTGCAAGTGATGGTGATGGTGATGAAGAAGAACAACCTTTTAAGAAACTTTGTAATTAGTTGGAAATCATTGTCTGTCCAAAATGGGAAAACACTCATATGCCGGTAGAGCTGATGAGTTGCAGGTTTTAGGGGTTTGTTGGTTCTAGGGTTTGCAAGTTGGTGACAGTAGATGTGACGATTTGCAGGTTTAAGGGTTTTGCTGGTTCTAGGGTCTGCAAGTTGGGGGGTTTCGATTTGCAGGTTTGGAGGAAGAAGATGATGATGGTAATGGTGGGGGTTTCGATTTGCAGGTTTCGAGGAAGAAGATGATGATGGTATGGTGGGGGTTTTGATTTGCAGGTTTGGAGGAAGAAGATGATGATGGTAATGGTGGGGGTTTCAATTTGCAGGTTTGGAAGAAGAAGATGACGACGGTAATGGTGGTGGGAGTTGGTGGTGGCAGGTGGTTATGGTGGTAATGGTGATAAAGGAGTAAGTGGTGGTGGTGGCTGCCATTGTGGCTGCCGAATGTGAATTTTGTAACACGTCAGCACCCACATAGGCATCCACATCATCATATACTAACGGAGTTATGCCTCAGTTAGTTTGGGTCCGTTGGTGGCCAATATGTCGAAAGGTGGGGTTTCTAGCAGATATTTCGTTAGTTGTGACCGGCAGCGGCCTATGGCCAATAGTTTAGATTATTTAAATCCATTACTCCTTGTTTATATCATAATAGCTATGCTTATGGCTGCAACTCTATCTGTAGCCACCATAAATTTGTTGACCATAACCACCACCTCTACCCATCATTGGATAATAACTTTCAGGCGGCATACATCCGGTGGCACGTGGCGGCTGCATCTGAAACCCTTAGCCATTGTTCAACCCCATACCCATATTATGATGCATATTGTTCATTCCCACACCCATACTCATACTTTGATGCAGTCTACATTCCCATACCCATACTTTGAGGCATACCTCCATAACCACCTTCAAACCCTTGTCCTGCACTCATTCCCATCCCTGAACCCATTCTCATTCCCATTGCTGAACCTGCCATGGGGTTGGATGCAGGCCTTAGAGAACTCATGCCAACACGTCCAATTCCAAATCCCGAACCCGTCGCCTTGTCCATGGTTACATTTGAACTCACCGCGGTTTTGCTTGGTTTAACAGAAATGAGAAAACCTATTAAATTTAGGTGAAAATCAGTTGATATAAACTTTTATGGGTAGCCCAAGCCCACCATCTCCGGCTCTTGCGGAAACCGTCTCCCGACAACCCTCTGTAGTATAACCCAGTGGAGATCAGATTCAAACTTGAGACAAGTGGTCATCGGCCTAAATCTTCACTTACACTCCAATGCCAATTGAGCTAAGACTCATTGGCTCGTGTCCATATATGTGTGGAAAATTTGTGAGGACTCAAGACTTACAACACTAACGACAACAAAAAAAGTAATATATATATATATATATATATATATATATATATATATATATATATATATATATATATATATATATATATTTGTCCCAAACTATACATCCAAAGACTCAAGTCTTTGATATTTTGTATCTAGTTAGAGATCATTAAGAGTTGGCCTTGTCAAAGACTCACAAGTCCTCACACATTTTTCCAAACGTGATTTACACGTTTCAAACAATTTCTTTACACTTTCGAGTTTAAAATATGCGTATATTCCATGAGGTATAAGGAATAGAGAAATTGGTCTTAAACTAATCGTCAAAAGGCTCGTAAACGTATTTATTTTAGTAAATTACAGTCATTTTCACTAACTAGTGTTGATAACTTTAACAAAAAAAAAAAGATATACCTATTAAATATATGTGAAAATAAAATGATTTAAAAACTAATGTTTCTTGTTTGCAAGTTTGCAGCTAGTCATTACATGCTTCAAAATCAAGAGACAAAAATGTTTTAAATATATAAAAAAAGGATCTTGATATTTGGTTATACAGACGGCTATACGGAATAAAAAAAATTACAAAATTATCAGGAAAAAATAGTGTTTTTATATCAAAATAGCTATTGTGGAAAACTGTCGCTCAAAGGCCCACTGCTGTAAAACCCAATTGTGATCGGATTTAAACTCGAGACTTGTGGTCTTCGGCCCAAATCTTCAATTACACTCTAATACTAGTTGAGCCTATACTAGTTAAGGCTCATTTGTTCATGTCCACATATGTGTGGAAAAGTTTTGTGGAAAAGTTGCGTGGACGATGAGGCATGCAAGACTTACAAGTCTAACGACGACGACATAAGCTATATATTTGTCTCAAACTATACATCCAAAGACTCGAGTCTTGATATTTTGTATCTAGTTAGAGATCATTAAGAGTTGGCATTGTCAAAGACTCGCAAGCCCTCACACATTTTTTCCAAACGTAATTTATACGTTCCAAACAATGTCATTACACTTTCGAGTTTAAATATGCGTACATTCCATGAGGTTTAAGGAATAGAGAAATTGGTCTTAAATTAATCGTCAAAAGGCTCGTAAACGTATTTATTTTAGTAAATTACAGTCATTTTCACTTACTAGTGTTCATAACTTTAACAAAAAAGATAAACCTATTAAATATATGTGAAAATAAAATGATTTAAAAACTAATGTTTATTGTTTGCAAGTTTGCTGCTAGTCATTACATGCTTCAAAATCAAGAGACAAAATTGTTTTGAATATATAAAAATAAGGATCTTGATATTTGGTTATATAGAATGCTATACGGAATAAAAAAAGAATTATAAAATCATCAGGAAAAATAGTGTGTTATATCACAATAGCTATTGCGGAAAACTGTCGCTCAAAGGCCCACTGCTGTAAAACCCGGTTGTGATTGGATTTAAACTCGAGACATGTGGTCTTTGGCCCAAATCTTCACTTACACTCTAATAATAGTTGAGCCAATACTAGTTAAGGCTCATTTGTTCATGTCCACATATGTGTGGAAAAGTTGTGTGGACGATGAGGCATGCAAGACTTACAAGTCTAACGACGACGACATAAGCTATATATTTGTTTCAAACCATACATCCAAAGACTCGAGTCTTGATAATTTGTATATAGCTAGAGATCATTAAGAGTTGGCATTGTCAAAGACTCACAAGTCCTCACACATTTTTTCCAAACGTAATTTATACGTTCCAAACAATGTCTTTACAATTTCGAGTTTAAAATATGCGTATATTCGATGAGATTTAAGGAATAGAGAAATTGGTCTTAAATTAATCGTCAAAAGGCTCGTAAACGTATTTATTTTAGTAAATTACAGTCATTTTCACTTACTAGTGTTCATAACTTTAACAAAAAAGATATACCTATTAAATATATGTGAAAATAAAATTATTTAAAAACTAGTCATTACAATCATTTTCATTTACTGTTTGCAAGTTTGCAGCTAGTCATTACATGCTTCAAAATTAAGAGACAAAAATGTTTTGAATATATAAAAAAATAACGATCTTGATAATTGGTTATACAGAATGCTATACGGAATCAAAAAGAATTACAAAATTATCGGGAAAAAAATAGTGTTTTATTTCACAATAGCTATTGCGGAAAACTGTCGCTCAAAGGCCCACTGCTGTAAAACCCGATTGTGATGGGATTTAAACTCGAGATATGTGGTCTTCGGCCCAAATCTTCACTTACACGCTAATACTAGTTGAGCCAATACTAGTTAAGGCTCATTTGTTCATGTCCACATATGTGTGGAAAAGTTGTGTGAACGATGAGGCATGCAAGACTTACAAGTCTAACGACGACGACATAAGCTATATATTTGTCTCAAATTATACATCCAAAGACTCGAGTCTTGATATTTTGTATCTAGTTAGAGATCATTAAGAGTTGGCATTGTCAAATACTCACAAGTCCTCACACATTTTTTCCAAACGTAATTTATACGTTCCAAACAAGTCTTTACACTTTCGAGTTTAAAATATGCGTATATTCCATGAGGTTTAAGGAATAGAGAAATTGTTCTTAAGTTAATCTTCAAAAGGCTCGTAAACGTATTTATTTTTGTAAATTACAGTCATTTTCACTTACTAGTGTTCATAACTTTAACAAATAAGATATACCTATTAAATATATGTGAAAATAAAATTATTTAAAAACTAATGTTTATTGTTTGCAAGTTTGCAGCTAGTCATTACATGCTTCAAAATTAAGAGACAAAAATGTTTTGAATATATAAACAAAATAACGATCTTGATAATTGGTTATACATAATGCTATACGGAATCAAAAAGAATTACAAAATTATCGGGAAAAAAATAGTGTTTTATTTCACAATAGCTATTGCGGAAAACTGTCGCTCAAAGGCCCACTGCTGTAAAACCCGATTGTGATCGGATTTAAACTCGAGATATATGGTCTTCGGCCCAAATCTTCACTTACACGCTAATAATAGTTGAGCCAATACTAGTTAAAGCTCATTTGTTCATGTCCACATATGTGTGGAAAAGTTGTGTGAACGATGAGGCATGCAAGACTTACAAGTCTAACGACGACGACATAAGCTATATATTTGTCTCAAACTATATATCCAAAGACTCGAGTCTTGATATTTTGTATCTAGTTAGAGATCATTAAGAGTTGGCATTGTCAAATACTCACAAGTCCTCACACATTTTTTCCAAACGTAATTTATACGTTCCAAACAAGTCTTTACACTTTCGAGTTTAAAATATGCGTATATTCCATGAGGTTTAAGGAATAGAGAAATTGTTCTTAAGTTAATCTTCAAAAGGCTCGTAAACGTATTTATTTTTGTAAATTACAGTCATTTTCACTTACTAGTGTTCATAACTTTAACAAAAAAGATATACCTATTAAATATATGTGAAAATAAAATTATTTAAAAACTAATGTTTATTGTTTGCAAGTTTGCAGCTAGTCATTACATGCTTCAAAATTAAGAGACAAAAATGTTTTGAATATATAAAAAAAATAACGATCTTGATAATTGGTTATACAGAATGCTATACGGAATCAAAAAGAATTACAAAATTATCGGGAAAAAATAGTGTTTTATTTCACAATAGCTATTGCGGAAAACTGTCGCTCAAAGGCCCACTGCTGTAAAACCCGATTGTGATCGGATTTAAACTCGAGATATGTGGTCTTCGGCCCAAATCTTCACTTACATGCTAATAATAGTTGAGCCAATACTAGTTAAGGCTCATTTGTTCATGTCCACATATGTGTGGAAAAGTTGTGTGAACGATGAGGCATGCAAGACTTACAAGTCTAACGACGACGACATAAGCTATATATTTGTCTCAAACTATACATCCAAAGACTCGAGTCTTGATATTTTGTATCTAGTTAGAGATCATTAAGAGTTGGCATTGTCAAATACTCACAAGTCCTCACACATTTTTCCAAACGTAATTTATACGTTCCAAACAAGTCTTTACACTTTCGAGTTTAAAATATGCGTATATTCCATGAGGTTTAAGGAATAGAGAAATTGTTCTTAAATTAATCTTCAAAAGGCTCGTAAGCGTATTTATTTTTGTAAATTACAGTCATGTTCACTTACTAGTGTTCATAACTTTAACAAAAAAAAGATACCTATTAAATATATGTGAAAATAAAATGATTTAAAAACTAATGTTTATTGTTTGCAAGTTTGCAGCTAGTCATTATATGCTTCAAAATCAAGAGACAAAAATGTTTTGAATATATAAAAAATAAGGATCTTTATATTTGGTTATACATAATGCTATACTGAATCAGAAAGAAATACAAAATTATCAGGAAAAAATAGTTTTTTTATATCACAATAGTTATTGCGGAAAACTGTCGCTCAAAGGCCCACTGCTATAAAACCCGGTTGTGATCGGATTTAAACTCAAGACATGTGGTCTTCGGTCCAAATCTTCACTTACACTCTAATAATAGTTGAGCCTATGCTAAGGCTCATTTGTTCATGTCCACATATGTGTGGAAATGTTGTGTGGATGATTAGGCATGCAAGACTTACAAGTATAACGACGATGACATAAGCTATATATTTATCCCAAACTATACATCCAAAGATTCGAGTCTTGATATTTTGTATCTAGTTAGAGATCATTAAGAGTTGCCTTGTCAAAGACTCACAAGTCCTCACAAATTTTTTTCCAAACGTAATTAATGTGTTCCAAACAATTTCTTTACACTTTCAAGTTTAAAATATGCGTATATTGCATGAGGTTTAAGGAATAGAAAAATTAGTCTTAAATTAATTGTCAAAAGGCTCGTAAACATATTTATTTTAGTAAATTATAGTCATTTTCACTTACTAGTGTTCATAACATTAACAAAAAAGATATACCTATTAAATATATGTGAAAATAAAATGATTTAAAAACTAATGTTTATTGTTTGCAAGTTTGCAGCTAGTCATTACATGCTTCAAAATCAAGAGACAAAAATGTTTTGAATATATAAAAAATAAGGATCTTGATATTTGGTTATACAGAATGCTATACGGAATCAAAAAGAATTACAAAATTATCGGGAAAAAAATAGTGTTTTTATATCACAATAACTATGCTTATGGTTGCAACTCTATCTGTAGCCACCATACGGTTGCTGACCATAACTACCACCTCCTCTACCCATCATTGGATTATAACTTCCAGGCGGCATAAATCCGGTGGCAGGTGGCGGCTGCATCTGAAACCCTTGGCCATTGTTCATTCCCATACCCATATTCTGATGCATATTGTTCATTCCCATACCCATATTTTGAGGAATATTATTCATTCCCATGGGCTGGTTTAGACCTCCATAACCACCTCCAAACCCTTGTCCTGCACCCATTCCCATTCCCATTGTTGAACCTGCCATGGGGTTGGATGCGGGCCTTAGGGCACCCGCGCCAGCACGTCCAATGCCAGAACCTGAACCCATGGCCTTACCCATGGTTACATTTGAAGTCACCGGGGTTTTGCTTGGTTTTTCCATTCTCTTTTCTTTACGGTTTATTGCCTCGAAATCAATTCCAATATCAGATAACGGGTTTGTTTTAGCTGCACATCCAAAAACTTACATGTTTACAAATACATATTTGGAAAAAAAAAAAAAAAAGAAGTCACACACACCTAGGGTGCGGATAATGAAGGAACCACATAGTTACTTGAGAGCTTGAGAGAACCACCATCAACCAAGCAAATTTAAAAAATGAAAATAAAAAATGTATTTATTAAAAGGTTATTATTGTAGAAAATAAAAAAAAACCTAAAAAAATATATGTATATTGTCGATCTGCATATACGTAGCTCAGGAAGATATATTTATACGAGGTGTATATATGTAGTTCATGAACCACATAATTTTTTTAATTTCCATAAAAAAAAATTAATAATTGCTTGGTTTTTTTTTTTTGAAAGTCCAACAAAGAAATCTTATTAAAATTAACTGATTAACAGACAGTTAACCAGCCAGATTACACCAGGAAACATGAACGCCAACACAAACAGAGACAGGAGCCTATATGCCTAAACAAGATAGATTAAATTCACACCAGTTTTCCCAAGACAGCTCGACATATTTTGACCGATTTCTAAGCCATAAGAAGCCGAAAAATCTTATGTCTTCCTTCACCTTGGCTAGGACAGCTTGGCGACCATTAAAAACGACATCATTTCGGTGTCTCCATACGACCCAAAGGGTGGTTCTTATCACCAAAGAAAGCGCCTTCCTCCACTTTGCTGATCCTCTATACCGATTATGAATGATGGCCCAGTCTTTGAGTTCCAAGACATAAATCGGATTCAATCGGCACCAGTGTGCTATAAATTCCCAGATCTGCGTCACAAAGCTACAAGATGTGAACAAATGAGCGGCTGATTCCTCCTGCTCGTCACAAAACCTGCAGCCTCTATTCGGAATAACAACATTCCTTCTCGCAAGGGCCATGTTTGTTGGAAGCTTATCTTGAATCAAACGCCAGACCATGAAGTTGACTTTTATAGGGATCCAGTTGTTCCATTCAAACTCCAAACCCATATTACCAAAACAAGCCGAATTCAACCTGGAACAGATACTACGGACAGAAAACATACCCGAGGTATCCAATATCCAGCTCCAGCGATCTGCGTCCTGATGTAGCGTTAGATTCTGCAACGTAACTGTGAGGTCGTTCAGCTCCAAAACTTCAGCCGGCTCAGCAGGAATTCGAACCCATTGGAATGTCAAGACTACATTTGCCCCGGAAAGTCCAACTCTCTCCCGGAAGCACACATTTTTCCTCCTCTCCAAAGCATATAGGCTGGGAAATTTCTCTTGCAACGAAGCATTAAGGAACCACCTATCCTTCCAAAAGCTTATCTCGCTTTCCCGTCCAGGATCAACCCGAAATAACGCCACTATATCCATATTCTTAGATAAAAAATCAGCATCAATACCTTTTACTTGTTTCCATGGACCTGAAATGGCGTTTTTGACCGGCAGAAAACTCCAAGACCTTGAGTTGCTATGGATACCCCAAATCACTTTGCGCCATAAGCTATTGTTCTCTACCTTAAAGCGCCACCACCACTTTGCCAGCATAGCCAAATTAACAACCCGAAGGGACCCCAAACCCAAGCCTCCCAGATCTTTCGGTGTCATGGCATTTTTCCAAGCCACCCATTTCATCTTTTCGCTTCCATTAACTGACCCCCAAAGAAAGTCGCTACGCATTTTTTCTAGTTTTTTAATGACACCAATCGGAGCTTTGAAAAGCGAGAAGTAATAAGTTGGGAGGGCATTCAAGACTGCTCGAACCAACGTGATCCGGCCTCCAAAAGATAAAGTATTAGCTTTCCAGATTGATAGTCTTTTCTTAAATGTTTCCACGATCGGGTCCCAATTCTTGATTAAATTCATATTTGCCCCCACTTGAAGCCCCAAGTATTTGAATGGAAAAGTCCCCCTCCTACACCCCATCATATTGGCCAATAGTTGAACATGCGTATCTTCGATCCCTACCCCATATAAGCTACTTTTTGCCAAATTAACTCGGAGCCCCGATACCAGATAGAAGCACCGAAGTATCCGTTTTAAATTCAGCAAATTGACATATGACCATTCACCCACAAAAATTACGTCGTCCGCATACAGAAAGTGTGACAAAGGAGGGTCATTGACATTAATGCATAAACCTTTAAATACTCCAATAGAGCACGCTTTCTTCATAACACCGGTCAAGGCCTCCATAGCGAGCACAAACAAAAAAGGGGACAGCGGGTCACCTTGACGCAACCCCCTATGACACTTGAATTCTTGAGTCGGAGACCCATTTACCAGAATAGAAGCTCGGGCGGAAGAAACTACGAACATAATCCACTTCCGCCACTTCAGTGGAAATTTCATTTGTAATAGAATGGAGTCAATAAATCCCCAACTTAACGAGTCGTATGCTTTATCAATATCCACCTTAAATATCATTCCTTCCTCCTTCGACCTTTTGAGCCATGGGATCACCTCATTCAAAATAATAGCCCCATCCAAAATGCTTCTATTAGACAAGAAAGCCGTTTGTTCCTCCGAGACCAGATTCTGAATCACTAGTTTCATTCTGTTCACCAAAACTTTCGAGATAATCTTGTTGATACACCCGATCAAACTAATAGGGCGGAACTCATGAAGTCCCGCGGGGTCATTTTTCTTTGGAATAAGGGCTATAAAAGACGCCATACAGCCGGTATTAATCTGATCTTCATCAAAGAGGATACCAAACAGGTTGATAAAATCACCTTGCAAGTTGTCCCAACAATTTTTAATGAATTGAAGGTTTATCCCGTCCGGGCCCGGGGCCCGATCTCCATCGCATTCCCACACCGCGGACTTGATTTCGGACACCGAAAAAGGGGCCACCAAACACTCCGATTCACTGGCTGAAACTTCTTTCAGAAAAGGACACTGCAGAACAGGTCTTTGAGCTACCGGTTCTAGAAACTTATTTTCAAAGAATGAAAAAATAAAGTCTTTAACCAAAGGCGGGGATGATACCCACACCCCATCAATCATCAGGCCATTTATTCGATTGATACTCGTATTCGCGTTAACCACCTTGTGAAAAAAGGCTGAATTCTCATCTCCTTCTTTTGCCCACCGTACCCGAGACTTCTGCCTTAGGTCCATAGTTTTAATCTTGTCTGCCTCCAGAATAGAGTTCTTACATTCAGCTCGATCTTTCAATTCGAGCGGATCTAGAGGTCTTGATTCCGCCATCACCTCTAATTCTTCTAATCTCTTGAGATTTTTTTTATACAAATTATCCAAAGTAGCCTTTTGAGCTATAACCCATTCCTTCATTCTTTTTTTGATCCATTTCAGCTTGACATCTAGCGCTAGATCTGCAGGACCCACAAAGGTAAAGGAAGCAAACAAATGGGCCAAATACTCCTTTGCCCCAGGCAATTCAAACCAGGAATTGAACATTCTAGACGGTATTTTACCATAATCCGTGTGGACTGTGGAAAGCAAAATGGGACAATGGTCGGAAACAACATTTGATAGGGCAACGACCGATGCTGATGGCCACTTATGCATAAAATCACGACACACTAAAAAACGATCCAACTTGCTCATCTTAATCCCGTTATCCGACCTATACGTGAATCGTCTTCCCCCCATGTTATACTCCACCAAATCCGCTCTTTCAATAAATTGATTAAAATAATGAGCGTTTGCCGAGTTAAATTCTGAGTTCCTCCTTTCATCCGCTGAGCGCACGTCATTAAAGTCCCCCATCAACACCCATAGACCCGGTAAAGCAAACCTGATCTGAATTAGCTCTTCCCATAAACCTCTCCTAGCATAAGGGTCGTTTTGGGCATAAATATTAACAATATTAACTTTAATCCCAGTCATTTTTAAGGTACCAGACACCAGCAAAAAATTCTGGTTCCTGATCACCCCTTCCTTCAGCAAAACGGAAGGGTCCCAAATAGACAAAATACCCCCTGACCGACCAACCGCCTCCACCAGATCATGTTCCAGAGCTGATTTTCCCCAAAATTTCGATACAAAAGACATATTCCCCGAAATTTTTGTTTCTTGAATTGCAATGAAGTGAGCCCCAAGAGACGTCTTAAGCCCCCTCACCCAACTCACCTTCCTTGAGTCCCCCACCCCTCTTA
This sequence comes from Ambrosia artemisiifolia, assembly GCA_032199755.1. NCBI lineage: Eukaryota > Viridiplantae > Streptophyta > Magnoliopsida > Asterales > Asteraceae > Ambrosia > Ambrosia artemisiifolia. The sequence goes on along the minus strand of CM063525.1, from coordinate 49,633,879 downwards.
AATTAATAGATAAAAAATTCATTGCTTACCGGTTATGACACCTTCTTCCTCAACCAGAGCTGCCACCTGCTCATGAGCGTCACCCAATTGAAAACCGAGCTTGGATCCCACCTCGATCGTGGCTTGTGTCTCCAAATCGTTGTCACTGCCTGACTCGGCCATAGTTCTAACACACTGGCTAGAGTCATCCTTGCTTATGGTATTGCCTTCCCCATTCATCTGGACTTCCTCCGTATCCATACTAACCTGAACAGGGTTGTTTAGGTCTAGATTGACTTGAGTTGGGTTTTGAAAGTCAAGACACTTGGCCCAATCCATGTCTAGACCATCACAATGACTACTCGATAATGGGCCTAAGAACCTCCTGGGCCTTTTTCTGGAACTAGTGACATGTGCCGGCCCCACTTGGGAACTCACTCCAATTTTAAATGGGGTTTTTTCTAAAGCATAATTATTCAATGGGGTCCCACCCTCTGACTCCCTTACACTTGAACAACCCACCTCCATCCTTGCACCCATAATATTATTACATTCCTCCAATAAAATATTCACGCGTGCACTGTTCTCGCATGCAATTTGCTTCCCATGCGCATGGATTCCCATGCACGACATCTCCGGCACCACCTTGTCTGCCACTAAATTCTCATTCGATGGTGAGCTTACCGGCGTAACCGATCTCCGACCGTCCGGCCCATATGCCACGTCCCCGATTATCTCACCATCTTCAATCTCAAATGGAGACTTAGCCATGGAACCTTCTGATCTAACCGGAGATGAGTGGGTGGGGTATGATAATTCCTCAATGATGGATTTCAATCTCGGATTGTAATCCTCAGAGACCCAAACCGTGTACTTGTTCCCCACCCATGACAGTGTTAGCTCTTCCTCTACCTTCCTCCCTACTTCTGAGAGAATCCAACAATGACCGTTTGAGTTATCTGGATTCGACCATGAAAAGTCAGATTCACCAATGAGTTTCCCAAAACATTCTCCAATCCTATCATACAGTTTGCTATCCCGAAGGTGCACCGGAATTCCTTCAATCTTCAACCAAACCAACCTGTCGTACCCAAGGTCTTGACCTTCCCATAATACAGCCCTGTTGATGACACTGCTCCAGGCTTTAACTTCTGAATCCATAAAATGCAAAGCCGATCTCTTATCCTTGAAGGTTATCAAGCACTTCAAGCCACCCAAATAACAAACCGGATTATCCATAAAACCCCCGACATCCAACAGAGTTCTCAACTCCTCTAGACCCAACACCTCTTTAACTTCCACTACTACCGACCTCATGCTGCAATGGCTCGGGTAACTAGCAATCCTATCATCAACCACCACCTCTTTCACCTGCACCTTCCCAGCCTTAGAGATCCCCATGGCAACATCAGAAAACTTTATCGCGCCGTTCTTCACCAACGGCCCTGCCGGAGCCGACTCCTTTAAGGGTGGGTACTCCTCCTTAGACCACTGAGGAGGAGGCACCTTCCGACAAAGCCCATGATTATTCTCAGGGAAACTATGAATTATCTTATTATGCTTCTTATCAAACTTGGCTAGCGAAACATTAACTTTAGCTCCATATATAGTAACCGCATTCATACTTCTGAGCAAAGAGCTAACATCTTGCACGCCCGCAATCCTCACAAAACCAAAGAAATTTCCTCTTTTATCTCGTTTACGAGCCACGTATGCATCTTTCACCACTCCAAGGGGCTGAAACGCCGTCCATAGTAATGAATCCGAAACTCCACCAGGGAGATTTGCTACATAGAATGTAGTGACCGGAGTTCTTTTCTTCCGATAGTCCACGTCTGTCCAGTTTTCTCCACCTCTCATATTCTCTTTTTTGGCCTAACAGAATACACCTAAAATTATTATCTGTTGAGTGAACTTGTTCTCAATAAACTTGGGCATACCAATTAATAATTGCTTGGTTGATGGTGGTTCTCTTGGTTCTGAAGTAACTTTGTAGTTCTCACATGATCGTTTCTCTATATTTGTGCGAGCTATAAAATCTATATTAACTATAAAATGAAATAACTCACATCCATCGATGTTCAAATTAACGAGCCCACGGTTCAATGTATCAGTCCAAACAGTGGATTTGGTCTCAAACTTTTCCTTTTTGGGTTGTTGAGGAACTATAGCAAGTGCACCTGTTGAAGCAGTGACAGATAGTGGTTGGGTGGCCGTAGAAGTATTGGACTGTAGCTGTGGCTGTTGATACAAACTTGAAACTGACGCAGCTTGCGGTGTTGGGGCTGATGTAGGTTGACCCTGAGGCTGGAAACCATCATAAAGGTTATTATTAGGTTGACCTGTTTGGCCATTGGAGTTGGGGAACCCTGCCTGTGAGACGGTACCAGGCTGAGAATATATACCACCAAGAGATGCATTTTGACTGCCTGCAAAACCAAGTGACGGCACAGATTGACCACCTTGAGCCGCAGGGAAGCTGGGCTGTAACACAGACTGATTGCCCTGAGCCGCAGGGAAGCTCGGCGGTAACACAGATTGACTGCCCAGAGCCGCTGGCGCTGACAAACTGGGCAGCAACATAGATTGACTGCCCTGAGTTGGAAAAGCAGACGACAACTCAGATAGGCTACCCTGTGACAACGGGTGACCGGAGGGCAACATAGATTGACCGCCCTGAGCTGTAAAACCAGACTGCAACTCAGATTGGCCACCATGAGCCGCTGGGAAACCGGGAGGCATCACAGATTGACCACCCTGAGCCGGAAACGTCGGCGGTGGAAAAGCTGACTGTGGCTTTTGTTGACCAAATGGGGTATGGTTAGGTTGATCAAATGAGGTATGGTTTGGTTGACCAAATGGGGTCTGATTAGGTTGATCGAATGGGGTCTGGTTTGGTTGACCAAATGAGATCTGGTTTGGGGTCTGGTTTGGTTGACCAAATGGGGTCTGGTTTGGTTGATCGAAGGGGGTCTGGTTTGGTTGACCAAACGGGGTCTGGTTTGGTTGATTGAAAGGGGTTTGCTTGGGTTGATCGAAAGGGGTCTGGTTTGGTTGACCAAATGGGGTCTGGGTTGGTTGACCAAATGGGGTCTGGGTTGGTTGACCAAACGGGTTCTGGGTTGGTTGACCGGATTGGGAAGGAAAACTGATCTGTGTTGAAAGTTGATCAGATCCTGTTGCGGGAAGTATACCTGCTAAAATGTCAATGGTTGGGTCAAAACCGTCATCAAATCCCATGTCATTCACTGTCGTTTGAGCAACTCCACCAGGTGGTTCAGTGAACAGTGACGTTGACTGTTGAGATGAGAATACATCAGTAGTAGGGACAGCTCTAAAAGGACCATCACCAAATGGATCATCAAATTGCTGCACATAAAGTAGAAGACAAGCATCAAAAGGTGTGTGCGGACAACAGTCGTGTGCACGCTTGTGGTGAGTTTTTAAGACAAACCTGAGTGGTTGGTGATGCAGCCGCGAACGTCTGACTTGGATTTGAGCTAGTTGGATCAGGTGGTTCAGATGGCACGAGAGCCAATACATCTGAAGAGAAAGAGTCCGATAGAGAACCAAACAAGTCCACCTCAGCAGTGCTTGTCGTTGACGGGGCCGCTATATCCACACAAAACTATTATTAACTACAGTGTATTTGAGCTACAATTGTACTAATAAACAAAGAGCGGTTTTACCTGGGGGTGCAGCACGAGGGTCAAAAAAGTCAAACCCTTCTGTCTCCTTGTCGGACATCATTGAAGGTGCGGTGGCTGCCGGAGGTGGTGTAGTGGCGGACGTAGGCGGTGTGGCAGCGACTGGAGGTGCAGAGTCGTTAGAAAGCACGGCTGCTAGAGTATTGGCAGCAGGAGGTGGGGGTGGTGTCTCACCCTCACTCACAGCGTTGTCATAACTAGGGGGTGCCCCAAGATTTTGTCCAGATAATTTTGGTTCAAGCCGGCTGCCCCAAAACCAAAATATATATATTATTCAGTTGTTAAAAAAGTTAATAAGTAAAAAACAAAACGAGTGCTGAGTTCACAATTTTGTTAATTTTTAAATCATAAAAAAAGATGGAAACCATAAAAAAAAATCATAAAAAATTGGAAACCATCTTATTACCTTCCATCAGGAGAAGCATCTTCAACTCTAGCATTGCTTCCTCTACAAAGGAAAATACTCATTTTATAAATTTTATAAATAATTAATGTACAAAATACAAATACAATTACAAATACTACATCATTACAATAATAATTTTTAAGCTATACTAATAAAGAGATTTAGAAGGTTTTATAAATTTTAAACCTTTACTTGTTTAACCATTTATGTTAACCAAACTGACCCATTAGAGGTAAAGCAAAGCATAAACCAAATTGACCCATGTATATCTAAACGGGTCAAAAGTGCCACATATACTTGGTCATTCAAAAACAACCAACTGACCAAGAACAAATGAGTATAACTAGAGGGTTAAATACCTAGAAGAATGACGGCCGTCATCTCTATCAGAGCTTTGACTTTTTGCACCATAATCACCATCAATACTTTGACTTTTTCTACGATATTCATCATCGCCATAACTGTCTCGCCCATAGCGGTCTTCACCATCACGTCCATATGAATCCCTGTTATTCCAATCCCGTTCTCTACCATAACCATTACGGTCTTCATCTCTACTTCCATATTGACTTTCATATCGATCATCTCCGGATGTCTGGCGGAACCTATTTTGAAATATTAAAAATGTCAATCCATTATAAATATTAGTGTCATATATGATTATAAAAACTACATTATTTCAATAACATATCTAAATTTTTGAATAAAATGTTTACGAGGTTTTATACTATTATGCATTAGAAACACATTGAACAACTTCCGACCCGTTTCCTTTTAAAGTATCTTTTAGTTACCCGTAAGAGATAAAACATAACTGAATCAACCCACTTATAAGGAAGTGTGTCAAAATATAAAAATCTTTAAAAAAAAAAAAAAAAAAAACTCACTTGTCCCTGCTGGCAGCAGCCTTCTCTCTTACTTCTTGTATTTTCTCTTTATCGTTCACCAGAGCAACAAGACTTTGAGATTTCTTCCTTACGTTGCTCCCTTGATCCCTCCCAGTAGAGTCAATATATTGAAAAGATGCCAAATTCTATCACAAAATAATAATAATAATAATAATAATAATAATAATAATAATAAAAAGTTAAAAGCATATAACCTTCAAATACGAAACAGAAATAAAATTTCAGGGAAATAAACATACTGATATTTGGTATCCGTGTTCTCTAATATCTTCAATAACTCGTTCAGACCCATTTGCTACCAAATATTCAAGAACAGTCAAAGCCTGGTGCATAAATCAAAGTCTCTTGGTTAGAATATTTTGCTCAACATCAGATATGAAAACCACTTATAAGCATAATTCTTGAAAATAAGCAAGTGTGTAAACATGAATTTGGAAAGAACCAAAATCTATTAGACCAAACGTAGTGGCCTCATGAAAGACCCCCCCCCCCCCCCCCCCCCCCCCGCGCGGGCGTGATTGAGCATGTAAAAGGGGCTGTAATTTGAATCACTGGACAAGACTTGGGGAACCACTACACCATTTTTTTCCTTAACAAGCATGTGAAATGACTTGAATGCCACATAATAGAAAACACCCATTTCACATGTGAGCCACTACACATGGTCGTAGTTAGAATTCATTTACCAAACAATTGGTACGAAAACCTACCAAAAAGCATGAATCTTGAAAATATGCTAGAATGAAAGAATGGAAAGACACCAAAAAGAACCAAAAAGAAAATCATTTTCTCAAAAAAAAAAAAAAAAAACTCTGAGGGTAAGTTTTGGCCCGCTCTCTCTTCCATGACAAAACTACCCTTGACAAAAAATTGTGAGATGTTTGAAGCATTTTCAGAAAAAAAGGGTATGAATGTAAAACCTTGTACACATGGCGCCAGTTCTTCCCAGTATCGCTGAGACGCTTCCAAACAACTGACATTATTATTTGGTAATCATGGCTGAACATCAAGACGTAAGATTAACTTATTTTGGCGTAAAATAATCATTTAACTCTTCATAATTAAAGAAAAAACAAATGTGGCATACTAGTTTCTGGAAGCCTGTGCAATATCAGAAAGGTGCGTTCCGTGTGGCCCCCATGACTCGTTGCTTGTAGCATCAAGAACCTGCAATATCAGAAAGATGTGTTCCCTTATAACTTAAATAGAGGTAGATGGTCAATCACCTTCTGTTCTATTGAAGGAACTTTATGCACCGTCTTATTAACTCCTCTCTTACTGCATAAAAATAAAAAATTATCAAGCATAATCATATGAGGTAGTTACGGTTCACACGAAAATTAACAATATTGTAACTTACATGTCCCTGAATGCCTTCTTCATTTTCACTTAGTGCCCACAGACTGAGGCACACTGTTGAAGCTTAATCAGGTTCAGCTGGAAACAGAAGATGAGTAATGATTTTAATGAACATGGTTGTAATATATATACAGTACATATATAAAGTTTTTATAAAGCTATTTAACTAAATTCTATATTTGCACTAAGCAAGCAGGGGATAGTGTCTGGTTATTCTTCTGCAACATGATGTTGTAAGTTATAATAATCACATTGGTCGTTAAATGGTGGGCAATTATAATAAAGTAACAAAGTAATGGAATATAATACAGGTGAATAATGGCACTGGTAAGAAGGATTGAGAGAAACAGATAGTATGAACGACGTTTGAATGGGGATATTATAGTAATTTTGTTTTTTATCCCTAATCTAATTTTATGATTCCAAACACTAGAAACTGGAATGAATATCTAGGGCTTGTAAACACAATTAAAGAGAACACCACGTTATAAAGCTTATTTACCTTGGGGCTTATACATGATGGGCGTCAGAGCTTTGACTTTTTGAACCATCAATACTTTGACTGATAACCATCATCGCCCATAGCAGTGGTCTTCAGCATGAGGTCCATATGAATTCCAGTTATTCCAATCCCGTTCTGTACCATAACCATTACGATCTTCAAGGTTGAACGAAGCCAGCTGAGCAAAGGATTAATTATTGTTTATTTTAGTGAATTTATTTGAGCAAAACAGGTGTCTAGGGTTCCACTGCATAGGAGATTGTGTACTCTGTTTCAGGCTCTTCTTTCAACTTTATGGCTTCTTTTTTATTTTGTTTTGATGTGAGCAATGGTTTGCTTCAATGTATTAAAAACCGGTTTTTTAATCATATCGGATTGGACTCAAAAATGGATGAACCGGGTTGTATTGAACTGTTCAACCGGCTTGACTAGCTAAACCCTATATATAATTCTATAAAGTACAACTTCAATTCAAAAAGTAATCCGATAGACAATAGTACATGATTTCATAATAAGAAATAATTCAAATATGAATCCATAATAAACAAATAATTCAAAAGTACCCAATTCTTTAATATAGTCTTTTTTATATGAAAGAGCATATTAGGTTTATGCCATTGAATGTTGAATGCATCAAGATTATAATTGGTTAGAAGATAAAATTCATATTATCGACATACTCGTCAACAAAAGCATAACCATTTCCTAGGAAACCGGTTCATGCTCTTTCTCACTACACATGTTATTTATATCATCACGGAGGGGATTTGATGGACGGGTTCTGAATGCTCTTATGCATGTCTTTTATACAAATAAAAATATGTTATGTTCGCGTTCAAAAAATTTAACCCGCCAACTCAACACCACTGACACTACGACAGTTAGGTAGCGTTTGGTATGATGGAATGGAAGGGGGAATGGAATGGACCATTACGAGGTAATAAAAAATAGTGTGTTTGGTTGGTTAAAGGAATGGAATCACTCATTCCACAAAGCATTCCATTCCCTCAAAACCATTCCATCCATCCCCCATGTTTTTTTTTTCATTCCATCCCTCATTCACCCTTTATTAACAGCACCATAACCCACCACCCACCACCATCGTCACCACCCACCACCGCCGTCACCACCCACCACCGTCGCCCACCACCTACCACCGTCGCCCCCACCGCTGCCGCCACCCACCACCTACACCCACCCGCCGCCGCCATCTAACACCACCCAACGCTGACCACCACCTACCACCGTCGCCCACCACCCACCATCGTCGCCCACCCTCGCCGTCACCACCCATCACTGTCGTCGCCGCCACCAACCACCACCGCCGCCACCCACCATCACCGCCATCCACCTCCACCCATCGCCACCTTCGCCACCACCAACCACCATCGTCGCCACCCACCACCACGCTACCGCCACACACCACCGCATACCATCACTGCCACCACCACCCACCACCACTGTCGCCGCCACCCACCACCACCGCTACCACCACATATCACCACCCACCGTCACCGCCACTGACCACCACTCACCACCAATTTTATTCCTTTGGCTTTTCCTGCTTATCCAACAACATAAATTAATGTTTTGTTTCATTCCCACATGGCAACCAAACAAGACATGGAATGGTAATGATCCATTCCATTACCTTGTCCATTCCATTACCTCGTCCATTCCATTCCCTCATCCATTCCATTACGCCATACTAGGTTGCAGTTATCCAGAAGCAGTTCCAGCAGCATAAGAGCAAGATGAATTCGCTGTTTGACCTCCAAATTTAAGGTTAACATCATTTAATACAATTCCGCTACACGGGTTCCCTTGCTGCAATCAGACTTCACTGCCACGCATGTTTCTGATGTTCCATGCACATTTTCGTACATCACGTTGCTAATCTTTACTCCTGATGCCTGATGTGTTGTAAAACACATGCATTTTTCCTTAGCATTTTAATAGTTTTTCGAGTCAATTATTTATTATTTTAGGGAGTTTATAGCATGGTTTTGAGTATTTGGTAATATTATAGGTTGTATATATTTTTAGTATTTTTAGTTATTATTTATATAATTTTTGTTGATTTTAGATGTTCGGCGAGAAAGGACGTGAGATGAAGAAATAATATTAGGAACCGAACATCCGGGCTCGAGAATTGAAGATAAAAGAAGTTTATTTTCAGGAGCTATGAAGAATTGGGCCAAGAATGATCATTAGTTGAAGAATCAAGCTAAATGGACCAAGAAAAATGAAGCCCAAATGAAGGAAACAAGCCAAGCCCAAAGCTGATAGGCCCATGTTGGAGAAATTAGGCGCCGCGTACCATGGGGAGTTCCCCCATGGTGCGTGGGGGGCTGCCTGACGAAAAAGAATGATATTTTTATTGGTTTTTGATATTTTTTTGGGGATAACTTGAAACAAAAAACCCTAGATCGTGGGAGGCAAGCAAGGGGACGATTTTCAGAGCTTCAAAGGAGGGTTTTGAGTATTTTGGAGAGTTCCATTCATTCCGGTTGATGCCAGAGCAATCCAGAACAAGTTTTGAAGCAGAAATCATGATTATGAGCGGCTAAACATCCTGCGGTTTCTCCGGGTGAAAGATTTGGGTATTTTGTAAGGATTTCTCTGTTTTAAACTTTGTTTAGGATCAGGTTTTATGAACACACTTTTGTGCCTTCGAATCTGGTTGTATGTTTGACTTAGTTGAACAGTTTGACTGATTTGCACAATTACAATTCGTTATCGTTTCTTGGTTTTCTTGCACTAGGAATAATTTAACCTTGTGATTTGTGTTTTGATGTTGAATTGGGTTGAACAACTTAAATAGGATCATGTCTATGTGATTGCCTAGCTAGGTTAATTCAGAGCGTCTTACAATTACCAAATCAGAAACCCGGAGTGACCGTTTTTCCATATTATTGTCTTCTAAAAAATCAATTATCAATTCGTTTTGCAGCACTGCAGCACTTTTACATTAAACTTCATAAAATTACTTTAGTTAATCTTAATTTAATTAGAAATTAGTAACTTAGCACTTTCCACAAACTCCCTGAGGTTCGACAACCCTACTTCCTATACTGCAGTCAGTTGTAGCTAAGGAGTAGTTTTTATTAATTTTTTGATTAGCACTTCGACACGCGATCAATGCCTCATTGGGACAATTCTTATTATTGTGACAGTATTTTCCGTCTATTATGATTGGGTACTTAACGTTCATCATGGTTGTTCCCTTAAAAAGCACACACTTAACGAACCCATTACTACTCGTTGCCCACTCTTTTATCCGCAGACCATTCATTGTACCGATGAATGTGGTCGTTTTTACTGTTACATTATGGACACCTGGTTCTTGCCTGTCCCATCCTAGACTCCCAATGCTGCATCCACAAATCAAATATATAATCATTACCAAACCGTATATTTGTATATCTCTTATGGGATAGAGTAAAAGTTTGTTTTTATAACATCCTACACCTGGTATGAATGGGATATTAGTGGGTACGTTTATTTGTCTCTGTATACATGTGTGCACGCACACATGTATTTTTATTTTTTTAAGCAAAGTGGTGTATTTCAAGAAAGTTGTTACCAGAATGGTGTGTTTGAGAATTCCTAAAAAGAAATTTATGTGTTAGTTGAGACTTGAGTGTACGTTATGCCGTGACCCGGCCTGCAAACCACTTTTTCTATCAAGATATTAGAGTTTCCAAGGCCTATTGAGACGCAGTTGTCGCCTGTTGAGATCTTTTTTTTTTTGGTAAATGAGCTTTCGCACGGTAAATATATTCCCTAATGGTGCTTATACATGTTTTAAGGGGCCATAACCCCCAAGAACTCCTAAAAGAGGACACCCATAAAACAGGTTTCAGGAACCTCTATAAAAGAATACATACATCGCCTACTAAAACACTAAGAACTTAGTAGGAGAAATATACATTTCTACCAAAAAATACAAGAACTACATTTCTAAACTAACCAACAAAGTCTAAAAAGAAAAAGAAAAAAAAAACAAAAAACAAAAAACCCACAAAAGGCCTTCACTTTTAAACTCGGCAGCAAAGCAATCCAGACCAACAAGTAGAAAACACCCGTTAATGGGCCTTCACTTCTTTGGAGCAGCCAGCAATAGGGCCTCAACGGCCAAACAAACCTCAACAGAAAACAAAACCCAGTCCTAGGCCTTAATAATGGGTCATTGATAAGCGCTGAAATAGCCCAATTCACATGAAGCCCAATCCGCAAAAAACCACAAGTACTTGGGCCAACTAAGTAGCCTTTTATGGGCTTAATTTGAACAGCAGTAAACTGGACGAGGATTGACCCAATAACAAACTTAATCTTGGCCTGAAAACACACAAACACCTGCTGGAAATCGGACCTATTATTATCATAGATGCTCCACCCATGAAGCATCAAACAACCCCCAGAGCGTCGCATTGGTCCCAAAAATACTCCCGTTCTCCCTACGACCGCTTTACGGTTTCCTCATGTTTAATACTTTTGGTCTTGACAATCGCTCTATGATTATGGTGACGTTGATCATTAGTAAGCTGTTGTTTATTGAGGTCCACTGGGTCACCCTCAAGAGTACTCTTTTCCGCGCTCGCACTAAAATCCGATACCGAGAACCGACTTGGGGAAGACTTAGCAGGCTGATTTGCAACTTGTTTCTCAGCCAGTTTCTGGATGGCTTTACTCCTGGTACCTTGAACATCACGAATAAAATTGAAACTCCGAACCTCCCTTCTTTATACCAATCGTTTCACCAGATTTTGACCCATCCAGACCTGTTTAGGCATGGCTTTTTGGCTGCCATTTCCATTGTGAACATTCTCCACAACATTTGGTACCATATCCTTCCCATTAACATAGTTTCTAGCCACATTCTTTTTGTGGGTAACACGGGTGAAACCATCATCATTCCTGTTTATGAGAGGAGGTTGGCTATCTTTTTGAACATCTACCCTCTTCTCTTTTACACTATTATCCACAACCGGTTTTTGATCTTTTTGGGCATTGATTAGACGTGTGACAAAACACAACACATTGATTACACAAAGGGGGCTTCCATTGGTAGGAGAGTTGCATAACACCCACCCGAGTTTTTCCACTTCGGCCCACAGGATATTCAATCTCTGCTGGGATTTTTGAACTAGCTTTCGCCTCAACCAACATACGGGCAAAGCCCGACTTCCCTTTTTACTTAATACTCTAGCTTTGGTGGTTTTATCTAATAATAACGGGTCACCCACAACACTGAACACCCTACTCATTCCCTTTTCTGTCCACAACTCTAGGGGAACATTGTGAGCCGTAACCCATATATGGATGGTTGACGGTTCAATCTTTTCAAGACTAAGCCCCGGTTCCCACAGATTGAGGCAAATAGGAACATTGTTTACCAACCAAGGGCCCTTTTCCATGACTTCACTTGATCCCTTTTCACTAAAAAACTTAAAATAGTAACACCCCCCACCCCCACCCACCCACCCACTACTTTTAGAGACCTCCTCCAAATCATAGGCCTGCCATAGATGTTTTACACATCTGATTAAAGTCCATGGAGGTGCCTAAAAATACCCGTATAAATGGAGCGAATATTCCGTAGCCGAGTGAGCCAAATCATCTTTTGTTAAAACTATTCGACATTTACCTTCCGCAGTTAAAACTGGAGGAATGTAGGAAAGATTAATCATACCCGTTTCATTATTTTGGCGAATTTTATCAGCAAATGTTAAACCTGCAGCAGCATTCTGTTGTCAAACATTTATAACCGGTTCAGTAGCCTTCTCTAAAGATGATGCAGGGGAAGTTGGTTGGTCTTGGATATGGGTATCGGCCATAGCAAAATTAACAGCTGGTTCCTCTGTAACGGTTCCTTGAGAATCAACTGCCATCGTGTTCACATCCCGAGCATCTCTCGACTTGGTTCCTTCTACAAACTGGGGGAGTAATCTTAGAGCTCAACAGTTGATCAAGTTGTGACTGAATACAATGTTGGGAATCATGGTATCGTATACGAAGCGGAAGCGGTTATTATTATTATTTTATTTTAACCGAAATATATTTATACATATATATATATATATATATATATATATATATATATATATATATATATATATTTGCGATTCATATATAGTAAATAATAATAGATTTTATTAATCCAATTAACAAAATATTCCCAATCAGGATCTCGGTTAAATGCGTATAAACAAATAAATAATAATCACAACCATAGGGGGTTTAGTAATCAACCTTTGACGACTACACCGGAATTGTAACACGCGGGTTACAACGAATCCTCGCTAGTAGGAAGCTTCACGAACCGAGCACGAACCAACCAAGAGGAAGGGGTGAGCGGCGGTGGTTGTTTGCGGCGGAGGAGGGGCCGACCGATGGGTGGTGGCGGCGATCAAGGAGAGGAGTGGGAGTATGTGTGTTTTTTATTTTATAAAACTTGTGATTAGGGTTTGATCCCTAATCCCTTATTTATAATAATAAAACTTACACATAACCCCTTTTAGTAATCAATTAGGATTCCCTAAAACTTACACATAACCCCTTTTAGTAATCAATTAGGATTCTCCTTTAATAATAAACTCTTTTACTATTAAGTCCCTCCAGTTCAAACAATTTATTATTTCACAAATAATAAACCACCTAAATGTAAACTTATCTGATTCGTGTACCAACGTGTAACTATTCGGATCGTACCGGGTCGGGTTACATAGACTTCGACTTTAATTACTATCGGACATACCATATGTCCAACAATCTCCCACTTGGACGATTTTAATTAAATGAGTCAATGTGTGCAGAGTTGGACGCCTAGCTGCATCGCAATGCACCCAACACAGTATGACACTTTACAGTCGTCAACTAGTTCTTTGAGTTCAAGTAACGCTTTACTTAACCAAATACTATAGCCTTGATAAATTCTATCAATAAGTCCCTTCTGTATAAACATATGTTGATCATAAGACATGGATCATTCATTCTTATATTGATCAACCATTCTCTATTCTCGTCTTTAATTCAAAATGGTCTAACGGACTACATTAGTCCGAGCGTGGCCACGCGTTTACACCAGTTTGAGTTTACGAGGGCGCCAGAATGTCTAAGCTTCTAATCCTATAGAAGTACAGAATTCCATCAACGTCATACAACTCCCACTTAATCTTGGATTTCTCCCAATGCTATCCGGATTACTACCCATGTTTCAGGATAGTGTTAGATAACATCAAAGATAGTCCTTGATCAATGTAGTTTAATATGTGCCTTAGGAAAAAGAACATATTGAACATATCAATATCAAAACATCTCATGACACAGATCCATGGAGATCGTTTTGAAGCGAGTTACATCCAATATCATTCCCTAATGATATCTGAGAATTATGATTCTCAAACCCTTGAGTTATTCATTTCATGAATACAATCATCTCAATTCACAATAGTCTTACATTCAAATTCATTCCCATGTAATTTGATCGACTACGGATATTTTAGAATACTCTTATTCAAGGATTTAAACATACAAATAATGAACACAGTCACAAAATATTTAAATTTGCATTTAACCCATTAAATCAAATAAATATTCAATGTAACTGTTATAGTTCAAAGTAAAACACATATACTAACTACAGATCATGCCCACTGTCTAGCAACTCTAAGCCCTATCTTTCGAGCATGCTCCTCATGTTTAGCTTGAGGTAAAGGCTTAGTAAAGGGGTCAGCCAGATTTAGATCTGTATGAACCTTGTTTATCATGATGTCTCCACGTTCTACTATCTCTCTAATATAGTGGAATTTCCTGAGTATATGCCTTGTGGTCTGATGTGACCTTGGTTCCTTTGCAAGAGCAATGGCACCAGTGTTGTCACACAATATCTCGATTGGTTTCTTTATGCTAGGCACAATATCGAGATCAGTAATGAACTTCTTCATCCAGGCAGCCTCCTTTGCAGCATCCGATGCAGCATTGTATTCTGATTCACAGGTGGATTGAGCAACCACACTTTGTTTATAGCTCTTCCAAGTAATAGCCCCACCATTCAGAATGAAAACATATCCCGTTTGTGATTTTGAATCATCACGATCAGTCTGGAAGCTTGCATCAGTATAACACTTAACTGACAGCTCCTCATCTAGTCCTCCATATATTAAGAACATATCCTTAGTCCTTCTCAAGTACTTAAGAATGTTCTTCACTGCAGCCCAGTGACTCTCTCTCGGATTCTGTTGATATCTACTCGTCATGCTAAGAGCATACGAGACATCAGGTCTAGTACACAACATGGCATACATGATGGAACCAATAGCAGAAGCATATGGAACTCTTTCCATTTTCTTCTTTTCTTCTTCAGTGTTTGCACACTGTTTGCTACTAAGAATGGTTCCATGTGCCATGGGCAAGAGCCCCCTTTTTGAGTCTTGCATTGAGAAGCGCCGTATGACCTTATCAATATATGTACTTTGACTTAAACCCAACAACCGCTTTGATCTATCTCTATAAATCTTTATTCCCAGAATATAAGCGGCTTCACCAAGATCTTTCATTGCGAAACATTTACCCAACCATGCCTTAACATCTTTAAGCATAGGGATATTGTTTCCAATGATCAGTATGTCATCTACATACAGTATAAGAAAAGTGATATAGCTCCCACTAGATTTCTTGTAAACACATGGTTCATCTTCGTTCTTGATAAAACCAAACTCTTTGATTTTCTGATCAAAACGGAGATTCCAGCTGCGAGATGCTTGCTTTAATCCATAGATGGATTTATTCAGTTTGCACACCTTATTAGGATTCTTTGGATCGACAAAACCTTCAGGTTGAACCATATAGACATCTTCCAGTAAGTGTCCATTAAGGAACGCGGTTTTGACATCCATTTGCCATATCTCATAGTCATAATATGCAGCAATGGCAAGTAGAATTCTAATAGACTTAAGCATGGCTACTGGCGAGAAAGTTTCCTCATAATCAATTCCTTGAGTCTGAGTAAAACCTTTCGCTACAAGCCTTGCTTTGTAGGTTTGCACATTCCCATCCATGTCAGTCTTCTTCTTGAAGATCCATTTGTTTCCCACAGTCCGACATTCGGCAGGAAGATCAACCAAATCCCAGACTTGGTTATCATACATGGATTGCATCTCTGCATTCATGGCTTCTTGCCATTTCTTGGATTCCGAATCCAAGATTGCAGCTTTGTAAGTACCAGGCTCAGCTTCATCAATCATGAAGATATCGTCATACCTTACAGGTGCACGACGATCCCTAATACTTTTTCGAACACTTGGTGTTTCTGTTGTTTCTTGAGTCCTCTCAAGCTCAACTTCAACAACTGGATCAGTTACTTCTGGTTCTGTCTGAACAACTGGTTCAGTCACTTGTGTTTCTCGAATTTCTTCAAGATCCACATGGTTATCTCCAATCCCTCGCGCCAGAAGCTCTTCCTCCAAGAAAGTGCCTCTACGTTTAGTGAAAATCCTATTTTCTGTGGGGTGGTAGAACAGGTAACCAATCTTCTTAGCGTATCCGACGAAAACCACTTTTTCGCCTCTGGGATCTAGTTTATCCGAAGATTCTAGAGTGACATAAGCATTACATCCCCAGACTTTAAGGTAGGATACATGAGGTTTCTTTCCATGCCATATCTCATAAGGCGTTTTATCAACCTTCTTTGTTGGAGCTATATTCACAAGTCTTGCGGCAGTTTCCAAAGCATAACTCCAAAAGGATTTTGGAAGGTTTGTTCGACACATCATTGATCGAATCATATCTAATAGAGTTCGATTTCTCCGCTCAGACACACCATTATGTTGCGGTGTTCCAGGTGGAGTGAGTTGTGAAACTATTCCACAATCCTTTAGATGGTCGATGAATTCCTGACTAAGATATTCACCACCTCGATCTGATCGAAGCATTTTAATAGTTCTATTTAGCTGATTTTCTACTTCGTTTTGGTACTCCTTGAACTTTTCAAGAGTTTCATGTTTATGCTTCATAAGATAAACATAACCATATCTACTGAAATCATCAGTAAATGTAACAAAGTATCTTTCTCCATGTCTTGACATTGTTCTGAATGGACCACATACATCTGTATGTACAAGTCCTAACAGATCATTAGCTCTTTCTCCAACATTTGAAAAAGGTGCTTTTGTTAACTTCCCACTCAAGCATGATTCGCATTTTCCAAACGACTCAGAACCCTTGGAATCTAAGATTCCTGTGGTTTTGAGTTGTTTAACACGATTCTCACTTATGTGACCAAGTCTACAATGCCACATATACGTATCATTAAAGTCCAACTTATTACGTTTATGGGAGATATTGCATAATATGTTATCGTTTTGGATTTCTATCTCATAGATCCCATTGTTGGGTTTTGCATCAAAGTAAAATACATCGTTAAAATAAGCAGAAATAAATTCACCATTAAAACGATAATTAAAACCTTGTCCACGCAAAGCATAAAATGAAACAATATTTCTAGTCACACTAGGAATATAATAAACATTGTTCAAAACAAGTTCTAAACCAGAAGGAAGTAAAAGAACATATTCTCCTATTGCCTTCACAGCAACTCTTTGTCCATTGCCAACATGGACCTCCAAGTCGCCCTGTTTCAGCTTTCTAACCTTTCTTAGTCCCTGCAAAACATTACAAATGTGGAAACCACATCCTGTGTCAAACACCCATGTTTTGCTAGAAAAAGCAAAGATTTCAATAACATATATACCTGAGGACTCTCCTCCAGAAGCTTTGGCTTGCTTCAGTTCAGCTAAATACTTAGCACAGTTCCTCTTCCAGTAGCCAGTTTCATCACAATGAAAACATTTGGCATCTTTCAGAGGTTTCTTGTTGGCAACAACTTTGCCCTTTCCCTTCCCTTTGCCCTGATTGCCTTTCTTCTTGGTGTTAGGTTTCTTAACTTGTCCCTCCCTGATCATTAGCACTGGTGCAGTTTTGCCAGGTATGTTTACCTCAGCAGTTTTGAGCATCTGATGCAACTCTGCAAGTGTCTTCTCCATACCATTCATATTGTAGTTCATAGTGAACTGATCATATGACTTGGGCAATGAGTTGAGGATAATATCCCCAGCCAGCTCATCACTCAAGGGAGATTCCAGACGAGCTAAATGATCAACATAAGCCTTCATCTTTAGCACATGAGCGCTAACTGATGTACCCTCTTGCATACGAGTGGTTATGAGTAATCGCATTACATCAAACCTCTCATGACGAGCCTTCTGTTGGAACATTTCCACCAGGTGCTGATTCATCTCATATGCCATCTTGTCATCCATGGTCCTTTGAAGTTCAGGGATCATGGACGCCAACATCAAACACGAGACTTTCATAGAGTCATCGAAGTGCTTAGCATAGTTTCTGTAAGCATTAGTTTGTTGGTTGATGGGTTCATCAGGGATTGGCGTTTCAAGAACATACAGTTTGTTCTCCGCCTTGAGAACGATTTTCAAGTTGCGGTGCCAGTCCATGAAGTTGGAGTGGTTCAGTTTGTCCTTCTCTAAGATGGACTTGAGAGAAAATTGGGAGGCGGAACTGTTTTCGTTTGACATCTACAAAGTTCAAAATTAATTAGTATTTCATGTTTTAAATATCCTAATTGTATTATGACCCAAAACAAAATTAAATAGGATGAGACCCCGATTTATCAATACATAGTGAACTGGCTAAGCACTGTTCACTCGTATGATTAGGTAGGTAAACAACGATTGTTAATTGTGTCCACTACACAACTCTCCATTTTGGGGTTATCGCTAGGAGCGATGTATGTTTAACCCCAACTATGCCCACTTGATAAACAAGCGATGTTTGGTCCTTTACTGTTAGCTGTAATACCGGCCTATGTTACACAGGAAACGCGGTGATTACCTTCTTACATGATCAACCCCCAGAGCAGGGTTCGGCACTAACTTCTGGGTTCGATTTAGAAGAAGTGTTAACATGTTAAGGGTGGCATGAAACATCAATTTAAAATTGGGATTTAATTTTAATATTTACCATAAATATATTGAATGACTCGTTAGCATGATGTGAGTCACACAATAGTTTATAAAATCCAATTTTATATTATTCGTGATAATTGAAACTCCTTTCAACACTCGACACGGTATAGTTTTAAATACCCTATTTAAACTATATTGGTCGTATTATCGCGAATGGACTTGTTTTAATATTAATAAAACTCCTTTTATTAAATATGCTTTTCGGTTTTTATAAAACTTGTTTTAACAAAACCGTTGTCATGATTGTGAAAAATTTTATTTATTTTGGGTTATCTCGATTATTTACAATAAATAAAACACAACCACAAAACATAAAATAAAATAACCGAATCGAGCCCCTAACAGGTCGCCCGTTTCGTTTTAGCCAGAAACGAAACGAACTAGTCTAAAAGGGTTTCAAAACTATTTGATAACTCCCACTTGACCCGAGATCTCTATCTTCATGGAACCTGTTCGTCCTTTTATCTTCATCTTGATCTTGTACTTGTAGGATTACAAATAAATTTGAAATACAAAATAAAACAAATCTATTCTAACCCTATCTATTACACCGGATCCAATATCCGTAATAAAAATACAAATCAATAAAAGATAAATATAAAATAAAACCAATCACAAACACAACCATGACAAGGGTCAAAAACCTAGGGCTCGATTCACATCACAAACATGAACAACTAAAAGCTTTTGATCTTTTGTCAAAATAAATAAATAAATTTTGACAAATAAAACATAGATCAAAATTATAACTTTTACCATCTATACGCGCGTAACCGTGGCTCTGATACCACTGTTGGGAATCATGGTATCGTATACGAAGCGGAAGCGGTTATTATTATTATTTTATTTTAACCGAAATATATTTATACATATATATATATACATATATATTTGCGATTCATATATAGTAAATAATAATAGATTTTATTAATCCAATTAACAAAATATTCCCAATCAGGATCTCGGTTAAATGCGTATAAACAAATAAATAATAATCACAACCATAGGGGGTTTAGTAATCAACCTTTGACGACTACACCGGAATTGTAACACGCAGGTTACAACGAATCCTCGCTAGTAGGAAGCTTCACGAACCGAGCACGAACCAACCAAGAGGAAGGGGTGAGCGGCGGTGGTTGTTTGCGGCGGAGGAGGGGCCGACCGATGGGTGGTGGCGGCGATCAAGGAGAGGAGTGGGAGTATGTGTGTTTTTTATTTTATAAAACTTGTGATTAGGGTTTGATCCCTAATCCCTTATTTATAATAATAAAACTTACACATAACCCCTTTTAGTAATCAATTAGGATTCCCTAAAACTTATACATAACCCCTTTTAGTAATCAATTAGGATTCTCCTTTAATAATAAACTCTTTTACTATTAAGTCCCTCCAGTTCAAACAATTTATTATTTCACAAATAATAAACCACCTAAATGTAAACTTATCTGATTCGTGTAGCAACGTGTAACTCTTCGGATCGTACCGGGTCGGGTTACATAGACTTCGACTTTAATTACTATCGGACATACCATATGTCCAACATACAAGTCTGCGCGGGTGGATCAGTTGGGGGAAGTTTACCAGCTAGAATGTAATTGTTAATGGTATGAGCAACTGTCTACGGTGACTTCGACTGTTGAGCTGAGAATACATCAGTAGAAAGGACAGCTCTAAAAGAACCATCACCAAATGGATCATCAAATTGCTGCATAAAAAGTACAATACAAGTATCAATTATCAAATGATGTGCGTCTGAGTCAATGGTGGTGGTGATGGTGTCTATGTTTTTCATACCTGAGTGTGTGGTGATGCAGCCAATACAACGGAAGAGAAAGAGTTTGATACAGAACCAAACAAGTCCACCTCAGCACTGCTTGTCTCTAATAGGGCAGCTATATCCAGACCAAACTTTTATTAAGTATATATTCGCCAAGTATAATAATTAATTAGCAATAAACTGTCACGTACAACTGTACAGATAATACTATACCATTACAAAAGTAATTTAAACCTTTTCTAATAAAAGGATTTAGAATACCAAATGGCTTTACCCGTTACAACTTATCTTAACCAATCTGACCCATTATAGATAAAGCATAAACCAAATTGACCCATGTATATTCAAACGGGTCAAAAGTGCCACATATACTTAAATCATTCATAAAAAGACAACTAACCGAGAACAAATGAATATAACTAGAAGGTTAAATACCTAGAAGAATGATGGCCATCATTCTACCAGAGCTTTGACTTTTTGCACCATACTCACCATCAATACTTTGACTTTTTCTGTGATATTCAACATCGCCATAACTATCTCGCCCATGTTGATCCTTCAGCTCTACTACTTTAGTACGTTTAGTCCTTGAACTTATGCTTTTTAACAAAGCAGCCCTCCAAGTATCCAAAGTCAATATAACTCTCCTAATCACAACCACACAATAGAAACAAAATAAATATGTTAAGCAACTAACGTAATTTGCAACATGTAAATGATTCCAACACAAAGAGTGAAGTAACAAAGAAGAAAACAGGATGGGTAAAATGTTTATGATAATTATATTTGTCATTAAATGTTTGATATATCAACAGGCATGCCCAACTTTATAAACACTCAAAGTTTAAAATAGCCTACCTCATATAGGATGTCTATAATACTTCGTATTGACTTTTCAAACAAGTTTATTTGATTTTTCAAACAAGTTGTAAATTTGTTCCAAATTACTCAAAGTCTTCACAATTTGTCTCTGATAATTACGAATGTTGGGTCAAAGACTCACAAAGGTCTTCACAATATTTTTTCAAACACAATTGGTACGTTGGTCTAAATTAATCATCAAAGACTGATAACCTAACGTACTTATTTTAATAAACGAAACCCATGCTCACATGGTAAGGTCATATAGTTGTTATGGTTATTTCTTTTAAAGACTATAGTAAAAGTCCCCTTGTTCACTAGTTGTAGCACGTTTTGGTCCTTTTCACTTACTAATGTTCAAAGATTTATACACTCAATAGTTTCATGGTCAGCAATACAATTTATCACGCACTTCATAAATAAATCATTAAGGCTCTTGTGTTTGGTCATGTACTCGTTCAAGTGCATGCATCAACACCGTTACAACAGCCTCCTACTTCGCGAACAGCGGTCAGCCCTGTTTCACTGTCTGTGCATTCAAGAATTGCATTAGTGTTTTTCCTATAGACAAATACATCAGATAGTAAGAAGAATGAAATATAACTTACAATTATCGATGTGAAACCCTTCGCAATTTTGCAGTGAACACCGTCATATTCACATAAACCCAATCTTCTAAGCTATTCATAAGATGAAAAAAAAGCATGTCTCCCGCGGCGGTTAACAAGTAAAGCAATACACACCATCCAAAATCCAGTAATGAAACCAGTGGCCCCTCCAATATAAAACCATCTTTGAAGATCATTTGTGCCTCCCTTGTCATCCATGTTTTCACCAGTGTCTGGTGGACCTTCTAATTCTTTGTCTCCTGGACAGTATTTGGACAGGGGAAGTCCGCATAATCCTGCATTTCCAGTGTACCTTGAAGGTTCGAAGGACTGGAGTTGGGTGCTTGATGGAATTCTTCCTGACAAGTTGTTATACGACACATTTAGATAGTTTAGAAAGGTCATTTGAGACATGCTTGATGGTAGTCCTCCGCTAAGATTGTTTCTGGATAGATCCAAAATTTGAAGTTCTTTCATCTGACCAATTTTTGATGGAATCTCTCCAACTAGAGCGTTCACTGACAAATCGAGTGCAATCAAATTACGGAGATCAGTTAGTTTATCTGGTATTTTTCCGGTCAAATTGTTGCTTGATAAATTAATGATCTTTATCAATCCTAGAATGCTGCCAAATTCATGCAAACTTCCTTGCCACTTGATCATGGAATGGTCAACAAACGTGCCACTACCGTTAATCCCATAATGCACATATTGGTTGACTGTCAATCCATCTTGAACCATGGAAGTGAGATTACTAAGACATGTGGGGATGGTTCCCTGGAGTTTATTCATTGACAAGTCTAGAATCTGTAGATTTGCTAATTGACATAAATGTGAAGGGATGGTTCCAATGAATTCATTTGATGTTAAGATAAGAGCATACAACCCTGATAACCTTTCCCCGATCCAACCAGGCACATAACCAGAAAACTTGTTAGCCCCCAAATTCAAAAAGGTTAATCCGGTGAAATTCATTAAAGATAAGGGCAATTTTCCTGAGAAGTTGTTATTGTATAAATACAAGACCTCAAGATTGATCAAGTAATTGATAGAACTAGGAAGCCTTCCAGATAGATTGTTATATCCTAGACTAAGAACTCTTAGTTCTGTAAAATGCCACAAACAGTCAGGAATTGGGCCAGTGAATGCATTGTGTGAGAGATCAAGAAAGGACAAAGACCCATTTATAATTGGGCACAAAAAGACAATTTGTCCAGATAAATTATTTTTGGAGAGGTCTAGCATGGTCAAACCAGAAGGAACATTCGGTATATGACCATAAAAGTTGTTGGAACTCAAATCTATGATTGAATAATGAGGGTCAAAATTTGAGAACATATCTGTTACTATCATGGTAATATTGTTGAAAGAGATATTCAAATATTTCAAACGAAAAGGCCATGTGTTCCAAAAGTCCTCTGGAATGTCATCTGAAATTTGGTTATTGGAAATATCAATACCCGAAAGATTTTTCATTGTCTGAATCCATTTGGGGAAACGAGGGCCGAGATTGCAGGAACTCAAACCAATGTATTCTATTCTGGAAATGTTTGACTTTTCAATATTTTCAAAGATGGCACCCTTCGGAAAACTGGAAGAAACATCTAGCATTTGAAGCTTGGGTAGCTGCCACACCTTTTCACTTATAGTTCCATTTAACTGATTATAAGAAAGAGATAGATGTTGTAGAGATGAAAAATTTTGGATATCATCTGAAAGTGACCCTGTTAATCGGCTAGACCAGGCAACCAAATATTGTAAAGTAACCGATGTGCATCCGGACAGGTTAGTTAGGAAATCAGGTAAATTGGTAGGCATTGAGTTTTGTTTGAAATACAAAGATGTCAAACCACAAAGATTTCCAAAATATTTGGGAATCCCATCTAACTTGTTTCTTGATAGATCAAGGTATGCAAGTGCATTGCTAGTTAAAGGGAACAACCAGTGATACATGGATGAGTTAAGATCGTTTTCTTGAAGAAAAAGGAAAGCAATAGATGAAGAAAAAGAAGAGTTGACATAAGAATAAGAATATGGGTGCATGACTTGCGAGAGGTCACAATCATCTAAAAATAAAGTTGTTAGTTTTTTAAGACTTGAAATCACATTTACCCAATTGTTTACTTTGCCAAGAGAAGTACCTGACAGAACAAGCCTCTCTAACTGAGACAAATGTGACAACCAATCTACCTTTTCAATTATGCAATTACTCAGGGATTCAAGTGAAAGCCCTTTCAAGTTGGTGAGGTTTCCAAATTCTGAAGGAATGGTTCCACTAAAATCATTCCAACCAAGGTCAAGATACCTTAATTGGGTCATGGAACCAATGAACATGGGAATCGTTCCATTAAACGAATTATAAGAAAGATCAAGATAATTCAAGTAGCTTAAGTTAAGCAATGAAGGGCTAATCTTGCCTTCAAGATCTCCATCGAACAGGCCAAGGCTTATGACACGGGATTGGTTGTTGCACGTGACTCCAACCCAATAACAACAATCACTGGTTGTTTCTTCTTCTTCTTCGGGTATCCATGTAGTGAGAAGGCCTTTTGGATCATAATGAATGTATGATTTAAAATGAAGAAGAGCTTGTGTCTCCTTTTTAGTACACTTACCTGTAGTACTGTGGACAGGCGGGGAAGTGATAAGGGAAGAAGTAGTGGTAAAGAGTAAAGTAATAAAGAAGAAAAAAGGATGGGTAAAATGTTTCTGGTAAATCATATTTCTCATTTTTGTTTTGTTGTATCAATTCTTAAATGTTTTATATATCAACAAATTAATATGCCAAACTTTATTTATATACACTCCAAAGTTTCTGTCGAATTTCTTTGAACTCTCATGTCCACATATTTGTGGAAAATTTGTGTGGATGTGGGGGTATACAAGACTTATAAGACTAAATGACTAATGATGACAATGGCAATTATACACCCAAAGACTCTTTTAAGTCTTAACACATCCCAAAGACTTTTAAGTCTCCCCACACTTTTTCCAAACCCAATTGATAGGTTCCAAACAATTTCTTTCCACTTTCAAGTGTAAAACATGCATGCGTGTCTAAAATATAGAGTTACATTCATATTTGTTTAGAAAACATTTTCTTTTATACATAAAATATCGAAATTGGTGTTAAACAATGTTATGAAGGCTGAACCGGACCGGCGACAATAACCTTAGGCAGTCCGTTTCATGGTGTCCGTTCAACAGGTAGCCGGCCAGGTCTGATCAGTGGCCGGCAGCCGGAACGAAAAAACTGGGGAGCTTGTTAGTTACCTGAGAATGTTTGTTTATGAGTATATGGAGGTTGCAGAGGTGCTGCACTGTTTGTGGCGGTGATGGTCTTAGGACAAGGCATGTGTTACATTTGAGAGATAATTGTTTTCTTTTATTTTTTTTTTTAATTTTATAATTTCAAACGGCTTATGTTTTCTTTTTTACTTTTTCATGGTATCCACCCAAGCTCCAACTAACCTTTCTCTTTTTCTTCTTCTAAGACTAAAAGTAAGTTTATTTGCTTTTATAGATAAACAACTATTCAACTAATATAAACACTTTGTTTTTTATTTTCTATTTTCTAAAAAAATGTTACTTTCCATTTAACATGATGTTTATATATAATCTGAACTATAAAATAAGTTACGACGTCATCCAATTCTTAAATCCGGCTTCACGTTTGGTACGGTTTTTGAAAATATTGGTGTTGCAGCTGCAGACACTGGCTGCACTGATGCAGCAAGTCAGATTCAAGGCTGGGTCCGATTTTTGGAGATGGGATGGCGACCCTAATGGGTCTTTCACTGTGGCTTCTGTTCGGAAGTGGTTAGCAGGTTCGCGTCTTTCCATGAATACTTTAGCTTTCACTTGGTGCAAATGGGTTCCCACCAAATGCAATATATTTATGTGGCGTCTTCTGATGAACTGGCTCCCCACCAAGGTAGAGTTATTAAAAAGGAACATTAACATCGATAATAGTCAATGTATTTTATGTGCGGATGGCGAGGACGAGGTGGATCACATCTTTACAGGTTGCGCTTTCTCGACAAGTGTGTGAAATGGTATTCTTAGATGGCTTGGTCTTCCTTTCTATTTCACCTTTAGTGTGAGCGATCTTGGGGAAATGCAAAAAGTTGATTGCCTATCGGGTATGCGCAAGGATATTATAAAGGGTATGGTAATGGTGTGTTGTTGGCGCATTTGGCGTGCAAGGAATGACAATGTTTTTAATCAAAGGAGAAGTAATGTTGCGGAGGTTGTGGCGGATATTAAAGCCTTCGGCTTTCTTTGGTTTTCGAATAGGCATAAAAGTTTTGTTAAGGATTGGAAATGTTGGTGTAATATGATGTATTTGTAATTGGCGACCCCGTCTCCCCGTCTTGGTGAGTCGGTGGTTTTCGCGTTTGTGGAATGAAGTTCACCTTTCAAAAAAAACTAAAACCAAAGCCATCGGTTAAATAATCTTATTAAACAATCGGTTAATTGGTTCGATTTACTTTATTAGATCATCGGCTTTGAGTCTAGTTAAGTTAATTTTATTAATAACCAAACTTTGGCTAAAGTATAAGTCTACTAAATCATGGGCTGGGCTTATGACCCCATCTTTTTAGGGCCCATTATAAGATGCTACTTTATAGTTGTATTAGACTTGCTTGTGTAGTATTGGACTCTAGCTCGTTCCTAACTTTTTATAATTAAAAAAATATATATACTTTATAGTTGTACTAGCTGATTACCCCGGGAGGGTCCCGGGGTTGATAAATCTAATTTTACGTGATAACCTATTACAAATTGCTCAAGTTAACTAACCACAAAATCTTCCAATCATTGCATGTTCATAGTATTCTAATCAGTAATAACTCATATTCCCCACAAAATCTAATTTTACGTGATAACATGAACACTTTGTGTGTTTTTTTCCTGTATGAACGAAACCCCACAAAAATAGTCGATTTTTTCTCCGTTTTTATATAGCACTATGGTACTCGTTGGAAAGATAATAAAACGCTCGTTAATTTGGTGTAATTTTTTTTCTTTAAAAAATCCCGTATATAAAAGATATAAACGTTTAAAAGTTATGGGAGGAAATATGAGAGAGAAAATTTTAAATTTATTTTTAAATTCTTTTTTCCTAAAATAACTCAATTTAATTAAAAAGGAAACAATTTAAAAACACCAAAAACTCTCCATTATGATGCCACGTGACACAAGGTTGAGGCCTCCATTGCACGCCACGTCAGCAAAAGTCTTTTCTTTTATATATATATAGATTAGACTTGCTTGTGTAGTATTGAGAGCAAAATGTTTAAAAGTTGGGACCGCTAGTGGTTATTTTCATAGTTGAGACTGTTATTGGCCAATAGTCAAAGTTGAGATTATTTAAATCCATTACTCCATAATAAAATGCTCGTTTTTATGATGTATTTTTTTTTAATATTAACCTATGAAAAAGTTATGACCGTTTAAAAATCGTGAGGGTAGTTACCTTAAAACAAGGGGAAAAATGTAACAATTATTTAAATAAGCAAAAGTTGATTAAAGCTGACGGAATTAAAGTGTAATTAAGATGAGGTACTAAAATGTAAAAGTGTATGAATGCGTATTTTATCCACATTTTAAGGTTGTACATTATACATTAAATGGAAAAAAAGTTCTTAACTTTAGGGTATTCTAAACGACTAATCCCACATGCATTATATATATATATATATATATATATATATATATATATATATATATATAGTATAGATAGAAATTAAGGATCTTGATATTGGTTATACACAATGCTATACGGAATTAAAAAGAATTGCAAAATATGGAAAAAAAAATGTATTTATTTCAGAATAGCTACGCTTAGACTGATGGGTGTGGTCTCGGGGAGCTATCTCGGGGAGGTGAGGTGGCTTCGGACCCCTGAAGGGGAACACCCCCCCTCCCCCCGTTCTGTTTTTCTGGGAATGGGGAAGTGAGGGAAACCATTTCTAAACTTTGGGGGAGGAAAGGGGGAAAAATGAGGTGGCGATGATGTGGCACTTGGGGAAGTTGGGGGAAAGGCAACCCACACCATATAGTCTTATGGTTGCAACCTTGTCTATAGCCACCTCTAAGCGTCATTGGATTATAACTGATTATAACTTCCAGGTAGCATAAATCTATTGGCAGGTGTTGGCTGCATCTGACACCCTTTGGTCATTGTTCATTCCCATACCCATATTTTGAGGCATATTATTTATTCGAACGGGCGAATTTAGACCTTCATAACCACCTCTAATCCCTTGTCCTGCACCTATTCCCATTCCTGAATCCGTTCCCATTCCCATTGCTGAACCAGCCATGGGGTTGGATACGGGCCTTAGAGCACTCACACCAGCACGTCCAATTCCAGAAAACCAGAAACCATGGCCTTACCCATGGTGATGTTTGAAGTCACAAGGGTTTTGCTTGGTTTTAGGATGCTCTTTTCTCTACGGTTTGTCGCCATAAATCAATTCTAATATTAGATAACGAGTTTGTTTTAGCTGTATATCCATAAATTTACACGTTTACATTTACATATATTTGAAATAAAAAAAATTAATGGAAATAAATAATCCTAACTATTGCTCTTTGGCCGATAATGGTCCCAACTACAAAAATAACCACTAGTGGTCCCAACTTTCGACATATTGGCCACCAACGGACCCAAACTAACTGAGGCTAACTCCGTTAGTGTGATGCTGACGTGGCTTGCCACGTATGATGCCACGTAGGATCATTTTGCCACCTAGGATGCCACGTAGGATCATTTTGCCACCTAGGATGCACGTCGGATGCCACGTAGGATTATTTTGCCACCTAAGCATCCCACGCCAACATCACACTAACGGAGTTAGCCTAAATTAGTTTGGGTCCGTTGGTGGCCAATATGTCGAAAGTTGGGACCACTAGTGGTTATTTTTGTAGTTGGGACTATTATCGGCCAAAGAGCAATAGTTAGGATTATTTATTTCCATTACTCAAAAAAAAAAAAAATTCACGTGTAAGTTAAATACATATATAAACACATATATTATATATACATGTGTATGTGTATGCGAAAGGTATGTTATAAAAGAAAAACTGTACACCTATATAATAAAATAACTCACATCCATTGATGTTCAAATTAACTAGTCCACGGTTCAACGTATTAGTCCAAACAATGGACTTGGTCTCTAAACTTTCCTTTTTCGGTTCATTGTTGTTGGGAATTTTTAAAGTACAGATTATTACCGGCTAATAGGTGAAAATTTGGATTATTAAAATCCAATACCCCTTTTTATAAATAAACCTAAACTATTCAACTAATATAAACATTTTGATATTTTTCTTTTTTGTATTTTCTAAAAAAAATGTTACTTTGAATTTAATATTATGTTTATATAGAGGGTGTGTGAGATTGCTTTTTGAAAACAGATTATGCGTTTTGTTCCAATAGTTGTGGAGCTGCTTTTAGATTATTGCATTTTGGTAACCTATTAAACGCAAATAATCTATTTTTATAAACATTTCCCCAACATTAAAAAACTGATTATTTGCGTTTTCAAAACGCAATGATCTAAAATTTCAAAACTCAACACCAAACACCCTCATATAATATGAACTATATAAAAAGGGTTAACCTGAACCTGCGTAACAGATTATCGGTGGTGGCAACGTTGTATGGCAGAAGTGTGACAACGATGACGGCGTAGTGGTGTAACGGAGGGGATGGTGATCGCATGGCGGTGTGCTGGTGACGGGTGAGGTAGGTTGAGAGAAAAAGAGAGAGAGTCAGGGAAGGTTTGGGGAAAAGAAGAAACTAGTGAAGCGGTGGCTTTTAAAGCCAAGACCAGAGCCGCCTTCAATGCATACAATACAACCAAATAATGCTTAAAACGTAGATAATGCATGTAGTACAAACATGCAATGCAAAAACCCATTGCTAATTAGAATTATTTAAGTATGAACTATATAATAAATTACGACGTTATCCGATTCTTGAATCTGATTCGACGTTTGGTCCGGTTACGAAAACATTGATGTTAAACTAATCGTCAAAAGGCTCATAAGTCTTCACTTTTTATTTTGGTAAATTACACAAAGTGATCTAAAAGTCTATAAACTTTATTTGAAAATGAAATGATTCAAAAGTAACGTTTAATTTACTATTGTAACTAATCATTAGATGCTTCAAAATCAGGAGATAAAAACGTTTTGAATAGGGGTATTGGATTTATTAATCCAAACTTTCACCCATGTAATAATTTGTACTTCAAAAATTCTTCATAACGAACCCAACTTCCAATGTATTGGCCGACAATGAACTATTGTTTATTGAGAACTAACTCAGATAGTGGATGCTGACTTGGCATGCTGACGTTGACATAGATGATGACGTGGACGCTCACGTGGCATGCTTGTGATGATGTGGATGATGACGTGGCATACCAACGCTAACATGGATGATGACGTGGACACTGATGTGGCATGTTGACGCTGACGTGGATGCTGACATTACATGTTGATGCTGACATGGACGATGACGTGGACATTGACATGGCATGCGATAGCGTTCACTAACTTGGTTAGTCATCAGTTAAAAAAGGTTCACCATAGGTAAAATGTCTGTAAGATAGACTTGAGGGAGTGGGGCGGTTTGTGGGGGGCGGCATTCCTTTCCCGGGCGGGAACACCGGCCCGAGGGGCGGTAAGTGGGGGGCGGGGAAGGGGGGCGGTGGGGGGAAGCCGGGCGGTGGGGGGTTTGGGTTGGGTAGGTGGCATGTTTTGATTGGTTTGGAGAATTGAACCGTTTGACTATTTAAAAAAAAAATTAAATATTATAACCGTTGCACTTTAAACGGTAAAAAAAAATTTTATATTTAAACCCCACATTTTATTTAAAAACAACCACTACACTTCACCCCAACCTCCAAGCTTCTCAATTTTTATACCATTCTTCTCCAAATTTTATACATTTCATCATATATTTTATAAAACC